>BSBN01001318.1:0-2400000 GCA_027924645.1 Cunninghamia lanceolata | reverse complement strand
TACAATAGGAATACTATGGAAGATAACTTTTTCATGCCATCGTTTTGTATCATCGAACCCATAGAGAAAATATATTGTAAACTTTGTTGCTTTGATAGACACAAGATTATGGAAAAATGTTATGAATAATATTGTTTACATAGAGGTTTACGGTATGTAGAAAGTTGTCACTCAAGTTTGTATACTCGAGCAAACATAGGTTTCTTTTAGCTGTCAAAACACCAAATCTATGTAGAAATCTAGCATATAAAATGCAGAGAAAAGATTAATTTTAGTATCAATTTTTGAACACAAAGTATAGTGGCAATTTTCTATTAATGCCACAGTGATATAACTAGTTTAAGTTATATATATAAAATGCAGAGACTGAACTTTATGAGAACTCAGATATAAACCTAGGAGTTGAGATGAGTAAGATTAAAGAAAGTTTAGACAGTGATAGATTCACATTTCACAATGATTTATATGTAAACATAAAATAACTCTTAAATAAATAGAAATAGCTCCTCAAATAAAAATAAAATAATTTTGAAATAAATAAATAGTTTTAAATTATATATATAATAACAACTAGAAGATCTCATAAGCACTAAATTAGTTTTTTGTTTTTGCAAAAATTTGATGGTATGTTTTGTCTTCCATTCAATTTAACAATATAAAGCAATAAGCTTTGCTAAAACTAAATTTTACATATAAATTTTGTAAAATAAAATAAAATATAATTGTTTGACAAATACAATTAGTAATAACCACTTAATCAATTCTGATTACAATAATATCTGTCTAAATGTAGATAAAAAAACCTAAAAACAAAACTTATGAATTGGATTCTATGGTGTCTTTAATTGATTATAACTGACTAAGATTTGTATGATGGTTGCCATTTACACAAGATTGATTCCTTACTCCAAGCATGTGCTTTCCACTTCTCACATGCTTTGCACTCCCAATTAGGGGGTGATTTCCTCCATCTAGTTACATGTTGTCCCTGTCAGTACAACAGCAGATTTGGATTTGGGGGGGTTTTGTCTTCTTTTGAAAGGATTTCTCATACCTAATTATTTTATTTAGGAAGAAGAAAAACAAGACTTTTGAGAATATGATGGCCATTTGGATGGTAACGGCTCCCCAAAGACTTTTGGGATGATCGAGAGATTCCCGTGGAGAATTAATAATTTCAGGTGAATAAAAGACCAAGCCTTACTATTAATTAAGACATAGATTAATAAGATTAAGACATTTTACAGTTATTTCATTTCGGCAGATATATTAAAAATTTGGCATACCTTATCTTTTCTTTGTCTATGGCATTCTAACCTTATCACATCACTCTTTTATGGTGTTTCCCCTCTCGTTATGTTCGAAGTACTTTATAAAACTAGTATAGCTCTATTTAAAAAATATATCTAAAGTAGAAGGATCTTCTGGAGGTCTGTTCTACTTATGTGGAATAATATATATAAAATACGTTTTTTATTGGAGAAATTGATTAAATGGTGCCTATATCTATCCCCCTATCTTATATATAGAAAATTATGTTGATATCAATCATACATCACAATTTTACACATTTTTTTAAAATTATTTGATATTTATTTTTAATTATTATAATTTTTCTATATTATTTTATTTTGTAATAATTTTTTATTTATATTTATTATTAACCTAATAAAATATTCTAACCCTATTTTTATTTTAACCCTAGCCCTAATTTAAATTTTAAGCCAAATTCTATTCGTAACCACAATTCTAATTTCAAATCTAATTCTTACCCTAATACTAAGCCTAACTCTATCCCTAATTCTTATCCTAACCCTAATACTAACCTTAACCGTAAGGAAAATTATAACCATATATGTAACTCTAGTTATAACCCTAACCATAATTCTAATATTTATTTTAATCTTAATTTTAACCCTAACTATAACTCTAATTATAACCATTACCCTAATTTTAACCTTCATGCTAACCATAAACATTATTCTAACACTAACCATAAGTCTAACTATAACCCTAATTTCCCCCTAACTCTAATTCTATCTCTAATCGTAATTTTATCCCTAACCCCAGCTATAATTCCAACTCTAACCCTAACAATTTTTTTGTTATAAAGATTTCCTTAATTGTAATCCTTATTTTAATTTTGTCCCTAACCTTAATTCTATCCCTAACCCTAACCCTAATTATAATTGTAAGCCTAATCTTTAACCATATATTTTTTTGGTTATATATATTTGTCTATCCCTAACCCTAACCCTAATTATAATTGTAAGCCTAATCTTTAACCATATACTATTTTGGTTATATATATTTGTTCTAATTATCTCTCTGTCTCTTTCTCTCTCTTCCTTTCTTTGTATTTTTATTTGTTTCTCTCTTCTTGTCTTTCTCTTTGTCTGTGTTTCTCTCTTCTTGTCTTTCTCCTTGTCTGTGTTTCTCTCTTCTTGTCTTTCTCTTTGTCTGTGTTTGTGTTTCTCTCTTCTTATCTTTCTCCTTGTCTGTGTTTCTCTCTTCTTGTCTTTCTCTTTGTCTGTGTTTGTGTTTCTCTCTTCTTGTCTTTCTCCTTGTTTGTGTTTCTCTCTTCTTGTCTTTCTCCTTGTCTGTGTTTCTCTCGTCTTGTCTTTCTCTTTGTCTGTGTTTGTGTTTCTCTCTTCTTGTCTTTCTCTTTGTCTGTGTTTGTGTTTCTCTCTTCTTATCTTTCTCCTTGTCTGTGTTTCTCTCTTCTTGTCTTTCTCTTTGTCTGTGTTTGTGTTTCTCTCTTCTTATCTTTCTCCTTGTCTGTGTTTCTCTCTTCTTGTCTTTCTCTTTGTCTGTGTTTCTGTCCTCCTGTCTTGTTTCTCTCTTCCTATCTTTTTTATCTCTCTTTCCCTCTATATCTTGTCTCTATCTCTCCACTTTTTTGTTCCCCTCTCTCTAACACTTTAATGTAATCTGTGTTTCTCTCTTCTTGTCTTTTTATCTCTCTTTCCCTCTATATCTTGTCTCTATCTCTCCACTTTTTTGTTCCCCTACACTTTAATGTAACACTTTAATGTAATCTTGATCCTCAACGTGTTCAAACTCATGGCTATCCTCATAGTGGTATACATATGTGGTAAATATATTTTCTTCACAATCCAAGTTCATTTACATTATCATGTTTTGCTTGTGCACATAATCCTAACTAATTCTAAATAAATATAAGGTGTAATTTATTTGAAATAATAATTTTATTATCCATCATCATGATGATCTACAAAACAATGGATACTTATCTATTTTTTATTATTAACCTTGTATTCTATTTCACTATAAACTTGATTATGTACTCATTAACCCTTATTTTATTTTCAGCCTACTGTCACCTTCTTGCATTTTGACATTTGTAACTTTTTTAATATATCTGAATCTGATTTTTGTCAAATAAAAGAAAATGAAATGATACAAATCTCAAGTGTGAACTATTCTTAATGTAATCTATTTTATTTTATGTTGGTAAATATTGTTTCTCTATAAGTCAAATTACACCTTCAAGGTAGGCTTGAATGGTAAGTCATGGTTTTTCCCATAACATTAACATTGGGAAATCACATTGAATAGTTTCAAATTTCTTTCAGTGGTCAAATTTGAAAGAGAATTGCTTGTCAATACCAAATTTTATATTTTATCCTTGTACAAAGTCCATGATTCAACTGCACAAAGACTACCAATAACAAAATTATTAATATTTTGGCCAATGTAACATTATTCAGATGCATGTTTTTGACCAGCGCCCTAAGCAATTTGACAATTAAATGCACCAATTTTGAACTGTAAAATACTCATATCAATTATCAAACACCTGAACATATACAGCCAATTAGTCATCCCTCCCACTCTGCAAGAGAGGGAGTAATATACAAACTGTTTGATCAAGATTAACACAACAGAGCCCTCGGGCTGTATGACTTCAACTGAATCAGATTCAATCCCTAATAATATTGGCATATGCTTTCAGCCAAATTATGACAAAAGCAAACTGAATGTTTGCATCGCTTGCCATTGCACACATTGAATATATAATGAGGAATAAACAGACTGAATGTTTCAGACTCCTTTAAGAAGTATCGACAAATTTTGAAATCTTGTGGCAAAACTAAACTTAACGTTCCAAAGCATATACAATGATGGCAGGGTAAACTTCATCCATAAGTATAACGTATGATTCTGAAAGCACATAGGTCAACTAAGGCATCATCTTGAATTCCTTCACAACTATCGATTTCAAGAATTGAAAGCAATTTTTTATTGCTGCTCTATGTTCAAGTATTAGTCATTTCACAGGTTCCCCAAGCTTGAAAAAAATGGAAGGAATGCATGGGACTGGCTCATTGTTCAAAATCAACATGGAATTTAATGCATTCCAAAGCTTCACACAAATGTTTACTTGCATCAGGAACCCGAATTCTGCATTGTATAAATTTTTCTTAATTTCTACATGGTGTTCGACACTTGGAAACTTTCAAAAATGCTGGTCTTATAATGACATTGAAGATAAACTCCCTTACCTTTCCTTTACCGAACTTTTCAATTCCCAAGGCAACACACTTCCTCATTTTTGGGGAGGTCAAGAACACAGAAGAAACTAAAAGATGCCTCTGTCTTGTACTCATTGTAGCAAGACTACCTGACAACCGATATAAGGAACTTCTTAATCTCTTTTTATCTCCTTCGTATGCTTGATAATCAGGCTCATGTCGAACAGCAGACACGTGAAGGCACTCTAGAAGTAAACAGTTGCAGAGTGACCCTGTGAGCACAAGGTTTCAGAAAATTAAGCTCACATTCACTATACGTAAACATCATTTCAATAGTCAAACAATCAATAGCGATTATACACCTCATTCACAACAAAAAATGGTAAATATTTGTCTTATTTTTATTGGCCAAAATTAACTTTTAAGTCTTGACTGTTGAAGTGGATGATGTTTAAAAATAACCACTTACCAGACAACCGACAAAAGGAACTTCTTAATCTCTTTTTCTCTCCTTCGTATGCTTGATAATCAGGCTCATGTCACAACAAAAAATGGTAAATATTTGTCTTATTTTTATTGGCCAAAATTAACTTTAAGTCTTGACTGTTGAAGTGGATGATGTTTAAAAATAACCACTTACATTTATATGAATTTCCTAATCACCTATTCTTCAGACCAAGGTCAATTTACTTCATTTTCAAGAGAGGATTACAAGATTTAGTAGAAAGCCCTGACTACCAACTTACATGTTTAGACTGGTGCAATAAAATAGCAACAAAATAGGCAAGAATACAGATCTATGCTTGACCATTATCTAAGCTCAAAAAGAAAAAATAATTTAACATCCCGAAAATAATGAATTATACCCTTTTAAGTATTTTGACCATTTTAATGTAATTTGGATGTTAAAATTTGACTGATCAACCTTATGAATTGGATTTATAATTTTTTTTTGGGGTCAATCAAGGGTGAGAAGACTCACCTAATGCATTATGACCTTGATGTAATTAAGGTATTAAAAAAAATTGGTTTGGTCTGTATAATTGTACAAATAACTGAGAAAGATTCATAAAAAGGGTGCAGCTAAACACAAACAAGGAAGATAGACTTCTAACTTTTTAGCTGCATCAAGCACGCGTTACTAAGCAATGTAAAAAAAACTCCTGTAAAGATAATCAATAAAATTTTATGTAAAACTAAGACATATCATGTCTTTCTACTCTGTGATCAATGTGCTTCCAAATGTGATCTAATTCTTTTGATTAGCACAACTATAAGCCATTCAGAAAAGCATATGCAGAGGAGACAAACACTAAAAAGGAGAAAACAATTGACAAATGAAAGGTAGAGAGTTGCACTTACCAATTTTTGCAGGTCGGTTAACCCAGCCTGGGATAGAGTTTCCAGTCAATCTCAAACAGATATCATTAAAGGAGTGGTTACAGTTCTTGGCAATGAGATGATATGTGTCTCCATTGTAGTTTCCAGCATGCTGCTCTATGAATTCTCTAAGCTCAGAGCAACTGAGAGTTGTAGTCCCAATAAATACTGATTTACGAAATGTAAAACCTGGGCACTGACGAGGCTCCACCTCAAAAACACCACTTGTAGGATAATCGTGTGCCCCAAATGCATACTCTTTTCAAACAAATAAATAAAACTTAGTCTTCTTCTTCCTGAAGATGGATTGGGTACAGATATCAGACACGTCAATCTTTACGCCTTATCCTGAAAAACAACGAATAATACAGCTTCCAATTATCCACAAGGCAGTCCTTAAGCCCTATATTATCCATACCTAGAAAATAGGAAACCATGTTTTAAATTAATGAAATCCCAGTAGGGATTGATTTTGCCAATGTTCAAATACACTTGAAGTTCATGTGGGTAATTGGGGTTTTGGCTGTAAACCATAAAATCAACCTGTTAAGCTGATAAAGATGAACAGGCAGAGCATACTTATTTTTCTTGAGGACTTCTTTTCATCTGCGACCAATTCCTTTGCTTCTCCCTAATAACCCTGTTGAATATCCAAACTCTGCAAACAGAAGTATAATACCGTCATAAAATATAATAAAAATCAAATTGAAAAAGAAAATAATGAAAACAATAATTAGGGTATTACCTGAGGATGGAAGCCACAGTAAGCTCCTATGGCCGTAGCTACATCTCTTCTTCCTGAAGATGGATTGGGTACAGATATCAGACATGTCAATCTTATACCTTATCCTGAAAAACAACAAATAATACAGCTTCCAAGTAGCCACAAAGCAGTCCTTAAGCCCTATATAATCCATACCTAGAAAATAGGAAACCATGTTTTAAATTAATGAAATCCCAGTAGGGATTGATTTTGCCAATGTGCAAATACACTTGAAGTTCATGTGCGTAATTGGGGTTTTGGCTGTAAACCATAAAATCAACCTATTAAGCTGATAAAGATGAACAGGCAGAGCATACTTTTTTTTTTTTTTGAGGACCTATTTTCATCTGCGACCAATTCCTTTGCTTCTCCCTAATAACCCTGTTGAATATCCAAACTCTGTAAACAGAAGTATAATTCCGTCAGAAAACATAAGAAAAATTAAACTGAAAAAGAAAATAATGAAAACAATAATCAGGGTATTACTGGAGGATGGAAGCAGTAAGCTCCCATGGCCACAGCTGCATCTGTTGCGGCCACCATCAGAGGCATTGCAAACACTGCCATCTTGTGTTCCTTTTTTCTGTCTTGTACACAATTCTGATTACAACCTATTTTTAAACATTTCTAATGAACACATTAGCATTCAATATATTCATCAGATTAGGAGCGTTATTGCTGAAATCTATTGCTCAGATCATTTTGGCTTAGGAAACCCAATTATAAATGGCTTAATATAAAACCTAGCGTATGGAAAGGAACTTCCCAAATCAATTGGGAATGGAGAGAAAGAAAATGCCTTGGAGATGGTGATAATAAGACTGGTGTGTTTTTTCCCCAGAAACTCCCCGTCTTGTGAAACATGGGGGAGTTTGTTACTGTTGTGGCACATATTGACGTCGCTGTTGACATGGCTGGGATTCGAACCTTCCCACCTGGATGATTTTCTCAGACTGTAATGCGACTTTCCTATATTCACGTCCAACACAAATAACTACCCAGGAGATGGTGTCAAACCCTAACGACCCACGTATTCCCCTAAAAATCCATTTAAAATTAATTCATTTACCCTTAATTTATTTACCATTAAAAATTAATTCATTTTATTTTATGGCAGCTAACAAACCGTCAATTTAAATCGGCAAAATAAAACTTGCAATCGTGCTGTAGCTGTATAACGCCTCTAGGCTTCGCCTCTCAGCATAACAAGTAGTTAAACTATTGAGTTAGATACAAAATAAAATCAATACACATGACTAGCATTACATAAACAAGTAGGGATCATATATATATATATATGACTAGCATTACATAAACAAGTAGGGATCATATATATATACACACACTTCAGCAATTCAATAATCCTCTCATAAGCTTGACAAAGAATATAGAAGTGTCAAATGTAATGATCCTACTCTTCGATTTTCGCTCCAATAGAGTGCAACTAGGTCATAATCATAGTGAACATATTTAAATGCTTAGCCATAACCACCATTATCCATTCTCGAGGTGTACAACTTCTTTCTCAAGAAAAGTTTTTTAACAAGGGATTTAGCCTTGTACACGCTTCCCAGCTTCTTCCAAAGAGCTTGCGTGGTGGAATCTTCATGTACTTTCAACAACGTGGAATCTCCCAAGCAGAGCCTAATGAGACCCTTCACCTTGTTGTCCAATAGATCCTAGTCAACTTGTGACACTGTGAGTTTGGATCTAGATACAACATCCCATAGATCTTTACCTACAAGCATATCCTCCATCTTGAGCTTCCATAGCTCAAAGTTAGTGTGTGCAAATTTCTACATCTCTATCCTCGACATATGACATGTTGTAAGAAATATGCTAATAATAGTTGGGAGGACCGAGACCAAAGAGGAGCATTGGAATTTAGACACATGTATTTGACCACCATACCTCTTGTGGTCTTGCAAATGGTTTTCTTAAACCCTTCATGGTTTCCTGTTTGAGCTTCTCCTATTTATTAGTGCTTGGAAAGGATTTATATATGTCTATTTTGCAAGTATTGTTATGTTGTCAAAATTAATCTAGAATTGTGTGTTGGTGATACTTTGATAAGAGGCATAGCCTCCTCATTGTATTATAATTGTGGTTGTTGCTAAATAATTCAAGTGGTTGTGCTTTTGGAGTGTGGGGTTTTTCTCCTGAGAGGGTTTTCCCCATGTAAACCCTCATGTTTGGTATATTGTTTAACATTTTTTCTATTTCTCTTTCTTGTAATCATAAAGATAATAAATTTCCACAATACTCTCTTCTAAGATTGATCTAGGAAGAATTTATGCATACCTTGCTTCCTTTCATTTGGTATTAGGGCTTGATCACCTCATATTATAGGTGTTGGGTAGAGGATTTTTTGTAGTAATCTTCGATTGAGTGGGAGCTTGTACAAAAGGAGTTTTGATCATATTGTAGGAAGGGATGGAAAGGACATTGAGAATATAAATGGAGAGGTTCATAGGCACAAATTTTGAGTTGTGGAAGCTCAAGATTGAGGATGTTCTTGTAGACCAAGATATATGGGTTGCAATATCTAGAACCAAAATTGCATCAATGAAATAAGAAGACTAGGACTTGATGGATAAAAGGGCGAAGGGTCTTGTTAGATTCTATTTGGTAGATCCAGTGTTGTTGAATGTTCACATAGAGACCACCGTAACAAATCTTTGGAAGTAGTTAGGAGAGATTTATTAGGCTAAATCCCTGATAAGTAAACTCTTCCTATGAAAGAAGTATACCCTTAGGATAAAGGATGGTGGAACCATATTCAACCATATGAATGCTTTCAATATGATAGTTACCTAGTTAAACTTTGTGGGAATAAAAATGAGGAATAGGATCTGATAGATTCATGGGACCACCTTGTTATGGCTATTGGGAGCACTACTACCAAGTTGAAAATGGATGAGGTGGTGGCATTATTACTTTCTAAAGAGATGTGAAAAAAGACTTCTAAAACTATTAAGGAGGCCCTAGCCATTCATGGAAGATTGAAAGAGAAAGTCAATACGAAGGACAAGAAAGAAGACAATTTTAGATCTAAATCTCATGGGAGATCCAGATCTCCTAGTAAGTCCAAGGGATAAGTGCAAGGAGATGGGGGACCAAAAAGTAGCCAAACCTCTTTTTGGTCCTAGCGAATTATACGCGATCACATTTTGGACTGCTAAATATAAAAAAAAGCGCAACCGAGAGTCATATTTTCACCTCCTTTTTATTTTGAGAGCCAAAATGTGCCTAGGGTTATTGTGTGATCACGTTCGGAGCTATTTGAAGAAGAAAGCATACCAAAACACAATGCCACCTCATTTTTCCTATCATGCACGAGCTCAATAGAGTCGGCAAACTCAAGAAGGTAGGGTTTGAATTTTTTTTGTAAATTTGAAAATGAATTGAATTTGTTTTTCATTTTCTGATTGAATTTCTATTTTAATTTTTTCAAGCAATGAATCATCCCAAAGGCTTAATCCAATAGATGAGAATCCAATTGAAGAGGAGGCTCAAAACTCTCCTCAAACTCCACCTTCATTTCCTCGCCACCCTCATGACACATAACAAAATTATTTAGGGGAAATTGAAAACAATAAAAAACAACTTGAAAACTTAGTTCAACAATTAAAACAGCCAAATGGAAGCAACGATCATCGGAGATCCCTTCCCACTTCCTTAGAGTCTATTATTTCCCACATTGATACATTCACAAACCAAATCAAGCTATGGGAAGACTATAGGGAGAGTTGCTAACAATTCTATGCAGACCAACTATCATACAGACAAGTTAAAGACCTTAAAATTTTGAAATTTGATCTATGTGCACATTTTGTCAATCCTAGAACAAATCAACCATTACACGATAGTTGTAAAAAAATCCCATTTCACTAGTGTGTGCACGAAGGAATATCCAAAAACTTTTGGGATAGGTGGTGGATGGTTTTTTATGAGCTACCATGTAACAATTTTGAGGTCCCACAATATTTTTTGAGGAAACTCTATTGTGAGTTTGTCCTCAACAAGATTCTAAACTACTTTGACATAGGAGATTTCCAGGATAGAGGTAGTGGCTCTACATAGGATAGAGCAGGGGCACAACGTGATTCGAACTATCTTGCTAGACCCCTAGGGAGGCCACAACATATCTCATTCCCTTTGTCTTTGAAGGAGAGTGTTGAGGTGGAGACGCTACAATCTCTAAGCTCCCTCACTCAGTCTTTAGCACAACATGGTAGCACTCTTTCCTAGTATGGTGAGGGTGAGAGTAGCAGGCATTGCCGATCCCCGCATCTTTGTAAATCATGTGGAGCATTATGTGATTATGGATCGGAGGATGCTCATGATACAGGCATTGGAGAGGATGCTCCACACTTTCAGGACAATGCCACATAGGGGCAGGAGGCCACACAAGGGTAGGAACATGTGCATGACACATCCATATTGGATGATATTGTATTGACAAATGACTTGTTGGATAGTACATTTGGTATTGATTCACAGGTAAATTTTTTAGAGGTTTTGCAATTTATTATATTTGTATTTGAAATCTCTAATTAAATATATTAATAAATATTATAAGTCAAAATTAATGTAGGTGATTGTATGCATTATGAAATTCTAGGGTCAAAGTACTCATCCTACATCTGTCAAGTCAATAGGTATGCAATTTACATAACAAGATAGTAAATATAGTACATGTAAACTTTTTGTCACATATCAATGGTAATCTTATTTAGTGACAATTTGATGATGAACAGGTGGATGTTGGAGCTTCACCCTCAGGAGGAGTTAGTTGGGCTAGATATAGAGACAATTTCACTAAGGTAAATTTTACCATTTCTAATCATTATGCATTTAAATAATGTTTTATAGATTTTGGTCAAATAACCTAGAACTCTATTTTTAGTTGATGACAAGGCTTGAGACTCCTCATATTCATTAGTCAATGGAGATGGGCATTGCTACAATTGTTTTGTCTATAAATCCTTTGACTAAGGTAAGAGCCAGTAACATGTAGATGTCATTATGTGTTTCTTGTTTTATCTCACGTCATTTAATATACATAAATAATATTCATGTTTACTCAATTTTTCCTCCTCGTGCTTCTCACAGGAGGTTCGAACTCCAACCCATGTAGCTACCGATGAAGAGAGGCAACAAATGATCAAGAGGTATCACCAGCTTGAGGTAAGTGATTGATTACTTATGTCATGTTGTATATAATATCATGTTTTCTATATTACTATGGGTATTGTTTGATTGTATTAACAGGTGGAGCTTCAAAAATCTCTATCCAGGAGGTCTAGTCAACGGATGAGAGAGGATGAGTTGTTGACTGATTCTCCTTCTTCATGGCTAAGCAAGGGTCGTTGATTATTTCATAGCACTCCATAGCATATTTATTTTGGGGCATTTTGTTGTATGTCTATATAGTGAGTTGTAAACATACCTTTCTATTTTTCTGATGTATATAGATGTATATATTCCTATATGGCTTTGTTTGTACATGCCTATATGTTTATATATACACTATATGTTATTTTCATGACATTATGTATATGAGATTTTACATTATATATGATGATTGAAATTATGGTTACAGGATAGATAATGTATCACGCTTAAAAGTTTTTATATTGCTTATGTGTTCTTCAATGTTTCCATGAAATGATATTATGTTCAATTAGTTTCAATATGTGTTTCAGAGTGTTTGATTAATTCAATTTGTTTGAGAGCATCCTTGCAAAATATGTTTTGTGCATATCCTACAATCATGGCATTCCATGAGACTGCATTTCTTTGAGGCATCATGTCAAACAACTCATGCACCTTGTATATGCTTCCACATTTTACATACATGTCTCCTTAAGCATTTGAAACTACAACATCCTGTTGGGAATTAAGGTGTCTCAACCTTGGTAATTCCTTACATTATTAATGTTTGTATTTATTATTTAATTGCCTATCTTGTAAATGTTGGCAAGAGACACTATGTGGCTTCATGAGTGTTGTCATTGATGGCAACAAAGTCCATCTCACACATCCGCAAGACATGATATGACCATATCGGAAGACAGACTGAAGTGTATCTTGGTCCGGTAAGCAAAAACAGAGTATGTAGCAAGGTCCGACAGTCAGGTCCAGATCTCTCAGAAGAAGTATCTCAATAAAGCGCGGACTTAGGGAAGTCAAGTGGAGTACCTTGACTAGTATATTCCAGAGATTGAGCCTCCGGTAATGTAAGAGTGAAAAGATATGAACACCTAAGTGTTGGGTTCCTGTTTGGCAGAGTAGACTGAGGAAGAACTAACCGGCAGAGCATCAGACCCTGATTCGGATGAGATATTGATGGTGATCAAGTTTCTTTAGGTATCACTCATGATTGGCCGACATGATTGATGACTTCTATAAGCATCTCTTTGATACACATCACTTGATAAGCAAGGATTCAACCGACAGATCAGAGTTTGGGAAAATATTGACTATTCCAGATGCTGACTAGAAAGGTGTTGAAATCATTGGTGCGGATATATATACCAGATGGATTTGGATGTGAAGGTGTGTGGTGTGTGTTGTGTTGTGTGAAGAAAAGTAGAGAGTAGTGTGAAAGCTGCAATAAAGGTCCAGTATGTGACAGAACAACAGCACTAAGGCAGAGGAAGAATGAAGTGCAGTAGATCAGTATATTGAGCTTAACCGGAACTAAACCTAATCACATATGGATGCTTCTCATCAGTTCAAGTATCTAGTTTACTTCTATAATCTATTGTAGGCAGTAAGCCTCTTGTGAGCAGTGTGCTCAAGCAGTAAGCCCTAATTGGCAAGTGTCATTTTGTACTACCTTATTCTTTTAATAGAGAATACAATCTTGGGTTAATCACCCCGTAGTTTTTTTCCTTAACAGGGTTTTCCACGCCAAAAATATTGTGTCATGTGTGTTGAGTTTATTCCTGCTTTCATTGTTGTGCATGCTGATATGATTTGATATTACTCTAATTGTTAAAGAAGAAAAGAAAGTCAAATAATTAAGATAACTGATTCACCCCCCTCTCAGTTAGCAACAATTG
Organism: Cunninghamia lanceolata; assembly: GCA_027924645.1. Taxonomy (NCBI): domain Eukaryota; kingdom Viridiplantae; phylum Streptophyta; class Pinopsida; order Cupressales; family Cupressaceae; genus Cunninghamia; species Cunninghamia lanceolata. The sequence continues at coordinate 2,386,291 of BSBN01001318.1, read as the reverse complement.
GTATCAGAGCCAAGTTCCTCTAAACAGAGCCTAACAACTTGAGGAAGATCTGGGAATCTCGATGGATATGTATGGTATGAGGGAACAACTTCAGTTTGCCCTAGATGATCTTGAGCGATCTCACTCCGAAGTCAACAACTTGAAGGAAAGACTCAAACAGGCTGATGAGTTCATAAATGAACTAAAAGAGAAACTGAGTATCTCTATGAAAAAGAGAAAGGAACTTCTTTAGCAATTAGCAAGTCAAAGTGAAGCCAACGATACAAATGAAGATCTGAAGGAGAAAACCAAGTTATGTGAAAAGTTATCAAAAGAGGTCATTATGGTAAGACATGAAATGGAATTAGGAGTTATGAAATTCACCCAAGAAATTGAAGAGAAAAGAAAAACTGAAGATGATCTAAGACAATCTCTCAAGGCGAAGTCAGAAGACTGCCACAAAATGAATAGAATAATCAGGCATCTAGAATCTGATCTTGAAGAAGCTAGAGATAATGAAGAACAACTTGAGAATCAGATTGACACTCTTAAAAGGGACCTTCAAACAGCAAATGAATACAAAGAGAAATTCAAGATAAGCTCTGCTCAACTTGAAGTTTTTCTTCAAAGCCAGAAGAGGGTAGATAACAAACAAGGCTTGGGGTATGAGAAAGGTGAAAGCTCCAGATCTAGTCAGAAGAACTCTGGATCAGGAAATCTAAGGAACAGACCTAGAAGACCTCCAGTAAGGCAACCAAATGCTCAAAGATATCCATCTTTCAATGGATATTGCCACAACTACAATAACTTTGGTCATAAAGCAAATCAGTGCAGAAGAAGAATGAATCAGTCTAATTCATCCTTCTCCGGATAGTGTTTCAATTGCAAAAGGTAAGGTCACAAATCTCATGAGTGTAGAAGTATGCAAACAAACAATTCATTCAATGGAAGTTGATTTGCATGCAATAGAATGGGACATGTGGCTAATCAGTGTAGATCAAGAGGATATCAGTCAAATATGCAAAGAAATGTTGTTTGCCACAATTGCAATAGATCCGGTCATTTTGCCAAATTCTGTAGAAGTAAGAATTAGGACAATAAGGGTCCAGTACATCAAAACCAAGACAAAGGAAAAGGAAAAGTGAATGCGGATGAAATTCAAAGGGAGATGAACAAGATTTGGGTGAAGAGGAGTACAAAAAATGTTGAGGATGGATCCGCACCAGAATCTAGTGCTGATATTCTTTCTGGAAACTAAATAGATGAGCTCTGGCTCAGGGGGAGTCACAAAAGAAAATATCTTGCCCCAGCTAGTCAATTGATGCCTGAAATTAGCACATGGAAGGTTGCGGTCAAAAAGGGCTCTCAGAGAAACATCTAAATAACCCTTGGGAAAGATATGAAAGATCTGCAAGGAATTTGAAGAGGATAATCATCTGAGATTAATCTAGTTTAACAGTCATCCAGTAAGAACAGGATTTTCACAGTTAGATCTAGTATGATTCAAATTTGAGGTATCTTGATCTGCAGATAGATCAAATGTTTGGGGAAAGGAAGATAGATTGTCATTAATAACTCTATGTATATCTCAGTGATCCGGAAAAGATCTTTCTCAGAACAAGGAGAACAAGGCAATCGGAATGACTTAAGTTACGCATTTATTGCAATATGGAATTAGGGTTCGCTCATCGATAAAAGGGTTCATTTGCTTGTCATTCACACATTTGCATTAGTGAAAAAGATAAGAAGAGCTTTGCAAACAAGTTTGCTTCATCTCTCTCAAGGATAACCGCAGAATTCAAGTCAACCGGTGATCTTTTTGGCTCATTTCGTGAACCCTAAAAGCGCAAAAGGTATTTTTCGTTCTTGAAATCTCTCTCTAAATCTTTTGAAAGATCGCTACTCCAAATGTTGTAAAGATCACTGATAGACCGCATCCCAAATTCAAGAAATATCCATACAAATCCCTAGAAGTTGATCCCCTAGGTGCTTTTTCAAACATTCCACATGGGGTTTTGCATGTAGAAGATGTTAGGGCATATATTCATGCTAACATTGAGGAATTTGGGGAATCCAAGCTAAGGGATATCTATCACAACCAGTTAATAGATGATTCTTTTGAACTCAAACCTCAGTACAAGGCTATCCGGGACAAGCATTTCAAACATTGCATCCATTTCCCTAGTTTTGCAGAAGATGAATGGGTCTGGTATGTTCTAAGTAGAATGCATGACAACTTTATGTGGTTGATGAGACCATTCAAGATAACCAAGGATGCCATTAGGGTAGTTACTAGATTGCACTCATCCGGTGGGATACCTGCTCTCAAGTCCGTCAAGAATTAGACAGTGAGTGAGGCAACAGGATCAAAATTTGATAAGAGAGCAATGACAATAGAAGATATCACTGATCTGGATATCAAGTTTGCCTTCATGATAATTAGTTACAAGATATATCATTCCAACAGGGAAAATTTAGTACCTGGAACTGCAATCTACATAGCTTTTTAGATGCTAAAAGAAAATGTTGACTATGATCTTTGTGAGCTTCTCCTGAACCAACTTTTGGAGAATCTGTAGAAGATAAAGAAGGACAAGAATAATTCCTTCAAATACAGTGGCTTGATACTCTATCTATTCTTCTATTACATGAATGAGCTACCCAGATCTAGTGGCTGGATGTGGAAAAATGACAGACCTGTTGCCATACAAATCAGGGATTATCTGCATGGACTTGGTGATGCCAAGGCACAAAACATAGCACTCTGGGGGTACTTCAAGAACTTTCAGAGTATGATGCAAGCTAGAGAGAGAATCCCCCGATCTCTAGTTGAAAAGTATAAGGATACATTTTTCTTTATGGTAGAAACTGATCAGTGCCTAATGGAGGTAGTGGAGCCAAGGATAGTCTGGATCATGCCAATGGGGTATGAAGTAGATGAGAAAATTGTAGAGCTACATGTTCAACACATGCTAAGTCAACCCAAGGATCCTAAGGCAGAAAGATTTGGAACCTTTGAAGAGTTGAGTGTGAAGATTCATGTAGAGCTAAGACAACTGGAAATGAAAAGAAAAGTGAGGAGGGAAGTAGAAGAATTTGCCAAGAGACATGGAATTTCAAAGGAGGCACTTGATGCAGATAGAGAAAAGGTGGAAAGGGCAGAAAAAGAAAGGCAAGAAGCAGAAAAAGAAAGTGTTCTAGTAGAAGCCCCCTCCCGGACCAGATCCTCTAAGAGCTCTGCACCTGCCACTGCTAAGAGCTCAAAGGCATCAAAACCAGAAGCAAAATCATCCGGTAAAGGAGAAAAGAGAACAAAGACAAAGGCTACAAGATCATACACAAGCCTCAAGGATGATGAAGAGATAGAGACAGATAAGGAAGTAAATAAAATGAAGAAGAAAAAGAAAACATCAAGTGAATCCTCTACCTGTCAAGACAAGGAAGAGAAGGCAGAAGAATTTGTTGAAAAGCTTACTCTCCGCATTGGTGATATAATCAAATCAGTCACTGTGGATGGGAACTTGAAACCAATGACTAAGTTTTATGATGATTATAGTGAAACTGATCAGAAGATCCTGCAAGAAGCTACAGTCAGGTATTTAAACATCTACAACAAAGCATTCATTGAAATCATATCTCTGATTCCTAAGAGTCTAGAAAAGGAACTTGAAATAAGAAAAAACAATGCCATGGCAAAAGACCTAGAAATTCAGGAACAGATTGCTATCCAACTTTATCCCTCCATCACTCCAAAGAAAATAAACATGGTCTTCCAAGATTACAAGGATGAGTTCTGGAGCAAAGCTAGAATGAATCAGCTTATGCTTGGAGAAACTGACAAAGTGGAAAAAGAAACTAAAGAGATCCTCAGGAATGCCTATAAAAGATTTAATATTCCTGTCATAGAGGACTTAGGTGATGACACCTCTGCCATGGATGACAAAGAAGAATCCACTGAGATAGTGACAGAAGAGGCAAAGGAGACAAGTGAAGATATAGCTAAGGACTTAGATTCCCCTGCTCCAGAAGAGGAAGTCCACGAAGAAGCACACATCTCTCCTCCGGTTTCTCTAGCAGACTCTGGATCTAAAGGAAAAGAAAGAGTAGAAGAGAAGATTAGTCAAGAAGCAGAAGAGAAGGGAAGAGAAGAAGGTCAAACAGAGAAAACCACAAATGATAGTGCTAAGGCTGCAGAAGAGAAGAAAACTCTGTCTCCAGCAAGAGACACTAAAGAAACTGTCAAAAATTTCTTGACTAAAGAGATGATGGAATTTGATGAACCAGAACTGCTTCAAGGACCATTCAATTTTGATTCCCTCTCCTCAGTTCAAACCATGAAGCTAGCATCCTTTACTCAAGCAAAGGCAAAAGAAAAACTTCTAAAGTCTCACATGGAAGACTCTGAGCTCATAGAAACTGCATCCGGTGTATTGGAGAAGATCATGCCATCCTTCCAAAAGGATCCTTCTGCCTCCATATTCGGTAATCTAAAGTCTCTTGTAAATTCTGTTCATACACATTTTGATTCCCTAGAAAAGTCAGAGGAAGAAAAGGTCCGGAAGGAGTTTTTGGAAAAGAGATTCTTTGAGGTACAAGGATTAATAACAAATGATAGGAGAGTTATGGATATTGGGATAAAGAGCTTAGAAAATGCTCTCAAAGATGGTGGAGAAATGTATAAATTTTGTCTAACCTGGTCCAAGGTAACAAAGGATATTGAGAAGAAAATGAAAGAGCAAGAGGATAAAATGTCAAGTATATCTCAAAATTTTGATTCTCTCACCTCCTCCATAATAAAACAAGAGTGCCAGACTATTGCAGTCTTAAATGAAATAAAGAAGTTTGAGAAGGAGAAGAAAAATAGAATAAACAGGTTAAGTGAACTCAGAGGGATAATTATCCCTAAGTTAGAGGCCATGCATGAGGCTCTAACTGATGCTTAGAGCACAACCCAGACCAATGATCCGACAGATCTAAAGAGGGCAGAGGCTTTTGCATCTCTATTGAGTGGTCACATCTCAATCTTCGATAGAATGAAGCAGAGTTGGGCAACAAAATTTGTCTAGTTGAAGACAACTTTTGCAGACATTCTTCAATATATGTAAGTATAATATGTATATACTCTTATGCGGTTAAGTATAGTTGGATTTTTGGGATTTTTGGTGTAGGGATCCTACCCTTTGCCATTGATGTCAAAGGGGGAGTGAGGAGCAGTGAAAAATGAGGGATATAGCTAAGGGGGAGCACTGAAAAGTGTACACAAGAACAGAGCATCATCCAAGGGGGAGTTTACTATAACACTTAGTCATTTTTCACTAAGTGTTGCCATCAATGCCAAAGGGGGAGATTGTTGGCAAGAGACACTATGTGGCTTCATGAGTGTTGTCATTGATGGCAACAAAGTCCATCCCACACATCTGCAGGACATGATATGACCATACTAGAAGACAGACTGAAGTGTATCTTGGTCCGGTAAGCAAAAACACAGTATGTAGCAAGGTCCGAGAGTCAGGTCCGGATCTCTCAGAGGAAGTATCTCAATAAAGCGCAAACTTAGAGAAGTCAAGTGGAGTACCTTGACTAGTATATTCCAGAGATTGAGCCTTTGGTAATGTAAGAGTGAAAAGATATGAACACCTAAGTGTTGGGTTCCTGTTTGGCAGAGTAGACTGAGGAAGAATTGACCGGCAGAGCATTAGACCCTAATCCGGATGAGATATTGATGATGATCAAGTTTCTTGAGGTATCACTCATGATTGGCTGACATGATTGATGACTTCTATAAGCATCTCTTTGATACACATCACTTAATAAGCAAGGATTCAGCTAACAGATCAGAGTTTGGGAAAATAATGACTATTCCGAATGCCGACTAGAAAGGTGTTGAAATCATTGGTGCGGATATATATACTAGATGGATTTGGATGTGAAGGTGTGTGGTGTGTGTTGTGTTGTGTGAAGAAAAGTAGAGAGTAGTGTGAAAGCTGCAATAAAGGTCCGGTATGTGACAGAATAGCAGCACTAAGGCAGAGGAAGAATGAAGTGCAGTAGATCAGTATATTGAGCTTAACCGGAACTGAACCTAATCACATATGGATGCTTCTCATCAGTTCAAGTATCTAGTTTACTTCTATAATCTATTGTAGGCAGTGAGCCTCTTGTGAGCAGTGTGCTTAGGCAGTGAGCCCTAATTGGCAAGTGCCATTTTGTACTACCTTATTCTTTTAACAGAGAATACAATCTTGGGTTAATCACCCTGTGGTTTTTTCCCTTAACAGGGTTTTCCAAGTCAAAAATATTGTGTCATGTGTGTTGAGTTTATTCCTTCTTTCATTGTTGTGCATGCTGATATGATTTTATATTACTCTAATTGTTAAAGAAGAAAAGAAAGTCAAATAATTAAGATAACTGATTCACCCCTCTCTCAGTTATCAACAGTAAATATTTGTAAATTCCATATTGTCATATTGTGGGATGTGGCATGGTGATGTGTCAATCCTACATGGAATATGACAACTTGTAATTTTGTCCTTACATGAGGAGATAGGCGTCCCACTTTGTGGTAGGAGCATTTTTCCATGTATTGGCATCTTTCATGTTGTGTAAGGGAATGTTTGACCAAAATGGTTATGATGGATTTATGACATTTTAGAGTCAGAAATAGAAGCATGTAACATAGGTGAGGACATGTGTCATGAAGCATCTTTGAAAAAGGAATATTTGGGTGCCCCAAGGTGGACTATGACATGTTGTAAGAGAATATTCTATTTATAGCCTGTGTATGACAGATTCTCTTACAACTGTAAGTTGTAACCGCTATGATAGATTCTATGATGGTCGTAAGTGTCGTAAGAGCATCTGTCATAGCCCATTCTGGAAACATGCGACCTCTTTGGGATGGGACTTGTGGACAAGTGTCAGGCACATTCTACAATGTTGACCAAGTGTCCTTAGGCATGGGTTTTTGATGTAGAGGCACTTGGATAGGAGGATATAACAAGTTGACAAGGTTTTCACTACACCCAAAAGCCCAAATTCAAAGATCAGGTTGCAAAAGTGGGAACAACAATTAGAGGCTCTAAATTCTTCATGGAAAAGTTGATTAGACATGCATTGTGACCCATTCCAATCATTGGCAAAGACAAGTCAAACTCAGAACTACTACTTCCTTCACAAACCCAAGATATTGCTTGTAGCCCTAGAAAAGAGGATAGTCATCAATAAATTTTGATATAGACCTTCAAACACAGATTTTGGACAATTAGGAGATACCCATTTGGACTCCCTATCACATATCCAAAACTAGGTATAGGTATTTTTGGATGGTATGACTCAACCTATAACTCCTCTCAATGACCTAGAGCCTCAATTAGGCCAAAGATACAAAGAGACCACTATAAAATGCATGCATAGGACCCAACCAATGATCTGAGCACTTAGAATACATGTTGAAACTAAAGATTTAGTGGGTTTTGGGGCCCCAACGTGGACTGCAACTGATTGGTCCTCTTTTGTTCTTTACTATGCCTCTAAACATCACCTAACACATGAGGATGTTAGGTTTCCTCAAAGAAATCTTCTCCTTCTCAAGTTTCCTGCCAAAAATTCATCATAACATACTAGTACAGACCTACTACAATCCATCCCACTGATCACAAGTGAATCAAATCAGTGGAATGGCAAGAAAATGCATGATTTCTATCAAAACCCTAGTCTAGGTTATGGCAGACAGTTTTCAGAGAATTGCATATTACTCACACATAGAATAGTGTCAAGACCTCTAACCAAATGCAAAAGAGACTTAATTCATACCTCCATCATCCCACCAACTTATGCCTTATGACATTGTCGTACGAAAGAGTACTACAGACTGCAACAATGGGTTTACACAGAAAAGAACAAGAAATCTGAGTTTCTTATTGTTTTTCTTCCACAAAAAGTCTTCTCTCCTTACAACCATCATGGCAGGGCTTTAAGAAGCCTTCTACAATACCTTTGGATAGTTAGAGGGTAGTTGGGATCAATGAAACTGTATAACCATCGAATTTCCTCTCTGCAACTACCCTATTTTTAGGACTGCAACTGTCCTATTTTGAAATTGAAACTAATTACAACTTTTGGCATAATGACATCGATTGGTTTATGACTTGTGAACACCTTTAACAATGTCATTAATCCTTTGACAAATTCTACCACCCTTTAGCCCATGCCAAAAAGGCTTACAATGTGAGAAAACATATGACTGCCTTTTACATGCCTTAGAAGGTTTACAGATAGAACTGCCTATTATACCTTATGACATCAACAAGAAATGGACATGGTCCTTATTACAACATGAGAATGGTCTTCAAGACCTTATGGAATCAACCGGACAAAATGAACATAAAAAATAAGTCCTTTAGTCTTCTTGGTGCTCCTGCACCATACTCCCCGGGTAGATCAACAACTGTGACACCATGCTTCAAGATGTCTTCTTCACTCATCCAATTGGCATCTTCAATGGGTAAGCTACTCCATTTGACAAGGAACTATTTGTATGTCTTCTTTCTAGTCTTCTTCAAGACCTTGGTGTCAAGAATGCATTCCAACTTCAAGGGTTGAGTGGGTGGAAGACCCTTAACCCATTCTTTATCTCCTACTGTTGTCATATCTGCCTCTGAAGCTGCATTATGATCACCTTTGAAAGGGAACAAGTCTGAAGCATTAAAGATAGGAGATATGGCCAAGCCTTGAGGAGGTTCAATCTCATAGGCATTGGTCCCAAACTTATGCACAATCTGGCATGGTCCTATTTTCTTCATGAGGAGTTTGGTTGGCTGCCCCTTTGGAAGTCTTTCCTTCTTCAAATGTGCCATGACCAAATCCCCAACCTTGTACATCTCTCCTTCTCTCATTAGCTTTCTTCTTGTACTTGTCATTATTCCTTTGAAGAGTTTCTCTTACATTATCATGGATGTCCTTCATGGCCAATGCAAAATCTTCACCTTGAGCACTCTTCCTCTCCACTCCATGGAGATCTCTCAATTCAAGAATACCTCTTGGATGAACACCATAAACAATCTCAAATGGACCCCTTCCTGTGCTCCTATTGGTGGAATCATTGTAAGCAAGCTTAGCGTGAGGGATGATCATATCCCATGCCTCTCCATGTTGTTTGGTAAGACACCTGAGAAGATTTCCCAAGGACCTATTAACCACCTCAGTTTGGCCATCAGTCTGAGGGTTATATGTTGAAGTAAATGAAAATTGAGTACCCAACTTCTTCCACAAAGTGCACCAAAAGTGGCCAACAAACTTTGGATCCCTGTCAGTCATAATGTTAAGAGGCACAACATGGATTCTAACAATTTCTTTGAAGAACAAACCAACAATGTGTGAAGCATCATTAGTGCATTTACATGGCAAGAAATGAGCCATCTTATTGAATCTATCCACCACAACAAATATACTACCAAAGCCTCTTTGAGTCCTAGGAAGACCCAAAACAAAATCCATGCTAATACTTTCCCATGGCCTATTAGGAATAGGAAGTGGCTGGTATAGACCAGCATTAGATGAAGTATCCTTTGCCCTTTGACAAATACTACAACGTTCAACAAATTTTCTAATATCTGATTGCATTTTAGGCCAAAAATAAAACCTCTTCACCTGATCCAATGTTTTATCCAGCCCAAAGTGACCTCCTAGTCCACCACAATGTTTTTCCCTTATGATGTTCTCCCTCATGGAACACCTAGGAACACATAGTTGGCTGCCTTTGAACAACAACCCCTAATGCAACAAAAACTCAGAAAAATTAGAATGATAAGAGTCTGAAAACTATGAACAAACTTCATATACCTCCTTGAAATCTTCATCATCCTGATACATATGTTTGAGAGCATCAACCCCTACACTTTGCAACTGAATTTCTTGAACCATACACACTCTTCTACTCAATGCATCCGCCACTTTGTTGGCCTGCCCCTTCTTGCGTTTGATTGAAAAAGTATACGCTTGGAGTTGTTCAACCCATTTCATATGCCTATGATTGAGTTTCTCCTGTGAATTCAGAAAACTAAGTGCATGGTTGTCAGTATAAACAATAAATTCTTTAGGCAAAAGATAGTGCCTCCATTTTTTCAAAGCTTGCACCATTGCATACAATTCCAAGTCATAAGTAGAGTACTTTCTCTTAGCATCATTCAATTTTTCACTAAGTCTTTTAGTCTTCTTGGTGCTCCTGCACCATACTCCTCAGGTGGAAAGAGAACTCAAGTCTCTTGAGGAAGTAGATCATCAACTGTGACACCATGCTTCAAGATGTCTTCTTCACTCATCTAAGTGGCATCTTCAATGGGTAAGCCACTCCATTTGACAAGGAACTGTTTGTATGTCTTCTTTCTAGTCTTCTTCAAGACCTTGGTGTCAAGAATGCATTCCAACTTCAAGGGTTGAGTGGGTGGAAGACCCTTAACCCATTCTTTATCTCCTACTACTGTCATATCTACCTCTGAAGTTGCATTATGATCACCTTTGAAAGGGAACAAGTCTGAAACATTAAAGATAGGAGATATGGCCAAGCCTTGAGGAAGTTTAATCTCATAGACATTAGTCCCAAACTTATGCACAATCCGGCATGGTCCTATCTTCTTCATGAGGAGTTTGGTTGGCTGCCCCTTTGGAAGTCTTTCCTTCTTCAAATGTGCCATGACCAAATCCCCAACCTTGTATTGTACATCTCTCCTTCTCTCATTGGCTTTCTCCTTGTACTTGTCATTATTCCTTTGAAGAGTTTCTCTTACATTATCATGGATGTCTTTCATGGCCAATGCAAAATCTTCACCTTGAGCACTCTTCCTCTCCACTCCATGGAGATCTCTCAATTCAAGAATACCTCTTGGATGAACACCATAAACAATCTCAAATGGACTCCTTCCTGTGCTCCGTGGAATCATTGTAAGCAAGCTCAGCATGAGGGATGATCATATCCCATGCCTCTCCATGTTGTTTGGTAAGACACCTGAGAAGATTTCCCAAGGACCTATTAACCACCTCAGTTTGGCCATCAGTCTGAGGGTGATACGTTGAAGTAAATGACAATTGATTACCCAACTTCTTCCACAAAGTGCACCAAAAGTGGCCAACAAACTTTGGATCCCTGTCAGTCACAATGTTAAGAGGCAAACCATGGATTCTAACAATTTCTTTGAAGAACAAACTAGCAATGTCTGAAGCATCATTAGTGCATTTACATGGCAAGAAATGAGCCATCTTACTGAATCTATCCACCACAACAAATATACTATCAAAGCCTCTTTGAGTCCTAGGAAGACCCAAAACAAAATCCATGCTAATACTTTCCCATGGCCTATTAGGAATAGGAAGAGGCTGGTATAGACCAGCATTAGATGAAGTATCCTTTGCCCTTTGACAAATACTACAACATTCAACAAATTTTCTAATATCTGATTACATTTTAGGCCAAAAATAAAACCTCTTCACCTGATCCAATGTTTTATCCAGCCCAAAGTGACCTCCTAGTCCACCACAATGTTTTTCCCTTATGATGTTCTCCCTCATGGAACACATAGTTGGCTGCCTTTGAACAACAACCCCTGCTACAGAAAAAACTTAGAAAAATTAGAATGATAAGAGTCTGAAAACTGTGAACAAACTTCATATACCTCCTTGAAATCTTCATCATCCTGATACATATGTTTGAGAGCATCAACCCCTACACTTTGCAACTGAATTTATTGAACCATACACACTCTTCTACTCAATGCATCCGCCACTTTGTTGGCCTGCCCCTTCTTGTGTTTGATTGAAAAAGTATACGCTTGGAGTTGTTCAACCCATTTCATATGCCTATGATTGAGTTTCTCCTGTGAATTCAGAAAACTAAGTGCATGGTTGTCAGTATAAACAATAAATTCTTTAGGCAAAAGATAGTGCTTCCATTTTTTCAAAGCTTGTACCATTGCATACAATTCCAAGTCATAAGTAGAGTACTTTCTCTTAGCATCATTCAATTTTTCACTAAAGAAAGCAACAGGCCTACCTTCTTGACTTAGGACAGCCCCTATAGCAAGGTTACTAGCATCACATTCCACCACAAACAACTTGTTAAAGTTGGGCAAAACAAGAATGGGCTGTTGTGCTACTTTTTGTTTCAAAATTTCAAAAGAATCATTGGCTGCCTTTGTTCAAAAAAACTTACATTTCTGCCCCCCTTTGATGGTATCCAAAATTGGTGCACAAATATGACTAAAACCCCTTATGAATTTCCTATAAAATGTTGCCAAACCATGAAAACTTTTCACATCACCTATTGTTTTTGGAGTTGGCCATGACAAAATGGCCTCTACCTTTGTTGGATCCATCTTCAAACTACATTGGGAAATGACAAAACCAAGATAGGTGATTTCTTCCTTCATGAAGACACTCTTTTCCATGTTGATCATCAATTGTTCATCATGTAACTTCTTTAAAACCTGATCCAAATGTTGCAAATGCTCTTCCTTAGTCCTGCTAAAAACAAGAATGTCATCCAAGTATACCACAACAAATTTGCCAATGAAATCCTTCAACACTTCATTCATGAGATGCATAAAAGTACTTGGGGCATTAGATAGACCAAATGGCATCACCAACCTCTCATAAAGACCCTCATTTATTTTGAATGCAGTCTTCCATTCATCCCCTTGCTTTATCCTAATTTGATGATACCCACTCTTAAGATCAATCTTAGAAAAGTATCTAGCCCCTCCCAAACAGTCCATTAGGTCCTTAATTCTTGGCATAGGGAACCTATATCTTATGGTAATCTTCTTAATGTCTCTAGAATCTATACACAACCTCCATTTACCATCCTTTTTAGGGGCTAGGACTGTTGGGACAGCACATGGGCTAAGGCTTTTTCTTACGAATCCCTTATCCAACAATTCTTGCACTTTCTTGGCAATCTCTTCATTTTGAGGTGTCATCTTGTAGGCTGCTTTGTTTGGCAAAGAAGATCCCGGTATGAAGTCAATTTGATGGCTTATGTCCCTAATAGGTGGCAACTCATTAGGCATTTCTTCTACTATAATCCCCTTATACTTCTCTAACAATTGCTGCACCTCCTTAGGGACTTCTTCCTTACTAGGATCATGCAAACTAGGACTGTTTTTAGGCTTCAAAATCAAAGCATACCCTTGGGTTCCTTCCTCCTTAAGGGTGTCTAAAAACTCTTTACCACTCACAATCATGATACTTGACCCAACACTCTTCTCTACATTCTCATCAGGCAATGGATCCATTCTATACTTCCTACCATTCTTGGTTATAATGAAAGAATTAGTTTTACCATCATGTTGTGATTGAACATCATATTGCCATGGATGTCCTAATAGCAAATGACAAGCATCCATGGGAATTACATCACATAAAATCTTGTCTTTATATTCCCCTATCTCAAATTCTACCATGATTGTTCATCTACCAAAACTTGTTGCCCCTTATTCAACCATGATACTTTATAAGGACTAACATGAGGAAGTCTTTTCAATTTCAACTTGTCTACCATTTCAATGGAAACCAAATTTTCAGTTGAGCCTGAATCAACAATTACCTTGCAAATCTTACCATAGGCCTTGCATGTTGTCCTGAACAATGTCTTCCTTTGAGGGGGCTCTTGTGTTTGAGGCACCTTCAACATGGTTCTTCTCATCATCAAACTTTCTCCTTCATGGACTAGGGATGCACTTCCAATTGGTGAGTTAACACTTTGGCAATCTTCCTCTTAGATCAATTGGTTTCTTCTCTCTTCTCCATGAGAGCTTGAGGCTTGCCTTTCAGGACATTTGAAGGCTGGATGTCCCACTTGGTTGCAATTGTAGCACCTTCCTGTGAAAACATTAGGACCTCTCCCTGGTCCACCAAATCTACCTCTTCCATTGGGCCTCCTTTCTCTAAAGCCTCCTCTAGAACCTGATTCTCCACTTTGCTCTTGGGAACTAGATTCCCCTTGACTTCTTGGGGACTGATTTATGCCTCCAAAACTGCCCCTACCTTTGAAATTTCTGCCACCTCTTCCTCTATTTTGCTGCTCACCTTTCCTCTTCAACTTCTCTTTAGCCCTTAATGCCACTTGAACGCATTTTTCCATGGTTTTAGGGGTTAATAAATTGATTTCATCTTGGATATTAAACCTTAAACCATTTAGATACCTTGCCACTTTACCTTTTTCATCCTCCATGTACCCACAACGAAGAGAGAACTTGTGAAACTCCTCGGTGTAGGTGGCCACATCCAAATCTCTTTGCTTGAGATTTTGCATCTTCTTGTAGATCTGCACGTCATAGTCGGATGGAAGGAATTGGGACTTGATCCTCTCCAATATTCTGCTCCATGAAGAGATCATACTCTTCCCATTCTTTACCCTCTCACCTTGGGTGTAATTCCACCATGTAAGGGCAACACCTTTGAGTTTAGTTTTTGCAAACTTCACCCTCTTGTTTTCAGGAACTTCTTTATATCCAAAGTAGTTGTTTAGGGCCTCAATCCACTCCATGACTTCATCAGCATTCATCTTGCCACTAAACATGGGAATCTCCATCCGAGCCTCTGAAGAATCCTTGCCAATTGCCTTGATGGCTTCAAGGAAATGCTTTTGATCTACAGGTATCTCTACCTCTTCTTTCTCTTCTTCTTCCTCCTCTTTTTCTTCTTCTTCATCAGAACCTTCATCTATCCTCTTCCCTATCCTCAATGCCTTCAACTCTGCTTGGAGTGCTTCCTTGACTCCACTTTTGATCTTTTCTTCCATCTCCTTGAACTTCTTAACCACTTTAGTGGTCATCCCCTTTGGAGGCATATTGCTAGCCTCTCCTTCACTCTCCTCTACTAATATATACTAGGCCTTACACAACCAACAACAGAACCTTTTATGGCTCTGATACCACTATGATGTAGAGGCACTTGGATAGGAGGAGGATAGAACAAGTTGACAAGGTTTTCACTACACCCAAAAGCCCAAATTCAAAGATCAGGTTGCAAAAGTGGGAACAATAGTTAGAGGCTCTAAATTCTTCATGGAAAAGTTGATTAGACATGCATTGTGACCCATTCCAATCATTGGCAAAGCCAGGTCAAACTCAGAACTAGTACTTCCTTCACAAACCGAAGATATTGCTTGTAGCCATAGAAAAGAGGACAGTCATCAATAACTTTTGATATAGACCTTCAAACATAGATCTTGGACAATGAGGAGATACCCATTTGGACTCCCTATCACATATCTAAAACTAGGTATAGGTTGTTTTGGATGGTATGACTCAACCTATAACTCCTCTCAATGACCTAGAGCCTCAGTTAGGCCAAAGATACAAAGAGACCACTATAAAATGTATGCATAGAACTCAACCAATGATCTGAGCACTTAGAATACATGTTGGAACTAAGGATTTAATGGGTTTTGGGGCCCCAACATGGACTGCAACTGATTGGTCCTCTTTTGTTCTTTACTATGCCTCTAAACATCACCTAACACATGAGGATGTTAGGTTTCCTCAAAGAAATCTTCTCCTTCTCAAGGTTCCTACCAAAAATTCATCATAACATACTAGTACAGACCTACTACAATCCATCCCACTGATCACAAGTGAATCAAATCAGTGGAATGGCAAGAAAATGCATGATTTCTATCAAAACCCTAGTCTAGGTTATGTCAGACAGTTTTCAGAGAACTGTAGATTACTGACACACAGACTAGTGTCAAGACCTCTAACCAAATGCAAAAGAGACTTAATTCATACCTCCATCATCCCACCAACTGATGCCTTATGACATTGTCGTACAGAAGAGTACTACGGACTGCAACAACAGGTTTACACAGAAAAGAACAGGAAATTTGAGTTTCTTATTGTTTTTCTTCCACAAAAAGTCTTCTCTCCTTACAACCATCATGGTAGGGATTTAAGAAGCCCTCTATAATACCTTTGGATAGTTAGAGGGTAGTTGGGATCAATGAAATTGTATAACCATTGAATTTCCTCTCTGCAACTACCCTATTTTTATGACTGCAACTGTCCTGTTTTGAAATTGAAACTAATTACAACTTTTGGCATAATGACATCGATTGGTTTATGACTTCTGAACACCTTTGACAATGTCATTAAGCCTTTGACAAAGTCTACCACCCTTTAACCCATGCCAAAAAGGCTTGCAATGTGAGAAAACATATGACTGCCCTATGTTTCTATGACTGTCTTTTACATGCCTTAGAAGGTTTACAAATAGAACTGCCTATTATACCTTATGACATCAACAAGAAATGGACATGGTCCTTATTACAACATGAGAATGGTCTTCAATACCTTATGGAATCAACTAGACAAAATGAACATAAAAAAGAAGTCCTTTAGTCTTCTTGGTGCTCCTACACCAGTTTTTGTCCATGAAGCCAAGTTGGATGCCCATCCCAAGATAGGTCCAATATTGCCTCATATTTTCTATATAAATAGGTGCTTGGAGAGGGAGTTTGTATCACAGGTTTACAGGTACTGTTATGCTGCCGGATTGAATCCAGACACGAGTGTTGAAGACCATTGAAGCTTGCATTGCAAGTGTATTGTAAACAACTTTCAGATTTGTTAATACATTGTGCAGGTTTCTGAGTGTGGGGTTTTTCACCTGATAAGGGTTTTCCCCACCGTAAATCTTTGTCTCTCTTCTTCTGTCTTCTTTCTGGTTCATGTGTATTGCTGCAATATCTCATTTACATGTTCTATGTTGCTGTAGTTGTAAGGATTAATTTAAATTTGTATTGTCCTCTCCTCATTAGATTAGTGTAGGAAGCATTTTTTGCATACCTAGCTTCCATTCAGTTGGTATCAGAGCCTGGCCAGTTTTGGTCTTAGCTATTGGGTAGGGGTTTTTTAAGCTGATCTTAAGTTGAGTGGGAGTCTGTGTAGAGTATTCTGAATTCTATTACAGTAAGGAGATGGCAAGCACATCCGGAAGGTTTGAAGTGAAGAAATTCAATGGCACTAATTTCGAGCTTTGGAAGCTCAAGATGGAAGACATGCTTGTTGACCGAGACCTTTGGGAAAGTGTTAATGGAACTAAACCAGCTGCAATGTCACAAGTTGATTGGGATCTTAAGGATCGGAAGGCTAAGGGTCTCATAAGACTTAGTCTTGCTAATTCTGTGTTATTAAATCTCCATGAGGAGAAGACTACAACCTTGCTTTGGAAGAAGTTGGGAGATGTGTACCAAGCCAAATCCCTGGTTAATAAACTTTTTCTGAGAAAGATGCTGTATTCCCTTCAAATGGAGGATGGAGGATCCATTGCCGAACATATGAATGCTTTTAACATTTTGGTTGTACAATTGACATCGATTGGTGTAAAGATGGAGGAGGCGGATCAGTGTATGACCCTGCTTTGTTCTTTGCCGGACTCGTGGTATCACCTTGTCATGTCTATTGGAAGCACCACATCCACATTCAAGATGGAAGATGTGGTATCTGCATTGTTATCCGAAGAGATGTGGAGGAAGTCTTCTGATGCAGCCAAAGAGGCTCTTGCAATTCGTGGAAGACCCAAGGAGAAAGGGAAAAAGAAGGACAAGAAAGTTGAGAAGGGTAGATCCAAATCTCCTGGAAAGTCCAAGGCTATCTGTTGGAACTGTGGTAAATCTGGACATTTCCGAAAGGAATGCAAAGAGGAGAAGAAGAAAAAGAAGAAATCTCCTGATTCAGATTCTAACAAATCACAAGATGATGGTGATGCTTTCATCGCAGCCCTGACAACCCATGCATCTGATGATGTTTCGCTGATCAACTCTGGTGCATCATTCCACATGACCTCGCATCGAGACTGGTTTACCAAGTATGAGGAGTTCGATGGTGGAAAGGTGTACTTGGGTGATGACTCTCATCTGAAGATTATTGGTCGTGGAAGAGTCTCTATCCGATTCCCTGATGGTCGAGTGAAGGGGATCTCTGGGGTTATGCATATCCCAGGCTTAGAACATAACCTACTTCCTGTAAGTAGTTTGAATAATGCAGGTGTGTAGGTTGTCTTTTCGAAAGAAGGATGCAAGATGACTAGAGGAGATATGGTGCTTGCTAAGGGTACTAGGAGAGGTACTCTGTTTCACCTGGAGGCATGCCTTTCACAATGCAATAGTTCTTCTGATTCAAGGAAGAGGGCAGTAGTCACTTCATCCCCACCATTTGAACGAGCAGTTAAGAGATCTGTTGTTTCTAGTTCTGATGTTTGTAATCATGCCTTGGAAGTCAAACTTCCTACTGAAAAGACAATGTTGTGGCATAAGAGATTTGGCCACATTGGTGAGAAGGGTCTGCGTACCCTAAAAAATAAAAACCTCATTGAGGGGTTAGATGATTGTAATCTTGAGTTCAACTTTTGCAAATATTGCATTTATGAAAAGCAAAACCGTGTTCAGTTTTATTCGAGTTCTCACAAGTCTTCTGGTGTGTTAGACCTTGTTCATTTTGATGTATTTGGTCCTGTTAATGTTCCTTCGTTATCAAAATATGTATATTTTGTATCTTTCATAGATGACTACAGTAGAAGGACATGTATTTATTTTCTCAGAAGCAAATCTGAAGTCCATAGTAAGTTTAAGGAGTTTAAGGCCTTTGCTGAAAATCAGACTTGTAAAAAGATTAAATGTTTGAGAACTAACAACGGTGGTGAGTTCCATTCTACAGAATTTGATAAATATTGCAAGGAACTTGGGATTGAAAGACATAAGACAACTCCATACACCCTGCACAAAATGGAGTTGCAGAAAGGATGAACAGGACACTGATAGAGAAGGCTAGGAGTATGCTTAGCGAAGCTGGCCTAGAACAAAAGTTTTGGGCTGAAGTTGTTGCCATTGCTTGCTGTCTTGTTAACAGATCTCCTACATTAGCTCTTGTTGGAAAGACACCCATGGAGGTGTGGTCTAGTAGAAAGCCTTCAATAAGGCATCTTCATCTTTTTGGTTGTGAGGCATATGCACATGTGCATAGGGAGAAGCGGTCAAAGTTGGAGAACGAGGCTGTTAAGTGTATTTTCATTGGCTATGGTGTCGGTGTGAAAGGATACAAGCTTTGGGACCCTGTGGCTGAAAAAGTGTTGTATAGCAGAAGTGTCATCTTCAGAGAGATTACACCTTCTTCCACTATTTTACAGCCAGAAGAAAAAGAAAAGAAAGAGGATGTTGTTCAGTTTCCTCCTATCCTTGAGAAGACTGAACAGAAAGACAATGTTGGACCTGATGATGAGGAGAGCTCTAGTAGCTCTAAAATCTTAGATGAAGAAGCTAAACCTCAACCTCAACTCTTGAGGATGTCTACACGGATAAGAAAGCAACCTGAAAGGTTTGGTTTTACATTTCTTGATTTTAGTTGTGCTTTTGGTTTGCTTACTAACAGTGATGAACCTAGAATTGTATCAGAGGCTATGGACATGAAAGATGCAGGTTCCTGGAAGGAGGCCATGGAGGAAATGGCCTTTTTGGAAAAGAATCAAACTTGGGACTTGGTGCCTTTGCCTTCTGGATGGAAACCCGTTGGATGCAAATGGGTGTTCAAGAAGAAATTTGGTGCAGATGGCAGTGTTGAGAAGTATAAGGCCAGATTGGTTGTGAAGGGGTATTCACAAGTGGAGGTTATAGATTATGGTGAGATCTTTTGTCCCGTTGCAAAGCTGACATCCATTCAATTCTTATTGTCTCTCGCAGTAGCTTATGACTTGGAGGTAGAACAGATGGATGTGAAGACAACTTTCCTTCATGGTGATTTGGAGGAAGAAATCTACATGTCACAGCCAAAGCATTACATGGTGAAAGGTAAAGAAAATTTGGTTTGCAAAATTAAGAAGCCTTTGTATGGTTTGAAGAAATCCCCTAGGAGATGGTACTTGAAGTTTGATGCCTTTGTGTTGTCTATTGGATTTGTGAGATCGAAATCAGATCACTGTATGTATTATAAGTTTGATGGTGATCGTATTCTCATTGTTGCATTGTATGTTGATGATATGTTGCTCATTGGAAAGGGTAGGCATATGATTTCTGATTTCAAATCTCAGTTGTCAGCATAGTTTGAAATGAAAGATTTAGGGGCAGCCAGGTACATTCTAGGAATGGAAATCAGAAGAGACAGAACCAATAGAAAACTTTGGTTAAGCCAGAGTAAGTATGTGAAGACCGTGTTGGACAGGTTCAGCATGGCAGATTGTAGACCATTGTGTGTTCCCATTTCTTTGGGGACAAAGTTGTTTGTTGAGGATTGTCCAAAATCTCCTAGTGAGGTGGAGGACATGAGCAGAGTACCTTATGCTAGTGCTTTTGGCAGTTTGATGTATGCTATGGTCTGCATAAGACCAGACATTGCCCAAGCAGTGGGAGTCCTTAGTCGATTTATGGCTAATCCTGGATGAGTTCATTGGGATGCAGTTAAGCGAGTGTTTAGATATTTGAGGGGTACTTTTGAGTATTCCATATGCTATCATGGTAATGTTTCAGGGCCTCCACATTCTGTTGATATTCATGGATTTGTGGATTCAGATTGGGCAGGTGACATTAATAGCAGGAGATCCACTAGTGCTTATGTGTTTACATTGTTTGGTGGTGCTATTAGTTGGATGAGTAAGTGACAACCTGTTGTTGCTTTGTCCACGACAAAAGATGAGTATATGGTAGCAACTCATGCTTGTAAGGAAGCCATTTGACTTAAGAGATTGTGTTCAGATATTGGTGTTGATGCATGTAAGATCACGATCAGTTGTGACAGTCAGAGTGCAATTTTCCTTGCGAAGAATCCAACTTTCCATGCTAGAACAAAGCACATTGATGTTCAGTTTCACTTCGTGCGAGACATGGTTGAGGATGGAAAGGTAAATTTAGAGAAGGTAGATACTTTGAAGAATGTTGCAGATGCATTGACAAAGCCAGTGGGCATAGAGAAGTTCAGATGGTGTTCGGAGTCTATGGGCCTCTCGGCCTATAGCAGTTAAATCCTGTTATTCTATTGGCTCTTACAAGGTGTTCGACAAGTGGAAGAATTTTGGGAATTAAGGTGTCTCAACCTTGGTAATTCCTTACATTATTAATGTTTGTATTTATTATTTAATTACCTATGTTGTAAATATTTGTAAATTCCATATTGTCATATTGTGGGATGTGGCACGGTGATGTGTCAATCCTACATGGAATATGACAACTTGTAATTTTGTCCTCACATGAGGAGATAGGCATCCCACTTTGTGGTAGGAGCATTTTGCCATGTGTCAGTATTTTTCATGTTGTGTAAGGGAATGTTTGACCGAAACGGTTATGACGGATTCCTATGACGGATTTATGACATGTAAGAGTCAGAAATAGAAGCATGTAAGACAGGTGAGGACATGTGTCATAAAGCATCTTTGAAAAAGGCATATTTGGGTGCCCCAAGGTGGACTATGACATGTTGTAAGAGAATATGCTATTTATAGCCTGTGCATGACATATTCTCTTACAGTTGTAAGTTGTAACCGCTATGACAGATTCTATGATAGTCGTAAGTGTCGTAAGAGCATCTGTCATAGCCCATTTTGGAAATAGGTGACCTCTTTGGGATGGGAGTTGTGGACAAGTATCAGGCACATTCTACAATGTTAACCAAGTGTCCTTAGGCGTGGGTTTTGGTCCATGAAGCCAAGTTGGATGCCCATCCCAAGATAGGTCCAATATTGCCTTGTATTTTCTATATAAATAGGTGTTTGGAGAGGGAGTTTGTATCATAGGTTTATAGGTACTGTTATGCTACTGGATTGACTCTAGACATGAGTGTCAAAGACCATTGAAGCTTGCATTGCAATTGTATTGTAAACAACTTTCAGATTTGTTAATACATTGTGCATGTTTCTGAGTGTGGGGTTTTTCACCTGATAAGGGTTTTCCCCACCATAAATCTTTGTTTCTCTTCTTCTGTCTTCTTTCTGGTTCATGTGTATTACTACAATATCTCATTTACATGTTCTATGTCGATGTAGTTGTAAGGATTAATTTGAATTTGCATACTCGTCTCCTCATTAGATTAGTGTAGGAAGTGTTTTCCACATACCTAGCTTCCTTTCACATCCAACAAAATTCCCATATCCATTATGCTTTGATGGATGTCCATACCCTATTCCAAAGATCCTATTTTGGCATTTACACCCGCCAATTACTTTAGCTTGAAATTTTCTAAAGTCTTATCAACAAATCCATTTTATGCATATCTTGCAATCATGGCATTCCATGAGACAACATTTCTTTGAGGCATCATGTCAAATAGTTCACTTTCCTTGTTTATGCTTCCACATTTTGCATACATGTCTTCTAGGGCAGTTGCAACAACATCTGTTGAAATTCCCATATCCTTTATGCTTTGATGGATGTCCATATACCATGTTCCAAAGATCTTAGTTTGGCACAGGCAGAGAGGATGCAGTCAAAGGTTGTGGAATTTGGATTTACACCTGCCAATTTCTTTTGCTTGAAAGTTTCTAAAGCCTTATCAACAAATCTATTTTGTGCATATCCTACAATCATGGCATTCCATGAGACCACATTTCTTTGAGGCATCATTCCATGCAACTACAACATTTGATAAAATTTCCATATGCTTCCACAGTTTGCATACATATTTGTTGTAATAGACTCTTTTTGTATACATCGCATAACAATCATGATATTGAAACTACTAGATTTGATACAGGAATTACTTGATTTTATATGATAATCATAGATAATTTCTCATCTTACATATTAAACATGAAAGATACATGTTAAAAATGATAAAAGTTATGATGTATTTCATTAAATCAAAGATAGTTATTTTTTTATTAATGAGCAAAGACATGTTTGTGTTTTTACCTATTTTGTTATCTAGTTTATGCAAAAAAATTGTTATCCACAACCCAAATTCACCTAACATTGCATTTGGAGATGTAAATAGGTGTGCAACTTAAATGGAAGTATGTTTCAATATCATATACTCCATGTTTCAATATCATATCCTCATCACATCATCTGTAGGTCTAGCTTACCCTCATTTCACCTAGTTTCTAAAGCCTTATCAACATTCCCATTTTGTGCATATCTTGCAATCATTGCATTCCATGAGGTGTCGTGTCAAACAATTCACTTGCCTTGTCTATGCTTCCACATTTTGCATACATGTCTTCTAGGGAAGTTGCAACTACAACATCTATCGAAATTCCCATATCCTTTATGCTTTGATGGATGTCCATGTACCGTGCTCCAAATATCCCACTTTGGTACAGACAGATAGGATGCAGTCAAAGGTTGTGGAATTTGGCTTTATACCCGCTAATTGCTTTTTTCTTGAAAGTTTCTAAAGCCTTATCAACAAAACTATTTTGTGCATACAATCATGGCATTCCATGAGATTGCATTTCTTTAAGGCATCATGTCAATTAATCCACTTGCCTTCTCTATGCTTCCACATTTTGTATACATGTCTCCTACAACAGTTGCAACTACAACATATGAAAAAATTCCCATATCCTTTATTCTTTGATGGATGTCCATGTATCGTGTACCAAAGATCTCAATTTGGCACTGATAGAGAGGATGTAGTCAAAGGTTGTGGATTTTAGCTTTACACCCACCAATTGCTTTTGCTTGAAAGTTTCTAAATCCTTATCGAAAAATCTATTTTTTGCATATCTTGCAATCATGGCATTCCATGAGATCGCATTTCTTTGAAGCATCATGTCAAACAATCCACTCACCTTGTCTATGCTTCCACATTTTGCACACATGTCTTCTAGGGCAGTTGAAACTACAACATTTTTCAAACTTCCATGAGACTACATTTCTTTAGGCATCATTCCATGCAACTACAAGATTTGATAAAATTTTCATATGCATTTTGTAAGAATGCATGAAATACTATATATTTCTATATGAATACCCTAATTAGTAATAATTAATAAAAAAGAAGCATAATGGCAATCACATGAAATCTATATTTAACATTTCATTTTAATTTATGCTAAATTAGTACATACTTGTTCAATATTTGTTTATCCTAAATTATGACATGGATGCTTAGTGCTGGGTTATGGAAAGAGTAGAATGAGGTATAGAGGAAGATAAAGAGACAATTAGTTTCTAAATCCTTATTTCTTTGAGGTGTCATGTCAAACAGTTCACTTGCCTTGTTTATGCTTCCACATTTTGCATACATGTCTTCTAGGGTAGTTGCAACTATAACATCTATCAAAATTCCCATATCCTTTATGATTTGATGGATGTCCATGTATCATGTTCCAAAGATCCCATTTTGGCACAGGTAGAAAGGATGTAGACAATCGTTGTGGAATTTGTCTTTACACCCTCATTTCACCTTCTATATGTTTGACCAATAGTGATATTTTACATTCTTCATCTCATGAGTCCAAACTACTAGCGCCAACATGTCAAGGTGGGTGATTAAATGCTAGGGGAGATGTCCTTTCAGTGTCCATGGCTCTTGATCATTCTTTGCTACATCAGACATAGATAGTTTCTTAAGAGCTCGAAGACATTAAAGGTGCCATATTTTAGACTGATTTTTCTCTCAAATTATGGCACATAGGAATGTTTCATTTGGATCAACAGGTGCATGTGGGTTCCATCCACAATAACCTCTCTTAGTTTCTGCAAACTCAACATCATTTGATTATGAGGAGAGTGGATGCATTCTTGCAAAATGCTTCAGTTTCATGCAGTGGAAAGGTACAAGGAGTGAAAATTTTCATCTTGCACCTCATGGGGCTAAATGGAATATGAAAATGCATTGGGGTGGGTGGGTTAATTCTAGGAGGGGTCTCATTTTATGCCCAAGTGGCCGAATTGTTCCGGGCTACATGCTATTGATAATGTCTCTTAAGAGCCCTGAGAGGCAAAAATTACCAATATTTGACGGGGCAGTTCTACGATTTTGTGATACCTGGGAATGTTTAATTTGGACCTACATATGCATGTGGGGTCCATCCACAATAACCATTCTTAGTTTCTTCCAACTCAACATCATTTGACCATGAGGAGAGTGGATGCATTCTTACAAAATGCTTCAGTTTCATGCAATGGAAAGGTGCAAGGAGTGAAATTTTGCATCCTACATCTCATGGGGCTGAATGGACTGTGCTAACACATCAGGGTGCATAGTTGAATGCTAGGAGGGGTCTCATTTTGTGCCCCAAGTGACCAAATCATTCCGGGCTACACGCTACCAGCAATGTCTTTTAAGAGCCCTGAGAGGCAAAAATGCCAATCTTTGATGGGGTAGTTCTGGGATTCTGTGACACCTAGGAATGTTTTGTGTGGACATAAATATGCACATGAGGTCCATCCACAATAACCTCTCTTAGTTTCTATTAACTCAACATCATTTGACTGTGAGGAGAGTGGATGCATTCTTGCAAAATACTTCAGTTTCATGCAATGGAAAGGTACAAGGAGTGAAATTTTACATCTTGCAACTCGTGGGGCCGAATGGACTGTGCCAATGCATTGGGTGGGTAGTTGAATACTATGAGGGATCTCATTTAATGCCCCAAGTGGTCAAATCATTCTGGGCTACATGCTACCGATAATGTCTCTTAGGAGCCCTAAGAAACAAAAATTGTCAATCTTTGACGAGGCAGTTTTGAGATTTCATGATACCTGGGAATGTTTTGTTTGGACCTACATATGCATGTGGGGTCCATCCACAATAACCTCTCTCACTTTTTGTGAACTCGATATCGTTTGATTGTGAGGAGAGTGGATGCATTCTTGCAAAATGCTTCAGTTTCATGTAGTGGAACGGTGCAAGGAGTGAAATTTTGCATCTTGCACCTCGTGGGGCCAAATGGATGGTGCCAACACATCAAGGTGGTTGGATGAATTCTAGGAGGGGTTTCATTTTGTGCCCCAAGTGGCCAAATCATTTCGGGATACACACTACTGACAATGTCTCTTAATAGGATTGAGAGGCAAAAACTGTCAATCTTTGATGGGATAGTTCTAGGATTTCATGACACCTAGGAATGTTTCATTTGGACCTACATATGCACGTGGGTCCATCCACAAGAACCTATCTTGGTTTATGCAAACTCAACATCTTTTGACCATGAGGACAGTGGATGCATTCTTGCAAAAAGCATCAGTTTCATGCACTGGAAAGGTACAAAGAGCCATACTTTTCATTCTACACCTCATGGGGCTAAACAGATAGTGCCAACACATCAAGTTGGATGGGTAAACACTAGGAGAGGTCTCATTTGGTGCCCAAGTGGGTGAATCGATCTGGACTACATGCTACCGACAAAATGGCTTTGTTGGTAGCATGTAGTCTGAGAGGATTCAACCACTTGGGGCATGAAAGGAGACCTCTCTTAGAATTTACCCACCCAACTCGATGCGTTGGCATTGTTTGTTCGGCCCCATGAGGTGCAAAATACAAAAAATCACTCCTTTGCTTAGTCTTGACCTGCAAAATAGAAAAACACAAAGAGTCAAAAACATAATTATTTCACTCAGACGTGAATCAAAATGTATTAGATGAGCCAGGGAGCTATTCAGAAGTGTTACTCTGTCAAAGTTGCATAATCATAAAAGTAAAAACCCAGAACAAGGAGTTAATTAGGTCAAAAAGAAACTAGGTATGCCCACAAATACATCAACTCATAAAACAACCATAATCAGTGCCTGCAAATAAGTCAGTTTGCAAGCAAAGAAGATAAAATATGTGCTTAACAACCCTGTAGGAAAGTCAGAAACTAAAGACATAACTCAAAAATTAGAAGTGCCAAACTACTGATCAGATGCGCAACATTATTCATCAAAAGTGCCTAGGTTTTCATCAGATGTGTTATCCTATTCTGCAGAAGCGTCGTGTTATGTTTCAAAAGCATCATTCTATCATTCAAGTGAGCAATTCCATACCTATAGCCTAAGAAACACAAATTCTTAAACTAAATCTATTAAAAATTAGGGAGTGGGTCCCATTGGGCATGTCAAAATGTATATGCTAGAAATCAGAATACAAACAAGACACATAGATATCATATTACAATGTCTACATAACTCAAGAAATAATTGAAGTGCACAATAAGAATAGATTTGCTGCAGTAATACAAAATGGTGATAGGGTTTCACTAGTCAAATCTATAGGCAAAGGTTACAGTTTTATAGAGGTAAGATAATAATGATTTAATACTGAAGAGAACAAATATGGGTCTGTAATGAGAAATTAACAAGTCTAAGTATACAGTAGGCCACACTCACAACTAGGTCACTCCTAGTCAAGCTGTCAATGCAAACAACAGGCCAGACGTTGATCTGGGGGTCAAACTAAGACAAAGGCCAAACCAAAAAGCATGAAACAGAGATGATAAGAACTGGCAGTAGGGATGCATTATAAGGCAGGTCGTTCCATAAGTGACTTCACTTTGGCAAGCCGTTGGTGATTAGAATAGGTCGATGACTCAAAAAGGGTCAATTTCAGCATACAATAGAGGCAATATAGTAGGCGACATGGATGGAAAAAAAAGCACGAAAAAGGTCAACAAAATAGGCCACTAACACCATACGCAGGCTAGAAAAAGGCATATTTATAAGCCTAAATTATTCTTAGTTTTCTATAGTCTTTCTACCAAAATTGAAATACAATAACATAAGGAAAAATACCCGGTATAAATTGCCACAAACAAGTCATTTTTACTGTTGCTGTTGTGGCCTCGCTTTCCTCATATCGCTACCCAGGAATTCAATTACTTCCTTCTCTGTGGCTGCCCAAAACGTGATGTCTTCTCTCTGCTACGCTCAGAAAGAAAATAAAAGCATGCCCTCCTCAAATGTTGTCCATTTCCTTTTATTAAAACCCTAACTCCTGCTAATATTGGCATTGAGAGGAATATGTTTTCAAAATTGAAGTCTCCATCCATTTTGCATGCGAATTTTGCATTCAAAAGCCCCAAATAAAAAATATATAATAAACTAATTTTTATTCCTGTAGCTGCATGACAGAATATAATCTTCTTAATGTTTAACTTAGAAATCTAATTATAATAGTGTCAACAATATAATTTATTTATTTTTAAATAATCATATTTAAATTAGAAACAAGAACTATCTAATATTAATATTAAAATAATATATTTATATACAACTATTTGCAATTTAATATAATTGTTTAAGTTTAATATAGTTATTGTCTTCTAAACATCCTCATTTGCATAAATAGGAAAACATTATTTATTTATTTATTAAATAATATTAAAACACACACAAATTTAAATATAATTCAAAAGAACAATAATATTTTTGACTAAATCATACATTCGAAATAAACTTATTGTATAATTAAAACACAATATTTTCTAAGTATCCAATCATCAATCACATTTATTTTTCACACAATGATGCATAAAATAAGCCATTCAAAAATGCAACATGAAGCTACGTGAGTGTGTGATTGCATCAGAGTTAACCATCCCATCAGTTCTTGCCAAGTGGCTAGAACATCTCTACATCAACCATGTTCTTGTCTTCAACAAGTATCTGCATTCATTCGCACTCAACTCGACGTCAATAGGTTAGTGCCTCAAAAACATAGCCGAAGCAACATTATAATCTCATTGATGATATTTAATATTTAATTCAATTTTTCCAATTTTCATCAATTTAACCTCATGATAATTACCTTCACACATATAAAATTACTTAAAGTAAAACAAACATGGTAAATGTTCACTAATCTAGAATAATTATATTGTCCATAAAAATGAGACATGACAAGAAATCATTTAATTAATGTGAAATAGAAGAATAAATTTGTAGAGAAAGATTGATTTAATTAAATAATTCAAAATTATTTAATTATTGTTGAAAGGGGAAATTTATGACAAGGTGAAATTATGTAATTAATGTTGAATTAGAAGAAATTGATGAGGAATGATGCATGTATGACAGGATGATAATGTGTTAATCATTTTTAGGTGTCTACAGATGTAAGTGGTTCTTCAAGAAGATGTTTGGAGCAAATGGTTCATTACAGAAGTACAAGGCTAGACCAGTAGCCAAGGGCTATTCCCAGAGAGAGGGAGTTGATTTCAGTGAAATTTTCTCTCATGTTGCTAAATTATCTTAGATATTAGATTTCTTTTATCCATTGCTGCAGCTTATGATTTTGAAATCGATAAATGGATGTTAAGACTA
Organism: Cunninghamia lanceolata; assembly: GCA_027924645.1. Lineage (NCBI taxonomy): Eukaryota > Viridiplantae > Streptophyta > Pinopsida > Cupressales > Cupressaceae > Cunninghamia > Cunninghamia lanceolata. The sequence goes on along the minus strand of BSBN01001318.1, from coordinate 2,357,097 downwards.
TATTTTTGCATGGAGATTTGGAAGAAGAAATCTATATGCAACAACCTACAGGTTTTGAGGTAAAAGGGAAAGAACACTAGGTATGCAAGTTAAAAAGATCTCTTTATGGTTTAAAATAGTCCCCTAAAATGTGGTACCAGAAGTTTGATTCATTTTTTTTGAAATTGGGCTTTGTTAGAATTGAAGAGGATCACTGTATCTACATTCGATGTATTGATGATCATATTCTAATTATTGCCTTGTATGTGGATGATATGTTATTTTTCAGTAACAACAAGGGTATGATCAGTGAATTGAAAGCTTAACTTTCAGGTGCATTTGACATGAAGGATCTAGGGGTAGCTAGGTATATTTTGGGAATGGAGATCAAAAGGGATCAAGGTAACATAAAGCTTTGGTTATCACAAAGTAAGTATGTGAATACTATTTTGCACAGATTTAGCATGCAGGATTGTAATCCAGTTAGAATTCATTTACCGATTGGTACTATTTTCATTGGATATGTGTCCTAAGAATGCAGATGATTGAGAGTATACGTCTGATGTGTCATATGCTAGTACTGTAGGAAGTTTGATGTATGCAATGGTTTGTACTAGACCAGATATTGCCCAAGTAGTGGGAACTTTGAGCAGGTTTATGTCTAACCCTGGTAGACATCATTGAAATTTTACAAAGAGGGTGTTAAGATATTTGCGTGGTACTTCTAATTACTTTTTGGTTTATCCTGGTACTAATAGTGTGGATAAGACATTGGACATACAGGGTTTCATTGATGCAAATTGGGTAGGTGACTTGAATAGTCAAAGGTCCACTAGTGGCTATGCGTTTATTTTGTTTGGAGGAGCTATGAGTTGGATGAGTAAAAGGCAGGCCACCATTGCTTTATCTACCGTTAAAGTAGAGTATATGGCTGCTACTCATGTATCTAAGGAGGTAGTTTGGTTACAGAGATTATGTACTGGTACTGGTTTTGATTGTAGGATTATTCAGATTGGTTGTGATAGCCATAGTACAATATGTTTGGCTAAGAATCCCATGTATCATGCACGGACTAAGCATGTGGATGTTTGTTACCCAAGTTTTTGTCTTTGTACCCTATCAATTTTAATTCTTAGTCTGCATAAAAAACTTGGGTTTTCCTTGTGTCTTTTCCATGAATGTTTTGAATTTTTGTTTTTCTAAGTGAGATCGATAACTTTGTCTTTTCATGAACCTCGTCACCAGGTTCCCCAGTTTGTGAACCTGCTAACGTAGCAATTAAGAGTTACGTTCCTTGTCAATAGGTCCCTTCAGGGCTTAAATTTGACGGTTGTATAGCTGTATTTAGGCATTTTAGCTGTAAAATACAATCAAAATTTTGAAAAGATTGTATCATATGAAAGGAGAGATTTTGGACAAACTGTCAAAATTTATATAGGATTATGAAGAGATATATATTTGATTTTTATATGATTTATTTATACTAAGACATGTCATAGTATTTGAAGGGCACTATTGAATAGATAACTTTCATAAAAAATTGCTTGACAAGCAAGGTCGACTGTCAAATTTAAGCCCTGGGTCCCTTATCAGCCCTTCTCTTCTTTTGTGAACTTGTTTCATCTTTGATTCTTCCTTATTTCTTAGTTCTTTGGTTCGCAAACTCCCCATTTGGTTGATGTTTCTACCTCATGAGTCTAAGTGTGTGAAATCTTTTCCTTGTTGGTAAGTGAACCAATGTCTAAGTCACATTGCTAATTTGGGGTGTTAGCAAACTCTTGGGTACACCAATCGGCAAAATCCCTAATTGAAATATGTGAAAGTGAAGATCACCAAAGAAGAAAAGAAGTGAAAACCTAGTTAGGGAACTGGTTGACCTTGCTGATGGAAAAGTTTGCCGATGGCCTATATGGCTAATATAAAAAGGGGAATTTATACAGACTTCACTTCTATTGCCTCTTTTAAAGGTTCATGAAAAGGAGTTTTCCCTAATAGAGAAGTTCAGCGATGTAGACTTTAGTTGATGATGAGAATAGCATTTAAATTGGAAGCTTGGAAAGGATAAATCAAATCGCCAATTTTCAAAGTTCATGAACAAGTTCTCAGCCGATGGCGAGATTTGTTAAAAGTGAAGTTTCACTGATAAATAAAAAAAAGGTGGTGGTGCGTTTCTAATGTTCACGAAATGTTCAAGTGAACGAAAATGCTATCCAAATTATATTTCATGATGGTGCCCTAAAAAGTTAATGACCAAGCATTAAAAGTAATGCCCTAATTATTCACTTAAAAGGGATTTTTGTGGTTATTATTATTCATAATTTGGGACCTACACTCTTCACTGAGGATTGGAGCATTTTATTTACCAATAATTACTCTGAACTCACAACTATTTATCGCGATTAAAAAGGCGAGTTCATTTTCTTCCTGGCTTTGGAATTCCATGCAATTTGGTATTATTCAAGATATTGAAGTGTATCATTCAAAAACCTTCATATATACTGCATGTTATGCACATTATAGTCTCCAATAGCTTGAACTCATCTCGGTGATAAATCAATTTTCTCAGTGAACTGTTGATTGTGCTATCGATTGGTTAATATTGTTTGCCAATATGAATTACAAGTATCAAGGATTTGATGTATCCTCCATAATTGAAAACAAACTCGTGGGAATAAAAGATACCGACTTGGGGAATGTGGATTTGAAATATTTTTGGAAGAGGATGAACGAAAACCCCAGAACACCACTAGCTAAATAGACATTTGCTAGTGGAATTTCCCCTGCTGGGGGTTTTCCTCCCATAGTTCAATACCCTAATCTTGTGCTAGCCTACATTGTAAAATATCATGTTGAATTTAGACAAGTGGTTAGAACAGATGGGGATGTAATTGTGAAATTAGATGCTAAATCTATCAGTAATACCTTTAGGATACCCATATGGGAGGAATACGTCGATACGTCTGATATGTCTATGGAAACTGGTTGGACCTATTACGTAGATGGGAAAGGTTGGTGTAAGACATGCATTGCCAAAACCTTGTTAGTGAAAGAGAAGAAAGGAAAATTGTAAATTCCTAAAAATCTAGTGAGAGCACATTTCAAACAAGATATTTCAGATATGATAACTCTACTCCATAGAGTAGTCGGTAGTGCAGACTCTAATGAATTTGTAGAATGGATGTGTCAATTCATACGAGTTATATGCACTGGACAACAACACATAGACTAGGCATAGATAATTAGTGACCACCTACATGATCACTTGACAAACTTCCATAAGAAAAACTAGTTTTATGTGTTCATATCTCTTTTACATGTTGGCAAGCACACAGAGGGTATGACCTAGCTTGAAAAGTTTTGGTGTTTTTGGGGATGATACATAGGTGTATGATTATTACCCTCAACTGCAAGAAGAAAATGACAACAAGGACTATCAAAGAAATAACAATATTTTTCATGTTTAATGTAAGGAAGATTTATTGGAATCCTGAAGTTAGAATTTCACTTGAAGCAACCAATTTGATAATGCAATTTGGGATTTTTTATATTCCATTTGATAGATTTACATATATTCCTTACAAGTTACCTAGATATGCTTCAAATTATATTGTATTTTTAGAAATTTACAGATAGATGGCCTAGGCCAGTAAGAGATACTAGGCTTATAAAAAAGGGGGATATGCTTTTCCTATAAAGTTAATTCATTTCACATGCAAGACATGTGAAGATACAAGGAATGTGGACTGAATCCTTTCACAATTCAACTTCCATTTATTTGTTTCTAGGCCTTATTTTGATAGTAAAAGCTTTGTGAGAGATAATTTGTATATTCCATTGCTACATGAACATCAACCTCAACTTAAGGATTTCTAGGAGGATTGTATGGATGAACATGAAGTAAGGAGAAGGGATTGGATGAGGCTTACAATGTATCAAATGAGAACCTTTAACCTAGGGTGGGATCTACCCAATATTGTTGATGACTATTCATATATGTTATATGAAGGATACTGTGGAGAGTTTGAGACCTTTACCCAGGTTGAGGTGGTTAGAGAAGGAGATCACTAATATTTTTATCAGATCCTCATTTGTATTGAAAAAGAGTGAAAGGTGGTTGAAAACCAAAACCCTTAGTCATACTGTAGGAGCATCCCCACCTAAAGAGCAAATTGTAATTGGGTAGAAAATAGTTGCTGGGTCTACTTTTCAGGCTCCATCTATGAGGACTTATTCCACTAGGTCCAAAACAACTATAGTAGGTGGAAGCGATGGTGATGATGATGATCCAAATAAAAATGGTAAATTAAAAGCTCAATTAAAAGCTCAATGTGAAGATGATAGTGAACAACCAAGGAAGAAATTGGAAATTAAAAGAGGGCCTAAGGCTAACTCCATAGGTACTTTTGGATCTGAGCAAAAGAAATAGAGTAATGACCAAGGTCTTTCTTTTTCTCCATCTACCAAAGGTAATCTTCCTTCATATCTAGTCCAAAATCCACAACAACAATAGGATGTTCTTGGTACTCCCTTTGATTCAGTGCCAACAACCATGTAAGGTACTCAATTAGTTTTACCATCTCTTGCATGGTTAAAAGAGGTTGTGGGAAACAAAAAAATACTCAAATGATTTACTTGGGACTTGATGCAGTAGCCAGGTTGTTACAATTAGATTCTTAGCCTAAGAAAGCCAAGAGGATGTCTAGGTTGATGGTGGACCCTAAAACTAAACATCAATTTGAAGAAATTGTTGAACCCATGATGGATAAGAATGAGGGAGAAATATCCACAAATGATTTTAGTGTTAGCTAAATAGATCTGGGCCCTCCCACCATAGAGGGTGATATTCATAATGCTAAGTTATCTATGGACATTCTGGCTAAAAGATTGGAAGAGACGGAGAAAGAGAAAGAATTACTAGAAGAATAGGTGGAAGTCCTCAAATCTTACATTAAGTCTATTGTGGATACTACTACATAACCCTTGGATGTTGCTCTTGACACTCCTCTAAAGGCTTCTTCTAAAGGAGTAAGCCTAGATGTAATATATCAAATAAGTAAGTACCAAGCCCTAGGTAAAGAAACTAAAGCATGGACCAAAAAAATGATAATGGAGGGAGTGTTATATCTCAGTGAAGTAATTTCCTCATACGAGAAGATATCAACCAAACAAAAATAAGCACTTTCCATTATAAAAGTTGTCAAGAAAGAAGAAAGTCTTGTAACGGTAGCCATGGATGATTTATAGGAGATAGAAAAGATTGACACGAGTATCCTGATATCAGAAAATATCATCGGCAAACTTGAAGACAATGAATCTTTGAAATGGGTAAGTGCCATTGAATGGAAATTATTGATGGTCAAACAATGTTTGGCAGATTTGGAGAAAATTTTGAAAAATTATAAATCACACTTGATGGATCTTAAAAGTAGTTGTATAACCATGGGGGTTGATATTCTAGATGAAAATGAAATAGATTTGGTCGATATCACTACTATCAAGCAAAACTTCAAGGAGCTTATCATAGAAGAATTGAGTGATATGAGAAATACAGATGGAAATTCTATTGAGAAGCTCTAAAATGTGTCTTCCTATCTATTTTATTTCAAGAAGGAAATAATTGAGTTTCACAAGAAGCTGTATGAAGAGGTGAATAATATCATTGCTATGTGGATAGTACGTTTGAATATGACTACCATTCTGAATGTGAAATCTATCACCCCTATGGTGACCAAGTTCAAAGTTTTTAGAGAAAAATGAATACTACCCAAGCATCAGAGGATAAGTCGGCTAAAACTAGTAAAGGAGATTAGGGTGACAAAGGTGAACAAGTTAACCAAGGTGACAAAAATGAAGACGACAAATATATGTCCCTTGCTAAATGCTTATTTCTTAAATTTCTAAGAGCTTTAATGTGTTGTTATGGAATTAATTAAACTTTGTCTTCATTTAATTTTTATAAGAAGGGAGATAAGTTTATTTTATACATTATTTCAAGAAATAATTACAAGTTTGGGTAGTTTTGATATTATTCCTATTTAAGAAATGAACGAGGAGATGAAAGGGTCTTTTGGAAAAATTGATTCATGATTAGATCATTGGAGTAAATGTTTTTTTGAAATATTGAGTTTCAAAAACATTGTGAGAGTTTATTACATTTCATAGTGCAAACTGTGTAATATTTTCTGAAGAACGGAGTATTGTGCTCCATTTTCACTCATTAATACAAGAGAACAGTGGATATTGGGTTGATTTTTCTCTTTATTTTGTTATGGTTTCTTCTTGTGTTGGGTTTATGGCATGATACTTTGGTGGCTTTGCATAATCTGTTGTGATATCATCATTTTCTCTTCATTCTTGTGTCTAAAATAAATTGTGGTGATTTTGCACATCTGGAAGTCTTTATATTTTCATGTGGATGTATTAGGTGTTCGTAGTTGTTGATTCATTTTTATATTAGTAGAAAACTGCCTTTTCCACTTTCACTTGTTAAAGCGTACCTAAAAAATAAAAATTTCATCTTACAAAGGGCATTCCCCCTTTCCAAATGCAAAGGGTGATTGTGAAACCCATTTGCTATATGTCCAATGGTTAGTAAGGTTGTCACTGTTTGTGGGAAAATTTGTATAAAGAGTTTAGTGACAAATCTGTTTACTAATAGATTTTTGGCGACTCTGCTGGGGACCGAAATAGATATTTCTAAGGTCACCTTTTTCACTTCAGGAGATTATTATTTATGAATAGTTGCACTCAAATATAGTTGGTTTATTCAATACTACAACTCGTTAAATGTTTAACTGAGTAGAATCACTTTTTAGTTTTTTCTGGAGAACTTAAATCATTTCACGCTCAGTTAAGATAGTTCACACTTTTGATCAATTCATAGAAATGGTTGATCAACAAATCCATAAAAGTGACTACTTGTGGGTGTTGGTAATCTAGAAGATATTTGTTCAAGGGGAGTATAAATATTAATGGTTCTTCAAAGAATATTTGGTCCCATCCTACAACCAAATCTTAACTAGGTTGAAGTTGAACAAAAAGACATTTTGATAGACCTGTGAAACTTGGCTTAGAGATAAAGAAGAGATAATCAAGAATTTCATCAAGTTAATCAAGTTCTTGATAACAAAGAAGACTTGGGATAAGAACCTATTTGAGGGAATAGTTGTTGTGCCCAAAAGGGACAGACCATTTCAAATTCACATTATACCAGAGAATCAACAATAAAATAATCAGAATCACCACCGAAATAACCATCAAAACAAACGGTAGTGAGAGATCAAGTTGGCTAATAAAGGATACATGAGAGGTGATCGCAAAAAGGGAATCATCAATCTTGATTTTGAGAAACTGAGAGAGGTTGGTTTCATTGCAAGTTCCTCTTTTGGTAGAAAATTATCCAAAACATTCAGTAAGCCTTCTTCCCTTACTAGAACGCTTGGAGATTCTCCCATTTGTCAAGCATTAGTTTTACACGGTATAGTTGTCCCTCTCACAATTAATTTTTATAAAATTATGGCTCAAAATCAACCAACACATTCACGCTGAGCAGCTATTGGTTCGTTATCCCTAGGAAATCAACTACATGATCTTCCTCATGGATCCCAAAAGATCATACCTAAATTTAAAGGAAATGGAAAAGTCTCCACAGATGAGCATATTCATGCTTTCTTTGTTGCATGTTCCATTCTGAGTATACAACATGAAGATGTTTTAGTAAGATTGTTTGTTGAGTCACTTACTGATGCAACCACTGACTGGTTCTATCATCTACCATCAGTGTCAATTGATTCTTAGGCATCCTGATTCAAAAATTTTAGGAGAGGTTTAAGGGCTTGGAAGATGTGCATTCTTTGTTAGCTGAATTAACTCACATGAAGAAATGTGTTCATGAGCCTATGATGGAATTTCTGGCTAAATTTAATAAACTGATTAATAGAATATCAGCAGCTAAAAGATCTACCCCTGAGATGAACAAATGCTTTTTCATCAATGCACAACCTCCAGATATTAGTTATCAATTGAAGAGAGATAGGGTGGCTACTCTGGAGGTAGTCCAAACCTTTCCATAGAAATTGAGGATGATCTACTCACAGCTAAAAAGTAGAAAAGGGAACTTCAAAATCAGAAAAACTCAGCCACTACTTCCATTGATCCCATGCTACAAAACCTCGCTAATGAGATCATTGCCCTCAAAAGATAGTTGCCTAAAATACAACAACCTCAACATCCATTCTACCAATATATCCCCAAAAAGGGGTATGTGCCACCAAATAATAGAGGTAAAAATTTAGAATTATCTTCAGCAATGCAGTGATTGGCAATAGAAGGTCCTTCCTCTAGCAGTAAAGGAAACATGATGTGTAATTTTCATTTAACTTCAGACTATGACAGTGCTTCTTGTCTAGAGATGAACATATTCATGCAAATGACTACTATAGGAGAGGTCACTATTGAAGAGACTTTTGAAGATGAGGGACTTACTCCTCATGGTGACTTTACAACTTATTACACGAAATATGAATTTGATTCAGATAGAGAGGACATTCTCACTGAATTGGATGATCAAGCCTACACTATTCTCACGAGGAGTCAGCAAGAGCAATCTCAAAAAGGTGTGCCACATACTAAAACTCAAGCAAAAGTAGATCACACTATTACTCTTAAATTTATTCTCTCAGAACATGTCCTCAACACGTGCCTCTTCCTCTGGTACGAAACCATCAGGTGCATCTAATACTATAACTTTACCTTCAGCTGATAAATTTTGTGATAATTTTGACATTGTGGAACATTGCAAGAATACTAAAATACAAATATCTCAAGCTAAATATTTAAAATTAAATCTTGGTGAATTGGACCATTTAGTGAAGTATGTTAAATCAGACCTAGCCTCTTCTCATGTGAATACTTAGTCTTCAGAGTCTTTTGTTGAAAGTTCCTCTTGTGATGTCTCATCCAAAACCAAAGCTTTTGATCCCTTAGTAGCTCATTAAAAACCAAATCCTTTCTACATATCTTTGTATGTTGTTGGGTGCCGATTGAGTAATTTTATAATAGACTCGGGTGCCTTAGATAATGTAATGCTAGCCAAGATTGCTCGTGCTTTGGGCCTCACCTTAACCAAAACACATGGGAAGTCTTTTTCTATGGAATCTAAACAAGTACCTTTGATCAGTCTGATTAAGGATGCTCAGGTGGCCTTACCGGCATATCCCAACAAGAAGTTGAAATTAACCATCCAAGTAGCTGACATACCTGCTAGTTATGGTATGCTTCTGAGTAGGAGTTTTTACAAAGATTTAGGAGGTGGAATTCCATTGGACTGGTCACACACCCTCATCCCTGTAGCAGGAAAGAAAGTTCTCTTAGACCTTGAACCCAAAGGGAAGTTCACTGTGTTAAAATCAGATGACCCCAAAGCCAAAATTTTGTATAAAGAGACAGATTTCGAGATGCACATATTTTCTTCTGCACTTGGAGAAGAAACTCCATAACTAATGGAGGAAAATGTAGCTTCAGGGTTATGGATTTTGGAGTTTGATGGAAGTTATTCCAATTCAGGTTCTGGGGCAGGAGTTGTCTTGATCTCCAAATGGGGACAAATTTCCTTTTCCTTATAACCTGGAGTTTAAAAATACTAGCAATATAGTAGAATATGAAGTCTTGTTGATGGGGCTTGCAACAACAAAAGAAAAAGGAATTAAAGAACTGAAAATAGTAGGTGATGCAAAATTGATTGTTAAACATGCGAGAAATATCTTCATTGTAAAAAATGATAGGTTGAGACACTACAAAAATAGAGTGTGGGATAGCATTGAGCATTTTGATGCTTTCTCAAATTGAGGCTATTCCAAGAGAGTAGGATACTAGAGCAGATTCATTAGCAATGTCCACATCATTATTGCTTCCTCATCCTAATTTCATGCACATCCCTTATAAAATTAAACTCATATATTGCCCTAGTCTACTTGACAATGCAAATCATTGGAAGGTATTTGAGAATAACAAACAGATTATCAACTTCCTTGAAAAGGCAAGAACATTCACAAATCTTTATTTTGAGGGAAGTACTTCTGAATGTAGTAAAAAATGTCCAGATTCAACTGATGTCACAGAAGATGGTGTCATCCAACTCGAGGGTAATATAATACCCAAGGGGCTCATCTCTCGAGAAGACCTTTTCGATAGACATGATAAATATGTGAAAAATAAGGTCCAGAACATTAAAAATAGCTCTACAAATTACAAAAAGGTTAGCATAGGAATTGAGGAAGACCCCAAGAGAGTGTGCATTAGCAAATGATATACACCTAAGGAGAGGGAAAGGCTAATACGACTACTTAAATATAGGATGTATTTTATTGGTGCTATGATGACTTGAAACACTTTATGAATGGGAAGTTTCAGCATCATATCCCACTAAAACCTAGGATATCTCTAGTCAGACAGAAACAACGCCCTTATAATCCTAAAATTGCAGAAGCTATTTTTCAAGAAATAGATAAAATGTTGAAAGCAAGGATTATCTACCCTATACATCACTCAACTTGGGTAGAAAACATTGTACTGGTGTGAAAGAAGAGTGAGGAAATCAGAATTTGTGTGGATTTTAAAAATCTCAATCAGTCTTCCTTAAAGGATAATTATTCACTCCTAGTGATGGATCATGTATTGCAAGTTGTCTCAGGGTTAAAAATTATGTCGATGCTGGACGGGTTCTTAGGTTATAACTGTTGGGAATTAAGGTGTCTCAACCTTGGTAATTCCTTGTATTATTTTCATTGTATTTATTTATTTATTGCCTATTGTGTAATTAGGATGCAAATCCTATGTTGTCATCTTGTGGGAGTTGGCACGATGATGTGTCATCCTACATGGAAGATGACCACATGTAAATTTGTCCTCACATGAGGAGATAGGCGTCCCACTTAGTGGTAGGAATATTCTGGCATGTGTTGGCATATTGGATAGTGCGTAAGGAAATATTGACCAAAATGGTCATGACAGATTCCTATGACAGTTTTATGACATGTAAGAGTCAGAAATAGCAGAATCTATGACAGGTGAGGATATGTGTCGAGAAGCATCTTTGAAAAAGGCATCTTTGGGTGTCCCAAGGTGGGTTATGACATGTTGTAAGAGAATATGCTATTTATAGCCTGTGTATGATAGATTCTCTTACAACTATAAGTTATGACAGTTGTAAGAATCGTAAGAGCATCTATCATTGCCCATCTTGGGAATAGGCGACCTCTTTGGGATGGGGTGACTTGACAAGTGTCAGGAACATCCTATAGTGTTGGACAAGTGTCCATAGGCGTGGGTTTGGGCCATGTTGGACGCCCATCTCAAGATAGAGCCATTTTTGCCTTGTATGTTCTATATAAACAGGTGCTTTGGAGAGGAGATGTATTATGTGATTAACAGGTATTGTTATGCTATTGGTTTGTCTCTAGATACGAGTGCTGAAGACTCCTACAAGAGCATTGGCTTTGTGACTGTATTGTAACCTTCATTGTTTACGGAATACATTTAAGCTGTGTTTTGGAGTGTGGGGTTTTTCATCCGATAAGGGTTTTCCCCACGTATATCTTGTGTCTCTCTCTTCTGTCTCATTTCTTTGTGTATGTGTTTGCTGCAATATCTCCATTGTTGTTGTTGTTAACAATCTGTAATTGTAAAGGATAAAATGAATTTGCACTCTTCTCTCCTCTTTAGATTAGTGTAGGAAGCAATTTCCGCACACCTAGCTTCCTTTCAATAACCAAATTGATGTGGCCAAAGAAGATCAACATAAGACAATGTTCACTACACTAATAGGGACTTTTGCCTATATTTATGCCCTTTGGTTTGATTAATGTTGGAGCTACTTTCCAACGTGCCATGGATTTATCCTTTAGGGATTTAAAAAATAAGATTATTGTTATGTATCTAGATGATCTTATGGCTTTCTCCAAGAATAGAGAGGACCATTTTAAAGATTTAGAAACTATTCGGGAACGTTGTCGCTTGCATGATGTATCCATAAATCCCTAGAAGTCTATTTTCAGTGTTATAGATGGTAAACTTTCGGGATCATATAGTTTTTAAAGATGGTATAAGGATTGATCGTGAGAGGGTGGAAGCTATACATCGACTTAACTAATTAATGTGAAAAGAGTAAGATCTTTCTTTGGGCAGGTTAATCTCCTAAGAAGATTTGTTCCTAAATTATTTGAATTGACCAGACACATTGTAGATATGATGAAAGGCAAATACACTTTTAAGTGGACAGAGGTAGGGAAACAAGAATTCTCAGATATCAAAATGGTCATTGCTAATGCCCCCATTCTTGTGCATCTGAAGTTTGACTTGAAAGACTTTAATATATATTGTTATGCTTCTGATCATACCCTATCTGCTATTCTCTTACAGAAAATGATCAAGGGATTGAGTCGCCAATTGCCTTTATAAATATTCTATTAAAGAAACATGAATTAAATTACTCACAGGTGGAGAAACACGCTTACACAACATGGTTAAGGCAATGAAGCAGTCTAGGTTTTATGTTTTGCATTCACATACTATAGTTTTTGTTCCAAATTCTATAGTGAAAAGTATTCTAACCCAACAGGATATTAGTTGCAAAAAGAGAGGAGCCCAGATAGCTAAGGTACAAAAGTATGACTTAATATGTCAATGAGGTCATGAATGCTGTGCTTAAGATGCGAGCATCGCTCAATGTCGTGTCCAAGTACCCTATGGATTTGGTAAAAGGACTTCGGGTCATGCAAAGGAGGTAGATGCTTACTCATGTCAAGAGGTTTGATAGGGGTAGCTGCACTAAAATATTATTCAGAAGTTGTTGCATGATGGTATAGAGAGACTCCTTTAAAGGAGTAAATTTTCAATTTCATGATGACTTAAGAGCAAAGAGGGCTAAAGCATCATGAGAAGGTGCTTCAACCTCTAATGCGTTGATCACATTTGATGAATTATTTTTATGAAAATTCTTATTTTTCTTATAATTAGAGAATGAAAAAGAAGCACTAGATTGGACAACAAAAGCTGATGAGGAAGATCCTTCAAACTAGCTTAGCGACTGCTAGTAATCATGTAGTGCAATGTAGTGTACAGATGAGTGAAAGAGGAATATTTCATGAGTAAAATCCTATCCCAGATCTAAGGCTAAAGGTTTACAATGAAAACCCTCTACACATCAAAGTCAAGCACGACATAGGGTATCTTTGAAATAGAGACTGATAATGAAAAATAAAGTCAGTTACCTTCTTGCCACTTCCTTGCTTACAGTGAACGAGGTTAGTTAACATGACCTATGGTCCAATATTAGCTTGGAAGTGTTGTAGGAATTGATTAACAAGTTGATCAAAAGAAACAATTGAATGGTCAGACAACAAAAAAAAGCAATCCAATGCAATATCCTTTAAGGATCGTGGGAAAAGTTTTGCCAACAAGGCATCCTGAAACAGAAAATCACTACATAGGGCAATTAATAGAGAGATGTGGGTATTTGGGTCACCTTTACTAATGTACTTCTTGAATATCGGTGCCATGAAGCCTTGGGGAAATGGTGTAGCGAGGATAGCGAGTGAGAGCAGGATATGCCTATAGTATGTGAAAACATGTGGTTGTGATGTAGAGGTGGAAAGCGTAGCAAGATGCTGTTGCAAGGAAACAACATTTTGCAATAGTCCAGGGTTAGTAATGTGCGCAGACTAAGAAAGTGGAGTGGAAGTAAGAGGTTGTGAAAGCGATTGTGAAACTCCAAAGGCATCGAGAGGAAAAGCAAACTGTAAGGGCCTTGAGGGTGGAATGAATCCATATTTACTAATAGGATTTGTCGCACTAATAGACAAGACAAATATTGTGCTACCAGATTGAGTAAAACTAGTAGCCATCTGAAGAGAAGTGAAAGTTTGAACACCTATAGTAGTTAGAGGAAGAGAAAATTGATTGCCAAGAATGTTGGACTGAGAGTCCTGAGCACCCAGAACATAGATTGCCAAAGGCAACATATCACTATGTACTATGTGAGCAATCCCACGAAGGAAAGTGATACCTTGAGGATGATTAGTTAGCATAACACGAAGAGCATTGACCAGAGGGACAACTAAATGAGATATTTCCTCATGACTCAGAAAGTTTTAATAATCAACCAAGTGGCGATCTAGGTCATTAATTCTTTCCTATGGGACATAAGTAAGGGCTACCTCATGATTGAAGGCTTGCTCTGCATCATGAAAAGTAGTCATCGGCACTGTTCTAGAAGTAGGAGAAGAACTAGAGGTGTTACCTTGTTTAGAAGAGAAATGAGTAAAATCAGGAGCAGAGCGAATAGGTGTGGTAGGATTCATGGAAAATGCAATTGGATGTTTTCTTAGACTCCTATACACAATGTATAGATAATTTGAGGACTAGGTAGTGAAGCTCATAAACTACATTCAAGCTTCACAACACATAATGCTAAGTGATGAAAAAGAGGAAGAATTGTTTTGTATTTTGTTTGAGGATAGTGGGTTCACCAAAGAGAGAGATGATGAACCACAAAAAAGAAAAGAGGTAAGTACAAACACGTTAGGTTCACCAAAATGTAGTGTAGGAAAAAACTACTCCTTAATAAAATGTCTTCAATCAAGGGAGTTCTTCACTCATGCTACACTCAGGTTCTACTATCTAGTGTTTAGATGTATAAAACCTACTCTAGGTCTTAATAGAACCACTACATGTTCCAATCAAAGTAAACAACTAGGCTATTTATGTTTGACAATGAAAGAAAGAAGAATGAAAATGCTGGAAATAAATAGATACAAGAATAATTTAAAGAAGATGAATGTAGAGGTGGAAAAGTGACCAGAAGAGGAACCTATCACCGAAAAAGGAAGCTCGCTGCCCTAGATGGCAGCGCGCTGCGAGGACATCTGTGCTAGGCGCTGGCATCCTAAAAGTTGAAAAAATAAAAATCATCAAGTTTGTACAGACCCGGGATATCTGCACAACACAATGACAGATAAATAAAATATCCAGTAGTCTCTAGGTAACACATGATACCAAAATAAAGCAATTGAACTATGGAAATGAAATAAAATATGAATGCAAGAAAGGGAAGAAAGAAGATAGAAACACCTCTGTGTGATTGAAATGCTTTCGTCCAAGAGCTCCTAGAAAAGGATAGAGAAAAATGGTTGTGCTACTAAGGAGCTTGCCTCAATCAAGCCCCAGTTTTGGTATTTCTACCTCCATGAGCAACAGATTGATATAGATGATTGAAAAGTAAGAAAATGTGTGTGCTCCTATCTTATGTGCATCTAGGAATTGAGAGCAATAACAAAGCAAGTAAGTTAAAGATATTTACTTCCCTGGTCTATAAGGAAGAAACCTTTAAACATGCAGCCAGTGCAATAGAAAATAAAATGGTGGTCTACACCTAATAACTCAAGCAAAATGGTGGTCTACACCATAAACGAAAAGAAAGTAACTAAACTATGAGCTAATAGTATTAAATAAAAAACATCAAACAATAGAAATGAAACAATATTACCAGGTTGAAAAGTGGAAAGAGGTTGCAGCTCCTCAAGGGCTGAAATCTAGTGCAAATAGCTTTAAAACCCCCAAAGGAAGAGCCTTCGAATGAACAATATGCAAGCAACAATCTCCAATAACTAGTGGAATCGATCTCAAGTTCAAGAATGCAAAATAAATATCCAATAGTTGTTGTTGATAATAAGATCATAAGCAATATCACCAAGAAAAGTTGCAGAGTATGGGAGTAAGAGAATTGTGAATGAATTTATCCAAAATCCCAAGAATTCCCACCAAAAGGAAGGAATCCTTGAAATAGCATGCAAGGAGATGTTTTGCACCTCGGAAGGATGTTACACGAAAGTCTCATCATCAATGAAGGCATTTGGTAATGCCTAGGAATGGTCACCTAGCGCCAAACAGATGTGGGATGCTAGCACATCGTGTAGACGTCTGCGCATAGTGCTCGTGTCTAGGTGATTTAAGTTCCTAGTTACATGGAACACCTTAGGACAATGTGATAGTCAAAGCACTCAAATGAAATTTGATGAAAGTTAAGAGAAAGGAACTAGAATGAAGCAAGCCTTAGCCTATAATGCAAAGAGGAGGTGAAAACACTAAGGTGGTTGTCAATCGTAGCGTGAAATTGCAAAGGTATGTAATTTTCAACATTACAAAAACAAGGGAATGGCTTGTTTCCTACTATGCCCAAGAGAAGCAAGGGAGAATAGTGGGATCTAGCCACCACAATAGATGCAAAAAATGTTGGTAGAGTATTCTGATATAATTCCTATTGAACTACTAGTTGGCTTACTTCCCTTACTAGGTGTCACACACCATATTGATTTGGTGTCATTAAAGCTTCCTAACCAAGCTGCATACAAATTATCTCTAAAAGAAAGTGAGGAAATGACAAGGTAGATCAATGAATTGTTATAAAGAGGGTTCACAATGGAAAGCATGAGTACTTGTGCCACACCTACTCCACTCTCACCATAAGGAGGAAAATGGAGAATGTGTATGGACTCTAAAGCCTTCAACAAAAACATACTAAAATATCAGTACTTGTTACCTAGAATGGATGATATACTAGATTACTTGGTTAGTGTTAAGATTTTCTCCAAGGTTGATTTGAGAAGTGGGTACCATTAGATCTGGATCTAAGAAGGGATGAATGGAAGATAGCATTCAAGACCAAGGGTGGCTTATATGAATGATTGGTGATACCATTTGAAATGTTTAATGCCCTACCACTTTTATGTGCACGATGAACAAGGTATTTAGACCCTACATTGGAAAAAATGTCATAGTATATTTTGATTACATTTTAATTTCAACAAAAACATGGAAGAACATTTGAAACACCTAAAAATGGTGTTTCATGTGCTTAGAAAAGAAAAATTGTTTGTAAATCTTGAGAAAAGTGACTTTTGTAGGAACAAGTTGGTTTTCCTTGGAAATGTGGTTTCAACAAAAGGAGTGGTCATGGATCCTAAAAAGATTAAGGTAATACTTTAATGGCCTATCCCTCAAAGCATTACAAAAATATGGTGTTTTTATGGTTTAGTAAAATCTTATAAGAGATTCATTAGAAATTTTAGTAGAATAAGTGCTCCATTAACTAATTGTAACAAAGGGAAGTCCTTTTCTTGGACTCAAGTGGTTGACAGAAGTTTTGATTAGCTTAAAAAGAAGGTGATAAAACCTCCAATACTTGCCTTACCAAACTTTGGGAAGATCTTTGTCATCGAGTTTGATGGTTCAGCAATAGTCATTGGTGACACGTTGAGTCAAGAAGGCAAGCCATTTGCCTACTTTAGTGAAAAGCTTAATGATACCAAGAAGAGGTATGACACTTATGATAAAGAATTGTATGGTAGAGTTCAGACATTAAAATAGTGGAGGCACTACTTTTTGCATAAGGAATTCATCTTGTTGACTGACAATCAAGTGCTAAAATATATCAACTTTTGGGCCAAATTATCACATAAGCATTCTAAATGGGTCTCCTTTTTACAAAGTTATACATTTGTAATACAACATGTGAGTGGAAAACTAATGTGGTGGTTGATTCTTTAAGTAGGAGATGTCATCTCCTTGTCACAATGACCAATGAGATCGTCATATTTGAAGAAATGAAGGGAGAATATGTAGTTGATCCCTACTTCAACAAAATTATCACTACTCAACAATCTTGTTGTTACAAGAAATGAATTCTTCAACAAATATTGATTGGCAGATGGATTTTTGTTTAAAAGACTCCAAATTTGTATTCCCATGGGGTCCAACAAAAAAAAAAGGTTAGGGTAGTGCATTCAAATGGCTTGGGGGGACACCTTGGAAGGGATAAAATTTATAGCTTGGTAAGTGAAGTTTTTTTGGACTCAATTAAGAAAACATGTAAACAAATTTGTTTCTACACGTAGAATTTGTCAAGTTTTTAAAGGTGGACAATAGAACACAAGGTTGTACAAACCCTTACTAGTTCCTAAGGGATCATGGTTTGACATCTCCATGGATTTTGTGTTAGGATTGTCTCATACTCAAAGAAGTATTGATTCCATTTTTGTTGTGGTAGATTGATTCTCTAAGATGGCTCACTTCCTTCCATGCAAAAAATACTATTGATGCAATTAAGATTGTTGGTTTTTTTTAAGAGATTGTTCACTTACATGCTCAAGACCATCACTAGTGACTAAGCTATGAGGTTTCTAAGCCGCTTTTGGGGACTTTGTGGAGAAAATTTGACAATAAAGTGCAATATAGTTTAGCCTATCACCCTCAGACTGATGTGAAAATGGAGGTGGTGAACAAAAGTTTGGGTAATTTGCTTCGGTGCCTAGTGTGTGAGAACCTAAAGTAGTGGGATTTGGATTCAGAAAAGGTTGAGTTTGCTTTTGATTCTAGCATCAATAGTCCACTGGTAAGTCTCTCTTCCAAGTCGTTTTTGGAAACAATCTGAAGAAGGTTGTTGATCTCATTGATCTTCCTAAATGAAGATGGGGTAATCAAGATGCATTGGACTTTGCGAGGCATATCCAAGATGTACAACAATAGGTGAGGCACCAGTTGTAACTAACCAATTAACAATACAAAAGAAATGTTGATTTCCATTGGAGAGAAAGGGTGTATCAAGAGGTGAGCAAGTCATGGTCTACTTGCATAAAGAAAGAGTCCTTAAGGCACTTACAAGAAATTAAAGCCAAGGACAATTGGCCCTTATAAAATACTAAAGAAAATTAGTGAGGCCTATTTATTAGACCTACCTAAAGATTTTGATATCAATCCCATCTTCAATTTTGAAGATCTTTACTCCTTATTTAGCTAAGGAAAAAGTTCATGAGGAGAATAAACTAGGAGATTTGAGCAGTCAATTTCCATGAAACAAAAGGGAGCTAATTGAAAAGATAGTTAACCTGACTCCTTCAAACCTAGATGTTCAAAATTTTAAAAAAATGGGGAAGATAATTTAACTCCACTTTAATGATGGGTCCCACTACCCATAATTTTCCTTTCCCTTTTTGGTTTGGTATTTTTTGGTTTGTAACAGGTGTAGTGGGTTTTGTTTTGGAGTTTCCTTTATTTAATTGGCTGTTTTTTTGGCTTGGAAGTTATCTTTCTAAAGGGATATAGAGCGATCTAGAATTAAGGGAAGACAAATTTTTGAGGAGAATATTAGTGGTGCGACCGAATTGTTTTCTTTTCTATTCAAGACTTTTCCCATAGTGTGCGTTCATTTCTCTGTCCTCTTTTCTTTTAATGAAAGAAGGTAACCTTGCCTAATCATCTTCTGGTATAACTTCAATATGATTCTTCCATTTTGGTTTTCTAAATTTTGGATACTATTTTCAATCTTGAGCATGGATCAAAGGAACCAAGTCTCTGTTGAGTTTATTTGTAGGGGCAAAGTATTGTTTTTTAGAGTTTAACTTGCAGGAGTGGTGGTTTATCTACATCAAAAAGTTGGGTTCACCAGACACAAATGCAACATGAATCGTGAAACAAAATTCCTTCAGAAATATAGCATAAACAAATCTTTGGTTTGTCTCATGCATGCCCCACGATTTGAAACAAATTATAGACATCAAGCCACCAATGAATTCCATTAGTTAAAGGACTCAGGTCCATGAAATTCTTGCTTAAATCCATTGCATTAGGCTTTTTAGGTCTATCGAGCATGAAAGAAACAACAATCCAAATGTAAGGCCCTTGACTAAAACATGACATAGGACAATTTCAGGTCCATAGATCGATAGGAAACACGGACGTGAAAACATCGGTGAACTCAATTCAATAGGAAACTCGGGACCGATAGATATCAAACTAACATGAATTATCCCTAGCAGGTGCGAGAATGTGGATAGAACATGGCATAAGGAATTCTCGAGCTCAGGAACACAGAACACAATAACAAGATATAAGTCTAGGAAGTAACATGATACAAAGAGAAAACGCGTGTTCAAGGCATTGAATCAAATCTTCATGATTATAATAATGAAACTCAGACTAAGGACACTAACATTGAAATCAACCAAGAGGCCAGGAAACGATCAGAGAAGGTGACCAAACTAAAATCACGATATAGAAGCATGATATAGACCTTGGTAAAGGCATAAGAATACAAACCAGACAATGTAAATCTCAGATTGGTTACTAGCATAAGGTCCCCAGGGCAACATGGATAACATCAAAGGCCAAAATTTTGTCAACTTAGGGCAGGGGCCAACATGTGGGAGAAGATCAACACTCCCTTGCACATGGTTGCCTATGCATTAAATTCACAGTGATATGTGCAAAGGCCTAGTAAAGTTGTTCTTATGGCAGACACCGAAGTGAAGGGAGGCTTGATGGAGGCAATTCAAAAGATGTATAGTACAGAAGAGGTTGCCACCATCCATCATGAGTGAATCAAATTTACCACACTCAAGAGCTATGTGGAAAAGGCAAAGTTGGATACCAAAACCATGGCACAAGATGGCCCAATACTATGGTGGACTATGTATGGGCCTCATTCACTAACAGCCTCAAGGTCAATGTGGAAGAGGTGAAGTTGGATACCAAGACTATTGTACAAGACGACACAAGACTATGGTGGACTATGCATGGGCCTCATCCATTGACAACCACACTAGTCATTTCACTCGTCTTAAATTTGTAGCTCCTTTGTTGTTGAGAGGAACTAGTCTACATATAACTTCATCCATCTTATCAGTAGGAACAGGCTTACCTCTAGAAGAGTGCATAAGCTTATGGTTGTACCTATCGGTTTGTGTCTCATGGACCACAAAACAATTGTGTACAAGGAGAGTCCATTAAAATGGTGGGATGTAGACCCAAAAGAGCTAGCACATATTGATGAGGATCAAGCTACACAAATAGGGTTGGTTGGTGCCCATTTGGAGGAGCTTCAACTAGATTGGTCCACTTCGAACAGTTCTAGCGATGAGTAGTTTGCCATGACATTTGGAGAGTATGATTAGATCACTGAGGCATTGGCCCATTGTACTTGACTGTAATCATGATATTCAATATGATAATATATTGCTATTTAAAATTTTCAATGCATTGTTGATTCAATTGATTCATTGTGTTTACAATTTAAGTTTATATAAAAGATAAATTGCAATTTCTTATATATTTTTTGATAAATAGTTTGTCAAGGACTATATTATATTTGAATTTTGAGCCACTCTCCCCAAATTTTGGTAGATTTAACACTCGTCCCTAAAACCCATCTTTGCATTCCCCCGTTTCAAAACTCTTAGGAGCATAGATAATTGTCAATCTTATTTTGCTTGAGTTTTGTTTAAGTGTTGCTTATAAGACATTATGTTCCTCAACTAGTTTATTGTCCCTTAATTACCAACTTAATTCAGAACAGTAGATTACAAGAATATCCCCTTTTGGTGTAAACTTTGTTGTGAAAATGGTCATTTGGCTAAGGTCTTCCCTGTGCATCAATCATAAGAGTAGTGAAGCTACCCAACAAGATCAGAGGCAACAACCTTTCAAGAACCCCAACAACAATCTGTTGGCCTTCCCAACGAGGTGAATGTGGTACAATCACAAAGGGAAAGCCTCACAAATTGCAGAGAAGTCCTAGGTGACATGCATGCAAAGGGAAACCTTGGCACACATAAAGGGGACCACTCAAAATAAAAAACTCTGTGCTTTGGTCTCGGAAGAAAATGGATTGAACAACTAAATTAGTCACCAATATCCATTCAAAATCCACTGAATATCAAAGAAAGAAATGCTCCGACTCAGTCAAGTAATTTTCTTGCACCAAACTTTGATCAAATGCTTCTCACATTAACCACGGATGCTTCGAAATCAATAACCAGATCCAAAACTTACAAAGGAAAACAAAAGGCTCAATCCAAATTTGAAGCCTTAATTCTCCAGCCCAAGCCTTGTGTTAAAAAACAAAAGCCAACACCAAAATTTTCCCAAAAAAAATCCCCGAGGGAATCTTGAAGAGAATAAATGACACATGGGTAGACATAAATTCAAAAGAAACACTCATGCATATCCTCAAGGATGCCCCCCTGAAAGCTCTGGAAAAATCACTGTTGAAGACAAGTACACACTGCAAGCTGGTACTATAATGAAATCTGGCAGAGTTAGACGTTTCTTGACGCTTGGAGATTTTTCTGTGACTTTTGTCAAACTGGAAGTAGAAATCTGGTTTGTAACACCTCTTAGAATAATTTCTAGCAATGATTATCTGAGTTTCTAGAACTGGGGAACTTGGGGGCATGGAGCGAAAGTTTTGGGGATGGCAAAAAAATTCCCAAACTTTTTTTAAAAATTTAAATACAATGTGCTAAATTTGCAGTGACAATTCTTGATTAAAATTTAAATACAATGTGCTAAATTTGCAATGACAATTCTCCCCACTTCTAGATTTTTAGGTGATTTTCACATTTTTAAAAAAAGTTCCTCTATATTTATTTTTATGCTCCAAATGAAGCAGGTTATCTTTGTCCTGAAAAAAAGTGGCATCCTCTCCAAATCCCCAACAAGTCCGCAATGTCTAGGATGTTGCTTAAGCCCCTGAGGATGCATCCCCATGAAACACTGATCTCTATACATCACTTTTGCTGATGTTTCAGATTTTGACATGATAAAAAAATTTAACACTTCTTCATACATTACTTTTAACTCTTTTCTATCAAAAAAAATCATGTCCAAATTGCGTGGCCTCGAGGGAAGCATATTATATTTTGTAAATCAAATTTGCTTTTGCTGAAATGGTAAAATATCCAAATGTTAATTGTCACAAAATAGCAATTACTGCCAGACACGATGTGTATATACTTAATAAATATGTGTCCATTAACTCCACCACTAAATGTGTTCCTACAAGAAAAACATCCAATCAATAATGCCTACCACGAATATGCTTTTGTGTGCCTCTGTAGCTGACCTTAATTTTTCACTCCTAACATTTAATGCCACAGCATAATTCCCAAGAGTTGCTACATGATCTGAGAAAATCAAAATAAGAGATTTTGGCTCTCTCCTTTTGCTTGTGACAGTTTTCCACAAGTCACATATAATGTCACAACTGAGCATTCTTCTGGGAAACATTTATATGTCATGCAGAAATTTGAGCACCTGCTGGAACATAAACAAGAAAAATCTATCATTCCGGTAGACAACCCTGCCACTATACCAACATGAGTTCTTTGACAAGGAGTCCAAAATAAGCTCTCCAAATTTAGGCCAGGAACATTTGAATTTTAATTAGGCTTCACTCAAAGAAAGAACAGTTTTAGCACTCTAATGGTTTTTCAGGTCTCAAATGAGAAATTCTAACTGATCTGATAACCAACACGTAGGTCTTAATTCGGAAAGGGTGAGTATCTAACAATCTGGAGCATGAAATGATGACCTTCATATTATATTTAAGCTTCCTTGTCTAGGATCGTGGAGGGAATTATATAACAGCACAAAAACAGACACTTTGCTTGCAATGTAGAATCTAGATAACACGTTTTAGCTGTCAAACCTAAATTACACTCTCAAATAGGGATTTTTTAATTATTCATGGTTTATCCACGTTGCATTACTTATGGTCACCTTATATTTAGTTAGTGAACTTCTAGATATTGCATCAGTCAAGAGTTCAAGACCCTTTTCCAAGGTAAAGAAAAGCTGCTAACCAATAATTCCATTAAAGGTTTGGGTGTACGTCATTCATTAATAAGAAATTTCAATGGGCTCCAAAAAATATAAAGGTGTTTTTGCAGACTACACGTTGCATTAAATATGCACAGCTAACAAAAGCGGGTGCCATACAATCATGGGGTTAAGGAGTGCCATATAGATTTTGACATTAATAATTATCCTTTAGCCAGTGACAAGGAATGAGTTTTAGAACTAAGGTGAGATAACAAAAATCAAGTCTATTAAGCCAGAAAATCTTTGATAATAACATTTTGGAATCAAAATGTAAAATGTGGTTATGATCAATTGATTAAATTCCACTTAATAAGGTACAGATGATTTTCTCATTGCAGGTCTGATAACTACCTTCTAATATAATGCTCATAACATTCCAATTTATCACACATTGACTTGAAGTTCGTCCATAGATCACAATTTCACTTATTACATTCTGTCAAAAATTGCCTATAAAGAGAGATTCTGCTCATAAATTCCACTTATGACACATTTGACAGTGTTCTAACCTTAATCAACATGGCAAGGGCCTCAACAATCATCAAAATATCCTTCTAAAGCCCCATGACAATTATTGGAATTGACCTAATCAATGACCAGCATCCACGAGGTATCTCTACACAGAACTCACATTGTTATATTAGCATTTAAACAAAGCCAAGAGGAATTAAAAAATTATATCTAACCAAGAAATAAATGGTAAGAGCATCACTTGAAAAAGTTAGCTCCCTGTGAGATCTGAAATTACAGCTATCAACTCAAATCAAAATGAAAAACCCAATTTCCCTATAAGGTGCATATTCATTAATTATTAATATATTGCTAATAGATTTACAGGTTATCGTTAAATCATTTACCTCATAATGAGAATGAAGGTAAGGCATCTTTCATTTAGAGGGCAGACGAGATCTTCCTGATATTTTGAAACGATTTTTGGCTACACTGACCTGTACGTATTTACCAATCAGATACAGAAATGTATTATACACATACCCAACAATAAGCAACCCTCACAACCTTAGCTTCAAATTTGCATGTATTAATTACCTCTTTATCCCAATCTGTCCAATACGTGTTAAATGCAAGTATCAATATCTGTGATGAAGTCCCAACCAGGAGTCCAATCCAAATTCCCTGTGATAAAATTGAAACATGGGATTGCATCAAATGTGGTTTCAGCACAATTAAATTGGTACAAACTATAGCAGAGTTTTTTTCTCTTTCTTATCACATAGACACTAACCTTCACTTCGAGATTGAACTTGAACCCAAGAAGAGCACTAATAGGAACACCAATAAAATAATAGCAAACTATGTTCACTTTAGCCACATAAGATTGCCATCCTGCACCAACTGCTACTCCTGAATAACAGAACATTCTTGAAATGAGCTCATATCTTCCTTTATAGATTCGATATGGAACTAATTCAGAATCAGAAGTACTCAATGCACCCTAGGATTGACCCAAGAGGAAAAGAGCAAAAGCTTCATCCAGATGGCAGATGCCAGAATTTCATGGAAACAATAATCCAATTGGCTACGCAGCAAATAGAAATTTCAAAATTCAAGAGCATAGCAAAAGATCAAACAAATGCATCAATTTTGATGTATCGTTATGCATTGCACTGATAAATGCTTCTGTTCTAAGATCTTAAGGCTATTGTATTTTTCAGAAGTCAATGTACATTAAAAGTATTTACCATCATGAAACAAGAAAGCAGATCCACAGGAAATTACCTGAAAGAACTGGTTGAGCACTATTGATAAGCAGTGTAAATGCAAGGAATATTGACAACTCATACACCATGTGACCAACAGTGGCATTGTTGGTGAAGATGGACGCTATATCATGTCTAGATATGATAATCCCAGTGAAAAATATGAACCCGCATGTCATAGCTATGCCTAGGCAAACATAGGCAGCAAATAGCGTACGCTTTGGACGCCCAGCTCCTAATTCATTTGATATTATGACACTGCAAATTCATAGGCAAGGTATTAAGTGTTCACTTGGAGATCAAAGATAAAGAATTGACTACCACAAAAGTGAGTAAATTTGAAATTTCACAAACCTTGTTGCAGCGCGGCTATTGAACATCATGAGCCCTTCATATACACTTAAACTGCACAAGTATAGATGTCAGCCTAATGCAGCACTTGATATGAACAAGTTTCATTCTTATCAATATTAGGGAAAAGCCAGAAAAAGTTGCAGGTGATTTTGTGATTCCAAATTGAAGGCAACAGAGGCAAAAGTGTGAGATTCAGTAATACCAGATAGAAAATGAATCCACTGCGATCGCTGGATTTCTCAAATTTCCAGTTAAAAGAGCCAAAACTCTATAGTACCAGAGGTCCACACTGCATCAATTGCAAAATATAAAAGCCATTGTACTTATAAGCAAATCTTTGAATTGTGAAGAGTTCTAAAGAAACATTTGAGCTAATTTGAAAGCAATCATGTACAGACCATGCCATCACAGCAGATGAAGCTGAGAGCTTTAAAAAGCTCCAAACATCATAAAAGACATCCACTGAGAAGCCAGTCCATGTTTCTGGGAACGGTCCAATCACAACATATATAAACTGTCCTACAACAACTAACCACCAGGATGCGTTCAAGGCCATAGCTAACGCAAAAAGTCCAAATCCAAGCTTAGTGATTAGCAACCAATTCAAGAAAACATGGCAAGCCAATGAACCTGCACAAATCACCGCTTGGACCGTGACTTTTCGTTGTGATTGGAAGAACTTCTGAGTCGGAAAATAATTTGCATATGCAAATAGCTGAGGAAGGGACCAAAGGGCAAACTGTCCAGTCAAGTCAGCCACCTGTTCTGATTGCCCCAGCACCTTAAGAAGAGGTGTTGCAAAAAGATACAATAAACTGAATAAAAGCGCAGTTCCATTCATTACTATAAAAGATTGCTGCAGGTAAAGCCCAAGCAGGTTGAATTTCTTTGCACCAAATGCTTGACCAGACAAAGTCTGTTGCGCACTTGACATCCCTGTCTGCACCATAAATCTAGAATCAGATTGAAAATGATCTCAAAAAAAACATGATAACAAATTATTATCTTGTATTGCATTATTTAAAAAAAAAAAAAAAAAATTGACTACCCTTGATTTGACAAAAGCATGTTGAATTGTTCTGGATCCAGTTTAAAATTCTGCAGGCCTCATAACAGCAAAGCTGCATTACCAGTTTCTCACTCCAGCACCCCGTACCTCTATATGGGTCGAACTGGGTTGTGATCCTGGGCCAGGTACTCATTATAAAGGCCCCAAATTGTCCCAGGTACAGGCAGGGTACCCCATACACAAATGGAAATGGAATCCTTTTATAGTCCACGATGCCTCACGACCTAACTTATAGACGGCTTGTAGCATATGGGACTACCTCATACTCCCACTGGTGTTGAAGGAGGCACCTAACTGTGCTTCAATATGAGGCATACATACCCCACCCCCTGCAGGATTCAAACTTGTGACATCCCTTTCAAGAGGACAAATTTTTCACCAACAGGCCAAAGAAAACCAACGTTCATTCCTCAAAACTAAGAGATTTTATTTCCAAAACCAGCCAAAATAAATAAGGAAACAGTGATATCTTAAAACCTACAAAGCTATACCAATATTCCTAAAACATAAAAGGCACAAGGGACAAAAACAAAAACAAAAAATTACAAAACTTGCCTCTCATTTCATCCTCACCTTTCATCATTTCAAGAATGCTTCAGAGCAGAAACCTCATCAAGCTATGTTCGACTTCCAAGTTTCCAACGTCATTGTCTTGCTATTCCTATGCTACTATTACCCCATGTCTTCATGCGGCTGCATAAATGGCATAGTGAAGCAGCTACATTTTAGGGATTGAAAATTGTGAAAAAAGAGGTTGAAGTTATGCAGTAACTGCATAATGAAAAATATGCATGTGGCTGCATATATTTCCTTCCCTCTTTTATTTTTAATTTTCTTCTAAATCTTAGGGCATGTCCCCATGAGGCTACTTAGCTTATTTGGCTAGCAGCCACTGCTCAATTTTTTTAGGAGATATTTGTGGAGCTAGTGACCCATGAATATTTTATTTTTCTGCTCATTTTAAACAATTTATATTATCCTTTTTTGATAATTGTAAATTTCCACGGGCCACTCCAACTGCTTAAATTTAATACTTTTTGCATAGCCATACTCAACCAGGGCCCAAAAAAAACAGCAAACCCCTCATCCAAACCCAAACCAGCAACTTAGCAACAAAGGGAAAAGAGACCATCAATGCCTTGAATCAGAGTGGAAAGGTGAAAATGTTCCCTATTGTGATCCAGGGCTTTTACTCTTTATATTTTGTAATGGGACTATCTTCAGAGCTAGAACTGACTGATTCAGGATTAAATTTTAGGGAAACCTCAAATTTGGAAAACCATATGCAATAATCTATGGACATAAGAACCAACTTCAGACAAAAAAACTCATAAACTGCAAATGAATGTTTTTAGGTGTGCTTTATGGATGCAGATTACGTACCATGAGCCCAAAGGAGATTCCTCCAATGGTACTAGTAGCCAAGGACACTGCAGCAAGTTCCAATGTGCCGAAGTGGCCAGCATAAGCCTGAGTGACAACCCCAAAGGCGTAGGTGAATACCCTGTTTAATCCCACAGGGGCAGCCAAGCTCAACACCTTCTTGGACTCCTCCCAGATTTCCCTGCCTAAATTGCTGGAAAAGGCTGTAGGGACGTAGTCTTCCAGACAAGGCACTTGTTGTTGGCTTCCCTCAAGGTCAGATGGTACCAAAAGTGGGGTGGCAGGAGATTTTTCCATTGCTAAGCAGGAAAATTTCACAGTTTTTCCACTACTTAATCACAATACCCTAATCGATTAGGATTCTAGAGGTGATGATTGGACAGTGCCCACTTGGATATTTATGAAATTATAGAACTATCTCAGCACCCACATGGAATAGGATACCATAAATGATGATCGGCAATACCCAAATTGGATGTTTGTGTAACAATGGAATTATTTCAAAACCCATATGAACTAGAATACCAGAAATTATGGCTCGACAATACCCAATTGCATTTCAATACCCACATGGATTGGGATACTGGAAATGATAGTTACACAATAGCAAATTGCAGGTATACGGAGCTATATAATTATCTTATAGCCGCATAGATTAGAATTCCGTCAATGATGCTTGGACAATTTGCAATTGCACGTTTCTTTTATCTACGAGATGAATGAATTATTGAAAGCTCTAAAGAACATTTACAGGGTTAAAGGATAAAACAGTTTTGTTCTGTAAACAAATACTTCAGATAGTGCCGTCCTAGCTATATCTGATTGGTAATTAATTCTTTTATAATTTTAGATATTTTTGCTATAAATCAAATCTACCGTTTGAAAGAGAAAGCACAAAAGGATGGAATCGTGAATGGAGGAATCGCAGCTAATTCGATCAAAATTGTGGAACGATTATAAAAGCGTACAAATCATATTGAAATCTGAATTCAAAAGTTCCACGAAACCTAATGTTTATTATTTTAAGTCTTCTGTTCAACCTCCTCATCGTTCAGGACCGCGTTCAACTTTCAATAAAAAAACATTACTTCTGAATTTGATTCATAACGCGCCAGGCAAAAGTGATATGGCTGTATTTAGATATTTTTATTTTAAAATATAATTAAAAATTTAGAAAGATTAATTATATAAAAAGAGATTTTGAATAAACCATTATAAAATTATATATATAATTTATGTAATATTTTTTAAATAAAATATATTAATATATGAAAGACAATTTAAAATAAATATTTATCACAAAAGTATTGTTTAAAAGGTAGGGTCTATGATCAAAATTAATCCTTAATAATTGGTATTCATATTTTCTTGATTCCAAAATAACTTCCATAGGTACCTATTCAAATATTTTATGCTTTTATTCTATTAATAATGAAAATAATATTTTTTTATGGATATCATCCACAATATTTTTAGAATTTAATCTGTTAAAAGAAACAAAATACTCTTTTTAAAATTATTTAGGCTAATCAATTAATTAAACATTTAATATAACAACTTAGATAAAAGAGTTTAGTCTTGAAATAATATTTAAATATGTAAATAAATAAATGTTAAATCAATAGAGGGATGGGTGTCTTTAGCTCTAAGAACAATGAAAAATATTTTTTGTAGATTATGTTGTAAGATTTGTCTCAATGATTAGCAATCAAATCAACATCAGTCATGCTATGACAAACTATAAAATCACCTAATTTCTATTTTGATTCAATCTTGCACCTACAATCAGATCCTCACCTTTATAGTCTTGAACCTCTTGTGCAACATTGAACTTGTATATGTGGCTCTGAACTTGATACCTAGTTTTCTTCATCAGTGTGTTTGTTTGTGATAACCTAGATAGGGTGGTGCTAAAAAGCATGGGTAGAGCCTACTACATTAGGAAGGGAAGTCAACTAGCTTCCCACATTGCACCTTAGTCAAGCCCTATTAGAATGATTTGTTAGTGTTTACAATGATTAAAAAACACACCAAGCAACATGTAGTTGCATGTGTATCTATCTTTCTGAGTGCAAATGCTAATGTCATGTTTTTGTAAGTGCTCTTGCTAGATGATTCCTTGATGATTACTAGATGATCAAATGACCTAGGGCTTTTTCTTTTTATACAACACACTAGCATGTAAATTTGAATAGTTTATACCTGAGTTGATGGGTAACAACTAGTTGGAGAAAAGTTAGCTAGTGCCCAAGATTAAATTTGATTTTGGAATTTAGGGGTAGGGCTAAATTTGATAGTTGTATAGCTATATTTAGGTATTTTTGTTGCAAAATACAATCAAAATTTTAGGAAGACTATATCACATGAAAGGGGAAATTTTGGACAAACCATCAAAATTCTATAGGATTATAATTATATATTTATTGATCCATGATATGCATTTTTAAAAATAAAATATATCTTAGCATGTGAAGGACAACCTTGAATGGATAACTGTCACAAAAGTTACATTGCTTAACATGCAAGGTTGACTAACATGTTTAGGTCCTATTTAAGGGTCAAGACCATGCATGTGTAGTCTTGAACCAAATTCAGGGTAGCAAATGGGACATTGACTCAAGATAGAAAATAGGAAATGTGAAGATCAAATCTAGATCCTTGGGGGATGGAGAGTCAAGTTAAACTTAGATTAGGGTTAAATGCCAAATTTTGCATAGAAGTACACCATTTGCACACTAGACTATTGCCCTAGGGACAAAGGGTCAAAGTGGGTAAAAAATGAGTGGGGAAAAGTATTAGGGGTGCACTTTTCACCCATACATTTTCCCCCCACTTTGACTTACATGTGAACTACTATGAATCATGCATGCCAAAGTAAACATGCAGTCAACACTCAAATAAATGACAAGCACATATATTTAAAGGATATGAATATGGATATGAATAATGAGATACTCCATGTAATGATAGTTCCATCTCCATACCTACAAGTACAAAATTATGTGAGTAGCATCTAATAAAATATGAAATAGATATATGCATGAGAACTTTGTAATGTCAACAAAGTTTGTAAAAAGGCAAATGTAGGATTGTGTGAGGTCATTTTAACCCAAAAAGAGATAAGATGCAATAGATGGGTTGTAGGATTGCAAGAGGGTCACATTAACTAGTAGAGGAGGAGGTGTAATATTGTGAGAAGATCACTCTAATAGTGCTCCCAACTTATAAAAGATGGTGTAGGACTTTTGACAAGCCACTTTAATCAAACAACTCAATGTAGATCATGAGTGGATCATTTTTGTTGGGATAAGGTACCATTAACATTGTAAATCCCAATATTGTATTTATTCCATTTATTATATGTAATTTGTAATTATCCATGAGATGTACTTGTTTCACTGGCACAGGTAATTTCGAAGTAACCAGAGATAATTACGGAGTGACTTTTACTTTTGGCAAATGTAAAAACTCAAAGTAAATGAGGGTAGGCGTGCTCCCTTGGAGAATATATTATTTTTGACATGTATGACAACTGTCATAATGTTTGGTAAGTGGATCTATGACAGCTGTAAGTTGTCATAAGATTCTGAGATTCTATGACGCATAAGATAGATATTTTAGTTGTATATTTGTTATATTTAGCCCAAGGTTCCTATCTTGGAAAGATACTCTTTTGTGGAATCTATGATGGTTATGACACGTCATAAGATACTATAAGAGGCCAGATTTAGTCTTGGGCCCCCAACCTTTGCATGGTTGTCTTTAGACAAGTGTAAGATGCTTGTAAGATGGTAATTAATGTTTATAGGTTGGAGAATCTTAGGAGAGAGAAGGTGAATGCCTAGAATGGAGTGGAAAATATTTCTATAAGTATTTTCCATGTATCTATTGTTGCAATACATATTTTAGGTACTCAGTGTTGGCAAGAGACACTATATGGATTCATGATTGTTGTCATTGATGGCAACAAAGTTCATCCCACACATCCACAGGACATGGTATGTCTCTACCGGAAGTCAGAGTGAAGAATGTTGTGGTTCGGTAAATAAGAACAGAGCATGTGGCGAGGTCCGACAAACAGGTCTGGATCTCTTAGAGGAAGTATCTTGGTGAAGTGCAGATTTGGGGAAGTCAAGAGGACTATCTTGAGTGATAGATTCCAAGGATTTAGCCTCCGGTGATAGATGAGGAAAAAGATATGAATACTTGAGTATTGGGTTCCTAATTGGTAGTATGAACAGAGGAAGAACTGACTGGCAGAACATCAGACATTATTCTGGATGTGTTACTGATGATGGAAAAGGTTCTTAAGGCATAAGTTATGTTTGGCCAACATGATTGATGAATTCTACAAGTATATCCTTGATCCGCATTACTTGGTATGCAAGGATTCAGCCGACAGATTAGAGTTTGTGAAAAGATTGACTATTCCAGATGCCGACTTGAAAGGTGATGAAATCACTTGTGCAGATATATATATACAAGATGGATTTAGTTGTGATAAGTGTCGTGGTTATTTGTGATGTGAGAATAAAAGAAGAAGAGAAGAGCAGAAGCAGTAAGGAAGGTCTGGTATGTGAAAGGAAAGCAGCATAAGAGAAGAGGAAAGATGAAGTGCAGCAGATCAGTGTACTGAGCTTAACTGGAACTGAACTCCAACATATGTAGATGCTCCCAATCAGTTCAAGTATTGTATAACACTCTTTTTGTAGACAGTGGGTCTCTTGTAGGCAGTGTGCCTCTTGTGAGCAGTGTGCTCGGGCAGTGAGCCCTAATTGGCAAGTGCCATTTTGTATTTCCATTCTTCTAACAGAGAATACAATCTTGGGTTAATCACCCCGTGGTTTTCTCCCTTAACAAGGTTTCCACGTCAAAAATATTGTGTCATGTGTATTTCCATTTCATGGTTATGTTTGCTTTTTTGAATTAATGCTGCATTGATTAATAAGAAAGATCAGAAAGCAGAAATAATTAGGATAACTGATTCACCCCCCCTCTCAATTATCAAAAGTTGGTATCAGAGCCAAGTTCCTCTTAACAGAGTCTAACAGCTTGAGGAAGATCTGGGAATTCAAATGGATGCATATGGTTTAAGGGAGCAACTCAAGACTGCCCTTGATGATCTTGAATAGTCAAACTCTGAAGTCAATGAATTAAAGGAAAGACTCAAACAGGCTGATGATTTCATGAGAGAACTAAAAGACAAATTAAGTCTCTCTATGAAAAAGAGAAAGGAGCTGCTTTAGCAATTGGCAAGTCAAGGTGAAGCCAATGATGCAAATGAAGAGCTGAAGGAGAAAACCAAGTTATGTGAAAAGTTATCAAAAGAAGTCATTATGGTAAGACATGAAATGGAATCAGGAGTTATGAAGTTTACCCAAGAAGTTGAAGAGAAAAGAAAAATTGAAGATAATCTAAGACAATCTCTCAAAGAGAAATCAGAAGATTGCCACCAAATGGATAGAATTATCAGACATCTTGAATCTGATCTTGAAGATGCTAAAGAAAATGAAGAAAAACTTGAGGATCAAATTGTCTCTCTCAAAAGGGATCTTCAAACAACAAATGAATATAAAGATAAATTCAAGATAAGTTCTGCTCAACTTGAAGTTCTTCTTGGAAGTCAAAAGAGGGTAGATGACAAGTGTGGTTTGGGATATGAGAAAGGAGAAAGCTCCGGATCCGGTCAGAAGAATTTTGGATCAGAAAATCCAAGGAATAGGCCTAGAAGACCTCCGATAAGACAACCTAATGCTCAAAGATATCCATCCTTCAATGGATACTACCACAACTATAATAACTTTGGTCATAAAGCTAATCAGTGCAGAAAGAGAATGAATTAGACTAATTCATCCTTCTCCGGACAGTGTTTTAACTGCAAAAGGTATGGTCACAAATCTCATGAATGCAGAAACATGCAAATGAACAAATCATTCAATGGTAGATGCTTTGCATGCAATAGAATAGGTCATATGGCTAATCAATGTAGATCAAGAGGATATCAATCAAATATGCAAAGAAATGTTGTTTGCCAAATTTGCAATAGATCCGATCATATTGCAAAATCCTGTAGAAGCAAGAATCAGGACAAAAGAGGTCCGGTATATCATAATCAGAATCAAGATAAGGGAAAACAAAAAGTGAATACGGATGAAGTTAAAAGTGAGATGAACAAGATTTGGGTAAAGAAAAGCACAAAGAATGTAGAGGTTGGATCCGCACCAGACTCTGGTGCTGATATTCCTTCCAAAAATTAAAAAGTGAGCTCTGGCTCAGGGGGAGACACAAAGAAAACCTTGTTCCCCCAGCCAGTCAATTGGTGCCGGAACTGGCACAAGAAGAGTTGCGGATTGAAGGGTTCGTAAGGGAAACATCCAAACAAACTATGGTTAAGATTTGGAAGATCCGCAAGATGTTTAAAGATCAGGATTGATCCGGTTCTTCAAGTCATCTGAATAAGGCAAACTGGAATAACTTAGGTCAAGCATTTATTGCAACCTGACATTAGGGTTTGCGGAGCAATATAAGGGTTTTCTCATTAAGCATTTGTTCATTCTACATTCAAGAAGAAAAGAAAAGGAGCTCTGCAAACAACTTCTCCCAAAAGATCAAGATGATTCTTCATACAGCTCAATCTGGATTTCATCATGTGCCCTAAACTACACAAAAGGTATTCTTCATTCTTGATATCCTTCAGTAAGATTCTTTGATGATGGCTACTCTGAATATAGTAAAGATTTCTGATAGACCTCACCCCATATTTAAGAAACATCCATACAAATCCTTGGAGGTAGATCCCCTAGGAGCATTTTCCAGTGTTCTGCATGGCATATTGCATACAAAAGACATTAGGGTTTACATACATGCGAGTATTGAAGAATTTGGGGAATCAAAGTTAGTAGATATCTATCACAAACAGTTGATAGATGATTCTTTTGAGATTAAACCTCAGTATAAAGTCATCAGGGATAAGCATTTTGCACAGTGCATTCATTTCCCCTATTTTGAGGAAGATGAATGGGTCTGGTATGTGTTGAGTAGAGTGCATGACAATTTCCTATGGTTGAATAAACCATTTTAAGATCACCAAAGATGCAATTAGGGCAGTAACCGGTCTGCACTCATCTGGTGGAATACCTGTTCTCAAGTCTGTCAAGAATCAGACAGTAAGTGATGCAACCAAATCAAAATTTGACAAGAGAGCTATGACAATTGAAGACATCACTGAACCGGATGTCAAATTTGCATCCATGATAATTGGTTACAAAATTTATCACTCCAGTAGGGAAAATTTTGTACCGGGAACTACAGTTTACACAGCCTATTAAATGCTAAAAGAAAATGCTGACTATGTTCTATGTGAACTTCTTCTAAGCCAACTGTTAGAAAATCTGCAAAAGATTAAGAAGGATAAGAACTCCTTCAAGTATGGTGGCTTGATACTCTGCCTATTCTTTTATTACATGAATGAGCTTCCTGGATCCAATGGATGGGTATGGCAGAATGACAGACCGGTTGCCATCCAAATCAGAGACTATTTGCATGGGCTTGGGGATGCTAAAGCAAGAAATACAACCCTGTGGGGATATTTCAAGAATTTTCAGAACATGATGCAAGCAAGAGAGAGAATTCCCCAGTCTCTTGTTGAGAAATACAAAGACACAGTATGCTTTATGGTAGAGACTGATCAGTGCCTAATGGAGGCAATAGAACCAAGAACTGTGTGGATCATGCCTATGGGGTATGAAGTTGATGAACAAATTGTAAAGCTGCATGTTCAGCACATGCTCAGTCAGCCAAAGGACCCAAAGGTAGAAAGGTTTGAAACCTTTGAAGAGTTAAGTGTAAAAGTTCATGTGGAGCTCATACAACTAGAAATGAAGAGGAAAGTAAGAAAAGAAGTTGAAGAAATTTCCAAAGGCTTAGGCATCTCAAAGGAGGCACTTGATGCCAACAGGAAAAAGAGGCAAAGGGTTGAGGAAGAAAAGAAAGAGGTAGAAAAGGAAAGCAAGGAAAGTACTCCGGTAGAAACCTCCACCCGAACTAGATCATCAAAGAGATCTGCACCTGCCACTGCCAAAAGCTCAAGGGCATCTAAACTGGAAGCAAGATCATCTGGTAAAACAGAGAAAAGAACCAAGACTAAGGCCACAAGGTCTTATGCGAGTCAAAAGGATGAGGAAGAGACTGAATCTGATGAGGGGATAAAGGAAATAAAGAAGCAGAAGAAGAAAGGATCTGGTAAACCTTCCACAGGTCAAGACAAGGAAGAAATGGCAGAGGAATTTGTTGAAAAACCCACCCTGTCTTTAGAAAGTGTAATCAAATCAGTCACTGTGGATGGAAACCTTCAACCAATGGCTGAATTCTATGATGATTATAATGAGGCTGACCAAAACATCCTGCAGGAAGCTATAGTTAAGTATCTGAACATATATAATAAGGCTTTTATTGAAATTATATCTCTTATTCGCAAGAGCCTAGAAAAGGAGTTAGAAATGAGAAAGACTAATGCCATGGCAAAAGACCTTAAGATCCGGGAACAGATAGCTATTCAGCTATATCCTTCAATCGATCCCAAGACAATGAATATGGTATTCAAAGATTGCAAGGATGAGTTTAGGAGCAAAGCAAGGATGAATCAACTTATGCTTGGTGAAACCGACAAGGTAGCCAAGGACACATAAGAGATTCTCTGGAAAGCCTTCAAAAGATTTAATCTTCCTATTATAGAGGACTTGGGTACTGACCCCTCGACCACAAGTGTTGCAGGAGAGTCTTCTGAGAAAATAACAGAAGAAGTTATGGATATCGGTGCAGAAACAGCTAAGGACTTGGAATCCTCTACTCCGGAAGAGGTGGCCCATGAACAGACTAACATCACTCCTCCGGTTTCCCCTACTGACTCCAGATCCAAAGGAGAAGAAAGAGTAAAGGAGAAAGAAGTAGAGGTGAAGGGAAAAGAAGATATCAGTGCGAAGGTTGTGGAAGGGGAGAAAGCTCCAAAAGACAGTTCTGTGACTGCAGAAGAAAAGAAAAATCTATCTCCGGTAAGAGACACTGCAAAATCAGTCAAGGACTTTTTGACAAAAGCAACTATGGAGATTGATGAACTGGATCTATTAAAAGGGCCACTAGACTTTGACTCTCTATCTCCGGTGCAAACAATGAAGATAGCTTCATTTGCAAATGCGAAGGCCAAAGAGAAACTACTGAAATCTCACATGGAATACTGTGAGCTTATAGAGGTAGCATCTGGAATTTGGAAAAGATCATGCCATCTTTTCAAAAGGATCCCACAGCCTCCTCTTTCGGTAATCTCAAAACTCTAGTCAGCAGTGTTAGTACACATTTTGATTCTCTAGAAAAGTTAGCTGAAGAAAAGGTCCGGAAGGAGTTTTTGGATAAGAGATTCTCAAAGGTACAAGGTTTGATCATTAATGATAGGAGAAATATGAATATTGGGATAAAGAGCTTAGAAAATGCTCTTAAAGATGGCAGAGAAATATACAAATTTTGCTTATCTTGGCCCACAGTGACCAAAGATATTGAGAAGAAAGTAAAAGAACAAGAGGATAAACTACTAAGTTTGTCTCAAAGTTTTGATCCTCTCTCATCCTCCATAGTAAATCAAGAGTGTCAAACTATTGCAATCACAAATGCAATAAAGAATTTGGAGAAGGAAAGGAAGAACATAATTAGCCGGATGGGTGAACTTCGAAGGATCATTATCCCTAAGTTAGAGGCCATGCATGAGGCCATAAGTGATGCTCAGACTATCGCCTGAACTAATGATCCAATAGATCTTAAGAGGGCAGAAGCTTTTGCGTTCCTGTTGAGTGGTTACATCTCAATTTTGGATAGAATGAAGCAAAGTTGGGCTGCAAAACTCGTCCAATTGAAGACATCTTTTGCAGACATTCTTCAGTTTATGTGAGTATGTAATATGCAGCTAAGTATAGTTAAATTTTTAAAAATTTTGGTATGCGGACACTACCCTTTGCCATTGATGTTAAAGGGGGACTGAGGAGCAGTGAAAAATGAGGAATCCAACTAAGGGGGAGCTCCGGAATATGTATATAAAAACAGAGCATCAGCCAAGGGGGAGTATAGTGTAAACACTTAGTCATTTTTCACTAAGTGTTGCCATCAATGCCAAAGGGGGAGATTGTTGGCAAGAGACACTATATGGATTCATGATTGTTGTCATTGATGGCAACAAAGTTCATCCCACACATCCGCAGGACATGGTATGTCTCTACCGGAAGTCAGAGTGAAGAATGTTGTGGTCCAGTAAATAAGAACAGAGCATGTGGTGAGGTCCGACAGACAGGTTCGGATCTCTCAGAGGAAGTATCTTGGTGAAGTGCAGATTTGGGGAAGTCAAGAGGACTATCTTGAGTGATAGATTCCAAGGATTTAGCCTCCGGTGATAGATGAGGAAAAAGATATGAATACTTGAGTATCAAGTTCCTGATTGGCAGTATGAACAGAGGAAGAACTGACTGGCAGAACATCAGACATTATTCTGGATGTGTTACTGATGATGGAAAAGGTTCTTAAGGCATAAGTTATGTTTGGCTAACATGATTGATGAATTCTACAAGTATATCCTTGATCCGCATTACTTGGTATGCAAGGATTCAGCTGACAGATCAAAGTTTGTGAAAAGATTGACTATTCCGGATGCCGACTTGAAAGGTGATGAAATCACTTGTGCAAATATATATACAAGATGGATTTAGTTGTGATAAGTGTTGTGGTTGTTTGTGATGTGTGAATAAAAGCAGAAGAGAAGAGCAGAAGCAGTAAGGAAGGTCCGGTATGTGAAAGGAAAGTAGCATAAGAGAAGAGGAAAGATGAAGTGCAGCAGATCAGTGTACTGAGCTTAACTAGAACTAAACTCCAGCATATGTAGATGCTCCCAATCAGTTCAAGTATTGTATAACACTCTTTTTGTAGACAATGAGTCTCTTGTAGGCAGTGTGCCTCTTGTGAGCAGTGTGCTCAGGCAGTTAGCCCTAATTGGCAAGTGCCATTTTGTATTTCCATTCTTCTAACAGAGAATACAATCTTGGGTTAATCTCCCCATGGTTTTCTCCCTTAACAGGGTTTCCACGTCAAAAAATTGTGTCATGTGTATTTCCATTTCATGGTTATGTTTGCTTGTTTGAATTAATGCTACATTGATTAATAAGAAAGTTCAGAAAGCAAAAATAATTAGGATAACTGATTCACCCCCCCTCTCAGTTATCAACACTCAGGTGCTGCCGGAATGTTGTCAGATTGAAGACTTGTGGAGAGAGTTGTGTAGTTGATGTATTGTACAATCTTGTTGAGATTAATACAAAATTATGCCTCTTTCCTGGTGGAGTTTTTTTACCTGCAAGGGTTTTCTCCACGTAAACACTGTGTCATTGTGTTGAGTTCTTCATGTTTGACATATTTTCTGTAGTGGGTTTTATGTTTTGTTACAATCTCCATTGTTAATGTACACTTAAGACTGCTGAAATTTATTCAAATCAGATTTCCATTGAAGTAGTGTTGCTTTCATTTCTAACATTTGGTATCAGAGCCTGGCCAGCTTTGACTCTTGGGTGGTAGTGTGGAAGCTGTAGCTGCAGTGGGAGATTTGGTTGTGTTTGTTTTGCAGATCTTGTGTTTTTATTATGGTTGTATCCACCGTTGCATCAACCTCTCATTTGGACATTAAGAAGTTCAATGGAACAAGGTATGAGTTGTGGAAGATGAAAATGGAAGATTTGTTGGAAGAACCAATGGTTGGCTGTCCAAAAAGAGAAGAAACCTGATGATGTCTCTCAAGATGAGTGGGATAGACTAGATAAGAAGGCACGGGGAACCATTTGGTTGTGTCTTTCAGACTCTGTCCTATTGAATGTCACAAAGGAGGAGACCTCACACAAGTTTTGGAATCGATTGGGTGAGATCTATCAAGCCAAGAGTATGGTAAATAAACTTTATTTAAGAAAGAATTTATTTTCTTTGAAAATGAAAGAAGGTGAATCAGTTGCAAAGCATTTAAATTCTTTTAATTTGTTATTGAGCTAGTTGTTACCTAATTTCACTACTAGCTCAATCAGGTAGAGCTTTTGAAGTTTTAAAGAAGAGAAAGGTACATTTTATTTCTGTTGTATTATATCCATGTGCACAAATAAAACAAATTAAGATTACAGTGCCAAATTTACATTTTAGATGCATAACTTATTTGAAAGATTGTACAAATCTTTTAGAAGAGAAGTAATCTTTATTGGAAAAATAAATGTATAAGCTCTCACACAAGCCATGAGACTAACTGATTCATTGCAAATGAAAATAAAGACTATACATTTATAGAAAATTAAAGAAATAAATGTGCAAATGTTATAGGGTGACTCGTCATTTCCTGAATGACGGGTCTTGGTCCTGTTTGTTTTGTCTTGTGTCATCCCGTGTTGTCCGTGTGTCTTGCACCCAGCTGTTATCTCCTTCCTACCTCTAGTTATCTACACTGGAGGGTGAAAATGATGTTAGAGCAATGACGAGGCATCATATAACATATGACATATATCTACAAACATACAATCTAATTTTCAGATGCAATAAACTAGTCAGTATCACATGGACCTTCAAGAAAGCAACAGGATAATCAAGAACATCAATCACATGCACATATTTTCCTAACATGTTGTTTCCTGTGCAAGTATAGAGAAAGTTATGTTATTGATTTGTTTATCTCATTTTAGCATGTGGGTTAAAATGGGCTCCCATAAGGGTTGAGCCCAACATGCTGCCTTTTGTGCTTTAAAAAAGGCATAGAAAGAGTAAATCAATGCAATGATATCTATGCAGTTCAAAAACATGAGTTTTACTGTATATATTGCATTGTCAAGATCAAGAAAAATAGTGATAACCTTTATCACAGTACAACAGTCTCATACAAGATATAGTGAGCATATCAACTACAAAAGAACTCAGATATTCATCTAGGGTGACTGTCAAGAGTTAACCTGCATGACAGTCATGATAGATGACAAATGAAATATCAATCAATCATGACAGTCATGCAAGTTATAGAAACAATTCTTACTTCATGATTGATTTCATATCAAACACAATGATAAAGCTAGAGGCCTACCCATTAAGGCATAGGTTACATATCATTCATTAAATTTTGTCATACCCTCCATAGGGTTGTATTCTTTCCATTAGTCTTTGTGTATCTTGCTTAGGAGTTTGACAAGTTTTAAAAGACTCAGGTCTGAGTGAGAGCAATGAAGAGATCTAGTCTGAAGGTATGGTCATGAAGGACTGTTTCAAGAGGCAGAGAAGACCATACAGTCTGAGAGATTATAGTAAGCTATAGATAATTGTCCACGAGAGTATGTTTGACATCAAGACACTATAAAAGAG
Source organism: Cunninghamia lanceolata (assembly GCA_027924645.1). Classification (NCBI taxonomy): domain Eukaryota; kingdom Viridiplantae; phylum Streptophyta; class Pinopsida; order Cupressales; family Cupressaceae; genus Cunninghamia; species Cunninghamia lanceolata. The sequence goes on along the minus strand of BSBN01001318.1, from coordinate 2,315,475 downwards.
GAGGAGCTTGTGACATTCATCAATGTAAAAGTACAGTCCAAGTCCTAAAGAGCAGTAGTCTCTAGAAAGATGTCACAAACTTTTCTAAGGTCTGAAATAGTCAACAAATAATAGAGAACAGTCATCTACACATATAGAGATAACACAATCTACAGAAGGAATCATCAACAATGTCAAGAATGATAGTCAGCTGATAATGAGAAGAACAATCCACCATGAGCATAAAGGGATAGTCCATAATGTCATAGTACACAAAGAGATGGATATTCAAACACCTAAATGTGGAGATGCAAACTAATAAAGTCATGTCAGTCAGAGAAGTGATTGTCATAGTGATGAAGGATGCATGAACAACCTTATCCCATTGAGATTGTCTCAGAAGTCTAGACAGCATACTTGTATGAAGGAGACTGTCATACAGTACATAATAGTTCATCAATAAAGGACAATCATAATGATTGTAATAAAGAGCTTACATATTCATAAAGATCAGGAGAACTGCAGGCCACTAATGAAAGAGACAGTCAATACAAGGAAAGTGCAGAGATTGGTACACATGGCATAACATAGTGATAAAGGTTTCATGGAGCAGCCAGAGTAGTATCATGAAGAATGACAGTCCACATACTAAAACTCCATAGTATTATGATGATTAAAGGCTCAGAGATATAGTACTATCTTCTATAGATGTTATGAACATTACAAAGAACTTCATTCCCGACATATCTTGTTGTTAAGTTTGAGATAAAGATGTCTAACTCTATGCATAAGGTATTGTGTGCACAGTGAAAGGGTTAAGACTGACCAAGTTTGTTGAAGATAGTGCAGAGTTTGTAGCATTGAAGATATATGAAGAAGCCTAGTCATGAGAAACAAAGTGAAATGGCTGACAAAAGCAATCATAAGCAGTCAATGAGACTTGACAACCTCATGAGAGAGGATAGAGGCCATCTTAATAAGTCATCAAGGAGCAGTCTAGCATGGAGTAAAAGTAGTCTTGAACAAGCATAACAGAGGGAAGGTCATGAAGGAAATCAACCTTTCACTGTCATGAAGGAGTCAACAATAAGAGTAGCAGTATGGAGGCCCATACAAGTTCTAAGTAGTCAAGAGTGACTGATGAGCAATATGTTTGAGCAGTTAGAGATCATAGTTGTTTTTTTTAGACTGTCTCAATGACTACCAAGACATGGTTTGAAGGACAGTAAAATCATGGTGATAGGAAGCAATTTTTAGGCAAAAAATATTAAATAAAACCTATGTTTTAGAACTAGAAAAGATAACAAAGAAGATTGTGGGGTCTATAAAGACATGTTGAGGCACTAAAAAGTGAACAAAGAATCTAGACGACAAAGATGGAAAGTAGTCATCACTGGCAATAGAGCAGCATGAAGACAATACAAACTATATACAAAGATATGCAATAGTAACCTATAGATAGAACAAAACATAGTCTATATCTTCTTTTTCTTTCAATCTTGGTGGGCTGGGGTTAAGAAACATAGACAAAAACATGAACCAAAAGCTACCATGCAAACCATGCTCAAAATGCAGCAAGTATATATCTTTCATGCCAGGTCAATGAATGAGTAACAACAATACATGATGCAGAGAGAGTTTATTCACAAAATTATGAAGAGAAATGAGATATAAACTATATTTTGCTCTATAAATCATATAGAAAGACAAAGAAAGTATAGTTAGCTGCCACTGCTCGAGTATAGAATGGGATGAGATGCAGAAAAATCCAAGAAAACCCTATGGCGATGCTCCAAGACACAAGAAGTTGCAAAAATGCGAAATGAAGTATGAAACAAGGGTTTCTATGCTTTGTTTTACTTTAGGGTTTTCTTTCAAAGATGTCGACAATGCTAAGGCATTTTTGCCTTTTATTTAAAAAACATTTGCAAAGAGCTAATACCCTTGGCGGCATTGTTTTGCCTAGTCAATCATTTCCTTAATACCATGGATTCCCTTAGTGCTTTATGGATTTTGACTTTAGCAATGGCCGAACACAGCCTTTATTTTTTGCATTATGGATTAGAATGTTATTTTAATGCAAAAGGGAAGTATTTGTGTCATGTGAGGAGATAGTTAGACTTTATTGCTTATGCCAAGCATAGAGGGGAGTTGAAGGAGGTTGGCAAACACATGCCAAGCATATAGGGGTTGTTTTCCTTTTTGGAGAGTGGTTTGACCAAGTTTGGAGCAGATTTAGGAGTGTTTATGGTGGATCAAGTCATGACTTGACTTTTTCCACATGAGAGAGTCCTTTTGGAGAGTCTCCTCTTGCTATTTTGGGGGCTTTTTGGAGGCATCCGACCCAAAATAGTTAGAGACCCTATTTTGATGCAACTACCTTGGAGATGGATATAGTCACTTTGTTGACTCATTTGTAATTAGTTCTTACTATGCAATTTTTGGAACTTGTGATTTTTACAATCCTTGCTCAGATTTTGATAGTTTGTAAACTCTTTTGAACATGTATACCAGTGATGACCTTGGACATCAATGATCATGAGTATTTTTCCTTCTCACTTTGTGCTTTTTTGTGTGTATCTAATTGATTGATCGAGTTACTTGTGAAGTTTTTTTTATTTCCTTGTAATTTTGTCTCATGCCAAGCACCTTTTTGCAGAAAGGTATGTTGTTGTAGGTTATAATATGTGTCAAGAATGCAAACACTTTTAGTTGTGAAACTTCTTTCCTTCTAAAGGTTTAAACATTTTAACCTCCTTATAAAGTACTTATGCAAAGACATATGAAAGTGAGTTGTGTAAGCATAATTCAGTCATTGTTGAAATTGTGTATGCAAGCTGTGTTTGCAGGTTCCAGTTAGTTTTGGTGCATCACCTTAGTTGTAGTTTCATTGTCATGCAATTTTTTTCTACTCCCTTTCCTTAACGACGCATTAGAATAGTTTAGGTGAACACCATAGGAAGCTGACCTTCTCCAGAGGTTGACCTCTGTTTTTAAGTTACCCACAGCTTTAGAGGTCTTCCCATGTTTCAATAGATTGTTGAACTTCACGTTCAACAAGGTGCAAATCTCATTGACAACAGTTTTTGGCATGCCCCGTGGGACTGTGAACTGATTCTCAGTCCATTTTATACTTTTGTTACTACTGTTTAGTGTGTACATCATTGATTTATGCCTTTTGAGGTATTTTAAATACATACCTGGTGACTCTGAAGCTTTGGTTTAGTGAAAACTAGTGTAGAATAGTTCATGCATTACTGATATTGGTGTGTATGTCAACAAAACCTGCCTTGGGAGGCAAGGAAAACACACACCTGACAACTCTAGAAAGAAATATCTTCTGGTTTCAAGAAGACAAGTGCTGGTATGTACTTATTTTATTAAAAAATTAGACTTGATTTTTATTGTGAAGTTTTTTTAATGAGTTTTCAACTCATATAAATGCAGCAATATGTCTTCATTTCAAAGAAATATGTCTTGCTTTCCACCATTTCATGAAAATCATGTTCATACACCATCTTATGAGCCGTATCACAGTGGTCACATAACTGGTTTTAGTCCAAACCAACAAGTCTCTCATGCTTACTACCCTCCCACCCATACATAAACTTCATGGCATCCAGTGTATGCCCATGACCAGCCTCAAGAATCCCATTTTATGCCAAACCAGCAATACTACTTTCCCAATCAGTTTCAAAATGATGAGAGACTAGAGATTGCAAATATCAAGAACATATTGCTTGACTGGACCAAGCAACTGAATGACATAAGGAGGCATCAATAATATGCTTTACAACAGGAGTCCATGAATGAGCAAAATCAGTCAAACCAGTCCATTAATCCTCAGTTTCAGTCATGTCAAGAACCTGAACCAAATCATCAAAGTACTAAACAGCCATGGCAGCCTTCTTGGACTAGGTCTCCTGATTATAAAATGTCAAATCTTGTTAAGGCTACCCCTTCCATACCAGTCCAAGATCAAGTGGATGAGGAATCAAATTTCTTACCAAGAGGTAAGTCTGAACATGAAACTCTATGGCAAGAGGAGCAATCGGTTGTTGTTGTTTGTACCATGTCCCTAGCTAAATATGAGCATAATGCATGTGAAGAGGATGTAGGATCAGGCTTGTCACTAAATCCCTTACATTTTCCTTCATTTGAAGAGTTTTCTAATGCTATTTATAAAATGAATGAAAGTAGCGTACAGAGGTTGCAAGGTAAAGGTCTTCAGTTGCAATGACAGAATGCCCAAGTTTCATTGGAGAAGGCACCACATGAAGAGGAAGAATTGGTCTTTCTGTTTGATCAACTACCTGTTTTTGTTGAACAAGATGAGGAAAGCATTCAGGTAGCCAACTTACCAGCAGTTTCAGACCAGCAAGAAGATGCTCAACAATATGAGAAGTTGTTGATTAAAACTAAGCAGTCTGACAATGGGGTCTCAAGTCAAGTAAAATAGTGTGAAAGTAAACCTTTCTTGGAACCTATAGAGCTGGATGAGAGTTTTTATGAAGTAGAAAATAGTCCTCCTCCATTAGAATCTCATGAAGAGTGTGAGGAAGATTCATTTTGGGATGACCTTGAAGTTTTTGTCTCTAAACTAGATGACAAAGGATTAAACTTGCTGGAAGAAGTTGCAAATCATGCTAAATCAGGATAGCAAGTTCACAAGTTTGAACAAGAGCAGGAACAACCTGTAGAGGAGATAAATGAACACGAGGAACTTGGTGGAAAAGAGGCTGATATGTTCTGGTATGATGGGCTACCTTAATTTTTTGAACAAAATGAAGAGGATATGACTATGATAACACAAGACTTGGGATAGCTACAAGATGTTAAATAGTGTAATGAGTTGCTGGTTCGTGAAAGTTAATATGAGAATGAAGCTTTGGCTCATGAGGTAGTTTCATTTTGGGATGATCTAAAGTCTGTTTTAACTCATGAGGAAGCCTCTTTTTGCCCAACTTTGGGTATTGATCCAGAACCATTTGAAGCAGAAGATCAAAAACAAGATGAACAACAACATGATTTGGAACAACAAGGAACCAACATAGAGAGTTCTAAATTCACTCTTTCTAGAGGATGCCCAATTAGGCATCTAGTCAAAATGGAGACCAATAAGAATATTGATATCTTGCTTGCACCCAAGCATGAAGGTACAACTAGGGAAGAGAAGCTTCAAGTCACTTTTCTACCTCAGGACAAGAATGTTTATATTCCATATGAAAAGGTTAGTGAACCTATGTATGTTCTTCAAGAGGTATTGTAGCTCTTTGTTGAATTTCTATTTATGTTTCATCTCTTTCTATCTATCCTCAAGCACAACAAACGTTGTAAATTATGTAGAAATGGCAGCTACTTTACCCAACCAGTGAATGGTTTCGTTTGAGTTGGTGTCTTTATTAGTTAATGTAGAGTAGGGTTAGTAATTGAGTAGTTTTTTTTTACTCAGTTGGTTTCCACAAAAGGTGGCTTGATCTAGGCCTTGTGCGCCTGAGAAAGATGAGCTCAAATCTCTCCTTCATTCCTCAAGGCCGACTATAAAAAATTAATACCATTCGACAGTATTAAATAATATGATAAGTAAAAATAATTACAGTATTATAGAAATCAACCTATAAAGAGGTTCCCATAAAAGATATAGACATTTAATATTAAGGATTAAAACTATATAATTGAAATCACAAAATAATTCACAACAAGATCATCGATTGCCGGGGTTGAGTAATACTTCCCCAAAATCAACTATCATCCTTAGTCGAATGACTAGGGAATAATATCACCGAGAATAAAAGGATAACGAGAGACCTCCTCATCTCTCAACATGATTGTCTCTTGACTTGAGATGATGTTCCAAGAACATCGTCTAGCTATCACCACTAGTCATGATAGCACTCACGATATAACGACTTACAAAGAACATAATACTAAGAAAGGAGACATGACACATGACAACTTACGATGTGATTTAGAAGGACATAGAAGTCGATAATCAGATGGCTAATCAACCTTTTGCTTTCTCAATGTCTAACCCTTCCTCTAGGATGATACTCTCCTTCCTTCTTCGAAGGACATTCATTTTCCTGTTCACACTCAGAACCACAAGATCATGATCAGTGCATCATTATTGTATCTCATAATATAAATCATTTAATTTACAAAACTAATTAACAACAGCCATTACTCCATAATCAAAATTAAATAAGATATTTCCACAATATCAAATCAGTTTACTATGGCTAATCCTCCTGATTATCATGCCAAGTTAATGATTAAGTCTAATTGTAAGTTGGGGATGTAACATATCTCCCCCCATAAGAATCGTCATCCCCGATGATTAATTCTTTAAGATAAACCAACATAATATGAAAATGTTTTCAAAAGCATAATATCAAATGTCTCAGAAAAGATGAGGAAATCTAGCATGGAAGTCATCATAATTTTCCCAGGTGGCATTTTCCTTTGCATATTGGTCCGATTGGATCTTGCACTGTGTTATTTCCTTGTTTCATAAGTGTAACTTATGTGTTTCGAGCACCTTGATGGGCTCGATCACCACCACTCCTGGGTCCTTCACCTGCAAAATATTCCAATCAAGCATAGGAATTTGATTATCAACAGAAGTAAACTTTTTCAAATATGAAACATAAAACACATTATGCATCATGGCAAGTGCTGGTGGTAGAGCAATTCTATATGCCACTGGGTTGACTTCTTCTAGAACTTCAAATGGGCCAACGTATCTTGGTGCTAGTTTGGACATTTTTCCAAATTTGATGGAGCTTTTCTAAGGTTTTACCTTTAGGAGTACTTTATCTCCCACTGTGAAATGCCTTTCAATACACCTTGCATCTGCATAGCTCTTTTGCCTATCATTGCTTTGGCTAGCCTCCTTTTAATTAAATGGACTTGTTCTTCCATCTCTGATAGCATTTCTGGACCAAGGCTAACCCTATCTTCTATCTTATCCCAGCTTATAGGGGTTCGACACTTCCATCCATATAATGCCTCAAGTGGTGCCATCTTAATAGCTGAGATAAGACTTATTGTAGGCAAACTCCACTAGAGGAAGATAATCCTCCCACTTGTATTGTTGATCCATGCAATACATTCTTAACAAGTCCTCCAACACTTGGTCTACCCTTTCAGTTTGTCCATCCATTTCAGGATGTAAGAAAAGCTTATGTTCAACTATGTACCAAGTGAAGAGAATAAGGTTTGTCAAAACCTTGATGTCATCTGTACATCCCTATATGAGATAATCTTCTCAGGAATGCCATGCAATCTAAAAATCTCTTGAACAAATTTTCAAGCAATGACAGGTGCCCCTTTCGTCAAGTTTCCTAGTATAAAATGGGCGGCTTTGGTGAGTCTATCCACCACAACCAAGATAGCATTGTGCATGTTCCTTGACATAGGAATCCCTTGCACAAAGTACATGCTTATAATTTGCCATTTCCACTCAAGAATTTCATGAGGGTATAATAATCATGTTGGGTGTTGGTGTTCCGCCTTCACCCTTTCGTATTCAATACAAGTAGCTATAAAATTTGTAGCATCCCTCTTCATTCTTTTCCAAAAATATAAAGGTTTTACATCAGTGAGTAACTTAGTTACTCCAGGATACCCAGAATATGGTGCAAAATGAACCTCTTTCCATACCATATTCCTTAACTCTGCTGAGTTAGGTACATAGATCCTCCCTTTAAACCTTAATAACCCATCTGGTTCAAGGTTGAATCCCTCATATTTCAGATTCTGGGGATTCTCATCAAGAGCCTATTTTACCTGTTCTTAAAACTTATCTCCTTTAGATTTTTGTAGCACCTAACTTCTAAAATTAGAATGTATAGAGATCATAGAGGAGATGTGCCTTCTCCTACTTAAAGCATCTACCACTTGATTTTATTTTCCTTGAATATATTTAATCTTAAAATCATAATCTGAGATAAATTCTAGCCATACTCTTTGACAAGCATTAAGATGGGGTTGAGTGAATATATACTTGAGTCCTTGGTGATCTATTTTCAACTTGAAATGTTTTCCAAGTAGGTAATGTCTCCGCATTTGAAGTGTGTGAATGACTGCTACTAGTTCTAAATCATGTGGGGCATAATTTTGTTCATAGCTTTTCAATTTGTGTGATTCATACACAATGACTTGTCCATCCTGGACTAGTACATCACCTAAGCCTTCCCTTGAGGCATTGGTAATGACTACAAATTGACCTTCTATGTTAGGTACTTTCAATATTGGGGCTGAAGTCAATTTTTCCTTCAGTAGGTCAAAGGCCTCCTAGCACTTTTCTGACCATTCAAACTTCTTGCCCTTTCTTTGCAAGGAAGTTATAGGATGTGCAATTTTTGAGAAGTTTTTCACAAACTTCCTATAATAACCAGAAAGGCACATGAAACTTCAGACCTCATGTACATTTCTTGGTTCTGGCCATTTAGAAATAGCCTTAATCTTAGCTGGGTCCACAGCTATTTCCTTAGCTGAAATTATATGACCCAGATAATGTACTTCTTTATGAAATAAAGTACACATAGAGAGCTTGTCATATAATTTATGCTCTCTTAATATATGAAGAACAATTCTCAAATGTTGTATATGTTCTTCTTCATTCTTAGAATAGATCAAAATGTCATCAATAAATACTAAGACAAACTTGTCTAGATAGTCTCAACACACTGTTCATAAGATTCATAAACGTCGTTGGTACATTTGTCAATCCAAATGGTAGGACAATGAATTCATAATGTCCATATCTAGTTCTAAAGGCTGTCTTATGGATGTGTTCATCCTTTAACCTCAATTGGTGATATCCAGATCGAAGATCAATCTTGGAAAATATTGTTGCACCCCTCATTAGGTTAAAAAGATCATCAATGTGAGGCAAAGGGTATTTATTCTTAATGGTTGCTTTGTTTAACATGTGGTACAATCTATGCACAACCGCAAAGTGCCATCTTTCTTTTTCACAAAAATGACTAGCGCTCCCCATGGTGACACACTGGGTCTAATTAACCCTTTATCTAGCAGCTCTTGCAGTTGAGCCTTTAACTCCATTAGTTATGTTGTGGTCATTATGTAGGGGGATTTAGAAATAGGTTCTGACCCAGGAATAATATCAATGGTGAAATCAAAGGCTCTCTTAGGGGGTAACCCTGGTAGTTTATCTAGAAATACATCGTCAAAGTCCTTGAGGAAAGGATACTTGTCCATATCTGATCTTTCCTGACCTATGGACTCCTTCATCCCAACTTTATTAAGTTTTTGCGATTCATAAAACATTAAGTCATCTTGGAAGTAGGTGTCCTCTAATTCATCTATTTTGTACATCTTGACAGCAAAAAGTTGGCATCCCTTTCTCTGTGCCCTTTTCATTTGCAAGGTGAATATTTGCCATAATTTAACTTCCCTAGGTTTTCCTTGGAGAAAGACTTTGTTTCCTAAATCATCCAGACATTATACTATTTTGGCATAATAATCAACTTTGACTTGATGTCTCCATAGACAATTTATTCCTAGGATAACATCATACGAGCCAAGTGGGGCTACATAAAGATTTACTTCTGTGGAAAAGCTCGAAAGTTCAACTTGAGCCTCAAATAGGCATTGATCTACCTGAGCCTTGATGTGATTTGCATATTCTATAGATCAAGTGAATCCTACTTTTCTAGGTATTTTATTTACAATTTTGGGAGAAATAAAACATTCCGTAGCACTTGTATCAATCAAAACTGAAATTGAAACTCCAAATAAAATACATGTTGTCTCTATGGGAGTTATTTTCTACTTGGCTTGTCAGTTGTCCAAGGCCGCATGGATACGTTGCTGGAACGCCACTTGTTGGGAGGGTAGAGGATTTCCTCTTGGTTGCACTCCCTATGATTTGTTGGGACACTGATTGGCATAGTGATCTCTGCCACAAGTGTAGCATCCACCAACTAGTCCTCGCCTCTCTTGAGGATGTTTGCCAGAATTGTTTCCATTCTTCCTAGAGTGGTTGTTCCCCTTTTTCTCTCCCCTAGACTCAGTTTGTTTATTTTTGGCCCCTTTGTCATTCTTCTTAGTGTATTCCTAATACTTCCCCTTTTTCCTTGAGGATTGAGAAGATTGAGACCAGTTATATCTCTTGTGATTTCTTTCCCTACACCTAGCTGACATAGCCTTCAGGATCTGTTCTTGTTTGACGGCCTTCTTGTAGACCTGTTCCATAGTAGTTGGACTATGAACATTAACCTCACCCCTAATTTAGGCATTCAACCCCATTATAAACTTCTGAACACAGAATTTCTCATCTTGTTGATATTGTGGCACATACTTCAATAGTCAGGTGAATTTTTCCCAATATTCATTTATAGTCATATCAGCCTATTTGAGGTTTTGAAAGTCTATAAGTTTTTGATCATAGAAAAATTAAGGCAACTATCTTTGCCTAAAAAGTTCTACGAATCTGTCCCAAGTAAGGCTTGTAGACCTCAAGCTTAGTTCCATCTTTTTGTCATCCACCATGTGGATGCTTCACCCGCTAGCTAAAATGCTCCCCACATAGCTTTGGTAACCTCATTATAATTTCTAATTTCAAAATACTTCTCCATCTCCATAAGCCATGCCTCTGCAAAATCTCCACTTATGGATCCATCAAATTTAGGTGGTATGACCCTTTTCATGTCATGAGACAGTTCCATAGCCATAAGGCTCCTCTTATCCCCTTCCTATCTAGCTGCGAAGTTATTTTCTCCACGTTGGCTTTGGTTGGTATCATTATAGCGTTCCTTGCCATCACCCCCATCATAATCATCTCACTTGTCTTCTAACTGACCTCCTACTTTATGTTCAAGAGTTTCCACCGTCGCCCTTGTTTCTTTCAACAAAGTCAAGATTTGGTCTAATTTAGATTCGGATTTCCCTGAAGGTGCTCCTTCATCTTGGCTATCCTCCATTCTGGTTCTAATCAAACCTTTACTGCAATCTACTTCTTCATGAAGTTTGCAGATTAATCACAGATTAGTTTTTCCATGTTAGATAATTCATTCATTTTACAAGTCTATTCACATTCATGTAATCTTTAACAAGAAAGGAAAGATTGTCAAAATTTGCCATTGCATTACGGTTTCCATTGGATTACATATAATCCACCAAAATTACAAAATTGTGTTTACACCTTGCTCCTGCAAGTCATTTACAATTTGGGATAGCTTCCCATATTCATGGTTTCATTTCAATCTTAGGAAGTGAGAATAGACACTGGTAATCCTTCATATCCTCCTTAGGTACATTACAATCTTTAGGGTTATTTTCCTCAGTTGGTGCTTTAGAAGCATAGGGTGTTTTTGATGCTTCAATAGAGTTAGGGGCAGCCATCCTTTCATCTTTCCTTAACTCTTGCTTGATGCGTTTCACAGCATCAGCGAAAGTTTCCTCATCAGACAACCATGCTCCTACTAAGCATCCAATCTGTTCAAGTTTCTCCTTCATGGAGGCTCGTGCCTTCAAGATCTTTTGTTGGTGTAGCTAACGTCCATGTTCTATTACCTTCTTTCGAGGTGTGGTTCTATTTTTTACCATTCTAGCATAGGACATCCAACCATTAGCATACTTAATGTTGGACACAAAAATCATTCAGTAGTGAGCTCATTAGGTCCATGTATTGAACCTGGTAGCTCTGATACCATATGTAACATCACTATCCATAATGCTCAGGATTTAACATAACCATGTATTTTAATCAAGTGATTAGTTAACAAGATGATTGAGCTAATCAAATTTTAACCAAAAGAAACATAATCTTTTCATCAAATAAGCATGTCAATCTAATCATGATATAACAAAGCTTACATTTTAGTAATCATTTAGAAATCTTTAGTGAGTAACCATCACTAATCAAGTACAAGATATGCTCAAGGCATTATTGTTCAATTAATAAATTACAATCTGGTCATAAATGCAAATAATGTATTTGGAACCAATGACATTTGTCTCTATAAGTCTCAGCTTGTCTCATGCTTGGGAAGGAGAACATCATCTTGGTGCTTTCCCTCCAACCATGGGCCTATGGTTCCCTGCTCAACTTCCTAACTGGAAGAGGCCCTACCCTTCTCGGAAAGGTTAGACATTAGTAACCATTAGGTTATCCATATAAGTATCTAGTGTTGTGCTCTTCCTAATGTCTCACGGTCACACAATATTGATCCACTCTAACTTGTATGACACTACTGGAGACACTAGGCCATATGGAACACTGTGGACCGAAAATGCATGCAAAGATGGATGCATTACTTTGGCCAAATATTTACATAAATACACATTGGATAATGAGCTTCATCATATGTCCACCACCCTAACTCGACTTATAAGCTGTCATGTCCTATAGTAAGTTCTTATCGACCTTGTTCTTTAGGTCTAGTATGAGTGGGATCAATTTGATTCATTGTCCATACTTGGACATTCAACTCCTATCATAAGTTGGTTACAACTAAATAGGTTACTTTCGTAATGAGGAACTAGTGACTCCTTGTCGCCTTGTTCCTCTTTAAACTCATATCCGGTAAAAGTACAATGCTGTGTCACACTTTTATAAAGGAAATGGCCAATGCTGATCCAACTTTTAAATTTGAATCACTAAAAAGTGACATATATGTTTTAAATTTTGACATGATGTAAATTAATAAAATATTTAGTTTTTAGTATATTTTATGTTTCTATTTTTGTTGTAAAAATTAAAAAATTATTTGAATATAGTTTTTAATAAATTGACACTATAATTTAGTTGCTGATAAAATGCTGAAAAATGAAGTTACATGAGACGTCAGTCTTTATACAGTAAATTTTATTTGTTTTTCTTCAATTTTTTTGTCTGTATTTATAACTTGAAACAATAGGGCATGGATTTTTTTTTTTCAATTTTGATAAACATATATTTTAAACAAATATTAAAATGTGTGTGTATTAAAACATAATTGTTTCCAGTCAACGTCAACTTTCATATTAACTATTTATCTAAAATAGAAAAAAAATTATACCATCTTGATATAGATTCTTTTATCTAGGGCATCGTATTTTTTTCAATTTTTTAAAATAAGTTTTACTATTTTTCCTTGACATGGTAATTGACTTAATGTTTTGTGCTGATAACCTACTTTTAGTAAAAATAAAAAGTAAAATATAAATAATAATTAAACTATTAAAATATATATATTTTTTTAAACTAAACTTATAGATCTACAAAAGGGTATTTTTATATTTTTTTAAAAAATGTTATTTACACGAGTAGAAGTTGTTGAAATATCAAATTTTTCAAATATTTTTTTTTGTGGTAAATTGGCCTAATCATGGTGCTACATATGCATTTAGCCAACAATTTTAGTTGTAAAAGTTGTGTACATATCTAACTTAGCTAGAATGAATCTTACAAGATCATATGTTTGACCAAAATTGATTTTTAGTTAGAAATACTTAAATTTGCTTGTGCTGATAAGTCGGTTGAAAGTGTAACACAACTTTGTGCTTTTACCCTATCACAATTCGACCAATTTTCACCACCTTGGGTCTTCTATGGTCTACAAATCATCTTATAGGATGAAGTCATAATCATGGTACTCAAGGCATACCTTATCTTAGTAGAATATAATGGTTTCATTATGCTAAATAGCTCTTATTATCTTTACGAGCTTTAGGAGCTTAATGCCATTCTTAATAGTTTACAAATGAGTAAAAATAAAGAGATCATAACTTGTATCATTAATTGAAATGTCTTAATTTAGACACATAGAACAAATCTATATTATTCCTTCAGCACAAATAAGTTGTTATGTGATGAGATCATGATCTTAAATGATCTCACCACCTCCTTAGTTGAGGGTTACAAGTACAATCTTGACAATTTAAATAACCCATATTATATCTTACAGTTGGGTTTCCATGCATACCAAATTTGCTAATAGTTTAAGTGTTGCAAACACAATAATGTTTAAGTGCCTTTATGACTATCACCACAGTCAAGTGACTGTATGATTCAATTATAGGCAATAATCATTAATTGGAGTCATTACCAGTTATGCAATATTTCCATGCCGGGATCACTTTGGCTCTAACTTTGTGATTATTCGACGAGTGCTTAACATGTTTTGAAGGTGTACTCATACATAATGGCTTTGAGCACCTGTTATCATAAAATGTGTAATACATTATAGCTGGGTTGTAAGACCTTGAGCTCAGACACAGGAAAGAGTTTATCTCTATAAAGCTTGTCCTTGTGGCCTCGAGCTAGTGTCACAATAAAACCATATTGCAGTTGTTGCTCGACTTCTAAGCCTTGAGCTTAGTCACAGGATAAGATTACAAAGTTTCACAGCTCGGTCACACAGCCTGGAGTATTGTCTCAAGAAAAGATTACAATGTTTCATTATTTGGCCTTGCGGCCTTGAGTTTAGTCTCAAGAAAGAATACTGTGTGTTTCATTCTCAGCCCTATGGCCTTGAGTTTAATCATAAGAAAGTTTACTGTGTTGATAGCTCAACCATAATGGCTTTGAGCCTACTCTCATCGCAGAGATAACATGATAAGGCTTGGCCTTAAGGCTCTGAACCACTAAAAGAATAAAACTTTAAAACAATTTTAGCTCAGCCGTATCGGTCTTGAGACATGACTGTGAAGAGATTACCATAAACCATGGTATGGCCTCACAGGCCTCGTGTCTCTATGTTAATTATACAACAAGAAATATAACGCCATACTTTCACTGATAGAGGTTCAACACAGTTATAGCTCATTATACTGAAAGTAAATGGGAATTATGTCCACCATTTTACCTAGACAAGACTTTTGATAGGAATGTAGTTCCAGACCTAGTCTCTTTCGAGCTGCTCACAGCTTCTTATCTCTCAATGCTTTCTTAGAAAAGCTTTGCCACCTTCTTCACAAAAAGGCACAACTACGAACCCTTCAGTAGCAAAAAGTCTCTCCACAAAATGAAAACCCAAAACTTGATAACCGACCAACTCTTGGCATGTTGATTTGGGTGGAAACTACCACCCACTCGGTTGGTTTCTACAAAAGGTGGCTTGATCTAGGCATCGTGCGCCTGAGAAGGATGAGCTCAAAGCTCTCCTTCATTCCTCAAAGCTGACTATAACAAATTAATACTATTCGATAGTATCAAATAATATGATAAGTAAAAATAATTACAATATTATAGAAATCAACCTATAAAGAGGTTCCCATAAAAGATATACATATTTAATATTAAGGATTAAAACTATATAATTGAAATCACAAAATAATTCACAACAAGATCATCGATTGTCAGGGTCGAGTAATACTTCCCCGAAATCAACTATCATCCTTAGTCGAATGACTAGGGAATAATAACCCTGAGAACAAAAGGATAACTAGAGACCTCCTTGTCTCTCAACATGATTGTCTCTCGACTTGAGATGATGTTCAAAGAACATCGTCTAGTCGTCACCACTAGTTGTAATAGCACTCACGATATAACGACTTACAAAGAACATAATACTAAGAAAGGAGACATGACACATGACAACTTATGATGGGATTTATTAGGACATAGAAGTCGATACTCAGGTGGCTAATCAACCTTTTGTTTTCTCAATGTCTAACCCTTCCTCCAGGATGATACTCTCCTTCCTTCTTCAAACGGCATTCATTTTCCTGTTCACACTCAGGACCACAAGATCATGATCAATGCATCATTATCTTTTCTCATAATATAAATAATTTAATTTACAAAACTAATTAACATCAGTCATTACTCCACAATCAAAATTAAATCAGATATTTCTATAGTATCAAATCAATTTAATATGACTAATCCTCATAATTATCATGCCAAGTTAATGATTAAGTCTAATTGTAAGTTGGGGATGTAACATGAAATATCAACTCTATAACAACACTATAAAATTTAGGAAATCCTATTCTAACACTATACTAACCAGAACTAAAAAAAGTGCAAGAGAAAGGGTAAGAAAGAGAAAGATTAGAGGGAAAAAACTAAAATTTCCAAGTTTTATGCACATTTCAACCTCAACAATGGATAGATAAGTCTACAAACAAAACCATTCTTGATTTGACCATGAGAAACTAACAATAAGGCTTCGAGAAGGTGCAATCTTCAAAGGGGGTTTCTAAATCATGAAGCAAATCTTCATCAAACACCTAATTACTAGCACAGTTCAATAAGATTCTCCACAATATGAAAGAAAAATGTGTTTAGGCTAACCACACAAAGCAATCTATAATCAACAAATCACCAAGGTATGAACACTTCACAAACTCATCAAATATCCATCAAACTAGTTGTTGAAAGTGTAATAAAAATAGTGTTAGGAGAAAACCATGAGAATATAATGAAAACTTAGAAAATACTATGTATTTTCTCTCAAATCTAAAGTATTGAGTGTTTCCAACATGTTTCTATAGATTTTTCCAACTCTTACAAAGAATTTAAATTATACATTTATACAAATCCTCTAAAAGATACTAAGTTTTCACTTTTACATCCAATGGCTATGATCAATTTGATGCTCAAACACAAAGTCATTTTTGGTGGCAAGTACAATTTCCAAGACACTTCTCATCATCACCTTGTAACTTCCTCAACAAGTTTCCCTTAATAAAAAAAATAACTTTTCTCTTATCTCCACATTTACTTTTGGTAGTAAGTTTTCTATTTTTAGAAAAAAGACAACTTTTTCAGGTTCAAAACATTTAATATTTTCACCTACAACTACAACATCATTGCTTTTTGCAACTACAACTCCAATAGATCTTATTGTAGTATGACATGACTTGTAGAATGATAAACTTCATTTGAAAGACATGTGTAGCTATAGAAAACTTTTATCTCCTCTATATGCAATTGTAGCTTTTTATTTTCTAGGTAAAAACAAGAGTATGCAACTATATATATGATTGATTTTAGCATCAAACCTTCATTTCCAGCTTCTCATCTTCACCATTTCCTCCATTTTCAGTCATAATCATGGCATATCAAATTTGGAACAACAATTTGGAACCTCATAGAAGGCTACAACAATAGTAAACAAGGCTGCAAATTAGGTATACATCAACAAATTTCATCTTCATTTAGCTCTTGGACCTTGTTTTCTTCAATTTTGATAATTTCTAGGTCTAATTTTGCACGTACAATAGTAGTATAGGTTGATTTTGTCATGTTTCAGATCTTAGCGTTTGTCTTCAACCTTGTTGACATCTTCTTGCTTTCATTTTATGGGTATAGTAGTTGTAACAATCAAAGAGTCTAAATCTTCATAAATTTCCTTCCTGGATCAACCTCTTTATGCCTTCATTTCACCTATTTTTACTTGCACAAGTGAAACCCAATATCAAATCTTTCATAAAACAATCATTTTCAACCAATAATCATGAATATAATAACCATCTTTGTCCAAAAAAAATAATAGTGTTTCAATCATATGTTTCCAAAAGTTGCTGATAACTTTTGTTGCTTTCTTGCATTTTTGTCATTTTCATGAAATCAGATGTACCAAAGAAAACACCACCTGATTTGACCTCCATGGGATGTATATTTGAATGTTTAATAAATTGCATTTCAATTTGGGCACCTATTTGCATGTTTCCATCAAGTTGTCAATATGTTTCCAAAGTGTTGCACTAGTGTTTCAAAGGCATTTTTGATGGTTTCAAGGTTCCTAAAGTTTTCATGAAGGTTGATTGTTAGGATTAGCCAACAGAAGATATCAATTAAATGCAAATAAAGATTAAACAGAGGAATGAAAATACACAGAAATAATAATAGTGAGAGACAAGTTTTACCGTGGTTCACCCAAACTTGAGCTATATCCACCAACAGAGAGTCCCATATTATTATCTAGTAAATTAAACCGATTACAACCAGCAATCCCTACAACTCAATACTGTTGCAAATGCTACAATACAATATTTCCCAAAACCCTGACCCTTAGCCGCTTTTATTAAGCCTTATGTCAGTTACAAAAATAGGGTTTTTTATGTCAGCTCATGGAAAAAAAATTTCTGGGGCTGCGCCCCAGAACCCTACTTCTTGGGGACTGCCACCCCTGAACCCTGCTTCCTAGGGTCTGCCGCCCCCGAACCCCAATGAGGATACATAACTAGTGTATAGTACTTGCATGATCAATCATCACCTACCAACAATCTCCCACTTGGAGATTGATCAGGCTCCACACCAAACAATCTGCCACTTGGAGACTAATCCTGGATGACACCACTGCGCGTGTAGCTCCCACTGGAAATAAGCAACTTGGACTCTGTTGTTCTAATTTTATTGTTTCAGTCTTGAAGACCAACCGAAGCTGAAGAGGAGCTCAGTGTTTCCCTTGTCACTTCCTTTGTAAACATATCTGTTGGATTTTCATCTGTATGTATCTTTTCTAGCCTTAACTGTCCATCATCCAACATCGACCGAATAAAGTGATACCTCAACTATATGTGTTTGGTCTTTGAATGCAAGGCATAATTCTTTGTAAGATGTATGGCACTCTGACTATCTGTATACAAAGAACTATTAGCCTGTTGTTTGCCCAATTCTTCCATGAAAGATTATGGCCATATCATCTCCTTGCTTGCCTTTATTGCAACTACATACTCTTCTTCTATGGTGGATAAATCAACCACCTTTTGCAATCGTGAGATCCAACTCACTATTGTCCCACCTCCAGTAAAGACATAACCTATAGTACTCCACCTGGTATCAATATCCACTACCAAATCTGAGTCTACATAGCTTGCTAAATCAGTATTAGAGCCCCAAAAACATAAATGTGTATTAGATGTACCTCTTAAATATCTAAGAATCCATTTTATTGCATTCCAATGCTCCAATCCGGGATGACTCATATACCTACTTACGACTCCTACAGCATGTGCAATATCTGGTCTCATGCATACCATGGCATACATTAAACTTCCTAGAGCTGAAGCATATGGTACCTTGGACATTTTTTCTTCCTCCTCTTGTGTCTTTGGACACATCTCCTTAGTCAATTTCAAATGACTAGGCAAAGGTGTGTTGATAGCTTTTGCATTCTCCATATGGAATCTCTGCAACACCTTTTCAATATAAGCAGCCTGAGATAGAGTCAATTTTCTGTGCTGCCTATCTCTACAAATTTTTATACCAAGGATTTGTTTTGTTGCCCCCAAATTCTTCATAGCAAATGACTATGCTAACTACTATTTTAACTCTCTTATGTGATCCATGTTAGACCCAACTACAAGCATGTCATCAACATATAAACATAAAATAATGTAGCTATCATTTCCAACCTCTTAAAATAAACACAATGGTCAGAATTACACCGGCCATAGCCTTGCTCAGCCATAAAACTAGCAAATTTCAAATACTATTGCCGAGGTGCTTGTTTCAGGCCATACAAACTCTTCTTCAATCTGCACACCAATTTCTCCTTACCTATGACCTCAAATCCTTAGGGTTGTTCCATATATATCTCCTCCTCCAAATCACCATGGAGAAAGGTAGTTTTCACATCTAGCTGTTCCAAATGCAAATCTTCAGCAGCCACAATACTTAAAATAATACGAATAGAAGTCACTTTAACAACCAGAGAAAAAATCTCATCAAAATCAATGCCCTTTTTCTGTGCAAATCCTTTTATTACTAACTTGGCTTTAAATCTTTTCTTACCTCTATCTTCCTCTTTCAACCTATAAACCCATTTGTTTGGTAAAGCCTTTTTACCTGCAAGTAACTTACATAATTCCCAAGTCTAATTTTTCAGCAAGGAGTCCATTTCTTCTTTCATTGCAAGCTCCCACTGAACCTTGGTATCCACCTGCATAGCTTCATCATACCCTTCTAGTTCACCAGCATCTATTAATAAAATAGAATACAAAGAGGGAGAAAACCTTTCAGGAGGTCTACTTAGCCTTGTTGACCATCTAACATTCACTGGAGTTTGTGGTATTTCTTATTGTTGTTGCGGAGCATGAGGAACCATTGGAACATCACTATTTGGAGTATCATCCATCACCACATAATCCTTTTATTTCTTCTCATGCTGCTATAATTGATCTTTGTACAACACCATCTCATTGAATACAACATCCCTGCTTCTCACAATTTTCTGATTTTCAAAATCCCAAAGCCTATAACCAAATTCATCAATGCCATATCCAACGAAGGTACACTTTTTTGATTTTGCATCCAGTTTAGTTCTATTTTTAGAATCTACATGTGTAAATGCTTCACATCCGAAGGTTTTAAGAAAAAAATAACTCACCTTCTTACCTGTCCATGCTTCCTCTGGAATACCATAGCCCAAAGGAACTGAAGGACCTCTGTTAATTAAATATACAGCAGTGTTGACAGCCTCTGCCCACATATTTAAAGGCAGCCCAACATGCAATCTCATGGTCCTTGCACGCTCTATTATTGTCCTATTCATGTGTTCAACCACTCCATTTTCCTGTGGAGTTCCAGGAACCATTTTTTGCCTACGAATTCCATTAAAGGAACAATAATCCTCAAATTTATTGCTACAATACTCACCACCATTATCAGATTTAAGACATTTTAATCTTTTACCTGTCTCATTCTCAACCAAGCTTTTCCATTTCTTAAATGTTTCAAATATATCAAATTTCTGCCTGAGGAAATAAATCCAAACCTTCTTAGTTGCATCATATATGAATGTAACATAATACCGAAAGCCACCAAGAGAAGATACTTGAGCCGGTCCCCATACATCTGTTTTTATAAGCTCCAACTTTTCATCTTTCTTTTGCTTCCCATCCTTGAGAAAACCCTCTTTTGTTTTCCATACACACAACTTTCACAGAAATCCATATCAATACATTTCAAACATGGTAAAACTTTCTTAGAATGAAGTACCTTCATACCTTTTTCACTCATATGCCCAAGTCTGTTATGCCACAGTGTTGTCTCAGAACTTGCAGCAACTGTTTCAGTCTCTTCCTGTGAACCTGTAGCAACTGTTCCTGAACCTGTTTGTTTTTTCTCTGCAACAGCTAAAGTAGAAGGAACAGTATGACCTGTACAAAGATATAAGGTGCCTACTTTCACACCTTTTTCTACTATTAAGGCACCTTTTGAAACCTTCCAATTTTTATCAGTAAATGTAACAATGCAACCTTCTTTAGCTAGTTGCCCTACTGAAATTAAATTTCTATTGAGCCTTGGAATGTGCCTTACCTCTTGTAGTAGCTAATGATTCCCATTCTGCAACTTGATCTTAATTCTTCCCTTTCCAACAATCTGATAGTGTTCATTATCTCCCAAATAAACCAGCCCAAAATCCCCTTGGACATAATCAAGAAAATAACTTCTATGGGGCATAGCATGAAATGAGGCCCCTTAATCTAAAACCCATGAATCATCAGCATTATCTAGGGAAAGAATCAAAGCATCATCTTCAGATTTATTACTTACCATATTTGCCTCCTTATTTCATTCTTGTTTGTCTCCTTTATTTTTCTGAGACCAACAATCTTCCTTCAGATGACCTGGTTTCCCATAGTACCAGCAATCCTTCTGTCTTCTGGATTGGGATCTCTTATCCTTTGATTTTTCTTGTGACTTCCCATGACCTCCAGAACCTTTTCCTCTCTCCTTTGATCTACCCCTGCTTTTTGCATTCAAAACATTGCCTGATGTGGATCCACCTAAGATTTTCCTACGAATTTTCTCACTTAGAATAACACCAACAACATTATCAAATTTTACGGTATTTGAACCAGAAATAGAGTTACTAACCGCCATTACCAAACTATTCTAGCTTTCAGGCAAAGAACATAATATCAAGAGAGCTCTAACTTCTTCATCAAATTTTACAATTACAGAAGTCAATTGACTAGTAATCATATTAAATTCATTTAAATGATCTAGCACAGATCCACCTTCAATCATTTTCAGATTAAACAAACGCTTCATGAGAAATACCTTATTTGAGGCTGAGGGTTTTTCATACAATTTAGCCAAAGCTTTCATCAGACCATCTATTGTCTTCGCTTCCGTTATATTGAATGCCACTGATGGTGCCAGGCACAACTAAATGGTTCCCAATGCCTTTCTGTCAAGAAGATTCTAATTCTCATCAGTCATTGTTGTCAGTTTCTTGGCTACTCCTTCCAACAGCATCCATAAATCCTTCTGATAGAGATAATCCTCCATCTACATCTTCCATAACTGATAGTTCTACCCATTGAATTTGTCTACCTTCAATTTACCCTCATCCACCATTGCTCCCACTCAATCATGAGACTCCCACTCAACTATGAGACATTCCTACAAATGATAATCAAATGTAACCCTCTCTGATACCACTTGTTAGGATTAGCTGGCAGAAGATATCAATTAAATGCAAATAAAGATTAAACAGAGGAATGAAAATACACAGAAATAATAACAACGAGAGATAAGTTTTAACATGGTTCACCCAAACTTGGGCTACATCCACCAATAGAGAGTCTAATATTATTATCCAGTAAATCAAACCAATTACAACCAGCAATCCTTGCAACTCAATACCATTGCAAATGCTACAATACAATATTCCCCCAAACCTTAACCCTTAGCTACTTTTATCAAGCCTTATGTTGGTTACAAAAATAGGGTTTTTTTTATGTTAGCTCATGGAAAAAAAATTTGGAGGCTGCGCCCCCGATCCTCGGCGAGGATACATAACTACTGTATAGTAGTTGCATGATCAGTCGCCACCTACCAACATTGATGACATCTTTCTTAACATACAATAACCCTTATGATAGTGTCCTACCTCTAGAAATTGATGATTTGATAAGGTATTCACTCTTGACTGTCATATCTTGGATTTATTACAGTTATGGCAATCTTTTTGGCAATTTCAGACAACATTCCTTTTTATCTTCATAACCATCTCTAGAACATACAAAGGTAGTCATTGACAATTCAACATTCATAATAACCTACTTCACTAATTCTCATTAACATGACTATCATATTGGGTATAATGGTGCCTTCAAACCCCATGATAACTTCTTGACTAATGTGAACACCTAAACAATCCATTGCCCCATCCACATGCATTTTATAGTGGTTAAATAATCTCCTCTAGTTGTGACGAAGTCAATAATGGTCATTAGTAGAAATTGTTGATAACTGAGAGGGGGGGTGAATTAGTTATCCTATTAATTTAACTTTCTGTGCTTTCTTAATAGTTAATGCAACATCAGATTCTATAAGCAAGCATAATTATGAAATGTGAATAACACCAATACACATGACACAATGATTTTGACGTGGAAACCCTATTAAGGGAAAAAACCATGGGGTGATTAACCCAAGATATTATTCTCTGTTAGAAGAATAGAAGATACAAAATGAAACGTGCCAATTAGGGCTCACTGCCCGAGCACACTGCTCACAAGAGGCTCATTGCCTACAAAAGATTTATTGTTTACAAGAAGAAAACTTGAACTGATGAAAAGCATCCACACATGCTGAAGTTCAGTTCTGGTTAAGCTCAAAAGACTGATCTACAACACTTCATTCTTACTCTCCTTGATTGCTGTTGTCCTCTTACATTCTGAACCTGATTTCTGCCTCTTATATATTCTTCTGCTTTGCTTCGCACTTAGATACATACACAACTCACTCCTTCACACCTAAATCCATCTTGTATATATATCCGCACAAGTGATTTCATCACCTTTCTAGTCGGCATCCGGAATAGTCAATATTTTCCTCAAACTTTGATCTGTCGGCTGAATCCTTGCATACCAAGTGGCGTGGATCAAGGATATACTTGTAAAAGTCATCAATCATGTCGGCCAATCATAACTTATGCCTTAAGCACCTTTACCATCATCAGTAATACAACCAGAATAATGTCTAATGTTCTGTTAGTCAGTTCTTCCTCTATTCACACTATCAATCAGGAACCTGACACTCAAGTATTCATATCTCTTCATCCTTTCAACACCGGAGGCTAAATCCTTGGATTCTATTTGTCAAGGTACTCCTCTTGACTTCCCCAAATCCACACTTCACTGAGATACTTCTTCTGAGAGATCCGGACCTGTCTGTCAGACCTTACTGACTGCTCTGTTCTTCCTTACCGGACCTCAACACTTCTTTAATCTGACTTCTGGTAAAGACTCATCATGTCCTGTGGATGTGTGGGATAACCTTTGTTGCCATCAATGACAACAATCATGAATCCATATAGTGTCTCTTACCAACATAAATATGAAAAAACATTTCAAGTTTGCATGTAGATGAAAGAGTAATCCACTTCCCACATGATTGTTCAATCCTAGAAGTAGTTATGATAGTCCCCTTTTTATCAAATTATATGTTGTTTATAACTATCATAGGTCATGGTAATCATGATAGTCTAGGCATAAAATTTAATGAATTTTCCTTGGCAATCAAGTTTGGTATAAGGGTACAAATTTCTCTTCACTGACTTCTTCTCAACCTATCCATAATCTCATGTGTTCATGTTAGGGTTGACTGTCTCCATGATAATCATAGCGAGGTTTATTTTGGATATGTGATAGTCCTATTCAAGAAGTGACAAGTTGTGGAGTATCCCAACCTTTTGCATTGCATGGGAGTAATGATGGAAATGTTGAGATTATTATGGTGACACTTGTGTCAACCATTCTAGATTATGATAGTCCTATAACAAAATGACAACTCCTAAATACTTTGTGATAGTCATGCATTACTGGTAACAACAATATGATTAGACTTTACAACCCTCAGAGTTAATTTGACACTATCCTTCCATATCTCTACTATCTTTAATAATCTAGCCCTGCATTCCACCAAAGAACAACATTAGACATCATTACAAAATCATAAAATCTTTAGCATAAATCAACTAGAAACACTCCCTATCCCCTCACTCTATGATAGTGTTTGTTAAGACTTAGTGAAGCTACAACTAATCATGAAAACCCTTTGACAACAATATAATCTACTCCCCTTTATGGCTGTGACATTCCTAAAATCCTTTTGCACAATAATCTAACAACCTTTTGGAATCATGATAAGCCATTTGACCTCCTAACTACTAACATGATTGCCCTTTCTAGAATGTAAAAAAAAAATTTGCACAAAGAACCTTATGCTAACTAGTGACCACTATAAACCATATAGAAACCTATATATTCCATGGCTATTATCTTCTATGCTAGGTTGGAGACAGTCTTGTAACATCCCTACATATGGTACATTTAGTTTCACTTCAACCCCTTACAATAGGGCTACATTCATTCAATCCTTAATGATTTAAGAATGATCTCAAGACAATCCAAATGACCTTAGATAAAGTTTGATGCATGATAACTAGGGTTCTCAAAAATTATGACTACAATGCACTTGCTACTATAGGTCAGCTTCTAGGGTATATAAGCATAGTATCCCTATAGAATTTGAGGTTTGTACTTGAATGGATGGAAGAAATTCATATCAAAGAAAGCAACATTCCCCAAGACAACCTACCATCCAATAACAATCCTAGATTGTGCATAACAGTCCATTAAATGCAATGTAACCTATGATAGGACAATCCAAACAATAATGTCTCATGATGATCAATAACATGCCTACTACTATCATGATAGCTATAGGTCTAATGGATAGCAATTTTGATAGTTTTACATAATATTTATGATTTCCTTTTCTAGTAATAACTGTTATCTAGGGTTTTTAGAGTCTAAAATAGTCCCAAATCTCAAAGATTTTAAAGAAATTGTACTAAAGGCTCACATGGTCTAAAGAACTTGTTGTGTCCATACTTCCATCACCCCATATTGCTTGGAGACAAAGTGCTTAGCCTATTAATGCTATGACTATCTTGGGTATCCAATTTCACTACTTGACTAATTTTGATAGTCAACTACCCTATGTCTAGTTATGATAACACTTAGGTAGTATAATGGAAAATAATTAGTCCACCTAAGGTGTGATAGGGTTGTGACTGTCATAGCCCAAAATTTGAATACTATTACAAAAAAGAGTAATACATGTGTAAATATTTGAGTATAGATGTTGTGTGACTTTTATGACTATCTTGGGTATCCAATTTCACTACCTCCTTGACTAATTTTGATAGTCAACTACCCTATGTCTAGTTATGATAACACTTAGGTAGTATAATGGAAAATAATTAGTCCACCTAAGGTGTGATAGGGTTGTGACTGTCATAGCCCAAAATTTGAATACTATTACAAAAAAGAGTAATACATGTGTAAATATTTGAGTATAGATGTTGTGTGACTTTTGATGTTAATATAACTAGTAAGTTGATTATTATCATGTGCATGATGGCATTTTATTTTAACATTAATGTTATCATTGTTGTAAAAATTTAATATTGCAATGATATGATTATATTTTGATTTATTTGAAAGAGACTAACTACATGGTTGTGTTTTGCGAGTGTGACAGGACCAAAGACGACCCCCTCACCAGAAGAGAAAGTATCATTGGGAAGAGGAGCCTAACAGACCAATCGATGACTTGCATTATATTGCAACACACACACACACGTATTCACATAATAGACTAGTTGCATTAGGTTTATGTGGATTGACATGGTGGTGCATAGTGTGTTTTGATTACAAATTTAGATAGTTATATTATGCTATGTTATTGGTAAATAAATTAAATTGTGATATTTATTTTAAAAAATTAATATATTAAATATCTTTATTGATGTAAATAACAAAAGAAAGTTAGTAAATGAAGTAGTTTTACTTCCCTTCTATGATGATTTTTTAAAAAATTTATCTATTCTTAAATAAAATGATTTATTAATTAAAATATTGAGAAAGATTTTTTTTTCAAGGCTGGGTACAATTGTTTTATTATTCATAAGCTTGCATTTTGTTTAAAAAGATATTGGTGTCCTTCACGGGTGTGGAGGGAGAAGGCAAAGACAAGTGCCGATAGGAGAGAAAAATATTTGATTGTCTTTGAAAAACTAAAACATGCAGCTGGCAGAACTTGTAGGCTTTGATAATTGCAGAAGGAATGATTTTGGGGACTCGTGGGAAAATTTACAGAAAAGAGGAAGAAGGGATTTTTCTAGGAGATAGAGAAACGAAGAGAACATTTTTGGTAGCTACTGGAGACTATTGAATAATACATACAAAATTTGTTAATTACTTCAGCCTGCAGGTATGTAAATGTCACAAATCTTTTCCTGGCAATGAAGAATTGCTTGTGTTGGATGCCATTGAGGAAAGAATGGTAATTTTGTTGTTTGAATTCACAAAAGAAAACAAAATATAGAGCATGGTTGCATTATTGCTACAGATTCTATGATTGCTATTGAAATTTTAGAAATGGATAGCTGGGAAATAGTCTGCTGTGTGATTTTTCTTCCAGAATTTAAATGGACCATACCCAGAAAACCCCAAATTAAGTAGTTTAAATTTGATAAAAAATTATGGTAGGGTAAATTCTCAACTACCCATCTCTCAAATTGTGTAGAATAGATAGATTCTATAACAAAAAAACGGATTTCCTATTTTCTCATTTGAGCACTTAGAATTAAATTTCAATCTATTATTTTTTATTACCAAAAAAGCCAGATACATCACAATTGTTGTTCTTGTTCTGGTTAATTGGAAACCTCTGTATATCTCCTGCTAGATATATGAATAGGAAGAGAAAACTCAAATTGATTAAATGCTATTATATTAAGAGTCCACAGAGTTGTCAAATTAAAATTTTATCTTGAAATTCAGAACTTCATAGAGGTGACTGGGTTTGAGGCAATCTGTAGGTTGCCAGGCAAAAGAAAATCATAGAAAATCCCAAGAGAGGAGTCTTAAAACTTTTATTTTTGTTTCTGTTTTAAAAGATTTGGGCATTTAAAAGAGTCGGCCTTGTTGACATGGGCTGCGCCCAGCAAGGTTGGGGGGCGAGCCCTCAAACAGGCTGCCACTCCCTTCTCATTGTAAACTTACTAAAATTCTTTAAAAACTTATACAAGTTTCCCTTGAAATTTCGCACTATAATATGCAGATTTTTACAAAGGGAATAATAATGTTTTAGCATTACTAGTATATTTATATTTAAAAAAAATATATTTTAAGTACGCCAAGGGATATCTCTTTTCCATAGTTTATTTGAAAAAGAAATTGGAAAAAATTAAAAATAAAAACCAAAAAAGAAATTGGAAAAAATAAAAAATTAAAATTAAAAAAGAAATTGGAAAAAACAAAAAATAAAAAGCAAAAAAGAAATTAAAAATAAGAAAATCACAAAAATTATCGAACCAAAATGAAAAAAATAAAAAATAAAAACCAAAAAAGAAATTGGAAAAAATAAAAATTAAAAACTAAAAATAAAAAAAGAAATTAAAATTAAGAAAATCACAAAAATTATGGAACCAAAAAAGAAATTGGACAAGAATTTTTTTTCCAATGAATCTTATTTACATGAATTTATTTATTTAAATATTTTATGATTTTTGTTCACAAAATCTAAATGTTTACGGGAATCTGAATCTCTTGGAATTATTCAAAACCTCTCAGGGAGTTAGACACTAGATTGCAAATTTCAAAAGAGATATTGTTTGTGATCTTAATACATTAGAAGTTAAAAATTCCTTGCCTATAAGAATGAAGTTGGGAATGAATGAAATTACAATTTTCTTGCCTGAATATGAGTAGTAGTAAGAATAATTGAAGTTAGATATACTTGTCTAAACTGAGTAGGTTTTGCATAGCAAATTGAAAATTCTTGTAGTAACTTAACTTTCTACTGCTTGAGATTATTCCATTATGATGCATAAATTATGACATACTTGAACGAGGTCAAGTAATGATTATGGAATATGTGTGTAATATAGACATGCATGATAGGTGATGATGTGGTTATAATTCTTGGCCAAGATAAAACTCAATTTATGATTTGGGGTTGTTGAGTTGATTTTGCCACTTCTTGTGTTATGGACAATGCATCTCTATGTGTTTACTAGATAGGCATTATGTAGAATGCATTCATGTCAGAACACTAGGACTGCACGGGATTCCTTGCATGTTGGCCATAGTGGGATAGGATCTTCGTGATAGGTTGGGCTCCTCATGTGGTAGCATGGGGAAGCCTATGGCTTCGTGGCAGGGTGGAAGTCATCCTAATGATGCTCTCTTCTCAGGAGACGAGGAAGAGGCCTTCGGACAAGATTCCACTTGGATATCTTCTTATATTGATATATTTTATATGGTTATTAAACATGATATGGAATCATGTATGAAGGACTCAGTTCTCTTGTTGTACTTGATATAATTATAAACATTTGATTATGTGTATTTGATAAGCATTGATAGCTGTATAAGATGATTTCATAAGCTAGGCTTCCATGATGTAGGAATGATGTTGCAGTGTTATTGTGCTCTCATCATTGGTGAATAAATTGAGTTATTTTTTAGCATGCATGATTATTATTGAAATCATTGATGAGATTTGAGAAAATTATGTTTTAGTTGTTACAAGTATGTAAATTGACATTTTTTAATATCATATTGTGACGCTTGTGTGAAAGTGGCATGTTAAATGGAATATTCCTTAAAATCCTAATGTTGTAGGATTATATTCATGGATGTAAATCATTCTTATATATGATTTTATCATAATTAATATCTTTATTTATTATGATAATTTTATGTTAAATGGAGTGTCATTACATGTGGTATCAGAGCTTTGGGTTAAACACCAGGGCCTTGTGTCTACTTTTCTTCTAATGCATGTTATTTGACTTTTCAGGGATATTGTTATAATTGAAAGAGTAAA
Organism: Cunninghamia lanceolata; assembly: GCA_027924645.1. Lineage (NCBI taxonomy): Eukaryota > Viridiplantae > Streptophyta > Pinopsida > Cupressales > Cupressaceae > Cunninghamia > Cunninghamia lanceolata. The sequence goes on along the minus strand of BSBN01001318.1, from coordinate 2,285,675 downwards.
AATGGATCAATTGCAAAATCTTGATCAAAGTGCATCCAGAAGTGAAATTGAGCAATATGATCAGTTGGATCATATTTTGGCACTACTAATAGATACTAGAGCCAAAATGGATCACTTGGAACGAGAAGTAAGAAAAACTTGGTCCATGCCTAACCAAGATACACATCAAGAGACCTCTGTTAATAGACAGTAATTGTGATCAGACTCATGGTAAAGATGAGGTAAGGTCTAATAATAAGAGGGCCAAGATAGAAAATGAATTGGCTAAGGATCTCAAAAAGATAACACCACCAAATTTTGATGGGAAAACCTTAGGGGATGGTCCCGAGGCATGGATTGTGGAAATGGAAAGGTATTATGAACTTTGAAACCTCTCAAATGAAACCGAGGCGATATGGGCAGGCTTCCAATTGAGAGGAGAGGTAGCTACATAGTGGGAGAATGTTAAAATTGAGAAACATTTATCAATAGAAAATATCACATAGGAATTATTTCTATCCTTAGGAAGTGTTGGCTTCCTTAGCATTATTTTGACCATAAGATAACAGAATTTCAAAATTTGAAACAAGGAGAACTTTCTGTCACTTTATATTGGGAAAAGTTCACACAACTTCTCAAATATGTTCCTCTTTACTAGCAAGATGAGTGCTTCTGAGTGAGGAAGTTTATTTTGGTATTGAAACCCCAAATTGGTGTTGAAGTGGATCTTCATGGTCCACAAACTATGGATGGTGCTTTTGAGAAAGAAATTAAACAAGAGTAGAAGCTCCTAAGTATTTCTAAGTTTAGGAAAGCGAGCAAAGAAAATAACAAAACTTATCACAATCAACCTTCCACAAGTCTTTTTAAGAATAAATTTTAGAAGGGTAACCAATCCAGTGATAAGAAATTCAAGAACAAGTTTGCTAAGGGAGGTGGTCAGGGTAAGCAATTTGTTAAACCCAAGGGCCACAGTGAGGGTGGAAATAGCATTAATGACAATGGAAAACAACCTAGTAGAAAGGGACCAAAGGACAAATGTTTTGTATGTGGTGGTGATTCCTATGCGAGCAAATGTCCATAGAAGTCTAGTGGGAGAAATGAAGGAAATGATGAACAACATATCAAAATTGCATCCATGCCATGATGCACAATAAACAAGAAAATTTTCAATCTACTCCCATTCAGATCATAGGTACACTTTGTGGTTTTTTAGTTAATGTTGTTATATATACTAGATCTACATAATGTTTCATAGATCCTAAATTAGTTGCTAAATTGTCTAGAAAAGCTAGTTTTATGGAAAACTCTTGGAAAATTCAATATGGTAACCGAGAAGAGAGGAAGGTGGACCGATGTCTAGCCTTCAATAATTTAGAACTCCCAAGATTTGTCACACAAATTAACTTGTATGTAGCCCCATTAGGATCCTATGATATAATTATAGGGATTAATTGGTTGACCCAACATAAAGCCATAGTCAATTATTCAAAAAAGATGGTAACATGTTTGGATGACTTTGGGAACCCAACAAAGATTTGTGGCACCCAAAGGGCCATAAGTCTTAGAAAAATCTCAGCCATGCAAGTAAAGAAGGATCAAAGGAAGGGATGCACCTTTTATGCAATGCACATTGATGACCTGAGAGATAATAAGGAACCATCAATTGAAGATTTTCCTATCCTCCAAGAATTTGTGATGTGTTTCCTGAAGAACTACTAGGGTTACCGCTAAGGAGAGAATTTGACTTCTCTATTGATCTTCTACCTAGTTTAGAACCACAGTCTAAAGCCCCATATAAGATGACCACCACTAAATTATATGAATTAAAAGTTTAGCTTCAGGAATTGATAGACAAAGGCTTAATTAGACCAAGTGTGTCACCTTGGTGAGCACCTGTGATTTTTGTGAAAATGAAGGATGGTACCCTTGGCATGTGCATATATTATAAAATGCTAAATGATGTAGGAGCATCCCTGGTTCAAGAGAAATCTTGCATCAACCAAAAACATTTGCATTTTAGTTTGTTTTCTTTTCATTTTCTAGTTCAGTTCAGTCAATTCAGTCAGTAGCAATTTTAATATCTTGGTCTGCATTCTATTGCAGTTCCATTTCAGACCTTGTAGAGTTGGACTTAACATCTAGACACCTTCATGCACATCATATCCAAAATTTAGATCATTTGGAGCAGGTATCGGAAAAAGATCGCTATTAGAAGATCGACTGTTTTCTCAGAGCAGAGCACCTTGATAATCTCAAACAATTAGCTAAAGGAGAAGAGATTCCCATTTGTTTAGGTTTGACCTATCCATGTACACACATTACATCTCTTTCATTGGAGTTTGTAAACATCCTTGGTCGATGTGGAGGAATCTTGTGTTCCAAAGATGATATATATTCATGTAATATATGCATAGGAAAGTAGTGAATCAGATAGAGATAGATTGATAGTTTGAATTCTTTTGTAAGGCGCTTCAAAGTCATATCTTGCGCATATATCGTAACTGAGGAATCAGGCCTGAGAGCCCTAATTGTAAGCCCACATGTTGCTAGCCTATTTGTATTTTGAATCTATGATATATTGAATGATTGAATCTACATTTGCATCCTATCTTTGAGTTGTTTCAGTTGTGTTTACTCTTGTTGCACGGTTTGGACTATTCACTTTGTGGACCCTCTTGACTGTGACTACACCAAGTGGTATCATAGTGAAGTTTGAATCCTTTGGGAGTGAAGTGAGTGAGCAGATTGCGAATCTGAGGCAGACTACTTGTGTTGTCAATCGATTGCCGATTGTGAGGCAGTGTTTACCTTGTATCTTGATTACCAAATTTGAGGCAGTTACACTTGATTTGAGGAAGAGATACCATCGAGGAGAATACCTACTATTGGTACTATGGCTGGAAGAATGGATGAGATGATGAAAATGATGAAGACAATGTGAGTTCACTTGGATGCTATTAAAGAAGATAGGCAAAGAGGATTGACACCTTGACCTAATGTTGAAAGTGATGATGATGAAGAATTTCAATCCGCTGATCAAGATGGTGAAAACCTAGGAGAAGAAGAAGAAGAATCAGATCAAGTGAAGATGTTGTGAGCTATTTCAAAGATTGGGAAAAGACCTAGAGTTGATGTATTGGGGTATGTGCAGGATCATGATGGGCCAAACTATACCTCTAAGTGGCAATGAAAATACAAAAAAGCAGACTTTATCAAGTTCATGTGAAATTTTGAATGGATTATCTATACAATTTGAAAAAGATGTAAGAATGAAATTTGTAGAGAATTGAATCTAGTTTATAGGCTACTATTTTTTTTAAAACAAAAACTAAATTTACTTAGTGAAAATTGAATATTTCAATGAACAGCTATTAAATTTTTCAGAAAAAAATAAAAAGTGGGTGTGTGTCTAGCCAACCTAACTATGAGTAAAAATATATATATTTTTTGAAACTTTCAAAATAAGTAGAGGACTCATGTCCGGATGTGATGCATATTTATTTGAAATTTTTTTCTAATAAAATAATTAGTTATGATTTTTTTACTGTGACTTTTTTTTTAAAAATAAAAAGTAATTTTCCAGCCAACCTAACTCGATAAAAAAAATCAAAATTCAAAATTTTTTTTTAACCTATAGCTAGAAAAGCATAGAGTGTGACGCAGGTTTCGGATCTCAAAAAGGTGAAATGGTTTGAAAGTTATGGATGTTTTTCAATCAGTGTGTCCATCAGGATTTCAGAGACACGGTATATTGAAAATTATTAATAATTATTTAATAAAATGATAACCAAATAAATCTTATATTTTTAGAAAGCTAACAATTTTTTCTATAAACCCTTTTCGTTTTATCAATTTTGCATAAAAAAAAGTCGTCAGCACGAAAGGTGAAGTTCGAAGAAGAGACTGAAACATTAAAACACGTTACAATCCATAAAAAGTCAACAATCAAAATGGATACCCATCTTGCTTTGTACCAAAGTAAGACGGATATCTGTTTTGCTTCAGTAAAAGCAACTAGAAATGGATATCCATTATTAAAATGGATATCCGTTCTAAAAACGGATATCCGTTTTGTTGATTTAACAAAAAATTTTTGCCATTGGTTTTGGATGAAGAGAAGCAACATATTTTGTACCATTGGTATTGTTTCACCAAAGATACAATCCATGGGTATATCGTTTATGTATGCGTGGACATTTCATGTATATCCTGCTATTGTTTATCATGGTTGTAAATGGTGAATGTACATGTCAAAGGATACAAAGGTTGACCGGCCATATCGGGAAAATTGGGAAAAGATATGTTAGTTGACCGGTGATAACAAGTCATGTTATGTATAGGCTAAATCGAAGACATCAGACTGACAATAGTTATCAGAGAGACAAAGTTCCATTGAGCCGACAACATTGATCTCACAGATCAAGTCATATCGGGGTGACAATCATTAAGTGTCACCGATGGGTTATTTATCGGCACATCGGAAGAATAGTTGAGAACTACACTGATGAGAGGGAGTCACACCGACAGAAGGAACATTAGAAAGAGATGGACTCTCAGAGGCGAGAAGAAAAGTGTCACCGATAGAGGCGGTCTGGCCGATGGTGTAGTTCGGTGTTTATTCTTTCGGTGTGAGATACGATATCAGAAATCGAAGAGAATGTCTGACCGATGTAGAAGTCTTACCAATGACTAATGGACGGTAAACACATCGGGGAGAGTTATAACGTCAGGATGCAAGTAAAAAGTCTCACTGAGGGTATTGGTCTTACCGATAGACAAGGGTGGTGAATCTCACATCGGAGTAAGTGTGTATATATCCTGCAATCATCTTATTCCATGAGACCACATTTCTTTGAGGCATTTTTTCAAACAGTTCATGTGTCTTGTCTATGCTTCCACACTTTCCGTACATGTCTACCAGAGCATTTCCAACTAGAATATCTACAAAAATCCCACTTCCATTATGCTTTGATGAATGTCCATACCCTATTCCAAAGCTCCCATTTTGGTAGAGGTAGAGAGGATGCTGACAAAGGTTGCAGAATCTAGCTTTACACTTGCCAATTGCATTTGCTTGAAAATTTCTAAAGCCTTTTCAAGAAACCCGTTTATGCATATCCTACAATAATAGTAGTCGAGGAGACCACATTTCTCCAACTAGACTTCTACCAATTCAGAAAATGTGTGCTTCTGGACTAGTGTTTGGTACAAGAAACATACCAATAGAGTGGTTGATGCGGAGGAAATTCCACAGTTCACCCTAAATGGTGCTGTCGGCCTGTATTGGCCAAACCCTTTCGATGTTCCCCTGAAAAAACCCCTATTCGTTACCAATTTGATAGGGAGCACGCTGCGGAAACATAAATGTCTTGCCGATAGTAAAGAAAGAGTGTATTTCGGTCTCGTTTGGACCTTGGGAAGGATATTTTAAAAGCTATTTGAGCAATTGGTGGGTTAATGGGTATTTTACACCTTGTTTGTAAGCTTTTGATGTGTTGCTCTGCATCACTTGTCTACAACATACAAAGTTTACCTTTTTCACCCATACCTTCAGTATATAAAGGACATTAATAGGGAATTTGTAATTTCCACTCAGTCAGTTCAATCTAGGAGAGGATAGATTGTCTAAAGTTGTGATCTATTTCCATTTACACTTGCCATAACTACAAATGCTTAGTGTTTATTCTCAACCCCGGTATATGAATAAAATGTGACCTATTGTTCTAATAGGCCTATAGGCACAAAGAGGTGATAAAGCCTTTAATTTTAAACATGACATGGTTTTGATAACTTCCCATATTGGTAAGGTCCTGGATGACAATCCTTTGATGCACCTAATTATAATAGGTGTTATGATAGTCCTTGGTATCTTTTCATTTCTTTCTTGAATGGCCTGCAAATAAGACATAAGACATATTAGATCCTTCATAAATAAGAATTCTCATACATTACATTTAAACTTAAACTCCCTAAACATCCATCAATCCATCCATTAATATCAAAATGCCATGAATATCCTATGATCAACCATTCTAATTCCTAGGATAGTCATATATTGCAATTTTGCTTCTCTATACTAAAATAGCCCAAGGAATATCTAACCTCGAATTTGTATTTTAACAATCTAATGTCTTTACGTATAACATTGAGTCTTCTTTTGGGACAACATTTTTGCCTTTAGAAGCTCCTCATTTGATGATAGCCTAAAATCAAATAATGGCTTATATCCAGAGCTTTATTAAGTTGATACCTAGGTGGATTAGTGTGTAAACATTGAAATTAGATGGTAATTCACAAGTTTATTGAATAATACAATGAATCCCTAGTATAGAATCCAAATGTACATAATAAACCGGATATCTATTTTGTAGTAGGCATATGGACGTTGCAAGTGTCCGTTGCAAAGAATTGGGTTTTCCAAAACGGATATCCGTTTTGAAAATGGATATCCATTTTGGAAAAGCAAAAAAAAGACCAAAGGAATATTTCTGGGCCCGACTTCCGCAACCAGAGACCATCTGCTATCGAAATACTCGTGATTTCTGGCTATGACAGTGAAAGGAATATTTTTATGCACTTTTGGAGACACAATTTTCTTGTTACAATCATAAGGGTGATATTTTTGTTCACCTAATGAGGAGCAACAGTCGTCGTAAAGCAAAAAGGAGGAGGAAAGTTACATTGGAGGAAATTGAAGCAATTAGGAAAAAAGATAGGGAAAGGAAGAGGATTGGAAGGGTGGGTTTGGTGGATGCTCATCAAGGTGAATCTTCTTCTTTACCATCTAATGACATGCAATTTGAAGATGTTAATTTTGATTATAATGAAATGTTAGATAAGAATGAAATTCACCATGATATTGCAAATGAAAATATTGAAAAATGTTATGAAACACCTATTCATAATAGCAATACCATGGACAAAGAAGAAGAAGAAAAATGAAGACGTGCACTTGAAGAAAGTGGATATGAACATCATGATATTGAAATTGCACTCCATAATCCATTTGTTGATAAAATTGATGAGGTTGAAAACATGGATGAAACAAGAACAATCAATGTATCTCCAAATTTCATAAGAAGAGAGGACATTTGTCAAGAAGAGAATAACCGTGATGAAATTGGAAAACACCCAAAAACCCCAAAATGGTTACTTGAAATTGATGAGAACATAATGGAAAAACTTGAAGGCAAGAGGTCATCACGAACAGTTCGGTTGTGGGCTACAAAACTCTTCAATGAATACTTTGAGAAGAAAACATTAACTGAACAATGCCAACTTTTTGTGCAATTATTAAAGATGTACAAAATGAGACCTTTACTAAAGAAATTAAAGATTCGGTTAAACAAAGTGTCTGATCGGAATAAAATTATTGTAAGAAGCCTTTTCAATGCACTCAATTCTATTAGAAAGACTAGCAAGGAGAAAGATAAAAGAGCTGCCCGTAGAGTAATAACAACCTCAATAATAAGCAAACAATTAAGAAATGCTTGATTAATGAGGCAAACTTGTGTTGACTTAAGATTGAATCGTAAAACATTGTCAAAAGCACTAGCATTAAGATCAAGGCTAGATAGTCCTGTTGCCAATGATACTTGGGCTTTCAGTGGTAGGCTTCCACGAGTTGACAAGAAGCTAATTGATAGCACAAAGGAAGAAATTGAATGATTTTGGCACACTAACTCTAGGGTATCACCGAATGCAAAAGATGTTGTAAAGTTAAGAATTGGTGATAAAGACCGCACACCACATCCTAAACATTACTTGGAATGTAGCCAAACAACATTGTACAAACAATATTGTGAAACTCACCCAGGTATGACAATCTCACAAAGAGCATTTGAATCTCTTAAGCCATTTTATTGTGTTCCTCTTAAAGTTCGTAATACATGTTGTTGCAAATACCATGTAGAATTTTCTATGTACCATGAATTATTATGCAATATTCGTTCTACTTTGCACACTAACGAAATGTTATAGGAGTGTGGTGCAATTCAACTACCAAAGTCATCTAGGGACTTATTGGATTTATTTCTATGTATTAGAGATGATGGTTGCATGTTCTACAAGAATGATTGTTTAAATGAAAAGTGTTTACAATGTGGTGGGTTATCAAAGTTTGTATCATGTTTTCATGAGGGCAACGAGCATGATTTTGGAAAGAGAATGGTTGAGAAAAAGAGATATGAGATAGTGAAATACAATTTGAAAAGTGGAGGTGAAGGTTCTATATGTGAGTTGATTGTAAGAGAGGTAAGTATTGCTGATTTTATTGATGATTTTAAGAAAAATCTTTTCTACAAGTATGTCAGACATAGCCACAGGTCTCGATGGTTAGATCAACAGTTCAGGATGTGTAAAGACTCTTTCCTGATTGGAACTATTGTCTCTGTAGTTGATTTTGCAGAAAACTATACATTGCAACCCCAAAATGAAGTTCAATCCCAGTACTACAATTCTATTCAGATTGCTATTTTTGTTCACATCACATATAGACATGCCCCCGAGAGTACAGAAGAGAACAGGAAGATTGTCAGAGAATACCATTTTTACATGAGTGATGATCGATCTCATTCAGCAGAATTTGTGCAATATTGTTTTCAACAATTTTATGGGTTCTTGCAAGAAAAAGATATTAGAATAGATCAACATCTCATTTGGTTAAATAATTGCACTGGTCAATTCAAGAATGCTTGTAATTTCTATTGGTTGAGCAAAATGCATGTAGAGAAGGGTATACCTCATATTTGAAATTTTTTTGAAGCCGGGCACAGAAAAGGTGAACATGATGGAGCAGGTGCATGCGTGAAGAGAGCTCTTTTTAAAGAACAACTAAAGATTAGAGGTGGTGCTACATTCAGTGATGCAGATTCCATTGTTAAGTGGTGTAACTATGCATTGTCATGAGGAGTGGCTCTTGATTCTGAAGTGCGCAGGTTCTTTTGGTTGGTTGATGATGGGATAGCGATAGAGAAATTGGAATGTCAGAGAATCAGTGAATCATCAAAGATGCATTTATTTCAAAGCTCAAATGCAAGTACATGGACTATTTGGACACGAGAATTAGCTTGTTTTTGTCAGAGTTGTATTAAATGTAATTGGAACAATTGTGAGTCAAGTGAGTGGGTAGATGCATGGATTCCACAATATTTAGTCCCTTTATATGAAGGTCAATCATCTTCCGTCAATGACATGGAGAGCTCATTTGACTATGAACATCTTTTAGACCTTGTATAGCCAGGTCATGTTTATGCAGTTGTTGCACCGCATGGAAATGAAGAGAGGTCAGACTATTGGTTGGCATGATGTGTACAGGGAAAACAAAAGCTAACACAACCTATGATAGATGATGATGGGTTCACATATCCTACAGGATCAGTTGTTATTGCTGGGACTTGGTTACAAACATATATGGTTAAAAAGAATGGCATCCTGGCCTTTGAAGACTTTGAGAAGCATAAAACCATATTGATGTATTCTCACCTAGTTGTAGCAACAAATGTCAAGTTACTAAAGCATCGTGGAAGACCAAAATCAAAAGAACTATGGACAATTAGTAATGCTGATCATGAAGCAATATTGGATACTTTGAAGGTAAGAGATGACCCCTCAGGTACGCTTGACTAGCATTTAAACTTCTAGATGGACAGGTATGACATTTTTTATCTTAACTTGTTCTTGTTTTTTCTATTTTTTAGAATTGTTTTATTAAAAATCTTGTTACTTTAATAACTATAATGCATGCTTTTGACTATACAGGATAGCGAATAAAGTTATTTTAGATGGCATCGTAGATTATTTTGCATGGCATCGTAAATTATTTTGTATGGCATCGTAGGTTATTTTGACTATACTCGAGGTATGATTTTTAGTTCTCATTTGTATTTCTTAATACTGCACATTTGTACCTTTTTCTACATAAGGCATTCCATGAGGTGACATGTATTTGATGTCTTTTGCCAAATAGTTCATGTGCCTTGTCTATGCTTTCACATATTACATACATGTGTCACACGGCAATTGCAACTACAACATCTGACAAAATTCTCATTTCTTTGAGGTATTCCACCAAACAGTTCACGTGCCTTGCCTATGCTTCCTTACTTTGCATTCTTATAAAAGTCCTATAACAGTCATAATTAATCTAGCCTTGATCTTGCCATTATTGTATTCCATGAGATGATAGTCCTATAACAGTCCTATACATGTCTACTAGGATAGTTTTAACTACAACAGTCCTACAATAGTCCTAAAATAGTACTAGAACAGTCCTATAATAAGCGCATCATTTAATGTACATATTTATGATATTCATGTTTACTTTTAAATCTGCTTGTTCATGCTTCTCACAGGACGTCACCTCCCCTACCCATCCAGCTCTATAGAAGAAGAGAGACAACAAATGATCAAAAGGGATCACCAATTGGTGGTAAGTGATTGATTACTTATATCATGTTATATATTTTGAATATTAAATTCTATATTAATGTGCATGTTGTTTGATTATATTAATAGGTGGAAATTCAAAAATCTCTATCGAGGAGGTCTAGTCAATGAGCGATGGAAGATGAGTCATTGACTGGTTCACCATCTTCATGGCCTAGCAAGAGCCATAGATTATTTGATAGCAATCCATAGGAGATTTGATTTTGGGACATTTTGTTACATATGTGTATTTGGCTTTGTAAACATACTTTTGTATGTTATCGATGTATATCATTGTATATACCCATATGTTTTTATTTGTACATGCCTATATGGCTTGATATATACACTATACATTATTTTCATGACATTATGTGCATATATGTATATACAAGATCCTAATTTGGCACAAGTAGGGAGAATGCTTGCACAGGTTATGGAATTTGGTTTTAAACGTTCCAATTGTATTTGCTTCAAAGTTTCTAAAGCCTTTTCAAAAAATCCATTTTGTGCATATCTTGCAATCATTGCATTCCATGAGATAGCATCTCTTTGAGGTGTCATGCCAATCTATTCACATGCCTTGTCTATGCTTCCACACTTTGGATTTACACCCGCCAATTGCATTTTCTTAACATTTCCTTTCAATCTTTATCAAAAATTCCGTTTTGTGCAAATATTGCAATCATTGCATTCCTTCATTTACAACACATGATTAAATAAGAAGATGCATATTTACAACACTTAAGACCTTCATGAAATGATACATTGGTTTCTTGATATTCAATCATGCATTGGAGATCTTGAAAGTGTTAAATATGTTTGAAGTGATGAAGAAACTTGTTATTTTGATGTATTTCAACTCCAAACTTCCGCCTAGAAATGAAGGCGCTAATCCTTTATCAAACTAATCTAAAAGTGCACCTTGGTACTTAGGGCACTAGATTATGATTGATCAACCTAAAATGTGCGCCTAAGGCTAGATAGTGAATAGGAAGGATAAAATGCATCATCAAAGGAGTTTATAGTTATTGAAGGCATCAAATGATGACTTGGGCGCACATCTACCTCTCTACACCATATGTGACTAGTGCCAATTATTGAATAAACAACCTAGAATGAGTGCCTTACTATTTGAGGTGCTAGTTCATGTTTCTAGAACACCAAAAGTGCGCCTTGATGTTGAGGTGCTAGCTCTTGCTCAAGCAACCTTGAAAGTGCGCTTTCACAAGGAGGTTAAAATGTATTATCAAAGGATTAAGTTGAATCAAGGAATCATCATTGAAGACAAGTAAAACATGACTGTGAATGAGGCACACTTTTCATCATCTTAACCTCACAATTGCGCCTTCCATTGGAAGCTCATATTGTGCCTAAAGGAATAGTACTGAGATATCATCCATGTCAATGATTGAGAATGTGTCAACTGGAACAATATTTTTTGTTCTACTCATCGTGGGCTCGAATGGACTGCGCCAACGCGTCGGGGTGGGCGGGTAAATGCTAGTGGAGGTCTCGTTTCATGCGCCAAGCATCCTAGTCATTCCGGGCAAGAGGCTACCGGCAAAGTCCCTTAAGATCCCTGAGACCAAAAAACTACCAAACTTTGACGGGGCAGTTCTCAGAATTTGTGAAAGTTGGGAATGTTCTGTTTGGACCTACAGGTGCACGTGACATCCTTCCACAATAACCTCTCTCATTTTTGGTCAACTCCATTCCGTTTGACCGTGTTGAAATCAAACGCATTAGCGCAAAATGCTTCAATTTGATGTAGTGGAAAGGTGCTAGGTGCGACATTTTTCATTCCATAGCTCGTGGGGTCAAACGGACTGCGCCAACGCGTCGGGGTGGGCAGGTAAATGCTAGTGGAGGTCTTGTTTTGTGCGCCAAGCGTCCCAGTCATTCCGGGCAAGAGGCTACCGACAAAGTCCTTTAAGATCCCTGAGACCAAAAAACTGCCAAACTTTGACCGGGTAGTTCTCAGAATTCGTGAAAGTTGGGAATGTTCTATTTTGACCTACAGGTGCACGTGACATCCTTCCACAATAACCTCTCTCATTTTTGGTCAGCTCCATTCCGTTTGACCGTGTTGAAATCAAATGCATTGGCGCAAAATGCTTCAATTTGATGTAGTGGAAAGGTGCTAGGTGCGACATTTTTCATTCCATAGCTCGTGCGGTCGAACGGACTACGCCAATGCATCGGGGTGGGTGGGTAAATGCTAGTGGAGGTCTCGTTTCGTGTGCCAAGCATCCCAGTCATTCCAGGCAAGAGGCTACTGGCAAAGTCCCTTAAGATCCCTGAGACCAAAAAACTGCCAAACTTTGACCAGGCAGTTCTCAGAATTCGTGATAGTTGGGAATGCTCTGTTTGGACCTACAAGTGTACGTGGCATCCTTCCACAATAACCTCTCTCTTTTTTGGTCAACTCCATTCCGTTTGACCATGTTGAAATCAAACGCATTGGCGCAAAATGCTTCAATTTGATGTAGTGAAAAGGTGCTAGGTGCGATATTTTTCATTCCATAGCTCGTGGGGTCGAACGGACTCTGCCAACGTGTCGGGGTGGGTGGGTAAATGCTAGGGGAGGTCTCGTTTCATGCGCCAAGCGTCCCAGTCATTCCGGGCAAGAGGCTACCGGCAAAGTCCCTTAAGATCCCTGAGACCAAAAAACTGCCAAACTTTGACCGAGCAGTTCTCAGAATTCATGAAAGTTGGGAATGTTCTGTTTGGACCTACAAGTGCACGTGGCATCCTTCCACAATAACCTCTCTCGTTTTTGGTCAACTCCATTCCATTTGACCGTGTTGAAATCAAATGCAATGGCACAAAATGCTTCAATTTGATGTAGTGGAAAGGTGCTAGGTGCGACATTTATCATTCCATAGCTCATGGGGCTAAACGGTTTGCTCCAACACATCGGGGTGGGCGAGTAAATGCTAGGGGAGGTCTTGTTTTGTGTGCAAAGCATCCCAGTCGTTCCGAGCTGTAAGCTACCGACAAAGTTAAAAGTTGCTAGGATTGAAATTTTGCATTCCACAGGTCCTGGGGCTGAACGGTTTGCTCCAACACATCGGGGTGGGCGAGTAAATGCTAGGGGAGGTCTTGTTTTGTATGCAAAGCATCCTAGTCGTTCCGAGCTGTAAGCTACCGTCAAAGTCAAAAGTTGCTAGGATTGAAATTTTGCATTCCACAGGTCCTGGGGCCGAACGGTTTGCGCCAACGCGTCGGGGTGGGCGGGTAAATGCTAGTGGAGGTCTTGTTTCATGCACCAAGCGTCCCAGTCGTTCCGAGCTGTAAGCTACCGGCAAAGTCAAAAGTTGCTAGGATTGAAATTTTGCATTCCACAGGTCTTGGGGCCGAATGGTTTGCGCCAACACATCAGGGTGGGCGGGTAAATGCTAGTGGAGGTCTTGTTTCGTGCGCCAAGCGTCCCAGTCGTTCCGAGCTGTAAGCTACCGGCAAAGTCAAAAGTTGCTAGGATTGAAATTTTGAATTCCACAGGTCCTGGGGCCGAACGGTTTGCGCCAACACGTCGGGGTGGGCGAGTAAATGTTAGGGGAGGTCTTGTTTTGTGTGCAAAGCATCCCAGTCCTTCCGAGCTGTAAGCTACCGGCAAAGTGAACCTTCTGAGCTGTAAGCTGCCGGCAAAGTCACTTTGCTGGTAGCTTACAGCTCGGAAGGACTGGGATGCTTTGCACATAAAATGAGACCTCCCCTAGCATTTACTCGCCCACCCTGACGTGTTGGCGCAAACCGTTCGGCCCCAGGACCTGTGGAATGCAAAATTTCAATCCTAGCAACTTTTGACTTTGCCGGTAGCTTACAGCTCGGAACGACTGGGACGCTTGCGCACGAAACAAGACCTCCACTAGCATTTACCCACCCACCCCGACGCGTTGGCGCAGTCCATTCGACCGCACGAGCTATGGAATAAAAAATGTCGCACCTAGCACCTTTCCACTACATCAAATTGAAGCATTTTGCGCCAATGTGTTTGATTTCAACACGGTCAAATGGAATGGAGTTGACCAAAAACAAGAGAGGTTATTGTGGAAGGATGTCATGTGCACCTGTAGGTCCAAACAGAACATTCCCAACTTTCACAAATTTCGAGAACTGCCCCGTCAAAGTTTGGCAGTTTTTTGGTCTTAGGGATCTTAAAGGACTTTGCCGGTAGCCTCTTGCCCGGAATGACTGGGACGCTTGGTGCACGAAACGAGACCTCCACTAGCATTTACCCACCCACCCCGACGTGTTGGCGCAGTCCGTTCGACCGCACGAGCTATGGAATGAAAAATGTCGCACCTAGCACCTTTCCACTACATCAAATTGAAGCATTTTGCGCTAATGCGTTTGATTTCAACACGGTCAAATGGAATGGAGTTGAACAAAAATGAGAGAGGTTATTGTGGAAGGATGTCACGTGCACCTGTAGGTCCAAACAGAACATTCCCAACTTTCACGAATTCTGAGAACTGTCCCGTCAAATTTTGGTAGTTTTTTGGTCTCAGGGATCTTAAGGGACTTTGCCGGTAGCCTCTTGCCCGGAATGACTGGGACGCTTGGTGCATGAAATGAGACCTCCACTAGCATTTACCCGCCCACCCCGATGCATTGGCGTAGTTCATTCGACCGCATGAGCTATGGAATGAAAAATGTCGCACCTAGCACCTTTCCACTGCATCAAATTGAAGCATTTTGCGCCAATGCGTTTGATTTCAACACGGTCAAACCAATAGTTTGATTTCAACAAGCTGACTCCATCAAGTTTATGCATATTTATACATGATTTGAGGGAAACCAATAGTCTCCAACTGACTCTTGAGTACTTCACTATTCATCTTCCATACTTTTGCATTTTTTTTACATTTTTCATATGACAACTTTGACATATTTACAAAATTTGACAAGATGAAGACTAAATACATGATGAAATGGTTTATCATGACCTTATTTGATTAGGGCATATATAAGGAATTTTTTCATATTGATTCTATTGATCTAAAACCATTCTCTTGATCTAAAACCATTCTCAATGCTAAACATATCATCAATGGACTAAAGAACTATCATCATAATGTATGGCATCATGGGAAGTATCATGACTTGCACATAAGGAATTTAAATTATATTGTATATCAAGGTGTATATACATTAAAATCTAGTCCATAATGGTAGACATATACAAAAATTTGGCAAATATGCCAACTCAAAATATTTTTTACAAAATGTGGCATATGCCATGTCTCAAAATCTATATACAATCTACATGCCAAATAGCTACATCAAATACTACAAGTCCACTTGACCCTCAATCTGTGATGGATCCACAATCTGTGATGGATCCACAATCTGTGATGTATCCACAATCTGTGATGTATCCACAATCTGTGATGGATCCTGAAAAAGTGTCCTCTTTGTACCAAAATGTCTAGTAATTGATGGAGGTGAAGTTTCCTGCATTAACAAGTCAAAACACAAGTTAAAGTTAGTAAATAGATTCTTATCTACTACAATTAAGAACTTTCATTTATTTAGAAAAACTATCAATTATTTAGAAAAATTCAATTCAATTACCTCAACTCTATGTTGTTGTTCGGACAATTGTTCTGCAAATGATTTTCTCTTAAGACGATCAGGTGTCCTAGTGAAGCATGATGGCAAAGGTGGCACATCACTCACATTCTCAATAGACTACATAAAAGCAAAGTAACATTGAAATAAATTAATATATAATTATTAAACAAAATAGGAAATGCATACATTTAAAATAGGAAATGCACTACACAAAAACTTATCTACTAGAAAACAAGCACATACCACCATCGAGGCCTCTGCATCAATTAAAAAGGACAAGAATGTAAGACTCTAAATGACTATAATCAAATATTTAAGTTTTCTAAATTATCAATTAAAGTACAATTCAATCAAATTACTTCCACCCTTTGTTGGCGTTGAGAAAGCCATTCTGCAAATGATAGTCCCTTGGGTCGATCAGGAGTTCGAGAAAAGACTATTGGCAAAGATGCCACATCATTCACATTTTTGATTGGCTATAAAATAAAATTAACATCAAGATATAAATTAATATATAATTACTCACAAAGAAATAAATGCATAAAAAAAAAGTTAATGTGTACAACAATTTATACCGGCAAGTCCAAGCCAAATTGGATGGCAGACAAAGTTGCATGATGAACTTCTTTCAACTCCTCCTCTGTCATCAACTGTTATCCCACTTAGATACATTAGTACTAATAAAGTTGTTTATATATTCAAATGGAATAGACCATAAAATTTAACTTTAAATTTTACCTGCACAAAAGATTGCTCATGCATTTCTCCTTCTCTAATGTTTACTGATCCAGTAGCTTCTACTCTTGTCCCTGACCCCTCAGCTTGAGTTCTGGACCCCATTGCCTCATCTCGTAAATGGAGATCATACTCTGATGTGTTCAATGGTGGCTCACTACTCTCCATAATAGGACCCAAGCATAAATGATTGCAAGAAATGCAATGATGGGGCACACATATATGTCTGGACGATGACGGTCTAGTGGTACCAGGTAATCCAATATCATCACCTTCATCATGTGCTTGTGCAAACTGAGATGTCTGTATGATCAAATGCTCGGTCAAAGAGTGTATGGCACTAAGGCCCTGTTGTGTTGCACTTGCAACAACGTCTGGGTGCTGCATTGGGGGTGGAGAAGGGATAGCAGGAGGGGGAATATAGGGACCTTGTACTTATCTAATTGCCCCAGGTCTATCTTGAGGCATTCCTCTGCCCACTCCTTGAAACTCTCTAAAATCAAAATAATTAACATGTTGACCCATGAAGAACTCTGCATAGAGTTTACGGAGGAAATACAAAGGCACATCTAAATTGTTGTTGGGTGGTTTATCAAAAACCATCCACCAACGATCCCAAAAGTTTTGACTAATGCCCTCATGAATACACCATTTGATTGAAAATTTGGGCTTACGGACATCAACATGCAATCCGGTTTTAGGATTGACAAAGTGTTGGGCCAACATAGTTTTTGTAATCTCTAAATCTTTGACTTCCTCATATGACAAACCGTCAGCATATTCGGCCTTCTTGGCTCCTCGCCATTGCTGAAATGATTCGTGTTGGGTGGACAAGGTTTGAATATGATTAATGATTCCCTCTAAATTCGATGTCATTATAGACAATCAAGGGTGGCAGCGATACATTTCTATGATCCTGCTTATATGATCAATATTTCTTTGAATATTCTCTTCTACTGTTGGAGGGGGAGGGTTTGGTGGTGGAGGGTTTGGGTTTTCATTTTGTGCATCCATTTTACCTAATTAAATTATAAAACATACCCACTTAGCATAAAAACCAAAAAAATTGCTTGAAAATACAAAACAAACCAAAAAAATGCATGAAATCTTACCTCTTTGGATTGGATATCCATTCCTCAGTGCTGATATCCATTTTTTTGAAGATGAGACTGCATTTTTGCAAGCCGCGGGTTTACAAAAATGCAGTCTTTTTTGCTTTTTATGATCTCCAAAACGGATATCCATTTTCCTTTTCCTTATTGTATTTCATTTTTTTATTTTATTATTTTAGCATTGCATACATTTTAAGTATTTAGGCATTTTAGCTATAAAATACTATCAAAATTTATATAGGATTATAATGATATATATATTTGATTTTTATATGATTTACTTATACTAAGGTATCTCATAGTATTTTAAAGGCACTTTTGAATAGATACAGGAGAGAGGTAGATGCGGGTTAGGGGTTAGGGATTAGGGCCATTATTTAGGGTTTACGGATTTAGAGAGAGAGAGAGACTACTTTTGACATGCAACCGTAAACCCTAAATAATACCCCTAAACCCTAAACCCAAGTAACCCTAAATAATTCTTCCAAATACTAAACCCTAACCCCTAAACCATAAACCCTAAATAATTCCCCTAAGCCCTAAACCCTAAACCTGAGAAAGGGAGTCCTAGTTTTCTTATTTCCATTTGCTTCGTCGATAAGGGAGAGGGAAAGATAGAGGGGAGAGATAGGATATATAGGAATGATAGGGGAATGACTGGGATGCATGATTAAACCTAACCCCTAACCCCTAACCCCTATTTCCTAACTCCTAAACCCTAAACTTGAGAAACCATAAACCCCTAAATCCTAAACACTAAACCCAAGAAACCCTAAACCTCTATCGAGCTCTATCTCCCTATCTCACTATCTCCCCATCACTATCATTCCTCTACCTCTTAATCTCTCTCCCTATGCTTTAGCCATGTCCCTCACTCTATATCTCCCTATTGGTCCTCTCTCTCTAAACACTAAACCCTAAACCTCTAAACCTTAACCCCTAAACCCTAAACATGAGCAACCCTAAACTCTATCTCCTATCTCTCCCTTATCTCCCTATCTCTATCATCCTTCTACCTCTCAATCCTTCTCCCTATTTCTCTAGACATATCGCTCACTCTCTATCTCCCTATCTCTCCCCTTTGTCACCTCTATCTCTCCCTATATGTCTCCTCTCTCTTTCTATCTAAACCCTAAATCCAAAACCCTAAACCTCTAAACCTAACCCCTAACCCCTAAACAATAAATCCTAAACCCTAAATTATAATGCCCCTAAACCCTAACCCCTAACCCCTAAACCTGAGAAACCCTAAACCCTAAACCCCTAAACCCTAAACCCAAGTAACCATAAACCACTATCTCCCTATCTCTCCCCTATCTCCCTATCACCTTTGTCCCTCTACCTCTCAATCTCTCTCGCTCACTCTCTATCTCCTTATCTCTCCCCTTTGTCACCTCTATCTCTCCCTATCTGTCTCCTCTCTCTTTCTATCTAGCTATCTCCGAAACTGAGAAACCCTAAACCTAGGTACACCCTAAATCCAATCAACTCTAAACCTATATCTCCCTATCTCTCCCCTATCTCCCTATCTCTATCATCCCTCTACCTCTCTTGATCTCTCTCCCTATGTCCCTGGCCATGTGCCTCACTCTCTATCTCCTTATCTCTCTCCTCCATCTCCTCTATCTCCCTATAATTCCTCTCTCTATAAACCCTAAACCTTTAAACCTAACCCCTAACCCCTAAACAATTTAAATCCTAAACCCTAAATAATGCCCCTAAACCCTAACCCCTGACCCCTAAACCTGAGAAACCCTAAACCCCTAAACCTTAAACCCCAAACCCCTAAACCCTAAACCCAAGTGACCCTAAACCACTATCTGCCTATCTCTCCCCTATCTCCCTACCACCTATGTCCCTCTACCTCTCAATCTCTCTCCCTATGTCTCTAGCCATGTCCCTCACTCTCTATCTCCCTATCCCTCCCCTCAGACTCCTCTATATCTCCCTATCATTCCTCTCTCTCTATAAACCCTAAATCTAAAACCCTAAACCTCTAAACCTAACCCCTAACCCCTAAACAATAAATCCTAAACCCTAAATTATAATGCCCCTAAACCCTAACCCCTAACCCCTAAACTTGAGAAACCCTAAACCCCAAACCCCTAAACCCTAAACCCAAGTAACCATAAACCACTATCTCCTTATCTCTCCCCTATCTCCCTATCACCTTTGTCCCTCTACCTCTCAATCTCTCTCACTCACTCTCTATCTCCTTATCTCTCCCCTTTGTCACCTCTATCTCTCCCTATCTATCTCCTCTCTCTTTCTATCTAGCTATCTCCAAAACTGAGAAACCCTAAACCCAGGTACACCCTAAATCCAATCAACTCTAAACCTATATCTCCCTATCTCTATCATCCCTCTACCTCTCTTGATCTCTCTCCCTATGTCCCTGGCCATGTGCCTCACTCTCTATCTCCTTATCTCTCTCCTCAGTCTCCTCTCTCTATCTCCCTATCATTCCTCTCACTCTATAAACCCTAAATCCAAAACACTAAACCTCTAAACCTAACCCCTAAACAATTTAAATCCTAAACCCTAAATAATGCCCCTAAACTCTAACCCCTAACCCCTAAACCTGAGAAACCCTAATCCCCTAAACCGTAAACCCTAAATCCCTAAACCCTAAACCCAAGTAACCATAAACCACTATCTCCCTATCTCTCCCCTATCTCCCTATCACCTTTGTCCCTCTACCTCTCAATCTCTCTCTCTATGTCTCTTGCCATGTCCCTCACTCTTTATCTCCCTATCTCTCCCCTCGGACTCCTCTATATCTCCCTATTGGTCTGATGCAGAGCACACAGTGGAAGCTCTCAAGACACGGTGAAATACCCATCAAAACCCATAGTTCAAATAGATTAAAGCTTAATCAGCTTTAAGAAACCTTCTCAAAGTCCCAAATAACATCAAATCATATACATTCTTCCTATCGGCAAGATAAACACTATCGACCAACTCAAAAATTCTTATACCGATGCTCCGATCACTCCACTTTTGACGAGCCTTTGAACCTTTCGTTGTGACATATATCCATTGGCCCAACTTTAAACTAGTCTTTTGATCTCCCATACCACCCATTTCTCACTCCACAACCTGTATTAACACATGATTAAACCTAACCCCTAACCCCTAACCCTTATTTCCTAATCCCTAAACCCTAAACTTGAGAAACCATAAACCCCTAAATCCTAAACACTAAACCCAAGAAACCCTAAACCTCTATCTCTCTATCTCCCTATCTCACTATCTCGCCATCACTATCATTCCTCTACCAGGTCTCAATCTCTCTCCCTATGCTTTGGCCATGTCCCTCACTCTATATCTCCCTAATTGTCTTCTCTCTCTAAACACTAAACCCTAAACCTCTAAACCTTAACCCCTAAACCATAAACCCTAAACCCTAAATAATGCCCCTAAACCTTAACCCCGATGCCCTAAACCCTAAACCCTAAACGCGAGCAACCCTAAACCCTATCTCCTATCTCTCCCTTATCTCCCTATCTCTATCATCGAGCTCTACCTCTCAATCCTTCTCCCTATTTCTCTGGACATCTCACTCACTCTCTATCTCCTTATCTCTCCCCTTTGTCACCTCCATCTCCCCCTATCTGTCTCCTCTCTCTTTCTATCTAGCTATCTACAAAACTAAGAAACCCTAAACCCAAGTACACCCTAAATCTAATCAACTCTAAACCTATATCTTCCTATCTCTCCCCTATCTCCCTATCTCTATCATCCCTCTACCTCTCTTGATCTCTCTCCCTATGTCCCTGGCCATGTGCCTCACTCTCTATCTCCTTATCTCTCTCCTCCATCTCCTCTCTCTATCTCCCTATAATTCCTCTCTCTATAAACCCTAAACCTCTAAACCTAACCCCTAACCCCTAAACAATTTAAATCCTAAACCCTAAATAATGCCCCTAAACCCTAACCCCTAACCCCTAAACCTGAGAAACCCTAAACCCCGAAACCCTAAACCCAAGTAACCCTAAACCACTATCTCCCTATCTCTCCCCTATTTCCCTACCACCTTTGTCCCTCTACCTCTCAATCTCTCTCCCTATGTCTCTGGCCATGTCCCTCACTCTTTTTCTCCCTATCTCTCCCCTCAGACTCCTCTATATCTCCCTATCATTCCTCTCTCTCTATAAACCCTAAATCCAAAACCCTAAACCTCTAAACCTAACCCCTAACCCCTAAACAATAAATCCTAAACCCTAAATTATAATGCCCCTAAACCCTAACCCCTAAACCTGAGAAACCCTAAACCCCAAACCCCTAAACCCTAAACCCAAGTAACCATAAACCACTATCTCCCTATCTCTCCCCTATCTCCCTATCACCTTTGTCCCTCTACCTCTTAATCTCTCTCGCTGTCTCTTGCCATGTCCCTCACTCTTTATCTCCCTATCTCTCCCCTCGGACTCCTCTATATCTCCCTATTGGTCCTTTATCTCTCTCTAAACCCTAAACCCTAGACCTCTAAACCTTAACCCCTAACCCCAAGACCCTAAACCCTAAACCCTAAATAATGCCCCTAAACCCAAGCAACCCTAAACCTCTATCTCCCTATCTCTAATATCCCTCTACCTCTCAATCTCTCTCTCTCTCTATGTCTTTGGACATGCCTCTCACTCTCTATCTCCCTATCTCTCCCCTCTGTCTCCTCTATCTCTCCCAAACTCTTTTAGTCCCCTCTCTCTATCTCTCTTTAAACTATAAACCATAAACCCCTAAACGCGAGCAACCCTAAACCTCTAAACCCTAAATAATTCCCCTAACCAACCTCTAAACCACTTCTCTATATAGGTGCAACTAATACCACTTTTTCATTGTTCAACTTGATGTTCATCTTGTTGGTTCTATGTCATATAATGTTCCACATCGAGCTCTTTATCTCAGTCATCCGGTTGTTCTTTATCTTGCTCTTTATTCTCATCAACTAGATGTTCCTCTGTTTCCTGATCTTTTCCAAGATCCAAATACACTTCCTGTTGTTCTTCTTGATGCTGGTCATAAGGATGTGTCACTTCACCTTGTTGCTTTTTAAAATAACCAAGAAGAGGCAACAGGAGGCAACAAATTGTTACTTTTCTTAGGCAAATTTAAGTTTTCTAATTACTACTGAAATCTTTTTAAAATAATGTAAAGAACATGCGAAGCTTCAAGGAATCTTTTTATGGCACCTGTGCTAGCTTTTGTCCTCAAGGATCCAACATTTTGGTATCCTCCTTTGTAGAAATTAGAACATCCTCTTGATGACAATGGGAGGAATAAGGATGCCTTGAGAACTTGGAGATTTTATGGAGAGTGTAAGAACCTTCAAATCCTTAAAATTGAAATGGAGAAGGCTCACAAAGTTAGGACTGTAAAAGTATAATAATTATTGTGGGGGTTGTAATGAAAATATGGCTTAAGTCTTTTGAGGTGACTCACTATCCATGATGTGTTGGGATCAATGGAAAATGGAATAGGAGATATTAACAAGAATTTGACATAAATGGAAGAAATGGATAGTCTCCCCTAAAAATGATGGCGAGAGATGTATTAATAGTAGAAGAAGCAACATGAATGGTGCGGTTGGTTGGGAGTGGACTAAAGAATTGATTGAGAGATTATAGAAGACTAATTGGGAGTGGACTAAATAATTGATTGAGAGATTATAGAAGACTTATTAAGAGTGGACTAAAGAATTGATTGAGAGTCAAGAGGATAGGAGAATTAGTTAGGGGAAGTAATGGTTCAATCAGGGGTGGAGAGAACTCTCAATCACAAGAATAAATGATGCCAAAATGGATGGAACTAAAAGAAATCATGCATTCCAAAAGATGACAAGGTTGCCCCTTTCATATGATACTGTCTTTCTAAAATTTAGATTGTATTTTATAGCTAAAATGCCTAAATAGTAAAATGCTAAAAATGCTAAAATAATAAAATAAAAAATAATGAAAACAATAGAGAAAAGAGAACGGATATCCGTTCTGAGAACGGATATCCGTTTTTGGCCCACGATGATCCTGCACATACCCACTGAATTACACTGGCAATTTGAATCTTGAGGAGTTGATTGATTGGATAAATGACCTAGAAGAATACTTTGAGTATGAATAAATTGAAGATCCAGAGATGGCAAAATTTTCAAAGACAAAGTTGAAAGGACATGCTACAATATGGTGGAAATAAGTTCAGTTGGATAGAGATAGAAGAGGAAAAGAGAAGATTACAAAGTGGGATAGAATGGTGACAAAGTTGAAGAATTAGTTTGTACCTGCTGACTATGAGTTGGAACTATTGAAAAGATTGCAAAACCTGAGACAAAAGGAGAAATCTGTGAAGGAGTACATTGAAGAATCTCATAAGATGATCACAAGGATAGGACATAGTGAAGCAAGCAAGGAAAAAGTGGCTAGATACATCAATGAACTAAGATTGAACATTCAAGAAGAACCGAGTCTGGTGAAGATGACAACATTGGAAGAAGCATATCAATTTGCCCTGAAAGTTGAAGAAAAGTTGAACATGAAGCATGAACAGAGACAGAGAGATAGAGGAGGCAAATTTTAGAGAGGTAGAACATTTTCCCGAGGAGAGAGATCATATGTGGAGCAAAACAGACAAGAGAGCACATTCAAGAAGGAGGACAGAGATAATAATGCATACCAAAGAGATGACAAAACTTTCTACCACAAATGAAACCCTAGTTCATACTAGAGTGAAGGATATAGAAGAGATGGAAGAGGACATGATAGGAGAACATTCAAAGGAACTTGTTTTAAGTGTGGAGGTGGACATAGAGCATTTGAATGTAATCAAGGGAGTACAAGAAAGAAGATAGAGAACAGTGGAAGAGCAGCCTATGTGGAAGAACCTGTTGTATCACCCAGTTCAATTGGTAAACCTGAGAAGGGAGAATCACTTGTCATGTGGAGAGAACTATTTCAAGTAGAGACAAATGAGGAACCACCACAGAGGAAAAATTTGTTTAGAACCAGATGCAAATTCTGAGGTAAATGTTGTAAAGTTATAATTGATAGTGGTAGCTTAGATAATTTAGTTTCAGAGAAGATGGTGACTAAGCTGAAGTTGGAGAGATTGAAACACCCTAAGCCATATCAGATAGCATGGATTTGGGATGATCATAAGGTACTAGTGAGTGAACAATGTTTGGAGAAATTTCATATTGGATCTTATCATGATGAAGTATTGTGTGATATTATGCCTATGGATGTATGTCATATTTTGCTGGGTAGACCATGGCAGTATGATAGGAAAGCTATACATGATGGGAGAAAGAATACATATACTATAACATCAAATGGAAAGAGAATTACTTTGATTCCTTTGGAAGATGATCCTAAGAGTGAAGTGTGTGGGAATTCTACAATCTATTTAGTAGATGAAAGAAAATTTCTAGATGGTTTGAGACATGAGAATATGTGTTATGCTTTGATCCCTAAAAAGCCTAGAAATCTAAAAATTGAAGAATCACAACCAGAGGAGATAACTGAGTTGCTAACAGAGTATGAAGACATCATATCAGATAATGTACCTAAAGGATTACCACCAATAAGGAGTATTAGTAATCATATGGATCTTATACCTGGAGCTAGTTTGCCTAATAAAGAAGCACATAGAATGACACCAACAAAGAATGAAGAATTGAATATATAGATACATGAGTTGTTGAGGAAAACCTTGATCAGAGAAAGTTTGAGCCCTTGTGTAGTACCTGCAGTGCTAGCACCAAAGAAGGATGGAGAATGGAGAATGTGTACAAACTCTAGAGCAATAAACAATATCATAGTTAAGTATAGATTCCCTTTACCTAGGATGGATGACATTATGGATTGTTTGAGTCGAGCAAAGTATTTTACAAAGATAGACTTGAAGAGTGGATACCATCAGATCAAAATTAGAGAAGGAGATGAATGGAAGACTACTTTTAAGACAAAGGAAGGATTGTATGAGTGGTTATTGATGCCTTTTGGATTGACAAATGCATCGAGTACTTTCATGAGATTGATGAATGAAGTTTTGAAGAAATTCTTGGGTAAGTTTGTTATTCTATATTTGGATGATATTCTAATTTTTAGTAAGACAAAATAAGAAAATTTGTGGCACCTAAGACAAGTATTGCAGAGGTTGAGAGAAGAGAAATTGTTGATAAACATCAAGAAGTGTAGTTTCATGAAGGAAGAATTGGTATATTTGGGATTTGTGATTTCTGCAGAAGGATTGAAGATGGACCCTAAGAAAGTGAGAGCAATTGTTGATTGGCCTACACCTGAGAGCTTTGGAGAAGTTAGATCATTTCATGGATTAGCTAGTTTCTACCAGAAGTTCATCACAAATTTTAGTTCAATATGTAACCATATGACAAAGACAATGAGAGGTGACAAAAAAGACTTTAAGTGGACATCAGATGTAGATAAAAGTTTTGAATTGTTGAAGCAGAAAGTGACAAAGCAACCTATTTTGGCATTACCAGATTTCAATAATGTATTTCAAATAGATTGTGATGCAAATGGAAATGCAATAGGAGTAGTGTTAAGTCAAGAAGGTAGACCTGTAGCATATTTCAATGAAAAGATGAATAATGCAAGGAGAAGATATTCAGTTTATGATCAAGAGTTCTATGCCATAATTCAAGCCTTGAAGAAGTGGAGACATTATTTGATACCTAAGGAGTTTGTGTTGTATAAAGATCATCAAGCTTTGCAGTTTTGAACAGTCAAGGGAAGTTAAACCAAAGACATATGAGATGGGTAGAGTTCATGCAGAGTTAGACTTTTGTATTGAAGCATAGGAGTGGAAAATCAAACAAAGTTGTAGATGCATTGAGTAGGAGAAGGAACTTGCTGACAGAGATAAGAGTTGAAGTGTTAGGATTTGAATAATTGAAGAACATGTATGAGGAAGATCTTGATTTTGTAGATCTTTGAAAAGCATGTAAGGAGCCTGTTGTGATAGATAGGAGTAGGTGGTTGGACTATTTAATTCAGGAGGATATGTTGCTCAGAGGAAATCAATTATGTATAACTAGGATTTCAATGAGAGACAATTTGATCAAGGAGAAACATAGTGGTGGATTGGCAGGACATTTTGGCATTGATAAGATAGTGGCTTTTGTAAGTGAAAATTACTTTTAGCCTTAGGTATATAAGGATGTTAGGAAATTTGTGCAGAGTTGCAGAGTATGTCAAGTTGTAAAAGGAAGTAGTCAGAATACTAAATTGTACAAATCTTTGACAGTACCAGAGAGACCTTGGGAAGACATGGATTTCATAATGGGATTACCGAAGACATAGAGAGGACATGATTCAATATTTGTAGTGGTGGATAGATTTTCAAAGATGGCACATTTCATACCTTGTAAGAAGGCAACTGATGCAGTTCATGTAGGTGACCTATTTTTCAAAGAGATTGTAAGAATACATGGATTACCTAAGAGCATAATTTCAGACAGAGATACAAGATTTATTGGATACTTTTGGAAGACACTTTGGAAGAAGATGATGATAGACTTGAAGTTTAGTTCAACATTTCACCCACAGACTGATGCACAAATAGAGATAGTAAATAGGAGTTTGGGAAACTTGTTGAGATGTTTGGTTGGAGACAAGAAAGGAAGTTGGGATTTAATTCTATCACAAGCAGAGTTTGTATGCAAAAATTTAGTGAATAGGAGTACCATAAGAACACCTTTTGAGATTGTGACGTGAACTAACCCTAGGGGATTAGCAAAGTTGAGAGATATCAGTATGGAAGACAAAAGGAGTGTAGAGGCAGAAGAATTTACAGGACACATGGAGACAGTGCATAATTAGGTTAAGAAGCATTTGGAGGAGATGAACAATAAGTATAAGGAGCAAGAAAATGAGAAGAGAAGACACAGAATTTTTAGTGGGAGATGAAGTGATGGTATATCTAAGAAAAGAGAGATTTCTAGTTGGGACATATAACAAATTGAAGATGAAGAAGTTTGGACCATGTAGGATACTCAGAAAGTTTGATTTAGGAAATGCATATGAAGTGGAGTTATCGGAGACATTGGGTATATCACCTATTTTCAACATTGGAGATCTATATCAGCATCATGAAGCAAAATTTAGTGACAACATTAAAGAAGACTTGAAGCAGTTACCACAACAAGCATCAGAGCAGATTGAGGACATCTTGGATAGCAGAGTTGGACGTATCACCAAAGGCAAGCAATACAAGGAATATCATGTGAAGTGGAAAGGTAGATCGGAAGAAGACTCTTCTTAGCTTTCTCAGGCTGAGGTGGATTGTCTTGGTTTTCCTCTAGCCCCAACAAAGTGAGGGACTCACTATTTCAATAACCCCAGATGTATGATGCAGGAGCATCCCTGGTTGAAGAGCAATAACACATCAACCAAAAACATTTGCATTTCAATTTGTTTTCTTTTCATTTTCTATTTTAGTTCAATCAGTTCAGTTAGTAGTAGTTTCAGTATCTTGGTCCACATTCTACTGTAGTTTCATTTCAGACCTTACAAAGCTAGACTTAGCATCTAGACACCTTCATACACATCATATCCAAAATTGAGATCATTTGGATCAGGTACCAGAAAGATATCGCTATCAGAAGATCAACTATTTTCTCAAAGCAGAACACCTTAACAGTCTCAAACAATCAGCTAAAGGAGAAGACTTGCGGAGCATTTCATGACTTGCAAAGCTAAACGACACATCATTCAAGGAACTTTGGATCGTGGCCAACCTTCCCTGAGATCCGCACACTATTTCATACACTTGCCGAGGATTCCCATCTATTTAGGTCCAAGCTATCCATGTACACACATTACATCTCTTTCATTGGAGTTTGTAATCATCCTTGGCCGACACGAAGGAATCTTGTGTTCCAGAGATGATATATATTCATGTAATAGATGCATAGGAAAGTAGTGAATCAGATAGAGATAGATTGATAGTTTGAATTCTTTTATAAGGCGCTTCAAAGTTATATCTTGTACATATACTGTAACTAAGGAATCAAGCCTAAAAGCCCTCATTGTAAGCCCACATGTTGCCGGCATGTTTGTATTTTGAATCTATGATATACTAAATGACTAAATCTGCATTTGCATCCTATCTTTGAGTTGTTTTCATTGTGTTTACTCTTGCTGCATGGTCTGGACTATTCACTTTGTGGACCCTCCTTACTGTGACTGCACCACTAAATAAGGTGACCATCAAGAACATATATCCTTTGCCTAGGATGAATGATATTTTTGATCAAATGAAGGGTGCAATAGTGTTTTCCAAGGTTGACCTAAGAATAGGCTATCACTAGTTAAGAGTTAAGGAGGAGGATATCCTCAAAACTGCTTTTGGAACTCGTTATGGGCATTATGAGTTCACTGTACTTCCCTTTTGCCTCACAAATGCACTTGCAACCTTTATGAACTTGATGAATAGTGTGCTCAAATATTGCTTGGATGATTTTGTGATTGTGTTCATCGATGACATTCCAATCTAGTCCAAAAATGAAGCAGATCATGAAGAACAACTGAGAATAGTTCTGCAGTGTTCATAGAAACATCATTTGTTTGGGAAGTTGTCCAAATGTTCCTTCTATCAAAAGAAGGTGCACTATTTGGGTCACATTATTTTAGCTAAGGGAATATATGATGATCCAGCCAAGATCAAAGCCATAATGGAATGGCTAGCTCCAACTAATGTCTAAGAAGTATATAGTTTCATGGGCTTGGTAGGATATTATAGAAGGTTTGTAGAGGGATTCTCTAAGATAGAAAATCCTATTACCACCCTTCAGAAAAAGGGTAAGAGGTGCGAATGGGCTGATATATGTGAACAAGATTTTCAAACTTTAAAGCTCAAGCTCACCACGACACTGATACTTATAGTGTTAGATACAAATTGAAGGTTTTCTGTCATAACAGATTCTTTAGGCGAAGGTTTGGGTGGGGTTCTCATGCAAAATGAGAAGGTTGTGGCCTATGAATCTTGGAAACTAAAATAGTATGAAGTGAACTATGAGACCCATGATCTAGAGGTAGTAGCAATTGTGCATGCTTTGAAAATGTGGAGACACTATCTCATTGGCAAACCATTTGAACTCAAAATAGATTATTTGGGACTCAAATAAATTTTCATTCAACCTAATTTAAATGCTCGTCAAAGATGATGGCTAGAATTTCTGAGTGAGTATGAATTTGATATAGATTATATCAAAGAGAAGTAAAACAGAGTGGTAGATTCTCTAAGTTGAAGGAGACATATTTCTGTCATCACAACCTTTCACTTGACTTTTAGAGAATGGGTACTTGAACAACTTCAACATGATGAGCATTACAATAAAGTAAGAGTAACCTTAGAGAAAATGCCTCTAATCATCAGTTTGAGGGGTACAAGCTTGACCCTGATGGTTTTCTTCAATTTTATAATAGAATGTATGTACCAGATCAAGGTGCCTTAAGGGCTAAGGTTCCTGAGGAGGCACATAATGCTCCTTATTTCAGACACCCATGAGTAACTAAACTCGTGGCTGATTTGAAACCATTATACTTTTGGCCTGGGTTAAAAAGAGAGGCAATAGAGTATGTAGCTAGATGCTTGGAATGCCAGCGAGTCAAGGCTGAGCATGTGCATCTGACGGGACTTCTGTATCCTCACGATATTCTCAAGTACAAATGGTAAGTAATTAGTATGTATTTCCTTCAAGGAATACCAATGTCTAAGGCCAAGCATGATGCCATTTTGGTTGTGATAGATAAGCTTACTAAGGTAGCCCACTTTATTCCAAGGAATTTGATTGATGGATCTTTGGTATTGGAAAAGAAATTTGTTCAAGAACTTTTTAGATTCCATAGTGTGCCATAAATGGTCATTTTTTATTGTGATGCTAGAATGACCTCTAGGTTTTGGAAAACTTTGCATGCTGCTTTAGGCACTCATCTAAACTTCAACTCAACATATCATCCTCAAACAGATGGGAAAATTGAGTGAGTAAACTAGATCATAGAGGATCTACTTATAATTTACTGTATGGATCAACAATACAAGTGGGAGGACTATCTTCCATTGGTTGAATTCACATATAACAATTCTTTCTAATCTTCTCTTGGAATGGCACCTTTTGAGTCACTCTATGAAAGGAAATGTCATACTCCTATTAGTTGGGACAATGTCAAAGATGGATGAGAAGATGAGGATAATTAAGGGGAGATTGAAAGAGGCTTCTGATAGATAGAAAAGCTATGCTAATAAAAATAGAAGCTTTAGACAATTTTTTGTAGGAGACAAAGTGTTTTTGAGTGTAAAAGCTCATAAGAGTTCTATCTCGTTTGGCAAGTCATCCAACCTTGCTCCAATTTATGTGGGGCCTTTTGATATTTTGGATGTGATAAATCATGTTGCTTATAGATTGACTTTATCTCCAGCTCTATTTCAGTTACACAATATTTTTCATGTTTCTTTATTGAAACCTTATCATCCTGATGCCACTCACATACTTGATTGGTAGGCTTTATAGGTTTAGGATCCAGGAGTGGTTCAGGTAGAACCCCTATGCATCCTTGATCAACACAAAATCCATTTGCACAACAAAGAGGTGGTCTAGTGCAAGGTGCAATGGGACCAATTTTCAGAGGACAGTGCTACATGGGAGGATTTTGTAGAGATGCAACACTTATTTTCTCATTTGTTTTAGCATTTTGTACATATATCTTCAGTCATCGGGATGATGACTATTCCTAGAGGGGAGGGATGTCATAGCCCAAATTTTGAATACTAGGACAAAAAATAGTAATACATGTGTAAACATATGAGTATAGATGTTGTGTGACTTTTGATGTTAATATAACTAGTAAATTGATTATTATCATGTGCATGATGGCATTTTATTTTAACATTAATGTTATCATTATTGTAAAAAATAATATTGCAATGACTATTATATTTTGATTTATTTGAATGTGACTAACTATAGTGTTGTTGCATATGTTGTCATTGATGTCAACAAAGGTATGTTGTGGAAGATTGCATGTGATGTTAACAATGTGATGTTCAGTGATGACAAAAGAGTAAGAGTTAAGAGGAGCAGTCTAGAGGAGCATACAAAGTGATGATCAGAAGAGTTGTTAGGTTAAGGATGTCTTAACATGAAGATTTTTTTTTTGTTGAAAAGAGCTATGATTGTTGTTTATGGATTGTGAATGTTGTATTCATTGTCTCTTGATGAAAATTATTGCAAAAGATATGAAGGAAAGTGTATAAGGTTTCAAACTGTCCAAGGCACAAAAAGTTGCACTAAAAAAGCTCAGGAGAATGCTCCACATTCCTTTGTATTTGAAGATATGGCATTGTGGTATAGAGGTTAGATAGAGATAGGGGTGAAGTATGTGTGTTCTTGATTTTAGAGCATAGAAGTTACTGTTAACCTTTTTTCCCTCTGTCTAGAAAATAGTTAACCTGGTATTTTCCTTGAAAATCTCTTTGAAAAGATCCCTATAAAGCAAAGTGCCAAATTTCCCAGAGGCCTTTCCTAACAAACCTTACCATTGGAAAGAGCTCAAAAAAAAAAGCAGGTTTGCTTTTTATAGCACCTGGAAATTCGTCCAAATGAAGAAGTTATGCACGGTCAAAGTTTCAGTCAACTGATAGTTCAAATGGGCATTTTGGCGGGCTCTCAAAAGATTCCATTAGCCTTTTAAAAATGATCGCCGTGGATCGTGACACGTGTCAACGACCGAGCGCAGTTTTTAAAAGTTTCAATATTGCCGCGGAGGGCAACACGTGTCGGCTTTCGCCGATGTTTCATCAGAGTTTCAAAAGTTTCTAAGCCGTAGCTTCCTTAAGGTTTCCTCACAGTTTCTTATTGTTTCTGAGAGTTACGCGGATGGCACCACATGGAGCCACCCGAGGGACACATAAAAGTAACTTAAGAGCCTTGTGGACGGAGACAGGTGGTAGCTTCCACTTTCGTTTCTAAACAGTTTCTCCACTTCCGCCGAAGTTTCGTGGGCCCCTTTTATAAAGCTTTGCAGTTCCACGGATGTCGACAGTGTCGCTTTCTGTTGAGACCCTTTATTGTTTCTAAGATGGGGCGGAATGCGCCACGTGTTTCTGTGGTTGCTGCAGGTTGCGACAGGTGGCAACGTCTGCCAAAGTTTCCAAGTTTCTATATTGTTTCTCAAGCTACCGTGGATGCTGACAAGTGGCGGGATCCGCTGGAGTTTCTTTAAGTTTCAAAGAAAGCGCGAAAGGCGCCAAGTGTCCCTCAAGAGCCCCGCGGAAGCTGACAAGTGTCAGCCTCTGCAGTAGTTTCTATTTTGTTTCAAGGCTTGGCGCAGGCAAAGTGGGTCCCAGTAGTTGCCCGGTTGCTACGGATGATGCTGCAGGTTGCGACACATGGCATAAGGAGAGGCCCGGTTTGAAGGTTTCAGCATGGGCGCGGGTTGCGACACATGTATTATACAAGGTACTGCGGGGCAACACGTGTCAGCTTCTGCGTAGGTTTCTGGCAGGGGCTTCTCAAGAAGGTGATATAAGATGGACCCGACAAGCAAAATAAAATGCAGCTAGGGGTGGTTTTCGGGTCCGCAGCTCGTATGTTCACGCAGACAGTGGGGTCCACAATATGCAGGGTCTTTTGGCGCCCAGATGCGGATACACATACAACCCGGACTCGAGGGCATTTTTCAATAGCTTCATAAAGAGCTTCGGATCTGCAATTTGCATTTAGGGTTGTATGTGCCAAGACATAGTAAAGATATTGAAGCGATATACACACAGATGCAGAAGTGATATACACAGGCGATTGACCAAACTTTGACCACCTGTATCTCCTCCATTTTAGTAAATTTTCACATGCTGTAAGAGGCAAGGTTGTGTATTTTCGTCCCCTCTTACATTTGGCAGGCCTTTTGAGAGGTTTTGTGACACTTTTTCAACAGATGGAGATTTTTGGGGGCATTCATTACAATAGATATGGCAAGCAGCTGTTAGCATTCGATGCTAGGTTATCCTCCACCATTTCTGAGGATCAGATCGATGACGCGGCTGTTTGCATTGAAGACCCAAATATCTCCCACCTGCCTCGGTTCCAGATCTTTTGCGCCATTACTCTTGGCAGGTGGACGTCCCTTTAGGAAAATATCTTCTGGTTGCAGCTCGCTGGGAGAAGTCTGTACCGACTGAGGTCAAAATGAAAAATGCTATATATACATGTAAAGCTGATGTGTAGTGGTAGTAGTTCTTCTGGGCTATTATTTTTAATGGCTACTGGACCTCTATAATCAATATAAACTGGTATTTTTGCCTCTCTTTTGTTATTTTTAACACTGTGTCTGTTCTTCTGGACCTCTCTAGAATTAATATGAGACTGTGTAATGTCCTTCCAGCTGTGAGATTATTACTGTGTCTGTTCAATTGCTACCAAACA
Organism: Cunninghamia lanceolata; assembly: GCA_027924645.1. Taxonomy (NCBI): domain Eukaryota; kingdom Viridiplantae; phylum Streptophyta; class Pinopsida; order Cupressales; family Cupressaceae; genus Cunninghamia; species Cunninghamia lanceolata. The sequence goes on along the minus strand of BSBN01001318.1, from coordinate 2,251,406 downwards.
CTTTTGAATCTGGTGTATCACTTAGTTCCTTTCAGCATTTCATTTTAGTTTCCTTCTACCCCTTTTCCCCTGCAAGCGTTAGCACTAGGTTTAGATGTATTTCTCTAAGATTTAGGCCTAGAAAGAGGAAGCCAGCCTTCTCTAGAGGTCTGATCTCATTTAGCAAGGTCCCACACTTTGAGATCATTCCCATGTTACTCTAGATTGCATGAGGTTTCACAGCTGCATGCAAAGGGTGCAAATCTGGGTGATAACAGTTACTATATAAGATTCCAGAGCTAGGAAAGTGAAGATAGTGGTACAATGGTGTTGTAGTAAGAAAGAGTCAAAGACATGCTCCACATTTCTTTGCATTTAAAGATGTAATTTTGTGGCTTGGAGGATAGATGGATAAAGATGAGAAGAATGTTATATTCAAGTTTCAAGTGATAAAATGTACCATAGAGGTTCTTTGGAGTCAGAAGGGTAAAGACAAAACATGTTCCTGATTAGGGTTGTCAGAAGGAGAAAGTAAAAGTCACCACATTTAACTGCAATACAATCTTTGGTGTTGCTATTTGAAGGATAAGTTCAAAATGATTTTATGTGTTCTCATTCCAAGTTTCAGGTGTTGAGAAGTACCGCAAGTTTATTTTTCAATGTTCTATTTCATGATTGTGTATTCAGAGTTTACAAGTGATGTTGGGTTTAGTGTTTGTTTGTTTGCGCTAGAAATAAGATGCATAATTCAAAGAAAGGAATGTATGGGAATGTTCTTGCAAGTCATATAATGTTTGTGAAGTGATTTGCATGATGTTATTTGGTTTCTCTGGTGCCGTTTTAGGTCTGGAGTTAATGCTTGGAAGGATAAGTGTTTGCTAGGCTGACTTTGTGTGCTTAGGTGATTGCACCGTACGTTTGGAAGTGTGTGCTAGTATGGAGATGTGTGTTAAGATGAAATAGGTCCTGATTATCATTCTTGTTATTGCCATTGCATGTTTCATGCTACACATTTCATCTGGCTGACAAAGGAGAAAGTTTTTAAAGCTTGTAGAGGATATGAATGAAAGATCAACTTTATTGCAAAAAGTGAGTGTGTGAGAGGGTACGAGGATGTATGTGCGAGTGTGGATGTGAGTATATATGTGTGTGGAAGTGTGTTGAAGATAGCAGAGTTCTTTGAGTAGAGGTGTTGAAGATATATCTCAATGTGAAGGGTGTTGATGCTGCAGAGGTGATTGATCAACATAATTCATTCAAGTGTTTTGTTTAGAGGTTGCATCCTCTTCTTGTAAGTGTTGTATCAATTTATAGAGTTGTAGCTTCCTTTGGGTTGTAGCATATAAAACCTATTGTAATCCTATTTTATTTGTGAGACTAGATTTAGATAGTAGATCCAAGCAACTTGCTCATCATGGTTTTTTCATTCTAGGGTTTTTCATTTAAATCTGGTGTTATGGTTGTGTGATTATGTTTTGAATTGCTTCATTATTTGTTTATCTGTTTAAGGTAGTAGAAAGTTTTGAAAATAAAGTTGAATTGGATTAATTTGTGGTATATACTAATTCACTACCCCTCAGTATATTAGAGTGTTCTAACAAGGGTTGTGTTCTGTGAGTGCGACGAGACTAAAGATGACCCTCTCACTAGAAGAGAGAGTATCATTGGGAAGAGGAGCCTATCAGACCAATGGCTAACTTGCATGACATTATAACACACACACACACATAGTAGCATAATAGACTAGCTGCATTGGGTTTGTGTGGGATAACATTGTGTTGCATAGTGTGTTTTGATTACAAATTTAGATAGTTATATTATGCTATGTTATTGGTAAATAAATTAAATTGTGATAGATATTTAAAAAAAAAATAATACATTAACTATCTTTATTGATGTAAATAAAAAAAGAAAGTTAGGAAAGGAATTAGTTTTACTTCCCTTCTATGATGATTTTTAAATGATTTTTCTATTCTTAAATAAAATGATTTATTAATTTATTAATTAAAACATTGAGAAAGATTTTTTTTTCAAGGCTGGGCATAATTGTTTTATTAGTCATAAGCTTGAATTTTGTTTTAAAAGATATTGTTGTCCTTCATGGGTGTGGAGGGAAAAGGCAGAGACAAGTGCCAATAGGAGAGAAAAACATTTGGTTGTCTTTGAAAAACTAAAACATGTAACTAGCAGAACTTGTAGGCTTTGATAATTGCAGAAGGAATGATTTTGGGGACTCATAGGAAAAGTTACAAAAAAGAGGAAGAAGGGATTTTTCTGGGAGATAGAGAAAAGAGAACATTTTTGGCAGCTACTGGAGACTATTGAATAATACATATATAATTTGTTAACTACTTTATCCTGCAGGAATGTAAATGTCACAAATCTTTTCCTAGCAATGGAGAATTGCTTGTGTTGGATGCCATTGAGGAAATAATGGTAATTTTGTTGTTTGGATTCACAAAAGAAAATAAAATATAGAGCATGGTTACATTATTGCTACAAATTCTATAATTGCTATTGAAATTTAGAAATTGGTAGTTGGGAAATACTCTGCTGTGTGATTTTTCTTCCAGAATTTGAATGGATCATACCCAGAAAACTGCAAATCATGTAGATTGAAATTTGATAGAAAAATTATGGTAGGGTAAATTCTCAACTATCCATCTCTCAAATTGTGTAGAATAAATAGATTCTATCACAAACCATAAAAAATTTGAATTTTCTATTTCTGATTTGAGCAATCAAAATTAAATTTCAATCTATTCTTTTTTATTATCAGAAAAGCTAGATACAAAACAATTGTTATTCTTGTTCTGGTTAATTAGAAACCTCTGTATATCTATTGTTGGATATATGAATAGGAAGAGAAAACCCAAATTGGTTAAATGCTATCACGTGAAGAATCCACAGAGTTGTCAAATTAAAATTTTATCTTGAAATTTAGAACTTCATAGGGGCAACCGGATTTGAGGCAATTTGTAGGTTGCTAGGCAAAAGAAAATCATAAAAAATCCCTAATACATGGGCACCCAAGAGAGGAGTCTTAAAATTTTATTTTTCTTGTTGTTTTAAAAGATTTGGGCATGAGAAAGAGGCGGCCCTATTGAGCTGGGTTGCATCCAGCAAGGCGGGTCGAACCCTCAAATAGACTGTCACTCCCTTCTCATTACAAACTTATTAAATTTCTTTAAAAACTTATACAAGTTTCCCTTGAAATTTTGCACTATAATATGCAAATTTTTATAAAGAGAATAGTACTATTTTAGCATTATAAAAACATTAGATTATATTTCAGCTTGAATGAATAATATTATAAATGGTTGAAGAAAACTATCTCTTGCAATTGGTCAAAACATCTCAGGAAGTTAGACACTAGATTGCAAATTTTAAAAGAGATATTGTTTGTGATCTTAATACATTAGAAGTTAGAAATTCCTTACTTGTAAGAATGGAGTTTTTTTTTTTTAATAAAAAGGGGTAAAAACTTTATTGAAATCAAGAAAATAATAGTACAAAGGGATCAGGGAACCCATAGGCTCCCAAGAAAGAAAGCACAAGAACACCCATCCAGGACAAAAACCACCAACCTCACAGCCACCAACAACTTATCCATCCATATCATCAGTAATGACCCTCTCTAATTCATGACAATAATCAGGGGATAACTATCCCCACCCCTCAATCTTCCAATCATCAACATGCTTTGAAGCCCACTTAGCTAAACAGTCAGCAACTTTGTTCCATTCACGAGGAATGTGGGTGAAAGTCACCACTTCCAACATAGAGCTCATCTGCAAAATCTGTCGAACCACCAAAGCAAGATGCCAACTAACCTCAGCCACCTTATGCTCATTCAACAAATTAATAATAATCTGAGTCAGATTCACAAATAATACTACGCCAACCCAAAGCACAAGCACACTCAATAGCACAACGAATCGCCAGCCCCTTCATAAAGTTGTTAGAATGCTGCCCTTTATGAATGGAGAAAAAGAAAATAATCGAGCCAGAATAGTCTCTTCCTACTCCACCAATCCCAGTAGGCAAAGGATTACCCCTAGAAGAACCATCCGTATTGATCTTCAGAATATCTGCTAGAGGAGGCAACTATCTTCCAACCCTTTGAACCTTCTTTCTAGCCCGTCTACCTCTCCTGACACACGTAGAGACAGAAGTCAACCCCTGTAAGCCCAATCTATTCACAATCTCATCATCACTCCTTTCCAAAGGCTAACCCACTTCACATTTGGCTTCTATCGTCTCTTGAATCATACCAACTATTCTGTGCCAAACTTGAAGAACCATCAACCTATCCCCACAAAAAATCCTACGATTCCTTTCCAACCAAATTTGCTAAAGGATGAAAGTAGGACCAATGCACCACACAATTTGGAGGAAAGAGGCATGGGAAGGAGGTCTTCCCAGACAGCTCTAGAACTCAACCAGGGAAGAAGGATGCACACAAGGATGTTTCCAAACACCCCACCATAAATGCCAAAACAGTAAAGAATACAAACAATAGAAAAACAAGTGGGAAGAATCCTCCTCAATGCAGCCGCATAGAACACAAATAGAGGGACCCTGGAATCCCTACTTCCAAGGATTATCCCAAGTCAAACATCTATTACAAGCCAAAGTCCACACAAAACAATTACACTTTGGCCACGAAAACTTGTTCCACACATGTTTCCACCAAGGGACCTCCACCCCACCAAACTTCTGAGCCAGCAGCTCCTGAAACCCACTGGCCACAGTGAAAACTCCCTTAGGATTCAGATACCAAGCAAGAGTATCCTTATCCCTAAGAGAGATGCATTGTCTACGAGAAAAAATATTTTGAAGCTCAGCACAATCCTTGTCCAACCCAACAATAGGCCAATCATAAGGATCCTTCCACCTAGCCACTTCCATCTGCCCACAAGGATAAGAAGTCTTGAAATCAATCACCCTTGACCAACCAGCCTCTAGGAAGCGTTGGCACATATTCAGCAAGTTAGGGTACTGACGCAAAATGGGGGGGAAACCATCCCAAGAATCAGACCAAAAGAGAGCCTCAGCACCCCTCTTACATATCCAGAACAAGCTCTCCTTGATCAACACAACCCCTTTCTTAAGCGTTCCCCAAATCATAGAACCTTTCCCCATCAGAGTATACCTGGGAATCTCCTCCTTCGGCACCCCCGGAAGGTACTTGTGAGATAAAATCCTGGCCCAGATATGATCCTTCTTCACACACCACCTCCAATAAAGCTTTGCAGCCAACGCCAACATAGACCAAGTCAACTACCGCAATCCAAGACCCCCAAACTGCTTCAGGCTACACACAATACTTCACAAGGCTCCACTTAGAGGAGGACAAGCTGCTCGCCCATAAGAATTGTCTAGCCAAAGAATCCAGATCCTTCACAAACCCCACCAGAGCCACCTAGAGCATGTACCTATAAATAGGAAGAGCCTGTACCTATAAATAGGAAGAGCCTGCACCACATATTTAAGCAGCTGAATGCACCCAACAAAGGACAACCATCTATGAGTCTAATGATTTACCTTCGCGTGAAACTTGTCCAGAATATTCTGCCATGACTCCCTAGGAAGACTACCAGAAGAGATAGGAATACCAAGATAGGTTAAAGGGAGAGAACCAATCTGAAACTTCAAGATACAGGCAATCCTTTGCTGAATCAACCGAGGAGTATTGAAGAAGAAAATGGAAGATTTATCTTCATTAATCAATTGACCATAAGCCACATGATAAATATCCAAAGCCTTCCACAAATTTGTAGCTTCTATGATTGTAGCCATACCCATCAAAGCAGTATCATCCACAAATTGCAGGTGAGATTGAGGAGGCAAGCCATTACCCCACACCCAGCCCTGAATAAAACCCAACTCCACATTGTGTTTCACCACTCTCCCCATACCTTTAGCAAGAAGAATAAACTTGTAAGAATGAAGTTAGGAATGAATGAAATTAGAATTTTCTTGCTTGAATATGAGTAGTAGTAAGAATAATTGAAGTATTAAGAATAATTTAAGTCATATATACTTGCTTGAATTGAGTAGATTTTACATATCAAATTGAAAAATTCTTGTAGTGACTTAACTTGCTACTGCTTGAAATTATTCCATTATGTTGTATAAATTATGACATACTTAAATGAGGTCAAGTAATGATTATGGATTATGTGTGTAATATAGACATGCATGATAGGTGATGATGTGGTTTATAATGCTTGCCAAGATAAAACTCAATAGCTATGATATGGGGTTGTTGATTTTATTTTGCCACTTCTTGTGTTATAGATAATGCATTTCTATATGTTTTCCAGATAAGCATTAGGTAGAATGCATTCATGTTAGAAGATTAGGACTTCATGGGATTTAATGCATGTTGGCCATGGTGGGCTAGGCTCTTTGTGATGGGTTTGGCTCCTCATGTGGTAGCATGGGGAAGCCTATGGCTTCATGGCAAGGTGAAAGTCATCCCAATGATGCTCTCTCTTCTTAGGATATGAGGGAGAGGCCTTCAGACAAGAGATTCCACTTGGATATCTTCTTATATTGATACATTTTATATGATTATTAACATGATATGGAATCATGTATGAAGGACTCGGTCCTCTTATTTTAATTGATATAATTATAAACATTTGATTATGTGTATTTGATAAGCATTGATAGCTTTGTATGATAATTTCATAAGCTAGACTCCCATGATATAGGAATGATGTTGCAGTGTTATTGTGCTTTCATCATTATTGAATAAATTGAGTTATTCTTTATCATATATGATTATTATTGAAATCATTGATGAGACTTGAGAAACTTATGTTTTAATTATTACAAGTATGTAAATTGACATTTTTTTAAATATCATATTGTGACGCTTGTGTGAAAGTGGTATGTTATGGAATATTCCTTCAAACCCTGATGTTGCAAGATATATTCATGGATGTAAATAGTTCTTAAATATGACTTTATCATAATTAATATCTTTATTTATTATGATAACTATATGTTAAATGGAGTGTCATTACAGTGACAAAGTTTGAGTGCATCTTTCAAAGGATTGATATGACTATAATAGTCCTAATTATGTTGAAAACCTTCACTTATGGATTATTCCTTTACTATCATAACACCACTTCATAGTCTTGACCACCATTACACTTGAAACCATCAAAATAACCATTATATCTAAATATAATCATGAAATAATCAAGCATTTACATCAATTAGAATCAACAAAGTTTCCTTCAAGAAAGATTGATCCTAGGGTTTGGTGATTTGCCATTGGCAATCAAACCCTAGGCCTTCATTTGAAACCATCCTAGTTTGATTTTGGCAAGGAAACTTTGATTAAAACCCCTTGTATTTGATTGATAATCACCGAGTTTGCCCTTTCGACTTGGTATATGGCCCAAAATAGGTTTGGAAACATAAAAGTTCTTAATGTATTTCACGCTTTTACTAGGGATAGACTATTATAATAATCAAAACAATAGTTTTCCCTTTTTCCTCCCCAACATCATCATAAAAACTAGACTTTCAATCACATAAAATGGATGATATAAGGCTCCTCTTATCCCTCATATAGCTCCTACATGTGTGAGGCCTAAATCATAGTTTTAAGCATTGAAAATGGACCCACGAAAGCTAGTTTATAAGGTACACACAATCCTAAAATGACAAAATCATAAAATTTAATACTTTTTCATGTTCCTTAAGCCTCCTTGAATCCATACATGTACTTTTGTGGGTCCCCTATGGTGATATCATCACTTTAATTTGTTTTTTTATAATCTTTTAATCATTCAAAATGATTTAAAACAGTCCAAAAGGGATTATGATGGCTAAACCAGGGTTATTCCTTTGTAAAGAGGCCATCAAATTTAAGGCCAAAAGTAATGTAAAAATAAAAAATTCAAAATTTCCCTCCTTTTATAATTCAAAATTTGGTGCCGAAATGTATTTGAGTGATTTTCAAAGCATATTAATGGTTTTACAATTATTTTGATGGATTTTAAAGGATTTAATGACTATTATATGAGTGGTTTTAAGGATTATGGATAGTTTTGAAGGCTATTTGAGGGTTGATGGGTGTTTTCACACCACTCAACTTAGATAAAATACTAAGTATCTTATCTCTCATGAAAAGAATCAAATCCCTAATAATGGAAAATGAGTACCCCAAGGTCTCTCCTAGCTAATATAAACATCACTTTACATCATTCAAATCCTCAACCCTAGGACATGTTGGATCCTCATAGATTCAAGTCTTAATAACTAATGATAACATTTATGGACTAAATTTTGTCAAAACCCCAACTAATTCAGTCATGAAACCCTCAAGAACATAAGACCTTTGGAATCTTATTCTATGACTTCTCCATACAATTTCACCATGTCCCTTGGAATCAAAATCAAGAAAACCCTCCATTTTATAAACCTTCCACCACAAAAGGAAAGGAGAACCTTTAACTTGTAAAGTATTTATGAGTAAATAACATTCACTACATCAACAAATCAAGAACATTTTACAAAAGACAATGAACTTCAATGTTCATTCATTTATTACTAAACTCTCCTTTTAGAGAAAAACCCCATGTGGAATATCTAAAATGATTTAACCAGTAGAAACATGATATTAGTACTCCTCTTGGGCAAAGGGAATCATAGAGAGGTTTTCTAAAAGATGAAAAATCTAAAAAACAAAAACCCTCCCCCTCATACAATAAAATGAGAAAGTCAGAATTAAAAAAAGCCACAATATATATTATAGATCCTTTGATTAATACACACATGTGAAATATTTTTGCATGAGATGTTGGACATGGGAAACTAACATCTACAATTGTTAATATTGAAAAAAAAATTATATGATAGCTGGCCATAAGGTTAAAACAACTAAACAAGGATTTGTCTTTTGTTATAAAAATTGTCACAATTAAGATAAAAGGTAGTGATAAAACATAATAAAATGCTTCCTTTAATGGTTTTAAAATGTCTAGGTGCCAAAATCATGTTTGAAATTGTGTTAGGACTTGTTTAAAGGGTTTTAGAATCCTAAAGGTGGATTTAATGATTTAGGAGACACAATTTAGCTCTCATAAGTAGAAATTTGACTTTTAATCACCTTCCTTACATAAAATACATATCCACACAAGATTTTCAAGGTATTCCAAGATATTCAATACAAAATAAACCCTTACCCTCATAATGTAAAGAGGGTATATGATTTACACCATGAAGACTACACCTTAACACTGAAGATAACATACATATGCTTGCCTAGTTGCCATATAGGGTGATATCACTAGTCAAGACACACAAAAAGAGGCAATGAAGCCATCATGGGATTAGAAGCTCAAAAACCAACATAATGATAGAGATATGAAAATACCAAATGAAAAAGACTAATATCCCTACCAAAGATTATTACCAATGGTGACTAATTAAAGGACAATGAGAGTCACTTCATGCTCACCATATCTAGGCCACCAAGCTACATGCTATAATAAAGAACAATATTAACCAAAAAAATCCACCCATGCAGGATATATCATTGTGAATAAATGCACCTAGAGCAGACAAACCAAACAAAGGTTGAGAGGGCCAAATCAAACTAACTCACCATGACCCAAGCCAACTAGACAAGATGAAAAACTCAAGGGGGATTGGGAAACTCAATCAAAAGAGGGGGTCCCCATTTCTATTGTGTAATTATGGGGGGTGTGTGTAAGGTACAATATATATGACTCTAGAGTAGTAGTGGAGGTCCTTTAATAGATTTGTTGTAGACATTGTGACATGGATAACTTATAGAGAGATGTGGGGTTAGCTTGAGCATAGAAGTTAGTTAGGTTAGATCAAGTGCTCACAATGGTTTTTCATGAGGCACATTATAGTTTTGAAAGATTTCTTTATGAGTGGGTGCTTGGATAGTTTGGGCTTCAACCACCAATACACCCAAGTAGTTGTTGTACAAGAAACACTAGTGACCATCATTGAATTTAAGTGAGATGGAGGTGCCCACATTCATGTAGACACAAGTCCCCACTAGTGATAACATGTAGGAATGAGCTCATAAACACATCTTGGAAAATAAGGCAAGAGTCACATACCTATAAATTGATCATGAGAGACAACATGATCAACACCATTATATCCCTTAGATGTTGGAGGGCTAGGTGACAAAGGAGGTTCCCTTGTAGATGTGGATAATCCATAAGAGGTTGTCAGTGGTAGTGAAGAGGGGGGAGGAGACATGAAGGAGGATAAGGCACCCCTATGACATATGGGAGATAATGATTGGTAAAATATGTGATTTATGTAGCACTAAATGTTTTAAATTATGTTTCTTTATAGTATAATATACATATAGAAAAGTTATAAAATTCATAACATGTGTGACATATAGGGAGTGTGGGTGACTGGTTAGGTTTCAACTTAGCCACAATAGATTATTAAGGAGGGGTGCCCCTATGGTATATGAAAACCAAATAGAAAGGGATCATAATATGGCTCGATTGATTTGAATCACTTTTTAATCGTATCACTCAATCTTGTGTATCTTATTTATAGTTGCATCAAAGTGTAATGATCTCCATGCCAAGTGGGATCGATTATAGAGGGAGTTAGTAGTGGAATATGCAAGGATAGATATGGCCCACCCTCAAGTGATCCTATGGGTATGGGATTTTTAGTAATGTGTAAAATTCCCTACTAGATATGATTGAAATTTTTTCCACTAGTAGAATTTTGGCAAATAAATGACTACGTGACTAAAACTTTTAGTCACAACAACTAAAAATGACTAAATTCTAATCATTTTTTGCAACACAACTATAAATGACTAATTTGATCATAAGTGTAAAATTAAGTGGAAAGTAATAAAAAAGAAAGCGAAAGCCTTAGTTTTTTTTATCATCATAAGTGACTAATTTGATCATAAGTGGAAAATTAAGTGGAAAGTAATAAAAAAGAACTTAGTTTTTTCTGGGGCGCTAAACAATTTTAAAAGATAATTTCCATTTCATTTTTGGGGTGCCAAACAATGAAAAAAATAATTTTCAGTTGAAGTGTATTGAGTGGGATTTTTAGTTTGTTGGTTGGAAGAAGTCCAAAGATTTTTTTTGGGCATGGCATAGAACCAGTAGTTGGTTGCACCATCATCTATCCATCTTTTTGAGAAAATCTAGGATAAAGGCACATTGAGTTTGCTCTAAAGAAACCTTTCTTTATTGGCTTTGAATTCATCCACACTGTAGAGATTCACAAGGGTTTTGAGGACAAATCATGCCCACATTGAGATAATATTCAAGCTTTTCTTGGAAGCCTTCATCCTCACATATTGCTAGGTATACTCTACGCCGTTAGGATTTTTAGTTTTGTTTGAAGTTTCGAGGAATATCTTGCTTGTCTCTTTTCGTTTAATGATGACCATTTGAAGATTTGTCATGATTGCCTTATTTCTTTTGCTAATTGTACCCTTTTCTACATCTTGTAACTATCTGGGTTGTCTCTTTACAATCCATACTTGTACTACATTAAAAGGCATCTTAGTATTGAATGATTTGATGTGGTTGTCTGTTGTTTCTTCTTGCCATGAATATCAAGGCATGGAATGTCAATGTAACTAAAAAGCTCACTATGGAACTTCACAAAGTTACAAGATAGAAACAAAAAATAAATAGAAAACCTTTATCTTTTGCCCTATTTTTTTCTAAAAAACTATGAATAAAAGAAGGAATCTCTTTGCACTTGGTACAACACAATAGCCTTGCTACAAGCCTTCCATTGTGGCCTTAAATCTCCCATAGTAATTGACTCATTGCATTCATTAGTAACCATGCAAAGGTAATGAATGACAAGCTTGATAACCTCTGAATGTAGACTCTTTTACGTATCTTTGTAAACACTGAAAATGAAAGAAGTGCCCATCTGCACATTGTACCATCTTGTCCAAATAAAAATTCCATGTAACAACACTCACATTCAATAGTCTTAGCCACAATAGGGTATTCCTAATTTCCACTTCTTGCTTTTGTTCCACTGCATCCATCTAACTTGCACTAGTTTCAGTATAACCTACATCCCAAGAAGAAACACCATATCCCCTGACTGCCATTTGTATGTGAAAACCTTGTCACTAGAAGTTTGACACTATTTTCATGAGAAGTGCTTGAAGAGAAATAATTGTGCCCCCTAGCTATTTATTATCACTGAAGTAAAGCCCCCACTCAGTGCATGACCTTGGTCATAGTGTGTTCATTCAAAATAGCTGCCATTGTTATGACTGGGAGTTCTCTTATCTCTGTGACTTCTTACTGAAGAATTGATTCTCACCCTTCTTATTCATAAATTTTGCTTATCCTTACAAACATTGTACATATATTCTGAAACCATTAAGCATATTCAGAATACCTACACTACTTCACTTCCATATACAAGACTCATATGAATCATCATAGTGACTGTTATATAAGCTTCACAAGCTACACACCATACAACTCATACAAACTTATAACAACGTTTCTCAAGAGAGTACATGAGAATGCATCACCAAAAGTAAGCACATGCATTGAATATATTGTGAGCTTTTCTGAGTTGGTTTTGACAAGAGATTTGACCTTTTCATGTGTTACTTAGACCACATACAGTCTAGATTTGAATGTCTATGCATGCCATGACTTTTGATTTTTAGGACACATGGCACATTTGATAAGCTCAACCACTATGATTTAAGTTGTTGTAAATGTTCTCGATTGATTCCTTTATTACCTATGTAGTCCTAAGGAAATCTAACTAATGCTTACTTCTATTTACCTCAAGCCACATGCCAACAAAAGGATGAAACCAAATTTTAAGGATATTTCTAAAGTGCCTTAAGATCTAGGCTCAAGTAATCTGAATTATCTCTCTGTTAAAATCAATTATAAAAAATTTAAGAATTTGGAATTAAAATCTAAGGTGTTGGGTTCATACAGAGTATAGCTTGTCATGTCAACCTATTGACATAGGGTTCATGTCATATGGGAGCTCAAAAGGAAGACACATCATCATTATGGTCATCACTAGTTAAACCAACAAAGAGAGCCAAACATTATCTTTATTGCAGGCCAAAACTGGGTTTAAATCCATGAAAATACATGTCTTACTTGGCATGAAAATTCTATGTTTAAACCTTTAGCAGGCCCAAATAGACTGAATGCCAAATTTGTTCATGTCAAGGAACAAATGGAATCAAGTGATTTATATATGGTGAAGCAATGCCAAGCAATCTAAACTTGTGTAATTTGGTAGACTTGATTAGACCCGAGATGAAACTGCACATTTTGATTTTGAGGTTGTAAAGAAGACAATTCAAAGAATACTATCTGTAGCTTCAATGTTGTGAGATCAACACAGTAAATTTTGGGATGCAATTTTGCATCATGGACACTAGATGTTTATCTTTTATGTCTTTTTCAATTTAGTATATATAGTATTCCAAAGATAGTGCAAGGAAATGGTATAATTGTGCCATTTAATTTGCAGTCTCTCATGCTGAATGAAAGGATACAAAGCTTTCCAAAGCTACATGCTGCCTAGGTAAAGGTTGAGGAACATCTTCACAGGTTCCCTTAGGATACACCATATATAGAGTTTGAGCACAAATAAGTTAGATCAATAGTATTTATTTTTTGTACACAGTATTGTTGTGTGAGAAGAACTGATATTAGAGTTTGTCTGAGGATGTACATAATATTGCTATGTGAGAAGAACTAATTGAGCATTTGTGACTGTCCTCAACACTATCTTCTTTAGGATGAAACTACCCTCTCAATCTGTTGGTGCTCAAATCAACAAATTACAAAACCCTAAAGATATTGCAAGTCTTATGATAAGGTTTTATATGTGAATTTGGCCAACTAATAGAATTAATCAAATTGATTAAAATTCTCTGCACTTTAGGCTTTGTTTGGCCTAGGTGGGTGTACATTAAATTCACCAAATAATTATTAGGATTCAAATATGTTGGTGACTTTAGAACAAATTAAGGAATTTATATAATTTTGTCAATTAAATCATCCACTTCACTTAATCCAATCTGGCATATGATTTGGATTAATTTCTTTTATAAATATTTAAATCCTATTCCTAAAACAGAAAATTAAAATTGGATTTTTGAAAATATATACAAGGAAATGATTTTCACAAGAGAACAACTGGTGCCTGTTCTTGGGTTATGGAGTCTTTATTCAAAAAGATTTGTGCTTCCCTTTTAGCCACAACTTGATTTGTTTGGCAATTCAAGGTCTATGACTTGCACATACATGCAAATATGTAAATTATCAAATTCTTCTTTAATGATCCAATTAATCTTCCCAAGTTAGTATGATTCACCTATAGAATTGTAATCCTTTCTCGATGGAGACCAATAAACAAACCACACGAGAAACAACAAATGTGTTTTGAGAAATACAAAATATACTTGATATATTGATTTGAATAACAAAGGAAAACTAAGTTGGAGACAACCAGATAAATGGCTAACAATTGAAATCAACAAACAAATGAGAACTAAAAGTTTAGCACTAGAGAAAAGCAGCTTTTACATTGATTAGCTTTAAAGAACAGGCTATGCAATGTCTCTTTCAAAAATCAAAATTCCCAGAGAGAGCCCATAAGGTCTTGGATTCCCTTTTATAGATTCAAGGGAAGCAACAAGATTCAGACCTCTCACATTTAAAATGGCTCTGTATTCCCAACCCTTGGCATTCATTACAATATTTTCACTTTGATAAGTCTAAATTAGACTTTCAAGCACATTTTGGAATACATTATAAAAACATGAAAAGCATAAAGAGACAAAAAGGAGAGAGTCCAAGATGTGGTGGTGCTATTTGATGCCAGCATATAGCTCATTGCTCCTCTGCACCAAAACCTATGTTGCTTATCAATCTGCAAGATACATGCTCTTCCATTGAAAAATTGCAAAATCACTAGGCCATTTGTAGTTTTGAATCTCAAGCAAGTTAGCTTGGTGATCCTTCCATCTTTTATCCAATAGAGCTTCGGCATCCATCGCAAATTTCCCATACCCAACATCCAAGGCAATCACTCTATCCAAAATCATGTTGAAGCTGATGATGTTGACATCTCCATTCTTCTTCAAAACATCCATGATTTGACATACTGTTTGGCCAAACTCCACTCTCCATGCATCAAGGCTCTTGATTTGCTTGTCTTCTAATAGAATTGAGGGGATAAATTGATGCTTAAATGTGGCAAAAGACTCAATTTTGGCCTACATCTTTTGGCCTTCATCGTTGGCATATTGGTACTCCTCCAAGATCAATCCTGGATCATCTTTTCTGTAGGCTTCAAAGTTGCAGGGGCCTCAAGATTTGTTTGCAAGAATTTACAGAGAATGGTCAAAGTGTGGTGTGAAGGTTGCCGTCTTTGATACAAAGGGTCCAAAATAGAAAAAATCACTTTGAGTTGCTCCATGGCTTGAGATAAGGAGGAATAGCAATCATGCACATTTCCTAGCTTATCAACAACCAACTTCATTTTGTATTCCAATATTTTTTCAAAAACTTCAAAAAATTTCAACTTTACCTCTTCTTTTGTCATTTCATTTTGTTTTCTCAAATCTTTAATTTCCTTTTTCAAATTTCAATTTCAAAGCACCAATCTCTTCTATTGTCATTGTGGCATCACTTGTTTCTTTTGGTATAGGGGTTTGATATGGTACAATAGCCTGACTTTGAGAAGAACTCATATATTGCAATTGCTTTCTCAAATTGACATTCTCAAGGAACAATCTATTTACTTCATCATTTATTTCCTTTCAAGTTTTCTCATAATCTGGTACTCTCTGTTCTAGTCTTTTTACAATAGCATGAGTGAACATGGTAGTATGGATGGCAATTGAACCCCTCGTCTCTTGCACAACATTGAGCAACCTTGGTTTTCTTGTATTCTTTTGTATGGCCCAAATTACAAGAGTCTCTGTTTTTGGGTTGAAACCACACCCACTAATGCCATCCTTATGATCATATTCAAAAACAAGTTTTGGATCTTCTTGGCTTCTGAATTGGTCAAGCAAAAAGACTTTTTTCAACTTAAGGCCAGGAATGATTAGTATATTGCTATTAGGACCATTTTCCTTGCTTCTTTTGGACTCACATTTATTTCATCTATATTCAAATCTTTAAAAGTTTGTGTGACAATCTCCTTATGCTGTGATTCATCAACACCCATTTTGTTTATTGCCACCTTTTCATTAAACTCTTTCATTTTCATTTTTAACTAGAAGTCCTTAAACTTTGGAGTCTTGATAAAGTCATCATCTTCAATAAATCTCATTGATGCCACAATTTTTTCATCTTCCTCTAATTCTGGTTCACCTTGGGTTTGTTTATTCATTCTGGCCTCAGGCTTGTGTACATTTGCCTCTTGGCCAACTAGTGGTTGATCAACTTCTTCATCACCCAAGTGCCTAAGAATATTGGCCACATCTTTAGTGTCCCCAACTTCTTTAGTCATTTCATAAGGAACAAGTGGAGGCTCACCTTTAGTTCTTTGCCTTTTCAATGAAGGGGATCCAGGAACCTATGGATCTTATACTGACATAGCATTAGGGGCAGGCTCATGAATTTCAATTCTTGCAGACCTCTTCACTGGAAGCTTGGTAGCCTTATGAGGCTACTTCCTAGACTTTCCATAGATACTCTCAAAATTATCAATTATCAATTATCATATCAATCCTCTTTAGAGGATCCTTTTCTTCAGCAAAAAATCCAAAAAAATGGGGATTCTGCTTCTTCTCATCTTCAATGTTCTTCAAGATTTCCCATTTCCTTTTCCTTGAATAAACTTCTTCAAAAGTTACCAAATTTCTTATCACATCCTCATCAAAAAGAATTTGATGGGATATCTCCATTTTTGTCAGAATTATTTGCCTTACAAAATTCATGTGACCCTTAGGGTCACAGATTCTGTCAGTTCCAGATTTTAAAGAATATTTGCCTTGAAATAGGCCTGCAATTCCTCAAGAGTGTCTGAGACAATTGACCAATCACCAAATACAGTGACATCAGGCAAAAACGTGCCCTTTTTCTACTTTTTTATTACCTCTTTTTCCATCCACATCATTTGCCACATAAATTTCAAGAACAATATTCTATCTGATACAAACTTTGGTAGTTTATGGGGTGCTTGGGAACAACCATACACTCTGATGATAGTGTGATCAGACAAAAAGAACCAATCAACCTAATTATGCTTATGACCTTGATCTAGTTTATGTGTAAGTGGCCTCAGCATCACCATGACCTCCTTGGTCAACCTAGGAGATCAATTTCCAAGAGAGTTCATTATCTTAACACTAAATTTATCATGAAATACAATGTAATCACCAGTTTGACAAAATGAGTCCCACTTATTATACCAACACTGAGTAGGCATCCTCTGTCCTGCTTTATCAATCATGCTTATGTCCATTCTTCTTGACCATTTCCTTCTATTCTGATACAAAATTAGGTGGCACAACAAAGAGTAGAACCTGAATTCCAAGGGTTTCTTACCCTCCCTTACATGCAAGAACCCTTCATGTAGTTTCTTCTCAATGTATGATGTAAAATCATACTCAATATTTGTTTTTGGGTTCTGTATTTTAATGGCCATCATCATCAAATCAATTGGTATTCTTCCCTCTTCATGAATTCCCAAAACTTGGCATAATGCGAAGTAGGTTCTCTTGAAGTACACAACAAATTCCTCCACAGGGAAAGGCTCAATAGCATTGGATGGGATGTCAATATTTCTATTGTTAGCCCCCCTTTTCATGTATATTGGCAATTCATCTCTCCTTAGTGTTTTTCTCAAGATTCTATATTCTTGCTCAATCTTTTGCAGGTCCACATGAGTGAGCTTATTTGTTCAACATAAAACAATCCACAATGGCATTTTTGTCAACTACTACCAATGGTTGTCCATTCGGCAACTTGACTATTTTTGTGGTAGAATGGTAATATTGTGCCAGGGCCTTAATTAGTTCTACATCTACAAATACATTCAGGACCACCAATTTTGCCAAGTCTAGTTTCCATGGGTTGCCTACTGGTCCTATACCATCTTTGTTTTGGTAGAAGTACCACAACAAGTCCCACCCAGAGATAGGGATTGTAGCATCCCTACACCCCTCTTCTGCATCCCTAAACACTTTCTTCTAACCTTTGTTTATGGAATTGGGCAATAATTCTAATAGGGACTGTTGATGTGGTCTCTTTTTGGGGGCAGGAGGTTCATTATTGTTGCTGATAGACTCAAGCTTCTTGGGTGCCACTTTAGCTACTTATGCAAACTAGGGCTTTGAAATCCAAATTACAACACCAACAACTGAAAAATAGAGCACAAAATCTTCACCAACTTCTTGCAAGGAGTGCAAGGATGAACTTACTTGGTCATTTTGAAGCTTATAGAGAGCACACTGAGCTAGATAGCATCTTCTCCAAATCAAGTCTGTGATCATTGGAATGAGAAAATATCAAGAAATCCTCAAATTTTATTGTGCCAAGAAATTCATCATTACTATGGTTTGTGCCACGAGATCATAAAATCTCAGCATTCAATTCATTTCAAACACAGGCCCTTGATTGAACTAGATCCAACAGCCAGATGAGATGACAAAGATATATTGTATTTCTCGATAACCACGGTCCCGCAATGAGTTGATTTGCCCATTTATTCTTTTACCATATTGCCACAGGACCTACCCCTACCAGATGCAGGATTGCGGAAAGCATCTAGTTTGTCCCCTTCCTTTTACTGATACCCTGCTGGTATTTGATCTAGGCGTCGTGGGACTGCGGTAGCTATATCCTTTCACTTTCCCAGTTTACCGCCTTATCATAGATACTCCTTGGAATTGTTGTGGGGCTGCAGTAACTAATTCTATCTTTATTCCTTATTACCGCAACACCACCAGTATCCTTCCAAGATGCCGCATGACCATGGTATTAATCCTTACCACTTGTCTCTGTTTACTGCGATGCTGCAATTATATGATGAAACCTTCGTGGGGATGTGGTAGCCTTCTTAAGTTAAGCATTTCATACTACCAAGCCGCCATTCAATTGTGTGTGCCTCGTGAGGTTGTGGTAGACATGATTTATTCTCCTCTTGCTCCTGTACAACCGCCAAAGCATTGTGAATGACCTGCGGGATTGTGGTAAGAGACAAAAACACACAGATAGTTAGGAGCAATCAAAATTTTCTCAGAATGGTTATAATATCAGACCATGGGAGATAAATGGTAAAACCATTTGACAAGAATGTGGACCATGAGATGGGTTTATGAACAGAATGAAATCTTGTAGATTTTGGAAGGGTCCTAACATAATCAATAATGAAACTGTATGTTTTGAAGAAAATTTTCACCTTCCAGTGTACATTTCTTATCATTGTGATCTCTCCTTTGGTGCTACTGTCGCTTGAAGATTACTGTCCTCTATATCATGAAACTTTCAATAGTGCATTGTCATTTTGGTTCGATCATGCATTCTACTCTTTAAAAGTTCCCTATTGTCATGAATTATTCTTACCCTGTGTCAAGCACTTCCATCAACATTGTTCTTCATGAAGACTCTAACAATGCCTTGGAACTGTCATCTATTGAGTTTTGAATTTATTCTTTTATGACTATCTTGTGGACTGTGATTAAACCCCATGTCATTGTCATATGAATGGTTACTATCACTTGTGATTATTGCAGTTCATCTTATTTAACTCTATCCTTGTTGATCATGAATTGTCTACTAACAACTCACTATCTTGTGTGTCTTTAAAGTCATTCACACTTAGCTCATAGTGAGGTATTTTGTTTAGTGCTCATTTTCATCTCCTAATGGAGTCATGATCTTTGATAAGACCTATATGTGTGATTATATAAATGCACCATAAGGACTATCCTCCAGGTCCATACTGTGTATTTGGTTGAATATTATCTTATGGACTATCCTCTTTACCATCTAACTGTATTCTTAAGGACTGTCCCACTTCATGTAAACCTCTCTTTCCCATGATCAACACCTTGAAATTGACTGTGGTAGCTCCTTGAGATTTGTCCATGCACTTCTTAATACACTTGTAGGTTGTCCTATTTTTGAAACTTTGTGGGATGGAAATATTTATTAGTTTACCATACTGCTTTGAAGACAATGATCCCTTGACAAGATTTATGATGTTTTAAAAGCCCTCTTGACTACTCAATTACTTGTCTTTATGTATCTTTTAAAGTCCGTCAGACTACCCTATCACTGTTACTATTAATTTCAATGCCCCCTTCATGGTTATGCCATGGACTATCATTGTTTATTTGAATAGTCAAGACTGTGATCTCCTTTTGGGAATCTATAGGAAAGTGTCATGTCTTACTTTGAAGTCCATTTCCTTAAATCTTTGCTCTCTGCTCATTACTCCTATCCTAGTGCTTGGGGTCTCCTTTTTCTCTTTTCCCACTACATAGATTGAAGTCTTGTATTGTTGATGTGTCATAGACTCCTTCCAATTTGGGCAGTAGACTCCATTTTGTGAGAATGAATAGTCAAAAAAGAGTCAAAGTTTGATACTACTCCCATTGACCCCAAACATAATTCATGTACCTTGTCCATGGTTCCACATTAAGTATTCATGTCTACCAGGGAATTTGCAACTACAAAAAATGAAAAATTCCTCTATCCTTCATGCTTTGATGGATGTCCATATCCTGTTCCAAACCCTCCCATTTTGGCATAGGCAAGGAGTATGCTAGCAAAGGTTGTTGAATTTGGCTTTACACCTACTAATTGCATTTGCTTGAAAGTTTCTAAAGCCTTTTCAACAAATCCATTTTGTGCATATCCCGCAACCATTGCATTCCATGAGATGACATCTCTTTGAGGCATTCTGCCAAACAGTTCACATGCCTTGTCAATTCTTCCACATTTTGCATACATGTCTACTAGGGCAGTTGAAACTACAACATCTAACAAAATTCCTCCATCCATTACTTTTTGATAGATGTCCATACCTTGTTCCAATGCTCCCATTTTGACATAGGCACGAAGGATGCTGGCAAAGGTTGTGGAATTTGGCTTTACACCTACCAATTGCATTTTCTTGAAAGTTTGTAAAGCCTTTCCAACAAATCCATTTTGTGCATATCCAATAATAATTGTAGTTCAAGAGATGACGTCTCTTTGAGGCATTCTGTCCAACTATAATATCTGACAAAAATCCCCCTCTCGCTCATCCACACAGTCTTTGGTTGGTCTCTGCAAGAATGTGGGGAGAAAAGTAAGTCCACCGCTCTCTCGCACCACATTTAGGGTTTGCTTGTGGGGATGCGATGCTCACTCAGATTGCCTCCCACAAGCCTGTAGATTTGAGTTGCACTTCTAAGTTTTACTTTCATGTCACTGTCTTTGAGTTGCACAATGAGCAAGTTTGTTTGTACATTATCCTTTTTGAGATAATCTCAGGGCTTCTAGTATACTTATTGTGTGCATGCATTGATGCCTTAACTACTTCTAGTATTCTTTCTGTTTGTTATAGTGGATATTTATGCATCTCTCATTTGCTTTTGCAACATATTGTAATGGTCTCTTGTTAGCCCATCAGGTGTTGAAGCAATTGGAGATGGATGATGAATATGTTGGTAATGAGGAGGTGATGCATGAGTTATTTGATGCATTTTCTTGTCTTCTATGGAAGATTTATTAGTTAGGTAGAGGGTTTAAGGAAGTCTTAAGATTGTCTTCCTCTTGACAATAATCACCATGCTACAGTCTAGATTTTTGGACTCTCAAGAAGCTTATAACAGATGCATGTCAAACTATTCAGGGGCCTTTTCCACATTGGTAACCACAAGTATATGCATTCACTGTCATTGGATCTCTAATGCTAAGAATTAATACAACAGATCCAAATTGCCTATCCCCTATTTCAATTTCCAAATTCTAACAATATCCTAATTGCCTTATGGTAACAGTGGCCTAACAAGGCTAAAATAGTAGCTATCAGAGATAAGGATAGTTTATTGCTACAAGTAACAATTCACAGTGGTATCTTATGAACTAGAGCAAGTTGGGTGCATGAGACAGGATCTCTACAGAGATGACAATGTTATCTTGAACTAGGACAATGAGCTTCATGGGATAGTCATGGATTTGTGAAGAAGACATCTATGAATGTCTTTGTGCTTCGACTATGCTCAGTGATACTCAAAAAATTGGTTTCTTGCTCATTTTTTGAGCTATGTATTGTAACCATGAAGGTTTTTTTAGCAAAGAGAAAGCATTGTAACTTATTTTCAGATTTGTATGCTGTTTGTAAGCATTTTTGATCAATAAAACAAGTTTTTTTTACCTTCTCAAAGTTGTTTCATTGTGCAAGCTTCAAAATGACTAAATATACCACTAATTGACATCAATTAATAATTAAATTAACTAAATATACTACCAATTGACAGAAATCAGCGAACAATGAATAAATATGACTAAATATATGACCAGTGTTAAATCAGTGAATAAAAATGACTAAATATACTACCAAATTGATCAAAATGATGATTACAATTAATGACTAAATACACTACCAATGGACAGAAATTAGTGAATAAAAATGACTAAATAAGTGACCAGTTAACAATAATTAATGACTAAATTAATGACTAAATATATCAGTGAAAAATAAATGACTAAATAAGTGACCAAATTACAACAATTAATGACTAAATATATACTACCAAACTAATCAATCAAAACAACCAATAAATGAATAAAAATGGTTTAGTCATCAATTTGGTCTTGTTATAAATGACTGGCAATAAACTACTAATGGTCACGTGACCATGTTTGGTCATTTATAAGTAGTTTTTAGTAGTTTTTTTAGTAATATATTACTCTTTTTGTACTAGTGTTCCTTAATTTACTTCAAAATAATCAACTCCAAATGCTAAACAATATCAATAAACACATGAACAATTGAATGCCAAATCTCCAACACTTTATTATTGACTTCAATGATGATGAATACAAATAGTTATTGGTTGTTCTATATAACAGTCTGGGACTTATTTATATCAGACTTCAATACATAATGAAAATGAGTAACAAAATGCTTCAAAACTATAACAAATCAATGCCACTCCTATGAGGAATGATCAACATGACAATATAACACTATTACAGCCTTGTATGCACTCAAATAAATGTCTAATATCATTGTATATGCTACTGATATGACTGTTGAGGTGATCAAAGTGCCCAAAAATATGAATGAAGACAAAACATACAAAATAACACCTCCAATGCCAAGCGATGGGTTCCCAAGTACCACAAATAGCTTCAATGATGTTCCAAGTGCAATAAACCTTCAAGATCTTCAATGGAATGATGTCTAAGAACCCTGTAATGAAATGTTTAGCTTGCTGTTAGAAAATTAGACCTTCAAAAGATAGCAAAATTGACACAAAATAGCTCTCCTAGCCAAATCAACTACCTTGGTAATCTTCAATGATGAACACGAGCTTCAAATTCAATGCAAATATTCTTCAAACTCCTCAATATAGACCTGCAATTGTAAAACATGATGAAATCTCCATGATATCACCTCACAACAAGATATGGGATCATCTACATATCACAATCAAGGGATCATCTCCTTGACAAAACACTGAAAATACAATTTTCAGCCAAAACACAAAGCATAAGAGAACTTACCAAAAGAATCAATAGTTCAATAGTTGTAAATTGATGGTGAAACTCCTCTATTTATCCTCTCCATGGCTTAGGCATCCAATTTGCTCCAATTTTGCAAGTATTTTGAAGTCCACCAATGAAATGCCTTTCTCTTGAACAATTTTAAATGTATTGGATCAATGAAATACAACATTTAAAATCATCCTTGATTTTATTAAATTACTTCACCTCTCACTTCCAATGCCTTGAGCAATTTTAAATGAAATGCATCATCCCTTCACATAGGCGTTGATCCTTCTAGGAAAATTAAACATGATTTTAAATGAATTACTTCTCCATAAGCTTGGATGGTGATTTCCATGTCCTCTCTCTCTCTCTATATATATATGCTTTACCTCTTCATCTTGGGCGGCGATCTCTTCTTAGGAGAATGGAAACATTTTTAATTGTTAAAAATACCTCTTTGCTGGGCAATAGCTCCTTGGGCAATGAAAATAATATTTTATTTATCTTTCACCTAGCCGTTGGCTCATGATCCAAAGCATGATCAATATTTTATTACATTTTAAACTCCTTCTCCTAGTCTTTGGGTGCATGATCCAAGGAAGAGCAATATTTTATTATTTTTGCAAGCCTCCTTCCAAGATGTTTAGCACATGATCCAATGGAACAATTAAAATCATTTTCCCTTTGAGCGTTGGCACCAAACTCAATGCAATTTGCCTTCTCCTCATGCGTTGGCACAAAGACCAATATATCAAACCTCCATATGAGTGTTGGACCTATAGATATAAATAGACATTTTGAAAATGCAATTGAAGATTGACATTTTCCTTTGGCATTCAATTGGCATCAATTTGTCCAACCAATAAATTGATGAAAATACAATTTAAATATCACATTTTCCATTAAACCACAACCACTATATTTTGGCTAAATAAATAATATCGCAAAATAAACTTAGCCAAAAATAAAAATCTTATCTAGCTAAAAAATGGAGACATTACATAATGCAAGACATTGCAGTCAAAGATTGTTAGCCCATAGATAGAGATTGAGACTCTGAGAGAGAGTATCTAGTAGTAATAGGTCTCATAGTAGGTCATGTAAAAGGACACAATCACCCACCAAGATGAGGTATATGGGGAGTGTGAGAAGTGAGGTAGGAGATTACTCCTCAAGACCACATCCTTATTGTATTATGAATATATGGTGACACATTACTTTGAATTTTAAAATGGTATAAACTAATGAAATGTAGAACTTTTAGTGTAGTTTATGTTTGTAATTCTTTATGTTTTTTTTTAAATAGTTGGATATAGTTTTTTTATAAATTTAAGAGAATAACAAATATTTATAAAAAAATTAGAAAATGAGGACCCTCCAATATTACTATTGTAAATTTAATTTCTTTTCCCACTTGGCTAACTTGAATATCTAGTGCATGGAGGACAAAAATATTTTCGATGAGTATTTTTTTTTAATAAAATTTTAAAGTTAAGATTACTAAAAATGTAATAGTTTTGATAGGCCTCCACTTTATGTCTAAACAAGTTATCATAAACAATAACAAATTATACCCTTTTAGGGAGGATTCTTTCCTCTAGTGCACCATATTTTTCTTAAATTTTTAAAATAAATTTTAGTATACTTTTTGAATTTCCAATCAGCCTTGTGTTTGATTATAACAACCTAATTGTAGTAAATTAAAGCTACAATAATAAAACTAATTAAAATATTAAAATAAAATTCTTGGATTTAAGGTTTCAAGCCCTACCAAAGGGTATTTTTATATTTCCTTGAAAATATATGTAATTGGAGAAATCTAGAGTTGAAGTTGTAGTTTTGTTAAATTTTCCCAAAAAGGGGCTAAATTGCCACATAGGGTGCCAACTCACTAGTTTCAGGCGAAACAATTTCGTTTGAAACCCCTCACTATAAACACATGATAAAGACAACTTTATTTCTTGTTTATATGTTACTTGTTTTGGGTGAAAAACTTTCACCTAAAAGTCTTTTGCCCAAAACATGTGGCACCACATAGGTGCCCCACAAGCCAAAATTATTTTGGGTGAAAGTTTTTTTCTTGAAAACCTTTTAAGGTGAAATGGTTTCACTTAAAACCCTTGAGTTGGCCAAAATTGGGACACAATTTTAAACTTTTACCTGAGTGACGTAGGTGTGCTTGAAAGTTCCCTAACTCTTAGTTATACATTTTAGATTAACATGCACATATAACAATTGAGTCCTGCATGTGTTGAATTGAATGTTTAATCTATCATAGTTGTTCCCTTAAACCTATTCAACATACTATTAGCCTCCCATTATGAACTTAAATAGAATAAAAGTCATTGATTATTTGTATAGAATTGATATTTTTGAAGAATAACATTTATTGATTATTTACCCTTGTAAAAACTTTAAAACAAAATTGACCATTTGATTTCAATTAAGTTTATAACCAACATAAATATATTTTTAAATCAAGTTTTAGCATATTGGTAAGTTCTTTTATAATAGATTAATTTCTATTGAAATCTCATTTGTAATTCTTATATCAACAAGAGTCCAATTAACTTGAAGTAACTTAGTTTAGTTTTGGAAGTACTAACTCCATGATTCTTAGAACTCATTGTTTTCTACCAATATAATTTAATAACATCCAATCTTAATATAAGAGTCTTCAGTTCTTTATAGCTTTCGAGGAAGTTAGAGGGATGAGCTTTAAGAGTGGTGAGGAAGACAAATAGTCATCCTCCATTATTGTTCTTGGATGCTCCTAATCTTGTGTACGTGGTGATTCATACTAGTATTTTTTGTTTCTCTTGTTTGTCTTCATCAAACTTCTAAGTTTTCCTGATTGAATTTGTTTGGAGACTTTCTAGATTGAATTTGTTTGGAGACTTTCTAGATTGAATTTGTTTGGGGTGGTGTGGGATTGTGAGATTTTTGAGTGTTTAATTTTTAAAATCCTATTTGATTCATTGTTAAATACAGCCTTGCTTGGGTGGGTTGATTTTTTTTTTGATTTTATATGTTTTAAAGACTTTAGTAAGTTTTTTGAGGACCTTTTATCACATATTTTCATTGTTTCAAACCCAATATTTTTCTTTTGAAAAGAGGCAAGTGTGCATTTATTACCCATGTATTATTAGGCTTTGATGTAAGGATGAGTACAATTAATGATGTTGGATGTAGTGTGGAGAGTAATGAACAGATTAATGATAATGTCTTGGGAAATTTGATGAAAATGAAAACAAGTTGTCTATGGGGAAGTTGTCATACAAGGAAGTGCATGGTGGTGAAAAGACAAAATTCTTACCAGTAAGACATCTAATTTACCTTGGGTCCTTTGCATTCTCTCAAGCTTGAATATGATTCAAGCCATTAAGAATTCATAAAATAGATTGAAAAATGTTGCTGTGTTTTTTGCTTGTCTGGATGTTAACTTTGTACCTTCTAGAAAGTTTTTTGATGATTATATTGGAATTTTTTGGGGAAGGAATATTGATATATATATGTTAATTTTTGTAGAATGATTCGAAGAGGCTTATTTGTGGTTTTTGTTAGAACACATAGCATGCAAGCTAGGGTGATTATAAAAGAATTAGGGAATTTGGGACAATCTATTTTTAATGTTGTCCCATGGTCTGTTGAGTTTAGATTGGGAGTTCTTGCCAACTCCACTCCAAGGTGGCTGGAGATTAAGAATATTTTGCTTTAATTTCAAAAATTTATTTAGGTCAAACTTTAAAGCCTATGGATGAGGTTCTCCAAGTGGAAAGGACCAGAGTCACCCACCTCATCTTAATGGTAGAGTATTAATCTCCCTTAGTCTTGAAGCTACATGGTTCCTAAAATTTATGTATTCAAATGGGAGATAATGTCATAAATTATGGAGTTAAACTATTGTGAGACCTTAATGCTTTCTTTGTGTAAAAAAATGGTCATCAAAGAAGAGATTACCCTAAGATCTCCAAAAAATCAAGCTTAGGCATGTGAGAAATGAAGGCCTAGTTTATAACAATGGGGTGAAATCTATGGCAATTGATTTGAATGTTAAGAAAATAATTGAGAATATTTCTCTGAGTGGAAATTGTTGGAGCAGCCAAGATCAATAAGCACAAATAGAATAACCTTTCACAAGTGAAAAATAGAGCACAAGAGCATAGCTATCATATATAATGAGAGTGTGTAAAATACAAAGAGAAGCCTTGCATAAATAGGCAAGGAGGAGGTAGGACTAAACAACTAACTACTTGTACAAGTATCCAACACTTGTCTAACTCACATGACATGTGTGAGGGCAAGTGACAAGCCAGAAAGAAAGATATGTCTCACATAGCTAAGGACACATGTCAAAATGAGACAAACTCCTAAAAGACTAAGTAAACTTAAGCCTATGTGTGAATATGTCAATCCTTCAAAGAGGTGATATCTAAACTAGTTAGATAATGACACTATTTACACTAACACCCCCCTTAAGTGCAACTTAGGGAGAATACAATTATGATGATGGGTCCCAGCTACTAGGCCATGTTAGGTACCCATGTACAAATGAATTTCTCATAAAGTGGAGAAAGAAATAAAACTTTGTGGAAAAAAACTTTCCTCCAAAAGACAAATGATGCATGAATGAATTATACAAGTGAAGAAGAAAGAAGGAGGACTATACATGACCCCCCAAGGACTACTTCTAACATGAATGTATAATAGATATCCCCCATAGGAGAGAAAAGATGAGAAGGCCTATGGGACCCCCCTAAAAATGTGAAGGAATGAACTCCATGCGAAGTGATGGATCCTCCCAAAACTGATTTGAGAAGACTAACCATGCAACCTCCTCTCAAAAGACCTCTTGTGGTGCTGGTAGATGCTTGAGACTAGATTTTGAAGATGATCTACGAACACTGAACAAAATTTCTCCCCTTAGGAAGAAATTAAACCACAGAAGTGTGCAAGTGATCTTCCCATTCCAAACAGGAACATATAGGAAGAAGTATGAAGGTCTCTAAATTCTACACATGATTCAAACTCATATTATGCCCATGATTTCTTTGAAGGATGCTCAAGGATCTCCAAGCCAATACTAACATGTGACAAATACTAAGATTTAGGAACATGGACCATAGATGCATGGTGATAACTAGACCCAAAAGAATCTGATACTACTCCAGAGGATATCAAAATACATGATGACGGAGTTGAATATGTGGACTCATAAATATCTACAGAATGTCACTATAGAAGCTGATGTAGGCAAGGTAGGAGCAATCATAACTGAAGAAGAAAATGGTGATGCAACTTCATCAAAGTTGGCATTGAATAAAAGATGAATCTCCTCAATGGTGTCTTCCAAATCTACAATGTGGGACTCTACGAAAAAACATGAAATGTTGGGTATATATGCATCCCAATGTGGTAGATATGGAAAGATGATAAACATATCCTAATGCAAAGAATCGTTGGAAGCCATGGAGATATCAACTCTGGATTTAGATGTAGCAGCATGTGATGATGGTGTAGATGGGATCTCAATGTAAGTCATTTGACTACAATGTACATACCCAACTAATGGTGTTGTCTCATAAGGTGGCTTAGTGAGATGAGAATTTTTTGCAAGTGCTTTATTAAGATCAATAGAAAGTTTTGTATACCATTTTAACCCACAATATCCACATTTGATCTTCCATTTGTTATGAGGTTTATTAAGAATACTCAAATAGAAGGGATTGTGAGTGAGAGACATGATCAAATTTTAAGCACTATCAAAGCAAAAATGAAATTTTGCCCCCCCCCCCAAATGATTATGATTGGTTTAGAAGCCCCCTAGAAAGATATGCAAGAGAAAAAGTATAGTTTGTGCAAGTTTGGAGGCCAAATCATCTGTTTATAACACACATGTTTTTACAAATTTTTTTAAAAAAAGGCTATCCAAAACTAAATTTTACCTACACTAATGAATTCCTTGTGAAATTCTGAGCACTCTTACAAAAAAAAATTCATGAATTTTTGATATTGTGGGCAAAAGTTATGCCTTGTCGAAAATTGCAAGTATAATGGGGTTCGGGGGTTAAAAACCCATCAAAAAATGAAAAAAATTTTGAGTTTGACTTTGCCGAAGTGAAGTGCATGGAAACACCTTTTCATTGACTATAATTTTGTGAAATTTTTCCTTCATAGGTGAAAGTTGTCACAAAATGAAAAAAAACCTACTTGAGGCACTTTTGCAGGCCCTATTGATCTCTCCTAGCATAAAATTTGGGGTCAAAGAGGCCATTGAAAAAGCTTTAGTAGAGGCAAAAACAACCTGTAGAGCTCGATGAAGAGGCTAATGAAGTGGCCTGTGGAGTGAGCCAGCTTTTGAGGTCTTGCGGGTCAATTTGTGTACATAAGAGGTCGACTGAGGGCTTGAAAGACTGGGTCGAAGATGACTGTGGGGCAAAGAAGTCCCAACATGACTCTTATGTGGCCGATGTTGAGCCCTATGCAAAAACCATGGCCTTGAATTGAACACAATTGAAGGGATGTTGTTTAGAGAAGAAACATGCCAAAAGCTTCAGCATGCACAAAAAATAGTGACCAAGAAAGAGTTCTTCAACCTACAAAAGGGTGAGAAGACCAAGACCATGGGAGAGTGTGATCCAAGTCTTTAAACAACACACATATGCTTCATAAACTATGATCTAAATTGAGATACTTTAGTCTCACATAAAAAAACCACGACCTTGCACAAATGTGACCCCTGTGGGTGAAGTGTTTAGAGAAGACTGCTTGTGGAAAGAGATGTTTGAGATTGTTGCAAATATAGGTCTGAGCCGAGAGAGATCGACCAAGTGGGGGTTCAAGGGTAGATGGGCCAATGCAGGCCATCTAAACTATGCCAAAAAAGAGTTGATGTTGTGGATGTGATCTTGGATGTGGTGGAGGCAGCAGAAATCATGCTGCGACCTGCATCATTGCACATAAAAGTTCAACCAAATACCAAACATCGACCATACTGTTGGAAAGAAACCACGACAGGCAGATCCAATCCATGACCTGCCAAATGAAACCCTTGGTCCAAAGCACAAACTAGGCAACAAATGAACAGAGAGGCCGAGAGGCCAAAAAATGAGTGAAATCCCTGCACAATACAATGAAATCGACCCAAAAATACAAAAAATTGCAAGGGCTTGATTGCCTCTGCAATTTTTAAAATTTCTTTTTTACAATTTAATTCTGACCAAAAACAAATTTTGATCAGTTGCAAGGGATAGATGTGCCCTCTGCTAATTTATTTTATTTTTTATTTTTGACAAAAAATCCATATGGTATGGATTTGGAGGCCTTACAAACCCTAGGGGGGTAAATTTTTTTTCAAAAATTTGACTTTATTGAAAAATGCCGTTCAAGGGTCACCTTGACTGTCTCGGGCCTTCTAAACTCAACGGCATAGTCCGTTTGGCTCTATGACTCTCTGATGATAGGGCTAAGTGTTGGAGTCACCAATTCAGGAATGAATGTGCAAGCATGGCTCTAATACCATGTTGGAGTAGCCAAGATCAGCAAACACAAATAGAATAACCTTCCACAAGTGAAAAATGGAGCACAAGAGAATATCTATCATATATAATGAGAGAGTGTAAAATACAAAGAGAAGCCTTGCATAAATAGGCAAAGAGAAGGAGGTAGGAAGGTAGGACTGAACTACTTAATACTCCTACAAGCATGCAACACTTGTCTAACTCACATGACGTGTGAGGGCAAGTGGCAAACCAAAAAGAAAGAGATGTCTCACATAGCTAAGGACACATGTCAAAATGAGACAAACTCCTAAAAGAATAAGTAAACTTAAGCCTATGTGTGAATATGTCAATCCTTCAAAGAGGTGATATCTAAACTAGTTAGATAATGGCACTATTTACACTAACAAAAACAAGGTAGATTTTATGGATGATGATTCCCTACCTAGGTATCCTCCCACCTAAGAATCTTTATGTGTATAGAATGATATTGTGGTTGTTCCTCAAGATGTTGTAGGTAATAAGGAGAAGGAAGATATTGCTCCTAGTTATATTGGTTCCTTTTTGGAGGAAAACTATATTGTTATTCATGCCATCCAAATCAATAATAGTGTTAATAATGGTTCTAAGGTGATTGTCCAAAATGATATCTCGGTTACGAAAAATGCTTAACAATTGGCTTTGGAGAGCCTTAGAGCCAAGGCCAAGATGTAGAAAAGTAAGTTCTAATAATGATGTCTCCCAAATGCTAATTGATATTGAGGCTAATTTGAATAAGGACTTGGCATGTATTGCCTTTATCAAAAATTTGAAAAGGAGAAATACATCCTAGATTATACCCTATTTTTCAAGAGAAGATTATAGAAAATGAGAAGAATGAGATTGAAAAAGGTGTATATTGGATGAGAAAAAATAAAAGGAAACAATATCTATGAAGAGTCTAATTTGCAAAAAAATAATAAGAAAGGTAAATAGGAGAAACTACCTAAATGTTTTGATAGGCTCTATAAGAACTAGAATCTCTCTTTCTCACCCTCCTCTCATATATGATAATTAATTGCTCTAGTTGGAATCTTAGAGGTTTAGAGTCCTTTGAAAGAAATTATATCCTCAGAAATTATTGCAATAATAGACCTAAAATGGATTTTCTTTTCTTGCAAGAGACTAAAGTTTTGTGGGTTTTTATTTAGAGTTTGTGTAAAAGTTCATTTGGAGGCAGTCTATATCCTTCTCTACTTAGCATGTGAAGAGCAAGGGTGGGTTTGATATTTTAATAGACCCTAAATGGGGGCCTTTTGTTGTGGACAATGGTCCTTCCCCATGTAATAGGATAGTTTGGGTAATTTTCAAGAAATAGGAGTTGAATTTTGGTATTTTTTGTGTATGCCTCTAATGATTACAAAGAAAGACGTGAAATGTGGAAGTGGATTTCCTACTCCCTAAAGTTCCTAGGGTTTTGGGGGATTTTAATATGATTGAGCATAAAGAAGATCTGAAATGGGTGGGAATGATGTCATTTGGAAAGGAAATGAGCTTTATTTTTAGGCTAAAGAAAAAAGAATTCTCAATGTTTTTAACCTTATGGAAAAGAAGAAAAGTAGGAATAAACATATTTGGTTTACTTGGTGTAATAACTAGGTTCTTGGTAAAAGAATGTATTTTGGGTTTGATAGATTTTATGCTCACACAAATTATTTTCCCTTTGAGAATAAATATGACAACAATATTGTTCAGGTGTTCCCCTCCACAATGTCTAACCATTCTCCTATTCAAGATTCAATAAGGATTAATGACAATAGTTCTAAGGAGACTTATAATAAGGATTATTTGTTTAAGCTTAACGTTTCTATTCTTAAAGATAAATACTATTTGAATGACATTTGTATTGTTAGAAACATTAATAAATTCATTCTGTAAGAATTTTGCTATTAAAAGATGGGAGACTCCCTTATATGCTTGGAGAAATCTATTGAGAACACTAGGTAAAAAGAATACTCTGGAAAAGAGGAGTGAGGAGTCAAATCTTGAGGATTAGCTTAATGATGTAGAGTTATAGATGTAGAATGACATGAATGATATAACTATTCATGATGATCTAGTAAAGATTAAGAATCAATTAAGCTATCTAAAAAAATACAAAAACTAGGGGGACAAAGTTAGGGCTAAGATGAATTGGTTGAAAGAAGGGGAAAGGGAACAAAATACTTTTTTAATATTTTAAAATCTAAGTAAAGTAAGGAAAAAATTGACCCTATTGACATTGGGGAGGTTTTGTCTAATGACTATGGTTTAAGATGAAGATGCATTTTGAAGCTTTTATCAAAAGTTATTTTCCTCTAAGGATAATGAGCAATGTATAGTGGCAACGGATTTTTTTAAGAAGATCATTCCAAGAAAAGTAAATGAGAGTGATGTAGAGGATATTAGAAAATGAATCTCTAAGGATGAAATCATTACACCAATCAACTCTTTTAATAATGGCAAGTCCCTTAGGATGGATGGGCTACCCATTCAGTTTTATGAAGAAAATATTGAATGGATTGCAAAGGATTTATTGGAGATGTATAATGAGGCATTTGAACAAGGCTCTATGTGTATAAATATTAATAGAGGAGTTATCAAGGTTCTACCAAAGGAAGGTGATAAATCTCTCATTAAAAACTAGAGGCCAATTACCCTACTTAATGTTTTATACAAGATTTTGGCCAAACTCCTTTCCCTAAGATTGTTTGATATCCTACCTAAAATTATCTTATTGAATCAAAATGGCTTTATAAAGGGTAGGTATATTTTGGAGAACTTGATTACTAGTTGGGAGGGACTTAATTGGGCTACATTAAGTCCCTCTCCCTCTTTTTAGTGGAGCTGCCATCCCTCTCCCTTGTCAGCATTATGGGGGGTATCATATACTTGTGCTAATGCTTCCTTGGTTTCTCTTGGAGTGAGCTATGTATCTAGATTTTGTTCCTATATACTAGGTGGATGCAATGGCCAGTTACCTGTTGGTCTTTTCCTAGACTGGATGCTTACTCCTAGATTTCCCTACAAGGTAGCCATCAATGATCTACAAGATCTCTGGGCCAGGGGCCAACAGTATAGGAGATAGACTCTATTTTTATCTCCTCTTCTTCTTCAGGCTCTGCAAAACCTAGGGGGGTATTCCCTACTCAACATCCATGAGAATATGCATACAAAGGCTGGGATGCTAACATAAAGCAGATAAGTCCTCCTGTAAGTAGACCAGAACTGCAAGATAAGAGCAAAGGGGCTAGCTTTGGGCCTATTTTTAGTTATAGACAGAGGAGTTGGGATCCTAAAACTAATTCTACTGTCCTAATGGTTGTTTTGGAGTTTGATTTTGATGTTGTGTTTGGATGCAGAGCTAGACCTGGTGTATAACCTCAACACAGAGCTAGATTGGTGCCTATCCAGGGCTTGGAGTCAGTAGACATACACATGCAAATGTTCAGCATAAACATAACAAGACTGGATTTCAAGGGGATTTCATCATATTTGCCTTACAAATATATCCCAGAATAGAGTGTTTATACATCTCTACTTATGATATCCTTACTACAATATACTTTCCTCAATACTTAACCTGAAAACAGTTTAATCTATCCCTTGAATAGAAGTTAAGAGATCAAGCATTCAATATAGTAAACCTATATCCTAGAACCCAAGACACCCATTAGATATCCAGATTCAAAAGGAAAGCATATTCAATACAGGAGACAGACAACAAAACACATGCAATATAGCATTTCTCATCTAAATCAGCATGAAACCAATAGATTTATGCACAAAACATAAGACATGAGACTCATAAACTCACAAAATCCACTGCACAGAGAAACCAAGTCAGTTGTATTGTATTACAGAGCCAGAAAATGTCCAACTTTCAACCCCTAAATGGGTCACACAGTCCTCCTTAAATAGTAGGAAGATGCACCCTCCTAACATTAATTGCAGGGCAACCCCCCAAAGATATGACTAGATACAATGCACTGCCAGGGGGCGCTAGAAACATTCAATGCAGCCGCACAGATAGGAAGGAAGGGGCAAGTGAAATCTTGACCTGCATCACCTTGTCATGATTTTTAATCTAAATCAAGTAGCTGGCGTGTCCTTTCAACCCATACCTCTGTGCAATTTCGCCATTAATGGCATACCAGTGCGCAGCCTTGGGATGCAGCAGTTGCGTGCCTTGCAAACCACTCCCGCCAAGATGTAAACGTAGGGTCACAAAAGAAACTCTTTGCATATGTGTAACTATTAAAACCTTTCTTCTCGCTGAGGCTCATGGCTTAAATTGCGCTGCAAGGCCAGCGCCAATAAATACGTGCCACGTAGACACTTGAAGATTCAACTGTTGACTCCCCCTTTCCTCTATCTTTCCCACCTAGAAGCCCCTCTCAGAAACTGGTGCAGAAATAGACATGTGGCACCTTCCGCGGTGCACTTGAAATGTTAGAGACTCTTTAGTGGAAACATATGCGGAAGCTGACAAGTGGCAGGTTCCGCCTCATTGTTGAGGGACATAAAAGGGACCCATTGAAACTTGGCGGAAGCCAACACTTGGCGGGTTCCGCATTAACCTTGAAACATATAGAAACTTAAGAGAAACAGTCCCTAAGTTATGGGACCATCTACCACATGTCACCTTCCGACACATTAGATACATACGCTAGGGCCCACCTCATCTATTTCGTTTAACAATGCAACATAAAGAAAAGTCCCGCGGAAGCTAACACATGTCGCGCTCTGCGGGAAGCATAAGGGACAGATGGCACATTCCGTGCGCTCGTTGAAACAAATAAAGAATGCCCCCGCAGTTTGACACTTGGTGCCTGCCGTGCTTGCAGAAACATTAGAGAAGAGGGGCTCCTTGAAACTCAGGCGGAAGTTGCCACTTGGCACCATCCGCGGTAGCAACTATTAACTGGGACCCGCCTCGTCTGTGCCACACTATGAAACAAATAGAAACTATGGGAGGCTGACACATGTCGGCTTCCGTAGTCACAACTAGGGGCACGTGGCAGCTTCCGCTGTGACTTAGAAACTTTTAGAACCATGCCTCCGCAAGTGACACACGAAGTAACTAGAAACTGTGTCAGAAACATTCATGTCACATGAGAATCTTCACTGGGACCCACCCCCGTTTTCACTTAGCACCGAAACAAATATGAAACATTATGTGGGGGCTGACACCTATCACGTTCCGCAGCCACAGCTAAAGACACATGGTGCCTCTCATGCACACATAGAAACTTATTGGGAGTGTCTCAGCTGATGACACGTGGCGTCTTCCGCGGGGAGGAACTTGAAACATAATAGAAACATTTAAGGGGTTTTTGAAACACCGGCGAAGACTGACACTTGGCAAGATCCACTGCAACTTAGAAAATTTTTGAAACTCAAGTGGACAGCGACACATGACAAGCTCCACGTTGCTTTGAGAAACATTAAGGATCATCAAACCCTTTGGAAACTTGGCAGAAACTGTGAAACTTTAGGATCTTTCAGGTGCCTCCACGTGGCACCTTCCGTGCCACTCTCAGAAACATTTAGAAACTCTATCAAAACTTTGGTGGAAGCTGACACGTGGCGCCATCCGCAGCGAGCAGCTTGAAACACAAAGGAAACACTTAAAGGGTCATGAAACACAAGCGAATATTGACACATGTCGAGTTCCGCGGGAAGCATAAGCAATGGCGTGGTTCTAAACTAGGGCTTAACCCTTGGTGGTCCCGTGGCTGTGGCACAAATTGACCCTTCTAGCCACACTTAGAAACATTTAAGACACAAGAAACCGTAGCTAGGTATGCATTCAGGAATGCATATGACTCATTTTATCATTTTTCAGGGGCCGACAGCGATTCAGCAACAGAACAAGATCCTGCAACTCAGAAATTTCAGGGTTTGAAGGAGAAAATTAGTAAACATTCAAGTTTAAAACCCTAGACATAAATAATTACCAACATAGGCTTCGATTGGGGAAGTGTAGGCGCAAGACTGCAGCAAGGACCGGACAACTCCGGGCAGACCAGACAAAACCCAAAACTCAAAACACAACCGGCCACACAAGGTATGTACAAAATATTTACAACTATTTTACATTGTGCACACAAGTTACTCATTTATGTGAAAAATGCTTTAAGGAATTTGCTGTGCACCAGCAATTCCATTAATTCACCACTTAGGGTTTGGAGAAAGTAGGAGTCTCCTCCATAGATATTGCTAATTTGGTATGGGCCTATCCACAAGGGTTCAAATTTGCCATGTTTACCCTTATCCTGGTTCCTTGTGTTCCACATAAGGATCATATCACCTATCTGAAAAACTCTCTCTGTAACCCTTTTATCAAATAGGTACTTCACTTTTTGTTGTTTCTTGATGTTTATTTTTTGTGCCTCTGCCCTGATTTCATCTAGCTCAACTAGTTGATTGATCCTTTCAATCATTGAATCATTAACCTCCCCATCATTCTCTTGTATGAACCTGTAAATTGCCAGGAGGTTATTCACAGGCAATCTAGCTACTGTACCATACACTAATTCATAAGGTGACCTTCCAGTGGCTCTTTTCACTGTCACCCTATCAGCCCATAATGCCAACTTTAGTTTTGAATCCCAGGATTTCTTATTTTTATCCAGTATCCTCTTGATGATTTTCATTAGGCTTTTGTTACTTGACTCTACTTGACCATTTCCTTGTGGGTGGTATGGTGATGCATATGATAAATTTATCCCATACTTGTTGCAAAAATCAACAAATTCACCAGATCTGAAGCACATAGCATTATTTGTGACTATCTTGAATGGTGTTCCAAACCTGATGATTATATTCTCTAGGATAAAATCCATCACTATCTTACTTGTAGCTCTTTTAGTTGGAATAGCCTCAATCCATTTGGTGAAGTAATCAGTAGCTACCAAAATCCAACTATGCTCCCCACTTGATTTCTCTGCAATTTCCCCTATGAAGTCAATTCCCCATTGCTGGAATGGAGCCTCCATAGACACAGTTTTAAGGGGCAATGCACCTTCATACCTTAACCTTCCTGAGAACCTTTGGCAAGGGTCACATTTCCTTACCAACCTTTGTGCATCTGAAAAGAGAGTGGGCCACCAATATCCTGCCCTAAGGATCTT
The DNA here is from genome assembly GCA_027924645.1 of Cunninghamia lanceolata. Lineage (NCBI taxonomy): Eukaryota > Viridiplantae > Streptophyta > Pinopsida > Cupressales > Cupressaceae > Cunninghamia > Cunninghamia lanceolata. Next base: position 2,213,036 of record BSBN01001318.1, on the reverse strand, counting down.
ATGAGCTGTTGTTTGGGCAGTATAATGTCCACCACACAATCCTTTATGCATGTCATTCAAAACATTGTTAGCTTCATCTTCATCCACACATCTCAGCAACGCACCATCAGGGTTCTTCCAGTACAACTCACCTTAAACAATAACATACCTAATTGCATGTAGTTTTAAGGTCCTCTTTTGACTGTCACTGAAATGGGAAGGAAATTTCAAATTTTGCAAGTAATATATGATGTCCTTATACCATTCAAATTTTGATACATTGACATTCTCATTCTAGACCACATTGACTTGGCATGCTTCCAAGTTTGATTGTGCCATCATCTTGGCTAACCCTTGTCCTCTTACCAATTTGGTAATTTGCATCTCTATATTGAACTCTTGTAGTTTGTTTATCCATCTGCACCTTCTTCTAGTCACTTCCTGCTGAGTGAAGATGTCCTTGACTACTGCATGAGGCACATATGCAACTATCTGGGATCCTACTAGATATGGCCTGAAACTCTTGACTGCTCTGACTAGTGCATATGCCTGCTTCTCCATGATGTCATACTTTAATTCAGCAGCCTGCAATGACATGCTGAAAAAAGCAATGGGCTGCTCAAATCCATCTTCATTTTTCTATAGTAAACATGCAGCAACAATATGGAAAGAAGCGAATGAAAACAATTGAAATGGCTTGGAAAAATTAGGAGATTTTAGCACAGGAGCCATCTTTATAGCCTCTTTTATGTTCTGGAATGATTCAGTTGCTTCATCCTCCCATTTGACAGTTTCACCCTTCTTCAGCTTTAGAAATGTTCCTTGTGGTTTCTGCAAAGTTGGGAACAAATCTTCTAACAAAGTTAATTTGTCCAAAGAAGGACTGGATTCCTTTCACTATTTTTGGCATCTAGATCCTATCAATTGCAGCTACTCTTTCAGGATCAATCCTAACTCCATCTTTGGAAACAATGTGCCCCAAGAGTTTTCCTTCAACTACACCAAAAGCACATTTCTTGGGATTAAGAGAAATGCCATACTCCAGTGCTCTAATGAAAATCTACTCCAAGTGCATACAATGTTGCTCTTCCTTCTTAGAATAGGCAGTCAGATCATCCTGATAGACAGCCAAGATTGAATCAATCAACCCTGCAAAAGCAACATCCATTGCTCTTTGAAATGTAGCACCTGCATTTGTCAGTCCAAATGGCATTCTCACATACACATAGGTTCCCCATGGAGTGGTGAAAGCAGTCTTGTATTGTTTTGATTCCTTTACCTTCACCTGATTGTAACCTGAGAATCCATCCATCATGGATAGCAGTTCACAACCAGTCACTTTCTGCAACATAGCTTCCATATTAGGCAATGGGTAATTATCCTTTAAGGAGGATACATTCAAATTTCTAAAATCAACACAAAGCCTAATGTCACCATTCTTTTTTCTGACTGGGACAAGGTTAGACACCCAGGTTGAATGTCTAATTAGCACAATTATTCCAGCCTCCCTAAGCTTCTTGAGTTCTTCTTGCATTTTTGGAGCCAAGGTAGGATTAATAGGCCTTTGCTTCTGTCTAAATGGCTTAGCTCCAGGGTTCAGTGGGATCTCATGCTGGAATAAATCCTCTCTATAGGCCTTTATGTCCTCATATGAACAAGCAAAAACATGCTTATACTTTTTCAGTAATGCAATCAGCATACTCCTAATGTGTGGTTTGAGCTGTTTACCAATGTATACCTTCTTGGGGGTCTGAGATGTCCCCAAATTTATCTCTTTTAAATCATCTTTATTTGTTGGAGATGTCTTTGTAACCAGTTGGTCTCTATTGTCAAAAGCTCTTTCTAAAGCTACCAACCCTCTAGGGATTTTGTTAGTCTTTAGCTGAATTACTTCTTTCCCCATAAGAGTTTCTTTTCCATCTACAATTTCTACAAAGTTTTGAAAATCAATTTCTTGGTTCTCATATTCATCTATGCAGTGCAAAAATCTTAACAAGTCCTTGTCATCATCAAACACTTGCCAACTGCATATGTTTTCTGGTACTGCAGGTCTGATTTTAACTTCAACATTTGTAACACTAGACAAAGTGATATCATCTGGTCTTATTACTACATTAGCTAAGAAATCAGCCATGACATTTTTTGATCTCTCTACCCAGCCTATTGAAAATGCATCAAATAGTTCAATGGTATCCCAGACAGCATGCTTGTATTGTTTTAATCTTTTGTTCTTTGAGGCATACCTATCTCTAACTTGGGAAACAATTAACTCAGAATCTCCAAAAACTCTCAACATCTTGATTCCATGTTTGAGGGCCAGATTCAATCCTAGCAACAAAGCTTCATATTCTGCAATATTATTTGTACAGGCAAACTTCAGCAAGAAAGAGAATTTTAGAAGCTTACCAGTTGGAGATAGGAATACAACTCCAGCTCCAGAACCTTCCTTTGCACAAGCTCCATCAAAAAACATGGTCCATAGACCCTGCTGGTCCAACTCTTGAATGCAAAGGTCTTCCTTTTGGCTTTCTTGATTACTTGAGACGACTCTGAAATTCTCACAGTCAGTGTCTACAAAACAGATGTGTTCTTCTGAATCTTGATATTCAACTGACTCCTGTGATCTTTCTTCTCTGATCAGCTTGACATCCCTGCCATTCATTGGGATCATGGCATATGACAGGTCCAATTGCATACTCCCACCAATGAGTGCTGCCCATCTCCTTGATAACAGCATACCATATTGTGGCTTTATGTCAACCACTGTTATATTCATTTTGTAGGTCTTTTCAGGATATGCTGACAGTCTAAAATCCACATCCTTTATGATTCCAATGACTGGTACCTCTCTAGCATCCATGGCATAGCATTTTCCACATGCCTTGTATATTTTTAATCCTGCTTGTTGCATAATGGCTAGAGGCATGATGTTTGTTGATGCTCCTGAATCAAGCATACAATTCCTGATTATTTTCCCATTGATAACAAGGGAGACATAGAATGGTTCCACTTGAGAGGGACATTTTGTCATGGTCATCCCTAGATATACCTTAGGGGCTTCATCATCTTCAATATATAGGGCTTGCTTCTTACCTTGGGCTTCATCATTTTGCTTAGCTTGACAAGGCACTCCAAAAATTAGGGATACTGTCTTGTCCTTGAATTCTTCTACTTTCATTAGTTCCATCAATGGAACAGAGACTTTTATCTGTGATAAAATCTGAGTTATATCAAATGGGGCATGATTTTGAATAACAGTTGTAGCTTGCTCCACTGTTTTACCTTTATCCTGAGATGACTTAGTCTTAGTTTTCATGGCTACCTGACTGTCATTGCAGCTCAGAAAGTTTCTCCTTTGATTTTCAACCTGGGGAACCACATTTTCGGCCTTTTGAGAGTCAGAAACTATTTTTTGCTTAGAGCTTTGTTTATTGCTACTCCAATGTTTCTTCTGTGTTTCAACCCCTCTATGATTATGCATTGGTTGGCCCACAAAAGTGTTATCTGGTTGAGGTGTACCACTTACCTGAGCTTTACCTCTAAGGTTGTAATTGCTTTTGACTTGGGCTACTGCTGCAGCTGTAAGGGCCCTTATCTCTTCATTAGAAGGTCTCCTCAGATTATTCAAGAAGTTGTGTGGATTCTGAGCAAATGCATAGCTGTATTCATTATCTTCATCATAGAAGACCTGTTGATAGGCCTGAATCTCATTATCTGTACTCTCATCTGCATCATGAGAAGGATGCTCCCTACTTATGGACAGCATATTAACATCATCATCTTGTACATAATGTAGCTCATTGCATTCATTGCAGGACACAACATTATCATACAAAGACTGAGCAATCATGCATTGGGACTGCGAATGTGGCATCTAACAGATTATGCACCATGGAGTATCATCAGCAATATTTACAGTCTTCTTCAAAGGATCAAGAGTTTCCTTGGTATGTTGAGCTCTCTGATTTGTGTTGTTATGGGGCAATATAGGCCTACCATTATGCCAATTGGTATTATATGGCATATCATGCAATGATGGTCTCTTTTCCTGTCTTTGATAAGCTTGCCTATCAGGACCTATTCCCTTTTCATTCCTAGCCAGTCTATAGCTTAGATCCTTAACAACATTTGCCAATTTGTCTATTTTATCTTCAGGGGCAGATGTACTACCTTGAGTGTTTTGAGGTTTGTTTGGATTCTGCAGAATTTTCACATCATCCCTTCTGTTTGTCTTGCCTGATGCTTTCCTGTTATTCTCAATATTTATTGCTATCTTGAAAGCATCCCTAAGAGTAGCAGGACCCTTATCTCTTAACCCATATGCTGTTTTGGCATCAAAAGCATTAATATATAGTATTATGCACATTGGTTCATTTGGCCTCATGTGATGTGGCAATTTGTTCAACACTTTAGTAAATCTTGCATTAAAATCTGCAACTTGCTCATTTGACCCTTTAGTGATACTAGTGAACTCATTTACAAAAAAAACTAGGGTCAGTTTTGTCACCATACTGCTCCTTAAACATCCTTTTGAAATCATCCCATGATGAAATGCTCCGATCAGGCAGATTTTTGTACCATTCTCTAGCTTCATCAACCAAAGATTGCATGAATGACTTCATAAAGACATCCTCATGTTCAACCTCAAAGTTGTCCATGACATTTTGAAAAGCATTTAAATGATCCTCCCCTAACACAGTGTTGTTTCCTGAAAATTTTGGCACTTGAAGCCTTACATGCTCGTCAATGGGGTTAGGATAACCAGGGATACCATAAAAACAAGCTGTCTAAATCTATCTAGTTGCATAGGTTGTCTACCAAACTGATTTGCATTAACATTTCTATCAGCATTATGCTGTCTCACATTATTTAATAGCACTCTTGCATCATTTGCACTCTGTCTCTGATTATTTTGCTGATATTGGACTTCATTTATATGCTGAATCCTCAGGATGTCTACATGATCTAGAGTGGGGACCGCATCCTGCTGAGCTATCCTCAGGGCTTGTACCTTCTGTCTCATATCGTCTCTAATTTTCACATCCTGAAGATACTCAAATTCAGCTCTCAAATTCCTGATTTCTTCAGCTAATTGGTCATCTTTGGGCATAGAAGAAGATGGTCTCATACCATTCTAGTCATCATCTTCATCATCCCTCGGAGATTCGGCCTCTTCAAATCTTTCACCAGGATCTAGGAAAGGGCATTCTTGAAACACCTCTGACCTCATTCTTAAGCTACCACTTTGTTGCCTTTCATATGCCCTTTGAATATCAGCTTCTGCATTTGAAAAGTAAGGCACATGCTGTCCTGATGGTTTAGGGTTATTTTGGCCCTCATCATTATTTCTAGGAGAGCCCTCATGATTGACTGAGACAGTTCCCTTTTTCCTATACATCATCTTTTTAGCTAACTCTTCTAATAGAGGATTACGCAGGGATCTTCTCCCTTGCATACAAATTGTTATTTTACCAGTTTGGGAGATTGTTCGGAGTCACCACCTATAACTAGGAAGTATTTGCTTTTAAAAATAAGGGTTCTTTCACAAGGTCCCCAGTAGAGTCACCATTTTCTGTTGGTCTTTTCCCAGACTGGATGCTTACTCCCAGATTTCCCTACAAGGTAGCCATCAATGATCTACAGGATCTCTGAGCCAGGGGCCAACAGTATAGGAGATAGACTCTATTTTTATCTCCTCTTCTTCTTCAGGCTCTGCAAAACCTAGGGGGGTATTCCCTACTCAACATCCATGAGAATATGCATACAAAGGCTGGGATGCTGACATAAAGCAGATAAGTCCTCCTCTAAGTAGACTAGAACTGCAAGATAAGAGCAAAGGGGCTAGCTTTGGGCCTATTTTCAGTTATAGATAGAGGAGTTGGGATCCTAAAACTAATTCTACTATCCTAATGGTTATTTTGGAGTTTGATTTTGATGTTGTGTTTGGATGCAGAGCTGGACCTAGTGTATAACCTCAACACAGAGCTAGATTGGTGCCTATCCAGGGCTTGGAGTCAGTAGACATACACATGCAAATGTTCAGCATAAACATAACAAGATTGGATTTCAAGGGGATTTCATCATATTTGCCTTACAAATATATCCCAAAATAGAGTGTTTATACATCTCTACTTATGATATCCTTATTGCAATATACTTTCCTCAATACTTAACCTGAAAACAATTTAATCTATCCCTTGAATAGAAGTTAAGAGATCAAGCATTCAATATAGTAAACCTATATCTTAGAACCCAAGACACCCATTAGATATCTAGATTCAAAAGGAAAGCATATTCAATACAGGAGACAGACAACAAAACACATGCAATATAGCATTTCTCATCTAAATCAGCATGAAACCAATAGATTTATGCACAAAACATAAGACATGAGACTCATAAACTCACAAAATCCACTGCACAGAGAAACCAGGTCAGTTGTATTGTATTACAGAGCCAGAAAATGTCCAACTTTCAACCCCTAAATGGGTCACATAGTCCTCCTTAAATAGTAGGAAGATGCACCCTCCTAACATTAATTGCAGGGCAACCCCCCAAAGATATGACTAGATACAATGCACTGCCAGGGGGCGCTAGAAACATTCAATGCAACCGCACAGACAGGAAGGAAGGGGCAAGCGAAATCTTGACCTGCATCGCCTTGTCATGATTTTTAATCTAAATCGAGTAGCTGGCGTGTCCTTTTGACCCATACCTCTGTGCAATTTTGCCATTAATGGCATACCAGTGTGCAGCCTTGGGATGCAGCAGTTGCGTGCCTTGTAAACCACTCCCGCCAAGATGTAAACATAGGGTCACAAAAGAAACTCTTTGCATATGTGTAGCTGTTAAAACCTTTCTTCTCGCTGAGGCTCATGGCTTAAATTGCGTTGCAAGGCCAGCGCCAATAAATACATGCCACGTAGACACTTGAAGATTCAACTGTTGACTCCCCCTTTCCTCTATCTTTCCCACCTAGAAGCCCCTCTCAGAAACTGGTGCAGAAATAGACATGTGGCACCTTCCGCGGTGCACTTGAAATGTTAGAGACTCTTTAGTGGAAACATATGCGGAAGCTAACAAGTGGCAGGTTTTGCCTCACTATTGAGGGACATAAAAGGGACCCATTGAAACTTGGCGGAAGCTGACACTTGGCGGGTTCCGCGTTAACCTTGAAACATATAGAAACTTAAGAGAAACGGTCCCTAAGTTATGGGACCCTCTACCACGCGTCACCTTCCGACACATTAGATACATACGCTGGGGCCCACCTCATCTGTTTCGTTTAACAATGCAACATAAAGAAAAGTCCCGCGGAAGCTAACACATGTCGCGCTCCGCGAGAAGCATAAGGGACAGATGGCACATTCCGTGCGCTCGTTGAAACAAATAAAGAATGCCCCCGTAGTTTGACACTTGGTGCCTTCCGCGCTTGCAGAAACATTAGAGAAGAGGGGCTCCTTGAAACTCAGGCAGAAGTTGCCACTTGGCACCATTTGCGGCAGCAACTGTTAACTGGGACCCGCCTTGTCTGTGCCACACTATGAAACAAATAGAAACTATGCGGAGGCCGACACATGTCAGCTTCCGTAGTCACAACTAGGGGCACGTGGCAGCTTCTGCTGTGACTTAGAAACTTTTAGAACCATGCCTCCGCAAGTGACACGCTGCACTTTCCGCGTGAAGTAACTAGAAACTGTGTTGGAAACATTCATGTCACATGAGAATCTTCACTGGGACCCACCCCCATCTTCACTTAGCACCGAAACAAATATGAAACGTTACACGGGGGCCGACACCTGTCACGCTCCATAGCCACAGCTATAGACACATGGCGCCTCCCACGCGCACATAGAAACTTATTGGGAGTGTCTCGGCTGACGACACGTGGTGTCTTCCGCGGGGAGGAACTTGAAACATAATAGAAACATTTAAACAGTCTTTGAAACACCGGCGGAGACTAACACTTGGCAAGATCCGCTGCAACTTAGAAACTTTTTGAAACTCAAGCAGACAGCGACACATGGCAAGCTCCGCGTTGCTTTGAGAAACATTAAGGATCATCGAACCCTTCAGAAAGTTGGCAGAAACTGTGAAACTTTAGGGTCTTTCGGGTGCCTCCACGTGGCACCTTCCATGTCACTCTCAGAAACATTTAGAAACTCTATAGAAACTTCGGCGGAAGCTAACATGTGGCACCATCCGCAGCGAGCAGCTTGAAACACAAAGGAAACACTTAAAGGGTCATGAAACACAAGTGGATATTGACACATGTCAAGTTCTGCGGGAAGCATAAGCAACGGCGTGGTTCTAAACTAGGCTTAACCCTTGGTGGTCCCACAGCTGTGGCACAAATTGACCCTTCTAGCCACACTTAGAAACATTTAAGACACAGGAAACCGTAGCTAGGTATGCATTCAGGAATGCATACGACTCATTTTATCATTTTTTAGTGGCCGACAGCGATTCAGCAACAGAACAAGATCCCGCAACTCAGAAATTTTAGGGTTTGAAGGAGAAAATTAGCAAACATTCAAGTTTAAAACCCTAGACATAAATAATTACCAATATTACCCATGCATTTTGGTGAGATGGAACACATACCCTATAGACACTCTTGCATTCTTGTTTATGGAGGCAACCTTCTACCTTATTCAGATGATCAGAGTTCTTGAGACTATAAGCACCTATATTTTCAACTATCACATTGGTTGAGTAGTGTCGTTAGGGTCACTCATACAGATTGATGTGCCATTTGTATCTTTGACTATTAGATTGGTTGAGTACTGTCGTTAGGGTCACTCATGTAGATTTGTGTCTCTTTGATCATGATCTTCATCTTGATTTTGGTGGAGGTTCTTCAACAATGTAGCAGTTGTTCAAGTTGATAGTTGTTTACATCTTTTTTGTGCTTTAGTGGAGTTCTTCATGTTCATCTTCGTGTTCCTAATCTTTCTAGGACATCTTTTGTGGATGCTTCTTTGTCCTTCTCTTGTTTTATCTCCCATTGGGGTGGATATATTTTGTATTTTTGTGATGGAAGTAGTCCTTGGGGGGTCATGTTGAGTCCTTCCTTCACTTTTATATGCTTCTTTGCATGTTTTCTCTCTTTTGGGGAGGAGTTTTTCCCATGAGGTTTTCTCCTTTACTTCGTTTGTGAGAGATCTTTTGTACATGGATACCTAACATGGACTTGTTGTCGGGACCCATCTTTGCATGTTTGTATTTGTTTACTTCTCCCTAAGTTGCACTTAAGGGGGGGGGGGTGTTGGTGTGAACAGGGGTATTACCTAACTAGTTTCCCCTTGTACTGTGAACTAGGTACATTATCTAACTAGTTATTAGTTAGAACCTATTCACACATGTTCACATGTTAAGTTGACTTAGGTAGCTTCTAGATGCTTCTAGTTGTCATGTGATCTTATCCTTTAGTTGACATCTTATCCTCTAGTTGTCTCATGTCATAGGATTAAGACACTTGTCATCATCCTAGTTAGTCCTACCTCTTAACCTTGCCTTTATAAGTAAGGCTTCTCTTGTATTATGTATCTTGTATATTTTATTTTAATGTTGGTAGGATAACATTATTTGGTTTTTGTCTCTCTTATGCAGAAGGTTATTTGGTGTTGTAGATTTGATCATGGGTGGTTGATTGCTTCAACATAAGTAGCCTAGCTAGAATGTTTGTATGATGTTAGATTTTGAAAAGGCCTATGACAAAGTTGAATGGCCTTTTACTCTTTCTATCTTAGAAGATTTTAGTTTTCTAACCATATTTTCATATGGATTGAGATTTTGTTCAAGGATTCATCTACTCAAATTGATATAAATGGCTCCTTGACTGAGCCTTTCTTTCCTCAAAGGTATATTAGACAGGGTTGTCCTCTTTCCTTTTTATTGATGTTGATGCCTTAGACTACATTTTTAGAGTTATTTTTCTAATCCCTCCTATTAGAGACATTTGTTTACTTGATAAGAATAATATGCTTAATGCACAATTTGTAGATGGCACTACTTTGTTTGTGGAGATTAATGAGGATAACTTTAATAATGTGTTGGATATGATCAACATGTTCTATAAGACTTCAAGGAATAAGGTATCTATAAGTATATCCATTATCTTTAGTTGAAATGACTCTCCTCTAGATTGGCTCAAATGTAAAAAATGGTAGTGGGAGTCCTACCAAAACGGGAAGATATTTAAAGGCATTCCCTTTTTTGTTGATCTTCTCTGGAAGAAATGTGGGAATGAATGTTCAAGAAATTGAGAATAAAAATATAAAGTGGCAGTTTCACTTTCTCACCCTTCTTGGTAGACTTCAAATTTGTCAGAAAGTTTTAGCCTCTTATAGTATTTATTATTCCTTTGCTTGGTTGTTTGGGAGCTGTCAGGGTGATAAAATTCAAAAAGTACTAAATAATTTTTTGTAGTCTGACAAGAAAGGTAATAAGAAGAGGCATGCTATAAAATAGTCTTGGTTTTTCTTCCCCAAATATTTAGGTGGGTTTTGTCTCAAAGATATTAAAATTTAAGGTGTCACTCTTGCAGTTAAATGAATTCTTAAAGGTTTTGAGGGTGATGAACCCTTCAAATTTTTGGTCAAAAATAATATTACTTTGTCAAGACCTAAGAAAGGTAAGGATATGACTGCTCTACATCCTCATGATCTCCTACTTTATAAATTTCCTATTAAGCCTTTTGGTTCTAATGTATTTATGAACATTTGGAGGCATGGGAGAGTATTAAGCATATTGTTAGGAATCATGATTCATTTGTTAGATCAGAGAGGGTCTTAATTTCTCATAGATCTATATGGTGGAGTTTGGACTAGAGGAATAAGTCTCTTTCTCTTACCCAAGAGTGCTCTTCTAAGAAACATGATTTTAAGGGCATCAATATATTTAATGACATATTTGTGAATGGTTGGTTAAAAGATTGGGAGGGTTTGCAATTTAATTTTGGTATTTCTAGTAGGAAGAGAAGAACTTTTTTAGTTTTAAAGAAGGCTTTTTATGGGGTGAATTTTTTTAGTTTCTTTAAAATTTAATACTAAAATATTGGATAACATGAGTTGGGAAGATGGTTTTGCCTTCTCCAAAATCACTACTAAAACATCTTACTTGTTGATACTAAGGGTATTATTTGGAGATTGATTACTAATTAGAAGATTGATTGGTCTATTGATAAATGGTTCTTCACCCTTAATATTGTTTGGTCTAATGTGACGAAGCCTAAGAGAATGCGTTTTAGGTGGTTATTGATTCTTAAGCAAATGAATTTTAGTTTTGATTTGTTCTCCTCTGGTATCCCTCCTAGAATTTGTGGCTTTTGTGATAAAATGAATCTTTTGAGAATGTACTTTTTGAGTGTGTTTATGTTGTTAATTTGTGGTCTTATTCTTTAGGTGATAGGCTAGGGTGGGATGTTATGGATGGATTTTCTTGGCATAAGATTTTATTTAGTTATGTGCATGATTTTGATAAAGATCTTAATGTTTTCTATTTGATTTTGACTAATAAAATCTTGTGGTATATCTATAAAGTGAGAAATGATGAAGTTTTCTAGGGAAAAAGGAGATGCCTTATTGAGTCATAATGTGAGCTCACCCTCTTATGTATTTTAATACAAGTTTCAATGGTTTTGTAAATTCCTAAATATGGGTTATTTATATTATTAGAGGAGAGCTTGACCATTGTGTACATGAAGGAGGTCAAAAGGAGCTACTTTTGGCCTCATGAAATGAGGAAGCTCAATGAAAAGGACCTTGAGTTTTGAAGAAAGGGTATGTCAGGAAGCATAATATTAGTTATATTGAGAAGACAAAGAATGTGGTTGCTACAAAGATAAACTAGTTTGAACCTATTGTTAAGGAATTGAAATTAGAAGATAAAGTTATACCTAATATTGGTACTTAATGATACAAATATTTACCACTCTAGTAACAACATAAAAATGTTGTTGGGAGTAACAATTTGTTGTGGTGTTTCTTGATATTTATGTTGGCTATTTGTTTTGATTTTTGATTGGATGATACTATATTGGTTGGTGGTTTTGGGTTTTAACTCTATATTTTGAACAATTATGTAATGGTTAGTCAGTACACATTTTTGGATGTGACAGTTGGTTTTTAGTTTTGAACATATTGATGTCCTTTTGGTGACTTCTCACCTTATATTATAACTTGTCTTTTTGTGAATGATCTTCAATATATAAAAATATAAGGGTCTTTGAGATACATATGTATTTTATACTTACATAATGTAATAAAAAACTATCTCTAGATTAGGTTTGCATAAAATTAAACTAATGATATCAAATTTAAACAACTTTTGTGAATAACATCAATTGACAGTAGAGTTACATGACATTAAAGTATGTTGATAATGATCATATCATGTCACTGCATTTGACTAAAATCTAACCAAACAATAACTTTATAAATAATATAAGAATTTAATACATCGTTCCAAATAGGATGGCTAGTTCTTATTTCCTTTACAATATGGAACCACCATTGTAAAAAGATACAAATTAACTATTCTCAATTTTTTCCAACATAATAATTATATTAATACAATGATTAAACAATTTTCAAATTCATTAAAGAACAATATAATTTTGTGTAGCTCATCCAAGAACAAGCCATGCATGTTTCTCACTAGCAAGCTTTTTAGTAAACTAAATAAACATTTTATGTCAGAGGATCCCAACCAATAGGTCCTTGACCAAGCCCAAACCCCTCTCTCAGGAATAGGGTAAGGTGAAAATGATTGATGCCAATTTACCATAGAGAATAATACCCAAAATAATCCTTTCACAGTAGTGAAAAAGAATAGAAAACACAACAGTTAAACACTTAACATTTCTTCAGAGATTCCACTATAATATTTGACTAAAATTTAATTCTTTATCCATGTTTACTATTTAGACCTTTCTAATCCCAAATGATATTAGGGTAAGATCATTAGTGCATTACTTCAAACAATATCATGTTTCTCCCAAAAGTCAAGGTTTCATAGTTTACACATACGATAACTAACACATAACAAATCTCCCAATCAATTTTCCTACAATCATTCCACAAAGAACAATGACTCTTAAACCATTAGAGTATCCCACATCAATGTTCCACTTAACATAGTTGACACCGAAGCAAAAATATCACTATGAGATACAATCATCCCACAAATAATCCTTCCAACATCTTAGTTTGAACAAAATAACAACATTTAGTTAAAATCCACAAGAGACATGCTCTCAGCAAATTTATTACCAAATAGTAAGATATGTGTCAAGCATACTCACAACCAACCCACCAAGATATCATGTTCTTTAATCTAGTTGTTTTCCATTAATAGAATTGTGCCAAGTTAGAACACTAATAGCAAGAAGACTTCCCAAGATTGAACCAATACCTATAACGAAATGAATAAACTTGTCAACTGACACCAAAAGATAACATCAATGAGTTACCAATAACAATTGAAGAAATTGTCAACCCTCAAACAAAAATAACATAATACACAACCATTAAACCATGACCCAAAAAATATTACACAGTCTTGATTAAAACCCATTTTAAAGATTTTCTTGACATAGAATAGATTAAGTAAGACTAACCAGTTCACCTTACATCTAGATCAAAAGAATATCACTATAATAAATATTTCATATTATACATATAACAATTATTTACATAACTAAGATTATACACAATAATGTAATAAATATTACCATGCACCTGGGTGAAATGTCAACCAAATAGTATTGAAGGAGACCTCGAATGCTACTCTTGCTCATAGTTCTCCCAGGTCCCTTGACATAATTCTTTTCCTTTTGGTATAAAGTTATGCATGTTCTTTCCATCACGTGCTCACTGAGTTTATACCAAAACTAACTAAAATCTTTCAAGATTTTTGAGAGGTTACAATATATAGTTGGTAAAAAAATGGCATGAACAACTTTTATACCTCTCAAAAACTTAAAAACATTATGACCAACAAAACCTCTTTCACCTCTTAGAAAACCCAAAACCAAGCATTGAATGCAACATAAATGCTAGCATGAAGTAATTGGTGGACAACTCCAAAATAGAAAAAAATAATAATAATTGTCAATGGTTCCAATCCCCAAGGATTATTGTGATAAATCATTATTGTCACCATAATCCCTATGGGATTTATCTATAGTTTTGAAATCAACCAATGGATAAAACAAAATAAAGTCCCCATTACCACCTAAACTCCTAGGGTTTTATGAGATATATGTATATATATATATATGTTAATTGTAGAGGTATCCCCGCGACCCAGCCCAGCGACTCAACCAGCCTTACCTTGGTCTTACATATTGCCAAGTTGGGGTCCGAAAGGGGCGAGACTAGTCCCCTAGGGATGTACGCAACAACCCGCAAGCCACATACATCGGGTAAGCCTAGGCCTCGGAGTCGAACCCAAGACCTTGGGGAGCAAACCCAAGACTCAAGCCAACTCCGCTATCCGTGTGGGCTTATATATATATATATATATATATATATATATATATATATATATATATATATATAATCCTCACATACATACATATACATACATGTGTGTGTGCAAGCATGTACACGTGTGTGTATGTTTCAGTGATCACACACTAATACTTTGATTATTAACAAAAGTACTAAAAATTTATAAACATTTAACCAAATAATAACTTCTTCTGACAAAAGAAAGGAAATAACTAGCTGAAACAATTCAAACCAAGTAATACACCCAAACTGATTCAAACACACAAGGATATCTTACACTAACAATGACCATAGAAGGACAAACACAGTTACAAGACACAACAAAGAGACTACTCAACATACCCCAATCACTTGAACTATACCAAGTGCCTCTCCTCTGAGTAGAATGTTCATGTTTTTTATTAATTTCCCTGCAATATAAACTAAATCAAATTTAGTTTCCAATTAAACATAAATTGATCATATATATAAAATAATCAATTGAACAATCAAACCTGTCACATAACCAAGAAGGTTTCCTACACATTACACATTGACAATAATGATCAACCATACAAAATTATGCAACATATAATCCATGTCCATTAATAGAATCAAAATTCATTTTAACAAGATGCAAAATTTGCAAACATATAACACAAATAATAACAATTGTTTATGTATGTATTTTACCACTATTTAAAAAAAATGAATTTCAATATTGAAGTTGATTCATAATCTCATATGCAAGGCATTGAATATGCATTTTGGCAAGTTATTATACCGATATTAGAGAGTTGATAATATCTTTTCTTTATTGGAAATATCCTATGTAAAAATGCATGAGGGAAGTACCTGAACTTGTTCCAGTGAATCATAGAAATTGTTTTTGATTTTTAACCAATATATAAGGGCCTTCAAAATATCTTTTCCTTTTTTCTAAAACTTAACAATGACCATTCAAACTGATTTTTTCCCAAGTCTGCAACTGTTTGTTGTTTGACTACGTTCACCTCGTGACAAAAGTATGAATTACAAGAGTGATAATGAAAGTGTCACGTGATAAAGAGATTATTCTTAAACATGAACAGTCAATTTTAGTCAATAAAAATAGGACAAATATTTACCACCTGTTGATGCCGATGATGCATAAAATTATTATTGATTATTTAACCATTGAACTGATGATATTTAAATAACGTGGTGATAAAAGAAAAAAGATGGTTTTTCAAATTGAAAGCTTAAATTGAATCTTGGACTACCGCAGGTTCATTCGACCATGCCCACTGAACTTTTAGAATGTAATAAGACGATGTGAAGGTTTTATGTTTTGAGTGGCATGTGGACAGAATAAGGATCAAGCTCACGGAGTCATGAGGAATAAGAAATTCTCAAGCGCAACCTATCATAGAAAGTGCCACTAAATATGAAATTAGCAACCCAAAAATTATCATGCTTATATATAAGCTCTTAGGTGAAACGCCACTATAGTCACCCTATTTAAATATCATCCACTTCAATGGTCAAATAGTCAATAGCAATTTTACACCTTATTCACAATAAAAAGTGGTAAATATCTGTCCTATTTTTATTGGCCAAAATTGACCTTTGACTGTTGAAGTGGATGATAATTAAGAATAGCCCACCATAGTCTTGGAAGAAAAGCAAAGCTTAGAATTCTCAACTTAAAAAAAGGGACGTATTGGAGGAATCGTCTACATGTTTTGCTCCACCACATGGAGCCCAAACTCATGGCTGATGATTATACTGCTAATGATGTTTTTGTTGGCAAGGCTATTCTCTTTCTTAAACATCATTCATTTCAACAGTCAAAATCAATTTTGATCAATAAAAGTAGGATAAATATTTACCACTTTTTGTTGTAGATGAGGTGTAAAATTGGTATTGACTGTTTAATCATTGAAATGGATGATATTTAAGTACAGTGATGACGAACTAAGAAGCTATGGTCAGATTTTGACAGCTCTCGCTCCACTTAAACAGCCGACACTTGTGTGCCGACTGTTCTCTTGCATTTTCGATCTCCTGCAGATTCAACTTTTTCAACCCATGTGTGCATTCAACCCTCCTCCATGATTTCGACCCTCATGTTTGTTGATTTAAATGGAGAAAACGGACAACTTGGTAAGATTTCGACCATATTTGAACAGTTGGCACAGTTACAACGTACGGACTATTTAAGCTCTTCCGTGGCTCACAATCCATTTGAGTTCCATTCCGTTCATGCCCAACAGGCAGTGGTTTATGGGCAGGAGCAGCTAATGGAAGAGATTTGTAAGGAAGCTTCTGCAACGGCAATTCAGGCGCTTTACAAGGGTTCGCTCACTTTACAACAAACCAGAACATCGTATAGTGTTTCACCTCGAGCAATGCAAAGAAAATCCAGGTCATCGACTTTGATGTGAGGAGGGGCCTGCAATGGCCTCCATTAATGGAAGCTCTGGCCGCTCAGAGCGGAAACAAAAACGTTGTAGCTGCTTCGTACAACAGCAGTGAAGTTGGACGATGACGCTGGTGTCAAATTCATGGTGAAGAAACCAACTGCAATAGGCTTTTTGGCACTGTAATTTTCTCTTACTGCAGCCCATGGAGGCTTCCTAAAGAATTTTGTAGTGGTGGGTTTAAAGCTGGTGGTCTTATAAGTTTTTTTAAAAATAGCTAATGTTGAATAATTTAATTGAATTTTTTAATAGAGGTCCCATGATAAACTTCAAAACTGCAATAACACATCTCAGGTTATAAATATATTTCATTTTATAAAAATAATATTATACTATACAATCTAGACTTTACTTATTTTTTATAATGATTTAAAATAACATTGATTATGGAGGCAACAACAATAAATTGATTAGAAAGAATGAAAGAAACTAGGATTGAAATGAATAAACTCTACTTTATTGTCGCAATAGAAAGAAATGATAAATTGATCTATGAAAAAGGCCACAAGAGGGTACAAGGGAAGGAATGCAAGTCAAGTTACCATTGAGGACTATACCCAAGAATATTTAATTTTAGCTTAAAAAACTAAAGCACCATCCTTACTATTAATTTTCTATAAATCTGACCCATTTGTGATAAATCTTATTGTATACATTGATTGATTGAAAGAGCCCATCAAGAGATGTATCAAAGATGACACTACAACCCTTAAGGAGACATTCAACAAGAAGAAGCTTATTTAAGGCCACTAGCACTAGTTTTACAATATAGAGTTCCTCAAAACTTTTGGAACATTGATGATGAAACAAAAATGTATTATAAAATTCAATTTCTTAGTTATTCCTTTTCTCTTATTTTGTTAATTGATCAAGTATTTGAGGAAATTAGAACTTACGATAAAAAGACTACTAAATGCTTTATGTTTTTATGATATTGTATTTGTAAGTGCTTGTTTTGGGGATCTACAAGTGAGGCTTACAAAAACTATGTAGAATGTTCTACATGGACTATTAAATATATATTATAGACACAACACAACATAAAGTCTAGTACTAAAGGCATGCCAAAATCAACACCTATACATAAGTATACATATAGGTAATTATAATAGATACCTACCATATTGCTTCACCATTACTTAGCACAACCCGAAGTGATTGTCCAAAGTGCAAATCAAGAGAATAATTGACTTTATCTTATACTTGATTAGCTATTCCATAGTAGGTAGTCTATGACCCCTATTGAAGAAAATACCAACTTACAAATGATTACAACCTACTAAATCATGCTTCAAACAAATGATGTCATAAAGCACAACTCTTGAAATATTCAAAGCATAATGCACAATAATGTCCTCATAGTTAAACAAAATAAATATGATTGTTGTAAGCAAATGTTTTTGAAATCTCCAATATTCATAGAAGATTCAAAACTTAATAAAAATAGTATAAAGATTTTCAAATCTGATACAAAATTAAAAACATGTTTTTAGATTTAATACAACCCTCTAAAATTGATTTAACTTTTATTTTCTTTGGCTTTCTATATCTATAATATTCACATCACCATTTACAAATGCCATTAATGCAATTGAGCAAGTGTTGCAACTCAATTACCTGATTCATTAATTGGCATATTTATCCCATTGTCAACAAAAACATCTTCATATGTATTTGTTTCATCTTTCACAAAGTCTAACATCATATTATATCAAACCACACTCTTTTCATCTTTCACAAAGTCTAACATCATATTCTAGATTCCAAAATTTTCCACATTTTCTTTAGCCTTCCAAAAGCACACTCTGCTACAATGCATGTTGATGACAACTTAAAATTGAATTCCCTACATATGACTAGTTTTTAGAGCTCCACTAAAAGACGTGAGTAATTATGGAAACAATATATCCACCAACACCAATAATGTACTCTATCATATTTAATAAGCCATTGATATTGGATGACCATTTAATCTCCATTCACCTTCACACATTCTATGAAAACATGATTTTCATAGAAGTCTAGAATCATCTACAGAATTAAGCCACCTTGTAAAATCATCCATGAAATGCATATTACTATCAACAATTTCTTATAATGTGATACTAGAGTTATAATCTTGATCATACCAGTCAAAGGAACTCGTATTATATGGAATACAAATTGAATGTGAGTTACATCTATAGCCTTGCAGCAATTTGGAAATTCTTGTTTTTTGTAAAAGTCTTCCTTTAATGCTCAAGTGCCATGTGGTTAGTAGGAAATTGGACATGACTTAGAAATTGAATATGAATGACACTGATGAACTTGTTTACAACTCTTACCATAGTTGACTTTCCACAACCAAATAACTCACTAATGAACAAGAATTGTCATTGTATATGACAATCATAAAATTCTAATGACAACCTATTTCTAAATTAGAAGGACCTTACTTTTTATAGACATAGTAAATGGAAATGGTATTTCACCTTATTTTAGGTCATCATTCAAAGATTCACAAAGATATTCAAATAATGTATATGTTAACCTAAAAATGCCATGGAAACATTCATTATCACATCTAACTTGAAAAATGTAGTGGTTCTACCAATGTAAAGAGTGTGGTTTGATATAAAACTCACCCTAAATCCTTCCTTCCCATTATATATATATATATATATATATATATATATATATATATATATATATATATATATATATATATATATATATATATATATATATATATATATATATATATATATATATATCAGTTTCCTTAGTTTCACTTTCTAGCTTAGAAGTGATTGCATGAAGCACTATTTCCATGTCATCTAATTCCATGTTTGATTATTCTCAAGTTTTAGATAAATCTATTCTATGTTGCTTAAATTTGTGTTGCATATTAGTTGAATTATGAAAATTGCTCCAAATTTGTAATGCTAATTGAATAATATTTGATGTAGTGGCAAGAAGGAATTTCATTTTTCTACCAAATTTGAATTTATTGTGTAATAATAGATGGCATTGACAACTGAGAAATAATAAACGTGGCCTTCTTCCTATGAAACCAAATAGTACAATATATCATTAAGTATAATATAGGTGAAGCAATAACAATGATTATTCAGTTCTAACATGGTAAAAAAAATTCTCTCACAAAAATACACATAAAAAACAAAGAGATCCACATTAATAATTTTTTTCTGTAGTCAAATAATTTTGAAATATAGTTTTTTATTAACATACTTATTTCAATTTGTAAGGTTTCACTTGAATTGGTCATCACTTGGTTGCACAAAAATATACCTTTGTGTAAATTTTCACATTCTAGTACTGACAATAGGTCTTAATCATGTTTTGGTTCTAAATTTTAATTGTTACTATTTTCTGTGAAGTATATATTGCTACTATTGTGTATATTTAACACCTTACTTAGTAGCCATACAATCCAATCTCACAACATCTTACAAACCTTATTGAGCAAACCAATCCTTCAACTTTTATTCCTTATACACAACATTTCTATCTTATTCTCTTAAATTTAAACTCAATGCACATAGAATAGGTATATCATATAGACAAAATCAACACCACACATGTACTAAACTTTTACACATATTTTTATTTGTATGCTTTTACATTAAAACAAAAAGGAGTATCATAGCAGTAATCATCCCTTAAAAAATATCCTTCATTTTTTACATTTTGTGCACAAATTTTCTATTTTATTCTCTTCCATTTAATCTCAGAAAATGATGCTCAAAATGTATATACAATAGGCATATTTTGTGTCAACAAAATTCAACATTTCATAAAACTTTCATCTTATGATTATTCAATTTTTATACTTTACATAAAACTTTCATCTCATGCTTTTAAACTTGGGGTAAATAAAATCAACACTATATATTTGTATATTTGTAGAGAATAGTTTGCCTTAAAATATAGTTTAAGACATTTTATATTTGATAGATTGTTTTGTTCATTGTGTACTAAATTGTAATGTTTTTGTGGAAGTATAGGGGTCATTAAATTTAATTTTAAAGTAAAAGTATTCAGTAAAGAGATGTCAACTTACAATAGTTTATTTTTAGATTCATATTATATTCATTTTATAGGTTTACATAGTAGGAAATAGTAGATGCATTGAAAACTAAGAAATAATAAATGTGATCTCCTTCCTAGAAAACTACACAGTGCTATATATCATTAAGAATAATATAGGTGAATCAAAGACAACTAGAAATCAACTAAGAAGGTAGAAAATTGATCTCTTTGTCTTACAGAGATAGACATCAAAACCAAAAAGATCCACATTCAAAATTATTTATTGTAGTGAAATAAATATGAAATACAATTGTTATTCGCATAGTTATTTAAATGCCATAATGAGAACCACATAATTTAACTTAGCTAACTACAATAAGATTGATAAAAATTATTTTCATTTGAAAATGATTCAAATATCTTCATCATTGCTTGTCCAATAGAATTTAAGGCTACAACCAAATTCATTTTCACATTGATCTTTTGCTCTTCTAGTTTAATCAACTTTTCACCATTCAATTCTTCCTTATTCAATAACCATTCCATTAGAGCACACTGTTTTTCATGTTATTTCATACACTCCTCTTCAATAGTCTACAATGTTGAAATGACCAATTTGTTATTTTTGAGAATAATGTCTTTCCTACTAGTTATTTTCAATGTTGATTTCCACTTTTTACTTGTGCAAAGATTTTTTGTTTCACTCTCAATGTTTAGTGAGCTTTGACATGTGTTTGGTGTTTCAAATCCATCCACTAGAACATTTTCATTTGGAGAATAAATTCTCTCACTAAATGCATAGTTGTTGTTTGAAATATCAAGGTTATATTACTAGGGTCAACAACTCTATCATTACCAAAATTAACCTTCATTGCATCCATAATTTCCTTTGGAAAGTTTTCTGATAGAATCTTCTTTTCAAATCTCTCTCATCTTGTCATACTCCAATAACTATCATGGTCAAAGGGAATATATGACTCATAGTCTCTTATTCTTTTGTAAAATAGAAAAACATTCTCCCATCCATCATGACATTTATTCACTATCTAAAGGGTGCCATGATGATAACAACATCCTTGCACAATTCTCTAGTTTTTAATAGATGTTATAGGTTTCTTCATTGCCTAGCCATTGGATTATGTCTTCTTTTCAATGTGTTTTACTATAATAAGGATTATATTGTCTATAATGATCCAACATGTCCTACCTATCATGCCCAATTTTTTTCCCTCTTTTGAGCATAACACACAACCAAAAACAACCCAACTAAAGTTTTTTAAATGACTCTCATTAGTTAACTTGCAGCAAAGATTTTATTACTACATAAGGAAACTTTCTAATTTGAGGCAAATCTAGAAATTTAATTTACTAAAATTAATTCTAAAAGTGTAAATATAGCTTTTAAGAGTTAGTCTAGAATACTCTATATCATTCAATATTTGGCTATGGAGGTATCCACCCAAGATCTAGGAGCTTTAATGAAAGCACAAAAGAGACCCAACATGAGAGAATAATTCTATTCTATCAAAGGATACAAATACACAATATGATACATCAATATTATGAAAATACAATGAGAAGCCCTTGGTTATATAGACCAAGGTGAAACATAGGACAACATAAGATTATGACAAGTGTATTAATCTTTTGACATGAAACACAGAGTGATAAGTATTCTAAGTGTTCCCTAAGTAAACTTAACTAGACAAGTGTGAATATGACCTAATGTGGAACCAGTTAGGTAATATACCTTGTTCACACCAACACCCCCCTTACGTGCAACTTAGGGAGAAGTAAATAAATGCAATTATGAAATGATGGGTCCTGGATACAAGGCCATGTTAGGTACCCATATACAAAAAAATCTCTCACAAATGGAGAAAAGGAGAAAAACCCATAGGAAAAAACCCCTCTCCAAAAGAGACAAAACATGAAGGATGTGAAGGAAGGAGGACTCAATATGACCCCTCAAGGACTAATTCCAACATAAATACATAATCAATAACCCCTCCATAGGAGATAAGAAGAGAAACCATGTTTCCCCCTCTTAAAGTATAATCTCCTGCACTGATGGTAGATGCTTGACAATGAATGTTGAAGATGATCCAAGAATGTCAAATAACATTTCTCCCCTTAGAAAGAAACAAAGCCAAGGATGTATGCAGGATGTCTTCCCATTCCTAAAAGGAATATAAAGGAAGAAAAATCAAGATATATGATGTCTTTGGAAGCTGCTTAGGTGCCGCCATGTCGATGTCGAAAGGTGCCACAATCAAATCAGGAGTCCCAGGCCTACTTGAAGAATGTGACAATCTAGAACCTAGTGGAAGTGAATTTGGAACATGATCTAAAGATGATGAAAAATCCTTCAAATGTTGCTCAAGGATCTCCAACCCAATGCCAAACTATGACAAGTGAAGAGGAGAAGAAAGAACAAGAGGGTATGAGGGTTCCCTCATCACACCCGAAGAAGATGATGCAACTCCATGAGAGATAACATCAAAGAGGAGATGAATGTCCTTAATAGTGTCCTCCAAGTCTGCAAGATAGGACTCACAAAATGCCTAAAATGTTTGTCAAGTACTCATACCAAGAAGGTGTATCTAGAAGGAAACAAATATCATGCTACACTAAATTAGTAGAAACCATGGATGTAGCAACATTAGTCTCATCAGAAGCAACAATAGATGATCGAGGAGGAGATGATATATTAGCACATGTCTCTAGAACCTTAATATGAAATAACACCAAGATTTAAATGACCATATTGCATCTCCTCAATAGTGTCCACATGAGTGGGAACATCAAATGAATATGCCAATGCTAGAATACAAGAGTCCTTAGCCTTAAGATGTTGACTCATAGATAAAGAAGATGAACCCTCTAAATTTGGATTAGGAGTCATAGAGTCGAAGTCTCAATAGAAGTCTTTATAGGAAGAGAAAGGGTATCAATAGAAGCCTCTGTCATCTCAACATTCAATCTCTTCCCATTCATTAAGCATTGTAGTTATTTTATGATCATATGGTCAAAAAACATCAAGTGGAATAAGGAAATTGAAGGTAGGATCTTCTAGGAATGGAGGATCAACTGGATCTCCATACATCTCCCAAATTTTGATCCAAAGGTCATGAGGGAACTCAATATTAGCAGTAGCCATTTGGGTGTCAATATCAACATTACAACTGATCACTCCTAGGATTTGTTCAATCTTAAAATCCCACACAACTTTTCACCAATAGGATGTAGGTTTAGGAACAAGTCCATATACATATAGGGAAAAGATGAAGTAATCAAAAATGTTTTAGGATTCCATCTTGCCAAGACTTATAGTTCCCTCTCTACAATCTTATTACAATAGGATGCTTTAATATTGTTAGTGAACATATTTTTTCACCTCTTGTTTAATATAAGACTCGCTCAGTTTGCAGTAACAAACTCCACTTACAGTTGGACAAATCCCTATGAATGTTTTAGAAGGTACATCTCCTTTCGTAAGATGAGATTTTATATTTTCTGGCATGCTTTTAACCCGAAAGCAGGGAAAGGAAATTTTCCACAACTATAAAACTGTAACAAAACCACAATACATAATGTACTACAGGCAAGAAACTGACTCATAATGATTGATATCAACAAATTTCCCTTCCAGACACATGAATGGAAGAATAATACTAATCAAATCACCCAAAATAGATTTCCCATGCAGTAATACTATTACATTCTAAATTTTGAATTCCTACAGAACAAATTTCCCATGCACTAATAATATTGCCAAGTATGAAGCTCTTATCACATGATTGTCAATGTCCATCCAATGGCAAATAAAAGAACTGCATGTATATGGTGATTCCCATCTTGTCATAAAACAAGTAAATGATAAGTACCAAACAAAAGATAATAAGCTACTTATAAGAAGATGGTAGATGGTTTTAATCAATATTTCTCTCAGATCTATTTTGAGCAAATACCAAGGTTGAATAACAAAGCTACAGATGCTATGGCTACCATTGGATCTTTACTAGACATGTCATTGAATAGTCAGATGTGTGAGTTTATGGTAGAATAACTCTTGATCCCTGCATATGATGTTTCAGATTCTGAGCTTGTCTATGAAATTATTGGTCCTAATGCCCCATGTTATCACAATGTCCATACATACCTTCATGATAACATCCTCCCACCTAACCTATCCAAAAACTAACACAAAACTTCCATTCGTCGTTCATCTCGCTTCACCATCCTCAACGATACCTTATATCAAAGGAGTCTTGATGGAACCCTCTTGCGGTTCCTTAACTCAGACAAAGTCCAAACTGCTTTACATGAGGTACATGAAGGCCTCTGTGGTGCACACTCTATTGGTCCTACCCTTGCTAAGGAATTATTGAGAATGGGTTACTATTGGCCCACTACAGAGTAGGATGCCTATCAATTTGTCAAGAAGTGTCTACAATGTAAGAAGCATAGTGATTTGATTCATGCACCATCTCAAGAACTATAGCTGATAACTACTCCTTGGCCCTTCTCGCAGTGGGGGCTAGACCTCATTGGAAAAATTCACCAATCCTCATCGAATGGCCACAAATTCATCATTACCGCCACTGAGTACTTTATAAAGTAGGTTGAGGCCATTCCCTTACCTATATCACCAGCAAGCATATAGCTAAATTCATTCTCCACTATATCATATGTTGATATAGTATCCCCCTCACCATTATTGTTGATAATGATAAACCATTTAAAAATTAGGACATTTGCTCCCTATGCCAATAATTCCATATCCAACATTATTTTTCCACTCCATATTATCCACAAAGCAACGGCCAAGCTAAGGCTTCTAATAAAACCATCCTAAAAATACTCAAAAAGATGGTCAATGAAGTTGGTTGTGACTGGCATCTCCAACTCAATCCCACCCTATGGGCCTACCACACTAGCATCCATACACCCACTGGATCCATAGCATATTCACTCATCTTTAGCTCTAAAGCAATTTTTCCAATTGAGGTCAAGCTCCCCTCCTTAAGGATTTCATTACAACATCTCATTGATGAGGAGTATCATGTTTCATGATTGCATGAATTGGAATTACTAGATGAGAGGTGCCTCAATGCCTTAAATCATTTGCAAGCATATCAAAATTGACTCTACCGCAACTACAACAAGAGAATTAAAACCTATGAGTTTGAGGTTGGTGACCTTGTACTGAAAGAGAATCAAAGGAATCTTCAAGACTAAGAGAAGAAAGGGAAGTTTGTGCCTAATTCGTTAGGGCCTTTCATCATCACTGTCAGTTATGATTCAAGAGCCTATTAACTTGCCACACTAGAGGGACAACCTTTGGAAGAGCCAATTAACATCATCCATCTCAAGAAGTTCCATGCTTGACCCTCAGAATATCCCAACTAGAAAAATACAAATAAATCAAATAAATGAAAAAAGTAAAGAGAAATAATTTGTCCAATGGTGAAAACCACTTCGATGGCACCTTGGGAAAGTACCATGGTTAAATCCTATTTACAGGCACCATGTGTAGTAGTCTTGTATCCACCATCTATTAGGAATTCATTTATTCCATCCATGTGATACTCAAAAGTATGATCCCACCCATCCATTTACCATCTTTCCATACCTTGTTTTCTCACTCTATTATACATTCACCTACCAAACTATCTTGGCTTGATAATTATTGATTAGTGTCATCACCCATTCCATTCCATGCAATTATCCCATCCCTTCCCATAATAAACAATCCTACACACTCCTCTTCTCGACTGGGGGCAAGTTCCTAGACCTAGTTTTGGATTGGATCCTTGTCGTATACCTTACAACATTAGGGAGATTATCCTACCAATGAGTTTCATGCCACCTCATAAGCCCATCTTCATGCATCCCACAATAAACTTTGCATATTCACTTATCTCCATGACACCCATAATAAAACACAACTTTACACTTTCACCCTTCATTATCACATTCCATAATAAATGAGCTTCCACAAGGCTTGATGATCAAACTAGAAAACTGCATGAAACACATTGTACCATAACGCAAATCACACATTGGACCATCTTATGAAACAATAACTAGTCACCATACCTTTTGCCTAACCTTTCACATCTATCATCCTAGTTGTGCCTTTAGGGATGTATCCTTCCCATATCAAGCATAATCCAATCTCATCCTACCCATCCTAATTTGGCAAGCGATATGATGATTGCATGACATGTTTTATCAGTTGGTATTTTGTTTTGATTTATCTTTACCCTCTTTTCATGCTTACTCAGGATCACCTCAATCTTTCCATATCTCGATGTGTTTTGACTGGCATAGAATGGGGCAGAGTCTTTTGTTTTGTATGGGCATGTTTGTTGGTTCTTCCTTTACATGACCAAGGCTAACAACAACCTTGAGTGTGCTAGAATGACTTATGTATAATGATCATTTTATCCTCATGCTTAAAGTATCTTTCCTCGCATGAAACCTTCAAGGTTACATTACATCTTGCATGTATAAGGACAACCTTTTGTTTGAGAGTCAAGTCCATGCAAAGGATACGAAGTCACCCTGGTTATTTATACCTTGGTGCATAATATCCATTGATATATTAAATTCTAGGATTGCTCTCTACATACCAGCATAATCTAATCCTATCACATATCCATTTTTCCATCTCCCACCATCTATCCCATTTTCTATCATCCTATATCATTTTCCCTCCCGCCTACATTATCTTCTAGGGCATTCTATTTCTCCCATCCCCATATTTAACCTTCCAATCCCATCTATCATATTAATTATTCTACTAATTTCCCCCATTATATTAACTATCCCCCCCTAATACCTATTTCCTTCATTCTATCATGACCAAAAATCCAACCACTCACCTCACCCATTGCATCCTTGATCTCCCTCTATCCACATACAACCATAAGTCATACCATAACCATGTCATGTTAGTATCCATCACAAAACCCTGTCATCATAATCATTACATAATCCATATCATATCAATCCTAAACTACAACATACATCATAACATCATCATATCCATCATATCATAAATCACAACCATGACATCTATAAGCATTAACCACATCCATAATCATAAGAATCCATCATAAACATACATCATTAACCAAATATACATCAATAAATCATATATATACATTATCACATCCATATATCATCACATGCATAAAAACCATCTATCCTATCAACATCATATAACCATCACATATTCCTAATAAAAAACATAACCAAAAACATGCATCACATCATAACATCATATAAGTCACTGATAAAATGCCTCATCTCATATATATACACAAAAGGTCATGATACATAAAAAAATGTTTGTACATGGGCTCAGCAGAACAAAAAAATATATATACAAAATTCTGCAAGCATATAATCCATCATATATATAGTGTCTATGTAGAACTTCCTCCCTCTAAAGGTGCCAGTTGTGATGATGTTGCTGGTGGTGGAGGTGGATCCCATGGCTCTGGACCCCCTGTGGGCGCCATCACTGAAGGTCTCGATCTCGCTGATCCTGATGCCCTTGAATGGCTCCAAGAAGCAAAGCTTGACGCTCTCTGCTCAACCAACATCACACTCTCATAAAGCCCTCGGTAGCACTCTACCTCTTGGGTTAGTCATGCGATATCCTACTATATCCATGATAGGTTTGCCAAAGCCTACACCATACTCTGTCCTCCAACCATCCCCTGGCCAAATCTCACTCCTATTAGAGCCGTGTCTCCTATGTCTCTACCCTTTGCCTCTAGATGATGGCAGCATCTCTCTTTTCAGTCACTTCGGTCAACTCTCCATCATCTCCTTGTGCATCTACCTGTGCCTGTGCCAAGGCCTGTGTCAGTTATTGTACATATGCCTAGCTAGCTACCAGTCGCCCCTATACCCTCTGCAACTCCATCTGAAAGTTGTCCCACTCTACTTGCCACACATCCCTATCCACTTGTATCTCTGCTAACTCCAACTTTAATCTCTCCTACTCTAGTATGGATTATGCTAACTTATCCCCATCCCTTGCCTCTATCGTTGTATCTATTAACTACTGAACTCTCTCCAACTTAGACTAAAGGTTGTCATGCTCAACACGCAACTCATCCCTATCTCACCGTAATGCATGTATCTCATCCTCCTCTCCACTATCTCCCTCCTCCTCCTCCTCCTCCTCTTCACCAATATTCACGTCACCCACATCTCCATCATCTCCTCCCTCCTCCATCTCTACTACCTCTCCAACCTCCTCAGCCTCTATTGCTTCTACCTCCTCTTGTCCTCTTGCAGACTCTCCTCTCTCTCTCTCTATCACCGCACCCGCCTCACCCCATCATCTCCACCCTTCTCACATATATCTCCCTCTGCCATTGACTCACCCTTTGGGATAGTGAGCCTCACTAGCTGATGAGTAGCCCACCATGTATCATACTCTGCAATCTTCTCGGCATCCATCTGCAGCACATTGTCAGCCTTTTGTAAATCAAATTCTAGGCCTTTCTTTCTAACCAGCACAAATGTGCCACCTTATCCCATGCTTGTGCCACTTTAGGTAAATGCACCACTTTTCCCTATGCAAGTACCACTTTAGGCAATGTGCCCCACTTCCCAGCAAAAGCACGACTTTGTCACAAATGCACATCATTTTTCTACGTAGGCGCCATTCCAAGCGAATGTGCCCTATCTTTTCACAAATATGTGTTCCCTTGCAGATGTACACATTTTTCCCACACATGCGCTAATGTGCATCAAAAGTGCTAAACTGTAGCAAAAGCATGGCTTTTCAACAAAAGCGTGCCAGTTTTTATCGAATGCACCAATCGTGACTCAAATGCGCCACTTTGCTAAACTAGCGCATTTACCCTAACCTACATCTACCTACATTTATTACTCCCTAATCTAACCCTAGGGACCTAGGATGAGGTACATACCACTGCGCCTGAGTCTTGTGGTCGCCTATACGTCTGAATTTGCTCCACGTGATGCCTGTGTCGTGGAATACCTATCATTTTGCCTAGTCTCCTCTAATCCTTCTGGTTTTGGTGTCAAATGGGTGTGAGTGCAAATGATAATTATGGGCCCTTCTAACCCTAACCCTAGGTTTTCTCCTGTGACCTTCATCCCCTCATCATTTTCCTC
This sequence comes from Cunninghamia lanceolata, assembly GCA_027924645.1. NCBI lineage: Eukaryota > Viridiplantae > Streptophyta > Pinopsida > Cupressales > Cupressaceae > Cunninghamia > Cunninghamia lanceolata. The sequence continues at coordinate 2,182,900 of BSBN01001318.1, read as the reverse complement.
CGTTTTTCTTTCCCCTGACTTATTTCTTTGTTCCGTATCCATTTTTCACCACCTTTTTCTTCTTTTTGAGAGTTCAACCAAAAAAAATATTTTTCTAGCTAACCTCTTGAAGGGGCATCACTTTACCATTCCTCCTTCATTCCTTTAGTCAATTGGGGCATAATCTAAATCTTTAACATGATGCCACTTCTTGTTAGTCACAACACTATATCAAAGAGGGATAAAATGTTGACACTAAAAATGGACCATGCCTTCACCATCATTTTCGACATCACCATCATCCTAACATGTCCCCTTCACCATGTCTTTTTGTATTATTTAAATTAATTAAATAAATTATATTTATTTAATTAATTAATTTAATCCCATTTTCCTATCACCTAAATTAAATACATAAATTTATTTATTTAGTTAATTAATCCCTTTTCCTCCATCTAAATTAATTAAATAAATTCTATTTATTTTATTAATTAACCCTTTGTCTCCATCACCCAAAATTAATTAAATAAACTACATTTTATTTAATTAATTAATCCATTATTTCCCACAACCATGATTAATTAAATAAATCTTATTTATTTAATTAATTTTATCCTCACATGACCCCCTCTCCAAAAATTAATTAAATAATCCTATTATTTAATTAATTTTCTATTTTGTCCTCATCCTCATCCCAAAAGTCAAACCAACTATTAATCTTCACCCTTGATTTCAAAATCCACGTCTTAATCTCCACTATTCACATAAAAGAATGCCCTAGAAACCTTAATCCCCCACCTCTTAATCTAAACCATCCATTTAATCCTCCACCTTTTAATCCTAGCCATTCACAATACATCTTAATCTTATCCATCCATCCCACCTCTTAATCTCAGCCCTTCATCCCTCCTATCAAAATCTATAAATGGACCCTCAACCAAGCCATTTGATCATATCTTTTGCAAGTAAACTTATGTTGTTATTTTGCCTCCATATTTGCCTCTTTACTTTCCTCCATTATACCTAGGTTATGATGGTTTTGAGAGCAATCCACATAACTTTATCAAGAGAGCAAAGTTATTGGAACTAGGGTGCATTCCAATATGCTCTATCAATGAGAAGGAAGGGTTAAGGTGAATGTAATAGTCTTGTAATGCTTTTATCTATATGTTTTTAACCTTCAATCTTTTATATTCTTCAACAAAAATACCCAACATGGAAGTGGGAGGTGCAAAAAGAGGCATGTTGGTTCCCAAAATGACTGCAACCCCAAACTCCAAAATATTCCTAAATCACCTAGGCCAGGGATTGTCGTCAGGGTGATAGGAAGAGGTTTATCAACAAGTTAAGGGGGATTTTGGCCAACTGACAGGAGTGGGTATACTCCTTTGCACTTCAGGCTCAACTAGACCTAGGAGGCTTATTCCTAGAAGCATGAAATAAAATACAAATAAACAAACACAGCCATACCCAATGTACACTTGACCCCAAGAGTTGTCACTAGGCCAAGACAAACTGGCTGCATAGGCCTCTAATTAAGCTAATTCAATGTGTGAATGTACATGCATAGGAAAGATAGTTTTTCCCCTAAACAATGGGTGAATGATTTGGTTGATTTTAAAGAGTGATTGATCCCTCTCCAATATGGACTGGTGCCTACTCCATTAGGCAATAGAGTCATAGAATGCAAGGAGGAAAGAAAATACACAGCATAGGATTAACAAAACTAGACATATATTCATATATATGACACTAATAGATCCTCATATAATGGACATACTTAATAATCCAAAAGAGAACTGCAATGATTCATATGCAACAAAAGAATGACAAATACAAAGCCTTGTATTAACTTGGATGCTGTCACACATCTCCAAACATTTGTTACAATCATACCAACAAATCGGGCAAGGGAAAACATACAACTGCGATTATATATTTACCAAAATCACTACAAACTCCTATGGAGACATACCATTACATTCATATCTGCATTACATAGCCTTCCTACACTATGTTGAATACATCCTTTTACTAACAAACTAGATAGAATGTGTTTTGGTGCCAGAGAATAATCCTTAGACGCTCCCAGACCAGACAATTAGCTCAGTGACCAACCCTGAGAATGTCTTTGAAACATGTATATATAGCAAATTAGATCACATTTTGTAGCTTATGGACATTGGAAGAATCAGTTAACAAGCAACCACGTTGCACTGAATGTGGCCCATGGCCCTATCAGAAAACTAGGAGAATTCCTTGGAGCCCATGCCCTGCAAACTAATTTTGTGTCCTTTAAAGGACCTATAGAAAACATGGATATTGAAGCACTGCATCTTCCCATTCAATTTGGGGTACCTACACACAGATGATAGACACTATTCTAGTAACCACCCACTTAGCATTTATGGTGATCCAAGAAGTTGTTGACACGTTTGAAAGAACAAGGAAGGCCCAGAAGTTGAGCTCTAAATAGATATGAAGGCGTTAGGGGTTGGGACTCGGGCCTTCACCATTTCACCTTACACCTTCCTTGGTAAGAGTTAATCTAGAAGACATCACGACCACTTGGCAGCTTCCCATTGTTCCATGGCTAGCTTCACTGAAATGCTCCACAAAATGGTGGAAGAGACACAAAGTATACCACATGGCACCCATCAGGTTGCTTGTGTTGGTGTTCCCAACTGATTGTCTAAGTTTCCCTAAAAAGTAGCCATCTTTCATCCATAGGATCCTCAGGTCAGTGGCCAACGAACAGGAGACTGACTCTCTATCTCCTCTACACTTCAGGCTCTATAGGACATAGAGGATATTCCCTTACTCAATATCACTGGTATAAACCCTTGCTTCAATCGGATATTGACTTACAAGTAGATATGTTCCCTTGTATGTAGACCAAAGTGTATGATTCCTTCAAAGTTGGCTAGCTTTGGGCATCTATTCATGTGTAGGTCAGAGAACATGGTAGCTAAAATCCTAATCCTACAAACTAACAGGTTGATTCAGATTTTGTTCTTAAAGAATATATATATGATTGCCTGATTGTGGGTATTTTGTGAAACTAAGCCCAACTTTGACTGGTGCCAATCCTAAGGTTAGGAGTCAACCTCTCAGAAATGCAGAGCAATTCCTATAAGCATCTCAAACATACTAGTTCAGAGGATATTGAACGTTCCCTGTCTTGTAGAAAACTATCCAAGGATGGGTATTTCTATGAATTATTCTTTCTAATATCCCTATTATCATACACACCTCTCCATATCTGATTCAGAGCACTTTAATCTAATCCTTAATTAGAAGCATAAAACCAGACATGTAATACAACAAATGTGTATCCAAGAACTTAGAAACCCTTAGAATCTTAGTTCAAAAGAACAGTGCAAATAACACATGAGACAACTAATAGAAACACATGCAAATAGTATTTCTCATATAAACTCAATCTGAACTGATAAAATACTCAAAAACAAACATCTAACATTGCAAGAGAAAAAACTCACAACTCAGGATTATGACCAACCTCCAAAATTGCTCTATTTTTTCATTAGCAAAATGCCCAAATCACCAACAACTTACAAAGTGAGTCCACCAGTTCTTTTATAGACACAAGAACATTGTACTCAACATTAAAGATTCTATGTCGATTACATGAGTTTTATTTATAAAGCATCACTCAAAAGCGTTGGGACATTAATTACATAATGCATAGAGAAAATATAGAAAATAATTTTGTAGGAGTACAATTGACTGGAGAAGCCCGGCCACACAAATGCAAAGAGGATAGTAGTTGGTCATTCACCTCAGTCACATCTATCTATATTTCTTTGTCCAAGTTGCATATGACTTCTCTAATGGCCATTGGAAAGAAATCAACTTTGATATTTTCTCATTATGCCCTGTGTACCTTGCATCCATCAAAATCTTCGCTTCCTTACAGAACAACTCAAAATTTATTTCGACCACATGCAGTTTGTCCAAAGTTGAACTCAAAATTTTTAGGCTAGGATATCCATCAGTACAACAGGTAGATATTAGCTGGCTGATGATGTTTGCAAAGTTGTATTTCCACTTGTCTAGGCCCTTTACCTATCCATCACCCTCTAATATGCTTGGCATTATTTTCTTATCTATCCTTTCAATAAACTCTCTTTTCTCACCCAATATCTTGTCTAGCTTTAATTAGAAAGCTACGACCTCCTCAAGTATTAGCAGCATGTCAAGTGTCAACTTCATCTCTAGTGACACCTCTACATCAAACCTTGAACATCTGTGAAGGTCCCTTACCTCACCAATCCTTGGCAACCACACCCTGTTCATGACCTTGAGATTTTCTTTGTCCTACTCATGCTTATCAAGGGTAGTCCTCAGACTTGAATATGATCTCCATGTTTCATCCACCCTTGCCATAATCTTGGTCACTCTATGATTTATCAAGTTTGTGACCATCTCCCTAACTGAATTTTTCTTCTCCTCTTTCAATCTTTTCACTTCTTCTTTTAATTCTCCTATTTCAGATAATAGGGACTCTGTGTCAGTAAGAAATGCCTCTGCAGTCTGTATCACAACTGGAGTACTTGAAGTGCTAGGCCTTAACAATAGCTGCTCCTTATATTTATTAAGCTCTGCAACTGCCTGTCCATACTTCAGTAACAGCTCATCATGGTCCTTTTGCAGCTTATTTGTGACAACCTCTGCAAATTGTGTTGTTTGCACATTCAGGCTAGCAGCTTGGGGAGAGTGGGTACTTGATACTCTCTTGATTATTACATCTCCTGTCAATTCTCCCAATCCAATCCTAGGTTTATTATTATTTGGGGCCAATGCTCATATTGCTAAAGTCTCAAACCTAAGATTGAGGGTTGCACCAGAGAGTGCCTTCTCTACTTGCTCATCTGTCACTTCAGAATCTGTTGGAGTATAGGACCATTGAGAGGGGGGGTGAATCAGTTGTCTAGAAAACTTAACAACTTTTTGAACCTTTTAAACATGAGAAAGACATCAAGGATTCAAACAAGCATAATGACTAGTAGAATGAACAAGACTTTTAATCAATCATAAGAGCATTAGGACACATGAACACATGGAGACAAACAAGAAACATAACACTTGATTTGATGAGTGGGAAACCCTCATAGGGATGAAAAACCACTCTAAAAATGCCTCACTGGCTACACAAATTGCCTCACTAGCAAAAGAACCTCACTGGTTACAACCTCACTGGCAAATACAATTGCCTCACTGGCAAAATGTGCCTCATTGGAAAACAAGTGCCTCACTAGAAATCATGTGCCTCACTGGCAATTAGGTATGTCTCACTAACAAGATACATTACTGATTTGAATGAAGAATAAAAATAGAATCACAGAGGGACACTTAGTTTCATTGCAGTACAATACACCTTATGTCTCCCTTGATAGGACCACCATGAACTTTAACACAAAAGAACATTACAATGAAGATGAACTTCTGAAACAATATGAAACCTTCTGTAATATGCATACAATCAAGAACATTCTTCTTTTCTTGAATGATTACTTTCCTTTCAAATTCAAAGCACTATCAAGCACTATGTAAATCACTTGCAGAGTTATATGAATCTCTTCCAAAGTTGTACTACAATTCTCTGTATACTCTATCTCTATGATACAAGAATAAACCCACCTTTTTAGTTTCAATCAATTCTTCATGGATGCAGTCATATTGCACACTTTGTGCAAGCCACAAATGTCTCTTTAATCTTCATAAAAATTTTAGATTATACTTTGTTAGTCTGCTTCATCAATAATTACAGCATTCTCTAAAACCTCATACACTTTGTTATAGAAGACCCTTACATTTAGATTACATAAAATCATTCCATATCTATATAACCTATGTCTATACTCTTCAATACATCTCTTCTGATATATATGACTCCCTCTCTGTGCATAGGAAGCTCACCCACACATTGAATTCCATTATCCCACTAAAAAACTTCTCTAAGTTTTTCTTTTGAATCCTCTAAAGCTTTAGACATACGAGGCAGTTACAAACACTAACTACATAACCAATTTTTACAGAGAATGACTCGTCAAGTTTTATGCTTTAGAGAAGACCGTTGGAATTCCAAACAAAATTAAATCATCACCTTTGATTTATACTTTTATGCTTAGTCAAAAACAAATAGAAGCCTTTGATTTAAAATTGGTGCTTAAAACCTTTTAAAGTTAACCTATGTGCCCAGTCACTAGGATGGCAAGGCCGATGACAAGCATGTTTTAAAACCCTTTAGTAGGTGAATGTTTAAGTTATAACCTTTAATAGTAAGACAATTCATGATTAGAACAAAAAATAAATAGGCACTAATAGGTATAAAATGGCTTTAGAAGATTAAGAAGGAGGTTTTGGGTTATAGTTTGGAACTAGGGTTTTAGACCAAACATAGTATATAGAGAATCTTCCTTGATTCTATTGGAAACAAGGTAGATAACTGAGAGGGGGGTGAATCAGTTATCTTAAATATTTTGACTTTCTTTTCTTCTTTAATATTAGTGCAACATCAAAACATAAGAGCATACATAATCATGAGAGCAGAAATAAAATCAACACACATAACACAAGGATTTTTATGTGGAAAACCCTGTTAAGTGAAAAACCATGGAGTGACTAACCCAAGATTGTATTCTCTGTTAAAAGAATACAAAGTACAAAAATGGCACTTGCCAATTAGGGCTCACTGCCCGAGCGCATTGCTCACAAGAGGCACACTGCCTACAAGAGACTCACTATCTACAAAGTTATGGAAGGTAACCAGGTGTTTGAACTAATGAGAAGCATCTGCTAATGGTGAGGTTCGGTTCCGGTTAGGCTCAATATACTGATCTACTGCACTTCATTCTTCCTCTGCTTTAGTGCTGCTATTCTGTCACATACCAGACTTGTATTGCTGCTTCCACACTGCTCTCTGCCTTTCCTCACACACTATAACAACACACATACTTCTTCATACCAAAATCCATCTGGTATATATATCTGAACCAAGGATTTCAACATCTTTCTAGTCAACAACCGGAATACTCAAGATATTTCCAAGACACTAATCTGTCAGTTGAATCCATGCTTAATATGTGATGCGTATCAAAGACATAGACCTGGAAGTCATCAATAATGTCAGCCAACCATAAATGATCCCTCAAAAAGCTTGATCACCATCAGTTTCTCATCCGGATTAAAGTCTGATGCTCTGTCGGTTAGTTCTTCCTCAATCTGCTCTACCTGTCAGGAACCCAACACTTAGATGCTCATATATTTTCACTCATTCATCACCAGAGGCTCAATCTCTAGAATGTAGTAGTCATGGTACTCCTCTTGACTTCTCCAAGTCTGCAACTTGCTGAGTTACACCATCTGAGAGATCTGGACCTGATTGTCAGACCTTGCTACATGCTCTGTTCTTGCTCACTGGACCAAAACACTCTTCAGTCTGTCTTCTGGTATAGACATATTATGTGCTGCATATGTGTGGGATGGACTTTGTTGCCATCAATGACAACACTCATGAAGCCACACAGTGTCTCTTGCCAACAATCTCCCCCTTTGGCATTGATGGCAACACTTAGTGAAAAATGACTAAGTGTCGTAACAAACTCCCCTTTGCTGATGCTCTGTCTTATGTACACTTTTACCAGAGCTCCCCCTTAGATGGATTCCACATTTTTCACTACTCCTCACTCCCCCTTTGACATCAATGGCAAAGAGTGAAATCCGCACACCAAAATTTACAAAAATCAACTTATACATTGCTGCATAAGTATATATACATGTTATACTTACATATACTTAAGGATATCTACAAAGGTGGTCTTCAACTGTACAAATTTTGTCGCCCAACTATACTTCATCCTATCCAAAATTGAAATGTGACCACTCAACAAACATGCAAAAGCTTCTCCCCTTCTTAAGTCTGTCGGATCACTGGTCCGAGCTATGGTCTGAGCATCAGTTAAGGCCTCATGCATAGCCTCTAACTTAGGGATAATTATCCCTCTAAGTTCACTCATCCTACATATTATATTCTTCTTCTCCTTTTCAAGCCTCTTTATTTCATTTATAGTGGCAATAGCCTGACACTCTTGATTCATTATAGATGTGGTGAGAGGATCAAAATTCTGAGATAAACTTGACAGTTTACGTTCTTGTTCTTTCACCTTCTTTTCAATATCCTTTGTCACTTTAGACTAGGATAGACAAAATTTATACATTTCTCCACCATCTTTAAGAGCATTTTCTAGGCTCTTTATTCCAATATCTAAGGTCCTCCTATCATTAGCTATGAGTTCCTATACTTTAGAGAATCTCTTTCCCAAAAACTCTTTCCAGACTTTCTCTTCTGCAGATTTCTCCAAAGAATCAAAATGGGTGCTAACAGAATTAACAAGAGATTTCAAGTTACCAGATGGAGAGGCCAAAAGATCCTTTTGGAAGGATGGCATGATCTTCTCCAGCATCTCGGATGCAATTTCTATCAGTTCAAGTCTTCCATGTGAGACTTCAGAAGCTTTTCTTTTGCTTTAGCTTGGGCAAAAGATGTTATCTTCATTGTCTAAACTGGAGAGAGGGAATCAAAATTGAGTGGTACTTGGAATAGTTTTGATTCATCTATCTCCATCATTTCTTTGGTCAAGAAACTCTTCACTGCTTCTGTAGTGTCTCTTGCCAGAGACTTCTTTCCTTTTGTAGCCTCAGAACTGTCATCAGAGATCTTCTCTGTTTGTTCTTCTTCTCTTCCCTTTTTCTCCTCTTCTTGACTTACTTTCTCCTCTTTTCTTCCTTCTCCTTCAGTTCCTAAATCTACAGTGGCATCCAGAGGAGAGATGTTGACTTCTTCATAAATTTCCTCTTCGAGAACAGAGGAATCCAAGTCCTTAGTCTTTTCCTCATCCATCTCTTTGGACTCTTCTACATTTTTCTTAGTAGATTCTTCTTTCGATGCACTTAATCCTTTGACATCCATGGTAGAAGGTTCTTCATCTATTTTCTTATAAAAGGAAGATTGAATCTCTTGAAGGCATTCCAGAGGATGTCTTTAGTCTCTTTTGCTACCTAATCAGTCTCTCCAAGCATAAGTTTGTTCATTCTTGCTTTGCTCTGGAACTCATCCTTGCAGTCCTTGAAGATCATGGTCATTTGTTTTGGAGTAATGGAAGGATAGAGCTAAATTGCAATATGTTCCTGAATCTCTAAATCCTTTTCCTTGGCATTCTCCTTTCTAAGTACCTTCTCTAGACTTTTGGGAATTAAGGAAATGATTTCACTGAATGCTTTATTATAAATGTTTAGGTACTTAACTATGGCTTCCTCCAAAATTCTTTTGTCAGTATCACTGTAATCATCATAAAATTCTGTGACTAGTTGCAGGTTCCCATCCATGGTGACTACCTTGATGATATCATCAATAGAGAGAGTAGGCCTTTCAACAAATTCTTCTGCCTCTTCTTCTTTATTTTCAACGGCAGAGGATTCCATGGATGTTTTCCTTTTCTTCTTCATTTTCTTAACCTCCTCATCAATCTCTATCCCTTCATCATCCTTTCGGCTTATGTAGGATCTTGTAGCCTTTGTTTTTGTTCTCTTTTCTCCCTTTCTAGATGTCTTGGCTTCTGGTTTGGAGGATTTTGATCTCTTAGAGGTGGTAGGTGCAGAACTCTTTGAGGATCTAGTTCGGGAGGGGGCTTGCACAGGAACACTTTCTTTTTCTTCTTCTTGTCTCTCTTTCTCTACTCTTTCTACTTTCTCTCTATTTGCATCAACTACCTCTTTTGATATGCCATATCTTTTGGCAATTTCCTCTACCTCCCTTCTCACTTTTCTTTTTATCTCTGGTTGTCTCAATTCAACATGTATCTTTACACTTAATTCTTCAAAGGTTCCAAACCTTTCTACCTCAGGGTCCTTAGGTTGACTGAGCAAGTGTTAGACATGCAGTTCTAAGATTTTCTCATCAACCTCATATCCCATTGGCATAATCCAAACTGCTCTGGGGTCAACTGCCTCCATTAGGCATTGATCAGTATCTACCATGAAGCATATTGTATTCTTATATTTCCAAACTATTGTTTGAGGAATTCTCTCTCTAGCCTGCATCATGCCTTGGAAGTTCTTAAAATATCCCTCGAGTGTTGTGCTTTGAGCCTTGGCATCACCAAGCCCATACATGTAGTCTCTGATTTGTATGGCAATCGGTCTGTCATTTTGCCATACCCAACCACTTGATCTGGGTAGCTCATTCATATAGTAAAAGAATAAACACTATATTAAGCCACCATACTTGAATGAGTTTTTCTTGTCCTTCTTGATTTTATGCAAGTTTTCCAATAGTTGGTTCAAGAGAAGGTCGCATAGATCATAATCTACATTTTCTCTTAGCATCTGATATGCCATATATATTGCAGTTTTAGACACAGAGTTCTCCCTGCTGGAATGATATATTTTATAGCCAATTATCATAGAGGCAAATTTGATATCCAAATTTGTGATATCTTCTATTGTCATTGCTCTTTTGTCAAACTTTGATCTGGTAGCCTCACTTACTGTCTGGTTCTTGACCGATTTGAGAGCAGGCAACCCACCGGATGAGTGCAATCCGATTACTGCCCTAATGGCATCTTTAGTTATCTTGAAGGGCTTCATCAACCACATGAAGTTGTCATGTATTCTACTAAGAACATACCGGACCCATTCATCTTCTGCAAACTAGGGAAAGTGGATGCAATGTCCAAAATGCTTATCTTGGAGGGCTATCTTGGAGGGCCTTGTATTGAGGTTTGAGTTCAAATGTTTCATCTATCAATTGTTTATGATAGATATCCATCAGCTTGGATTCCCTAAATTCCTCAATATTTGCATGTATGTACACCCTAACATCTTCTACGTGTAGAACCCCATGCGTAATGCTAGAGAAGGCGCCTAAAGGATCAACTTCTAGGGATTTGTAGGGGTGTTTCTTGAACTTTGGACACGGTCTATCAGTGATCTTAACAATATTTGGAGTAGCCATCTTGCAAAAGATTCAGAGAGAGATATTCAAGAATGGAAATACCTTTTTATGCTTCTAAGGTTCACAATATGAGCAGGAAAAGATCGCTAGTTGAATCAGATTCTGCAGTTGATCTTTGAGAGGGTCAAAACAATCTTGTTGCAGAGCTCTTCCTTTCTTCTTCTTGAATGCAAATGTGTAAATGATGAATAAAAGAAACCCTTTTATCTCTACGCAAACCCTAATTTCCTATTGCAATAAATGCACAACTTAAGTTATTTCAGTTCCGTTGTTCTTCCTTGTTCTGAGAGAGATCTTTCTGAATCACTGACGTGCACTTGGAATAAATTTTAATGATAGTTGACAATGCATCTCCTTTCGTCCAATCATGCCATTTATCTGTAGGTCAAGATATTTTAATTTTAAATCATACTGGATCTAACTGTGAGAATCCTACTTTTACCAGATGGCTGTCAAACTGGATCAATCTTGGATGATTCAACTCTTCAAAACTTCTTGTGGATCTCTCATATTTTTACAAAGGGTTATTTAGATATTTCTCTGAGAACCCTTTAATCCACAACATTCCATGTGCCAAATTTAGGCACCAATTGACTGGCTAGGGGAATTTATTTTTCCTTTGTGATTCCCCCTGAGCCAGAGCTCATATGTTTAGTTTTTGGAAGAAATATCAGCACCAGATTCTGGTGCAGATCCATCCCCAACATTTTCTATATTCCTCTTCACCCAAATCTTGTTCATCTCCCTTTGAACTTCATCTGCATTCACTTTGCCTTTTCATTTATCTTGATTTTGATTATGATGCACCGGACCCTTTTTATCTCGATTCTTACTTCTGTAGAATTTGGCAATATGACCGGATCTATTGCAATTGTAGAAAACAACATTTCTTTGCATATTTGACTGATATCCTCTTGATCTGCATTGATTAGCCATATGTCCTATTCTATTGCATGCAAAGCATCTACCATTGAATGAATTGTTTATTTGCATATTTCTGCAATCATTAGATTTGTGACCATACCTTTTGCAATTGAAACACTGTCCGGAGAAGGATGAATTAGTTTGATTCATTCTTCTTCTACATTGAGTTGCTTTATGACCAAAGTTGTTGCAATTGTAGCAGTATCCATTGAAGGATGGATGTCTTTGAGCATTTGGTTGCCTTACCAGAGGTCTTCTAGGCATGTTTCTTTAATTTCCTGATCTAGCGTTCTTCTGATCGAATCCAGAGCTTTCACCTTTCTCATAACCCAAACCATGCTTGTCATCTACCCTCTTTTGACTTTCAAGAAGAACTTCAAGTTGAGCTAAGCTTATCTTGAATTTCTCTTTGTATTCATTTGTTGTTTGAAGATCTTGTTTAAGAGTGTCTATCTGATTCTCAAGTTGTTCTTCATTATCTCTAGCTTCTTCAAGATCAGATTCTAGATGCCTAATTATTCTATCCATTTTGTGGCAGTCCTCTGACTTCTCCTTGAGAGATTGTTTTAGATTATCTTCAATTTTTCTTTTCTCTTCAATTTCTTGGGTGAATCTCATAACCCCTGATTCCATTACATGCCTTACAATAATGACCTCTTTTGATAGCTTCTCACATAGCTTATTTTTCTCATTCAGATCTTCATTAGTATCATTGGCTTCACTTTGACTTGCTAATTGTTGAAGTAGTTCCTTTCTCTTTTTCACAGAGATACTCAGTTTTTCTTTTAGCTCATTTATGAAATCATCAGCTTGTTTGAGTCTTTCTCTCAAGTTATTGTCTTTAGAGTGAGACTGCTCAAGACCATCTAGGGCAGACTGAAGTTGTTCCTTCATACTATACATATCCATTGAGATTCCTAGATCTTCCTCAAGCTGTTAGGCTCTATTTAGAGGAACTTAGCTCTAATACCAATTGTTGGAAACAAGGTAGATAACTGAGAGGGGGGTGGATCAGTTATCTTAAATATTTTGACTTTCTTTTCTTCTTTAATATTAGTGTAGCTACAAAACATAAGAGCATACATAATCATGAGAGCAGAAATAAAATCAACACACATAACACAAGAATTTTTACGTGGAAAACCTTATTAAGGAAAAAACCACGGGGTGACTACCCCAAGATTATGTTCTTTGTTGAAAGAATAAGAAGTACAAAAATGCCACTTGCCAATTAGGGCTCACTGCCCGAGCACACTGCTCACAAGAGGCACACTACCTACAAGAGAATCACTATCTACAAAGTTATGGAAGGTAACTAGGTGTTTGAATTGATGAGAAGCATCTGCTAATGCTAAGGTTTAGTTTCGATTAGGCTCAATATATTGATCTAGTACACTTCATTCTTCCTCTGCTTTAGTGCTGTTGTTCTGTCACATACCGGACTTGTATTGTTGTTTCCACACTGCTCTCTGCCTTTCCTCGCACACTATAACAACACACATACTTCATACCAAAATCCATCTGGTATATATATCCACACCAAGGATTTCAACATCTTTCTAGTCAGAAACCAGAATACTCAAGATATTTCCAAGACACTGATCTGTCGGCTGAATCCATGCTTAATATGTGATGCATATCAAAGACATAGACCTAGAAGTCATCAATAATGTTGGCCAACCATGAATGATCCCTCAAAAAGCTTGATCACCATCAGTTTCTCATCCGAATTAAAGTCTGATGCTCTGTTGGTTAGTTCTTCCTCAGTCTACTCTGCTTGTCAGGAACCCAACAGTTAGATGCTCATATCTTTTCACTCATTCATCACCGGAGGCTCAATCTCTGGAATGTAGTAGTCATGGTACTCCTCTTGACTTGTCCAAGTTTGCAACTTGCTGAGTTACACCATCTGAGAGATCCGGACCTGATTGTCAGACCTTGGTGCATGCTTTATTCTTGCTCACTGGACCAAAACACTCTTCAGTCTGTCTTCCGATATAGACATATTATGTGCTGTGGATGTGTGGGATGGACTTTGTTGCCATCAATGACAACACTCATCAAACCACATAGTGTCTCTTGCCAATAGATTCCAACTGATTGACAATCAACTATAGTGCCTTCATACTGATCAATATCACTGCACCTCATTATGAGAAGTAGAAACACTCAAACACCTGAACACAACCCTTTATTTAAACACATAAACTACAAACCTCTGTAAATCTTGTGAAAAATATGAACCTCTCTGCAATTCAAACTGTAAGCACTTTGCAACCTTGTGAAACCCTTTGAGGTCTTGAAATATAATGGAAATTGTCCTGCTATGAAAGAGATATGAAGAAGGTCTGTAGTATGTTATCCAAGAGATTTGTGATCAAAGACAATTTCCAAGAACTCTTTGAATCCTTTTCACAATTAACAAGCACATTACTATCCACCCATTAACAGAGACACTAGATTGATGAAATAACAATATGATTTCAACTCAACAATATTAATCATCAATCAACACAACACTGAACCTCATGATAAGGAAGTTGACTTCCTCAAAAAGCAACATCATCTTTTTGCTATTAAACCTCATACACAGATCAAACACAAGTTGACATCAATGCCAACTAACCTCATGCCTCATGCCAAGGGGCCAATACCAACATCTGATGATCAACATCCACACCAACCTTTTGACACCAATGACCCTTTTGACATCAATGACAAGAACACACTCAACATAATCTTCTCTGGTAATTGTGTCAAATGCAACAGCATATGACAAGTTCCAATGTAGAAGAAGTAGCACATTTCTTTTGGCAACCAATGTTCTCCCCTCCTCCGGGGTCATCCTACTAATGTCTTGATTTACCTCATTCAAAATCTTTAGGGTAATGGCCTCATACTCTAATGGATCTACCCCACTTTTGGCTTCCTCTATTTTCTTCTAGAATTCCTCACTCCTGACTTTCAACACATAACTCCTAAATTCAGGAGTATTGATAAATTCATCATCTTCCATAAATTTGGCACAAGCCATTACCCTGACATCCTCTGTGTCTACCTAATGGCCAATTATTGATCTTGCCAGCCTATTATCTAGGGAAGAATATGGCCTTATTCTGTCAGGTGAATTCCCCTAATGCACAACTTCTTGCACTTGCTCTTCTGCTTCTTCCTCCAGGTCCACTACCTCAATTCTTGGCTCACTTTCCAAATCAATTATCTTTTCTCTCTTGGTAGGGGAAAAATTAGGTCATTCCCTTTTTATAACATACCCTCCCCTTGAGTTGTTAGGTTGATAAGTGGGCCTTTCCTCACCTGTTGGAGCACTGGCAATCAGCTGATCAGCATGATCAAAAACTATTTGAATTCTCATTATTGGGTCCTTTATTTCTGCAAAGGCCCTAGGGTAAGCAACATTCTGATTTTTCCTTGCCCTCTCACCTGCCATGACTACTTCCCACTTGTCTCTCAAATTATGGACATCATTCATGGTTAAACAGTTCCTAACTATATCCTCATCAAAAGAGACCTGGTGAATATATCTTGGTCTCTTCACATTAACCCTCACCTTGTCAATGAAGCCCTCATGGTCAAAAATCTTGGGCTTCTCCATAGCCATCCTATAGCCCTATAAAACTGAATCAATCTAGTCCAAACCATTCTTGTCAATCATTATAAAGTCACTGAATTTGATGGAAGTGGGAAAGAATGAACCTTTCTTGTGTCTCCTTAAGTGTTATCTGTCGGACTCATTCAATTGCTTGATGATCTCAAAGAATGCAATTCTTTTTGGCACATATTTAGGCAAAATATATGGTGCAACCTCACATCCATAAATTCTAATGCAGGTGGTGTGGGTATGAAGGAACCAGTCACCCCAATTGTGATCTATCCCAAATTTAGAGGCCCTATCGAGAGGCCTTAGAAAATCTAACACATATGCATGCAACCTCTCCCCTTCTGGCTCTAAGAAACCAAGTATTCTCCTCACAAAGTATTCCTCAAAGATCACATAATAAGAGTCAATACAATGCATGTCCATATCTAGACTGGCAACATATTCCCCTGCAAATCCATCATTTTGACATGCAAATTCTGATGCCACATGCTTGATAAAGCAAACAGAATCATATGACAAATCAAAGAATACCATGTGAATTCAACATGGGCATCTATAGTATACAATTTGTTCTTAACTGCCATCATCTACTTATGCATCTTTTCTGCTATGTAGGAGGCATAATCATATGGTTGCTTTGTCTTTGGGTCCTAAATATTTACTGCCAGATCATCATCAGAGATACAAGAATCCTATCTGAAGCATCCCTATCTAGCACCTGATAGAGACTGTGGTAAGTTTTTACAAAGTAGTGCATGAATAGGGAGCACTCAAAAGGCTCCACTTCCCTGTCTACGATTTTCACCAACTAGCCATCTACCTCCTTGGTCTATGTTTAGCCAGGTTGAAGACCCTATATCCACATTTGACCTTTTTATACCCCTCCTTCAATGCAACTAGGTCAATCGGTATGTTGACTACAGGGTTCAAGTTGAATACGCTGGAAATGTAGGTCTTTGTTAGTTTTACCATTACTATGCCATTGCCTACAAAAACTAATCTTGTTTGAGGATCATACCTCTATGCAATCACCCTCATCAAGTCTAGGTTTGGGAATACATTTGGGCATATTAGCTTGGCCAAGTCCCACCACCAAGCATTGCAAACTAGAACCCTTAAATCCATCCTATGATACTAGTGTTTGAAGAGAACCCAAACCGATATTGGAAATTTGGCATCTCTACAATTTTAGCACAGGTGAAGAATTTTGTCATTCAGCCCCGAGGGACTGTGCCTTGTCACAGGATGTCTAATAGACCCTGGGAATTGGACCATGAGGTCCTCATCTAGATTATGTTTTGATGTGGAGGATTGACCAGTTTGATTCATTATTACAGACACGTTCAACCAAACTAGGGCCTCTTATTTTAATAATACTCTAGCAATCAACTCATAATTTAAGTGAGCACAGTCAAATAGAGTAAACTTACTAGTTTTACACCTGCAGAAGCCTGGAATTCCTTCTCTTGTTTGTTTTAATACTTGCTGCACATCATAGCTCTATTCGTACTTGTGAAAATGATGTAGAAAGCCCTAATTTTGCCCCTTCAGAAGATTCATATCCTACGGCCTAAGGTATTAATGGATGTAGCTTCAGCCTTGACTCAAATTCATGTCATAGGGTTCCTACAATGTCCATCATGAAAATTTTAAATTTGGGTCGTTAATGTAATTTTTCCTTCGTGAAATCCACGACCATCATTCACCCACCAGATTTGAAAATCTGGGTCTTCATCATTGAAAAGTCTTCGACCAATAGAAATGAGCCAAGTCAAACATACTTCCTTTGTTGATGACTTCATCTTTTGGCGGATGTGGACACATGGTGCCATTTCACAGTATTGCAGCCAGAAATGGCCCACCACCAACTTGCCTTGCATGGGTGCGATAAAGCTTCCACACACCCCTCTTTACATATATGTTCATTTCATGTGTCACCACATCGATACCACATGGAGGATGTTTATCTTTGATAAGATTTGCTTGCCTGCTTGCACTACTGTCAGATCTGAACTTCCCCATAGATTACTTCTTACCTTGACACCCTGCAACCCACTATTCCTTGATTTGGGATCTTCGATCAAGGGGCTGTAAGCCCAGATTTCTCAACAGATGTCACCTTGTCACAGCCTCGTAGAGGGATGATGATGTCATCTTAAATGCTCTACGATGCTGCGAAATACTATTACAAGGCACTTTATAACCCTTGCAAAGACTTAGGACATAAACGTAATATTTTTACAGGTTACAAAGGGTAAAGGTAGGACCTTGGGCTAGTTATCTTATGGTCTTAAAGGCTTCAAGTTATAACTTAAATGACCAGGATCCTACAACAAGCAGTAAACATGAAATTAAAAGATAAACCACAAGGCAAGCCATGGGATTAAAGACTTAGGGCTTTAAGGGCTTATACAAATAGACTTGCAATTTCTCAAGCTTAAAACCCTAAACCTACATAGGTACCACCACTAGCTCTGATTGAGGATGTGCAAGCATTATATTGCAACAAAGACCACTGGACTTCCGGGAGCATACCAAACCAAGACCAAAAAAATGGATTGTACAAGAATATACACTATTTACAACCTATATACAACCTATTTTACAGTGTGCACAGAAAACAACCTACTTATGAAAAGTAGGGTTTCAGGAATTGTCCGTGCACTGGCAACTCCTGAAATTCACCATCAAATGCTTGAAGAAAATAAGAATCTTCTCCATGTGTGTTTCTTATCAGATAAGGGCCAATCCATAATGGTTCAAACTTACCATGTTTACCCTTATCCTAATTCCTGGCATTCTAGACAAGAACCAATTCGTTCATCTGAAATTTTTTCTCTAAAGCCCTCTTATCAAATAGATATTTCACTTTCTGTTGTTTCTTCAAATTGGTCTTTTGTGCTTCTCTCCTAATCTCATCCAATGCAATCAACTGATTCACTCTCTCAGCCATTGGATCTTCCATTTCCTCATTGCTTTCCTATATAAATGTGTACATGGAAAGGAGATTATTCACTGGCAACCTAGCCTCTGCACCATATACTAGCTCAAAAGGAGATTTACCAATTGCCCTTTTTTATTGTTACCCTATCAGCTCACAGTGCCAATTTCAATTTAGAGTCCCATGGCCTTTTGTTCTTATCAATTATCATTTTAATTATCTTCATAAGACTCTTGCTACTAGATTATGCTTGGCCATTTCCTTGAGGATGATATGGTGATGCATGAGATAAACTGATTCCATAACTATTGAAGCAATCTACAAACTCACCAGACCTAAAGCACATTGCATTGTATGTGACCAATTTTTCTGGTACTCTGAACTTGATTATTATGTGCTCTAAGATAAAGTCAAGCACAACCTTACTTGTAGCCTTCTTGGTTGGAATGGCCTCAATCTTTTTGGTAAAATAATATGTGGCAACCAATATCCAATTGTGTCCTCCACTTGACTTCTCTGTTATTTCTCCTATAAAATCTATTCCCCATTGCTAGAATGGAGTCTCCACTATCACAATCTTAAGTGGTAATGCACCTGCATACTTAAGTTTTCCAAAAAACCTTTAGTAGGAATCACATTTCCTTACCATCTTGTGTGCATTAGAGAAAAGTGTTGGCCACCAATAGCTTGCTCTGAGAATCTTATGAGTAGTATTTTTAGTTGTATAATGTCCCCCACACACCCCTTCATGCATGTCAGTCAAAATCTTCATGGCCTGACCCTCATCCACACACCTGAGCAGCACACCATCAGGGTTCTTCCAATATAATTCTCCTTAAACAATAACATATTTGATGGCTTGTAGCTTTAGTGTTCTCCTTTGGTTGTCACTCAAATGAACCGGGCAATTCAAATTCTGCAAATAATGCACAATGTCTTTGTACCACTCTGACTTTGGTCTGTTGCAAGTTGAATCTTGAGCTACATTTACTTGACATGCCTCCAGATTTGATTATGTCATCAGTTTAGCTAGACCTTGTCCCCTTACTAAATTTGTAATTTGAATCTCAATATTGAACTCTTGGAGTTTATTTATCCATCTGCATCTCCTTCTAGTTACCTCTTGTTGAGTGAATATGTCTTTAACTGCTGCATGAGGCACATATGCTATAATCCTGGCTCCAACCAAATAAGGCTTGAAATTCTTAATTGCCCTAACCAGAGCATAAGCTTGCTTCTCCATGATGTCATATTTCAACTCTACAACTTGTAGAGACTTGCTAAAGAAATCAATTGGTTGTTCAAATCCATCATCATTCTTCTATAATAAGCATGCAGCAATTGTATAGAATAAAGAAAATGAAAATAACTGAAAAGGCTTAGAAAAATCAGGAGATTTCAAGACAAGAGCACTCTTAATAGCCTCTTTGATGCTCTGAAATGATTGGATTGCCTCATTTCCCCATGTTATAGATTCACCTTTTTTCAACATCTTGGATATAGCTTTGGTAATCTATGCAAAATTAGGAATAAATCTTCTAACAAAGTTAATCTGCCCAAAGAATGATTGGATGTCTTTTACTGTCTTGGGTATTTGGACTTTATCAATTGTTGCAACCCTCTCTGGGTCAATCCTAACTCTTGTTGATAACTGAGAGGGGGGGGTGAATCAGTTATCTTAATTATTTCTTCTTTTGAACTTTCTTATTAATCAAAGCATCATTGAATCAAACAAACAAACATTATCATGAAATGAGAAACACATGACACAGTATTTTTGACGTGGAAACCCGGTTAAGGGAAAAAACCACGGGGTGATTAACCCAAAGATTATTCTCTGTTAGAAGAATAAGGAATTACAAAATGGCACTTGCCAATTAGGGCTCACTGCCCGAGCACACTGCTCACAAAGAGGCACACTGCCTACAAGGAGACACACTGTCTACAAAAGAATTTTTATACAATACTTGAACTGATTGGAAGCATCTACATATGCTAGAGTTCAGTTCCGGTTAGGCTCAATATACTGATCTGCTGCACTTCATCTTTCCTCTGCTCTTTATTTTGCTCTCCTTTCACATACCGGATCTTTCTTATTACTTCTGCTCTGCTCTGCACTTATTCACATACCTCATAACAACAACTTCTCTACTCACAACAAAATCCATCCTCTATTTATATCCGCACTAGTGATTTTCATTATCTTTCTAGTCGGCACCCGGAATAGTCTATCTTCTCACAAACTCTGTTCTGTCGGCTGAATCCTTGCATATCAAGTAATGCAGATCAAGCATATACTTGTAGATGTCATTAATCATGTCGGCCAAACATGATTCATGCCTTCCCAACCTATACCATCAACAGTAGCACATCCGGAAAATAGTCTGATACTCTGTCAGTCAGTTCTTCCTCTATTCTCACTGTCTTTCAGGAATCCGGTACTCAACTATTCATATCTTCTTCCTTGTCCATCACCGGAGGCTAAATCCTTGGAATATACTACTCAAAGTAGTCCTCTTGACTTCCCCAAATCCGCACTGCACCAAGACACTTCCTCTGAGAGATACGGACCAATCTGTCAGACCTTGTCACATGCTCTGTTCTTGTTCACCGGACCACAACAATCTTCATTCTGACTTCCGGTAGAGACACATCATGACTTGTGGATATGTGGGATGACCTTTGTTGCCATCAATGACAACAACCATGAATCCATATAGTGTCTCTTGCCAACAATCTCCCCCTTTGGCATTGATGGCAACACTTAGTGAAAAATGACTAAGTGTTTACACTATGCTCCCCCTTGGCTGATGCTCTATCTTTATATACAATTTCCAGAACTCCCCCTTAGTTGGACTCCTTATTTTTCACTGCTCCTCACTCCCCCTTTGACATCAATGGCAAAGGGTAGGGTCTGCACACCAAAATTTTCAAAAATTTACTATACTTAGCTACATATTACATACTCACATAAACTGAAGAATGTCTGCAAAGGATGTCTTCAATTGGACCAGTTCTGTAGCCCAACTTTGCTTCATTCTATCCAAAATTGAAATGTGACCACTCAACAAAAATGTAAAAGCTTCTACCCTTTTGAGATCTGTCAGATCATTTGTTTGGGCGGTAGTCTGAGCATCACTGATGGCCTCATGCATAGTTTCTAACTTAGGGATTATAATCCTTCTAAGTTCTCCCATCCAGTTAATTATATTCTTCCTTTCCTTCTCAAAGTTCTTTATTGCATTTGTGATTGCAATAGTTTGACATTCTTGATTGACTATGGAGGAAGAGAGAGGATCAAAACTTAGAGACAAACTTTGTAGTTTGTCTTGTTCCTCTTTTATTTTCTTATCAATTTCTACTGTTGCCTTTGACCAGGAGATACAAAATTTGTAAATGTCACCGCCATCCTTAAGAGTATTTTCTAAGCTCTTTATTCCAATACTCATATTTCTCCTATCATTAGAGATTAATCCTAGTACTTCTGAAAATCTTTTATCCAAAAATTCCTTCCGGACCTTTTCTTCAGCTGATTTTTCTAGAGAATCAAAATGTGTATCAACACTGCTGACTAAGGTTTTGAGATTACCGGAAGAGGAGGCTGTCGGATCTATCTGGACTGATGGCATAATCTTTTCAAGCACTCCGGAAGCAACCTCTATCAACTCACAGTCTTCCATATGAGACTTTAGGAGTTTTTCATTTGCCTTAGCATTTGCAAATGAAGCTATCTTCATCGTCTGTACTGGAGAGAGGGAGTCAAAGTTGAATGGACCTTTTAGAAGCTCCGGTTCATCAATCTCTATTGTTTCTTCACTCAGAAATTTTTGAACAGTTTGTGCAGTGTCTCTTGCCGGAGACAGATGTTTCTTTTCTTCTGCAGTTTTGTCCTTTGGAGTCTTTTCTCCTTCCACATTCTTACCACTTTCAGTTGTGGTTTTCTCTGTTGGAATCTTCTCTTTCTCTGCATCCTTGGTGCTGTCAACCTCTTTTTCTTTTACTGCTGCTTCTTTCTCCTGTAATTTCTCTTCTTCTTGGGATCCGGAGACTACAGGGGAAGCCAGAGGAGAGATGTTAGTCTGATCAAGGGCCACTTCTTCCGGAGCAGATGATTCCAAGTCCACAGCTATTTCTGCACCTAAGTCCTCTACAATAGGAAGATTAAACCTTTTGAAGGCCTTTTGGAGGATCTCTTCTATCTCTATGGCCACCTTGTCAGTCTCACCAAGCATGAGTTGATTCATTCTTGCTTTACTCCTGAACTCATCTTTGCAATCTTTGAATATTATGTTCATTGTCTTGGGATCAATTTGAGGATATAGCTGAATAGCTATCTGCTCCCAGATCTCAAGATCTTTTGCCTGAGCATTATTCTTTCTTATTTCTAATTCCTTTTCTAGGCTTTTAGGAATTAGAGATATGATCTCAATGAAAGCCTTATTGTATATGTTCAGATACTTGATTGTGGCTTCCTGCAGAATCTTTTGGTCAGCCTCATTGTAGTCATCATAGAATTTAGTCATTGGTTGAAGGTTTCCATCCACCGTGACTAACTTGATTACACTCTCTAGAGACGGGGTGGGCATTTCAACAAATACCTCTGCCATTTCTTCCTTGTCTTGGCCTGTGGAGGGTTTACCGGATCCTTTCTTCTTCTGTTTCTTTATTTCTTTTACCCCCTCATCTGATTCTGTTTCCTCTTCATCTTTCTGACTTGTGTAAGCCCTTGTGGCTTTTATTTTAGATCTTTTCTCTCCTTTACCGGATGTCTGACCTTCCAGTTTTGACATTTTTGAGCCTTTGGTTGTGACAGGTGTAGATCCCTTGATCTGGTCCGGGTTGAGGTTTCCACCAGAGTACTTTTCTTGCTTTTCTTTTCTGCCTCTTTCTTCTCTTCCTTAGCCTTTCGCCTCTTTTCCCGGTTGACATCAAGTGCGTCCTTTGGGATGCCTAGGCCTTGAGCAATATGCTCTACTTCTTTTCTTACCTTCCTCTTGATCTCCGGTTCTCTGAGTTCAACATGGATTTTTATACTTAGTTCCTCAAATGTTCTGAACCTTTCTGCCTTTGGATCTTTAGGCTGATTAAGCATGTGTTGAACATGCAGCTCCACTATCTGTTCATCCACTTCATACCCCATGGGCATGATCCACACAGTTCTTGGTTCTACTGCCTCCATTAGACACTGATCTGTTTCTACCATAAAGCATACTGTGTCTTTGTACTTTTCAATAAGAGATTGGGGTATTCTTTCTCTTGCATGTATCATGCTCTGGAAGTTCTTGAAATATCCCCATAGAGCTGTTTTTCTTGCTTTGGCATCCCCAAGTCCATGCAAATAATCTCTGATTTGGATGGCGACTGGTCTGTCATTCTGCCATATCCATCCACTGGATCCAAGAAGCTCATTCATGTAATAAAAGAAGAGACAAAGGATCAAATTGCCATACTTGAAGGAGTTTTTCTTGTCCTTCTTGATCTTCTGCAGATTTTCAAAAAGTTGGTTTACAAGAAGCTCACACAAGTCATAGTCTGCATTCTCCTTTAGCATTTGATAAGCTGTGTAAATTGCAGTTCACAGTACTGAATTTTCCCTACTGGAGTGATAGATCTTGTAACCAATTATCATAGATGCAAATTTGACATCCGGTTCAGTGATGTCTTCAACTATCATAGCTCTCTTGTCAAACTTAGATCCGGTTGCATCACTAACTGTCTGATTTTTGACAGACTTGAGAACAGGTAATCCACCGGATGAGTGCAGACTGGTTACAGCCCTACTTGCATCTTTGGTGATCTTGAAGGGCTTGTTCAACCATAGGAAGTTGTCATGCACTCTACTTAGTACATACCAGACCCATTCATCTTCTTCAAAATAGGGGAAATCGATGCACTATGCAAAGTGTTTATCCCGGATGGCTTTGTACTGAGGTTTAATCTTAAAGGAGTCATCTATCAACTATTTGTGATAGATATCCATCAATTTTGATTCTCCAAAGTCTTCAAAATTCACATGAATGTAAACCCTAATGTCCTCTGTATGCAATACACCATGCGGAACACTAGAGAAGGCTCCTAGTGGATCTACCTCCAAAGATTTGTATGGATGTTTCTTGAATGTGGGGTGAGGTCTATCAGAGATCTTAACTATATTCGGAGTAGCCATATATTTTCTTTAAAGATTTGCAGTGAGATATTGAAAACGGAAAATACCTTATGCGCCTTCGGTTACACGGAGTGGTTGGATTGATTTCTGTATGTAATGACTTCTGCAGGAGATCTTTGGTGAGTTTGATGAGTCTTGTTGCAGAGCTCCACTTTTTGCTTCTTCTTGAGTGCAGAATGAGCAAGTGATTTATGAGAAATTCCCTTATATTGCTCCGCAAACCCTAATATCTGATGGCAATAAATGCTCGACCTACATTATTCTGGTTTGCCTTATTCAGATAACTTGGAGTACCGGATCAGTCCTAATCTATGAACATCATGCGGATCTTCCAACTATGAACAAATCAAGATGACACATCACAAGGACATCCCAAACATTCTGTCCAATCCACAAAATAAGATAATGCACTTCCAGATCTCTTCGAACCTTTTTGTAATCCTCTGTCATTCTGGAGCATCTCCCGGAACAGGTCTTACTTGATCGATCACAACTTCTTCACATCTTCATGCAGACCTCTGAAATCTTATCTGGATCACCTCAAGACTTATATATTCAAACCCTTTACTCCGCATCTTGTGCCACATCTGACACCACTTGATTGGCTGGGGGAACAGGATTTTCTTTGAGTCTCCCCCTGAGCCAGAGCTCATTTTTTAATTTTCGGAAGAAATATCAGCACCAAAGTCTGGTGCGGATCCAACCTCTACATTTTCTAAACTTTTCTTCACCCAAATCTTGTTCATCTGATTCCTAACTTCATCCGCATTCATCTTTTGTTTACCCTTGTCTTGATTCTGATTATACACCAGACCTCTTTTGTCCTGATTCTTGCTTCTGCAGACTTTTGCATTATGACCGGACCTATTACAGATTTGGCAAATAACATTTCTTTGCATATTTGACTGATAACCTCTTGATGTGCATTGATTAGCCATATGACCTACTCTATTGCATGCAAAGCATCTACCATTGAATGATTTGTTTATTTGCATATTTCTGCATTCATGAGACTTGTGTCCATACCTTTTGCAGTTAAAGCACTGTTTGGAGAAGGATGAATTAGTTTGATTCATTCTCTTCTTGCACTGATTAGCTTTGTGACCAAAGTGATTGCAGCTGTGGCAGTATCCATTGAAGGATGGATATCTTTGAGCATTGGGCTATCTTACCGAAGGTCTTCTGGGCCTATTCCTTGGATTTTCTGATCCAAAATTCTTTTGACCAGAGCTTTCTCCTTTCTCATATCCCAAACCATACTTGTCATCTGTCCTCTTTTGACTTCCAAGAAGTACTTCAAGTTGGGCAGAACTTATCTTGAATTTTTCTTTATATTCATTTGCTGTTTGAAGATCTCTTTTGAGAGACAATTTGATCCTCAAGTTTTTCTTCATTATCTTTGGCATCTTCAAGATTAGATTCAAGATGTCTGATAATCCTATCCATCTGGTGGCATTCTTCTGATTTCTCTTTAAGAGATTGTCTTCGATTGTCTTCAGCTTTTCTTTTTTCTTCAATCTCTTGAGTAAACTTTATAGTTCCTGATTCCATTTCATGTCTTAACATAATGACTTCTTTTGATAACTTTTCACATAACTTGGTTTTCTCAATCAATTCTTCATTTGTATTGCTTTCTTCACTTTGTCTTGCCAATTGTTGGAGCAGCTCCTTTCTCTTTTTCATAGAGAGACTTAATTTGTCCTTTAGTTCTCTCATGAATTCATTAGCCTGTTTGAGTCTTTCCTTTAATTCATTGACTTCAGAGTTTGACTGTTCAAGATCCTCAAGGGCAGTCTTGAGTTTCTCCCTTAAACCATATGCATCCATTTTAACTCCCAGATCTTCCTCAAGCTGTTAAGCTCTATTAGGAGGAACTTAGCTCTGATACCAATTGTTGATAACTGAGAGGGGGGGTGAATCAGTTATCTTAATTATTTCTTCTTTTGAACTTTCTTATTAATCAAAGCATCATTGAATCAAACAAACAAACATTATCATGAAATGAGAAACACATGACACAGTATTTTTGACGTGGAAACCCGGTTAAGGGAAAAAACCACGGGGTGATTAACCCAAAGATTATTCTCTGTTAGAAGAATAAGGAATTACAAAATGGCACTTGCCAATTAAGGCTCACTGCCTGAGCACACTGCTCACAAAGAGGCACACTGCCTACAAGGAGACACACTGTCTACAAAAGAATGTTTATACAATACTTGAACTGATTGGAAGCATCTACATATGCTAGAGTTCAGTTCCGGTTAGGCTTAGTATACTGATCTGCTGCACTTCATCTTTCCTCTGCTCTTTATTCTGCTCTCCTTTCACATACCGGATCTTTCTTATTACTTCTGCTCTGCTCTGCACTTATTCACATACCTCATAACAACAACTTCTCTTCTCACAACAAAATCCATCCTCTATTTATATCCGCACTAGTGATTTCATTATCTTTCTAGTCGGCACCCGGAATAGTCTATCTTCTCACAAACTCTGTTCTGTTGGCTGAATCCTTGCATATCAAGTAATGCGGATCAAGCATATACTTGTAGATGTCATTAATCATGTCGGCCAAACATGATTCATGCCTTCCCAACCTTTACCATCAACAGTAGCACATCTGGAAAATAGTCTGATACTCTGTCAGTCAGTTCTTCCTCTGTTCTCACTATCTTTCAGGAATCCGGTACTCAACTATTCATATCTTCTTCCTTGTCCATCACCGGAGGCTAAATCCTTGGAATATACTACTCAAGGCAGTCCTCTTGACTTCCCCAAATCTGCACTGCACCAAGACACTTCCTCTGAGAGATCCGGACCAATCTGTCGGACCTTGTCACATGCTCTGTTCTTGTTCACCGGACCACAACAATCTTCATTCTGACTTCCGGTAGAGACACATCATGACTTGCGGATATGTGGGATGACCTTTGTTGCCATCAATGACAACAACCATGAATCTATATAGTGTCTCTTGCCAACAACTCTATCTTTAGACACTATATGCCCCAAAAGTTTTCCCTCAATTACTCCAAAAGCACATTTCTTAGGGTTTAGGGAGATGCCATATTCTAAAGCTCTAATGAAAATCTGCTCTAAATGTATACAGTGTTGTTCTTCTTTCTTTGAATAAGCAGTTAGGTCATCTTGATACACTACTAAGATAGAATCAATTAATTCTGCAAAAGCCACATCCATTGCTCTTTGAAAAGTAGCACCCGCATTCGTTAATCCAAATGGCATCCTCACATATACATAAGTTCCCCATGGAGTTGTGAAGGCAGTTTTATACTATTCTAATTCTCTTACCTTTACCTGATTATATCCTGAGAATCCATCCATCATGGACAAGATCTCACACCCTATCACCTTCTGCAGCATAACTTCCATGTTAGGCAATGGGTAATTATCCTTCAAAGAAGATACATTCAAATTCCTAAAGTCTACGCATAGTCTTATAGCTCCATTCTTTTTTCTAACTAGGACAAGATTTGATGCCTAGGTAGAATGTCTTATGGGCTTAATGATTCCAACATCCCTAAGCTTCATAAGCTCTTCTTGCATTTTTGGAGCTAAAGTAGGATTAATAGGCCTCTACCTTTGTCTAAACGGTTTAGCTCTAGGCTTTAGGGGGATTTCATGTTGAAATAAGTCTTCTCTATAGGCTTTCAGGTCCTCATATGACTAGGCAAAGACATGCTTGTATTTTCTTAGTAATGCTATTAACATTGCCCTGATGTGTGGTTTCAAATGCTTACCTATGTAAACTTTCTTTGGAGCATTGTGTGTACCCAAACTTATTTCTTCCAAATCTTCCATGTGAGGGGAAGAAGTCTTAGTAACCAATTGATCTTTGTTATCAAATGCTCTTTCTAAAGCCACTAACCATCTTGGAATTTTATTAGTCTTGAGTTGTATTACTTCTTTTCCAAAAAGAGTTTCTTTCCCATCCACAACTTCCACAAAGTTTTGGAAATCTATCTCCTGATTCTCATACTCATCAATACAATGCAAAAACTTTATCAGATCTTTATCATCCTCAAAAACCTGCCAACTACATATGTTGTCTGACACTGCTGGTTTGATTTTGATCTCAACGTTTGTGATATCAGACAATGTAATATCATCTGGCCTAATAGCCACATTAGCCAAGAAATCTACCATAACATTCTTTGATCTCTCCATCCAATTTATTGAAAATGCATCAAATAACTCAATAGTATCCCAAACTATATTTTTATATTGTTTCAACCTTTTATTCTTTGAAGCATATTTATCTCTTACTTGGGAAACTATTAGTTCCGAATCTCCAAACACCCTTAACAATTTAATTCCATGCCTTAGAGCAACATTCAGTCCTAGCAATAGAGCTTCATATTCTACAATATTATTTGTGCAAGCAAACTTCAAAAGAAAGGAGAATTTGAGGATCTTACCAGTAGGAGATAGAAATACCACTTTTGCACCGGAACCTTCTTTTCAACAAGCACCATCAAAGTACATGGTCCATAGGTCATTATGATCCTTTTGTCTTTTAATCTCTTCATCAATAGGTTCCTCCTCCTTTGCATCTTGATCACATGATACAATCCTGAAGTTTTCACAATCAGTGTTCACAAAACAAATCTGATCCTCTGGTTCCTAATCCTCAACTGTATCTGGTGCTCTTTCCTCTCTAATCAGCTTGACATCCTTACCATTCATGGGAATCATAACATATAATAAATCCAACTGCATACTCTCTCCAATCAATGTTTCCCACCTCGTAGACAATAACATACCATATTGTGGTTTGATATCCACTACTGTTACATTCATGGTATATGTTTTTTTCTGGATAGGCTACAAGCATGAAGTCCACATTCTTCATAATCCCTATAACTAACACTTCCCTAGAATCCATAGCATAACACTTTCCACATGCCTTATCTATATTCAATCCAATCTATTGCATAATAGCTAAGGGCATGCTATTTATTAAAACACCTGAATAAAGCATGCAATTCATGATCACTTTCCCATTAACAATAAGGGATACATAGAATAGTTCTATCTGTGATGGGCATTTTTTTACTATTACTCCTAAGTAGACTTCAGGAACTTCCTCTTCATCAGCACCCATCTCTTGAATGTTGTTATGGTCCTTAGCTATGTGAGTTGTTTGATTGGATACCCCTGAAATCAGGGTCAATGCCTTATTTCTATACTCCTCAATTTTCATCATTTCCATCAATGGGACTGAGACTTTCATCTATGATAAAGCTTGAGTTATATCAAATGGGGCATAATTTTGTATAACAGTAGTAGCTTGTCCTAGGTTTTTACTCTTCTCATGAGTTTGTCATGTTTTAATTCATGTGGTTTTTTTATTGTCATCCATGACATGTGGACTTTTAGCTTTCTCCCCATTCTGAGAAACCTTATTTTTTGAACTTTTACTATTGTGACTTGAATTTTATTTTGGATTTCTTTTACTATTGTTACCCTACTTTTTTTGTGATTCAAGCCCTTTTTGATCATGCTGAGGTTGCTTTACAAAGATGCTCCCTATCTAGCCTGAGTCACCTGCTTGAGCCTTATTCCTGAGATTATAGTTGCTCTTGACCTGGGCTACTGCAGCAACTATAAGAGCTTTGATTTCTTCATCAGAAGGTATTTTTTAAATTAACCAAAGAAATATGTGAGTTTTGGGCATAAACCTAATGATCTTCATCAAAAAAAACTTGTTGGCAGATTTGATCCTTATAACACCTTTTTGCATTCACATTTGTATCTACATCTGCCTCATCAGAAGAGGAAAAATCTCCATTTGCAAAAAGCATGTTAACACTATCATCTTCAACACAATGAGGTTCATTACATTCATTGCAAGCATTAGCATCATTATAAAAGGATTGAGCAATTATGCACTGAGATTGTGAGTGAGGCATTTGGCACACTATACACCATGGAGTATCTTCCACAATATTAATAGTCTTCTTCAAGGGGTCGGGAGTTCCTTTAGTATTATGTGATCTTTGTTCAGTTTTATTATTTAGGATAAGCTTGCTATTGTGCCAATTTGTGTTGTATGGCATATCATGTAGTTGAGGTCTCTTTTCTAGCCTCTGATAGCTCTGCTTCTCAGGACCAAGCCCCTTCTCATTTTTAGCAAGTTTATAACTTAAGTATTTGAAAGTAGTTGTTAATTTGTCTATTTTATCTTCAGATGTAGAAGCAGTGTTCTGAACATTCTGAGTTCTATTGTTTGGATTTTGCAAGATTCTCACATCATCCCTTCTATTTCCTTTACCTGATGCCTTCCTATTATTCTCTATATTAGTTGGAATTCTAAAAGCATCCCTAAGGCTAGCTAGACTTTTATCTCTCAGTTCATATGTTGTCTTAGCATAAAAGGCATTTGTATACAAGATCATGCATATTGGTTCATTTGGCCTCATATGAGGTGGCAATTTGTTCAAAACCCTAGTAAACCTAGCATTGAAATCAGAAATAGGTTCATTTGACCCTTTAGCAATACTTGTGAACTCATTAATAATGAAACTAGGGTCAATCTTATCTCCATACTGCTCCCTAAAAATCCTCTTAAAATCATCCCATGATGTAACACTTTGATCAGGCAAACTTCTATACCATTCTCTAGCTTCATCTATCAAAGAATGCATAAATAATTTCATGAAAACATCCTCATGTTCTACTTCAAAATTATCCATTACATTAAGGAAAGCCCTTAGGTGGTCTTCACCTAACATAGCATTGTTACCTGAAAATTTTGGCAATTCACCTCTGATATCATTGTCAATAGGATTAGGGTATCCAAGAATGCTAGTGAAATCTAACTGTCTAAATTCAAATCTGTCCAACTGCATAGGTCCTCTACCAAATTAGTTGGCATTACCATTCCTATTTGCATTACCATGAACATTTTGATTTCTTACATTATTCTGTGGTATTCTATTATTATTCATATTTTGCCTTTGATTATTTTGTGGATTCTGATTTGCATGCTGGTTAGGCTCTTGATTATTTCCAAGTATGTTCTAGTTATTCTGTTGATTTTGGACCTCATTTGCCTATCGGTTTCCTAACACATTTATATTATTGATAGTGGGAGCTGCATTCTGATGGGCAATCCTCAAGGCTTCTACCTTTTGTTTCATATAATCTCTTATTTTAAAGGCTTGCAAGTAATCAAGTTTAGCCCTGAGATTCCTGATTTCTTCTGCTAACTCCTCTTCTCTTGGAATAGAAGAGGATGGTCTCATTTAATTGGGATTATCAGTATCCCCTAGGAATTCTATATCTTCAAACCTATCAGGGGGATCCAAAAAAGGACGCTCTTGAAATATATCAGACCTTATCCTCAACCCATCGCCTTGTTGTTTCTCATAAATCTCATGAATATTAACCTCTACGACTAAAAAGTGTTGTTGTCTAGGAGACCTAACATTATTTTGGGTATTATCATTATTCCTAGGACTTAGTGAATTTTCCTGACTAGGTTAAGTAGTTCCCTTCTTCCTATACATTTTTCTTGGTAATTCTTGGAACAAGGGGGTCTGCAGGGATCTTCTCCCCTACATACACTTCTATTTTTACTAGCTAGGAGATTAACCTTTGGAGTCACCACCCACAAATGGCACTTATGTTTACAGCCCAGGCTCTTTGCTAACTTCCCAAGAAAAGTCGCCAATCTGTTGGTGTTCCCAACTGATTGTCTGAGTTTCCCTAAAAAGTAGCCATTTTTCATCCACAAGATCCTCAAGTCAGTGGCCAATGAACATGATACTGACGCTCTGTCTCCTCTGCACTTCAAGCTTTGTGGGACCTAGGGGGGTATTCCCTTACTCAATATCACTGGTATAAACCCTTGCTTCAACCAAATATCAACTTACAAGCAGATATGTTCCCTTGTATGTAGACCAAAGTGTATGATTCCTTCAAAGCTGGCTAGCTTTGGGCATCTCTTCATGTGTAGGTCAGAGAACATTGCAGCTAAAATCCTAATCCTATACACTAATAGGTTGGTTCAGATTTTGTTCTTCAAGAATATATATATGATTGCCTGATTGTGGGTATTTTGTGAAAATAAGCCCAACTTTGACTGGTACCAATCCCAGGGTTAGGAGTCAACCTCTCACAAATGTAGAGTAGCTCCTATAAGCATCTCAAACATACTAGTTCAGAGGATATTGAACACTCCCTACCTTGTAGAAAACTATCCAAGGGTGGGTATTTCTATTAATTCTTCTTACTAATATCCCCATTATCATACACACCTCTCCATATCTGATTTAGAGCACTTTAATCTAATACTTAACTAGAACCATAAAACCAGACATGCAATACAACAAATGTGTATCCAAGAACTTAGAAACCCTTAGAACCTTAGTTTAAAAGAAGAGTGCAAATAACATAGGAGACAACTAATAGAAACACATGCAAATAGTATTTCTCAGATAAACTCAATCTGAACTGATAAAATACTCATAAAAACAAATATCTAACACTGCAAGAGAAAAAAATCACAAATCAGGATTATGACTAACCTCCAAAATTGCTCTGTATTTTCATTAGCAAAATGCCCAAATCACCAACAACTTACAAAGTGAGTCCACTAGTTCTTTTATAGACACAAGAATGTGGTACTCAACATTAAAAATTCTGTGTCGGTTACATGAGTTTTCATTATAAAGCATCTCTCAAAAGCGTTGGGACATTAATTACATAATGCATAGAGAAAAGATAGAAAATGATTTCTTAGGAGTACAATTGACTCGAGAAGCCCGACCACATAAATACAAAGAGGATAGTAGTTGGTCATTCACCTCAGTCACATCTATCCATATTTATCCATCTAGGTTGCATATGACTTCTCTGATGGCTATTGCAAAGAAATCAACTTTGATATTTTCTCATTATGCCCTGTGTACATTGCATCCATCAAAATCTTTGCTTCCTTACAGAACAACTCAAAATTTATTTCGAGCACATGCAGTTTGTCCAAAGTTGAACTCAAAAATTTTAGGCTAGGATCTCCATCAGTACAACAGGTAGATATTAGCTGGCTGGTGATGTTTCCAAAGTGAGCTTTCCACTTGTCTAGGCCCTTTACCTATCCATCACCCTCTAATATGCTTGGCATTATTTTCTTATCTATCCTTTCAATCTTTTCTCACCCAATACCTTGTCTAGCTTTACTTGGAAAGCTATGACCTCCTCAAGTATTAGCAGCATGTCAATTGTCAACTTCATCTCTGATGGCGCCTCTGTATCAAACCTTGAACATCTGTGAAGGTCCCTTACCTTACCAGTCCTTGGCAACCACACCTTGTTCATGATCTTGAGATTTTCTTTGTCATATTCATGCTTATCAAGGGCATTTCTCAGACTTGAATATGATCCCCATCTTTCATCCACCCTTGCCAGAATCCTGGTCACTCTATGATTTATCAAGTTTGTGACCATCTCCCTAATTGAATTTTTCTTCTCCTCTTTCAATCTTTTCACTTCTTTTAATTCTCTTATTTTAGATAACAGGGGCTCTATGTTAGCAGGAAATGCCTCTGCATTCTGTATCATAGCTGGAGTACTTGAAGTGCCAGGCCCTAACAATAGCTGCTCCTTATATTTTTTAAGCTTTGCAACTGTCTGCCCATACTTCAATAACAAATCATCATGGTCCTTTTGCAGCTTATTTGTGACAGCTTCTGCAAATTGTGTTGTTTGCACATTCAGGATAGCAGCTTGGGGAGCAAGGGTACTTGATACTCTCTTGATTATTACATCTCCTGTCAATTCTCCCAATCCAATCCTAGGTTTATTATTATTTGGGGCTAATTGCCATATTGCTAAAGTCTCAAACCTAGGATTGAAGGCTGCACCAGAGAGTGCCTTCTCTACTTGCTCATCTGTCACTTTAGAATCTTCTCTAGTAATTTTGTCAAATGCAATAGCATCTGACAAGTTCCAATGTGGAAGAAGCAACACATTTCTTTTGGCAACCATTTCTCTCACCTCCTCTGGGGTCATCCTATTGATGTCTTGATTTACCTCATTCAAAACCTTTTGGGTAATGGTCCCATACTCTGATGGATCTGCCCCACTTTTGGCTTCCTCTATTTTCTTCTGGAATTCCTCACTCCTGACTTTCAACACATAACCTTGAATTTAGGAGTATTGATAAATTCACCATCTTCCATAAATTTGGCACATGCCATTACCCTAACATCCTCTATGTCCACCCGATGGCCAATTATTGATCTTGCTAGCCTATTGTCTGGGGAAGAATATGGCCTTATTATGTCAGGTGAATTCCCCTGATGGACAACTTCCTATACTTGCTCCTCTACTTCTTCCTCTAGGTCCACTACCTCAATTCCTTTCTCACTTTCCAAATCAATTATCTTTGCTCTCTTGGTAGGGGGAAAATCAGGTCGTTCCCTTTTTATAACATACCCTCCCCTTGAGCTGCTAGGCTGATAAGTTGGCCTTTCCTCACCTGCTGAAGCACTGGAAACCAGCTGATCAAAATGATCAAAAACCATTTGAATTATCATTATTTGGTCCTTTATTTCTGCAAAGGCCCTAGGGTAAGAAGCATTCTGATTTCTCCTTGCCCTCTCACCTGCCATGACTGCTTCCCACTTGTCTCTCAAATTATGGACATCATTCATGATGAAACAGTTCCTAGCTGTGTCCTCATCAAAAGAGACCTGGTGAATATATCTTGGTCTCTTCACATTAACCCTCACCTTGTCAATGAAGCCCTTGGGGTCAAAAATTCTAGGCTTCTCCATAGCCATACTGTAGCCCTATAAAACTGAATCAATCTGGTCCAAACCATTCTTGTCAATCATTATAAAGTCACTGAATTTGATGGAAGTGGGAAATAATGAGCATTTCTTGTGTCTCCTTAAGTGTTCTCTGTTGGACTCATTCAATTGTCTGATGATCTCCAAGAATGCAATTCTTTTTGGCACATATTTGGGAAAAACATATGGTGCAACCTCACATCCATAAATTCTAATGTAGGTGGTGTGGGTATGAAGGAACCAGTCACCCCAATTGTGATCTATCCCCAATTCAGGGGTATTATCCAAAGGCCTTAGAAAATCTAACACATCTGCATGCAACCTCTCCCCTTCTGGCTCTAAGAAACCAAGAATTCTCCTCACAAAGTATTCCTCAAAGATCACATAATCAGAGTCAATATAATGCATGTCCACATCTAGACTGGCAACATATTCCCCTATAAATACTTCAATCTGACATACAAATTTTGATGCCACATTCCTGATAAAGCAAACAGAATCATATGACACATCAAAGAATACCATGTGAATTCAACATGGGCATCTACAGTATACAATTTATTCTTAACTGCCATCATCTTCTTATGCATCTTTTCTACTATGTAGGAGGCATAATAATATGGTTGCTTTATCTCTGGGTCTTGAATATTTACTACCATCATCATCAAAGATACAAACATCATGTCTGAAGCATCCCTACCAAGCACCTGACAGAGATCGTGGTAAGTTTTTACAAAGTAGTGCATGAATAGGGAGCACTCAAAAGGCTCCACTTCCCTATCTAAGATTTTCACCAACTGGCCATCTACCCCCTTTGGTCTGTGTTTAGCCAGGTTAAAGGCCCTATATCCACATTTGACCTTTTTATAGCCTTCCTTCAATGCACCTAGGTCAATTAGTATGTTGACTGTAGGGTTCAAGTTGAACACACTGGAAATGTAGGCCTTTATTAGTTTTACCATCACTGTGCCATTACCTGCCAAAACTGATCTCGTTTGAGGATCATACCTCTGTGCAATCACCCTCATCAAGTCTAGGTTTGGGAATACATTTGGGTATATTAGCTTGGCCAAGTCCCATAGCCAAGCATTGTAAACTGGAACCTTGAAATCCATCCTATGATGCCAGTGTTTGAAGAGAACCAAACCTGATACTGGCAATTTGGCATCTCTACAATTGTAGCATAGGTCAAGAATTTTGTCATTTGGCCCCGAGGGGCCATGCCTTGTCACAGGACGTCTAATAGACCCTAGGAATTGGACCATGAGGTCCTCATCTAGACTACGTTTTGAGGTGGAGGCTTGATCGGTTTGACTCATTGTTACAGACATGTTCAACCAAACTAGAGCCTCATATTTCAATAATACTCTAGCAATCAACTTAGAATTTAAGTGAGTACAGTCAAATATAGTAAACTTACTGGTTTTACGCCTATAGAAGCCTGGAATTCCTTCTCTTGTTCATTTGAATACTTGTTGTGCATCGGAGCTCTATTTGTGCTTGTGAAAATGATATAGAAAGCCCTAATTTTGCCCCTTAAGAAGCTTCATAGCCTATGGCCTGATGTATTAATGGATGTAGGTTTGGACTTAACTCAAATTCCTGTCACAGGGTGCCTACAATGTCCATCATGAAAAGCTTAAATTTGGGCCATTGATACAATTTTTCCTTCGTGAAATCCACAGCCATCATGCACCCGCCAAATTTAAAAATCTGGGTCTTCATCATTTAAAAGTCTTCAACCAATAGAAATGGGTGAAGTCAGACATACTTCCTCTGTTGACCACTTCATCTTTTGTCTAATGTGGACATGTGGCACCATTTTGCAATGTCGCAGCTGGAAATGGCCCACCACCAACTTGCCCTACGCGGGTGTGATAAAGCTTCCACGCATCCCTCTTTACATATACATTCATTTCTTTATTAAGGGGAGGCCACGTGTTGCCACATCATGACTGCATGGAGGATCTTTATCTCTGACAGGATTCCCTTGCACTCTTGCACTACCATCAAATCTAAACTTCCCCATAGATTACTTCTTACCTTGACACCCCGCAACCCACTATTCCTTGATTTGGGATCTTCAATCAAGGGGCTGTAAGCCCGGATTCCTTGACAGATGTCACCTTGTCGTAGCCCCACAGAGGGATGATGATGTCATCTTATATGCTCTGCGACGCTGTGAAATACTATTACATGGCACTTTATAACCCTTGTGAAGACTTAGGACATAAACTTAATATTTTTACGGGTTACAAAGGGTAAAGGTAGGACCCTGGGCTGGTCATCTTACGGTCTTAAAGGCTTCAAGTTATAACTTAAATGACTGGGAACCTACATCAAGTGATCAACATGAAATTAAAAGATAAAGTGCAAGGCGAGCCATGGGATTAAAGAATTAGGGCTTTAAGGGCTTATACGAATAGACTTACAATTTCTCAAGCTTAAAACCCTAAACCTACATAGGTACCACTAGCTTGGATGATCAATTGTCGAACCTTGTCACATGTCTTCTTTTCATAGTTTTGTAAGCCTGTTGTGGGTCCACCCAAAAGGCTCAGTGGAATGGCGGAATGCCTTAGAAAGAATTAACACCCATCAAGGGTCGGTCGTTGGGCCTTCTGCTTTCTGCCTTCCATGAAGAAGATGGAAGGAAGGAAGCTTGAACTTTGACCTCTAACACACTTGGGAAAAATTATGAAAATGCTGGGGGTCAGCAACTGGGCTTTCCACCCTACACATTCACTAGATCTGGAAGAGGAAAGAGAGGAGCCTCACCATCTACCCTTAGCACAAAGAAGAGAACATCTATCAGGGATTGGTCGTCGGGCCTTCCCTGTTTCGCCTTCCTCGAAGGAAGGAAGAAGAGCCAACCTCTGATCTCTACCACACACTTCATACTTAGAAAGATTTTGAACAAGTAGACTCATCAGACTTTAGACTTCAAGCCCTCCAGTCTGCAACACTAAAGAAGACAGAAGGCCAAAACTCTGACCTTCGACGCTCCGCAGTACTGAATCATACTTAGAATTTTTTTCATTACCTTGGTGGACCTTGGCCCTCAGGCCTTCTCCCTGATGTCAACCATGAAGAAGACGAAAGGCTGAAAGACTGACCTCTAACACTCCACCCGAATTAGACAAATTTCAACACTTAGGCAAATTTTGATCCTTGGACCTCAAAGCTGACAAGGACAACAGACAGAAGGAAGGAGCCTGAAACTCCG
The DNA here is from genome assembly GCA_027924645.1 of Cunninghamia lanceolata. Lineage (NCBI taxonomy): Eukaryota > Viridiplantae > Streptophyta > Pinopsida > Cupressales > Cupressaceae > Cunninghamia > Cunninghamia lanceolata. Next base: position 2,144,196 of record BSBN01001318.1, on the reverse strand, counting down.
ACCAAGGCCAAAACATAACCAAACACTTAGAAATTGGGACTCAACCAACTTTATGGAGCTTTTTCCCTTGTATTCTCAAAATTAAAACAAATGAAAACCTATGAAAGACATCTATGATCGGTTATCATCAATAGGTTCAACACTGAAGGCATAAAGTGGAATTTCTTGATGGATTTTTGGGGCAAAAAGATGCATTTTGGGAACTGGTTTTTTTAGGTACTAACACTGGCTCTGGTTGGGGATGTGTGGAAAACTTGCATGGCACAATGAGAACCTCAGAACATCTCTGGGAAGACCAAAAATGAACAGGGGAAATAGCAGAAACATATTTACAAAGAAAGGGAATATATACACGAGAACATATAGTCATGAAGAAAAATGATTGTAAGAAAAATTTCAGATCATTGTTGGCTAAACCTATACAAAATTGTTGCAACTACTTGCCTCTATCAAAGACAAGTTGAATGAAGGAGTTGATCTCCCTCACACCAAATTTGCAATTTTCACCCAGCTACAACAAGTAAAAATTGTCCCCAACATGTACCAATCTGCAACATATGCTCATGGAGCCAAGTTTAGCCTCATCAATGGAATCATTACCGCATGGCAACCATAAAAGATAGGTACTTGACCAATTCATACCCATATCATGCTAGTTCCCAACAACAAGGGGTAGAAAACTAATTTTCAAGTTAGCAACAAAAGAAACAAACGAAGGCAAACCTCCATTATCATGTGCCAAGCTATCATACCTACTAACCTCTTCATATAAATTGAGGGAAAATGAAAACACCTCCAATTCACATGAAAAGCAAACTGTGCCCGAATGCATTGTTGATCCACAAGAGAAGGCACTTCATCTTTTAGAGTGAACTGGAAAGACTCCAGCTCTATCATATCCTCAAGTTGGGCTGTAACATGTTGAAACTCAAGCATAAACATGCCTTGCTGCTCATTCACATCAATGTCCCATACAAAGGACTCAACCTCTACTGCAGCACCAACACATTCAAGAGCAAACAAATTTTCCACATCAAAGTGGAAGCATTCATATTCATTTGTAACTCCATCAAGCTCTTGAACAAAATTTTCACATGTGCTGCTACAAATTTCAATTTTTGAATCATAATCATGACTCAGACTACAATTCAAAACATCAACACATAAATCAATATCATGAGACACCTCAAATGAAGAACCATGTTCTTCCAATTGTCTCTCTGTTTCTTGTCCACCTTGGTAACTTGTGTCACATTCACTACTGCAAACAGTCTGCACATACTTCTTCTTCCTTCATTTCTATATCATTTCTTTATGGATGATGTGAATTACAATCCGCATGAGGAAGAGAACATACATTGCACTAAAGAAACAGGTTCTCATATGTGTCCACATGATCACCATCTTCACATTCTAGGGAATTCTCTTCACACTGAAACTCCATGGCTGCACCAACTACTATTTATGATCAATTATCATCATGTGCAACCACCTCTACATCTACCTCAAGCAAACAAGCATTAATTACCTCATCACATACAGGAACAAAGGAGGGCAATACATCAAATAAGAAACAAGTTCCTTGCTCACTATCTATTTCATTTACCTATGCACAATCTTCATAATCAACTTTACAAGTTGATTCAACTTGCTACTCATTCATGTGTGTGCCTTCCTCATTGCTCACTAACCCACCTACCTCAGCATTAGGCTGGAAATTACCATCAGTTTCATCATTTTCTCTTTCACTTGATGAACTATCCAGTTGAAGGTAGGTGGAAATACTGCTTTCATCATCTGCATCGCTGTTATATGGTGCACCATCTTCCATTTCTACCCTTTTGACTACACAATCATCATCATCTAATGTTGCATTCATTTGATTATTTGTATCCACACTGTTGTTGTCCAAATCAGTATGTTCATTATTAGCAACACAAGACCTATTTGTGGATAGCAAACCCTTTATATAGTCATCTCTTATCTTTTCTATGGAGTCTAGGGACAAATATTCCTATTGCATACTTGTTATTTTGAAATCTTCCCACACACAACTCAATCTAGTTTCATATGCTTCAAAAAATGTATCAATACAAGCAGGAATGTTAGGTCTGAAAACTTCAAGAATCAGGCAAAGAGAAACAACAAACCTATGACCAAAATCCTTGCTTGACTCTCCCTCTTGTCTTTTGATTTTTTCGAGCTCTATGAAAAGATCAGTAGGGTCAAGACCCTTAGCAAATTCCATTTCAAATGCTGCCACAAGTTCATTCCATGAGGCAAAGGACTACCCAGGAAAACTTTGGATTCATTCTCTTTCATTTCCATGCAAGGACCTAACAAAGAACCTCATCCACATGTCTTCATCCTCAAACTGATGTTCTTCCATGAATTCTGAAAATACATCAACATGTGTGTCCCCTTCCCAAATATTGTACCCATCAAACTTAAGCAATTGCTTGTGGACCTTGGTTGGCATACTCATTATTTTGTAATCAACCCATGAGAGGTCTAGCTGATCATATACTAGATCTAAGGGAGGAGCAAGGGACAAATCAAACTGATTTTTAGGGGTAGTAGGGAATGCATTGAACTGCATCCTAGACTCTAGCAGCCTAATCTAATTTTTTATTTCTTCTTCTTGCTGCAATAATGACTCCAACGACTATTTGGTTTTATCAATTTCACATTGTTGAATTGCTAAGTCATTCTGATTTAGCATGGGTGCAAATAGGTTTTGGTTTGTATAACATGCAAGGCCATGACTGTAATATAGATTTTTAGGATGGTCATGGGAATCCAATCCAATGTAATTTCTAGGGTCTAATATATATGAAGACTCAGATGGAAGGGAAAACCTAGAATAGTCATATTCATACCAACCATCCATGACTAAAACATCCTATAATACTGGACAGAAAGCTGAGGCATACAAATTTGTTCCTTTAGCATGACAAGAACAACAAACTTCACAGGTCAGGAAGAAAACCATGTACCTTAATTTTCCAGTTGATGCACACTAAGATGGAGCATTCAAATCACTAACAACAACCAAGGGGCAGCAGCAACAAACTTCTTGTTCTAACAGCAAAGTCGCCACCTCTTCCAAAGAGGAATTCCTTGAAGTATGACTAATCTTCAAGGCTACAAATTGATTCTAGGTTCAGCTCACTAGCAGAGTCTTCAATTGATTTCAACCCAGCAGTATCATCCCTGACAATGACACTAAAATGTTGGCGTAAGTTGATGGGCTGCCAACTTACACACACAACAAACTGCACCCGGCAATAGTTGTTACATGGGTCTTCAAATTATTTGTCCTTTCAAATTGTCCTCGGCAACGACACCAAAATGTTGGCATAAGTTGACAGGCTACCAACTTACACAGACAACAAACTACACTCGACAACAGGTGTTATAGGGGTCTTCAAATTATTCATCCTTTCAAATTATCCCTGACAACAGCACCAAAATGTTGGTGTAAGTTGACAGGCTACCAACTTACACACACAATAAACTGCACCCATCAATGGCTGTTATAGGGGTCTTCAAATTCTTCATCCTTTCAAATTGTCCCTAGCAATGGTGCCAAAATGTTGGTATAAGTTGACAGGTTGCCAACTTACACACACAACAAACTACACCTGGCAACAGATGTTATAGGGGTCTTCAAATTCTTCGTCCTTTCAAATTGTCCTTAACAATGGTGCCAAAATGTTGGCATAAGCTGATGGGCTGCCAACTTACACACAATAAATTGCACCCGGTAACGACTATTATAGGGGTCTTCAAATTCTTTGTCCTTTCAAATTATCCCTGGCAACGACACAAAAATGTTGGTTCCCAAAATGACTAAAACTCAAAACTCAAAAATATTCCTAAATCACCTAGGCTAGATATTGTCGTTAAGGTGATAGGAAGAGGTTTATCAACAAGTTAAGGGGGATTTTGGCCAACTGATAGGAGTGGGTATACTCCTCTGCAGTTCAGGCTGAACTAGACCTAGGAGGGATATTCCTAGAAGCATGAAATAAAATACAAATAAACAAACACAGCCATACCCAATGTACACTTGACCCCAAGAGATATCACTAGGCTAAGACAAACTGGCTGCACAAGCCTCTAATTAAGCTGATTCAACTGTACGAATGTACATGCACAAGAAAGATAGTTTTTTCCCCTAAACCAAAGGTGAATGATTTGGTTAATTTTAAAGAGTGATTGATCCCTCTCTAATATGGACTGGTGCCTACTCTATTGGGCAACAGAGTCATAGAATGCAAGGAGGAAAGAAAATACACATCATAGGATCAACAGAACTAGACATAAATTCACATATATGACACTAATAGATCCTCATATAATGGACATATTTAATAATCCAAAAGAGAACTCCAGTGATTCATATGCAACAAAAGAATGACAAATACAAAGCCTTGTATTATCTTGGATGTTGTCACACATCTCCAAACATTTGTTACAATCATACCAACAAATGTGGCAAGGGAAAACATACAACTGCAATTATATATTTACCAAAATCACTACAAACTCATATGGAGACATACCATTACATTCATATCTGCATTATACAGCCTTCGTACACTATGTTGAATACATCCCATCACTAAAAAACTAGACAGAACATGCTTTGGTGCTAGAGAATAATCCTTAGGCACTCCCAGACTAGACAATTGGCTCAATGACCTACCCTAAGAATGTCTTTGAAACATGTATATATAGAAAATTCAATCACACTGTGGGGTGTATACACAAAGATGGGGGACCAAAAAGTCACCACCACGGGACTTTATGGTCCAAAACAAGGAATAATGTGAGCACGTTATAACACACTCACGTTTTAAAATGCTTGCGCATTATAACACGCTCATGGTTTTCCTTGCTTTAAAAGTGAAAAAAACTTCATTTTCTGTTATTACCCGCAACCAAAGAGTGAGTTTAAAGAAGAAAAAAAGGATCAAAGCACGAGCATGTTCAAGGAAAGTCTCCCCAAGAAAGTGCAAGGGAGAAATCAACATTTTCATGATGACACCTCGTTGCCAAAGACATCGTGAAGAAAATTTGGAGGGTCTAGCAGCCGAAGAAGGTAGGGTTTGTTTAATTTTTATTAGTTTGAGAAGAATTTTTTACTTTTACAATGTTTGATTAGTTTTTTATTTGCATTTATAGTTAATGAGGCAAGAGAAAACCCAAATCCAGTTGAGGAGGGTCAAAACAACCCCAAAAACCCTCCAAACCCTCAAAACCCACCTTCACATCCTCACAATGTAAGGGATACTCAAGAAAACTACCTAGGGAAAATAGAAGAAAACCAAAGACATATTCAAACTCTTATTCAAATGCTAAACAATCCAAGTGCAAGCACCGATTATAGGAGAGTGCTTGCGAAGTCATTAGAGGAGATTATTTCCCACATCGAATTGGTGACAAAAGAAATCACCAGATTTCAAGACTATAGGGAGAGGTCTCGGCAATACTATACTGACAAATTGTACTATGAACAAGTGAATAATAAAAAATTACAAACTCTCAATTATGTGCACACTTTATTAATCCTAAAACCAACAAAAGATTAGAAGAAACTTGCAAACGGTTCCCTTTCATTGGTATAGGAATAAAGAAATATCTCAAAACCTTTGGGATAGATGGTACATGGTCTTCGATGAGCACCCATGCAACAACGATGAGGTGCCACAATATTTCTTGAGGAAACTCCATTGTGAGTTCGTCCTCAAGAAGATTACCAATTATTTTGACATTTGAGAGTTCTAGGGTAGAGGTGGTGGCTCTGTCCAAGATAGAGAGGGGGCTCAATGAGATGAAAATTGTGTACCTAGACCCCTGTTGAGGCTAGAACGTGTGTCACTCCCTTCGACTTTGAAGGAGAGTGTTGAGGTGGAGACATTAAATTCACTGACTACTCTCACGCAGTCTTTGGCACAACATGCCGATGATCTTACCCAGGCCGATGAGGGTGAGAGCAGTAGGTGTCATTTGTCTCCACATTTGTGCAGTTCATGTGGGAACTTGTGTGATTATGGGACATAGGACGCATGATAGGACGCTCGGCAGGATGTTGTGACATAGGGGAAACATCCAATGATGGAGACATCCATATTGGATGAGATTGTTCTCACCAATGATGTCTTACAACATACATTTGGCATTGAGTCTCAGGTGATTTTTTACAAGTTTCATCTTGATTTAATATTGTTATTTGAAATTTGTAATTAATTTTATATGACTATCTATATTATAAGTCAAAGATAATGTATGTAATTTTCTGCACAATGAAATTCCAAGGTCAGAGTCTTCATCCTACCTCCGTTAGCCATCCATTGGTGGGTTATGAGAGGAGGACAAGTCAGCAAATATGTAATTTATCACATGATCATAATTATTGTACATATATCAATGGTAATATTATTTTGTGACAATTTGATGATTTCAACAGGGAGCTTCACTGGCACCTCAATAGTTTCCTTGGTCCCCTAGATGCAAAAGCACAACTTATACGGAGGTAAATTTAACCATTTCTAATCATTATGCATTTAAATAATGTTATGTATTTATTTTGGTCGAATAATATTGAACTCTATTTTTAAATGTTGAATATGGAGACTCCTCATCTTCATGAGTTAGCGTAGGTAGGCATTGCTATAGCCATGATGTCTTCAAATCCATTGACCGAGGTATGAGCCAATAAGATGAAAATGTCATAATTTTGTATTTCTTATTTTATAGATCATGTCATTTGATGTATATAAATGATAGTTATGTTTAGTCAATTTTTCTTCTTGATTCTTCTCACAGGAGGTCACAACTCCAGCCCATCCAACTACAGACGAAGAGAGAGAAAAGATGATGGAGAGTGATCATCGAATGGCGGTAAGTGATCAATTACATATGTGATGTTATATATTTCATGTTTTCTATATTAATGTGCATATTATTTGATTGTATTAACATGTGGAGTTGGATGAATGTTTGTTGAGGAGGTCTACTCGACGGTAGAGAGAAGATGAGTCACTAATTGGCTCTCCATCTTCACAGTCAAGTAAGTGCCATAGATTATGTCATAAAAGGCCATAGGAAACTAGTTTTTGGGACATTTTTTGTATGCCTAGATGGATTTGTATACATACTTTTGTATGTTACCAATGTATATTTTGTATATGCCTATATGGCTTTGTTTGGACATGCCTATATGGCTTCGTATATAAACTAGATGTTATGTTCATGACATTATGTATATGACAGTTTATATTAAATATTTAATATGATGATCAATTATTGTTACAGGAATTTGGTTTTACACGTGCCAATTGCATTTTCTTGAAACTTTATAAATGATTTTCAAATAATCCATTTTGTGCATACCTTGCAATCTTTTCATTTCGTGAGATTGTGCATTTCTTTGAGGCATCATGTCAAATAGTTCACGTGCCTTGTCTATGCTTCCAAACATTCCATAAATGTCTACAAGGGTAGCTGCAAATATAATATGTGACAAAATTCCTATATCCTTTATGCTTTGATGGTTGTCCACACCATGTTCCCCAAATCCCATTTTGGCATAGGCAAGGAGGATGTTGGATAAGGTTGTGCAATTTAGTTTTAGACTTGCCAATTGCATTTGGTTGAAATTTTCTTTTGTGTATTTGTGAAAGTTTTTAAAGCTTTATGAAAACTCCATTTCATACATATCTTGCAATCATTGCATTCCATGAGACAACATTTCTTTGAGGCATTGTGTCAAACAGTTCACGTTCCTTATATATGCTTCCACACCTTGCATACATGTCTCGCAGGATAGTTGCAACTACAATATTTAACAAAATTCCTATATCCTTAATGCTTTAATGGATGTCTATACTGTGTTCCAAAGATACCATTTCTAAGGTTTTGGAATTTGACTTTTGTTACATCAGAAAATGTCCCCTTGGGGGCTTTTCCCTCTTAAGGTTTAGCTCCCAGGTCTTTAGAATGCATTTAGGCTATGTTGCATGTTAATTTGACATCCCAATGAAAAAACCCTAAAGTTTCATGGCAAATGGGACCTAGGGGGTACACTTGACATAAATCCTACCTAAAATAGGGGGGAGGACTTGGGTGCCCAGCCCTAGTCCTGCCCTATTTTAGGTCAAGGCTAATTTTGAAGTGTCAGTTTATGACTGTTATTTAGGTCCTATGCTGACATGATAAGTTTAAATTATGAAATTATTAGTGGGAATGTTTGTAGTTGCATATATAAGCATGTTTAGGCATTCATTTGTAAACTAGATGAAAATTAGATGGCAATTGTGATCTTTAGGCATTCTTGTGATTAGAGCATTCAAAATATTCATTGTGTTGTAGAGTAGAGCATTGTTATTGTGTTTGTGTTTGTAGATTTGGCATCCATCTCCTCATGGCATGAAGAGTATCTTCCTTCCATGAGATCTTCACTACAAGGTGACATCAATTGTGTTTTCAATCATTTATCATTTGAATGTTTGCCTCTATCCTGCAGAGATACATACTCTTTATCTGACAATGATGTTTGGAAGACTTGAATGTCTCTCCAGGGCTTGACTAAGGAAAGCCTCTAAACACCACAACCCCCAACCCATTTTTCTGTGATTGTAGGTTACAGGAGTAGAAAAAGTGGAGTTGCAAGAGAGCAGTGCAGACTGTCTGAATTGCAGATCAGAGAAGAAAATAGGGACCTAGACTCGACTGCCCACTCATTAGTCCTCTGAATCCCGCAACTAAAAAATCTCTAGAACAACAGGAACAGGTTGTAGACAAGATTCCTAAATCTTGACAAAAGTTATGGCACTAGACTAGGGCACTTGCTCATTAGTCCTTGATTTTTCCATTTTCCAAACTTCAAAATCTGGTACACATTTGATTGTCATTTGACATCTCTATGTGCGAGCATTTTCTGTGATTTGTCTGTTTGCTTCCGAATTTGCATAATTAGGGTTTTGAGCATAAGTGGACTTAATTGAATAACAAAATCACACAATTCTAATTTTCCCCTATATTCTGAGTGATCGAAGGCCTGTAGTAGACTTCCTACTTGGCTGAAGTCCTTGAATGTTTAGAGGTGAAAGGAGGATTCATACAAACTAACAAAATCATTTTAAACACAAACAAATCTTCTTCATCATTTTTCACCCTTAAACATTTTGGTGAACTCGTGTTTTTGGAATTTTGGCACCTTTCTAAGTGTTGTGCTTTAGATTTACATCCATTTCATTCATTCATTTCATTATTCATCTTATTGAATTTGAAAAATTACAAAAAAAATAATTAAAAAATTGGAAAATTTTGAAAAAATTGGCATTTTTAGCTTGCATTTTCAAAAAAATTGAATTAGTTTACATTTAATTTCAATAAATTTCTGTTATTATCATCAGATCTTACTTAAAATACATAAATTATTCATTCATCATTCATTTAGATTGCATTTTCATGCTTAAATTGATAAAAATTGCTTGAAATTGAGCATTTTTTCATATAACCTAGTTTTGCATTAGCTAGGGTCTGTAGTCAAAATCTTATTTTAGATTTTAATACCCTTTTAAAACACTCATTAGGATTGATTTCTAACTGTAGTGTTCCATCATAGTGGTTTGCTTGCAAAATTTCATGCCTAGGGTTTGAAAACCTTGATTTTTCACTATATTTGGCCTTATCAACTCTCTAGATTTGCACCATAGGCATGTTGTAAAGGATTTTTCTGTAATAAATGGCTGTTATTAGGGTTATTATCTTCTTCCCCTCCTAAAATTCTTTACAACACCTTTTTATTGGGCTCTTATAGTGGAAATTTGGTGAAAAATTGCATATTTTGGCTATATTTGCCCTAGGGTTTGACCTAGATTTGCACTCCAAGCATGTTGTGAAGGATTTTATGGATTTAGGTGACTGATATTACTGCTTTAATCTTCTTAACTTCCTAAAATTCTTTACAACACCCTTTCCATTGGGTCTTTGTATTGAAAATTTGGGAAAATTGCATAATTTAGTGCATTTTTCACTAGGTTTTAACTAGTCATCATTCTAGGTTTGCATCAAAAGCGTGTTGTGAAAAATTTTATTGCTTTATTGGACTGATATCAATTTCCTTACAATGCCTTTTCTTTCACTTAGTTACATTGAAAAAAGTTTAAAAAATTAAACATTTTAGGTCATTTTTACACATAGTTTTGCATTCATGGATTCTCCTAATGACTCATCTTTAGAAGAATTATTTGAATACATTATAAATTATGATAATTTTTGCAAATTCACTGATAAGCATCTTCAATTATTGCATCAAATAGCATAGATCTATGGTATTGACATGAACGTGAGCACCACCTATGATAGCCTTCGAACAATAGCATATCTTGAAAGCTTTCTTGCTACTGTGGATGTTTTCCCTTCAATCTTGGAAAATATCACTAATTTCATTTCCTAAAACAATCATGGGGAAAGTAGTAGTGAAAAAATTATTCCCTCTCTCCCTTCACTTCATGATGACATAATGGATATCCTTTCTAAAACCTATGAGAATGATATAACAATGGGTGATTCATCAAACAAAGAGACTTGTCCAAACATAACCCCACTTAGTGAGGATATTTTGGCACAAGAAGAAGACATTATTGATACATTTATTCACACTACTCTTTTATCCCTTCCCACTCTCCCTAGCCAGGATGATGCTTTGGATGATGCAGACTCTCTTTGTGACCATTTGCTTCAACCTATTAAAACTAAAAATTTACCACCTGATGTTCAAGAACTTTTCAACTACATCTTAAACAAAGAAATGGATCACGCATCTTTACCTGACCCTTCACATACCTTGGAAAACAATGAAATTTCACACAACATTGAAGAACAAACTATCCCTCAAACCCAAGGTATTCCAACACCATATATATGGACTGAAATGGGCACTTTTCGGTTTCCTCAACGACCTCATTGAAATGGAATTACAAGAGCTCCTATAACTAACACAAAAAATGGAAACATCCCCTCTCTAGCATCATTAATGGATACCTTTCCTATAAGGTTACCCTCGCAAACTCATGAACATGTGGAAGAGAGAAGAAGAGATAAAACCTTAACCATTAAGATAAGGATCAAGCTCAGTGATGATCGCTAGCCCGGTTGCCCCTACCAAGTAAGTATTTCTAACCCTTTACCTCCATGTTGTGTTTCCCTCGTGATGTGTTATGGTTATTTAGGCCTCCTGGAATGACCCTTGACACTCTCATAAGGTCCAGGATACCAGGAGACCACCTCTGTTGTGACCTTCTTCTATTTGTATCACCATTCTTCTATATTGCTTCTCCTCTATTTTTCACTGTTGTGTGTTGTGTTTTATGGACATAGCATTGCGGTTGGTGACTTGGGGGCACCCTCCTACATGACTGTCCCTAAGGCACTTGTTTCTCCTCTCGATTTATTGTTTCCCTTCCTCTAGTGATTCTACCTAACGGGTGGATGATGAAAAACATATTATACTGATGCGGACCTTATGTCCCTTTAGCGAGAAATCAAAAATTGGACTTAATTCCTATATGATGATGGGTTTGTTATATATTATCTGATGCTTGGCTAGAAGAATCACTCCATGTGATCTTGATGGTGTCTTGTCGCACTTACAAAACATAACAATATTGCTGCTCCGTGCACATTGTATATCTTGAATCTTGCATCATGCATTGTTGTTTATCATGACTATATGGACGCTAACACTTTTCTTGTAGGGATGTGTTTGTTGGAATATTTGGCGATCGTAAAGTACATGTCACCTATGGGGGGGCATGGCCTTTGCAAGAGCTAATGTTCCCTTGTGTGTTTTCTACCTTCCTTGACGTGCTTGATATTGGTACATGATATCAACCACCTTAAGGTGGGGGCATATATAAGGTAAGCTGTCTGTTCCAGATGTTAGCAATGTGTTTGTTCTCAGGTGTAGTCTTAAAGACTGGTGGTGATGAGTCCCTCCTACACTTTGAGATTTATGTGAAATCTATTACAATCATTTAAGCCCTCTGTGGAGGTGGGATATCACATCCTTTTTCTTAAGCCCTCTGCGGAGGCGGGGATGGTGTATTTCTCATGGAGAGTGCACATCATGTCATTTTCAAAAGTCCTCTATGGAGGAAGGGAACGGTTCTGTGACTAACTCAACCCTTAAGCGTGTCTTCGATGATTGTTGTGGTGAAGCCCAATCATTTTCGTGTGCCTGTAATGTGCCTGAGATGGTGTTGAACCTAGAAATAGGAACACCCCATCTTTTATCTGTCATGTTTTCTCCATGTCTTCCAAGTGTGTGTGTATTGTGTGTTTGTTCCCAAGCATAGTCTTAAAGACTAGTGGCGATGAGTCCCTCCTATGCTTTGGGATTTGTATGGCATGCTTGATTTGTATGGTGTGTTTCTTGCCCCATATGCAGTCTTAAAGACTGGTGGTGATGAGTCCCTCCTGCATTATGGGTGGTGTGTTTACTTTCTTTGTACTTGCATCTGCATTTCATATAAAAAGAAAAAGAAAAAGAAAATCATTCACTGTCTTCACTACATTCATTGTGTTTAGTGTGTCTTCATACTGTATTCTCCATGTTTTGTGTGACTGTAACTATCTTCTTGGTGTTTTGCGTGCTTGTTACTGTCTTCACTGTGATTGGTGTATCTTCTCCATGCTTGGTGTGTTTGGTGTGCTTGTTGAACATACTTTAATGCATGTATTGTCCTTGTGTTTATACATAAATTAAAGTGGGGTCTAAATGTTATGTCAGAAAATGTCTCCTTGGGGGCTTTTCCCTCTTAAGGTTTAGCTCCTGAGTCTTTAGAATGCATTTAGGATATCTTGCATGTTAATTTGATATCCTGATGAGAAAAACCCTGAAGTTTCATGGCAAATGGGACCCAGGGGGTACACTTGACATAAATCTTGCCTAAAAGAAGGGGGAGGACTTGGGAACCCGTGCCCTAGTCCTGCCCTATTTTAGGTTAGGGCCAATTTTGCAGAGTCAGTTTATGACAGTTATTTAGGTCTCATGCCGACACGATAAGTTTGAATTACGAAATTCTTAGCCAGAATGTTTGTAGTTGCATATATAATCATGTTTAGGCATTCATTTGTAAACTAGATGGAAATTAGATGGCAATTGTGATCTTTAGGCATTCTTGTGATTAGAGCATTCAAAATATTCATTATGTTATAGAGCAGAGCATTGTTATTGTGTTTGTGTTTGCAGATTTGGCATCCATCTCCTCATGGAATGAAGAGTATCTTCCTTCCATGAGATCTTCACTACAACGTGATATCAATTGTGTTTTCAATCATTTATCATTTAGATTTTTGCCTCTATCCCGCAGGGATACGCACTCTTTATCTGACAACGGTGTTCAGAAGACTTGAATGTCTCTTTGGGGTTTGACTGAGGCAAGCCTCTAAACACCACAACCCCCAACCCATTTTTCCGTGATTGTAGGTTATAGGTTGCAGGAGAAGCAAAAGTGGAGTTGCAGGAGAGCAGTGTAGATTGTTGGAATTGTAGATCAGAGAAGAAAATAGGGACCTAGACTTGGGCACCCACTCATTAGTCCTCTAAATCCCACAACTAAAAAATCTTTGGAACAACAGGAACAGGTTGCAGAAAACATTCCCGGATCTTCACGAAAGTTATGGCACTGGACTAGGGTGCCTACTCATTAGTCCCTGACTTTTTCATTTTCCAAAATGCAAAATCTGGTACACAATTGATTGTTGTTTGATATCTCTGTGTGTGAGCATTTTCAATGTTTTGTCTATTTGCTTCCAAATTTGCATAATTAGGGTTTTGAGCATAAGTGGACTTAATTAAATAATAAAATCACACAATTCTAATTTTCGCCTATATTCTGAGTGATCGAAGGCTTGTAGTAGACTTCCTACTCGGCTGAAGTCCTTGAATGTTTAGAGGTGAAAGAAGGATTCATACAAACTAGAAAAATCAACCCTAAACACAAACAAATCATCTTCATCATTTTTCACCCTTAAACATTTTGGTGAACCCGTGTTTTTAGAAAATTTTGAAAAAATTGGCGTTCTTAGCTTGCATTTTCAAATAATTTGAATTAGTTTGCATTTAATTTCAATAAATTTCTATCATTATCATCAGATCTGATTTAAAATACATAAATTATTCATTCATCATTCATCTAGATTGCATTTTCATGCTTAAATTGATAAAAATTGCTTGAAATTGAGCATTTTTTCATATAACCTAGTTTTGCATTAGCTACGGTTTGTAGTCAAAATCTTATTTCAGATTTTACTACCCTTTTAAAACACTCATTAGGATTGATTTCTAAATGTAGTGTTTCATCATATTGGTTTGCTTGCAAAATTTCATGCCTAGGGTTTGAAAACCTTGATTTTTGATGCAGAGGGTAAGGTAAGAGTATTTGAAGTTCACTTAATGAACTTAAGTTACTCAACTACCTACAAGAGGTTTACAAAAGTGTTTGTGTTTACAAAGCCTACACAAGGCCATTCCTGAGATTGATCTAGCCTAGGACCACTATCTAGTGTCCTACTCACAGGCTGCCCATCCCTCACCTTGGAGAGTTACTGCTCAATCCCACCTTTCTGCACAATCCACCTTTGTTGGACTCACAACTTCCTACCCACACCTCTACCAACAATGCCCACATATGATTATTAACACATACTTGTCATGACTATCATGAGGTCTCTGACCAAAAGATCAATTTCTGCATTCTCTAGGCAAGGACAGTGACAACAGTAGGATTATTTTAGGACAGTGGATGAAGAAGACTTAGGTCTTATAGAATTAGTTCAATCAACCTCTCAAGGGTCTCAAATGACCATTAGCACTCAATACACACTACACATTCACTGTGAACAAGCAACCATTACTCACATGCATCAGGACAGCAAATTGTAGAAAGACTATTTTTGGACAGTATTAAAGTGATAGTTTATGTTTTGTAGTCTTTTTGGTTTTGAATGACCAAACTGGCATTAACTCTCCTCTACAAGCATGGATCTTTGAACTACCTACACCTGCCAAGACTGGATCAACATGAAATCATAGACCAACACATCACTACTGTCATTTGCTCTAACAGAAAATAACAACTGTCTTGTGACTTTCTTAAGGAAACAGTCTTAAAGAGGATTAAACCTTGTAACTAAAAGAATGTTTGACAACACCTTAAATGCTCATGATTCCATATGATCACCACTGCTTGATGTATGATCAAAAACTCAACATGAAAATGTAATCTAACCCGCACATGCAGAATCGTACGGGCTGTTGGAGGTCAGAGACAACAACTTGTCTTTTTCTTGAAACAAAGCCTAAAATGAGAGCAATGTGAAGGGAAAATGCATCCAATATGCATGTATAAGGTCCACCAAGTCCTGCACTAATCAATCTCCACCTGCAAACATAAACTCCACCATATATTTGTCAAAATAACCTGACTATCTTAACTGTCCTAATACAGTCCACCATCAATTTCTTAACTAGTCTCTAGTAAAACTAGCTAAATGCATGCCAAGAGACCTAGAGATTGGAGTACAAACCTAATCAACAGCAAAAACATGAAATGAAAGCCTTCTCTTCCATCCTACTGAAGCATAATGGTATCTTTCAGAGGATAGAGGAGAAAATATACATCTTTTCACAAAACCTAGCTTTTTTGGAGGGTTTATAGCAGTTTTTCCAAATCGATTGGATACTCTCTCTACAAGAAATTTCAAGAAGGCAAACTAGACTCCAAAGAAAGTTTATTCAAAACATTAACAGATTTCACAACTTTCAACCCCTGTGTTGACCATACCATGCCGTACCAGATGACTGTCTTCCTCAAAAAGCAAAAAAAACATTGTTTGCACTCCAAAAAACTATCTTTTCCATTCCTCCCCGGCATGTTTATACAAAACAAAACTTTTTGGAAAGTTTTCTAACCTTTCCACTTCCTATTCTTGTCTGTACAACTGCCCATGAAGGCAGTAAATCGATGGAATAAGCTGTTTTTCATTAAAAAACAAGTTTCTAAAAGAAAACCTCCTATAAAATAGGTCTTATCAACATCCTCATGGACTAGTCAATCTAAATGACTAAGTCTTTATTACAAAATATCAAAATGGCTTTCAAAGCCTTAGAGGTAAACAAATTAACATGAAAACAACTGGGAAAAAACCAACACAATGATTAAACTGTGGAGCTCCTGCACCATACTCCCCCTATAGGAAGAACTCAAGTCCCTTGAGTTGCCAACTGCTGAAGTGTTATTCCATGCTTCAAGATATCTGCTTTAGTCATCCAGGTGGCCTCTGAATCAGGAAGCTCCTTCCATTTCACCAAGTAGTCCTTATAGACACCTCTCTGAGTCTTCTTGATAACTTTGGAATCCAGAATGCACTCCAATTGTAAAGGTTTGCTTGGAGGCAAATCCTTGATCCAATCAGCATCTTCAGCCACCACATCTGATCCACTTTCATTAGGTAATGGAGGTCTGAAAGGAAAAAGATCACAAACATTAAAAATTGGAGAGATACCAAGGCCATCTGGTAGCTCAATCTCATATGCATTTGGACTGAATTTGTGCACTATTCTGCATGGCCCAATCTTCTTCATCAGTAGTTTAGTTGGCTGACCCTTTGGCAACCTTTCTTTCCTCAGATATGCCATGACTAAGTCACCAACTTTGAACTATACTTCTCTTTTCTTCAAATCTACCTTTTCCTTGTACTTTGTGACTGATTTTTCTAGTTGCAACTTGACTTGATCATGAACTATTTTCATGGAGGCAGCAAACTCTTCACCAAGTGCACTCCTTCTATCCCAACCTTGGAGATCCTTTAGCTCAAGTGGCCCTCTTGGATGAAAGCCATAAACTATCTCAAAAGGACTTTTACCAGTGCTCCTATTCCTTGAATCATTGTAGGCATATTCAGCCTGACTGATAACCAAGTCCCATGCCAAACCATGCTGCTTTGTAAGGCACCTTAGAAGATTTCCAAGTGATCTATTAACCACCTTAGTCTGACCATCAGTTTGTGGATGGTAGGCTGATGAAAAGGACAACTGTGTGCCCAGCTTCTTCCACAAGGTCCTCCAGAAGTGACCTACAAACTTAGAATCTCTGTCAGTTACAATGGACAATGGTAAACCATGTATCCTTACTACCTCTCTGAAAAATAGACCTGCAACATGAGATGCATCATTTGTGCATTTACATGGCACAAAATGAGCCATCTTGCTGAACCTATCAACAATGACAAACACACTATCCACCCCTCTGGCTATCCTGGGTAACCCAAGCACAAAATCCATGTTGATACTTTCCCAAGGTCTATTGGGAATGGGAAGGGGCTGGTATAGACCTGCATTTGAAGACACACCTTTGGCTCTTTGATAGATTGCACAACTAGCTACATATTTTCTCACATCTGATTGCACCTTTGGCCAAAAATAGAACCTTGTGACTTGTTCTAGTGTCTTGTCCAAGCCAAAATGTCCTCCTAAAGAACCATTATGCTTCTCCTTGATGATGTTGTCCCACATGGAGCACTTAGGGACACACAGTAAATTGCCCTTAAACAAGAGGCCTTCCTGCAAAACAAAATCTGCATACTCTCCATGGAATGTGTTAGCCAAGTTCACACAAATCATAAGCCTCTTTGAAATCATAATCTTCTTTATACAACTCTTTTAAACAGTTAATACCCATGCTTTTTAACTGAATTTCATGAACAAGAAGCAACCTCCTACTCAATGCATCAGCCACCTTATTAGAGACACCTCTTTTGTGCTTAATTGTGAAGGTATAAACTTGTAGCTATTCCATCCATTTAACATGTCTATGGTTCAATTTTTCTTGACTGTTTAGAAAGCTTAAAGCATGATTGTCAGTAAACACAATAAATTCTTTGGGAAGCAAATAATGTCTCCATTTCTTAAGAGCTTGCACCATTGCATAGATTTCTAAGTCATAGGTAGAATACCTTTGCTTGGCTTCATTCAACTTTTCTAAAAAGAATGCCATTGGATGTCCTTCTTGGCTGAGAACAGCACCAATAGCTTGCTGACTTGCATTACACTCAACAACAAATACCTTATCAAAATCAGGGAGTACTAAGGTAGGTAACTTAGCCACCTTTGTTTTCAACAACTCAAAACTATCATCAGCTTCCTTTGTCCACTGGAATCTACATTTGACTCCACCCTTGATGGTGTTGAGGATGGGAGCACTAATGTGACTGAAACCTCTGATAAACTTCATATAGAAAGTCGCCAATCCATGGAAACTTCTCACATCTCCCACTATTTTTGGGGTAGGCCAACTGAGAATAGCCTCAACCTTAGAGGGATCCATCTTCAAACAGCCATTAGAAATGACAAATCCTAGGTATACAAGTTCAGTTTTCATGAACTCACATTTGTCTAAGTTGATCATCAACTTGTGCTCATGCAGCTTCTCCAACACCTGACCAACATGCTTCACATGGTCTTCTCTTGTCCTGCTGAAGATTAGTATGTCATCAAGATAAACAATAATAAATTTACCAATGAATTCAACTAATACCTCATTCATCAGGCGCATAACTGTGCTTGGTGCATTGCTAAGACCAAATGGCATAACAAGCCATTCATAAAGACCTTCATTGGTCTTGAAAGCAGTCTTCCATTCATCTCCCTGTCTGATCCAGATTTGATGATATCCAGATTTCAAATCAATCTTTGAGTAATAGCATGATCCTCCCAGGTAATCCAAGAGATCTTCAATCCTTGGCATTGGAAATCTATATCTTATGGTGATCTTGTTTATGGCCTTGGAATCTGTGCATAGCCTCCACTTTCCATCCTTCTTAGGAGCAAGTACACTTGGAACTGCACAAGGACTTAGACTCTTCCTAATCAGCCCTTTCTCCAGGAGATCTTGAATTCGCCTTGCCACCTCTTCATTTTGTTGTGGAGTCAGCTTGTATGCAGCCTTGTTAGGCAATGTAGCACCAGGTATTAAGTCAAGTTGATGACTAATATCCCTTATGGGTGGTAAGGAGTTGGGAACTTCCTCTACCACAAGGTCTTGATACTTATCCAGAAGTTGTTGTACTTCTGATGGAATCTCCTTCTGTTTTTGATCTTGCTGATCTAATCTACTCTTGGGCTTCATGACCAAGGCATACCCCTGGTTGTCATTCTCCTTCAAGATGTTTAGGAACTCATTGCCATTCACCAACATGACACTGTTGTTATTTTCCTTTCCCCTGGGCTGCTCCAACAAAGGATCCATTTTGAATGGCCTTCCATTATTGGTGATGACATAAGTGTTCTTCTCACCATCATGCTGAGCTTTAACATCATACTGCCATGGACGGCCAAGAAGCAGGTGACATGCATCCATAGGTATGATTTCACATAGCACTTTGTCCTTGTAGTCACCAATTGTAAATTCAACCCAAGTTTGTTCCTCCACCATGAAACTTTGGTTCTTATTTAACTAGGAGATCTTGTGAGGACTGATATAAGGTAGCCTCTTCAACTTGCACTTCTCAACCATCTCAGTGGATACCACATTCTTAGTAGATCCTGAATCCACTATGATTTTGCAAAGTTTCCCATAGGCTAGGCCTTGGGTTCTGAAAAGATTCTTTCTCTGAGGGAGCTCTTGCTTCAATGGCATCTTCAACATAGAACTTTTTATCATCATACTCTCTCCATCTAAAATAGGTGCAGCACTTCCCATTGGTGAATTCACACTTTCAATCATCATCTTTCACTAACTGATTTTTCTTCCCACTGTCATGAGAGTTGCTGGCTTTCCCTGGGCATTTGTTCATTGTATGGCCAACTTGGTTGCAACCATAACATCTTCCAGTGAAGAATCCTGGTCCTCTACCTCCTCCACCATTTCTGCCTCTGCCATTATGACTTCTACCACCTGTAAAACCTCCTCTATGCTCTGTTTCTGATTGTGTTTCTTGCTGACTGTTATTTTCAGTTTTGTTGAACTGTCCAAGGCCAAAATTGCCTCTACCTCTTTGGTTTCTACCACCTCTACCTCTGGCACTTTGGTCACCCTTCCTCCTCAGTTTTTCCTTTGCTCTAGAGGCCAATAAGAAACATTCATCCACTGCCTTTGGTAACACCAAACTTATCTCATCTTGCAAATTGTATTTCAGTCCATTCAGGTACCTAGCCACCATCCCTTTTTCATCTTCATTATGATTGGCCCTCATGCTGAGTCTATGAAATTCTTTTGTGTAGGCAGCCACATCCATGTCTTTTTGTCTCAAATTTTGAAATCTCCTTATGATTTGAATCTCATAATCAGGTGGCATGAACTTGCTTCTGAGCATAGCCACCATTCTGCTCCATTTAGTGATGGGACTCTTCCCAATCTTCTCCCTCTCACTCTGCATATAGTTCCACCATACAAGTGTAGAACCTCTTAGCCTTGTCTTGGCAAACTTGACCTTTTTGCTGTCATTGAACTCCTTGTAATCAAAGAAGTTGCACATAGCTTCTATCCAGTCGGTGAGAACATCTCCATCCAACTTGCCATGAAAGGTAGGCACATCCATCTTGGGATCACCACTGTCTCCATGAGCACCCTTAAGTGCATTCAAAAAGGCTTTCTGATCTGCAGACATATCCTGCTCCAGAGGATCCTCTTCTATCTCTATTTCTTCATTTGTATCAAAAGAACTTCCCTCTTCTTTGGTCTTGCCTTTAGACTTCTTCTCTTCTTGCAACTTTGCTTCTTGCAATCTTTCTTCAACCATCTCTTCCACCAACTTCTTGATGGCATCTTGACTCATTGTCTTGGGAGGCATTGTACTAGCCTCTATTTCAATTTCCTCTTCTAACATACACTTGCTTCCAATCAGAATATTGGCTCTGATACCAATATGATGCAGAGGGTAAGGTAAGAGTATTTGAAGTTCACTTAATGAACTTAAGTTACTCAACTACCTACAAGAGGTTTACAAAAGTGTTTGTGTTTACAAAGCCTACACAAGGCTATTCCTGGGATTGATCTAGCCTAGGACCACTATCTAGTGTCCTACTCACAGGCTGCCCATCCCTCACCTTGGAGAGTTACTGCTCAATCCCACCTTTCTACACAATCCACCTTTGTTGGACTCACAACTTCCTACCCACACCTCTACCAACAATGCCCACATATGATTATTAACACATACTTGTCATGACTATCATGAGGTCTCTGACCAAAAGACCAATTTCTGCATTCTCTAGGCAAGGACAGTGACAACAATAGGACTGTTTTAGGACAGTGGATGAAGAAGACTTAGGTCTTATAGAATTAGTTCAATCAACCTCTCAAGGGTCTCAAATGACCATAAGCACTCAATACACACTACACATTCACTGTGAACAAGCAACCATTACTCACATGCATCAGGACAGCAAATTGTAGAAAGACTATTTTTGGACAGTATTAAAGTGATAGTTTATGTTTTGTAGTCTTTTTGGTTTTGAATGACCAAACTGGCATTAACTCTCCTCTACAAGCATGGATCTTTGAACTACCTACACCTGCCAAGACTGGATCAACATGAAATCATAGACCAACACATCACTACTGTCATTTGCTCTGACAGAAAATAACAACTGTCTTATGACTATCTTAAGGAAACAGTCTTAAAGAGGATTAAACCTTGTAACTAAAAGAATGTTTGACAACACCTTAAATGCTCATGATTCCATATGATCACCACTACTTGATGTATGATCCAAAACTCAACATGAAAATGTAATCTAACCCACACATACATAACCGTACGGGCTGTTGGAGGTCAGAGACAACAACTTGTCTTTTTCTTGAAACAAAGCCTAAAATGAGAGCAATGTGAAGGGAAAATGCATCCAATATGCATGTATAAGGTCCACCAAGTCCTGCACTAATCAATCTCCACCTGTAAACATAAACTCCACCATATATTTGTCAAAATAACCTGACTGTCCTAATACAGTCCACCATCAATTTCTTAACTAGTCTCTAGTAAGACTAGCTAAATGCATGCCAAGAGACCTAGAGATTGGAGTGTAGACCTAATCAACAACAAAAACATGAAATGAAAGCCTTCTCCTTCCATCCTATTGAAGCATAATGGTATCTTTCAGAGGATAGAGGAGAAAATATACATCTTTTCACAAAACCTAGCTTTTTTGGAGGGTTTATAGTAGTTTTTCCAAATCGATTGGATACTCTCTCTACAAGAAATGTCAAGAAGGCAAACTAGACTTGAAAGAAAGGTTATTCAAAACATTAACAGATTTCACAACTTTCAACCCTTGTGCTAACCGTACCATGCCGTACCAGATGACTGTCTTCCTCAAAAAGCAAAAAAAACTTTGTTTGCACTCCAAAAAACTGTCTTTTCCATTCATCCCCGGCATGTTTATACAAAGCAAAACTTTTTGGAAAGTTTTCTGACCTTTCCACTTCCTATTCTTGTCCGTACAATTGCCCATGAAGGCAGTAAATTGATGGAATAAGTTGTTTTTCATAAAAAAACAAGTTTCTAAAAGAAAACCTCCTATAAAATAGGTCTTATCAACATCCTCATGGACTAGTCAATCTAAATGACTAAGTCTTTATTACAAAATATCAAAATGGCTTTCAAAGCCTTAGAGGTAAACAAATTAACATGAAAACAATTGGGAAAAAACCAACACAATGATTAAACTGTCGAGCTCCTGCACCAATTTTTCACTAGATTTGGCCTTATCAACTCTCTAGATTTGCACCATAGGCATGTTGTAAAGGATTTTTATGCAATAATTGGTTGTTATTAGGGTTATTATCTTATTCCTCTCCTAAAGTTCTTTACAACACCTTTTTATTGGGCTCTTATAGTGGAAATTTGGTGAAAATTTGGATATTTTGGCTATATTTGCCCTAGGGTTTGATCTAGATTTGCACTCCAAGCGTGTTGTGATGGATTTTATGGATTTAGGTGACTGATATTACTACTATAATATGCTGCACCTCCTAAAATTCTTTACAACGCCCTTTCCATTGGGTCTTTGAATTGAAAATTTAGGAAAAATTGCATAATTTAGTGCATTTTTCACTAGGTTTTGACTAGTCATCATTCTAGGTTTGCATCAAAAGTGTGTTGTGAAAGATTTTATTGCTTTATTGGACTGATATCAGACATATTAGTTTCTTCCCCTGATAATTTTCCTTACAACACATTTGCTTTCACTTATTTGCATTGATTTTTTTTGAAAAAATCAAACATTTTAGGTCATTTTTACACATAGTTTTGCATTCATTGATTCTCCTAATGGCTCATCTTTGGAAGAATTATTTGAATACATTATGAATTATTATAATTTTTTCAAATTCACTGATAAGCATCCTCAAGTCTTGCATCAAATGGTATACATCTATGGTATTGACATGAATGTGAGCACCACCTGTGATATCTTTCGAACAATATCCTATTTTGAAAGCTTTCTTGCTACTGTGGATGTTTTCCCTTCAATCTTAGAAAATCTCATTAAGTTCATTGCTGAAAACTATCATGGGGAAAGTAGTAGTGAAAAAATTATTCCCTCTCTCCCTTCATTCCATGATGACATAATGGATATGCTTTCTAAAACCTATGAGAATGAGATAACAATGGGTGATTCGTCAAACAAAGAGACTTGTCCCAACATAACCCCACTTAGTGAGGATATTTTGGCACAAGAAGAAGACATTGTTGATACATTTATTCACACTACTCTTCCATCCCTTCCTGCTCTCCCTAGCTAGGATGATGCTTTCGATGATGCAAACTCTCTTTGTGACTATTTTCTTCAACCTGCTGAAACTAAAAATTTACCACCTGATGTTCAAGAACTTCTCAATTACATCTTAAACAAATAAACAAATCACACATATTTACCTAACCCTTCACATACCTTGGAAAATAATGAAATTTCACACAACATTGAAGAGCAAACTATCCCTCAAACCCAATGTATTCCAACACCCTATATATGGACTGAAATGGGCACTTTTCAGTTTACTCAACGACCTCATTCAAATGGAATTACAAGAGCTCCTATAACTGACAAAGAAAATGGCAACATCCCCTCTCTACCATCATCAATGGATACCTTTCCTACAAGGTTACCCTCGTAAACTCATGAACATATGGAAGAGAGAAGAAGAGATAAAGCCTTAACCATGAAGATAAGGATCAAGCTCCGTGATGACCGCTAGCCCGATTGACCCTACCAGGTAAGTATTTCTAACCCTTTACCTCCATGTTGTGTTTCCCCAGTGATGTGTAATGTGTTGTTTAGGCCTCCTAGGATGACCCTTGACACTCTTGTAAGGTCCAAGATACCAGGAGACAGCCTCTGTTGTAACCTTATTCTATTTGTATCATCATTCTTCTATATTGCTTCTCCTCTGTTTTTTACTGTTGTGTGTTGTGTCTTACGGACATAGCATCACGGTTGGTGACTTGGGGGCACTCTCCTACATGACTGTCCCTAAGGCACTTGTTTCTCCTCTCTCAATTTATTGTTTCCCTTCCTCTAGTGATTCTACCTAGTGGGTGGATGACAAAAAACATATTATACTGATGCGGACCTAGTGTCCCTTTAGCAAGAAATCAAAAATTGGACTTAATTCCTATATGACGATGGGGTTGTTATATATTATATGATGCTTGGCTAGTAGAATTACTCCCCTTGATGGTGTCTTATCGCACTTACAAAACATAACAATACTGCTACTCCGTGCACATTGTATATCTTGAATCTTGCATCATGCATTGTTGTTTATCATGATTATATGGACACTAACACTTTTCTTGTAGGGATGTGTTTGTTGAAACATTTGGCAATCGTAAAGTACATGTCACCTTTGGGGGGCATGGACTTTGTGAGAGCTCATCTTCCCTTGTGTATTTTCTACCTTCCTTAACATGCTTGATATCGGTACACAATAGCAACCACCTTAAGGTGGGGGCATATATAAGGTAAGTTGTTTGTTCCAGATGTTAGAAATGTGTTTGTTCTTAATTTCAGTATTAAAGACTGGTGGCGATGAGTCCCTCCTGTACTCTGAGATTTATGTGAAATCTATTACAATAATTTAAGCCCTCTACGGAGGCAGGATATCGCATCCTTTTTCTTAAGCCCTCTGTAGAGGCGGGGATGGTGTATTTCTCATGGTGAGTGCACATCATGTCATTTTCAAAAGTCCTCTATGGAGGCAGGGAGAAGCTTTGTGGCTAACTCAACCCTTAAGCGTGTCTTCGGTGATTGTTGTGGCGAAGCGCAATCATCATTGTGTGCCTGTAATGTGCCTGAGATGGTGTTGAACCTACAAATAGGAACACTCCATCGCTTGTTTATCATGTTTTCCCCATGTCTTCCAAGTGTGTGTGTATTGTGTGTTTGTTCCCAAGCATAGTCTTAAAGACCAGTGGCGATGAGTCCCTCCTATGCTTTGGGATTTGTATGGCATGTTTGTTGCCCCATATGCAATCTTAAAAACTAGTAGCGATGAGTCCCTCCTGCATTATGGGTGGTGTGTTTACTTTCTTTTTACTTGCATCTGCATTTCATATAAAAAGAAAAAGAAAAAGAAAATCATTCACTATCTTCACTGCATTCACTATTTTCACTGTGTTTAGCGTGTCTTCAATACTGTATTCTCCATGTTTTGTGTGATTGTAACAATCTTCTCTGTGTTTTGCGTGTCTCTTACTGTCTTCACTGTGATTGGCATGTCTTCTCCATGCTTGGCATGTTTGTTGTGTTTGTTTACCATACTTTAATGCATGTATTGGCCTTGTGTTTATACATACATTAAAGTGGGGGCTAAATGTTATGTCAGAAAATGTCACCTTGGGGGCTTTTCCCTCTTAAGGTTTAGCTCACAGGTCTTTAGAATGCATTTAGGATATCTTGCATGTTAATTTGACATCCTGATGAGAAAACCCTGAAGTTTCATGGCAAATGGGACCTAGGGGTTACACTTGACATAAATCCTACCTGAAATAGGGGGGAGGACTTGGGCACCCGTGCCCTAGTCTTGCCCTATTTTAGGTCAAGGCCAATTTTGAAGTGTCAGTTTATGACCATTATTTAGGTCCTATGCCGACACGATAAGTTTGAATTTCAAAATTCTTAGTGGGAATGTTTGTAGTTGCATGTATAAGCATGTTTAGGCATTCATTTGTAAACTAGATAGAAATTAGATGGCAATTGTGATCTTTAGGCATTCTTGTGATTAGAGCATTCAAAATATTCATTATGTTGCAGAGCAGAGCATTGTTATTGTGTTTGTATTAGCAGATTTGGCATCCATCTCCTCATGGCATGAAGAGTATCTTCCTTCCATGAGATCTTCACTACAAGGTGGTATCAATTATGTTTTCAATCATTTATCATTTGGATTTTTGCCTCTATCCCGTAGGGATACGCACTCTTTATCTGACAACAGTGTTCAGAAGTCTTGAATGTCTCTCTAAGGCTTGACTGAGGCAAGCCTCTAAACACCACAACCCCAAACCCATTTTTTTGTGATTGCAGGTTACAGGTTGCAGGAGCAGAAAAAGTGGAGTTGCAGGAGAGTAGTGTAGACTATCAGAATTGCAAATCAAAGAAGAAAATTGGGACCTAGACTCGAGTGCCCGCTCATTAATCCTTTGAATCTCGCAACTGAAAAATCTCCAGAAGAACAGGAACAGGTTGCAGATAAGATTCCTAGATTTTGACGAAAGTTATGGCACTGGACTAGGGCACCTGCTCATTAGTCCCTGACTTTTCCATTTTCCAAACTTCAAAATCTGGTACACATTTGATTGTCATTTGGTATCTCTGTGTGCGAGTATTTTTCGTGATTTGTCTGTTTGCTTTTGAATTTGCATAATTAGGGTTTTGAGCATAAGTGGACTTAATTGAATAACAAAATCACACAATTCTAATTTTACCCTATATTATGAGTGTTTGAAGGCCTAGAGTAGACTTCCTACTCGGCTGAAGTCCTTGAATGCTTAGAGGTGAAAGGAGGATTCATACAAACTACCAAATCAACCCTAAACACAAACAAATCCTCTTCATCATTTTTCACCCTTAAACATTTTGGTGAACCCATGTTTTTGGACTTTTTGGCACCTTTTTGAGTGTTTTACTTCATATTTACATCCATTTCATTCATTCATTTCATTATTCATCTTATTGCATTTGAAAATTTACAAAAAAATTAAAAAATTGGAAAAATTTGGAAAAAATGGTATTTTTTAGCTTGCATTTTCAAATAATTTGAATTAGTTTGCATTTAATTTCAATAAATTTATGTCATTATCATCAGATCTGATTTAAAATGCATAAATTATTCATTCATCATTCATTTAGATTGTATTTTCATGCTTAAATTGATAAAAATTCCCTGAAATTGTGGAATTTTTTCATATAACCTAGTTTTGCATTAGCTAGGGTTTGTAGTCAAAATCTTATTTCATATTTTACTAACCTTTTAAAACACTCACTAGGAATTATTTCTAACTATAGTGTTTCATCATAGTGGTTTGCTTGCAAAATTTTATGCCTAGGGTTTGAAAACCTTGATTTTTCACTAGATTTGGCCTTATCAATTCTCTAGATTTGCACCATAGGCATGTTGTAAAGGATTTTTCTTCAATAATTGGTTTTTATTAGGGTTATTATTTTCTTCCCCTCCTAAAATTATTTACAACACCTTTTTATTGGGCTCTTATAATAGAAATTTGGTGAAACATTACATATTTTGGCTATATTTGCCCTAGGGTTTGACCTAGATTTGCACTCCAAGCATGTTGTGATGGATTTTATGGATTTAGGTGACTGGTATTAATGCTATAATATTTTTTACCTCCTAAAATTCTTTACAACACCCTTTCCATTGGGTCTTTGCATTGAAAATTTGGGAAAAATTGCATATTTTAGTGCATTTTTCACTAGGTTTTGACTAGTCATCATTCTAGGTTTGCATCAAAAGTGTGTTGTGAAAGATTTTATTGCTTTATTGGACTGATATCAGACATATTAGTTTCTACCCCTGATCAATTTCCTCACAACACCTTTTCTTTCACTTATTTGCATTGAAAAAAGTTGAAAAAATCAAACATTTTAGGTCATTTTTACACATAGTTTTGCATTCATAGATTCTCCTAATGGCTCATCTTTGGAAGAATTATTTAAATACATTATGAATTATGATAATTTTTGCAAATTCACTGATAATCATCCTCAATTCTTGCATCAAATAACATACATCTATGGTATTGACATGAACGTGAGCACCACCTGTGATATCCTTCGAACAATAGCCTATTTTGAAAGCTTTCTTGCTACTGTGGATGTTTTCCTTTCAATCTTGGAAAATCTCATTATGTTCATTGCTGAAAACAATCATGGGGAAAGTAGTAGTGAAAACATTATTCCCTCTCTCCCTTTGTTTCATTATGACATAATGGATATCCCTTTTGAAACCTATGAGAATGATATAACAATGGGTGATTCATAAAACAAAGAGACTTGTCCAAACATAACCCCACTTAATGAGGATATTTTGGCACAAGAAGAAGACATTGTCGATACATTTATTCACACTACTCTGCCATCCCTTCCCACTCTTCCTAGCCAGGATGATGCTTTGGATGATGCAGACTCTCTTTGTGACCATTTGCTTCAACCTCCTAAAACTAAAAATTTACCACCTGATGTTCAAGAACTTCTCAATTACATCTTAAACAAAGAAACAGATCACGCATCTTTACCTAACGCTTCACATACCTTGGAAAACAATGAAATTTCACACAACATTGAAGAACCAACTATCCCT
This sequence comes from Cunninghamia lanceolata, assembly GCA_027924645.1. Lineage (NCBI taxonomy): Eukaryota > Viridiplantae > Streptophyta > Pinopsida > Cupressales > Cupressaceae > Cunninghamia > Cunninghamia lanceolata. The sequence goes on along the minus strand of BSBN01001318.1, from coordinate 2,115,301 downwards.
CAAACCCAAGGTATTCCAACACCCTATATATTGACTGAAATGGGCACTTTTCGGTTTCCTCAATGACCTCATTCAAATGGAATTACAAGAGCTCCTATAACTGAAACAGAAAATGTCAACATCCCCTCTCTACCATCATCAATGGATACCTTTCCTACAAGGTAACCCTCACAAACTCATGAACATATGGAAGAGAGAAGAAGAGATAAAGCTTTAACCATTAAGACAAGGATCAAGCTCCGTGATGACCGCTAGCCCGGTTGCCCCTACTAGGTAAGTATTTCTAGCCCTTTACTTTCATGTTGTGTTTCCCCTGTGATGTGTTATGTGTTTTTTAGGCCACCTGGGATGACCCTTGACACTCTCGTAAGGTCTAGGATACTAGGAGACCACCTCTGTTGTGACCTTTTATTTGTATCATCATTCTTCTATATTGCTTCTCCTCTATTTTTCATTGTTGTGTGTTGTGTCTTACGAACATAGCGTCATGGTTGGTGACCTTGAGGGCACCCTCCTACATGACTGTCCCTAAGGCACTTGTTTCTGCTCTCTTGATTTATTGTTTCCCTTCCTCTAGTGATTCTACCTAGCGGTCAGATGACGAAAAACATATTATACTAATGCGGAACTAGCATCCCTTTAGCGAGAAATAAAAAATATGTCTTAATTCATATATGACGATGGGGTTGTTATATATTATCTGATGCTTGGCTAGTAGAATCATTCAGTGTGATCTTTATGGTGTCTTATCACACTTACAAAACATAATAATACTGCTGCTCTGTGCACTTTGTCTATCTTGAATCTTGCATCATGCATTGTTGTTTATCATGATTATATGGACACTAACACTTTTCTTGTAGGGATGTTTTTATGGGAACATTTGGTGATCTTAAAGTACATGTCACCTCTAGGAGGCATGGGCTTTTCGAGAGCTCGTGTTCCCTTGTGTGTTTTCTACCTACCTTAACGTGCTTGATATCGGTACACGATATCAACCACCTTAAGGTGGGGACATATATAAGGTAAGCTGTCTGTTCTAGATGTTGCAAATATGTGCCGAAGTGGTGTTGTCATTGATGTCAAGATATCCTTATTTCCATTTATGTCAATTGTATCCTATTTTGTTGCTTGTATATAAGACTGGATTGTTGAGGATATTGAGAAAATTAATGAGGATCAATGTATGCGGACCATATGACTGAGTAGTGGATCATATGATGAAGCTCCAGTTAAGTTTTGAAGGGTTCACATCAAGATTTGAAGAATCTATGGCCATCTGAGTTGAACCAATTTTGCAGTGTTTAGAAGAGACAAAGTGATAGGAAAGAGGTCCAGATTGTTCCGGATATGTCAAATGATGATATGCGGATCTAGAGGCATGTTTGGGAAGTCAGTGTGTATCATCCATTCAAGTGGTTTGTGGTTTGGAGGTTCACAAGCAATCTTTCTAATGTGACAGTCATGGCAGACACTGTTCTTGAGGTTCGAGAGGAAGATGCAAGTGATTCTGATGATTTGAAGGAGTGCAAATGTTTTTGTTGAATTTAATGTGCCTGTGAAGGTCTCTAGATCATGTGACTGCTATGTTGGAGTTTTGCATTGAAGTTTGAGCTTGTCAAAGAAGATTTCCTTCTTGGTGTTGTTGTTCTTCCTAGTCTTGGCTAACTAGATGATTCAAGCATGTTGCGGATGATCTAAAAGCAATTCTATGAAGCGTGGTGTGTTGATCAAGGAAGATTTGAGTCCCAGTTATGTTTGGCTAATAGCTTAATGATTCGCATTAAATCAGTTGTTTTTAGTGCCGACCTTGATGTTCATTCCAAGGTTGATGAAGCGTATAAATACTTATTGATGAGTTGTGGAAAATTATCCTTGTATGAAAATAATAAAATTAAAGAAAGGATCAAAGGCAGAGCAAAGAAGAGAACAAGAACAAGAAATATTTAGATGAAGAACTTAAGAAGAAGTATTTGGGGCAAAGCAGAGCTTTCAATGGAACTAAACTAGGCATAAAGTATATGCTATTTCACAGTTCATTCTTTCTATATTAAACATAAATTCTGTAGGCAGTGAGCCTCTCTTGAGCAGTGAGCCCAAAGGCATGTGCCTTCCTGATGAAGGGGGTAAATCATAAAAGACACAACAACAGAAATTGCTCACAGACAATAGAACTTTAATTATTTTGGACAACTTATTACATTACAAAAGCTCAAATACAATCAGAGGAATCAACCCTCCACAGGCTGCAACACATTACAACTTCCTCTCACAAGACTCTGGAATCATCAGCCTTCTATAACCCCAAATCAACTAGGGTTTTTGTTTTCCTGCCTATACTTAACTCTACACTTTCCCCCTTAACTCTACTACTACTCGGGGTTCCCAAAAATGGTTATTAATAGCCTTTTTGGTGGCCAACAACCTAATTTCAAAATTTGCATCTCCCTCCAAAAACAGGTCAACTTCCGGGAGCCATAACTTTTGATCTGGGTGTTCGATTAACGAACTGTTTTATGCGTCAGCCATTTTCAGGCCCGTACGGGGCCGTTTAGTGCTTCAAACCTAAGTTTGAATAATTTTTAGGCATTTTTTAGGAAACAAAAACTTTAATATCTTTCAGCTCACAAATGATCTTTGCATGATTCCTTCGCTAAAGGTATTATTTTTCAGTTATGAAGCTTCCTATAAATTTTCACTTTAATCCGTGCCCAAATGCAAACTTTCTAAAAATAGCAGGTTGCTATTTTTAGTAGTTTGGAAAAACTGAAAGTTCTACATCATTATTCAAGTGATTATGGAACCAGAACCACAAATTTTGAAAAGAAATGGAAAGAAAATCAACAATTTTGAAACACATCTTTTTTTGGGTGATGCAAGATTGCCCTTACACCACTGGATGCTCCTGTATCACTTCCCTTTGCTTCAAAGTACTTTCAATAGGGTACGAATCTTGTGGGTTAACCCCCACTGTGGTTTTCCCTTAACCGGGTTTCCACGTAAAAATTCTGGTGTTATGTGTGCTCAATTTATTTATGCTCTTGTGGTATTGATTCATGCTTTAATGTTTATCTAATTGAAAGTTGTTAAAGAAGATTAAAAGAAGAAAAGGTTAAAATTGTGGGACAACTAATTCACCACCCCCTCTCAGTTGTCGGACTTATTCCAACAATTGGTATCAGAGCCAAGTTCCTCTAAAAGAAGCTTGATCGCTTGAGGAGATCCAAGATGTTGTCTTACAAGAAGGGAAGTCTAAGATTTGATGGAACGAATTACTCCCTCTGGAAAGTACGCATGCAGTGTCATCTAAAATATATGGGTGATGTCTTTTGGTTGATAACCAAGAATAAGTATAAGATTCTAAAGAATGGACCTTCAACTATAGACGAACTCAGGGATGCTGAACACAATATTCGAGCCAAAGAAGCATTGTTGAGTACCCTGACTAATACCGAATTGCCAATGTCCTGGATTTGAAAACTACTCATGAAATTTGAAATAAGTTGGAAAATCTATATGAAGGTGACAAATATGTTAAATGTGCCAAGCTATAAAGCCTGAAGGGTAAATATGAAAGGTTGGTAATGAGTGAAGATGAAAACATTACTTCCTACATGCAGAAAGTAAATGAACTTGTGACCGGTCTCAGAAATGCAGGTGGAGTATTGGAAGAATCAGATATTGTTGCTAATGTTCTCAGATCCTTACCTACAACATACAAGCATAAAGTTGTAGCCATTGAAGAAATCAGGACAGCAACAACTGTCACAAGGGATCAGTTAGTTGGCAAGCTTTCAACATTTGAAATGAGTGAGTTTGGTGATTCTCTCCCTAAGTCTGAATCTGCATTTAAGGCCAGTGTGTATGGAAAACAAAGATATGATCCAGGTGAAGGTTCTTCAGGAAGATCAAACATATTTGTGAAGACAAGGAAGGATCTTGAAGATGATGAAATTGAGACTGCAGATCTTGAATCTCTTATTGCCAAAAGAATGCCAAGAGGATCCAGTAAGTATGAAGCAAAGTTGCCACTCAAATGTTTTGCTTGTAATAAGATTGGTCATTTTGCCTCAAGATGTCTGGAGAGGTTTTCAAAACCAAACCCTAACAGATATAAAGGTCTGAAAAAATGTTACTATGTCCAAAAAGCTGGAGAAGAAGGAGTCACAGATGATGAATCTAATCATGGAGGTTCCACTAAAGGTGATTGGGTGTTCATTGCTATCAAGGAAGAAGATCTGGTGTCTACTGAATCTGCTAGCTGTGCAAATATAGAAAGTGCCTTGGCTACTCAGGGTGTTGAAAAGGATGAATGGGTGATCGATAGTGGATTTTCTCATCATATGACTGGTGATAAAAGTAAGTTTGTAAGATTTGAAAAATATGAAGGTGGATTTGTAAAATTTGGAGACAACTCAGCTGGTAGAATCCATGGTAGAGGATCCATCTCTTTTGATGGTAAGAATAACACCAATAATCTTCTAAATGTGGAAGGACTGAAGCATAATCTTCTCAATGTTGGACAGTTGGTTGACAAAGGTTATGATCTCCGATTCAAGGATGGAAAATGTAGAATCTTGGAAAGCTCCAGAACTGAAATTACATCTGGCACTCAAACTAGAGATAACATCTTTCATTTAAGTAGTTTTGGCAAAAGTTGTTTGATTGCTCAGTTAGATCAAAGTTGGTTATGGCATTGGAGGATGTGTCATGTAAATTTTGATAACATTGTCAAGATAAGTTCTACTTAGGCTATAAGAGATCTTCCAAAACTTGTGAAACCTGATAACATGTGTAGAGAATGTCAATTGGGCAAACAGAACAAAATTTCATTCAAAAGTAAAGAACAATTTTCAAGAGAACAGTTGGAACTTGTGCATACTGATCTATGTGGTCCTGATAGAATTAGGAGTGTGCAAGGAGACAAATATTTTATGTTGCTGATTGATGATTACTCCTGGATGATGTGGTTAACCTTCTTAAAATAAAAATCAAAAGCTCTTGACAAATTCAAGGTATTCAAGGGTATGGTGGAAAATGAGATTGGTGTGAAGATAAAGTGTCTGAGATCCGACAGAGGTGGAGAATTTACCTCCAATGAGTTTGATTCATTATGTGCAAAGCATGGAATAAAAAGACAGTTATCTTCTCCCAGGACTCCTCAGCAAAATGGAGTTGTGGAAAGAAAGAACTGGACCATTCAAGAAACTGCCAGGACCATTCAAGAAGCTGACAGAACCATGATGTTGGAAGCAAATGTTCCTCAAGTCTATTGGAGAGAAGCTGTAAGTACTGTTGTCTACACTCTTAACCGGGTGCAGATCAAAGGCAATTCTAGTAAGACACCTTATGAACTATGGTTTTGTCATCCTCCTACTGTAAGATACATCATATTTTTTGGTAGTAAATGTTATATCAAAAGAGATGAGGATCTAGGCAAGTTTGAAGCAAGAAGTGATGAAGAAATTTTTCTGGGTTACTCTACTCAAAGCAAAGCATACCGGTGCTTTAATAAGAGGTTGAAAAAGATTGTTGAAAGTGCTAATGTCAAAGTTGATGAGAGCAAAGAAGGACATTCCAGGTCTTGCAGATATGATTCAGATGACCAAGATGAAAATCCAAGTCAAGAAAGGCAAGTGCAAACTCAGATTCAGATCCAGATTGATCTAGAAAATCCAGTAATTTAAGATGATAGTGCAGAAGTTGAGGAACAAGCTCAAGAAATAGAAGCTCAAGCAATTCCCAAAAAGCCCAGGTATGTAAGGATGAATCATCCTGAAGATCAAATCATAGGAGATAGAAATAAAGGTGTTCAAACTAGAAGAAGAATTGCTGAAGATCAAGAAGAGATTTGTCTAATCTCAAAGATTGAACCAAAAATATTAAGTGAAGCCTACAAAGATGAAAACTGGGTAAAGGCAATGGAAGAAGAATTAATGCAAATTGAAAAGAATTACACTTAGGATCTTGTTTCTAGACCTGAGGACAAAAATGTGATTGGAACTAAATGGGTCTTTCGGAACAAGCTAAATGAAGATGGTGAAGTTGTAAGAAATAAAGCAAGGTTGGTATGCAAAAGATATTCTCAAGTGGAAGGAATTAATTTTGAAGAAACTTTTGCTCCGGTGGCAAGAATAGAGGCAGTCAGATTGTTTCTTATTTTTGTCGCTTATAAAGATTTCAAAGTCTATCAGATGTGATGCAGAGGATATAGGTGTCTTACCACACTTCAGTTTGTTCAACAAACTCCCACCATGAAAGAGGACTCTTCATTGTTTTATGACAGTCTCCTTGATTAATCCAAAGCCCAACTTAGAGGCTTAACTTGCCACATGACACTTGGTAGATGAATTTCCCAAGGATAGTCAGATACAGGGTCTCCAATCCACTAGGACAACCTTCCTTGACCATTGGTTTGACACTTACAACCATGGGGTATGTACTTCCTTCACAAACCTATTAGGATCCTTGTAGCCCTCAAAATTGGAACAGTCATGCATAACTTTTGATGGGGATCTGATTTCCACAAGACTTGACCATTTTGGATTACCTTTTTGGAAGACACATGACATATGTTAAAATTCATAGCTCATGTTTTAGACCAACTGCCTCAACTTATGACTGTCCTACTAGGCTTAGAGCCCCAATTAGGTCACTTTTACAAAGGAACCCCTACAAATGTCACTCATAGAACTCAAACAACTATTGGAACACTTAAGACTCATGCCAAGACCAAGGATTTTGTGGGTTTTGGATACCTACAGTCAACTGTACCTTTAAAATGGATATGTGGTTCCTTAAATGGCTTAATACATGAGGATATTAAGCCCTCCTCAATAAAACTCTGCATCTACCAACTCCCTTTCTCTATAAACACTCCAATCAACTAAAATATGAAATAACACATCCATCCCATTGGTCTTGTGGCACTGAGAGATAGTGGGATGGCTAAAATTCCATCGTTTTGACAAAACCTAGGTTAGGGTTTAACAGGACAGTTTTAGAAAAACTCTTATACCTCCCTTCTACAATGATGACAACACACCAAACCAAGTTCAAATAAGAGGTAATTACATACTCTATTTGATCAGGTCACAAGGAGATGAAGACAGTTCCGTACCTGTGCAGAGTACGGCCTGGAACAATGTTTGAACTCAGAAAATGATAGTTTCCAAAGACCAGTCCAAGGAAAACAGATGTAACTCACTCCCTACTCAATGTCAAGGCCTCAAACTAGATTCAAATGAAATTTAATTCATTATACTACCCATTCTAAATATTTAGAGATCATGATACTTCCAAACTTGAAGATAGTACGGACTGTTCTAACAGAAAATACAGAAAAATACAAAGAACAACAGAGAACTTGATTTCTATTGCTTGAAACTTCACCCACACACCTACCACCAATCCATGAGGGGTGTCTTGACAATTTTACATCTTCCTCCATCAGTTTGGGGTCAGTTGGCAACAGGAAACCACCCTTAAACTATCCAAAACTGTCTATTAACATTGTTTTTACAATATGTATTAGGGGTAGATTATAGTGTGGACAAAACTACTACCCCAAACCCCTCTAGGATCATATTCTATGCCATAATTGGCCTTCATATAACAAAGAAAACATGTCTCTCCATTTTGACACTCATGGAGGATTTACCAATTTGGACTTGACTGCCTACATCCAACTACTTGGCATCAAGGCCTTACAAAATGACTTCAATACAATTTCAAATGGTCATAAGACCTTATTACATTTTTCAAATGGTCTTCAAGACCTTATTGACATTCAAAGTAAAACATGGTAGAGAGAAACTTGGAATAAGCCTCCTGGCCCATTGGTGCCATGGGTGCTCCTGCACCAAGATGGATGTCAAGTCAGCATTTCTAAATGGAGAGTTAAAATAAGAAGTCTACATTGAGCAACCGGAAGGATATCAGTTGTTTGATCAGGGAGACATGGTCTGCAGATTAAGAAAAGCATTGTATGGATTCAAACAAGCCCCAAGAGCCTGGTATGCAAGATTAGATAAGTATTTGCTAAAGCTAGGTTATAGCAAAGGCACTGCTGACAGTAATCTCTACTTTAAGATTGATCATGAGAATATTTTGATTGTTGAGGTATTTGTTGATGATATCATTTTTGGTAGAAATGAAAGTATGTGCAAAACATTTGTTGATCATATGCAAAGTGAATTTGAGATGTCCATGTTTGGTGAAATAAACTTCTTCTTAGGTCTGCAAATCAATCAGTCAGATAAAGGTATCTTTATATCCCAGTCTAAGTATGTGAAAGAATTGTTGAAGAAGTTTGGAATAGAAGATTCAAAGCCAGTAGGTACGCCTATGGTAACTAGATGTAAGTTGAGTAAAGATGATGACTCCCCTAAGGAAAATTAGAAAAGGTATAGATCAATGATTGGAGGACTGCTCTATCTGACTCAGACCAAACCTGATATCATGAATGCAGTTGGGCTTGTTGCTAGATTCCAAGATGATCCTAAAGAATCCCATGTTGTAGTAGTCAAGAGAATTTTTAGATGTCTCAAAGAAACAATTGATTATGGATTATGGTATCCAAAGGATAATGACTTCACTCTTCATGCTTATACAGATGTTGATTGGGCAAGAGATGTGTATGATAGAAAAAGCACTAGTGGTGGTGCATTCTTCTTGGGAAGTAGATTGGTTTCTTGGTTGAGCAAAAAGTAGGAGGTAATTTTCCTATCTACAGGAGAGGCAGAGTATATAGCAACAGAAAACAATTGTACTCAAGTCCTATGGATGGAACAAATGTTGAAGGACATCAGAATTGTGTTTGAGGAGCTTGTCATAATCTTCTGTGATAATTCAAGTGCAATAAGTATCTCAAAGAATCCGATGTAGCATTCAAACACAAAACATATATCCATCAAGTTTCATTTCTTGAGAGAGAAGGCAAATGAGAATGAAGTCAAGTTGGAGTTTGTGTCTTCAAAGGATCAGATTGTGGATATTTTCACTAAGCCTCTTCCCAATGATACGTTTGAGTATCTCAGAGAGAAGTTAGGGGTTATTACCCCTCCTGATCAGAACTAAGATGCATTAAGGTGCATCAGTCTGGTGAAAATCATAGTCATATCTTGTGATCCGAATTGATGTTAAGGAGATACTACTCAAGGGGAGTAGTCAGTACAAAATATTTGGGATTAGTCTGAAACAAAAAGGGAGAAAAGATTGCAAATATGTGCCCTTTTCCATTAATGTCAAAGGGGGAGAGAAGTTCATGTGAAAAACTAGTTGCTGATGAAAGGGGGAACAGTGAAGAAAGTAATTGCAGAAATGATAAGAGAAAGGGGGAGAAGGTCTTGTCTTGATGGTCAAATCAGTTTTTCACATCATATGTTGCCATCAATGACAAAGGGGGAGATTGTTGTAAATATGTGCCTAAGTGGTGTTGTCATTGATGTCAACATATCCTTGTTGCCATTTATGTCAACTGTATCATATTTTACTGCCTGTATAGAAGACTGGATTGTTGAGGATATTGAGAAAATTAATGAGGATCAATGATGCAGACCATATGGGTGAGTGGTGGATCATCTGAAGAAGCTCCAATTAAGTTTCGAAGGGTTCGTATGAAGATTTGAAGAAGCTATGGCCATCTAAGTTTAACTAGTTTTGTAGTGTTCAGAAGAGACAGAGTGACAGGAAAGTGGTCCGAATTGTTCCGGATATGTTAAATGATGATCTGCAGATCTAGAGGCATGTTTGGGAAGTCAGTGTGTATCATCCATTCAAGTGGTTCATGGTTTGGAGGTCAGCAAGCAATCTTTCTAATGTGACAGTCATGGTAGATAGTGTTCTTGAGGTTCTGGAGGAAGATGCAAGTGATTCTGATGATTTGAAGGAGTGCGGATGTTTTTGTTGAATTCAATGTGCCTGTGAAGGTCTCTGGATCGTGTGACTACTATGTTGGAGGTCCGCATTGAAGTTTGAGCTTGTCAAAGAAGATTTCCTTCTTGGTGTTGTTGTTCTTCCCAGTCTTGGCCGACCAGATGATTCAAGCATGTTTAAGATGATCTAAAAGCAATTCTATGAAGCATAGTGTGTTGATTAAGGAAGATTTGAGTCCTAGTTATGTTTGGCTGGCATCTTAGTGATTCGCATTAAGTTAGTTGTTTGTAGTATTGACCTTGATGTTTGTTCCAAGGTTGATGAAGTGTATGAATACTTATTGATGAGTTGTGGAAAATTATCCTTGTGCGAAAATAATAAAATCAAAGAAAGGATCAAAGGTAGAGCAGAGAAGAGAAGAAAAACAAAAAATGTTTAGATGAAGAACTTGAGAAGAAGTATTTGGAGCAGAGCAGAGATTTCAAAGGAACTAAACTAGGCATAAAGTAGATGTTATTTCATAGTTCATTCTTTCTATATTAAACATAAATTTTGTAGGCAGTGAGCTTCTCTTGAGCAATGAGCTCTGGGCAGTGAGCCCGAAGGCATGTGCCTTTTGTTTTCTTCTAAGTACTTTTAACAGGGTACAAATCTTGTGGGTTAACCCCCACCATGGTTTTCCCTTAACCAGGTTTCCACATGAAAATTCTGGCGTTATGTGTGCTCAATTTATTTTTGCTCTTGTGTTATTGATTCATGCTTTAATGTTTATCTAATTGAAAGTTCTTAAAGAAGATTAAAAGTAGAAAAGATTAAAATTGTGGGATAACTGATTCACTCCCCCTCTTAGTTGTCCAGACTAATTCCAACACCAAATGTTAGCAATGTGTTTATTCTCAGGTGCAGTCTTAAAGACTGGTGGCGACGAGTCCCTCCTGCACTCTGAGATTTATGTGAAATCTATTACAATCATTTAAGCCCTCTGTGGAGGCAGTATATCGCATCTTTTTTCTTAAGCCCTCTACGGAGGTAGGGATGGTGTATTTCTCATGGAGAGTGCACATCCTGTCATTTTCAAAAGTCCTCTGTGGAGGTGAGAAGCAGTTATGTGACTAACTCAACCCTTAAGCGTGTCTTCGGCGATTGTTGTGGCGAAGCCCAATTGTCGGTGTGTGCCTGTAATCTGCCTAAGATGGTGTTGAACCTAGAAATAGGAACACTCCATCGCTTGTCTATCATGTTTTCTCCGTGTCTTCCAAGTGTGTGTGTATTGTGTTTTTGTTCCCAAGCATAGTCTTAAAGACCAGTGGCGATGAGTCCCTTCTATGCTTTGGTATTTGTATGGCATGCTCTATTTTTATGGCATGTTTGTTGCCACATATGTAGTCTTAAAGACCAGTGGTGATGAGTCCCTCCTACATTATGGGTGGTGAGTTTACTTTCTTTGTACTTGCATCTACATTTCATATAAAAAGAAAAAGAAAAAGAAAAGCATTCACTGTCTTCACTGCATTCACTGTATTCACTGTGTTTTGTGTGTCTTCAATACTATATTCTCCATGTTTTGCATGACTATAAATATCTTCTCTGTGTTTTGCATGCCTGTTACTGTCTTCATTGTGATTGGCATGTCTTCTTCGTGCTTGGTGTGTTTGTTGTGCTTGTTGACCGTACTTTAATGTGTGTATTGGCCTTGTGTTTATACATACATTAAACTGGGGGCTAAATGTTAAGTCAAAAAATGTCCCCTTGGGGGCTTTTCCCTCTTAAGGTTTAGCTCCCGAGTCTTTAGAATGCATTTAGGATATCTTGCATGTTAATTTCACATCCTGATGAGAAAACACTAAAGTTTCATGGCAAATGGGACCTAGGGGGTACACTTGACATAAATCTTACCTAAAACAGGGGGGAGGACTTGGGTGCCCACACCCTAGTCCTGCCTATTTTAGTTTAGGACCAATTTTGAAGTGTCAATTTATGACCATTATTTAGGTCCTATGCCGACACGGTAAGTTTGAATTACGAAATTCTTAGCGGGAATGTTTGTAGTTGCATATATAAGCATGTTTAGGCATTCATTTGTAAACCAGATGGAAATTAGATGGTAATTGTGATCTTTAGGCATTCTTGTGATTAGAGCATTCAAAATATTCATTGTGTTGCAAAGCAGAGCATTTTTATTGTGTTTGTGTTTGCAGATTTGGCATCCATCTCCTCATGGCATGAAGAGTATCTTCCTTCCATGAGATCTTCACTACAAGGTGATATCAATTATGTTTTCAATCATTTATCATTTGGATTTTTGCATCTATCCCATAGGGATACACACTTTTTATCTAACAACGGTGTTCAGAAGACTTGAATGTCTCTCCGGGGCTTGACTAGGCAAGCCTCTAAACACCACAACCCCCAACCCATTTTTCTGTGATTGCAAGTTACATGTTGCACGACCAGAAAAAGTGGAGTTGTAGGAGAGAAGTACAGATTGTCAGAATAGTAGATCAGAGAAGAAAATAGGGACCTCGACTCCGGCGACCACTATTAGTCCTCCGAATCCCACAACTGAAAAATCTCTGGAACAATAGCAATAGGTTGCAGACAAGATTCCCAGATTTTGATGAAAGTTATGGCACTGGACTAGGGTACCCACTCATTAGTCCCTCACTTTTCTTTTTTCCAAACTTCAAAATATGGTACACATTTGATTGTCATTTGATATCTCTGTGTGCGAGCATTTTCTGTGATTTGTCTGTTTGCTTCTGAATTTGCATAATTAGGGTTTTGAGCATAAGTGGACTTAATTGAATAAAAAAATCACACAATTCTAATTTTCCCCTATATTATGAGTGATCGAAGGCCTGTAGTAGACTCCCTACTTGGCTAGAGTCCTTGAATGTTTAGAGGTGAAAGGAGGATTCATACAAACTAGCAAAATCAACCCTAAACACAAACAAATCCTCATCATTTTTCACCCTTAAACATTTTGGTGAACCCATGTTTTTGGAATTTTTGGCACATTTCTAAGTTTTGTGCTTCAAATTTACATCCATTTCATTCATTCATTTCATTATTCATCTTATTGCATTTGAAAAATTACAAAAAAATTTAAAAATTGGAAAAATTTGAAAAAATTGGCATTTTTAGCTTGCATTTTCAAATAATTTGAATTAGTTTGCATTTAGTTTCAATAAATTTCTATCATTATTATCAGATTTGATTTAAAATACATAAATTATTCATTCATCATTCATTTAGATTGCATTTTCATGCTTAAATTGATAAAAATTGCTTGAAATTGTGGATTTTTTCATATAACCTAGTTTTCCATTAGCTAGGGTTTGTAGTCAAAATATTATTTCATATTTTATCACCTTTTTAAAACACTCATTAGGATTGATTTATAATTGTAGTGTTTCATCATAGTGGTTTGCTTGCAAAATTTCATGCCTAGGGTTTGAAAACCTTGATTTCTCACTAGATTTGGCCTTATCAACTCTCTAGATTTGCACCATAGGCATGTTGTAAAGATTTTTTCTGCAATAATGGTTTTTATCAAGGTTATTATCTTCTTCCCCTCCTAAAATTCTTTACAACACCTTTTTATTGGGCTCTTACAGTGGAAATTTGGTAAAAAATTGCATATTTTGGCTATATTTGCCCTAGGGTTTGACCTAGATTTGCACTCCAAGCATGTTGTGATGGATTTTATGGATTTAGGTGACTGATATTAATGCTATAATATTCTGTACCTCCTAAAATTCATTACAACACCCTTTCGATTGGGTCTTTGCATTGAAAATTTGGGAAAAATTACATATTTTAGTGTATTTTTCACTAGGTTTTGACTAGTCATCATTCTAGGTTTGCATTAAAAGTGTGGTGTGAAATATTTTATTGCTTTATTGGACTGATATTAGACATATTGGTTTCTGCACCTGATCAATTTCCTTACAACACCTTTTCTTTCACTTATTTGCATTGAAAAAAGTTGAGAAAATCAAACATTTTATGTCATTTTTACACATAGTTTTGCATTCATGGATTCTCCTAACGGCTCATCTTTGGAAGAATTAGTTGAATACATTATGAATTATGATAATTTTTTCAAATTAACTAATAATCATCCTCAAGTCTTGCATCAAATAGCATACATCTATGGTATTGACATGAACATGAGCACCACCTGTGATATCTTTCGAACAACAGCCTATTTTGAAAGCTTTCTTGCTACTATGGATGTTTTCCTTTCAATCTTGGAAAATCCCATTATGTTCATTACTAAAAAAAATCATGGGGAAAGTAGTAGTGAAAACATTATTCCCTCTCTCCCTTCGTTTCATGATGACATAATGGATATCCTTTCTGAAACCTATGAGAATGATATAACAATGGGTGATTCATCAAACAAAGAGACTTGTCCCAACATAACCCCACTTAGTGAGGATATTTTGGAACAAGAAGAAGACATTGTTGATATATTTATTCACACTACTCTTCCATCCCTTCCCACTCTCCCTAGACAGGATGATGCTTTGGATGATGCAGACTCTCTTTGTGACCATTTGCTTCAACCTGCTGAAACTAAAAAATTTACCACCTGATGTTCAAGAACTTCTAAATTACATCTTAAACAAAGAAATGGATCACGCATCTTTACCCGACCCTTCACATACCTTGGAAAACAATAAAATTTCACACAACATTGAAGAACAAACTATCCCTCAAACCCAAGGTATTCCAACACCCTATATATGGACTGAAATGGGCACTTTTCAATTTCCTCAACGACCTCATTCAAATGGAATTACAAGAGCTCCTATAATTGACACAGAAAATGGAAACATCCTCTCTCTACCATCATCAATGGATAGCTTTCCTACAAGGCTACCCTCACAAACCCATGAACATATGGAAGAGAGAAGAAGCTCGATAAAGCCTTAACCATTAAGATAAGGATCAAGCTTTGTGATGACTGCTAGCCCGGTTGCCCCTACTAGGTAAGTATTTCTAACCCTTTACCTCCATGTTGTGTTTCCCCAATGATGTGTTATGTGTTGTTTAGGCCTCCTGGGATGACCCTTGACACTCTCGTAAGGTCTAGGATACTAGGAGACCTCCTCTGTTGTGACCTTATATTTGTATCATCATTCTTCTATATTGCTTCTCCTCTATTTTTCATTGTTGGGTATTGTGTCTTACGGACATAGCATCGTGGTTGGTGACTTGGGGGCACCCTCCTATGTGACTATCCCTAAGGCACTTGTTTCTCCACTCTCAATTTAGTGTTTCACTTCCTCTAGTGATTCTACCTAGCAGGCAGGCGATGAAAAACATATTATACTTATGCGGACCTAGCGTCCCTTTAGCAATAAATCAAAAATTGGACTTAATTCCTATATGACAATGGGGTTGGTATATATTATCTAACGCTTGTCTAGTAGAATCACTTCGTGTGATCTTGATGGTGTCTTATCGCACTTACAAAACATAACAATACTGCTGCTATGTGCAGTTTGTCTATCTTGAATCCTGCATCATGCATTGTTGTTTATCATGATTATATGGACACTAACACTTTTCTTATAGGGATGTGTTTGTAGGAATATTTGGTGATCTTAAAGTACATGTCACCTCTGAAGCATATGGGCTTTGGGAGAACTTGTGTTCCCTTGTGTGTTTTCTACCTACCTTAACGTGCTTGATATTGGTACACGATATCAACCACCTTAAGGTGGGGGCATATATAAGGTAAGCTATCTGTTCTAGATGTTAGCAATGTGTTTATTCTCAGGTCCAGTCTTAAAGACTAGTGGCGATGAGTCCCTCCTGCACTATGAGATCTTTATGTGAAATCTATTACAATCATTTAAGCCCTCTGTAGAGGTGGGATATCGCATCCTTTTTCTTAAGCCCTTTGCAGATGCAGGGATGGTGTATTTCTCATAGAGAGTGCACATCCTATCATTTTCAAAAGTCCTCTGTGGAGACGGGGAGTAGTTCTGTGACTAACTCAACCCTTAAGCGTATCTTCAACGATTTTTGTAGTGAAGCCCAATTGTCGGTGTGTACCTATAATGTGCCTAAGATGGTGTTGAACCTAGAAATAGGAACATTCCATCACTTGTCTTCCATGTTTTCTTTGTGTCTTCCAAGTGTGTGTATTGTGTGTTTGTTCCCAAGCATAGTCTTAAAGACCAGTGGCAATGATTGCCTCCTATGCTTTGGGATTTGTATGTCATGCTTGATTTGTATGGCATGTTTGTTGCCCCATATGTAGTCTTAAAGATTGGTGGCAATGAGTCCCTCCTGCATTATAGGTGGTGTGTTTACTTTCTTTGTACTTGCATCTACATTTCATATAAAAAGAAAAAGAAAAAGAAAACCCTTCACTGTCTTCACTGCATTCACTGTATTCACTATGTTTTGCATGTCTTCAATACTATATTCTCCATGTTTTACGTGACTGTAACTATCTTCTCTGTGTTTTGCATGCTTGTTACTATCTTCATTGTGATTGGTGTGTCTTCTCTGTGCTTGGCGTGTTTGTTGTGCTTGTTGACCGTACTTTAATGCATGTATTGGCTTTGTGTTTATACATACATTAAAGTGGGGGCTAAATGTTACGTCAGAAAATGTCTCCTTGGGGGATTTTCCCTCTTAAGGTTTAGCTCTTAGGTCTTTAGAATGCATTTAGGATATCTTGCATGTTAATTTGACATCCCGATGAGAAAACCCTAAAGTTTCATGGTAAATGGGACCTAGGGGGTACACTTGACATAAATGCTACTTGAAATAGGGGGGAGGACTTGGGCGCCTGCACCCTAGTCCTGCCCTATTTTAGGTTATGGCCAATTTTGAAGTGTCAGTTTATGACCATTATTTAGGTCTAATGTGACACGATAAGTTTGAATTATGAAATTCTTAGCGGGAATGTTTGTAGTTGCATATATAAGTATGTTTAGGCTTTCATTTGTAAACTAGATGGAAATTAGATGGCAATTGTGATCTTTAGGCATTCTTGTGATTAGAGCATTCAAAATATTCATTGTGTTGTAGAGCAGAGAAATGTTATTGTGTTTGTGTTTGCAGATTTGGCATCCATCTCCTCAAGGCATGAAGAGTATCTTCCTTCCATGAGATCTTCACTACAACATGATATCAATTGTGTTTTCAATCATTTATCATTTGGATTTTTGCCTCTATCTCGTAGGGATATGTACTCTTTATCTAACAATGGTGTTCAAAAGACTTGAATGTCTCTCTAAGGCTTGACTAAGGTAAGCCTCTAAACACGACAACCCCTAACCCATTTTTTCATGATTGCAGATTACAGGTTATAGGTTACAGGAACAGAAAAAGTGGAGTTGTAGGAGAGCAGTGCAGACTGTTAGAATTGTAGATCAGAGAAGAAAATAGGGACCTGGACTCAGGTGCCTGCTCATTAGTCCTCTAAATCCTGTAACTAAAAAATCTCTAGAACAATAGGAACAGGTTGCAGACAAGATTCCCAGATCTTGACGAAAGTTATGACACTGGATTAGGGCACCCACTCATTAGTCCCTAACTTTTCCATTTTCTGAACTTCAAAATCTAGTACGCATTTGATTGTCATTTGATATCTTTGTGTGTGAGAATTTTCCATGATTTGTCCGTTTGCTTCCAAATTTGCATAATTAGGGTTTTGAGCATAAGTAGACTTAGATGAATAACAAAATCACACAATTCTAATTTTCCCCTATATTCTGAGTGATTGAAGGCCTGTAGTAGAGTTCCTACTCAGTTGAATTCCTTGAATGTTTAGAGGTGAAAGGAGGATTCATACAAACTAGCAAAATCAACCCTAAACACAAAAATCCTCTTCATCATTTTTCACCTTAAACAACTTTACACCCACCAATTGCATTTTCTTGAAAGTTTCTAAAGCCTTATCAAAAAATCCATTTTTTCATATCTTGCAATCATTGCATTCCATGAGGTGACATTTCTTTGAGGCATCATGCCAAACTGTTCACGTGCCTTGTCTATGATTCCACACTTTGCATACATGTCTTCGAGGGCAGTTGCAACTACAACATCTAACAAAATTCCCATATCTTTTATCCTTTAATGGATGTCCATTTTGGCATAGGCAAGGAGGATATTAGCTCAGGTTGTGGAATTTGGATTTACACCCACCAATTGTATTTTCTTGAATGTTTATAAAGTCTTAGCAATGGTTGTGGAATTTGGCTTTACACGTGCTAGTTGCATTTGCTTGGAAGTTTCTAAAGTCTTTTCAACAAATCCATTTTTTTCATATCTTGCAATCATTGCATCCCATGAGAGGACATCTCTTTGTGGTATTCTATCAAATAGTCTATGTGCCTTGTCTGTACTTCTACACTTTGCATACATGTCTATAAGGGAAGTTGCAATTACATGTGACAAAAATCCTATATCCTTTATGCTTTGATGGTTGTCCATACATTGTTCCAAAGATCCTATTTTGGTACAGATAGGGAGGATGCTGGAAAAGGTTGTGGAATTTGGCTTTACACATGCCAATTGCATTTGCTTGAAAGTTTCTAAAGCCTTTCCAATAATCCACATGCCTTGTCTATGCTTCCAATTTTCATGGTTGAGTGTTAGGTCGAACAATCCATGTGCATTGTCTATGCTTCCACACTTTGCATACATGTCTACAAGGGCAGCTGCAATTACAACATCTGACAAAATTCCTATATCCTTTATGCTTTGATGGTTGTCCATACATTGTTCTAAAGATCCTATTTTGGTAGAGATAGGGAGAATGCTGACAAAGGTTGTGGAATTTGTCTTTACACATGCCAATTGCATTTACTTGAAAGTTTCTAAAGTCTTTTCAACAAATCCGTCTTTTGCATATCTTGCAATCATTGCATCCCATGAGAGGACATCTCTTTGTGGTGTTGTATCAAATATCCCACGTGCCTTGTCTATGCTTCCACACTTTGCATACATGTCTACAAGGGCAACTGCAATTACAACATGTGACAAAATTCCTATATCATTTATGCTTTGATGGTTGTCCATACGTTGTTCCGAAGATCCTATTTTGGTACAGATAGGGATGATGCTAGCAAAGGTTGTGGAATTTGGCTTTACACGTGCCAATTGCATTTGCTTGGAAGTTTCTAAAGTCTTTTCAACAAATCCATTTTTTGCATATCTTGCAATCATTGCATCCCGTGAGAGGACATCTCTTTGTGGTATTCTATCAAACAGTCCATGTGCTTTGTCTATGCTTCTACACTTTGCATACATGTCTATAAGGGCAGCAACAATTACAACATGTGATAATATTCCTATATCCTTTATGCTTTGATGGTTGTCCATATGCTATTCCAAAGATCATATTTGACAAGTTCTTTTCATGCAATGATGATAACCTCCCAAGCCTAAGTGACAAGTTCATACAACATTATGAACAAGTGGGTCACTTCTGATAAAATGAAGTGTAAGGTGACTAATCCTAACCTTCACTATCCTGACAAACATGAATTACTAGACAACAATCTTAGAAATTGCCATTATGACCCTGGATGCCTAAATCTTGATAATAACTATGTCCCAACCCTCAACATGATAACATGGATCTATGGAAATATCCTAAGCAAAAAGATTGTGATAGGATAGACCTTCCACATAATGTTGTTCCTCTTAATGAAAAAACTACCCTTCACCCTAGACCCATGACAACACTGTATAAAAAGACACTGCTTGGGATGTCCAAATAGTCAAGTTTAAAACAAAGAATTAGGTGGCAACAAAAACATGGGGCTTATGTGTTATATGGTAGTCAGGTTTTCCCTTCATTATTTTGATAGGGCCCTTTGCTTCCCAAGATGAGGGTTAGAATATCTTCATTTGCATTCCGGGTCAGGAAGATAGAAGCCTGATTTATACCATCCTCTCCATGAGGAAGATCTTGTAAATCTTGAATAGTACAAGTAAACATTATGACTTTCATGCAGCTATGACAGTCCCATACCTCACAAAAACCTATTTCCTTAATATCCAACTATTTCACAACTCCAGTGATGGTGCTTGGACCACTTTATCACCTTCATTCCATTCATTTTAACAAGGCTTCAGGGATTATGAGTATAGGAATTTCCTGAGATGGTTGTTGGTCAATGCATATGAAGAAAAATACTTCTTATTGTTGCTACAGTCCTGTGACTGTTAAATTTTTTATGTACTTTTGGCAGATGTAGTGAAAGTTTTAGGTATCCCACCAAGTTGCCATGACACACCCATAGTGTCTTGAAATCCTTTCTCTTTACAATACACTGAATGGATTCAAGAAGCAAAGATAATTCTTAATACACAGTCACAAGTAATGATCCCTAGCAGCCATGGTAGAAATATCCCTGCTACACAAATATTTGTCAAGTTCAAAAGAGGAAATCATGAGCTAGCACCTCATGCATGGATTCAAGAACTCTGACCTGGAGGAGACAACCTATATCCCATTACTCTCGTATCAATCTTTCTGACAATATTTAGACCACATTGAAATTTAAAAGAGACAAGATGCTAATGTACTGTGTATGATAGGTGAAAGTTAGGTTTAGCAGATCAGACATAGTCATGAAACCCTAACCCTACCATCATCAAGGAATCTAATCTAAATGAAATCAAAGGACAATGCAATTCAAGCATAACATCACCTAGACCGTGCGATTCCTTGTTTGAGGGAAATGGTTCTGATCCTTTTAAAAATATTCAGACTTTCAAAGCTGATACACCACCTCTAGTAAATTTTGATAAATTTGAAGAAGTAGAAAATGCACGAGGTGTGGATGCAATGAGAGCATGGATCACGAACTATGTATCAACCAATCCTGATGCTGATGAAAAAGAAGTGATTAAGCAGGCCCTGAATTCCATGACTGGAATGGCCAGGATTGTTTGGGATAAGTTAGATAATGAGTTCAGAGAAACTCTTTTGGATAGTGGCACAGATCAAGTCTGTGCACAATTGGCAAGAATGTTCGTAGGAAAGCGTGATGTTTTGGAACAGCTTTCTTACCAGAAATTCATGAAAGGAAAATGCAAAGATCTGAGAAATTTTAAAAAATATTGTAGAAAACAGTATGAGCACTTTTATTTCTCAGGCAAAGAACAGGATCATGAATTTATGTATACTACTTTTCTTAAAAGCTTTGGTGATCCTATTGGTTCCTATTATCATAGGAAAGTCCTAGAAAATTTGTTACATGACAAAACAGATATGAAGGAACTAACATTTCCACAGTTAGTTCAATTTCTTGAACAGATCAATACTGACATATGCAATGAGGTCAAAGAACGGAAAGAGAAAAAGAAGATCCAGCCGATCTTATCTTCAGCCGTATGCTACCAGCTGGAAAAAAAAGATGATGACTGTATTGATTGCAAACCATACAAGAAAAAGTATAAAAAGAAAAAGGACAAGGATCGGGGAAAGCCAAAGAAAAAGGGATTCTTTCGTAAGAAAGACAAAAGAAGAAAAGGAAATTATAGACGGAAACCAGTGTGTTACATCTGTAAAGGTGACCATCTAGCTAACAAGTGTCCCAAGAAAGATAAGAAAAAAGGAAAAGCTAAGATGCGTGCAGCTAAAGGAGCTGGCGTCATGACAGATGATTTCGTCTATATAAATGACTACCCTTCTGATTCTGAGGACATTGTGATTTCTAGTCCTGAAGTTTCAGATTCAGAATCAGAAGACGAAGAGTATTACTCTTCTCGGGAAGATCAGGCAAAAGTTCAATTGATGCGAGCACAGCCTGATTCTAAAGAACTTTCAGAAGAAGAAGCAGAGAGTAGCGACTCAGGAGATTCAGAGGTCTCATTCTATTACAGAATGATGAGGAGCAGTCCAACTTCTGAACTGGATCAAGTCATTGGCGAGATCCTGAATATTGAACAGAAACTGAAAGAAATGAACATGGGCCCTGAGACATGGAAGAAACTCAAGGCTCGTCTTGAAGATCTAAAGGCTCGGAAGTATTATCTTCTCAAGCCAAAAGAAGCTCCGTTCCAACATCGCCAGCCTCAGTTTCAACCACAAGAAGAAGACTATGAGGAAGACTATCCGGAGTTTGAGTCCGCTCGGCCATATCAGACTAGAGGACGAGGTTTTATTCCAATAAGACCTCCCAGGTTTCGTAAACCCGCCAGAAGTCATGGTTATACCCCTTCTCCATGGTATAACAAACCACAGTCTTCTGTGGCAGCTCTCAGAGAATCTGTTCCAACAGAGTCTGTTGTCACGGCAACAACTCCTATTGAGCAGAAAGGGATTCTAGAAGCTCCTAGTCCAGGGAGCATGGCAAGGAGACTTTGGCGACGCCATCGTCTCAAGTTCTTGAATAAAGTGCTTACTCAAGCAACAGAAGAAGTGGAGATTCTCACTACTGAAGACATTGAAGAAAAGTATGTGAAAGAATCTCAGAAAGAACTCCAGAGCTATATCAACAGATTCAATCAAGTGTCTGGAGCTCAGCTACCCCAGTCGCAGACCACCAGACTTGAAGAGCAACTGGCGTGTCAAGAGAAAGGATTTGCATCCTTCACAAGTCAGCCTCTGCCACTCATAAAGAAGGAACATGCAGAGGATCCCATGCAATTTCTTGCAAATGAAGCTTTTGAAGGCAGCCCCGTCAGGGAAGTCATTGACCTCAGAGAAGATGACTCCCGAGATAAAGGCCAAAGCAGTAGAGCCAAATTCAGTGGAATGCAGAAAACCAAGAACTCCTTCAGAAGTACTAAAGCTACGACGCATTGCCCGGGAGCTGTCCTGTTAATTAAGTTTCCAGGTATTCAAGCATATCCCCTGTCTTTTCTTGTAGACACTGGTGCTGATCTAAATATTGCAAGAAAAAATGCCTTCCCAGAAGATGCATGGCGAGAAGGTAAAACTGATATTACCTTCGGAAACAATGAAAAGTCATTCAGTAGTTTATTCTGTATTGCTCCAATTCAGTTAGGTTTCGAGGAAACACCTCAAAATACTTTATTTGTTCATTATGAAGTAGAGGATTATGATGGAGTAATAGGAAGCAATACTCTCAGTGAATGGCAACCTTTTATAGTTGATCAGGATTTCCTAACCTTTAAAGGGTTATATCAGTTACCGAGGATTCATCATCCTACCTCCTTCTCATCAATTCAGAAGGATGAAAAGAAGAAGAAACCTGTTAATCAGGTTTGGCTCCATCAGCAGTTCAAGGAGAAGAATGAAGAAATTAAACAGATCAAGGAACTCTTTGCCACTACAGTCATGACAAAGGACTTGAAGAAGTTTCAGCGCAACCTGGTCTGTAGTCTTCCCTTGAAACGTGACCTTGAAGGAGCTGAAAACATTGTAGCTGATTTTGTCTCCAGAGAAGGACATTCAGATCCAGAACCTTCAAAGGTGGAAACCACACTTCAGAGACAGGTAAAAGGTAAGGTGCGAGTCATGCACATCAGGATCAGAGAAACAAGATGGCATGAACTCAGTAGAACTGAGTGGAGCACAAATCCCTTTCCCAGAAGGGATCTTCATAACTTCAGAATGGCAAATGATTTCTTGTATGATAGGTATAAAATGTTAAAGGCCAAATTAATGCTAACCACTCCTGGTATTTGGTCTGAAACCCCTTTCTTTCAATTCAATGCTGAAGCAGAACCAGTAGATCCAGATATTGGACACATTCTCAACAACTGGTGTGGGGATTTCAGTTTGCCTTTACAATTCAATAATCCAGCAATCGGGAAACCAGAGGAATGGCTTAACTTTGAAGATGGAAAAGATCTCTTCTGAGATATGTTCGCTGGTCCTTATCCTCCGGCTGACAACATGAACTTCCATAATACAACGGCATACACAGGGTGTATATTCAAGTTAACCTTCAATTCAGGAGAAGAAACACCCATCAGTCGGTACCTAGCTCAGCACTATGGACCTTGTGGGCCTGAGTCAGTCTTTGAAAATTGGACTGTAAGGAATAGGCTCCGATACTTTTATGCCCATCAAGTTCCTATATGGATTCATGTAAAAACCTATCGCATGAATGAAGCCACACCACTCTCCATGACCCGAGGAATTTATGGTCCATACAAATTGAAGGTCATGACCATTATGTGGAAAGAAGGATCGCCTCAGCTTATGACAGGATGTGTACCACACGCCTCAACTCAAACCTGTTACAATTGTGAAGACCACTCTGAAGATGATCCAAGGGTCCCTCCGGCTCAGTATAGTTGCAACCATCCGGACAAGGCATTTTGCGAAAGATGTGCGTGGGGCCGTGATGATGATGATGATAGCCACAGCACTGGCTCTTAGGCTAATAAATGGGCATGTCACTTATCGGGGAATCTTATCTCCTCGTGATAATGATAAGACGTGGACCCTACCACGTTGTAAAGGGGTTACCTTTCAACCTTATCGAAAGGCCAAGTTATTCCTCTTGGGCCCAAAAGGAACGTCCTATACATATCGGTTGTCGTCGGTCGTCTTGATCTTATCTTGTTCACGAGCAATTGGGTCCCACCTTATTGGGATGCTCTCCAGATAAGATTCGCTTCGTGTCCTCTTCTCCGTGGTGGAACTCAAAGAATTATGAGGTCGGGGTTAAAAGATCTGCCCTCGTTTCCCTATATAAAGGGCCCAGGGCCGCCTGCATTCCTCAGGCAATTCTTAGTGAGTGAACTTCGAGAGAAGAATTGAGTCCAAAAATCTGCAGTCTGATAGGTTTCCAGTGTCTAGATGATTAGGAATATAGTAGTCTGTAAGAGTCTAAGTCCTTGTAATGTCAATAACAGCTTGTAAGCTTATAGCTCAATGCTCTGTAATATGTATTTTCAAATATGAATATGATAGCGCGCATTGTTAAAGATGAACGTTTGTGTTAGCTTCCTGCATGTGCTTACCACAAATAGTTCTACCATTCATGTTAGAGCAAGATATTTAGTTGGTAATTGCGTTTGCTCTCATTGCATCCACACCTCGTGCATTTTCTACTTCTTCAAATTTATCAAAATTTACTAGAGGTGGTGTATCAGCTTTGAAAGTCTGAATATTTTTAAAAGGATCAGAACCTGGATAGGGAAATGCCCCATTCCCCCGGGCCATTAACACAGTCCCCTGAGGCGGAGGGATAGGTGCGGAAGAAACCGCTGATGGTGGTACAGACTCCGCTGAAGGTGGCTGGGTTGGTAAAACTCGACCACTAGCAGGATCATATCTAAGTGGATCAGAAGTTTGAGGAACTTGAACTTGGAACTTAACACCGCCACTATATTGTGCTGCTAGATATGTACTAGCACTACTGGGAAAACTTTTAAAAGGGGCGCATTTGGCAGTTTGATTAGTAACTCTGTTGAGGGAAATATGAAGAGAATTCGCCTCAGTAGCAATAGCTTCACGAGTCTCTTGAGACTCTATTTTCAAATTGTCTGAAATTTTTAACTGAGAAGTAGTGAGAAAACTAATCTCCTCAGAAATCTCCTGCAATCTCTGTCCAATATGTCTAATCTGAACATTAGTGGTACCCAACTGAGAATTGATAACTTCAAAATCAGCTTTCATTTCTTGTTGGACTTTCAATAGTAAATCTCTCTGTCTTTCCATGGCTGCTTCTCTTTCAATCTTCCAGTATTCAACTTTCATCTTAAAATCATCATACTGAGTTTTTAATTCTGCTAAAGCAGTTCCTACCTTATCTGTCCATTCTTGGTTGAGCCTTTGCTCAATCTTTTCTAAGGTGGAAATAGCATTATGGCTATTAGAGTGAATACTTTGAAAATGTTTCTCATATTTAATAGCTTCAAGATCGTCATTGATTCTACGATCTTCTTGGAGCAGCAAGGATTTACGAAGACATAAATTTGCCCAGTTCAATAGATAACTTTGAGTGGGGGCATTGTCTCCTAAGGGTAAGACATGAAGAGGCCAACACTTAGCTTTGAATCTCCCTGAGGTATCTAACATGAGGAAATCATGGAAAGGTGGAATACGGCCTGGAATGGTATTGGCACCTCCGGGATTATTTACAACTTGGGTATCTTTTACAGAGATTGGTGCATCAGGCAAAGCAACTTCATAATCAGCAAACATCTCATGAGTGGTCATCATTCTAACCTTAGCTTTTGCAGGTGGAAATACAAAAGAACAATTTTCACATTGGTAGAGACCATTCTGCAAAATAGAATATTTGGAATGACTGCAACTAGATTTGCTGAGCTTATTTTGGAATGAAGTTTGTTGCGTGATGGCAGGTACTCGGAACAAATTTTCAAACCCTTGAGAGGGTTGCAACCTAACACTTTGTGTTTTGGGTAACACAGATGGAACAGGCTCATTATAATTAAATGGAACATCCTGAATCAAATCCTTAGAAGGATTACTGGTTGCTGGAAAGGTAGATGTTCTATTTGGTGGTCGTGCAGACCTTATATCAGTTGAACCAAATTTCAAAATAGCCTGATCATCTATTTCAGTCAGAGAGATCCCTTTAAGCTGGGGATTTTTCTCTGTTTCCACTTCTGCTAAATTATCCTGTTCCCATAATTCCATCACCCATTCTTCGGGCATTTGGATATCCTTATGACGCACTATTTTGGGTGCAGTTAACTTGGTGGTATTACTTGAGGAACTCCAGATGGTAGACAAACCATCCAAACCTCTTTCTCTTGGATTCCTGGGGTTAACCATTAATGGGATGACTTTATCATATAATCTATAATGGACCAAAAAGACCAGGGAGTGATCGACTGAGTCTTTCTTCATGAACAGATTCATGGTTTTAAACTTATATTCAAGAACATCCTTAAGGTTACCGTCCAAAAGACTGACCGGGTAATCTAGAAGACAGTCTACAAACAAAGGTCCTTTTGCCATGGAATCACATCCAGCACCAAGTAAGGAATGGGAAAGCTTATAGAACCTTGCATCCTTAAGCATCATCATGGCTACAATGGGTAAACCTTTTCTGTAATGGCCACAGATACCTATTCTGATATAGGATAGATGCATGAACTGAGGGTTCTTTTTACTTTCAAGAGCTTTGCGTCTAAATTTCTTTACAAGCTCATCAGTAAAAATATTTAACTTACCTTCGTTACCTCCTTTAACTACATGAGACAGTTCTGCTACATGACAATTCTGAGTGGACTTATAACCGAACCAGTCCTTTAGTCCTATAGACTTATTATTGAACATATCTACAACACTCTTAGGTACATCCTTATAAATCTCATGAGGTGGTATTTTAGGAACTTTAAAGGGTTGCTCATCCATAGGAGCGACAGCATAATTATCTATATCATCTATGCAATTTCCTAAAATAGACTCTGTACTAAAACAACTTTCATTGTTTGCAAAGAAATTAGTAAACCTAACCTCTGAGTTTCGATCTGCTGTCATGTCTGATCGACTGTTGTCCTTCACTTGAGAATTGGAATTAGAAGATGAGGAAGCCATCTGCGCTCAGAACTTCGCTCTAACCTGCGCTCAAAAGGTCTGATTAGTGCCCTTCTGCCCTTGGCCGATCCTGGCTCTGTCGGGACTTACACTTCGGGACTTACGACTATCAAGGCGGCCTGAGACCATACAGGGAGACAATAAAGGAGCTTTACAGATGATATTGGAAGGAAGGAGTTAACGTTAGACAACAACGTAAACAATACACAGCAATATCGTCGCCTGAGGCTCTGATACCAAATCTAAGCTGCAATAGACAAACGCAATTACCAACTAAATATCTTGCTCTAACATGAATGGTAGAACTATTTGTGGTAAGCACATGCAGGAAGCTAACACAAACGTTCATCTTTAACAATGCGCGCTATCATATTCATATTTGAAAATACATATTACAGAGCATTGAGCTATAAGCTTACAAGCTGTTATTGACATTACAAGGACTTAGACTCTTACAGACTACTATATTCCTAATCATCTAGACACTGGAAACCTATCAGACTGCAGATTTTTGGACTCAATTCTTCTCTCGAAGTTCACTCACTAAGAATTGCCTGAGGAATGCAGGCGGCCCTGGGCCCTTTATATAGGGAAACGAGGGCAGATCTTTTAACCCCGACCTCATAATTCTTTGAGTTCCACCACGGAGAAGAGGACACGAAGCGAATCTTATCTGGAGAGCATCCCAATAAGGTGGGACCCAATTGCTCGTGAACAAGATAAGATCAAGACGACCGACGACAACCGATATGTACAGGACGTTCCTTTTGGGCCCAAGAGGAATAACTTGGCCTTTCGATAAGGTTGAAAGGTAACCCCTTTACAACGTGGTAGGGTCCACGTCTTATCATTATCACGAGGAGATAAGATTCCCCGATAAGTGACATGCCCACTTATTAGCCTAAGAGCCAGTGCTGTGGCTATCATCATCATCTTCACGGCCCCACGCACATCTTTCGCAAAATGCCTTGTCCGGATGGTTGCAACTATACTGAGCCGGAGGGACCCTTGGATCATCTTCAGAGTGGTCTTCACAATTGTAACAGGTTTGAGTTGAGGCGTGTGGTACACATCCTGTCATAAGCTGAGGCGATCCTTCTTTCCACATAATGGTCATGACCTTCAATTTGTATGGACCATAAATTCCTCGGGTCATGGAGAGTGGTGTGGCTTCATTCATGCGATAGGTTTTTACATGAATCCATATAGGAACTTGATGGGCATAAAAGTATCGGAGCCTATTCCTTACAGTCCAATTTTCAAAGACTGACTCAGGCCCACAAGGTCCATAGTGCTGAGCTAGGTACCGACTGATGGGTGTTTCTTCTCCTGAATTGAAGGTTAACTTGAATATACACCCTGTGTATGCCGTTGTATTATGGAAGTTCATGTTGTCAGCCGGAGGATAAGGACCAGCGAACATATCTCAGAAGAGATCTTTTCCATCTTCAAAGTTAAGCCATTCCTCTGGTTTCCCGATTGCTGGATTATTGAATTGTAAAGGCAAACTGAAATCCCCACACCAGTTGTTGAGAATGTGTCCAATATCTGGATCTACTGGTTCTGCTTCAGCATTGAATTGAAAGAAAGGGGTTTCAGACCAAATACCAGGAGTGGTTAGCATTAATTTGGCCTTTAACATTTTATACCTATCATACAAGAAATCATTTGCCATTCTGAAGTTATGAAGATCCCTTCTGGGAAAGGGATTTGTGCTCCACTCAGTTCTACTGAGTTCATGCCATCTTGTTTCTCTGATCCTGATGTGCATGACTCGCACCTTACCTTTTACCTGTCTCTGAAGTGTGGTTTCCACCTTTGAAGGTTCTGGATCTGAATGTCCTTCTCTGGAGACAAAATCAGCTACAATGTTTTCAGCTCCTTCAAGGTCACGTTTCAAGGGAAGACTACAGACCAGGTTGCGCTGAAACTTCTTCAAGTCCTTTGTCATGACTGTAGTGGCAAAGAGTTCCTTGATCTGTTTAATTTCTTCATTCTTCTCCTTGAACTGCTGATGGAGCCAAACCTGATTAACAGGTTTCTTCTTCTTTTCATCCTTCTGAATTGATGAGAAGGAGGTAGGATGATGAATCCTCGGTAACTGATATAACCCTTTAAAGGTCAGGAAATCCTGATCAACTATAAAAGGTTGCCATTCACTGAGAGTATTGCTTCCTATTACTCCATCATAATCCTCTACTTCATAATGAACAAATAAAGTATTTTGAGGTGTTTCCTCGAAACCTAACTGAATTGGAGCAATACAGAATAAACTACTGAATGACTTTTCATTGTTTCCGAAGGTAATATCAGTTTTACCTTCTCGCCATGCATCTTCTGGGAAGGCATTTTTTCTTGAAATATTTAGATCAGCACCAGTGTCTACAAGAAAAGACAGGGGATATGCTTGAATACCTGGAAACTTAATTAACAGGACAGCTCCCGGGCAATGCGTCGTAGCTTTAGTACTTCTGAAGGAGTTCTTGGTTTTCTGCATTCCACTGAATTTGGCTCTACTGCTTTGGCCTTTATCTCGGGAGTCATCTTCTCTGAGGTCAATGACTTCCCTGACGGGGCTGCCTTCAAAAGCTTCATTTGCAAGAAATTGCATGGGATCCTCTGCATGTTCCTTCTTTATGAGTGGCAGAGGCTGACTTGTGAAGGATGCAAATCCTTTCTCTTGACACGCCAGTTGCTCTTCGAGTCTGGTGGTCTGCGACTGGGGTAGCTGAGCTCCAGACACTTGATTGAATCTGTTGATATAGCTCTGGAGTTCTTTCTGAGATTCTTCCACATACTTTTCTTTAATGTCTTCAATAGTGAGAATCTCCACTTCTTCTGTTGCTTGAGTAAGCACTTTATTCAAGAACTCGAGACGATGGCGTCGCCAAAGTCTCCTTGCCATGCTCCCTGGACTAGGAGCTTCTAGAATCCCTTTCTGCTCAATAGGAGTTGTTGCCGTGACAACAGACTCTGTTGGAACAGATTCTCTGAGAGCTGCCACAGAAGACTGTGGTTTGTTATACCATGGAGAAGGGGTATAACCATGACTTCTGGCGGGTTTACGAAACCCAGGAGGTCTTATTGGAATAAAACCTCGTCCTCTAGTCTGATATGGCCGAGCGGACTCAAACTCCGGATAGTCTTCCTCATAGTCTTCTTCTTGTGGTTGAAACTGAGGCTGGCGATGTTGGAACGGAGCTTCTTTTGGCTTGAGAAGATAATACTTCCGAGCCTTTAGATCTTCAAGACGAGCCTTGAGTTTCTTCCATGTCTCAGGGCCCATGTTCATTTCTTTCAGTTTCTGTTCAATATTCAGGATCTTGCCAATGACTTGATCCAGTTCAAAAGTTGGACTGCTCCTCATCATTCTGTAATAGAATGAGACCTCTGAATCTCCTGAGTCGCTACTCTCTGCTTCTTCTTCTGAAAGTTCTTTAGAATCAGGCTGTGCTCGCATCAATTGAACTTTTGCCTGATCTTCCCGAGAAGAGTAATACTCTTCGTCTTCTGATTCTGAATCTGAAACTTTAGGACTAGAAATCACAATGTCCTCGGAATCGAAAGGGTAGTCATTTATATAGACGAAATCATCTGTCGTGACGCCAGCTCCTTTAGTTGCACGCATCTTAGCTTTTCCTTTTTTCTTATCTTTCTTGGGACACTTGTTAGCTAGATGGTCACCTTTACAGATGTAACACACTGGTTTCCGTCTATAATTTCCTTTTCTTCTTTTGTCTTTCTTACGAAAGAATCCCTTTTTCTTTGGCTTTCCCCGATCCTTGTCCTTTTTCTTTTTATACTTTTTCTTGTATGGTTTGCAATCAATACAGTCATCATCTTTACTTTCCAGCTGGTAGCATACGGCTGAAGATAAGATCGGCTGGATCTTCTTTTTCTCTTTCCGTTCTTTGACCTCATTGCATATGTCAGTATTGATCTGTTCAAGAAATTGAACTAACTGTGGAAATGTTAGTTCCTTCATATCTGTTTTGTCATGTAACAAATTTTCTAGGACTTTCCTATGATAATAGGAACCAATAGGATCACCAAAGCTTTTAAGAAAAGTAGTATACATAAATTCATGATCCTGTTCTTTGCCTGAGAAATAAAAGTGCTCATACTGTTTTCTACAATATTTTTTAAAATTTCTCAGATCTTTGCATTTTCCTTTCATGAATTTCTGGTAAGAAAGCTGTTCCAAAACATCACGCTTTCCTACGAACATTCTTGCCAATTGTGCACAGACTTGATCTGTGCCACTATCCAAAAGAGTTTCTCTGAACTCATTATCTAACTTATCCCAAACAATCCTGGCCATTCCAGTCATGGAATTCAGGGCCTGCTTAATCACTTCTTTTTCATCAGCATCAGGATTGGTTGATACATAGTTCGTGATCCATGCTCTCATTGCATCCACACCTCGTGCATTTTCTACTTCTTCAAATTTATCAAAATTTACTAGAGGTGGTGTATCAGCTTTGAAAGTCTGAATATTTTTAAAAGGATCAGAACCTGGATAGGGAAATGCCCCATTCCCCCGGGCAATTAACACAGTCCCCTGAGGCGGAGGGATAGGTGTGGAAGAAACCGCTGATGGTGGTACAGACTCCGCTGAAGGTGGCTGGGTTGGTAAAACTCTACCACTAGTAGGATCATATCTAAGTGGATCGGAAGTTTGAGGAACTTGAACTTGGAACTTAACACTACCACTGTATTGTGCTGCTAGATAGGTACTGGCACTACTGGGAAAACTTTTAAAAGGGGCGCGCTTGGCAGTTTGATTAGTAACTCTGTTGAGGGAAATATGAAGAGAATTCGCCTCAGCAGCAATAGCTTCACGAGTCTCTTGAGACTCTATTTTCAAATTGTCTGAAATTTTTAACTGAGAAGTAGTGAGAAAACTAATCTCCTCAGAAATCTCCTGCAATCTCTGTCCAGTATGTCTAATCTGAACATTAGTAGTACCCAACTGAGAATTGATAACTTCAAAATCAGCTTTCATTTCTTGTTGGACTTTCAATAGTAAATCGCTCTGTCTTTCCATGGCTGCTTCTCTTTCAATCTTCCAGTATTCAACTTTCATCTTAAAATCATCATACTGAGTTTTTAATTCTGCTAAAGCAGTTCCTACCTTATCTGTCCATTCTTGGTTGAGCCTTTGCTCAATCTTTTCTAAGGTGGAAATAGCATTATGGCTATTAGAGTGAATACTTTGAAAATGTTTCTCATATTTAATAGCTTCAAGATCGTCATTGATTCTACGATCTTCTTGGAGCAGCAAGGATTTACGAAGACATAAATTTGCCCAGTTCAATAGATAACTTTGAGTGGGGGCATTATCTCCTAAGGGTAAGACATAAAGAGGCCAACACTTAGCTTTGAATCTCCCTGAGGTATCTAACATGAGGAAATCATGGAAAGGTGGAATACGGCCTGGAATGGTATTGGCACCTCCGGGATTATTTACAACTTGGGTATCTTTTACAGAGATTGGTGCATCAGGCAAAGCAACTTCATAATCAGCAAACATCTCACGAGTGGTCATCATTCTAACCTTAGCTTTTGCAGGTGGAAATACAAAAGAACAATTTTCACATTGGTAGAGACCATTCTGCAAAATAGAATATTTGGAATGACTGCAACTAGATTTGCTGAGCTTATTTTGGAATGAAGTTTGTTGCGTGATGGCAGGTACTCGGAACAAATTTTCAAACCCTTGAGAGGGTTGCAACCTAACACTTTGTGTTTTGGGTAACACAGATGGAACAGGCTCATTATAATTAAATGGAACATCCTGAATCAAATCCTTAGAAGGATTACTGGTTGCTGGAAAGGTAGATGTTCTATTTGGTGGTCGTGCAGACCTTATATCAGTTGAACCAAATTTCAAAATAGCCTGATCATCTATTTCAGTCAGAGAGATCCCTTTAAGCTGGGGATTTTTCTCTGTTTCCACTTCTGCTAAATTATCCTGTTCCCATAATTCCATCACCCATTCTTCGGGCATTTGGATATCCTTATGACGCACTATTTTGGGTGCAGTTAACTTGGTGGTATTACTTGAGGAACTCCAGATGGTAGACAAACCATCCAAACCTCTTTCTCTTGGATTCCTGGGGTTAACCATTAATGGGATGACTTTATCATATAATCTATAATGGACCAAAAAGACCAGGGAGTGATCGACTGAGTCTTTCTTCATGAACAGATTCATGGTTTTAAACTTATATTCAAGAACATCCTTAAGGTTACCGTCCAAAAGACTGACCGGGTAATCTAGAAGACAGTCTACAAACAAAGGTCCTTTTGCCATGGAATCACATCCAGCACCAAGTAAGGAATGGGAAAGCTTATAGAACCTTGCATCCTTAAGCATCATCATGGCTACAATGGGTAAACCTTTTCTGTAATGGCCACAGATACCTATTCTGATATAGGATAGATGCATGAACTGAGGGTTCTTTTTACTTTCAAGAGCTTTGCGTCTAAATTTCTTTACAAGCTCATCAGTAAAAATATTTAACTTACCTTCGTTACCTCCTTTAACTACATGAGACAGTTCTGCTACATGACAATTCTGAGTGGACTTATAACCGAACCAGTCCTTTAGTCCTATAGACTTATTATTGAACATATCTACAACACTCTTAGGTACATCCTTATAAATCTCATGAGGTGGTATTTTAGGAACTTTAAAGGGTTGCTCATCCATAGGAGCGACAGCATAATTATCTATATCATCTATGCAATTTCCTAAAATAGACTCTGTACTAAAACAACTTTCATTGTTTGCAAAGAAATTAGTAAACCTAACCTCTGAGTTTCGATCTGCTGTCATGTCTGATCGACTGTTGTCCTTCACTTGAGAATTGGAATTAGAAGATGAGGAAGCCATCTGCGCTCAGAACTTCGCTCTAACCTGCGCTCAAAAGGTCTGATTAGTGCCCTTCTGCCCTTGGCCGATCCTGGCTCTGTCGGGACTTACACTTCGGGACTTACGACTATCAAGGCGGCCTGAGACCATACAGGGAGACAATAAAGGAGCTTTACAGATGATATTGGAAGGAAGGAGTTAACGTTAGACAACAACGTAAACAATACACAGCAATATCGTCGCCTGAGGCTCTGATACCAAATCTAAGCTGCAATAGACAAACGCAATTACCAACTAAATATCTTGCTCTAACATGAATGGTAGAACTATTTGTGGTAATTGCGTTTGTCTATTGCAGCTTAGATTTGGTATCAGAGCCTCAGGCGACGATATTGCTGTGTATTGTTTACGTTGTTGTCTAACGTTAACTCCTTCCTTCCAATATCATCTGTAAAGCTCCTTTATTGTCTCCCTGTATGGTCTCAGGCCGCCTTGATAGTCGTAAGTCCCGAAGTGTAAGTCCCGACAGAGCCAGGATCGGCCAAGGGCAGAAGGGCAGTAATCGGACCTTTTGAGACATACATCGCATGACATGAAAAGGGAGAGTCGGAGACCTGAATTAAGCCTAAGGCTTCTAATTCTTGAACTTCTTTAGCACAGATTTCTATTTCCCTAGAGCAAAAAAGCTGAAAGCTGCCATGATGGATGATAAAAGCTCAAATGGATGCTCAGATGTTCATGATGCTCAAGATGATAATGTAGGTGCTATATGATTGCTGGATCCCCCCTCTCATATGGAATGAGAGGGTGTTTATATAAGACTCAACCAAGTTCAATCAACGGTGGAGATTCAGAGGCTATGTGAATGGCTAGGATTGAAAGATACTAAATTTAGGTTCCATTAGTTGTGCATGTGAAGGATATGAATGAAAGTTGTATAACAACACATGATTGACTGGACAAGTGTTGGAATATGGTGAAAGATGAGTATTTAATTCAAATAAAATATTTGAATTAGTTGGGATATGAGTTGGATATTAATTAAATAAATTAGATTTATTTAATTAATAGGATAAATGAATAAAATGGGATAAGATATGATGTGGAAATTAATTAAATAAATAAAATTTATTTAATTAATTGGGATGAGGATAGGATATGATTGGGATATGATGTGGAATTAATTAAATAAATAAAATTTATTTAATTAATTGGCTTAATGAATAATGATTTAAAATGGTGTTGCTAGACATAAACAAAGTTGGGACAAATTTGGGTGTCTACATTTTGCCCCTCTTTGATACAATGTTCGATAGAGCGTTGTGTCAAAGAAGATACGATATGCGTTCGATAAACAAGTTATGCCCCAGTGTAACTGGCAGGTGATGCCCCCTCGAGAGGGAAGCCAGGCTAACCAGGAAGGGCTGGGTTGGCTCTCGATAGAAGGAAAAGGCTAAAAAGAAGGCTGACACGAAGAAAAGGTATGGATAGAGGAAAATGATATGGAGATAGAATGATGATGGGCAGCTTTCAAGGAATTGCTCAGAATGAAAAGAAATGCAGTCCTTATGTTTGATATAGCATATGGATGTTATGCACCAGGGTATAAGAGGCCAAAGTGTCGAGATATCCAATGCGCAACTAGCGTGTTACAATCTTGTCTGAATGCATGAGGTCAAGATGTTGAGCCAACATGCACAAGATATGAATAACAGCTAGTGTTGGACTTTGACGCTACAAGCAATGGTTTGAGCTTATCTCCACTACACATAATGATAGCTTGCTGGTTATATGTATGGAGTTAGTCTTAACATAGAATAGTCTCAAATGCATAAGAGACTGTTTAGCTTCTCAGATGCTAGAGATATTGATATGTAAGATGCTAATCCCAACACGTACAAGATACCAATACGCATAGGAAGAGGATAAGATCATCCCGCAAATGCAAGATAAAATGATAACACACACAAGCAAGCAAGCAAGCATGCACAAATGATTCAAAAACAAACAAGGTATTGCCCCTATCAAGCGGTAAACCAATGATTAATTGCTGATTGTTTTGATGATAGTTGAGAGTGTTGTCATGGCGGGGAAAGCTATATCCCTAGATCAACACAATGTTGTTTGCTGAGTTGGTTGGCTAATTGGCTGATTGATTTGGCTTACAACAAGGCTAGGATCAAGACCATGGATTGCATTTGGATAACTTGGCTTGATTGATTAACTTGATTGGTATGGATTAAGGATGGGCTTACATTTGGATCTTTGTTTGGAATGGTTGGAAGATGATGAAATGTTGATTAGATTGATTTGATGAAGGATGGATGATTTGTGGTGGATTGAGCTTCTTTTGACTTGCTGAAGTGATTGGATTTGTTTTGATGGTTGGCTTGATGTGCTTTGGTTTTGATGTTTTCTATTGCTGGGTTGATTGTTTTGATGATTGGATTGTTTTGAATGATGATAGTGATGCTGTGATGATTAGAGTGTCCACTCAATCTAAGCATAAGCAAGTGTTCTCAGTGTGCTCAAAGGATGTAAAACAAACAAGGTATTGCCCTTGTCAAGTCATAAACCAATGATTGATTGTTTGTTGATAATGATAGATAGTGTTGCCATTGTGCGGAAAGCTATATCCCTAGAGCAACACAAAGATGTGGGAACGCTATATCCCATTGATGATGATGATAATTTGATTGATTGGTCTCATGACAAGATGAGGTTCAAAACCGGTTGATTTGATTGGATAATGTTCCTTGATTGATTGGCTTGCTTGATATGGATTAATGTGACTTGGATTTAAGATCTTTGATTAGATTGATTTGATTGATATGAGTGGAAGAGGTGATTGATTGAAATGGATGAATGAATGTTATTGATAGGAGGAATTGATGATGATGAGGATTTGATTGAATGTTGATGGAGTGGATTGATTTGGGTGATGTGATTGGTTTTATTGATTGGCTTTTTCGTTGGATATTTAATTTTTTTTGGATTTTTTGACATGGATTTTTGGGGAGTATTTTGATTTTTTTTTTTTTGATTTTTTGAATGTTTTGGGATGTCAATGGATTTACAATTGGAGTAGCCTTTGTGCTAGATACCAATGACAAGGTAGAAAACCAAGTCTAGGTGCAAGGATGGATAAATGGATGAGCTCATGTTAAATGTGATGGCAAGATCATGATAGATGGATAGATAAGAGGATAGGCCGTATAAGGGATGGATGCTTGCCTCATGATAAACGGATAGGTAGGCTATAGTGGAAAGCTCATGATAAGGATACACCATAGTGGATGGATCATAAGGGAGCTAGGATGTGATCTCCAAAGGCTATGTTGCATAGGAGGAACTTGCCCCATTCTAGGTGGTAATGCTTAGGATTTTACATGACAAAGTTCATGACCAAGGGATGACATGATAGATTGGTTTGAATGGGATGGATAAATGGTCAATGGATAGGACTTGGTTTGGAAAGAAGGTATGTCAAGAAATATCCAAACATGTTTCAACATTTTTCCCCTATGTCTTCATCAAAATCAAAAGGAGGAGGATGGATAAATGGATTCAAGAGGATAGGCATGTGTATGTAATGGCTAAGGATGGTAGGCTAGGATAGTATGGTAGGACATGATAAGATGGAAAATGATAGGTTGGATGAGACAATGTGCCCCCAAGTGTAAGTGAGATAGAAGATCAACCTATACATGACGCCTGTTTGCCAGGTTTTCGTCATGGTACTTATCCAAGGCGCCTGTTTACCAGGTTTTCACCATTGGACGAAGGGATTTCTCTTTACTATTTTGACTTTTTTTTTTTCATTTTTTCATTTTTTCATTTTCATTTTTTTTCTTTTAGATGGGTTGACAATTACACATGGCGCCTGTTTGCCAGGTTTTCACCATGATAATGGATAGGAGGGACTCAAGTGTTTAGTGCTATGAGAGATGATATTGTCCCTTTAGAGATGGATGTCGTCTTTGCATGGACCATGTTGTTATGCTCATAGATGTTGGTAAGGGAGATATGGATGGGAGATGGATTAGGTAGATAGTGGATTATGAAGGGAATGATGGTAGGGTAGGCTAGTCGCTTATGATGTGGATTTATATAGGCTTATGGAATGAAGATGGATGAAAAGTTTATGCCAAAGCATGGACCATAGGGATAGCATGGGGGAGATGTGTAGGATAATGGATAGAGGATGGTGAGATGGAGGTATGTGGGAATGTTTTGGAATGGAAGGGAACCATGACCAATGGTTGCACACACCATGATAAACATTGAAGCTTTTGATTGTATGGTGGTGTAGGAAGCAATGGGGTTGTTTTCTTAGGAGATGGTTGATGAAGTGATTTAGGAACCCACATAGATTTAATATTTTTAGTGCTTTTGCTTTGCTTGTGGGATTTTTGAAAGGAATGGAAGTTTTGGATGGAAATAGGCTTTTGGATGGAGGTAGGTGATTGGGATTCTTGAGATGTGGAGGAGGATGCCTCATTTGACTTGCTAGCTATTTGCTTAGGAACCCAAACCATTTTGCTTTTGGGCTTTGCTTTTGGAGGTAAGGGTTTGGATGGTTGCTTAGATGTGGATGAGGATGCCCCATTCGCTTTGCTAGCTGTTTGCTTAGGAACCCAAACCATTTTGCTTTTGGGCTTTGCTTTTGGAGGTATGGGCTTGGATAGCTTTTTGGATTGCTTTGCTTTGGTTCTTTGCATTGATTTTTCATGTTTGTGCCCTAAGGCATGATAGTTCTTTGGATTTTTGGTAGGACTTTTAGCTGTATAGGTAGAGGCATCAAAATTTTTGCTTTTGAATCCCATGGCGTGGGTGGAGTGGATGAAATGATTGGAAGCTTTATGCTTAGGCGATGTGTGCTTTTGTTGGCCATGATTAGGGATGTAAGGATACTTATGAATGATATGTATGTTAGGTGTTGGAAGCAATGGTGGCAAGGTGGATGGAGGGATATTTGGAGTTGGTAAAAGTGGAGGCAAGGTGGATGGCGGAAGGTGTATGGTCACATGCTTTTGACATTTATAGGATGATGGAGATGGAATGGCTACATATGTTTTGGGTAGATGATGGGGGGTGTGATGGAAAGTGGTAGGTTTAGGATGTATGAAGGGATTACCAACATCTTGGCCTTGTTTACCTTGGGGTGTGTATCCAAGGCCGTATGAGCATGGAGGGATTTTAACATGGTTTGGCTCCAAAACACCTTGTTCATAAAGACCTAGGCCTTTACCTTTGTAGTTCATGTTTTGGAGGACGCGATTGACTATGGGACTAGATGTGTTTTGGTAACTAGACTTGAGTTCTTTATTGGATGGAGAAGATGAAATGGAGGACAATGGTTGTTGTTGTCCTAGGGAAGAACATTCATGGAGGAAGGTGGTAAGACCACTAGGATATGATGGTGGACTTGAAATGGGATCGATGGTAGATGTGGAGGGAGGATCATTAGCATTGTGTTCACTAAGATCCAAGTTATTTGTTTGATCTTCTATGCTTACTTGGGGGACAAGTGTCTCATCATGACAAGTGGATGTTTGCTCATTATGGATAGGGCTAGATGGCAGATGACTAGGAGCAATTTGGATGTCTTGCTCATGGATAGATATAGGATTATGGATAGAATCAAGGTGCTTTTTAATAGGTTCTTCATCATAGATATTATCTTGATCATGAGATAGATAAAGTTTTGCCAAATGAATCATCATGGTTTTCATGATCTTAGCTAGAACCTTGATCATAACTATGAGCAAAAATAGGATTAAGTGGGCTATAAAAGGGATAAATTTGCTCATGAATGAGGTCATGGTGATGGCTAATAGCTTAAGGGCAACCCATAAGTAGGTCATGGATAGGTAGAACTTAGAGGTGTTTTGATCTTGATTGAGATTAAGGTTCAATATTTTCACATGTTTAAGATTATGCTCTTGACATACCTCTTGACTTTGGATGGAAGTGGAAGGTTCTTGAGTGGATTCGATAGGCTCTTGATAGTTATCAACATGAAGGCATGATGGCTCTTGACTTAGGCTTGTGGTTGGAGACTCTTGAATAGACTTGTTGGCTTGTAGGTCACATGATGGGCTAAAAGGGCTAGGCATGTTAATGGAAGGCTCTTGAAGAGGCTCAAGGATATGTGAACCACATGATGAGATTATAGGATTGGACATGACCTTTGGAAGTTCATTGGTAGGCTCATGAATTGGTGTTTGATATGGAGGTAGTTTATTCCTAGCTAGTAGCCAATGGATCACATCCTTTGCAAGTGTATGGGTGGATGGAAAATATAATGGATGTATGATAATGGTAGTTGGTGTTGGATTAGGATTAGGACTAGGATTAGGTTGAGACCTAATTAGATTGGATGGATTAGGATTTGGACTAGATGGGGGTGATGATGTGGCACGATTTCCCATTATAGGTGGGTACACCTTGTAAACAATTGAGACAAATATTGGACATTGATTTGTATTATGGCCTTTGGTCCTATGGTATGCACAATAATCATGTTCATCATATGGACTTTCTTCACATGGTTTGACTTTAGGAAGTTCGATGAGTTTTGCTTCAAGCATCCTTTGTAAAACTCTCTCAGCCGCATCCTTTGCTGAATGATTAGAATGATATGGTGAGGAAGGTAATGAGGGGCTTGGTGGTTTGGAAGGTAAAAGGATCAATGGACTATGATTGGGATCACATGGTGGTGTTGGGATAGGATTAGTTGGCTCATGTGTTGGCGGGTGATTAGATGATGAAGGCCACTCATAAGATGCATTTGCTAGATTGGTATCTCCCTTGTCAAAGGTAATTAAGTCTTGCATAGGATAACTTGGGCTTGTTTGATTTATGTACAAGGGATTACTTGGACTTGCATGTGCTTCTTGTTGTGAAGGTGGACTTGGGCTCATTTGATTTATATACAAAAGGCCATTTGGACTTGATTGTTGTTCATGTGATATCACTTGATTGCTTTGTGGATGGGCTTGGTGGTATGTTGGAATGTTAGAAGGAGGAATTAGATAAGCTTGAGGTGGATGTTCATAGGTTGATGTGGTATTGACTTGGTGGATAGGTGGATTAAGTTGATATGAAGTGGATGGATATGACATGTGGCTATGAGGTGGATTAGGTTGGTATGGAGTGGCTAAGGATTGTTGTACTTGTCGAGCTTGACTAGTGGCTAAAAGGTGTTGGACTTGGGCTATGGAGTGTTGTAGTTGAGGTGATTGGCTTGCGTGGGGTTGAGCTCTTTGGAGGAAGAATTGTAATATTTCAATGGCATCTTGGTTGAGGGGTTGTGATCCTTGATAAAGATTTTGGAGGAATCTTTGGAATTTGATTTCTAGGTCCTCTAGTGTAGACATGTTGTCACCAAGTGTTTGTCTTAAGTCCTTTTAGCAAGTGCTTGTTTAGGGATTTTTATGATGATGTGGAATGTTTGGATGATGTGTTTAGATTGATTTGTTTATGTGTTTGGTGTTTATAGCTTGATTTGGCAATGTTCAAACAAATGATTATGCATATACACACATGAATCACTCACGCAAGACACATAAGCAAGCTGTTAGTTTGAAAGAATGTGATGATGGTTAAGCAAGCACGTGAAGACAATTCAACAAGTCCTAGTTAAGGCAAGGCCACTATCACAAGGAGGTTCTAGTGAAAATCTGGGGGACCGGCACCCCACGAGCATCCAACAAGCCACTTAAGACTTTAACTAACCCTACTAGGAGTTTTAATATACACAAAGGTACACCTCCTTTCGAGTTAGCACTGTATGGTGAGCGCTAATACCGGTTAGACTTGGCTTTCGCC
This sequence comes from Cunninghamia lanceolata, assembly GCA_027924645.1. NCBI lineage: Eukaryota > Viridiplantae > Streptophyta > Pinopsida > Cupressales > Cupressaceae > Cunninghamia > Cunninghamia lanceolata. Next base: position 2,073,239 of record BSBN01001318.1, on the reverse strand, counting down.
TTATCCTCTAATTTTTATAGTGGACCAGACGAAAGTACCGCTTGAGATCGTTCCCTTGGGATGGATACCAAGGCAGGCCTCTCTAAGGCTAAACAAAAGCAACACAAGTAAATGTTTTTGATCTCCAAGTTCATGTTGGGACGTGAGGAGAGAGCATACACATTTACTTGGTCACACTCGCATGGGGTTCATTAACCTTAGAAATCAATGTGTGATCAAACAGTTCAAGCACTTGTTCGTTTTAGGTCCAAATCCAAATGTGATGAAAGACACTTGTTCATTTTATCCCAATTTCTCGATGATGTGATAGCAAACAATGTTTGTTTTAATCCCAAAGTCCAAATGTGTGATCAAACAAGATTAAGAGATGAAAGATTAGAATGAGTGCACCTGATACAATCACTTTCCAATTTTCTATAGATGTTGATGCCAATGCTACTCCAGCTCCTTAGATGCCCCTACAAGTCACCAATTCCCAAAGGAAAGAAGTAAACTTGCAAAGAAGATGATTACATTAAAAAGATGAAATATGCAAATTTCTGATTAAGATGACATGATACAACAGAATGGATTGCATAAACAGAAAGTTCAGGAGATTCTAAGCAATTTGAAAAAAAAATTCGCTGAAAAACGACCAAAATTGCTCAAGTTATGCTCAAATGAAGTTTTCAATGAAGTTGAACTTTGACTAATAAAAAATATGGTAAAATGATACAGTCACCTGATAAAACTTGCTCTGCTGTGTAGTTCGTCCTCTCAGCTTTCTAGCAAGTCCTTGTTTGCACGATTATGACATCGTATGTGAAAGTTATGCACGTTTGAAAAAAAATAAGCTCATTTGGCATGTATGGGCAAAAAGATAACCTTGGTAGTTTAATGTTAGTCTCTGACAGTCAAGATTGCACTAATCACATGTGAATGTTTTCTCCTAGTAGTTAAGGTTTTGAAACTAGTGGTTTAGGTTAGCTCCTGGTTTGTCATATGACCAGGGCCGAAGCCTTTGCAAAAAAAAATAAAAGGAATTTAAGCCCTCCTTTGCCCACGGTCACAAATGTGACTGGGCAAATACCCCATAGACCACCTACAAATACTAACAAAAGGTTAATTGTTTGATTTGTGGCCGATTGGAAATATGCTAAGGTTTGAAGCGGATATCAATCAAATTTTTAGGGCCGATGTGTCAAGGAAACTATTGCCTGATTGTTTTTGACCATTGTTTTAGTCGTAGTTATAGCTTTCCATAGACGATAACGGCTTGTGATCATTAACAACTAAACCTCTGAGGGTCTGCAGTAGATGTCTTAGGGTCTACAATAGGTATAACTATGGTGACGATGGCTAAATGGTGATAGCAATTAGGGTGTTGACTACCACAGGGATGGGATACAATGGCAGTGACCAAATGAAACAAGGTGGCGATAGAGGATTGTATGGAGGCGAGAAAACGGTTGGGGACAATGGAAGGCTCCGAAGATGTCACTAGCTGTGGGAATGTGTGTTGGAGTGATCAATGGCTCAAATTGTGATAAATGATGGTCAAATATCACCTCTACAGATGTGACAGATCTGCCAAATCCAATAAGAACTGTTGTAGCAAAGAGACCTGTAATTGTGGAGGTCGTTGCAGAATAGCCTCCGGAATCAGTGAGTAAACCACTGAGAATGATTAGCAATGCAAGGATTGTTACAAACACCACCAAAGATGGATCTTGGACCACTATTGAACATTGACCGGTGCCGTGAAATGTCTTGACCATAGAATTGTGCAGTGAACGCCCTAGATCCACTGGATAAACCGTCGCTGTTTGTGAATTGAATGGAGACCACCTACGGGGATAGTTTGACTGCTAATGAAGATCAAAATAAAGATTGCTTAAACACTCATTGCTTAGTCTGAAGGTGACGATTGGAATACCCAACGAGTTTATAAATGTCTGGCCTGAGCTTGACTGCTGCGGTAATTATGGATCAGCCGTGGCTATATGTGAGATCCACCATTATACAAGAATGCTAACAGAAGATTATTAATCATTGACTGTTGATGACAATCGATACAAGATCTTTGACCATCGACGACTGAAGCTTAAAGAGCAAAGGAGCTGCTTGGATATAACAAAAATGGAGATGCCAAAGCTTAAATGTTGTTGGCTGTCGTAGCTTAGAAATCGGCCCGAAACTTTCGAGTAATTTGAAGATTGTTGCAGATCTTAAGCGCTCAAGCACATGAAAGATGTCAATGAGTATAATTCATCATCATACAAGACTCAACCTCTAAATCAGCGGCCTACAGATCAAGGCACCAATGATAAGAATCATAGCACATAGAAATCTAGGCACCGACCTCCAAATGTGGCGTAGGGTTATGTAGGAAAGTCACAGCCCATTCAAAATGAAGGTGGCCTATAAAAACAGAGGCGTTGCTACCTATGATCATGGTGCAACCTAACATAACATGGTGTATCAATATAAAATGCAGCCACGAGCCTGTCAACTTAGGCACAATCTTATAGAGAATCAATGCACAAGCGAGGTAACATGAAGGCACATATTATTCGACGGGGCTGAGGATGATGTTGACATGAGACCACAGTGTGACTACAGTGTAAAGATCACCAAAAACATAGATTGAACACTACCATTAGACAATTTCGGTGTGAGATTTTCAGACCATCATGAATTTTTGGATTGACGGTTTGTAAAGCCACGTGCCCGCCGGTGGTGGATCTTGATCCGCCGGCGAAGTTGTTTGGGAGTTGTCCACTGATGTTTGATGTGGACTATGGAGTGTTTTTAAAAAAAAATGCCACTGGATATGCTATCTCAGACTGCGAAAATGACTGCAAAGATTGAAAACTGTGGGAAATAAAGTCTAAACCGCCAATAATGTTTTGTAACCGCCGGCAGATTGTTGGTTTAGGGACTTTAACTGACAATTTAGTGGGTTTCGATTGGGAATTTTGAGCTTAAGATAGACTGTTGGGAGTTTACGTAGACTACAACCAGAAGATTTAGCGAGGGTGACAACAACAATGGCGACCAATGCATGGGAATGGTGATGACTCACAGTAGTAGTGGTGAGGGATGATTTATGCGTGGTGGTTGGCTATTCGAACTAGGCTATGACAGGGTTGTTTAGACCAGGTGGAAGGGAGGTATAAGGGCCGAGCGGTGATCAAGGTTTTGACTGATAATTGAAGGTGACTTAGGGTTTTTTTTAGAGGATCTCAACAGATCAACAGTAAACCTTAAACCAACAAGACTTTAAACCAGCTTTTTATAAAATTGTCCTGTGATAAACAAATCAGATCTACAACAAAGATATTGTTAACAGCTAATACAAAACCTGCCTTTGAAGATGGATTAGCTAGGAAATCAAATGAAACCTAGAACAAATCAATAATAGCAGAAGTCCTACACAGGCCGCACAGATCGTACGGTAAAGATTGCAAAACTAAAAAAAATTTCAAAAATTTTCAAAAATTTCAATCATGAAAGATAGGCAAATTTATAGTCAAAATTCATAGAAATGACCTTTTGATCGCAATGGTGTGGTCGATTTTCACCCAGGATGAAACCTAAAATAGCTAACCCCCCAAACTTGCAAAATTTTGAAAACAAAACATGCAAAAAATGAATGATTGACGCTCCAACAGATCTGATCTTCACAAAAAAAAAAAACTCAAACAAGAGGGTTAATCAGGGACGTGAGTCCCACCGGGCATGCCAAATGTATGATAGGTGAAAGTCAGGTTTAGCAGATCAGACATAGTCATGAAACCCTAACCCTACCATCATCAAGGAATCTAATCTAAATGAAATCAAAGGACAATGCAATTCAAGCATAACATCACCTAGACCGTGCGATTCCTTGTTTGAGGGATGTGGACTGCTTCTTCAACAATGAACAATTGCAAAGCTGAAAGCTGCCATGATGGATGATAAAAGCTCAAATGGATGCTCAGATGTTCATGATGCTCAAGATGATAATGTAGGTGCTATATGATTGCTGGATCCCCCCTCTCATATGGAATGAGAGGGTGTTTATATAAGACTCAACCAAGTTCAATCAACGGTGGAGATTCAGAGGCTATGTGAATGGCTAGGATTGAAAGATACTAAATTTAGGTTCCATTAGTTGTGCATGTGAAGGATATGAATGAAAGTTGTATAACAACACATGATTGACTGGACAAGTGTTGGAATATGGTGAAAGATGAGTATTTAATTCAAATAAAATATTTGAATTAGTTGGGATATGAGTTGGATATTAATTAAATAAATTAGATTTATTTAATTAATAGGATAAATGAATAAAATGGGATAAGATATGATGTGGAAATTAATTAAATAAATAAAATTTATTTAATTAATTGGGATGAGGATAGGATATGATTGGGATATGATGTGGAATTAATTAAATAAATAAAATTTATTTAATTAATTGGCTAAGTAGGATGAGGATGGGATTTTAATTAAATAAATAAAATTTATTTAATTAATTGGCTTAATGAATAATGATTTAAAATGGTGTTGCTAGACATAAACAAAGTTGGGACAAATTTGGGTGTCTACATACTGTTATGACTATCTTCTTCGTTTATATCCCCTAGAGATCCTCACACTATCTTCACTACTCATACCTAGGCACATTTTTGGATAGTGTTCAAAATGCAAATGGAAAGGGAGGTTCATACCATATCTTTTATATCCTTATAAAATAAATGATCACACCTTCTCATGACTCAGAGATACTTTAATAATTAGAAATAGATCCCACTGTGACTGTCATGGTTTAAGTCCCTTACACTAACCCTCAAATATCCCAAATGACTAAGTAAAGATCCCATTGTCCACATCTAGACTATCCCTTAACACATTTTAGTCTAGTGATTAGTTTTATGATTGTGTTAATAGTTAAACCTGCATAATGATATGATTTTATAACCTCACAAAAATGGTTGATGATGATGTTCCTTCATTGATCAAATTCCAGGCACCTTGTAGCAATCACTATTTATTGCACAGAGGTAGTCTTAAACTATCAATCCCTATGACGAAAAAAATGCCAAACATTAACGGAGTAGTTCTCAAAATTTGTGGCAGATGGGAACATTATGTTTAGACCTACAGGTGCATGTGGGGTCCATACACAATAACCTCTCTCAGTTTTGGCCAACTCTAGTCTGCTTGACCATGTCAAAATCAAACACATTCTTGCAAAATGCTTCAGTTTCATGCAGTGGAAAGGTGCTAGGAGTGACATTTTGCATTCCATAGGTTGTGGGGCCAAATAGACTTCACCAACACGTCGGGGTGGGCAGGTAAATGCTAGGGGAGGTATCATTTCATGTGTCAAGCACCCCAGTCATTCGAGACAGCAAGCTACCGGCAAAGTCCCTTAAGATCCCTAAGACAAAAAAACTACCAAACTTTGACGGACCAGTTCTCAGAATTCATGGTAGCTAGGAACATTATGTTTGGACCTACAAGTGCATGTGGAGTCCATTCACAATAACCGCACTCAGTTTTGGTCAACTCTAGTCTATTTGACCGTGCTGAAATCAAACACATTCTTGCAAAATGCTTTAGTTTCATGCAGTGGAAAGGTGCTAGGAGTGAGATTTTGCATTCCATAGCTCGTGGGGCCAAACGAACTTTACCAATGCATCAAGGTGGGTAGATAAATTCCATGGGATGTCTCATTTTGTGTGCCAAGTGCCCCAGTCATTCGGGGCAGCAGGCTATCGACAAAGTCACTTAAGATCTTAAGAGCAAAAACTGCCAAACTTTGATAGAGTAGTTCTCAGAATTTGTGGTAGTTGAGAATGTTTTGTTTGGACCTATAGGTGTACATGGGATCTGTCCATAATAACCTCTCTCAGTTTTGGTTAACTCCAGTCCGTTTGACCATGTCGAAATCAAATGCATTCTTGCAAAATGCTTCAATTTCATGTAGCACAACGTTGCCAGGTGCCATATTTTTTGTTCTACTCATCATGGGGCTAAATTGGCTACACCAACACATTAGGCTAGGTGGGTAAATATTAGGGGAAGTCTCGTTTTGTGTGCCAAGCATCCCATTTGTTCCAGGCTGTAAGCTACCGACAAACTAGAAAGTTGCTAGGACTAAAATTTTGCATTCCACAAGTTGTGGGATTGAACCGACTGTACCAACACATTTGGGTGGGTGAGTAAATTCTATGGGAGGTCTCATTTTATGCACCAAGTGTCTCAGTCGTTCCGGGATGCAAGCTATCAGCAAACTCAAAAGATGCTTGGAGTGACATTTTGTATTCCATAGCTTGTAGGGCCGAACAGACTTCACCAACATGTCGGAATGGGTGGGTAAATGCCAGGGGAGGTCTCATTGTGTTTGACAAGGGTCCCAGTCATTCCAGGCTGTAAGCTACCAACAAAGTCACTTTATCGGTAGCTTGCAAGCTAGAACGAATGAGATGTTTGGCACATGAAACGAGACCTTCCCTAATATTTACCCACCCACCCCAATGCATTGGCGCAGTCAGTTTGGCCTCACGATGAGCATATCAAAAAATATAGCACTTGGCAAGATTGTGCTGCATGAAACTAAAGCATTTTGCAAGAATGCATTTGATTTCAGCATGGTCAAACAGACTAGAGTTGACCAAAATTGAGAGAATTTATTGTGGACAGACTGCACGTGCACCTTTAGGTCCAAACAAAACATTCCTAGCTGCCATGAAGTCTGCGAACTGCTCCATCAAAGTTTGGTAGTTTTTGCTCTTAGGATCTTAAGTGACTTTGCCCGTAGCATGCTGCCCTGAACGAGTAGGGCACTTGGCACACAAAATGAGACCTCCCCAGGCATTTACCTACCCACCCTGATGTGTTGGTGAAGTCTGTTCATCCCCACGACCTATGGAATGCAAAAAGTCACTCCTAGCACCTTTCCACTACATGAAACTGAAGCATTTTGCAAGAATGTGTTTGATCTTAGCATGGTCAAACAGACTGGAGTCGAATGAAAATGAGAGAGGTTATTGTGGATGGACCCCACATGCACCTGTAGGTCTAAATGGAATGTTCCCAATTACCACAAATTCTGAGAACTACTTCCTCAAAGTTTGGCAATTTTTTCATCTTAGGGATCTTAAGGGACTTTGCTGGTAGCCTATTGGCCTGAACAACTGGGGTGCTTGGCACATGAAACAAGACCTCCCCTAGCATTTACCCTCCCACCTCTATGCATTGGTGAAGTCTGTTCGGCCCCATGAGCTATGGAATGCAAAATGTCACTCCTAGCACCTTTCAACTTTGTCGATAGCTTGCAGCCCAGAATGACTAAGACACTTGGTGCACAAAACAAGACCTCCCCTAGAATTTACCCACCCACTTAGATGTGTTGGCATAGTTGTTTCACCCCCAAGACCTATGGAATGCAAAATTCTAGTGTTAGCAACTTTCTATTTTGTCGGTAGCTTACAGCTCGAAACGACTAGGATGCTTGGCACACAAAATGAGACCTCCCCTGGCATTTACCTACCCACCTGATGCATTGGCAAAGTTTGTTTAGCCCCATGAGCTATGGAATGCAAAATTTCACTCATATCACCTTTCCACTGTATGAAACTAAAGCATTTTGCAAGAATACATTTGATTTCGGCAGGGTCAAACGGACTAGAGTTGACCGAAATCGAGAGAGGTTATTGTGGATGGACCCCACATGCACCTGTAGGTCCAAACAAAATGTTCCTAGCTGCCATGAATTCTAAGAACTACTCTGTCAAAGTTTGGCAATTTTTTCATCTTAGGGATCTTAAGGGACTTTACCGGTAGCCTGCTACTGCAAATGACAGGGGCACTTAGCACATGAAACGAGACCTCCCCTAGCATTTACCCACCCACCTCGATGCATTGGTGAAGTCTGTTCGGCTCCATGACCTATGGAATGCAAAATGTCACTCCTAGCACCTTTCCACTGCATGAAACTAAAGCATTTTAGAACAATGCGTTCCTTGCCACCATAGGCAAATGAAATTGATTTAGCAAAAATCAAGGTAGGTGTTTGTAGGTGGACCTAACATCCACCTATACATGCAAAGAAGATGTTCCTAGCTATCACAATTTGATGGAAAAGTCGATCCAAAGTTTGTCATGTTTTTTTCTTAGGGTTCTTAAGAGATTGTCTGTGTTCGATATAACCAAGAACGACCATGAGGATTTGCCACTAAAAAGACATCCCCCCCTAGCATTTACCCACCCACCTGGATGTGTTGGCACGATCTGTTTGGCCCTAAGAGATGCCTATCCTAAAAATTCATTCATAATACCTTTCTGGTAGATGAAAATTCAGTACTATAAAGGTGTTCTCACTTGATCCAATGTCTTGTAGGGCATCAATTGAGGTTTCCCTTACCGCTACTATCAATTGTTTGTCATTAAAACTCATTAACACTCATTATGAAATAGTAACATCGTTAAAACCAATTAGAACTCATAGTAACATCATTAAAACTCATTATGAAATAGAAAGTAAAGGACATATCATCTTGAAATAATCATGAAAACCTACCTTACTTTCCTTCGAAAGGCAACTTCATAAGGATTATGCCTACCTCCATTATACTAAAATCCTAAATGCAAATGCAATTGCACTATTTAGCTAAAATGAGTAGCTAAAATATACAAGGTGAAATGAGGATAGCAAAGAAAACTAACATACCTTTATGTCATTCCACTAATTCAATCCAATGAACCATCAGGGTCTACTCTACTCTTTATTGTGTCGAGTATTGCCTCGTGATCAGACTCACGAACCTTCCACAAGGTCCTATTCAATGGTCTACCCTCATATTTGATGAAATGAATGTTTCAAGCCACCACAAGGTTAGAATAATGAAGAATCTTCCTATGTGTGTCAAAGTCCTTAAACACCCACACATTAGACTTCTTTAGTGGGTACCTTCTAAGGCATGTTCCAGTAACAACCACTAATCTTGTAGGGTACTCAATGGTTTCTCCATCTATAACAGGGGAATCTAATTTCTTTTTTCCCTCAACACAATGACATAAATAATAATACATTCCTTCTTCATTGTCTTCAGCTGCAATAACTACATAAACATGCCCTTCATTGATACGTGCATTCAATTCAATGAATATAACTTCAACAATACAAGAAAAAATATAAAATAAGATGCTATATTGATTTTTATTAAATTTGAATGCTGATAATACCTGGTTGAACTAGATTTGAAACATGGTCAAAATCAATCGATGATTCAATCTGTGTCATTTGTAGTGTTGCCGGTAGTTGATACATGTCAATCGGGCTTAGGGCTCTTGTACACTAATCATCAACCCATTGCTTTAACTCACAATCATACCAAGCTTCATATGTATATGAAGAACAAAAGCATGTCATATGTTGCGTATGAATACTCCATGAACCTGCATTAGAGCTTCTAAAAGAGTGTAGCTCACTTGATCCTATCAATGTACAATAATCCTCATATTTTGCAATGTTAGTATCATCAACCAACCAAAAATATCTACGAACTGTAGACTTACCTTCATTACCTGGACCCGTTGTAGTGTTACACCATTTGACAATAGATCTTGCATTTGTCAACTTTGCATTGTTATTGTACTTCAACTCTTCTCGTGTCAATGCTCTTTTGATACATGCTCCTGCACCATCATGGTCTCCCTTTCCATGCCCGGCCTCACAAAAATTCCACATATGTTGAACACCAATCATCGTATGCATCCTGCTCATCCAATAGAACATCCATGCATTCTTAAATTGTGATGCACAATTATCTGACCATATGATATGCTGATGAAATGATATGCTCCTGTTGGCCAAATAACGGTAGAACATCTAAAAGTAACCTTGCACAAACTCCATAGAATGTGTGTGATCATCACTAATATAAAAATGATATTCCCTCAAGATCATCTTGTTGTCCTCTATACTATCTTCTGCATGAATGAATGCTATTTGTACAAATATAGCAACCTGCGTAGAGCTGTAATACTGTGATTACACCTCATTTTGTGGCTGCAGTGTGTAGTTCTCTACAAAGTCAACAACTAAAACAATGGTACCAAGTGGAAAGGTGTCCTTGCATAACTTGAATTGCATGTCCAACCATCGATCTCTATGGGCATGCCTTGCATACTCATACACTATACTGTCACGAAATGTAGACATAAACTAATACACTGGAATTGTTTGAATAACCAAATCGCACCTCTTTTCTTCTTTACCATCTTTTGTATTGTAGGTCATTGTTTTATACTTGTCGAACTCTACTAGTTCGTTTCCAACCACATGTGTGCTTTCCATATGTTCACATATTGGCATATGTTGCAAGCCATTGTAATGCTGACATGTGCCATCCAAGCATAATTTCTTGTAGAATATTTGTCCTTCCTCTCTTTCACATAAAATTGTTGATATGAAGTCTCTTGAAGATGTTGGTGGGGCACGTATGCCACAATCCTGCAAAACATTGTTAGTATGCAAATCTAAACATATAGACTGATAAACATCAAAATGGCTAGAAAATTCAATATGTAATCTACAGCAACACGTAGTGCATGTGTGATTTATTTTGATATAGAAAGGTTTAGGCATTTCTAAATATATTTGACAAATTTTAACTTGAGGATACATCTCTTGAAATTTCTTGAAAAATTGTGTTTGAGTCACATCCCAAAAATGCTTTGGATGTGGTTCATGGTTTTGACAACCAATTCTCCTTCTCACAACATATCTTGCATTAGGAGATACCCTTGTGTTATTTTTCCAAAATTCTTCGATGAGGGATCTCAAGGCTTCAACAACAACTTTGTCTTTCTGTGGGAGTCTCCCAGAGAATGCCTATAATTCATTGGTGTTTGCGTCCTCAACTCTTTCACGTCTTCCAACGGCTCTCATCAGATTTTTTCTACTTATTTTCAATGCTTGACTTGTCTTTCTAATGAGGCAAGCTTTCTTTGTTTGTTGGCTTACTATTGTTGATGTAATGACACGTTATGTGACATTACTATCCTTGGTGTGTGAGGTGGAACCCACACTCTCATATGCACTCATTAGATTCTTGACAATTGATTTTTCACTTAAGGCATCTGGATGTTCTTAGGCCAAGAATCTTCATAGTGGGACTAAATTTTAGATTTCTTATCAATTCAACAAATAGTTGACATCTTCTAGTTTCATTTAAATTCTCAAAGAATAATTTTGATATCTTATTTGCATATCTCTGGCAAGTGCACTTGGGAATCTTATCCTGCATGGGCTTCAACACATTCTCATCGATATCGATTAGAAACTTAGGCTTCCTATGCAAAATTCAGGAGGCATTTTAATTGGTAAAGTTGACTCAACATTAGGAATTTCTTCAATATTTACTTGAGATGGGATAGATGGCGTACCTTTAATTGGAGATGAAAAAGATGAAAAGGCTTGAAGTTGAGATGGAGAAGATGGTGTACCTTCAACTTGACATGTGAATGATGGCATGCCACCAAGTTGAAAAGAAAATGAAGATGTACCTTCTACTTCACTTGTGAAAGATGGAGTGTCTCCAATTTGAGAAGATAATGATGGTGTTCCTTCAACTTGACCTATGGATGATGGAGTGCATCCAACTTGGAGATTCACTTTCCTAATTGAACAAAGGTTTTGTATTTGTTCCCTTTGTGCCACCAATTCCATCTCTCTCTTATATTCATTAGATGTGTCATGTTCCTCTTTAATTGGCAATGGTGGAATGTCTTCTTGTATGGTTGACAATTTCCTACTTTCCTGAATTCGCCTCATTCTTTCTCTTTTCCTGTCATTCTTAGCTTCATGCTCTTCTAGTGTTAGAGTCTTTGCTCATTTCCTAGACATGATGATGATTTCTACAAGCATGATGAATAAGACAATTATAATTAGAACTTTTATAATGACAATGAATAACAAGGTTCTACAAACTTTTGATTTTCACAATGAATAATGGTCACAATGATTTATCAAATGTCTTGGTACATGGTTCTATAAACTTTTGATTTTTAGCAAAGTTGGGGTTAGGGCAGAATAAGAAGGTGCAAAAATTTAGGGAAGAATAACAAGGTGCAAAAATTTGGGGCTGAAATTCAGGGTAGATATGACAATGCAGAAATTCAGGACAGAATAACAGGACCATGAGAGGGCCATGAGATGACTATTCTTGTGATGAGAGGACCATGAGTTAGGTGTATGAACAATCCCCAAACAACAAATGATAATAATCTAGCAAAACATGAGGTCAAACAAATGCATAACCATTTTTATGATAGTCCTATCTATGACAGTCTTATGCAACATTTGCATGGCAACACCTTTAAAGTTTGCACAGGGATAGCTTCTTCAACTCAATGATAGGGCCTTGGACCATTTTCTATGCTGTGACTGCTATAACTAATTAGTAACATAATTGTCACAAGGTGGTTAGGTAACTCTATTGTATAATAGTTCTTTTGTAAAATGAATGATGTGTGTTCTTGTTGAGTGGCAAACCCTCTTCGATTGTCATAGAAAGAAACATGCATGTTAGGTCTTATTGGGAAAATTATCAAGCATTGGATCAATAATCAATCCCATGAAGATACTAAAACCCCCATGATGACAATCCCCTAGATCTATAGCATATGATTTTCAATTTCAAAACATGACTGTGCTATTTATAAAAGTCATAAACATTTGACTGATCAACATTAAGAAATGACAATTTCAAACGCTTATAACCACGTTTGCACTGATGACCACACTTTGTAAACTTCAATAACATCAAAACAATCCTTCAAAACTTACCTAACAACCTAAAATAGGAACCTAGCATAATATGGACAGTCACTAATGATTGTACTATTGGGCATAACAGTCATATGGTAACCGATTTTCAATATGGAAGACTTGAATAAAAATCTTCTTAGTAGTTGTATAGTCCATCATGTATGTGGCATGTTTGCATTCTTGAATGATAGATTGGTACTTCCTTACACTAACAAGATTGTTAGGATAGCCTAAAAACTTCAACCAAATGCTCTAATCCATGTTTCCTCAACAAGATCATTTACCTAGGGTTTGGTGGACTTGGCATAATTTTCTAACCCTTGATAATTGCACTTAGCATCATTGGAATGGACTGTCCATATAGACAATACTCAAATTTACACCTCCTTGACAGTCACACACATGCATATGACAACATTTTCAAAATGGATAATAATCTCAAACAATACCCTAGGGTTTCAACATGGAATCTTCAATATTTGAATAACAAAATAATAAACCCTAGGATTCTATCATGATGACAACATCCATAACCCACTTGATTGTCATGGCATCCCTCACTACTATTACTTATGTAATTTCTCATGAACATGACAGTCCTTGATTGTTACAATAGTAAGTACCCTTGAAGCCTTCATGCAACTTCTGAAAATTGTGTTAAAATGACTAGATTATGATTGTAGAAGAATGCATGACCAAGGAGTGCTGAAATCCTAAGGAATAATGGGGTTTCCATTGCATTTAGGATGGTTAAGAGGACTCTATAGTTAGAGTATCGTGAGATCAAATGGTCTAAAGATGGTTGATAAATGTATATATCCCTAAGAAGGGCTATTGAGAAACCTATTGAAGTCAAAATCTATTGGTAGGGAACTCATAAAAGAGTGTAGGCTAGTCATGTGTGTGTTAGATTATCATTGGAAAAGAGTGTAGGATAGTCATACATATAAAGATTTTGTTTTTTAAAGACTAACATGATTTGGTGTTGTTATGTGGATCTTTGATGATTATTGTGTCACTCTAAATCCAAGAGATGAAGTGATATTGAGGGAAAAGACTGTCATACTGTATATGATATGGGATGAAAATATTGGACCTTATTTGTATTTTCCTAGTTAGGAAGATTGTCCTCTCAATATCATATCAGTCATAAGAAAAATTGGGTCTATCTTTATACTATAAGGTTATCATGAACAACATTGAAATGGTGTCACATGAGATGCAATCATGAGTACTATGATTGCTATAGCAACCCTAAGGTTGTCCTTTACCAAAAGATTTTATCACATGACCTATGAATATGATTGCCATGCTATCAAAAGGAGAAACATTTCTAGTATAGAGAATAAAACCCTCATCATCAAATATGGAAGGTGTTGTTAATAAGAGGGTAATCATGGTCTTTACTTACAAGGGGTATTTTAATAGTTGGAGAAGACTATTATAACAATCAGATGCTTACCAACCCATGCACAAAAGGATTGTTGTTCATCTCAACACTCTATTCTCACATGATAGAGCAATCAACTGGGACTAAAGAGTATCCAAATGATTGATATTGGTGGATGAAGGTCATCAGAGAATTGTTAAGACATCAAGAGGAATATTAAGTGCATAACCATATATCTTGTTGAGATCATCTTAATTATGTTGAACTCTCATCATAACCTTGGATTCCAAGTTGGTGAAGGAGATTTGTTGTTATTTATGAGCTATGATTGTCATAGTCATTTGAGGCATTGTCATAAAGGGAGTTGTGTAGGATGAAATGTTGTTTTGGACAAACTTAGGACTGTTATAGGCACTAAATGTTTGGATAGCTAAAGGGCAGTCTTATCAATAAAAGAATAATCAATCCTAAAACCTCTCTTAACTATTATGACAATGATACCCATGCTATGTGACATTATGCATAAGGATTATTAGGGTTAAACCATTATAATTTCTTGTCATTAGAGGAAAAGGGTAGGAAGGTTGTCATGGATCTTAAGGATAATTGGAACTGTCATGTGGTTAGTATGGTCAATTGACCTTTAAGGACTTCAACTTGTTACATACTAAGAAATTTGTGGATTGTTCAAGATCTTGTTGAAGAGTTTGATCATAAATTGATAAGATAGTGATAGAAGCCTATGTGGTAACCATGCATTGAGAGTCAAATTGCACGATGACTATTACAAACAACCACATAGACTATCACATCATAAACATAGAAGACTATCACGAAACTCTAAATCACTATTAAGGTCAAATATTCAAAATATACAATAGGTTCTCACTACCCTATTCACATGAAATATTACTACATCAAATGCAAAGGTATTGACACTTTGGGAGAAGACATTCATAGTTTGTAAGTTGAATGGCCAAGAGAATGATAGTGACAACTCATTACTATATGAGAACTATATATATATATATATATATATATATATATATATATATATATATATATATATATATATATATATATATATGTCAGATTTGTAGCATCAATAGCACAAGATACAACAAATTCAATGACACAGTTCAAATTCAAGATACAACAAAATCATATATATATCATATTTTAATGACTCTGATTCTATTAATACACATAATGATGACTTTTTTAACTTAGATAGTTCCACATTTAGTGATTGTGAGTGTTCTAAAGAACATAAAGTGAATTAAATTGGACATAAAGAACATACCTTAGAATTCATATTCGAGTTGACCAATCCTCCAAAATTTGGCTTCAAAATCCTCAAATTATTCTTTTTCGCAAGTTTGATTATGAATTCTATATAATTCTAGAATAGGATTAGTGAAATTTATGGAAAAAACAAACATTTATCATCAAATTCAATCTATATCAATGGTAATTAGCTTTGAAACACTATGAAACATGAAACTTTGAGTTTAAATAATCAAATTTTGTCCAAAAACATGCAAAATTAGTTCTTCTACGTTGAAAAAACAAAAAACGTGGTGGATTGATCAAAAAATGATTCTTAATATGTCAAACAACATGAAAAAGTGTTTTCTTGTTTGATAGCATGCATGAAAAGTAGGGAATAATAGACATGTGGGGTCTGAATCATGGATCCCACATGGTTTTTTCCCATTTTTTTGCTTCACATAATGCGAGCACGTTCTGGGAAGCATGAAAATATTAAGCTTTCATTCCAACCAAATTCATTCCTAATCAATCCTAAATCATCCCTAATCCATTCGATTTCATCTCCAGTCATCCCTAAACCACTTCTAATCATCCCTAAACCACTTCACACCATCCCTAAAACCATTCTAATCATTCCCAAATCATTCCTAATCTAGTCAATTTCACCTCTCATCATCCCTAAACCAATCCATTTCATCCCAACTCCATCCCAAATCAATCTAAGCTTCATCTCAAACCATCCCAAAAATAATCAAAATCAACAAATACCTCACCAGGAGCCATTAGAACATCATAAGCGCCAATCTGTCAATCATTTGCACCATTTTGTATATCATATGTGCCAATCTACTCCTTAGTAGCACCTACCTATCAATCACAAGCATCATTCTACACCTACCCTCTCACATGTGTCATTTTACCCTTTGCTAGCCATAGGAGCCAACATCATAAGCACCAATATGTCAGTCATTTGCACCATTCTATACATCATATGTACCAACCCTAAACCCGATCAACCCTAAACCCCTATCTTCTTGTCTCTATCATCCCTCTACCTCTCAATCTCTCTGCGTATGTCTCTCACCATGTCCCTCACCCTCTATCTCCCTATCTCTCCCTCTCTAAACTCCTAACCCCAAAACCCTAAACCGATCAACCCTAAACCCTATCTCCTTATCTCTATCATCCCTCAACCTCTCAATCTCTCTACCTATGTCTATGGCCATGTCCCTCACCCTCTATCTCCCTATCTCTCCCTCTCTAAACTCCTAACCCCTAAACCCTAAACCCCTATCTCCTTGTCTCTATCATCCCTCTACCTTTCAATCTCTTTGCCTATGTCTTTGGCCATGTCCCTCACCCTCTATCTCCCTATCTCTCCCCTCAGTCTCCTCTATATCTCCCTATCGGTCCTCTCTCTCTAAACCACATATTTGTCTCTGTACTTGCCTCCATTATACCTAGGTTATGATGGTTTTGAGAGCAATCCACATATCATTATCAAGAGAGAAAAGCTATTGGAACTAGGTGCATTCCAATATGCTCTATCAAGGAGAAGGAAGGGTTAAGGTGGAATTAATAGTCTTGTAATGCTTTTATCTTTATGTTTTTAACCTTCAATCTTTTATGTTCTTCAACAACAATACCCAACATGGAAGTGGGAGGTGCAAAAAGAGGCATACCAAACTAAAGAACAAAACCAAGAGGAGGATAAAAATATGAAATGGTTTGGATAGGATGGGGAGGGGAAGATGAACCATTTAAAGAACTAAAAGAGGTAACTTTAGCACCAATTCCTTGAAGCAACTCTATACCAAATGAATTATTAATGAACAATACATGAGGGGCTCAACTAAATATTTAAGACTATCAAGATTGATTGAACTAGCAAGCTCATGTGCAAAGTTTATTATTTCAAATGTCCCTCATGATCAAAGTTCTTAACCTTGGGTTGAATAGTAGCAATAACAATAACAATGTCCATGTTAACACCATCAAAAATACCAATATCAACAAAATGGGCCACTTGAGGATTGAAATGAGGGCTTCTCCTTTAGGGAAAACAAGGATGTGGATGAGACCTTGGTATGTAAACAACTCATAAAACCCTAAAAGAAAAATCACGTAAAAGGCAATAATATATGTTTAAAATTAAAAAATGGCAAGCAATCAAATATGTAAATAAATTAGCAATCAAAACCCTTGATTTTATTTGGGAACATGTTAGGCAAGGATTTGTTCTTCTTTGGTCAAGCCCCTATACAAAACATTTTAACAGTGATTAATAAATTTTGAATATAACAAACAAGCATACACTATGCCTAGGATGATGATGCAAGATGATAATGCAATTAAGATGTTCTACAATGCCATAATGATGCTCTCGTGTGAATTTTCCTCCAAGATGTGCAAATAGATTAGGCATGGTCTTAACTACAACAACATAGCACACAAATTCATACAAAAGTATGTTAGGTGATTCACAACAACTAATAGGAAAAAAACAACAAAATTCAATTTAAAATATAATTTTTAAAATTTAAAATTTAAATCTACATATATAAAAGTAACCCAAGTCAATTCCAAATCCATAAATCTAAATCAAAATAAAAATAAAAATCTAAAAAACAAAATCAAATCCTAAAAAATATAATAAAAACAAATAATAATAAAATTATGAACCAAATTTAACGTAAGAATAGCCTACTTATAAACTTGTTATTGTATAAATTACAATCTAATCAAAGTGGGCCAAAGCATGAAGGAAAAGGACATGGGTTTGAGATTTTCAAAACATTTCAATAATAATAAGTAACCTCTTCGTTCTCCTCGTGGTCAACCTTATAACATTTATTTTTTTATTCTATATTGTTTGGTAGCACTCATCACCTTTTCTATTTAAATATCTCTTTATGACTTAAGAGTTCAACATATTATCTACTTAGAAAAGGAATACATGTATTGACCCATCACTCCTCGTTGAGATGTCCCTCTCTTGGTCGAGTCACACCTAGTTGAATGGCTGAAAATCAATTTCAAAGGTTAAAACCTTAAAAAATAATTTAAATTTTGGTTGATGCTTACTATCCAAGGATTGTGGATGGTGAAAAGGAAGGATGACCACATTGTCAACATAACAAAGAATATTGTGGACCACCTTTCTTGGAATATCCTTATCATGTAGGCAATTGCCATATCCAAAAGAAAACAATTGTTTTAAAAAGAAATAGATTTACATTTCCTTGTTGGTACTTTTATAAAAGATTACGTAGATTCAACATTATATGGTGGCTGGACCCACCTAAGACAACCTTGTTCTAGTCAAAGAATATGCAAGATGTGGGTTTTATGACCTCTCATAAATATTTAAATAATTGCATGTTTGGAGTTAAATTTTTCATATGAAATTCTTTTTTAAATGATATAATCACTCAAATGTGTGCTAGTCCTCCTTAGTTGAGGTGTTTCATTGTCATCATTAAATGTATTAAGGTTGGAAGATAGGATGAAGTGGGGAAGAAAGAAAATTGGGCTTTACGAGGATATTATGGTTTCTCTCGCTCAACGCAAACGCAAAAAGTTATTATTGACAACTTATGGTATTTAGATTTGGAAATAAGGTAATCATAATTAAAGAGTTTAAAAAGATTGGGAACAAGGCACAAAGATAAATTTTATTTACAATAAGAAATTATATATATATATATTTTTTGAGAATAAATAGCACTTAAACATTTATAATAATGTGATAATTTTATAAATAAATTTTTTATAGTTTTTGAAAAAATTATTAATTAGAATTAAATATTGTTTACTTAAAATTTAAGTTTAATATTGTTTCCTTAATTAGAATCTTACTGTGTACATAAAAACAAAACATAGTTAACATATATGTTTTTTTTTTAAGTAGATTTTTAACATATATATACAAACCTTTTATATAATCCTTTAAGATTTATTAAATAACTATAGAATTTAAGTAAATAAAAATAATTCAAGATTGATATTGATATCTCTCAACATTTTTAGATAGATGTATTCAAGATATTATATATGAAAACCTATAAAGAAAGAGAAATATAAACCTTTATATTATATAAAAAAAGCCTTTATTTATAATACCTTATGCTTATAATACCGTGTGTGTGTGTGTGTGTGTGTGTGTGTGTGAGAGAGAGAGAGAGAGAGAGAGATGTAATGCCCCTCATTTTTGGCTTGTGACAGTTGATAGTTTTTTTATTGCACTTAGATAGTTTTGAGACATTTGGTTGTTAGACTTATGGTTTATGCTTATTATGTTCATGATGGACTATGGTTGACTAATGTGGTTATTGACATGTGTTATGAGTAGGATGATGACATTATTGTTCTTACAGTTTATGATGTATTTTGACATGATTAGTTGATGGTTAATTGATTATGCAGAATAATGTTACTATGTTTTATGGATTGAATGTTATCTGATTGTCAGTTAGAGATGTTTGTGCTATTGTTATGCTTGAGAGCAGGGACGGTATCTATTACTCATTTCGAGCACCCTACTACGTTGCGATTCCCTGACTCCATGTGTTTGATATATATGCATATGTTCGTATACAACCTATCATTTTGTTGCAGGTTGCAGGTACCAGGCATCGACTCCACCTGACTTAGCAGGTCTGAGCGTGCACTTACTCCAATGGATAATGTTGATGGGAGATAACATAAGGTTTCCCTAGGTCAATTCCCGTTTTCAGTTTGTGTAATGGGTCTTGATGCCACTCTGGGATTCTTGCCTCGGTATTTGGTCGTCATGTGGTATGTAGAGTTATTGTCAAGTTTTGCTTGTTAAGCCTATGTGTATTTTGGAAATGCATTAATTATTATAATAATAATGTTATTAATAAGTTAGATATAGTGTTATTTATTAGTCGTTTTTTTAGCAATGCGAATTTGGGAATATTATTTAAGTAATTTTAAATTTAATTAAATTAATTATTTTAATGATTTTATTAAGATATGGTCCTAAGTCATTAATATTTTTTTATTATTAATAGTATATGGTAAGTTAAAGAATAATATTAATTAATAATTCTTTTCATGTGAGTTGTCGAATAAAATTCCTGACTTGGGGAATCTCTCTGGAAAGTAAATTTAATTGTTTTCTCTTTTTAGGGGGTTAGTGGGATTTTGAAACAGATTCTGGTAGTGGAAAATTAATGGAGTTTGCCTATTTTTATTTTTGGGGGGTTTTATTTTGAGGAAGGAGTCGTTCTGAAAAAGATAGACATAAATTTGGGGAAAATATTGTTACGAGAAATGGGGGAAGAACTTGAAGAAGCTGAAGAATTTGAAGCCTTGAATCGAAAGTCTGGGCATGTTTACTTGTAATTTTGCTCAAATTTGATAAAACTAGTTATGTCTCTGTTGAATTTCTTATGTAGATTTTGAACATGTCTCCTTAAGCCATTGGTCCTCTCTTCCCGTTGCCATCTAAATCAGAAGTTCTCTGTATCCATTGCCATAAAATGAGAATTTAGAAACCAATGATGGCTCTGTGGAATCGATAGTGTTAGGGATGTTATTTAAAACTTTTTATCTTGATTCCTCTGGTGGCTGAGCTGTCGTACAACCCCCTCAACCTTCCTCCATCTAATTTATGCCTAAAGTCAACAAAAGTGGTATGTGTTTATTTGGGGTCGATGTTGCTTAACTCTGTTTCAAACTGCAACCTTCTCCTGCCATCACTGTACTGCATCACCCTTGATCTTCTCTGAGTTGTGTTTCTGCCTGAAGTAGCAAACATTGAATGGCTAAGTTTTGACACCTTAAACAATGTAAACTTTGATTTTTTCTTCCTCTATTCTGCCGCCGCCGTATGGCCTGCCCCTATCTCATTTGAAATTTGTCAAAGCCTAAAGTATGATTTTGTTGGTGCTAGATTAATTCATTTCTTGTATTTGTTGTCCTCCTGATGGTCACCGTACGGACTCTCTCTCCTACCCTTCCTTGAAACCTTCTTTTTGCCTGATGGAAAAACGTTGCAGTTTGGGTATTGACGCCTAACTGTTGCTTGTAACATCAAATTTGTATCATTTCTGCCTTCTTCCTTACCTAGCGCTGGTTGTACACCTCTAATCATGGATATTTCTACCAAATTGGATTCTTATTCCTTAAACTTTATGCCAAACATCTTCTAAGCCATACACTTGGGGTTGCAATTTCTGTAGAAAAAAAATAATAACCTTCATTCAATTCTTCTCTAAACAGGAATGAAAACCTTTGTATATTCTACTCAGATTTCCTTGCTAAAGCCAAAAACATATAAACAAGTATGCCTAAGATCAGTTTAGCAAGTTTCAAATTCTAGGAAGTAAAATAGAAGTTTAGATTTAGAATAATTCTGCTTTAGTTATGTAAACTGGTAGTTGATAAATAAGAGCATATAGGAGTTCATAGTTTTCTAATGGTTATGTTGAAAGTAATCAATTGATATATGGAATCTAGAGTACAAATATAGATACTATTTTACTTGTTTTCTTTTAAATTATACCATTTTAAATATATGCTTTCATTATTAAATAGGGTTATTAGTGGAAAGTCTTTGAATTTCAAGCTTGATTAGTATTAAATTTTATAATGGGGATTATCTTAAATATTAATTATTAAATAATTTATCGCTAGAAAATAGATCTTGTGTTAAATGTGGTACCATTGCCTTAGATGGAGTTATGACATTTAGAGTCGAATAATAGATCATTGTCTATAAAGAAAGTTAAAACCTTTTGTTGAAATTTTGTTGGAGTCATCGAAAGGTGTTGATCGAATTTAAATTTGGATATATAATATTCTTTGTGGTATTGCTCAATGTTCAATGCAAACCAATGTGTTTTAATTGAGTCGTTGCTCAAAAAGAATTGATTCTTGAGTCTCACAGTTTTAATTTCTAATGGAATGTCATAGTCATCTAAATCCTCATTTTTTTTCCATATCAGGAAATGGATGTATTAATAGTGGTATTGTGTTTCAAGTTACCCGACTCTAGAGGTTAGACTACTTGGGTTTCAGTATAATTCTGTGTTATGTCATTTTTAATGTTTAATTGATTTGAGATTTTGAAGTGGATAGGGGAAAGTTTTATTGTTTGAGGTTGAAATTTGAAATAATCTATGTAATGTTTTGGTTTGCCAAAAGATAGAGGCCTTACGATCCCTTGTCCATGCATGTTATTTAATTGGTTTCTGGATGTTGGTTAGGGGTTTCTAGTTGCATGTAGGAGAGTGGCTTCTATGGTGGGGCCGGTGCCCAAAGTGGCCGCCTAGATAACCCCATGGAAGTTGTAATCAAGTGATAACTTAATAATTTATCTAGGTGGGTTAGGTAGTTATTCACATAACAAGATAAGTTTGATGCATCACCCATGCCTTGAGTGCTCTCATAGGCTAAGGATGGGATGAGAAGGCTTGGTTGGCAAGATCGACCTCCTTGTGTCCATGAGAGGATGTGTCGATTTCGCATGTGTCACCCTATGGGTCCGGTGCCTAGAGAGAGGTCGCCAAGATAACCATACATGGGGCCTGGTTTCTAGTGAGAGATAGCCTGGATAACCCATGCTAGGACCATGCGATGACACTCTCCCTACTGCAGTCTGGTTACTTCCTCTTTATCTTTTATTGTTGCCTCTAGAGTACTATCTTGTCTTTATGATTTGTGTAGTCTTGATGATCTGAGTTGTTTGTGTCAAGTCTATATTTGCTTGCTTGTATCCTTGACTTAGTGGAACCTCATTGTTATCTCCTAGCTCAGGGGGTGGACCTCAGGGTTCCACATGGTTGGGTGGAAGAGCTTAATCCATTAGTTTTCTTGGTCCTCCTGGTTTGTGTTTCCACAACTGATGTGTTCCAGTTCTAGATCTATGCTTGCCTCATCAGAGCTATATCCTACTTTTAGAATTGTATAATCTTGTTGTATATTGTGAACCGATGTAATTGGTCATGAATCTTGTAATCATGTAATCTTGTAGTTGATGTGCTGAGTGCTTCTGGATTTGACTGCGTTTAAGATTTTTCCCTCAACGTTTCGGATCACACTCCGTGATCCATCATCAGGAGAAAGATAGCCAGAGAAGAGAATTAAAGTGATCAATTGCAGACTAAGACTGAATAAAAAGAGTGGGGTGGTGTGGCACGGGATCCAATGGGTCACATGGGAGAAGAGCCAGAGGCTCAAGGCTAAGGGACACAAGAATAAAAGAAGTTAAGAATAAGAGAAAAATAAATGAAAAAATAAATAAAAAATAAAAACTAGATGAAAGGGGGGAGAACCACATAAATAAACTAAATATGAGGGTAAATCTAAATGATAAACTAACAAGATAAATTAAAGTCAAAAGACAAAAAGGAGAAAAATTAACAAAGGAAGCACAAGGTAAATAGGTAAATAAATAAATAAATAAAAAAAAAAATTAAAAAAGACCATAATTAATTAAAATTAGCAAACCAAAAATTAAAAAATTAATAGAGTAAGAAAATAGAGAAAAAATAATTTAAATCCCATTAAAGAAAATGAACAAGATCTTATGTAATTGTTTATATCTGTAAATGAACAATGTAATTCTGTTGTATCAAAATGTATATTACTTGTATTGATATGAAATTATGTTTATCGGATGCAATTATGTTCCCTAGAGGTGTTAGTTTATCATGTTGTGAATAGTGTCAAATTTATTTAATGTTAATGCATTTACTTGCTTCAAAAAAAAAAAATTCTGTAATTTTAAGCACATGTTAGTCTAACTCTCTAGGGTTACATGATGGGGTATCACATTTGGTATCAGAGCCAAGTTTAAACACTGGGTACTCTAGTTATAATTGAGCCCATTATGTGACCTAGTGCTTAAACTTTGTAGATTAAATTCTTTTCCTTGTTCGTATTCCTTGCTTTGATTTCATCCTTTGGAGGTATGTGTGTGTAGGAAGATGCCTAGAGGTCGAGGTAGAGGTCGAGGTCAAGGTCAGGGTAGGGGTCGAGGGAGAGGTGCTGGCGGTACACCTCCTCCTAGTTCTCCTCATGAGAGTGCCCATGAAGGCGGGGGTCAGAATATGGAAGGTTAGGGTCAACCTGAGGGAGCCCGGTTGCGACAGTTACTTGAGGAGGCCCTTGCCCATTTAGGCCCTAGACAGGAAGTAGAGAAGCCTAGAGGGGGACAGGAGGTAGATTAGCCAGAAGCTAGGGAAAGAGAGAGATCACCTAGGCAGAGAGAATTGACAGCTGAGTAGGAGGCCACTTTAGCCAGTCATATGAGAGACCTTCTGAGGGCACACCCTCCCACCTTTGATGGAGCTAGTATTGGTCTAGAGGCAAAGACTTGGTTACTAGATATAGGCAGGTGTTTTTCCATGCATCCGTATGGCAGCAACACCAAGGCTAGATGTACTATTCTACATCTCAGAGGTTTTGCTTCGACTTGGTGGCATTTAGAGGAGCAGAAGCTGCACTTGGACATTAGAACTATCTCTTGGGAGTTGTTCTTAGAGAGATTCAGAGCCCGTTTCCTATCTGACCATTGGAGGCAATATCGCGCATATGAGTTCCATGAGCTGAGGCAGATGGCCATGTCAGTTGAGCAGTATAAGCGTAGATTTTATGAGCTCAAACAGTATGCGGGCATTGGAGATGAGGAGACTATGTTAGTGTAGCATTTTATTAGGGGCTTGAATGCCTGGATCAGTGGAGGGGTTCATGTATTGGAACCTAAGACTATGGAGGTAGCAGTGGAGAAGCCCAGTTAGTGGAGGAGAATCTGGGGATGGCACTAGGAGGACATACAGTGTGCATATTGGTAGTGCATCTTCTGTAAGTGTTGGTGGTCAGTCTCAGGAAGCTGGCTCTTTGAGAGGCCATCATGCACCCAACAAAGGCAAGCAACAACAATAGTGTTCTCAATCTCAACCAAAGGATTCTCAGCCTCTGCAAGATAATAGATTCCTAAATAGGAAGGATCGATCTTGGCAGCAGAGCAGGCGTAACCGCTTCAATTAGCCAACTCAGAGTACACAGTCTGCAGTGAGTAGAGATAACTTTTAGTAGTACAATGCTTCTTTGGGTGGCAGAGGTTTTGGTAGAGGCACAGGATGTTACTCTTGTGGACAACAGTGCCATATAGCCAAGAAATGTCCACAAAGGAATGCTTCAGGATTTGGTTAGAGGCTAGCAACTTTAGAGCCGACCGTAGGTGACGCGGGGAGGTCTCATAGAGTGTTCATAGGAATTGAGCATCACTAGGCAGAACATTAGGGGATAGTCTTGGAGGCCACAAGTAAGGGATAGGCAGCCTTCTTTGGAGATTGTGCATGAGTTGCAGCATCAGGAGTAGACTCTCATGGGCAGAGACGTGGAGCAGGTCAGGGTCCAGTGGGATCCTAATGATGAGACTTTTGCTACCTAGGAGGATGCTTCCAGGATGAGAGAGTTATACCCTTACTTATTTGCAGGCTTCCAGGAGTAAGCCTGATTCAAGGGGGAGGATGTAATGCCCCTCATTTTTGGCTTGTGACAATTGATAGTTTTTCTATTGCACTTAGACAGTTTTGAGACATTTGGTTGTTGTTGATTATATAAGTTGGCAAAAACCAGATGCCAAACCCTTACATTAAGACAAAAAGAGATCACAGAGGCTCAAGCACAAAAAGAGCTACAAGACCACTACAACATAAATAGCATAAACAACATATACAACCTATAGACAACATATAGTAAGTAGCAGAAGATAGACAACATAAAAAGAAACAGAACTAAGGAGATACATTCTCCCAACCTTTAGCCAGAAATTCAACAAATTCATCAAGTTTTTAAATTTCTCCTCCTCTTCATTAGCACGAGCCCCAAGATCCTGTAACAAAGAGAGGTTAAGAATCATCGTACGACTAAGCACGCTGCTTATGAGCTCTCCCATAGAAGAAACCTTCTGCTCCAGCTCCTCCACATGACCCCTCAAGATATCAAGATCATGCCTATGGTCATCCCCTTCCTCAGTCTTGTCACCAACCTCCTCCATGATCATCCTCTCCCCTTCGCCAGCATTGTCCATAGGATCACTGTTAGCACCTCCCAAATCATCAACCTGTTTCCTTTCATTCTTACCTGCATCATCTTCAGAGATCTCTTAAACATCAAAATCTTTAGAATTCAGTTGATCATCCCCCTACATGGAGGCATCAGAAGCACTTTTAGAGTAGTCAATTAGTTTAGCTTGCGGCACAGGCTTTCCAGCAATCCTACCTGACCTCCTTACCCCATAAGAGAATCCCTTCTTCTTATCTTTAGCAGACAAATTAGCTTTATGTTTATTGCTAGGTCCCACAAGGTCACTGCTTAGTTTCTTATGGGTCCCCACAGAGTCCCCCATAATATCCTCATCCAACTCCCTGATTTTTCTCTTCTTGCTTTTCACACTCCCTTTAGAAGCTGGAGTATGAGCAACCTTCACCGTGGTGGTCTCCTCAGTGGCCATAGAGAAATAAACCCCTTTCATTTTGTGTGAAACACGGGAAGGGCAAGGTTCCTCATAAATGACAAGATTAAGGGGGTCGAGGTTGGCATAAAGCTCACCACTAGGAGTCTGAATTGGCTTAGGCAGCTCCAAAGCAAGATGAAAATTATATAAACAAAGGATAAGACCTTGGTGCAAAGGGACAGGCTTTTTAGAAGGTTTCTTATCCATCTTAGCTTTAGCCCTAAAAATAGAGTGTTCAAGGGACGACAATAAGTAGAAAGAGAAACTGATAAGAGCATTATGCCTGAAATGATTAAGCAAAGGGAGGTGATAATTATAAAACCTGGTAAACTGACCCTCGAATGTGAAGTATTTCATGAGAAGGAAGTACATCTCATCCCACGGCTCTGGCATCTTGGCCCATTCAAACCCTCCCTAGTAGGGAACTAGTTCCTCTCCTTCACCCAAAAATAGCTTCTAGTTCGATTGATCAGCCACCTTCGCCTTCCTTTGCAACTTATTCCCCTTAGTAGACAGATAATTCTCCATGGCAATGACTTGCTCAAAGATCTCAAAACCAATTCTTCCTATAGTAACTCTACGATTTTACCAGGACCGGGCAAATTACACAGACAAATTTTCATCAAACCCATTAAGGCATTCCAGAAAAGGGCTAATTCCACCTTCCTTGCAATAATGCCAAACCACAACATTATCCTTGAATTTGTAGTAGGAAATTGGCTCCGTGTGAATCCTGTCTCCCCCCATTCTCTCCTTTCTCTCAAAGACATAGAAAACACAAAGCCAAGAATTCACAGAGTGTTTTTGAAAGGTAATTGTAACAACTTGGGAAGGAATAATGAAAATGAGGCTGCACGAGTCATCATTATTCAGGAGCACCTTCCTAAAAACCAAATGATGCTAGCCCTTCCCATGCTCAAGAATGATAATCATAAATTTCCTATGATTACCATATAACCAACTCGCCTTAACGTGAGTGATAAATAATGTTGAAATGACATTAAACAAAGAAGTACAATAGAGGTTGTACTTCAAAATACACATCAGCAAAGCCCAAAAAAACTAACTAAATAGGCTAGCACCCTCTGTATGATGAGTCATCCTTGACAAGTCATCTCTTTTTGAATCAATTCCCTTATATTCGTAGGAATATTTTTAAATTGGCACCAACATCGTCAATTCGTAAATCGATGACCATAATCAGCAAGGGCATCAGCAACCCTGTTCCCCTCTCTATAAATATGAGAGAGTTCCACTCTAGAGATCCTCTAAACAAGGATTTGGATATCCACAATAATGTCCTTGAGTTTCCACCCACATGTCGACGCATTAGTAACTGCATCAATGATCAATTTTGAATCCCCCTGGATATGCAAATGCAAAATGTCAAGAGAAATAGCCAATTTCACCCCCCATATGAGAGTAGAGGCTTCAGTATAATTATTACTTTGAATACCTATCCCACCAACATAGGTAGCAACCAGCCTCCCTTTGTCATCCCTAATAATCCCATCACCACTAGCCTTACCATTAGACTTAGAAGCTCCATCAAAGTTAAGTTTGAACCAATGGGACCTTGAAGGGATCCATCTAGTATTTAATCTCTGAATCTATTTAGAGTTATCATATGCCCAAATTTGGTTTAAAATTCTACAATTGACTACAATTTATTCTTCCTCTTGAGTAAGTGGTTTGTCAACAGTTTTGATGTGGGAGCTAACAACACTTTCAATGAGGATCTTAGAAAAAGATTGGAAGACTTGAGAGGAATCCCTGACAGCTTCCCTAAATATTCTGTTATTCTGTTCCTTCCATAAAGTCCAACCAAGGAAGGGAAGAATTTGGTTCCAAAGCTCCACAAGCCAAGGATGTGAGAAAGTAGGACACTAATTAGCAATGACTTCCCTAATATCAGGATTACAAACCCATTGAATGCCAAAATTCTTTAAAATTGTACTCCAAATTTCCATGGCAAAATCACAGTGAAGAATTAAATGAGAAATAGTTTCCTCCTTCTCAAGGCACAGGAAACACCTATTCACCAGAGTGAATCCCCTCCTCTGCAAATTATCTTGGGTTAAAATTTTATTATGAACAATAGCCCACCAAAACATATTAACTTTAGGAATAAGCTTATGATTCCAAACTTTCCTCCAAAGCTCATTTTTATGAACATCAGGGATCAACAGATGGTAAGCAGAGTTAACCGAAAAATGACCTCTCTTATCAGGCCACCAATACAACTCATCTTCCCTAGGAAAGAGAGGGATTCTAACACCCAACAACATTTGTTGAATAGAACTCATCCTAGGGATAAACTTAGAGTGATGAGCACAACAATCAAGAAGATTTTTCCAAAGTCTGATACCATTCTCACTATGGATATAATGGCAAACTTTTGACCCAAAAAACTATTTGGCAATACCAGCAACAATCCCATAATCCCCCTGAGTATCAAGGGCCTTGTCAACAACCCAAGTGTCCTCCCAAAAATTTATAGAATTACCATTCCCCAATTTCCACCTAAGCCCTTGTTTGAGTAAGCTTCTAGACTTCAGCATTTTGTTCCAAATAACAGAGCCCTGAGGAAGCCCCTCCTGATAAAGGAAACTAAGATTGTCAGTTCCATGTAAATACTTAGCTTGCACAATGGCCACCCATTCTTTATGGCTATGGACCAAATTTCAGTTAATTTTAGTAAGGAGGGCTTTATTCATATTTCTTATAGATCTAATATTAAGACCCCCATAGGATTTGGGAAGGCAGACTTTCTCCCAACTAACCAAAGGCATTCTCTTTTTATCTTCCAAACATGTCCATAGAAATTTTCTTTGGATTTGCTCCAATTTGTCAGCAATAAACCTAGGCATTTTAAAAAGAGATAGAAAATAAGTAGGAATACCTTGAAGAGAAGCTCGTAAGAGCTGTAATTTACCAGCACTACTCAGGAGCTTCCCCTTCCAGCCAATCAACTTCTTTTGAGTTCGTTCCAAAATCCTGGAGAGACATCTTTAACAGTTAGAGGAAGGCCAAGATAGACAACAGGAAGATCAGCCTCAACACAGCCAATGATATTAATATTTTTTATCCAGAGATCAGCCTGAGTATTGAAAAAATACACATTGCTTTTCTAAAAATTTATGTGTTGACCAGAAGCTTTGGCATAGTCATTGAGAATATTCTTCCAACTTCTAGCTTCAACCATAGATGAGATACCAAAGAGGATGGTATCATTCACAAATTGCTGCATAGACATAGGAGGTATAGAAGAAGCAGGTTTATTGCCCACAATTTCCTTAGAGGTAATCTTAGAGTGAACATATCTCCCAAGGGCCTCAGCCATCATGATAAATAAATATGGGGAAAGAGGATCTCCCTATCTAATCCCCCTCGTGGAAGAGAAAAAACCTCTGGGTACCCCATTAACCACGACTAAGAATTTAGCAGTGGAGACAGCTTCCCGAATGCTCGAAGGGAGAGTTTATCATTAAAACCAAATTTTTGAATAACCTTAAAAAGAAACTTCCATGAAACTCTATCATAAGCCTTAGAGATGTCTAGCTTTAGAACCATACCAGGGATCTTGCTCTTCTCCATAGAATGAATAGTTTCATTAGTGGATATAACAACATCTAAAATCTGACAACCAAGGACAAAGCCTTTCTGAGAAGGGGAAATAATTTTATCCAGAAAAGGTTGGAATCTCAGAACAAGCAATTTGGTACACAGCTTATAAATAGTATTGCACAAGCTAATAGGTCTGAAATCAGTAAGGTGCATAGGATTTGGCTTCTTAGGAACAAGAACAATAAAAGTATTGTTGATCTGCTTTAGAAAATTACCAGTTCTGAAGAAATCCCTACTAGAAGTAGTTACATCAAAGCCCACAATATCCCCATATTCCTGAAAAAATATTGGAGGAAAGCGATCAGGGCCTGGAGCTTTGAAGGGACCCATGGAGAATAAGATAGCACAAACCTCTTCCTTAGCAATTAGTTTCAACATTTCGATGTTGTCCTCCTCCATAATCAACGAGGGGATTTTATCAAGGAACTAATCCATAATCTGCCCATTGACAGTATTATCAGCTTGTTCTGACAACAAATTCTAAAAAAACAAAGTAGCTTGATTCCCAATCTCATTGTCCTCTATGATAGTATTGCCATCCTCCAAACATAATTTAGAAATAGAATTAACTTTCCTATGCTTGATAGCTAAAAGATGAAAAAAAGTAGTATTCTGATCCCCTTCTTTGAGCCATTGAACTCTGGACTTCTGTTTCCAAAAAAATTCTTCTTTACTCATAAGGTTCTTCCAGTCAGAAATCATCACTTTCCTCCTGGGAAATGTCTTCTGTAATAACTCCTTGAGCCATTAAATTTTGAAGGTCAGCTAGTTTACCAGAGATAGTTTTCTTTTGAACAAACACATTACCAAAACTATATTTGTTCCAGCCACAAACCTCTTGTTTAATATGTAGGAGCTTCTTGACCAACCTAAACATAGGAGTACCCTGAACCGGAATTTGCCACCAATGAGTCAAAAGACTCCTAAAATCTTTATGTTTAATCCACATAGCTTCAAATCTAAAAGGGAAGGGACCATGCCTGTGCTGGGCCATCCAATTAAAGAGAATAGGATTATGATCAGAAATAGTTCTTGGTAAAGCCACCAAACTCAAATTAGGGTGATTATCCTAGTTATTTGATATAAGGAATTTGTCCAACTTAACTTGTATCATTTGATCCCCTCTTCTTCTGTTAGACCAAGTAAAATTCTGATTCTGAAGCTCCACATCCAACAACCCAAAGGTATTGATAAACTCAGCAAAATCAAACATACTATCAAAATAGTCAAGAATATCCCCAATTTTCTCTGAAGGGTATTAAGGAGTATTAAAGTCTCCAGCCAACATCCAAAGAGAATGAGGGGAAGTGGAAAGGAGAGTAGACAAATCTATCCACAAGCTTTTCCATAGGGCCCTTGTGTTTGGGGCATAAATATTGATTAGGGACCAATTAAAAGAAGGCAAAGAGAAGTTGACAATCAGAAAATACTTACTGGAAACAGTAAGAGTACCATGAATTTTAGCATCATTCCACATAAAAATGATCCCTCCAGAAGCACCCATAGTAGGGCTGATGCAAAAAGCAGCATTGGGCCAGATTCTATCAGCTATCATCTTAAAGTTCTCCTCAGTCATTTTAACTTCCTGAAGTAAAAGAATATCTATTTTATGATCCATAATACAATTCTTGACTTCAAACTATTTGGTGGGGCTATTAAAACCCCTCATATTCCAAGAAAGAATTCTCATTTGGGAAGTTTTTGAGATTGAATCTCTAGTGTTTTTTGTTTACCACTGGCAATCTCCCTAGCAATCTCTCATTGCCTTCTTTCTCTAAGGGTCGATCTTCCTTGCCTAGAGTCTGTTCCAACATTAGCAGACTTTTTAGTCCTACGATTCTTTTTCTTAGGGGTAATCCACTCATCTTGGTCATTACAATTCCCACTAGGTCTGATTCCAGTGATCGGAGAAGGAATAGCAGACTAATTCTCAAAAAACCCCTCCTTCAGGGTCCCAACAGTGGACCTATCTATGGCAGAAGACCTCTGCTTGGAAGAAGGTTGAATAGTCTCAACACTATTATTGCAATCAGATTCTGGGATTTGGGCATTTGGCACATTAGTTACAGGGGACCCTTCACCATCATCAGTAGCCTTAGCTGACTGGGATTGAATCTCACCATCTTCAAGCACCAGGGGATTCTTTGTATCTTGCTGATCAAGGTTCTAGCAGTCAATACGGTCAGCCTTCTGAACACCCAACTCCATATTCCTCTTAGTAGTCTCTTCTGCAAGATAGCTTACATTTTCCTCATTACCCCCCATTCCCTAATTGTCAGGGATGTCTTCTTTGGATGAGTTATCATCTGTCTCTTTATTGAGATTGGCATTTTCCCCCACTTTCTTAAGCTTACAATGGGTCATTAAATGACCCTTCTTCTTACATATCTGACAAAATGTAATAGCATTTTCATAAAGGATCGGCTGAGTCCAGATCCCATATTTAGAGTTAAGCTCTATGGTCATGGGGAGGGTTTTGTGAATCTCCACATTAACACAGAATCTAGCATACACACAACGGGATTTAGACCAAGTGGTGTTATCCAAAGTCACATACTGGCCAAAAGTGTTACCAATAGAAGAAAAGATCTTTTCATCCCAATATTCCAAAGGAAACTCCAGGAGCCTCACACAAACTGGGGCAGTCCGATTCAAATTAGTGCTAGGATCAAACCCAAGTCTCCAAGTACACAAAGCAAGAGAATGAGTGCCATATAGCCATGGCCCTCCCATCAAAATGGCTAATATATCCTCTCTACTAGTAAATTTAAAGAGAAACAATCCTCTCACCATAGCTATGGTAGATACACTGCCTTTGACCTTCCATTGATTAGACACCCACTTCCGCACCATTTCAATATTAGGGCGAAGAGAAAAAAACTTACCAACTAGAGCCAGGTCCATGGAGCTGCCACGATTTCCTCAACCAGATCATCAGGTATGTCCAATGCCATACCTTTCACCAATTCCTTTTGAATTGGAACCCTAGAAGTGCCTTTAGGAGAAAGATTCTCCTTTCCTGTCAAAACCCCTTTCCATCCCTTGGAACAATCCTCACCCGCCAATGGCTGGGTCCTAGAGGTACTACCCAAGGTAGTAACCTCCATCATCAAAGGACAAAGAAAGTAGAAACCCTAAAAAAACCCTAGAAAGCCATAGAAAGTAGATCGAAAGCTTAGTTTGAATTTGGTTGTTAGACTTATGGTTTATGCTTATTATGTTCATGATGGACTATGGTTGACTGATGTGGTTATTGACATGTGTTATGAGTAGGATGATGACATTATTGTTATTATAGTTTATGATGTATTTTGACATGATTAGTTGATGTTTAATTGATTATGCAAAATAATATTACTATGCTTTATGGATTGAATGTTATATGATTGTTCATTAGAGATGTTTGTGTTATTGTTATGCTTGAGAGCAGGGACGATGTAGTATTACTCGTTTCAAGCACCCTACTACATTGTGATTCCCTGACTCTGTGTGTTTGATATATATGCATATGTTCGTATACAACCTATCATTCTGTTGCAGGTCGTAGGTACTGGGCATCGACTCCACCTGACTTAGCAGGTCTGAGTGTGCCCTTACTCCAATGGATAATGTTGATGGGAGATAACATGGGGTTTCCCTAGGTTAGTTCCTATTTTCAGTTTGTGTCATGGGTTTTGATGCCACTCTGGGATTCTTGCCTTGGTATTTGGTCGTCATGTGGTATGTAGAGTTATTGTCAAGTTTTGCTTATTAAGCCTATGTGTATTTTGGAAATGCATTAATTATTATAATAATAATGTTATTAATAAGTTATATATAGTGTTATTTCTTAGTCATTTTTTAAGCAATGCGAATTTGGGAATATTATTTAAGTAATTTTTAATTAAATTAATTAATTACTTTAATGATTTTATTAAGATATGGTCCTAAGTCATTAATAATGTTTTATTATTAATAGTATATGGTAAGTTAAAGAATAATATTAGTTAATAATTCTTTTCATGTGAGTTGTCGAATAAGATTCTTGTCTTGGGGAATATCTCTGGAAAGTAAATTTAATTGTTTTCTTTTTTAGGGGGTTAGTGGGATTTTGAAACAGATTCTGGTAGTGGAAAATTAATGGAGTTTGCCTATTTTTATTTCTGGGGGGTTTTATTTTAAGGAAGGAGTCATTTTGAAAAAGATAAATAGAAATTTGGGGAAAATATTGTCACAGAAAACAGAGGAAGAACTTGAGGAAGCTGAAGAATTTGAAGCCTTGAATCGAAAGTCCAGGTATGTTTACTTGTAATTTTTCTCAAATTTGATAAAACTAGTTATGTCTCTGTTGAATTTCTTGTGTAGATTTTGAATCCATTAGTCCTCTCTTCCTGTCACCATCGAAATCAAAAGTTCTCTATATCCATTGCCATAAAATGAGAATTTATAAACCAATGATGGCTCTATGGAATCGATAGTGCCAGGGATGTTATTCAAAACTTTTTATCTTTATTCCTTTGGTGGCTGAGCCATCGTATGGCCCCCTCAACCTTCCTCCATCTAATTTCTACTTGAAGTCAATAAAAATTATCTGTGTTTATTTGGGGTCGATGTTGCTTAACTCTGTTTCAAACTGCAATCTTCTCATGTCGTCACCATACTGCCTCACCCTTGATCTTCTCTGAGTTGTGTTTCTTCCTGAAGGAGAAAACATTGAATGCCAAGTTTTGACACCTTAAACAATGTAAACTTTGATTTTTTCTTCCTCTATTTTGTCACCGCCGTATGGCCTGCCCCTAGCTCATTTGAAATTTGTTAAAGCCTGAAGTATGATTTCATTGGTGCTGGATTAATTCATTTCTTATATTTTGTTGTCTTCCTGATGGTCGCCTTACGGACTCTCTCTCCTTCCCTTCCTTGAAACCTTCTTTTTGCCTAATGGAAAAATGTTGCAGTTTGGGTATTAACACCTAACTGTTGCTTGTAACATCAAATTTGTATCATTTCTACCTTCTTCCTTACCTGGCGTTGGCCGTACACCTCTAATCATGGATATTTCTACCAAATTGGATTCTTATTCCTTAAACTTTATGCCAAACGTCTTCTGAGCCATATGCTTGGGGTTGCAATTTCTGTAGAAAAAAAAAATAACCTTCATTCAATTCTTCTCTAAATAGGAATGAAAACCTCTATATATTCTACTTAGATTTCCTTGCTAAAGCCAAAAACATATAAACAAGTATGCCTGAGATCAGTTTAGCAAGTTTCAAATTCTAGGAAGTAAAATAAAAGTTTAGATTTAGAATAATTCTACTTTTGTTATGTAAACTAGCAGTTGATAAATAAGAGCATATAGGAGTTGATAGTTTTCTAATGGTTATATTCAAAGTAATCAATTGATATATGGAATCTAGAGTATAAATATAGATACTATTTTACTTGTTTTCTTTTAAATTATACCAATTTAAATATATGCTTTCATTATTAAATAGGGTTATTAGGGGAAAGTCTTTGAATTTCAAGCTTGATTAGTATTAAATTTTATAATGGGGATTATCTTAAATATTAATTATTAAATAATTTATCACTAGAAAATAGATCTTGTGTTAAATGTGGTACCATTGCCTTAGATAGAGTTATGACATTTAGAGTCGAATAATAGATCATTGTCTATAAAGAAAGTTAAAACCTTTTGTTGAAATTTTGTTGGAGTCATCGAAAGGTGTTGATCAAATTTAAATTTGGATATATAATATTCTCTATGGTATTGCTCAATGTTCAATGCAAACCAATGTGTTTTAATCGAGTCGTTGCTCAAAAAGAATTGATTCTTGAGTCTCACAGTTTTAATTTCTAATGGAATGTCATAGTCGTTTAAATCCTCTTTTTTTTTCCATATCAGGAAATGGATGTATTAATAGTGGTATTGTGTTTCAAGTTACCCGACTCCAGAGGTTAGACTACTTGGGTTTTAGTATAATTCTGTGTTATGTCATTTTTAATGTTTAATTGATTTGAGATTTTGGAGTGGATAGGGGAAAGTTTTATTGTTTGAGGTTGAAATTTGAAATGGTCTATGTAATGTTTTGGTTTACCAAAAGATAGAGGCCTTATGATCCCTTGTCCATGCATGTTATTTAATTGGTTTCTGGATGTTGGTGAGGGGTTTCTAGTTGCATGTAGGAGAGTGGCTTCTATGGTGGGGCCGGTGCCCAAAGTGGCCACCTGGATAACCCCATGGAAGTTGTAATCAAGTGATAACTTAATAATTTATCTAGGTGGGTTGGGTAGTAATTCACATAACAAGATAAGTTTGATGCCTCCCCCATGCCTTAAGTGCTCTCATAGGCTAAGGATGGGATGAGAAGGCCTGGTTGGAAAGATCAACCTCTTTGTCTCCATGAGAGGATGTGTCAGTTCCGCATGTGTCACCCTATGGGGCCGGTGCCTAGAGAGAGGTCACTAGGATAACCATAGATGGGGGCTAGTTTCTAGTGAGAGATAGCCTGGATAACGCATGCTAGGACCATGCGATGACACTCTCCCTACTGCAGTCTAGTTACTTCCTTTTTATCTTTTGTTGTTGCCTCTGGAGTATTGTCTTGTCTTTATGATTTGTGTAGTCTTGATGATCTGAGTTGTCTGTGTCAAGTCTGTATTTTCTTGCTTGTATCCTTAACTTAGTGGAACCTCATTGTTATCTCCTAGCTCAGGGGGTGGACCTCAGGGTTCCACATGGTTGGGTGGAAGAGCTTAATCCATTGGTTTTCTTGGTCATCCTGGTTCATGTTTCCACAACTGATGTGGTCCAGTTCTAGATCTATGCTTGCCTCATCAGAGCTATATCCTACTTTTAGAATTTTATAATCTTGTTGTATATTTTGAACCAATGTAATTGGTCATGATTCTTATAATCATGTAATCTTGTAGTTGATCTTATGTAACTATTTATATTTGTAAATGAACAATGTAATTCTGTTGTATCAAAATGTATATTACTTGTATTGATATGAAATTATGTTTATCAAATGCAGTTATGTTCCCTAGAGGTGTTAGTTTATCATGTTGTGAATAGTGTCAACTTTATTTAATGTTAATGCATTTACTTGCTTCAAAAAAAAAAAAATCTGTAATTTAAAGCACCTGTTAGTCTAACTCTCTAGGGTTGCATGATGGGGCATCACAAGAGAGGTGGATAAGTTATATGAAAAAAGGGCTAATGAGATATATATACAAACCTTTATATAATCCTTTAAGATTTATAAAATAACTCCTTAAGTAAATAAAAATAAATCAAGATTGATATAAAGGTAACTCTTAAGTAATTAAAATAAATTTATATTATAGTAATACTTTACATTAGTATTCTGATAATGGGATTGACGGACACGTGGCTGTTGGTGTAAGAGGGAGTGTGTGAAGTCATTATTTGTAGCCCGACGACAACAAGAATGAAAATAAATGCGGCAACAAGAGTGTTTCGTGTATTAATTTCCTCTTTCCTTGCATGTTTTGAGTTGGAGTGTTTGGTGGGTGGAAGTTTCCATGGCTTCTACAGCTGGTGCTAGATGTTTAGAGTGGGAAATGGTGGAAAGTGGTAGTGGCATGGGAAAGTTGGAAGTGAAGACACAGAAACAACAAAAGAGGAGGGTAATGGGAGAGGAGGTAGTTGCATACTTTATGGCCTTTGTAGACAAGGAGATTAGCAATCCTACGTTGTGAAATTGGATGGTTCACATTTGGGAATTAGCAAAGAATATGGATGGTTCATCAGGGGTTGAATACGTTCAACAATGGTGAAATTATTATTGGATCCTAGATACACCAAAGGGAGATGGAACACTTTCGATGTGGCCTAGTCCCTATCCAGAGTGACCATGTTATCCAATGTGGCAAGCTCATATCATCTACATGACGATATTGGTGATGTTGTCAACCAGGCATAGTTGTTTGTAGTTGGTGGTTGAGGAGATTGCTAAAAAGATGCAGATCCAACTTCTAGAGGAGGTAATTCCATTATGTTTTGAGTGCTATGACTCAAAGGATGATGATGCCAAAGATGAGGGGACTGTGTCTGCAAAAGAGAATGAGGTTTGCAAAAATGTAATTGTGTTGTAGTTGATGGGTCGAGGCCTATGTAATTTTCCTAGTACCCAAGTAGCTTTCTAAGACTTGATGTTTTTGTTATATTGTGTGATGGGTGTAGCTTTGTAATGAGGCATCAACCATTTTGAATACTAGGTAGGTTGGGTAGTTTAGTATAGTATTATTTTTGGTGACATCTCATCAACAATGATATACTATATGGATTCAATATGAACTCAAGGGTATTCCCCAAATTTTGATGATTCCAAGACCTAAACCAAGTAACTTAGTAAAAAAAATACCTTACATTAATATATTATATATATAAATACACACAAGATGTGGATAAGTTATATGAAAAAAGGGTCATTGAGATTAAGGATGCTTCTATATCTTAGAAGTGTACTTTAAAATAACCTATATATATATATACAAATCCTCTCTTTTATATATATTTTATAAATATAATCTAGATTTATATAAGAGGTGGATAAATTATATAAAAAATAGGTGAGATTAAGGAATGTTTTTTATTTTCTAGAAATGTACTTTAAAAAAAACTTAATTAAAATATATCCATATTATTATAATACTTCATATCAATATTATATATATATAAACCTTGATTATATATATATATATATATATTTGTATAAATATATGAATTTATTTTACTTAAGAGTTATTTAAATTATACAAAGCTTTATATGTATCCAAAAGTATGCACCTTCAGTTATGGTTGTGCCCACTCAATCCTCTTAATTAATGTTCTTCTTTTTTATGTTGAAGGATATATTTTTTTAGTTATGCTATCTCAACCTTGAAGAAATTTTCCAAGACTACAAGAGTTCCTTGCCTAAGATGAGTATCATACTCTTTTCCATTTCATCTTCTCTTTGAATGACTATAATTACACTTAGTATTTCATTGAGGAACTTCATGTCTTCCATTGCATGTTAATGTTTTTCAACATTAATCATGGTTTTAACCATTAATCATCAGCCACCATAGAAGCTGACAACACAGAGTTTGAACAAGTTTGAGCATCCTACCACCACATGGCACAGGCCATCATTATTACTCAAACAAAAATGTGCTAATCATTAAAATAATGTTGTTTATATGTTCAAACTATATATGCTACTAGCATACCTATCTTTAGAAAGATCTATCTAGAATACTTTGAAAGATATCCTTCTTGAAGTGCCTATTTTTGAATCAATGTCATATATAAATTGAATAGGCACATAAAATAGGCATCTCAAGAAAGATATCTCATCTAGATTTTTCTAAATATAAGTATACAAGAACTTTCAATATTTTAAAATACACAAGATATTTAAATATTTAAAATAAATAAATATATTCCTCATGATTTACAAATAAATATTCCTAAAATATCTATATCTTAAAATCAATAAATATTTTAAATAAATATTTTAGAATGTATTCATATTTAATAATGTCATATTTCAGTTATAGATATTTATATTAGAGATTTAATTAAAAATTTATATAGCTTATGCAATTTCTTTATGTAGTTTGTACTCTTTTTTATAGATATGCCTTTTAAATTAAATCATAACAATTAGATAGCAACTGAGGAGGAATTATCTATAGTAAAGTGCTACATAAATTAATATGTATTTATTTAAAAATTTAATATAGATATATTGTGATAGAAGGTTGTAAGAGATTTGTTAATGTTAGAAACATTAAGAATGATTAGATGAATAACTTAGAATACGTAAATTTACTATTTATTATCATGGGTTATTTTTGTAACTGTGTGACCAATCTCACACCTATGGATATGAGTTGCACAAATATATATTTGATCTAGATGAGTAGATATGATCTTTATGAGTCTCTAACCATTCACCTTCAACTTATCTTAAATGCATGTATCTATTCTTACATAAAAATCTTAGTTGTGTTGTTGAGATTTTCATAATGACTAAGAATATGTCTCCCTTTGATCAAACACCTAAATCTATCAAGTCAACAATTTTTAGAAATGATTGAAACATTAGGAAAGCATGCAAAAAGTTTCTAGATAATGATGAAGTATGTAGTATGATAATAAATACTTTGATTTAATGCTCTAATGATTATAGCTATGAGTTTTCCTATGAATTCTAAGTGTGTGAAATGAACTAGGGTTAGTCATTAAATACAACTCTAAAGAATACAAATGACATGCTTCACACTTCAAATTGGTACATATAACCTAGTTGGAAGGGTTAGGTTGATCCTAATTTTAATTAAAAGAATAAAAACTCAGAAAGTATTTTTAGATAAATTACAACCAACACTAGCTCACTTACATAAATCATGGATCTAACCCTAGGTGAGGAATGGATAAAACTAAGGACTAGGACTAGTCCTTGGGAGTAAATGTAGATGGAAACAAGTATGGTTTGGGTTATATGCCAACACTTAGCCAAAATTGTACCACTTATGCATTTATCAATGCATAAGGAATAACCAGATCAAAGTGAGTCTAAAATGAAAGGAAAAGTGCAAGGTATGTAATTTTCACCATTATAAAGATTTCTGAATGTAGATAGTTTTCATAGTTTTGATTACTACTGTAATGGTGAAAAATACATCCTCAATACATTTTCCCATTTAGTTTTGTGCCTAGTTTGGGGCAATGTTTTAATGCATTTATAGAGGTATAAATGTTGTATTTTATCCATAGTTGGGCCCGTGTACCTATCCTTTCTTGCACCTAGCCCTATGCTTATGTGCACACAATCCAAATCCAATTAGATTATATGTTTGATTCTTATCATTAATCCAATCCAATACTATCATACATAGATATAATCTAACTATCTAACCCAAGTCATGTCTGCAAGTATGAAATCATCCTTGTGGCCACAATATCGATCCACTTAAATGTAAAATCAAAATCAAACATTTAGCCAACTATCCCATCTTACACTTTGGTCACAAGCTATCTTTGTACAAATCTTCACTTTAGTTTTATGTTTATGTATAAAAGATATTTATTGCATTTAATTCAATCATCTAAAATCACACATTTAATTACCTCTATTTGTATGAGAACTTAAGAACATTTATTACATTCAAGATAGCAATTATTTAGATCTGATTGCACTCATCCTAGTGCATGTGAATTAGCTAGTAATCATCCTAGAATTCATGTGAATGTTTAAATCTTGTTTTTTTTTACCAAGGTATTTTAATACCACCAAATTGACACAAAACCCTAAGAGTGTGACAAAGATTATCAAAATCTAGCAATCTATTTTAAATGAGTTTGAAGTGTAGAATCCAAAGATCATCACAAGTCAAGTTCACAATTATAAAAACAAGTTTGCAACCATAATTTAGATCCATATTCATGAGGTCCATCTAACATACTGCAAAAAGGAATATTTTGAATTTGATCCACATACACAATTGTCTAGAGCATCTACAAATTTCAAGGTGCTTCAACTTCATTGTCTTCATCAATCAATATTCACCTTCAGTTTTATAGAGCTAAGTGATATCATCCTTCATTAATTATTATTTGTGGCACATGGTTATATTTATTATCTGATAATTTAAATTATATTCCAATCCATCAAAGCCCTCCAAAAAACATGCTTCCTTAGGTCAATTTGTGCTTGAGTGTGCTCATTTTCCCGGTTAACACTATTTTATCTTTTCATTTTTGGTGAATTCAACAAACTTACCCAACCTTGAAACCTTAATTAGGTTTTTAAATCTACA
Organism: Cunninghamia lanceolata; assembly: GCA_027924645.1. Taxonomy (NCBI): domain Eukaryota; kingdom Viridiplantae; phylum Streptophyta; class Pinopsida; order Cupressales; family Cupressaceae; genus Cunninghamia; species Cunninghamia lanceolata. The sequence goes on along the minus strand of BSBN01001318.1, from coordinate 2,030,840 downwards.
ATTTAATTATGATATTCTAACTTTTTAGATCTTATTTGTCATTAATCTTTAGTGCTTAATTGATTTATCATTTTTTAGAGTTCGATGATTGAAATTGTTGCGTATGCTTGTACCCACCATACCCACCCTTGACATAACCTAGGGTTTACATTTTTTAGCATACTTTTAGATCTGATTTATCTAGGATATTCTAATCCCATCCATATTAGTATTTATTACAAAGGCTCCATGCAATTATTTTGGTCCATTAAGAAAAATCTTTCACTTAAACCCTAATATGTCCACCAATTCTAATGATTGTGACATCTTCAATGGTAGTTAAATTGAGATAAACATAGGTGATGATTATGATCATGAGGCACATATTAAAAAAAAAGATTTTTCTACACAACTTGCTAGTTTGGCTAATGTAGGGATTCTTGATAATCTAGTGTATATGATTCACACATTGTTTGAAAATCATGAATATGGAAAAGAAACACTAGAGGCAATTTATGCTAAGCCTACATCACCTCTTAATATTAGTGCTTCCATTCCTAATTCTACCATAGAAACCTCATCCATTCCAACCTCTATCATAAACCCTACATATATCATTCCTTCATCCACTACTAGAATTCCACTTAGCACCATTGCAACCAAGTCTTTCTCCATACCTCTTTCATCCTCTACTTATAATCCCACTACCTCATTCCTTAGCCAAGCCACATCCACCTATGATGTCTCCCAATCTTGTGATTCACTTAGAAAACCTCTATTATACCATTCCTTTGATCCAATCCTTTGTATCCTTTATCCCTCTTACATTTTAAGCCTATACCCATCATAATCCTAATCCATCCCATGCTACCATCTCATCCTCTACCTTGGATGTACTAATCCAAAATAATGATGAAATGAATAAGAAAGTGGCTAGCAAGAATAGTGGACAAGATGAATTTTCAAATCCTAGACAAACTCCACTTACTTTTGAGATTGTGACATATCCATTGCATATGGGGTTTGTAGTACCATAGTTTTATGTGTATGATAGAAAGGAGATCCTAATACACATCTTAAGTCTTATACAACTAAATGTGTAGATTTTATATATGAGGATGGAATTCTAGCAAAATTGTTTCCAAGAACACTCAAATATTATGTTGTTGAATGGTTTTATACATTGTCTCATGGATATATTAACATTCATTTAGTGATTTGGAAAAAAAAATCTTAATAAATTCAAAGTAAATATGAGCTTTAGAGTTATAAAACATGAATATTAACTTGAGTATGCCTAAGGGTCAAATGAAAGGATAAGTGATTATGTGATGAGATTCTATTCTATGTGTTCCAAATTGATTGCACCTTTGCATGATTTAAAATTTCAAACAATCTTCATCAAAGGGCTTATAAAACCAATTCAAAATAATGTGTATATTTATAGTTTATTTCATTTATGTATATACACATTCTCATGTCAAAGTAGTGGAATATAAGTTTCTTGCAAGAAATAAATTAAGTTATGGTCCAAGTCAAAATGCTTCTTACCCTTCTAAGTATCAAAATTCAACTGGTATTGACCATAGAAGCAAGGAAGGGGGAAGAAGAGTTAAAATGGATCCCTCACCAACAAAGAAAATCAAGCCAAGGAGGAGGGGGCTAGTTGGCTAAAAAAGCTAAAGGAATATATCATGCTAGGAGAAGAGGTTTCCATTAGACTAGAGGTGACAAGAGATTTCAACAAAGGATAAGTGAAAAGAATTGGGCACTAGAAGAGGCTAAGAAGGACACTTGAAAGGAAGCAATGGTGCAAAATACATTTCCTACACTAAACTTTAAGGGGAGGTATGTGTAAAAACAAGTAATCTTACAATTACAAAAAATAATACTCAAAAAGAATATAACATTACAAGATGATTTATGTCCCCACACTCTCCTAAGAAAAACTAATTGCATTTTTTAGAAACTATGAGGTTACAATACAAGTCTCAAGCTAGGCATTTATAGGAGTATGACCAACATTCAAATTCTAGACCAATTTTGACAACATAACAATACCTGCAAATCAACCATATGTACTCCATCCCTAAGAACCAATAAATAGGAATATATCAAATCACAAACCAAGTGTCATTTTCCAAAACCATGAGTCAAAATAATGACTCAAAAGTGGCAGCATATTTGTCCCAAATTCCAATGCCCAAGTTGGTCATGGTCTTCCAAGCTATTTTTTAGAATATGCTCTTATAGTTGTCATAAATTATCATAGATTTTATCATGTGTAATTCCTAAATTTGGGTGCCCCATTTTGGAATATTCAAACCATTCAAAGATGTTAGAAATTAAGATAAACAACTATCAATGAAAATCTTATTACAACTGTAATATAGATATTTAACTAGGTAGAACCAAAATGGAGATAGTATGAAATCAACACAAAGAAATAATGGAATAGAAGATCAAACACATAACATAGTGTTTACATGGAGGAACCCTTTCAGGAAAAAACTTCACACAAGAAGAGATGAATCAATATGTATTAACTTCAATGGAGTTTACAATACAACACTATCAATCTCCTCTTCAGTCTTCAATCCACCAACGCCTATTTTTCTAGTTTCAACTTTCTACTCTACTCATTCACAACTGTAATGCAAGATCATCATACAGGGGTTGCCTTCTAGGGCAAGAAAATCCAAAATAACCTCTATCGTCAAATATGTGACCTAATGATGAACGATCCAGATTTACAATGAAAATTATATATATAATGTGGCTTTCGAGGGTGCTGCCTCTGAACCCCCGTTGGGTGGTGTGATCCCCAGACCTCGTAGGGGGTACCCCCTACACTCCCTCAGAATGAAATGTGCTCCATAACCAACATCTATCAGGTACCAAGATCAAACATGCAACTTAAACAAGATCACTACTTGGTGAAACCTTTCATCCCTTATGGGTGATTTACAAACACTAATAGGAATAATAAATTACATAGGATTTACAAGGTTGATGAAACCTTAATCCTAACAAAAGATATCCTTTGACTTTTCATAAGTAACTACCATCTTACAATGTTATAATGATATTATATGCTCTTACAACCTCTTACGCACTTCCCAAAGTATCTAACATGTGGAAAATAATGCCAACACAAAGTGGGATGCCCCATTTCCCATATGGGGCCAAAAATAATAAAAATATTCAAATAATTGATAAATATAAATATTATGATGCAAATTTGAGACACCCTTTCCCAACATTCTCTTATTTGTTGAATACCTTGCAAAAGAGTAAAGGGAAACTCCAACATTAAAATCTAATAGCTAGGGGTTGTGAAGCCCTTAGAATCATTACACCACCTATATTTATTTATGCTCATAGGATTCATCAATGCATTTGTAAAATTTATGAAAGTATCAACCTTTTTTAACATCACCTCCATACTATATCATGTCACGAACAAAATGTTACTATAAATCTATACGTTTTGTCCTCACATGAAATATTATGTTCTTTGCCAAACATATGGCACTCTAACTATCACACAGAACTTAGATAGCTCCCTAACTCATCCCCACATCTGAACACAATATCTTTAGTGAGATTTCTTCTTTGCAAGCATGAGCAACTGCCATGTACTCAACCTCTACAGTGGAAAAAGAAACCACAACTTGTCACTTGCTCATCGAACTGATATCACCACCAAATAATTTAAAAACATAACCACTGGTTGATCTTTTTCTATCAATTTCTCAAGCCTAATATTGTTGGCAAGAGACATTGTGTGGCTTCATGAGTGTTGTCATTGATGGCAACAAAGTTCATCCCACACATCTGCAGGACATGGTGTGTCTATACCGGAAGTCAGATTGAAGAGTAATTTGGTCCGGTGACGAAGAATAGAGCATGCAACAAGGTTCGATAATCAGGTCCGGATCTCTCAGAGGAAGTATCTTAGTAAAGTGTGGACTTGGGTAAGTCAAGAGGAGTACCTTGGCTGATAGATTATAGGGATTGAGCCTCCGGTGATGAAAGAGTGAAGAGATATGAGCACCTAAGTATTGAGTTTCTGTTTGGCAGAGTAGACTGAGGAAGAACTGACCGACAGAGCATCAGACCTTAATCCGGATGAGATATTGATGGTAATAAAGTTTCTTAAGGGATCATTCATGATTGGCTGACATGATTGATGATTTCTATAAGCATCTCTTTCATACGCATCACTCGGTAAGCAAGGATTTAGCCGACAGACCAGAGTTGGGGAAAATATTGAGTATTCCGGATGCCGACTAGAAAGATGTTGAAATCCTTTGTGCGGATATATATACCAGATGGATTTCGATGAGAAGGTGGGAGTGGTGTATTGTGAAGTGTGAAGAAAAGCAGAGAATAGTGTGGAAATAAAGATAGAGGTCTGGTATGTGACAGAATAGCAGCACTAAGGTAGAGGAAGAATGAAGTGCAGTAGATCAGTATATTGAGCTTAACTGGAACTAAACCTAAGCATATGTGGATGCTTCTCATCAGTTCAAGTACGTGGTTTTCTTCTATAAACTATTGTAGGCAATGAGCCTCTTGTGAGTAGTGTGCTTGGGCAGTGAGCCCTAATTGGCAAGTGCCATTTTGTACTACCTTATTCTTTTAATAGAGAATACAATCTTGGGTTAATCACCCTGTGGTTTTTTCCCTTAACAGGGTTTTCCACGTCAAAAATATTGTGTCATGTGTGTTGATTTTATTTCTGCTTCCATGGTTATGTATGCTTATATGATTTGATATTGCACTAATTGTTAAAGAAGAAAAGAAAGTCCCAATTGAAGATAATTGATTCACCCCCCCTCTCAGTTACCAACAATTGGTATCAGAGCTAAGTTCCTCTAGACAGAGCCTAACAGCTTGAGGAAGATCTAGGAATCTAAATGGATATGTATGGTATGAGGGAACAACTTCAGTCTACTCTAGATAATCTTGATCAATCTCACTCTGAAGTCAATGAGCTGAGGGAAAGACTCAAACAAGCTGATGATTTCATAAATGAACTCAAAGAAAAACTAAGTATCTCAATGAAGAAAAGAAAGGAACTTCTTCAACAATTAGCAAGTCAAAATGAAGCCAATGATACTAATGAAGATCTAAATGAGAAAACCAAGTTATGTGAGAAGTTATCAAAAGAGGTCATTATGGTAAGACATGACATGGAATCAGGAGTTATGAAATTCACCCAAGAAATTGAAGAGAAAAGAAAGACGGAAGATAATCTAAAACAATCTCTCAAGGAAAAATCAGAAGACTGCCACAAAATGGATAGAATAATCAGGCATTTGGAATCTGATCTTGAAGAAGTTAGAGATAATGAAGAACAACTTGAGAATCAGATTGACACTCTAAAAAGGGATCTTCAAACAACAAATGAATACAAAGAGAAATTCAAGATAAGCTCTGCTCAACTTGAAGTTCTTCTTGAAAGCCAATAGAGGGTAGATGACAAGCAAGGCTTGGGGTATGAGAAAGGTGAAAGCTTCGGATCCGGTCATAAGAACTTTGGATCAGGAAATCCAAGGAACAGGCCTAGAAGACCTCTGGTAAGACAACCAAATGGTCAAAGATATCCATCCTTCAATGGATACTACCACAATTGCAATAACTTTGGTCACAAAGCAAATCAATGCAGAAAAAGAATGAATCAGACTAATTCATCCTTCTCTGGAAAGTGTTTTAATTGCAAAAGGTATGGTCACAAATCTCATGAGTGTAGAAATATGTAAATGAACAATTCATTCAATGGTAGATGCTTTGCATGCAATAGAATCAGACATATGGCTAATCAGTGCAAATCAAGAGGATATCAGTCAAATATGCAAAGAAATGTTGTTTGCTACAATTGCAATAGATCTGGTCATATTGCCAAATTTTGTAGAAGCAAGAATTAGGACAAAAAGGGTCCGATGCATCATAATCAAAACCAAGACAAAGGAAAGGGAAAAGTGAATGCGAATGAAATTCAAAGGGAGATGAACAAGATTTGGGTGAAGAGGAGTAGAGAAAATGTTGTGGATGGATTCGCACCAAAATCTGGTGTTGATATTCATTCCAGAAACTAAATAGATGAGCTCTGGCTCAGGGGGAGTCTCAAAATAAAACAAGTTCCCCCAGCCAATCAATTGGTTCCTGAAATTGGCCCATGGAAAGTTGTGGATTAAAGGGTTCTTAGAGAAACATCTAAATGAGCCTTGGTAAAGACATGGAAGATCCGCAAGAAGAGGTTAATCTTCCTAGATTGATCCGGTTTAACAGTCATCTGGTAAGAACAAGATTCTCACAGTTAGATCTGGTATGACTCAAATTTGAGGTATCTTGATCTGTGGATAAGTGGAATGATTGGGGAAAGGTAGATAGACAGCTAATAGTGCATACCGGTGATCTGGAAAGATATCTCTCAGAACAAGGAAAACAAGGCAACTAGAATAACTAAGGTTGTGCATTTATTGCAAAATGGAATTAGGGTTTGCGCAGAAATAAAAGGGTTCTTTGGTTCATAATTTGCACATTTGCATTCAAAAAGAAGAGAGACGAAGCTCTGCAACAAGTTATCTCAAACCTCTCAAAGATCAACCGCAGAAGCTGATTCATCCAAGCAACTCGATTCAGCTCATATCGTGAACCCTAGAAGCATAAAGAGGTATTTTCCTCTCTTGAAATCTCTCTCTAAATCTCTGAAAGATGGCTACTCTAAATGTTGTGAAGATCATTGATAGGCTGCGCCCTAAATTCAAGAAACATCCCTATAAATCCCTAGAAGTTGATCCCCTAGGTGCATTTTCTAGCATTCCGCATGGAGTTCTACATGTAGAAGACATTTGGGTTTACATACACGTAAATATTGAAGAATTTAGGGAATCCAAACTGATGGATATCTACCACAAGGAACTGATAGATGATTCATTTGATCTCAAACCCCAATACAAGGCCATCTGGGATAAGCATTTCAGTCAGTGCATCCATTTCCCCTATTTTGTAGAAGATGAATGGGTCCGGTATGTTCTGAGTAGAATGCATAACAACTTTATGTGGTTAATGAGGCCATTCAAGATAACCAAGGATGCCATTAGGGCAGTTACTAGATTGCACTCATCTGGTGGGTTACCTACTCTTAAATCCATTAAGAATCAAACAGTGAGTGAGGCAACAGGATCAAAATTTGACAAGAGAGCAATGACAATTAAAGATTTCACTGATTTGGATATCAAGTTTGCCTCCATGATAATTGGTTACAAGATATACCACTCTAGCAGGGAAAATTCAGTACCTGGAACTGCAATTTACACTGCTTATCAGATGTTAAGGGAGAATATAGATTATGATCTTTGTGAGCTTCTTCTAAGCCAACTATTGGAAAACCTACAAAAGATCAAGAAGGACAAGAAAAACTCATTCAAGTATGGTGGGCTAATACTGTGTTTGTTCTTTTACTTTATGAATGAGCTTCTCGGATCCAGTGGTTGGATGTGGCAAAATGATAGACCAATAGCCATACAAATCATAGATTATTTGCATGGAATTGGTGTTGCCAAGGCACAGAATACAGCACTCTGGGGCTACTTCAAGAACTTTCAGAGTATGATGCAAGCCAGAGAGAGAATTCCCCAATCACTAGTTGAAAAGTATAAGGATACAATATGCTTTATGGTAAAAACTGATCAATGCTTAATGGAGGCAGTGGAGCCAAGGATAGTTTGGATCATGCCAATGGGGTATGAAGTTGATGAGAAAGTTCTAGAGCTGCATATCCAACATCTACTAAGTCAGCCCAAGGATCCTAAGGTAGAAAGGTTTGGAACCTACCAAGAGCTGAGTGTAAAAGTTCTTGTTGAACTTAGATAGCCAGAGATCAAGAGAAAAGTAAGAAGGGAAGTAGAAGAATTTGCCAAGAGGCATGGAATATCAAAAGAGGCACTTGATGCGAATAGAAAGAAGATGGAAAGGGCAAAGAAAGAAAGGAAAGAAACTAAAAAAGAACTCCGGTGCAAGCCCCTTCCCGAACCAGATCCTCCAAGAGCTCTACACCTACCACCTCTAAAAGCCAAAAGGCATCAAAACTGGAAGCCCAAACATCTAGAAAGGGAGAGAAGAGAATAAAGAAAAAGGCAACAAGATCCTATGCAAGTCAGAAGGATGATGAAGAAACTAAAACTGATGAAGAAGTCAAGAAAATGAAGAAGAAGAAAACAACCGGTGAACCCTCTACCAGTCAAGGCAAAGAAGAGAAGGCAAAGGAATTTGTTGAAAAGCTTGCTCTCCGCATTGATGATATCATCAAATCAGTCACTGTGGATGAGAACCTAAAACCAATGACTAAGTTCTATGATGAGTATAATGAAGCTGACCAGAAGATCTTGCAAGAAGCTACAGTCAGGTATTTGAATATCTATAATAAGGCATTTATTGAAATCATATCTCTAATTCCCAAAAGCCTAGAGAAGGAACTAGAAATAAGGAAGAACAATGCCAAGGCAAAGGACCTTGAGATCTGGGAATAGATAGCTATTCATCTCTATCCTTCAATCACTCAGAAACAAATGAATATGTACTTCAAAGATTGCAAGGATGAGTTCCAGAGCAAAGCTAGAATGAATCAGCTTATGCTTGGAGAGACTGACAAAGTGGCAAAAGAAACAAAAGACATCCTCTAGAATGCATACAAAAGATTCAATATTCCTATTATAGAGGACTTAGGTGATGAAGCCTCTGTCATGGATGATGAAGGACTCAGTACATTAAAGGAAGATCCTACAGAGAAAAATACAGAAGAATCAAAAGAGATAGGTGAGGAGAAAACTAAGGACCTGGATTCCTCTATTTTGGAAGAGGAAGTCCAAGAAGAAGTAAATATTTCTCATCCAGATTCCCCTACAGACTCTGGATCTAAAGGAGAAGAAAGAATAGAGGAGAAAACCAGTCAAGAAGAAGAAGTAAAGGAAAAAGAAAAAGACCAAACAGAGAAGACTCCAGGAGACAATTCTAAGATTGTAGAAGGGAAGAAGACTCTGTCTCTGACAAGAGACACTACAGAAACTGTAAAAGACTTCTTGACCAAAGAGATGATGGAAATTGATGAACCAGAACTGCTTCAAGGACCATTCAATTTTGATTCCCTCTCCCCGGTTCAAACAATGAAGATAGATTCCTTTGCCCAAGCAAAGGCAAAAGAAAAACTTTTGAAATCTCACATGGAAGACTGTGAGCTAATAGAGGTTGCATCTAGTGTGTTGGAAAAGATCATGCCATCCTTTCAGAAGGATCCTTTGGCCTTCTCATCCGGTAATCTAAAATCTCTTGTAAATTCTATTAATACACATTTTGATTCCTTAGAGAAGTCAGCTAAAGAAAAGGTCCAGAAGGAGTTTTTGGGAAAAAGATTTTCCAAGATATAAGGATTTATAACCAATGATAGGAGAAATATGGATATTGGTATAAAGAGCCTAGAAAATGCTCTTAAAGATGGCGGAGAAGTATATAAATTTTGTTTATCCTGGTCTAAAGTGACAAAGGACATTGAGAAGAAAGTGAAAGAACAAGAGGATAAACTATCAAGCTTCTCTCAGAATTTTGATCCTCTCACCACATCCATAATAAACTAGGAATGTCAGACTATTGCAGTCATAAATGAGATAAAGAAGCTTGAGAAGGAAAGGAAGAACATAATAAGTAGGATGGGTGAAATTAGAGGGATGATTATCCCTAAATTAGAGGCCATGCATGAGGCCCTAACTGATGCTTAGACCACAACCTGGACTAGTGATCTGACAGATATAAAGAGGATAGAAGCTTTTGCATTCCTGTTGAGTGGTCACATCTCAATTTTGGACAGGATGAAGCATAGTTGGGCAACAAAATTTGTTCAGTTGAAGACAACTTTTGCAAATATACTCTAGTTTATGTAAGTATAGCATGTATATATACTTATGCAGCTAAGTATAGTTGGATTTTGGTGTGTGGATTCTACCGTTTGCCATTGATGTCAAAGGGGGAGTGAGTAGCAGTGAAAAATGTGAAATCTAGCTAAGGGGGAGCTCCGGTAAAATGTACATTAGAACAGAGCATCAGCCAAGGGGGAGTGTACCGTGACACTTAGTCATTTTTCACTAAGTGTTGCCATCAATGCCAAAGGGACAGATTGTTGGCAAGAGACACTGTGTGGCTTCATAAGTGTTATCATTGATGGAAATAAAGTTCATCCCACACATCCACAGGACATGGTGTGCCTATACCGGAAGTCAGATTGAAGAGTATTTTGGTCCGGTGACCAAGAACAGAGCATGCAGCAAGGTTTGACAATCAAGTATGGATCTCTCAGAGGAAGTATCTTAGTAAAGTACAGACTTGGATAAGTCAAGAGGATACCTTGACTAATAGATTCCAGGGATTGAGCCTCTAGTGATGAAAGAGTGAAGAGATATGAGTACCTAAGTATTGAGTTCCTGTTTGGCAGAGTAGACTGAGGAAGAACTGACTGGTAGAGCATCAGACCTTAATCCAGATGAGATATTGATGGTAATAAAATTTCTTAAGGGATCATTCATGATTGGCCGACATGATTGATGAATTCTATAAGCATCTCTTTCATACGCATCACTTGGTAAGCAAGGATTCAGCCGACATACCAGAGTTTGGGAAAATATTGAGTATTCTAGATGCCAACTAGAAAGATGTTGAAATCCTTTGTGTGGATATATATACCAGATGGATTTTGATGAGAAGGTGGGAGTGGTGTATTGTGAAGTGCGAAGAAAAGTAGAGAATAGTGTGGAAATAAAGATAGAGGTCCGATATGCGATAGAACAGCAACACTAAGGCAGAGGAAGAATGAAGTGCAGTAGAGCAGTATATTGAGCTTAACTGGAATTGAACCTAAGCATATGTGGATGCTTCTCATCAGTTCAAGTACCTGGTTTTCTTCTATAAACTATTGTAGGCAGTGAGCCTCTTGTGAGAAGTGTACTCAGGCAGTGAGCTCTAATTGGCAAGTGCCATTTTGTACTACCTTATTCTTTTAATAGAGAATACGATCTCGGGTTAATCACCTCGTGGTTTTTTCCCTTAATAGGGTTTTCCATGTCAAAAATATTGTGTCATGTATGTTGAGTTTATTTCTGCTTCCATGGTTATGTATGCTTATATGATTTGATATTGCACTAATTGTTAAAGAAGAAAAGAAAGTCCCAATTGAAGATAACTGATTCACCCCCCCTCTCAGTTACCAACAAATATAAATCCACAAATCCACGAATATCAATGGAGTGTTGACCCTTTGTAACATTACCATGATAGTAAATAGAGTAGTCAGATGTATCCAACAAATATTTGAAGACCCTCTTAATTACATCCCAATTATCTCATTTAGGATTAGCCATGAATTGGCTAAGGACTCCCACTACTCGGTAAATGTATATTCTTGTATAGAACATAGCATACATCAAACTTCTAACAATACTAGACTATATGGTACTCAATCCATGCCCTCCATCTCATTGGGTGTAGATGAACACTTCTTACAAATAGATTTGTCCCCATCGAAATAGGAACACTTAAAGGCCTACAAATTGATATGTTGAATCTCCTCAACACTAAGTTCACATACTTTCTTTTGCCCGACCAAAGATTTCTATTTCCTCTATCTCTCTTGATCTCTATGCCTAAAATGTATTGGTTACTCCTAAGTCCATCTCAGATTATGTTGAAAGCTAAGACTTCAAATCACAAATCACTTCCTTACTATTACCAAAGAATAACATGTCATCTACATATAATGTGATAATAAGGGATCTTTTTATATTAAACATAGTGATCCAATTTGGATCTCAAAATTCTCAATTCCAACACAAAGGAGTCAAACTTTTAGTACCACATCTTAGGAGATTACTTGAGACCATATACATAATTTTTAATATAGAAACTAGAGTTTCTTTACCTTTCTCCACATAGTTCCTTGACTATATCATGTAGATCTCTTCCTCCAAGTCACTATGTAGGAATGTTGTCTACACATCCACTTATTCTCTCTAAAATAAAAGTTGTTTCTACAAATAATAGGAAATTGATAGATGTTAGCTTAGAAATTAGGTAAAAATCTCACCAAAGTCAATCCCCTCAACCTAGGAATAGCCTTTTGCAACAAACCTTTCTTTGTACTTTTCAATATTTCCATCAGAATTGATCTTCTTTTTGAATACCCTTTTACATCCAATTGGATTTATTCCTTTTAACAATGGTACCAAGTCCCATGTGTCATTATTTATCAATGTATCCATCTCCTTGTCTATAGCTTCTCTCTAGAACTTGAAATAACTCATATCCATTGAATCCATAGCTCTAGGATCATCGATATTAGTAATTAAAGAAAAAACACATCTCCAATCAAGAGTATACTTATCTAGTTACTATATTTACTGATTGGACCTCCTCAAGAGTTGACTTGGAGATTCTACCTAGTTATCAAAACTCTCTAAACAATCTAAGCTTTCCTCCACTATAAGTCCATGAGCTTCTAGTTCAACTTTCTCAATATTTAAGGGTAACTAAGACACATCTTTCTTCACATCCTCTACGAAATATAATATTGTGGAAGAAGTCTTAATTTCTCTTAAAACCACACTTATGCTATACAAAGCTCTCTCAGCCATAGGGTTCCAAATTTTGTACCCTTTCACATCGACACCATCACTGATGAAGATGTATTTCACTACCTTGTTCTCCAAATTTGACTTCTCCCTAATCACATGTGCATGGGTAAAAGTTCAAACCTATGTCACACTTTCAACCAAATAAATAGTTTCTATAGAAAGGGTTTTGCGTGGAAGGGTTTTGCTTGGAACCACGTAGCACTTATGCGGCATTGCGTGGCATGAATAGTTTCGAGTAGAACAATTTCGGGTGAAACCCTTCCAGGCGGAACCTTCAATGTAAATAAACACATTTTTTTAAAATTTAAATCAAATTTACATTAAAGGTTCTGCCCTGAAAGGTTTCACCCATAACTGTTCCGCTCGGAACTGTTCCACCTGAAACTATCTATGTGGCATCCCATGTGGAAGCCAACCCCCCTTTTACAACAAATTGAACAAAACTTCAAGTTCAACTGTAAATTTCTCCAACCAAAGGGTATTTTCATGAAAAGTCTAAAAATACCCTTTGGTAGATATTGGAGTCTAGATATTAGAAATATATATTTTTATATATTTTTGTAACATGCCACTTGTTCTACCAACTAAGATTTACCAAGTTTAACTCAAAAGTAAAAAGATCAAGATACTAATAGTGAAAGCAATAAAAATTTTACTTAAATTCATTCGATAAGATGCACATTTGAAACATATTTCAAACTCCCATTGCATAATCAACTTTCATTTTATCATTAATAGAATTGAATATTTTTCAATACAAATTTTCTAAAGAAAGTTGCATACAAGCTTCAATGAGCTAACTAAAAGTAGAGATACAGAATGATTCTGATGTTTGTCTTCAAATCTCGGCCGCCAACTTATGCTATACAAAGCTCTCTCAGCCATAGGGTTCCAAATTCTGTACCCTTTCACATTGACACCATCACTGATGAAGATGTATTTCACTACCTTGTTCTCCAAATTTGACTACTTCTCCCTAATCACATGTGCATGGGTAAAAGTTCAAACCCGTGTCACACTTTCAGCCAAATAAATAGTTTCTATAGAAAGGGTTCCACGCGGAAGGGTTTTGCATGGAAGGGTTCTGCCCAAAACCATGTAGCACTTATGTGGCATTGCATGGCATGAATAGTTCTGGGTGGAACATTTTCGAGTGAAACCCTTCTAGGCGGAACCTTCAACGTAAATAAACAAATTTTTTAAAATTTAAATCAAATTTATATTGAAGGTTCCTCTCGGAAGTGTTTTTCTCATAATTGATCCACCTAAAACTATTTATGTGGCATCCCATGTGGTAGCCAACCCCCCATTTTACAACAAATTAAACAAAACTTCAAGTTCAACTGTAAATTTCTCCAACCAAAGGGCATTTTCATGAAAATCTATAAATACCCTTTGGTAGATATCGGAGTCTAGATCTTAAAAATATATATTTTTATATATTTTTGTAACATGCCACTTGTTCTACCAACTAAGATTTACCAAGTTTAACTCAAAAGTAAAAAGATCAAGATACTGATAGTGAAAGCAATAAAATTTTTCCTTGAATTCATTCGATAAGCTGCACATTTGAAACATATTTCAAACTCCCATTGCATAATCAAATTTCATTTTATCATTAAAAGAATTGAATATTTTTCAATACAATTTTTCTAAAGAAAGTTACATACAACCTTCAATGAGCTAACTGAAAGTAGAGATACAAAATGATTCTAATGTCTGTCTTCAAATCCCGGCCGCCAACTTATGCTATACAAATCTCTCTCAGCCATATGGTTCCAAATTTTGTACCCGTTCACATCGACACCATCACTGATGAAGATGTATTTCACTACCTTGTTCTCCAAATTTGACTACTCCCTAATCACATGTGCATGGGTAAAAGTTCAAACCTATGTCACACTTTCAGCCAAATAAATAGTTTCTATAGAAAGGGTTCCATGCGGAAGGGTTCCGCCCAGAACCACATAGCACTTATGTGGCATTGCATGGCATGAATTGTTCTAGGCGGAACCTTCAATGTAAATAAATATATTTTTTAAAATTTAAATTAAATTTACATTGAAGGTTCTGTCCGGAAGGGTTTCACCTGTAACTGTTCTGCCCGGAATTGTTCCACCTGAAACTATCTATGTGGCATCCCATGTGGCAGCCAACCTCCTCTTTTACAACAAATTAAACAAAACTTCAAGTTCAACTGTAAATTTCTCCAACCAAAGGGCATTTTCATGAAAATCTAAAAATACCCTTTGGTAGATATCGGAGTCTAGATCTTAGAAATATATTTTTTTGTATATTTTTGTAACATGCCACTTGTTCTACCAACTAAGATTTACCAAGTTTAAGTCAAAAGTAAAAAGATCAAGATATTGATTGTGAAAGCAATAAAATTTTTCCTTGAATTCATTCGATAAGATGCACATTTGAAACATATTTCAAACTCCCATTGCATAATCAAATTTCATTTTATCATTAAAAGAATTGAATATTTTTCAATACAAATTTTCTAAAGAAAGCTACATACAAGCTTCAATGAGCTAACTAAAAGTAGAGATACAAAATGATTCTGATATCTGTCTTCAAATACTGACTGCCAACTACATGAGGGGAAAAATCACTCAAGCGCTTTTCCACCAACCATGGACTAACTACGGTCCCCTGTACATTTACCATACTAGTAAATAGTCCTACCCTTCGACAAAGGGATTGATATGGTAACCTCAAAAAATAGCCTAAACTGAGTTGATGTTGTGTCCTACATATCTAGTACTATCATACATTGTGGCTACAACCCCAAGCATGATTGCCCTTTCCTAGTATGTAAACCTGGATCACAGTGAACTGACAATGTAAACATTGGTTGTTTACACTACTTTGGCCAAAGTTTCATCACCCCTAACTCAGAATGGACATCACACACTCACCCATCATTCAAGCTCGATTTGCAAAGACATCTGGCTTATTCCCTCCTATGGATCAACATATCTTAGGCATAACCCCACTAACAATTCTAGGTTATCCCCTCCTATGGATCAACAAATCCCAGGCATAACACTACTCATCCATTCTAGGTTTACCAATCTCATATTAACCTATTCCCAACTTTTACTATGACACATATGTCAAAGCCATACTAGTTGGAAGATACGATTTTACTATTCTTTCACATTGTACAGATAACTATTCATACTCAATCTAATAATTACTCATAAAATCCACTATTAACACAATCTCTACTATGGAGATTAATATCACACTCAACATATAATATATTTCTCATACTAGAGATATATACTTTTATACAAACAAGTAAACATCCAAAACAATAACTAAAACAATTCTTTTCCCAACAATAAACAAACTCATATAGCCTTTAAAATAGAAAAGCATAATGGATAAGAATTCTACATGCTTGTGATATTAGCTTCAATGGATCAACGAAATCCCTTGCTTATGATCCTTCTAACGAACTAAATCTCCCTTTCAAGGCAAATCAACTCTCTCTCTAATCTTCTTACACTTCCTCTCACAATCCACAACAAAATAACAAAAACCTCACAACACTAAACTCAGAATTACAACAGAAAAATAAGAAAGCTCTTGGCTGGAAAAATTGTGTAGAATAGAATGCAAAATCTCCCCTTTTTATTCAATAAAACCAAGAGAACTTAGGCTACAAATTAGCTTGTAACATTGCCACAACCCCCCCTTCATCAAAATAGATTTAGAGGTGGCAAAAGGAATCAATGAAAGATGACACAGAAGAGGATACACATGAAACAACTCAACCAAAACAAAAAAAAATAGACTTATAAAAGGTTAAAAATTCTTCACAAAGGTGACACACAAATAATCATGTTTCCTATTTACTTGCAAAACTGGTTACAAGAATAAGTCAAAGCATACGTTGGATCCCACATGAAGACTCCTTAAACAAACATAACTATTCAGATTTATTTTCATGCTTATGACAAAGTCAAAACACTGTTTTGAATACATTTTGAAATGATAACAATGCTCATAGTTATGCACTTCATATTAGCACTTTAAAAGGCATATAAAAGGCTTTAATAAATATGTTTGTTAAGATATAAATTCAAGTCCCATACTTAAGTGCTTTAAAACCAATGCTATGGTTAAAGCTTACCTTTGCATTTAGGTTGCATGCCTCTTTATGGCAGCACCCTAATCATTATGTCATATATAATATATATATTTATATATATATAAATATTCTTTAAAACATCTTTTCGATAATAAAATTTAAATATTATCATTTCACCATAACACATAATAATTACATGGTTATAACTATATGATTATAATGATAAATAACTTATTATATACATACATACATACATAAATATTTATATCATCGATGCATTAAACCAAATAAAACTTATTACTTACAATTCCACTGTTGACATAAATCCACATAACACAGATGACATGAAATCCACATTCACACAAGTGACATTAACTCTTCATAGTCCAATTCGATATCCTCATACCTGTGAGCAATACTCTCATGAATGTGCATAGGTACATCTACCTACATGCACTCATGCTCATATTGTTTGATACATATGAGTATATCATGGACTTGTATGAGTTATAACCATCTCACGATAAAACCTAGTCTATGCAATCGTAAACTTATCAGAGAAGACTTAAATCAACATGCAGGTTAAATCACATTTTTAACTCAAAGATCCATACAAACAAGTATTCAAGATCCAACATAGATTACATATCGCTACCCACACTGAATCGACATAACCTAGGTCAAAATAGGATTGTGGTGTGTGTGTTTGCTCAGTTTAGGCTTTCTCCAACATTTACCAGACCAATTCCTTCTCTTGAGTGATACCTCCCCTCACTTCTGGAGGATCAACCTGTTCCTACATTCACTTAGATCACCACAACAGTTAGCTGATCAAAATATAATCATTTACTTCATACATTTCTTAACAATAATCACTTTTAATACAATATATTGCATTATTCCATTTTTCAACATATTCCATTCAAGATTCATAATACACATAAATGCAAAGATTCATAATCATTCAATCTTCAAACAAATTAACCAATCTAGGTAAATAGCAAATGGATAGAAACACATGGGGTGTAACATACTTCCCCCCTTGTGAATCATCATCCCTGATGATTTTTAAGTATCAAGTATTATCATAACATAAATATCATATTACAAAACATATTGTTTTCAAGAGCTTTCAAAATTCAGAATAACTTGTGGAAAATTTTGCTTCATCTCAGCATAATCTTCCCAAGTGGAAGAATCTTCTACATACTGATCCCATTGGACCTTGCACTACATAACCTTTTTTTTATGCAAGCAGAGCTTGCGAACTTCAAGCATTTAAGAATCTTGATCATAACCATTCCTGGTTTTGTACTTGAAAAACATTCTATAATAATCATCTATTAAATATATATATATCAAATTTGAATCATTAAAAGCTTTGCACCTCCTGGTAATAGCTGTTATCGGAATGATTCTACAATCAATTGAATTGTTAACTTTGAGAATTTCAAGGAGCTCTTTATATCTAGGAGCTGGTTTGGAATACATTCCATACTTTATGAAACTTTTTCTGGGGTTTGTCCCTCAAAAGAACTTTTTTTCTCTAACCAAGAATTATCTTAGTATAAGCTTAGCATTAGCATAACTTTTCTATTTATTATTAGTCTCTACCAATCTTTTATGATTAGCTTGATCTATTCATCCATTTCTGACAATATTTATGGACTAATGCTAATCTTATCTTCTCTAGCTTACCTAGCCTATAGGAATTCAACATCTTCTTCTGTCCAATGTTTTAATTGGAGTCATCTTGATAGCATAATGATAGGAATTTTTATAAGCAAATTCCACCAGTAATAGATACTCTTCCCACTTATAATACTGATCCATGCAATATATTCAAACAATTCCTCCAAAACCTGGTTAACTCTCTCAGTTTAACTATCTGTTCATAGGATGATAAATTGTACTTATATTAAGTTTAGTTCCTAGCGCTGAAAATAAGGTTTACCCAAACCTTGTTATCACGTGCACATCTCTATTCAAGATAATCTTCTCAGGAACTCTATGTAATCCAAACACTTCTTGCACAAAATCCATGCTAATAACATGCCACCTACTTTCTGGTACATCATGGGGATATAGTAAACTTGTAGGATGATGATGTTCAGCCTTTACCTTTTGAAATTCTAAACATCTTGCCACAAATCTTGTGGCATTCCCTTTCATTCCCTTCCAGAAATATAACAGCTTCACATCTATTAACATTTTAGTGACACTAGGATGTCCTAAGTATGTTGCATTATGTATTTCCTTCCATACCAAATTTCTTAATTCACCAAAATTAGTTACATAAATTCTTCCTTTATACCTTAATAATCCATTGGTTCAAATCAAAAACCTTCATACCTTTTATCTTGCAAATTATCTAAGAGTGATTTCTTGACTTGTTCATAGTACTCATCACCCTTGGATCCTTGCAATACTTGGCTTTTGAAGTCGATTTGGATAGATACCACTGAAGATATATGCCTTCTTTGACTCAAGTGTCAGCAACTCTATTCTTTTTTCCCTTGATATAGTTAATGTTTAAATTATAGTCTGATATTGGTTCTAACCACCTCCTTTTCCTTGTATTCAGATGGGGTTGAGTAAATAAATACTTCAAACCATATTGGTCTATTTTCAATTCAAAGAGTTTTCGCAACAGATAGTGTCTCCACATCTATAATGCATGAACTATTGTTGTTAACTCCAAATCATGCATAGTATAATTTGTTCATAAGGTTTTAGCTTTCTCGATTCATAGGCTATGACTTGCCCTTCCTACATTAACACTCCACCTAAACCTTCACCTGATGCATCCATGATAACAACAAAGTTACCATCTAGATCTGACACTTTCAAAATTGGAATCATGGTCAACTTCTCTTTCAGGAGATCAAATGCCTCTTGACATTTCTCAGACCATTCAAACTTTTTCCTTTTCCTTTGCAAGAAGTGCTAGGAAAATCCATCCTAGAAAATTTTTCTACAAACTTACTATAATACCCAGCCAATACCCATTAAACTTTTAACTTCAGGAACATTCTTTGGCTCCAGCCACTCAAGAACTACTTTTATCTTAGCTGGATCAACTGAGATTCCTTCTATTGAAATCACATGACCTAGATATTGTACTTGCTTCTTGATCCTTAACTAGTGATATCCTAATCTTAAATCAATCTTTGAAAACATTGTTGCACCCTGCATCTAATCACAAAGATCATCGATATGTGGTAAAGGATACTTATTCTTTTCCATCGCTTTGTTGAACCACTGATAATCTAAACACAAGCGCAGTGTCCCATTTTTCTTTTTTAGAAAGATCACTGGCACTCCCCAAAGTGAAACACTAGGCCTTATTAATCCTTTGGACAACAATTCTTCCAGCTATGATTTTAACTCTATCAATTCTGTTCTTGTCATCCTATATGGTACTTTGGATATAGATTCTGACCCCGTAATTATGTCAATGGATAAATCGAACACTCTCTTGGGAGGCAATCCAGGTAGTTCCTCTAGAAATACATCCTCAAAATCTCTTAGGATAGGGTATTTCTCCATATCCATCCTTTTTGCATTCTTTATCTCTCCATCCCCCAGCTTCTTGGAGATCTTGTGATCTAAAATATGCCCCATCACCTTGATTGATAAACTCGTTGTATTCCTCTAGTTTTTCTATTTTAACTGTAAAGAGTTGACAACCCTTCTTCCTTGTTCTAAGCATTTTCATGGCTGAAATTTGTCATAGCCTAACGTCTCTAGGCATCCCTTGCAAAGATACCTAGTTTTTTGAGATCATCTTGGCATTCTACTGTTTTAGCATAATTCGAGACATAGGATGCCCTACTGGATGCTTATGCTCAGTCTTAACTTTCTGGCACTCTGGCTACAAATCTTGCAGCTTCACTCTTCATTCTTTTCCAAAAATAAAGAGGGTTCTTATCGATTAGGAGTTTAATTCCTCCTGGATGACTTATTTATGGTACGGGATGAATTTCCTTCTACACAAGGTTTCTTAATTCTAAAGGTTTAGAGACATTCCAAGTGCATTCTCTACAATTTACTCCCATCCACAATCCACCAGAGGCCCATTTAGGACATGATAGAGGTAAACATTACCTAAAACATAGTGAACAACCAAAATATTCTAGTATAGCCACCACAATAATTTAAATCAATATCAAAGTATAAGCAATTTAATTTTCAAAAATAAGTCAAAAGAATGAGCTCAGTTTTGACAATAAATCAAATTTTGACCAACTTGTTGTAAAATAAATAACTTTCAAAATTCGGTGGCTAGACCATTCCAAAATAAAGGAATAAAAATAATGTCAATCTTAGCAAGAACTAAAAGAGATTTTAACAAAAATTCAAAGAAGTGTCAAAATACAGAGGAACACTTACTATGCACTACATGACTAATTGAGTCACTAAAAAGGGAGTAGTTTGTTGTACTGCACTCGGGTTTTCAAACAAAACTTATAGTGGGTTAATGATCGTGTTGTACAAGCATATCAATTAGATAATTCCCTTAAGGTTTTCATTTACTCAAATTTTGCAAATCAAAGGGTTATACTCATCCATCTCTTAGATATTATTAATACATGGTGTTATAACAACACACTGGATCTATAATTGGAACACAACTTCTTCTCTTCATTTCACTTAATAAAACTCTATTCCCTTCCTTACTAAATAGGTTACTTGTTCAAAACTTGACTAAATTTATCAGTAATAATTACATTCACCAATGCAATTGTACTTTCTAGCTTAACCAAGAGGCAAGGTACATAGTTCTCAATCATTTGGCAAAAATGCCATGAGAATAACTAATATCTTCTCCTTACAATTGTTCTGAATTATCTTGCAACTTCATGCAGTCTTTTAGCATTTAACTAATATCTTCTCCTTACAATTGTTCTGAATTATCTTGCAACTTCGTGTAGTCTTTTAACAAAAGAATGATACTAATCCCAATCTTTATTTATCAAAATATTGCCTGAGAGGATCCTCTTTATTTATGTCCTCTACTACACTTTGACACCTTTTCCAATAGGCTTCATGAGTTATTAAGGAACTCTTATTCTCCTCTATTTATGCATGATTCTTTGTATATGGAAATTGGTTTAATTTTCATGAATCTTAGAAAACAAAAGCATTTCCAAGTCCTATGCTATTTTTCTTAGCATTTAATGCCAACATATCACTAATTGTCTTATAATAATCCTTTTATTCCATTTGGCTCTTTCTAAGCCATCTAGGAGTTAGACAAGAACCCATATTTTCTACGTATCTTTGATACAATTTCTAGAATCTTCCATACTTAGTTGCTTCTGCACATGGTTGATTACGTTTGGATCTTCCCATCCCAAAGTTCTTGAGATATAAAAGTGATCTTGAATTCATATAGACACTGCTCTACCTGAGCTATTAGTCTATTTAGCAACTGACCAAGGTTTTACCCTTCTAGTCAAAGTCTCATAATCTTTCCATTATATATCCCCAATAGGATTTAATTGACTCTTGGAGTTTTAACTCCTCAGTTGGTTCTTTCTTAACCACTAACAATTTTCTTGGTTATTCCTCTATGCCATTCTGGCATAAATCCAATTTCAAACATTAGACTCCCATAATGTTGAATGGGAAAGCATAGTGAGCTCATAGGTTCCAGAGTTGAACCTGGTAGCTCTGATACCATGTGTAACATGCCACTTGTTCTACCAACTAAGATTTACCAAGTTTAACTCAAAAGTAAAAAGATCAAGATACTGATAGTGAAAGCAATAAATTTTTTCCTTGAATTCATTCGATAAGATGCACATTTGAAACATATTTCAAACTCCCATTGCATAATCAAATTTCATTTTATCATTAAAAGAATTGAATATTTTTCAATACAAATTTTCCAAAGAAAGTTACATACAAGCTTCAATGAGCTAACTGAAAATAGAGATACAAAATGATTATGATGTTTGTCTTCAAATCCCGGCGGCCAACTGCATGAGAGGAAGCATCACTCAAGCATTTTTCCACCAACCACGGACTAACTTCGGTCTCCCGCACATTTACCATACTAGTAAATGACCCTACCCTTTGACGAAGGGATTGGTATGGTAACCTAGAAAAATAGCCTAAACTGAGCTGATGTTGTGTCCTACATATCTATTATTGTCATACATTGTGGCTACAACCCCAAGCATGATTGCCCTTTCCTAGTATGTAAACCTAGATCACAGTGAACTGACAATGTAAACATTGGTTGTTTACACTACTTCGGCCAAAGTTTCATCACCCCTAACTCGGAATGGATGTCACACGCTCACCCATCATTCAAGCTCGATTTGCAAAGACATCTAGGTTATTCCCTCCTATAGATCAACATATCCCAGGAATAACTCCACTAAATATTCTAGGTTATCCGCTCCTATGGATTAACAAATCCTAGGCATAACACTACTCATCCATTCTAGGTTTACCAATCTCAGATTAACCTATTCCTAACTTTTACTATGACACATATGTCGAAGTAATACTAGTTTCAAGATATGGTTTTACTATTATTTCACATTGTACAAATAACTATTCATACTCAATCTAATAATTACTCATAAAATCCACTATTGACACAATCTCTACTATGGAGATTAATATGACACTCAACACATAATATATTTCTCATACTAGAGATATATATACTTTTATACAAACAAGTAAACACCCAAAATGATAACCAAAACAATTCTTTTCTCAACAATAAACAAACTCATATAGCCTTTAAAACAGAAAAGCATAATGGATAAAAATTCCACATGCCTATGATATTAGCTTCAATGGATCAATGAAATCCCTTGCTTATGATCCTTCTAACGAACTAAATCTTCCTTTCAAGGAAAATCAACTCTCTCTCTAATCTTCTTACACTTCCTCTCACAATCCACAACAAAATAACAAAAATCTCACAACACTAAACTCAGAATTACAACAACAAAATAAGAAAGCTCTTGGCTGTGTGGAATAGAATGAGAAAGCTTCCCTTTTTATACAAGAAAACCAAGAGAACTTAGGCTACAAATTAGCTTGTAACATTGTCACAACTCCCCCTTCATCAAAATAGATTTAGAGGTGGCAAAAGGAATCAATGAAAGATGACACGTAAGAGGATACACATGAAACAACTCAACCAAAACAAAAAAATAGACTTATAAAAGGTTAAAAATTCTTCACAAAGGTGACACACAAATAATCATGTTTCCTATTTACTTGCAAAACTGGTTACAAGAATAAGTCAAAGCATACGTTGGATCCCACATGAAGACTCCTTAAACAAACATAACTGTTCAAATTTATTTTCACGCTTATGACAAAGTCAAAAAAACTATTTTGAATACATTTTGAAATGATAACAGTGCTCATAGTTATGCGCTTCATATTAGTGCTTTAAAAGGCATATAAAAGGCTTTAATAAATATGTTTGTTAAGATATAAATTCAAGTCCCATACTTAAGCACTTTAAAACCAGTGCTACGGTTAAAGCTTACCTTTGCATTAAGGTCGCGTGCCTCTTTATGGAAGCGCCCAAATCATTATGTCATATATAATATATATATTCTTTAAAACATATCTTTTCGATAATAAAATTCAAATATTCTCATTTCACCAAAACACATAATAATTACATGGTTATAACTATATGCTTATAATGATAAATAACTTATTATATACATATATATACATACGTACATACATACATACATATATATATGTATATATGTATATATGTATATGTATATATATATATGTATATATATATATGTATATATATATGTATGTATGTATGTATGTATACACACACATATGTGTGTGTGTATATATATCATCGATGCATAAAACCAAATAAAACTTATTACTCACAAATCCACTGTTGACATAAATCCACATAACACAGATGACATGAAATCCACATTCACACAAGTGACATTAACTCTTCATAGTCCAATCTGGTATCCTCATACCTATGAGCAATATGCTCATGAGTGTGCATAGGTACATCTACCTACGTGCACTCATGCTCACATCATTTCATATGTATGAGTATATTGTGGACTTGCACGAGTTATAACCATCTCACGATAAAACCTAGTCTATGCAATCATAAACTTATCAGAGAAAACTTAAACCAACATGTAGGTTAAATCACATTTTTCACTCAAACATCCATACAAACAAGTATTCAAGATCCAACATAGATTACATATCGCTACCCACACTGACTCGACATAACCTAGGTCAAAATAGGATTGTGGTGTGTGTGTTTGCTCAGTTTAGGCTATCTCCAACGTTTACCAGACCAAGTCCTTCTCCTGAGTGATACTTCCCCTCGCTTCCAAAGGAGCAACCTATTCCTGCATTCACTTAGATCACCACAATAGTTAGCTGATCAAAATATAATCATTTAGTCATACATTTCCTAACAATAATCACTTTTAATACAAGATATTGCATTGTTCCATTTTTCAACATATTCCATTCAAGATTCATAATACACATAAATGCAAAGATTCATAATCATTCAATATTCAAACAAATTAACCAATCTAGGTAAATAGTAAATGGATAGAAACACATGGGGTGTAACAATTTTGATAAGTTTTATTAGGATTATTTTTAAATTTATTGCAAGTAGGTTATTATAATCAAATGTGCAACTGATTAATAGGAAAAACATATTCAAAATTTTTTTAAAATATATGGTTCACTAGAGGAGAGAATCCTCTCCAAAAGGGTTTTTTTTTTAAAATTATATATTGTAAAAAATTTGACGTCCCATAGAAACTACTCAGTTCTGATTAAAATTGACTTAAAAAAATTATAAAAAAACAAAATATTTATCAAAAATTAATTTTTTTCCATGCACTATATATTTGAGTTGGCTAATTAGGAAAAAAAAATTAAAGAAAAAAAATTAATTTTGCTATATTTTTCTTGACATCCCATCGATGTCACTTTTTTCAAAAAATATCAGCATTTAAAATTCATCAATTAAATTTATAAAAAAAAATATCCACCTATTTTTTAAAAAAAATTAAAAATAATAAGCATAAACTAAAATACAAATTCTATATTTCATTAGTTTATGTCATTTTAAAATTCAAAACATACATATGACCTTTTTTACATTTAAGTTGGAAAAATATGTTTGTGTTGGCCGTTCCCTTATGAAAGTGTGACACAGTTCTGAACTTTCACCCGCATATTCCTTGAAACCAAAACCTAAAGATGTCACAATGAGGGATTTTTATGCATCCACACACCCATAGGTGTCCTTTCAACAAGAGTTGATATAGGAGATCTATTAACTAGGTAACAAACCATAGCAACCACTTATACCTATAATTTCTATTCCAAGTTAGCTCCACTAAGCATACTCCTATCCCTCTCCATTATTGTCCTATTCATCCCTTCTACAACTCCATTCTACTAAGGGGTATATGGATTTGTCTTGTGTATTTCAATTCTATGCTCCTTACAAAATCTATCAAAATCTATGAAACAAAACTCACCATCATTATTATTTCTCAAAATCGTAATCCTTCTACAAGTCTAATTTTTGACAAGGGCTTTAAAATCCTTATAATAACTAAAGACTTAAATTTAACTTCTAAAGAAATACACCCATGTCCTCCTAGAATACTCATCTATAAAAAATAAATAGTACAAAGACTTAGAAATAGAAATAACATTTATAGGACCAAATACATCATAATGAATTAAATCCAACACCCCAAAAGATTTGTGAGAATTTGAGTAAAATTGAACAAGGTTTTGTTTACCATATATGCAATGTTCCTAGAAATGAAGCTCAAGAGCACAATCATTTAAATCCTTTATAATATTTTTATTTTTTAGGGTCCTAAGACCCTTCTCACCTATATGGATCGTTCTCTAGTGTCATAACATTGTCTTCTGTATAGGTAACTTGATTTCTAAAGAAATAGCTTTCTTAGGTATCCAAAATGTACAACCATTAGAAGTGGAAAAAATACATTCTTTTGTTGTTGGTTATGATGGTGAGAGTGTAGATTCTATAGATCTTTTCACTACATGAATAACATAACTATTGCACTAAATAGTTCTTTCATCCAACTAAAACAAAGTTTGTACATGAACACCCTTAGTGAGAACCATAGCTCCTCACAAAATCTTACACCCTCCACTAGATAAAACAACACACACACCCACATCATTCAATTTTTTCATCAATAACAAGTTTTGTATCAAATTAGAGATATGTAATACACCATTTCTCCCCTCCACGTGTCCATCTAGGAATCTAATCAGAGCTCTTCGACAAACAATAATCTTTAGGTGAGATTCACCTCCAAGGTACACCTTTCCACCATAATATACTTCAAACTTAGATAACCACTCCCAATGGGAGGACATATGGAAGGAAGCACCTAAGTCAATCAACCATGTACCTTCTTTTGCATGAGTTGCCAAGGATACGACAAAGGCGTTTGCATCATCTTGAGAAGAATTTTTAGACTCATCATCTAAATCAATTTTCTTTTGCTTCTTCTCCTCTTTGCAATCTTTGTGATAATGCTTAGGCTTGCCACAATTCCAACACTTAGCCTTGGAATTTCCAAGAGATTTGGATCTCACCCAAGATTTGGATCTAAACTTTTTTTTTTCTTGTCTTTCTTGCCTTTCTCCTTTAATCTTTGATAAACTTTTAGGGCCTTCTTAGTTGATTCAAAATCTTTTCTCCACATTTCCTTTGAAAGTAATAATGTCATTGCCTCATTTATCTTGAGCATGGAGGTAGTTCTCTCAATGGTCATCACCATGTGATCCCATGAGTCTAGCAAAGATCAAAGAAGTGTCATACAATGATCCTCCTCCATTTTTACTCCAATAGAGTGCAACTAGGTCATGATAATATTGAACGTGTTCAAGTGCTTGACTAAAAAACCACCATCCTCCATCCTAAGGGTATACAACTTCATTCTCAAGAAAAGTTTATTTACCATCAATTTAGCTTGATAATTTTCTCACAGCTTCTTCCAAATGACTTGTGCAATATCTTCTTCATGTACATTTAACAACATATTATCTGCCAAGTAAAACCTAATGAGGCCCTCCACTTTTATTAAAAAACATGTCTTAGTCATATTTTTGTATTGCAATGGGTTTAGATCTAGATGTTGGAACCCATATATCTTTGTCTATAAATATATCCTCCATCTTGATCTTCCATAGATCAAATTTAGTACGTATAAACTTCTCCATATCTATCCTTGATGTGTTTTCCATTTTTTCTACAACAAGATCTCCTTCAGCACAAGCTCCCATTCAATCCAAGATTAGTACCAAAAACCTTGTCTCTAACACCTAGAATCTTAGGTAATCAAGTTTTGATACCAAATGAAAGGAAGAAATAGTGTGGGATATACTTCCTACACTAAACTTTGAGGGAAGGTATGTGCAAAAATAACTAATCTTATAGTTAGAAAAAATAATACTCAAAAATATTATACCATTACAAGATGATTTACGTGGAAAAAACTCTATCAGGAGGAAAACTCACATTCTCCAAAGAAAAACCAATTGTATTATTTAGTAACTATGAGGTTGCAATACAATTCTTAGGCTATGCCTTTATAGAAGTGTCACCAACATTCAAATTCTGGAACAATTTTGATAGCATAACAATACTTGAAAACCAACCATATGTACTCTATTCTCAAGCACCAATAAATAGGTAAATATCAAGCCACAAATAAATAGTGGTTTTCCAAAACTATGAGTCAAAATAATGACCCAAAAGTGGCACCATATTTGGTCAAAATTTGAATGCCCAAGTTGGTCATGGTCTTCAAAACTCTTTTTAGAATATGCTCTTATAGTTGTCATAACATGTCATAGATTCTATCATATGTAACTCCTCAATTTGGGTACTCCGTTTTGGAATATTCAAACCCATTCAAAGATGCCTTTTGACTTTTCATAATGCTAGGACCAAGATTCTAATTTAACTCCCCTAGATTCATGCTCTTACACATCATAAGAGAAAGTTGGATAGACTTTATATCTTCAATAGTCTTCATGTTATTCCTTCTCCTTCTAGTACTTATCCATGTGTTTATTATTCCACTACTCTTTCTAATCATTTTTCCATCTTTTTCTCCATTTCCTTCTCTCACTCTTCTCCTACACCTTATCAACTCCCATTCAAACTTAATATCTCACACTTAACAATCCTAACTATGTGGATGCTTTTGTGGGAATTTAGAATTCCATACCTAAGCCACAAGAAAGACATTCATGAATTAAATGGTAGTGTACCACTCTCTCTCAATGCATTTATTTCCTTCATTATTTTGGTAGAAAGATGGTCTAGCAATGTAAAAGAAGTAAAAAATATCTTTAAGGAGAAAATAACTTGCTTCTAACCCTATAAATTACATGATCCAAGCCTGTATCATTTCTATTGAAACATACTTTCATAAACTTGATAATTGTAGAGGGCAAGGGGCTAGAATAAGAGCTATAATACACTAGACCAAGGAAGGTAGTAGATATTTAAAATTATTCTTTAATTACTTGAATTACAAACATAAGAAGAATAAAATTTATTCTTTAGTTGATGATTGGGGTTCATTACACATGGATCCTATTGAGATAAACTTACTTTTCTATAATTTATATGGGAAACTCTTCAAAGAGGATAGTTAGTGGAATGCAAGAAACCCTTTAAGAGATAGTCAAATATTGTATCCCTAATAAGATTCACCTTGGTTAAAATAGATTTTTGGATTAGACCCTCTCCCTAGAAGAGATTGAGAGTGCTCTCTTTTCTATGGCACATAACAAAAGTCTAGGTTTTGATGGGCTTCTAGTGGAATTCTATCAGACTATGTAGCCACACATTAAAGATGAATTTTATCTACTTTATTTGGAAGATTTTGAAAAATGATCTCTAGGTTCAAGTATAAATAAGGGATTAAATTTAAATTATTTCTAAAGGGAGGAATGAAGACACTATTTTGATTTGGCACCATCTATCACCTTATTAAACACTTCTCACAAAGTTATTGCCAAACCATTGGCTATGTGAATTAAACTAGTGGTACAAGGTATTGTGAGACCTAAACAAATGCATTTTCTTGAAGAAAGATATATTATTGCTAATCTGATTCTAGCATGGGAAGCTAGTGAATGGCATCAATAGTTAGGTCAAAATGCTTTATTAGTCAAATTAGGCTTTGATAAAATCTTATGACAAAATACATTAGAATTTTATCATCAAAATGATGCAATGGTTGGGTTTTGGGCCTCAAATTCATGCTCATGTCCAAATGCTTTTCAAAGATTCCAATTCCCACATAGTGGTTAATAGTTCTTTAGCTGATTCTTTCTCTTTATAGTGCTCCATTAGATAGGGATGTCCTCTATCACCCTTTCTATATATGCTTAATACTAATGTGTTGGAATATTTATTGCGACGGGCTAGACAATTATAGTTTTTATCTAGTATCCCCATCTCACAAAATGTTTTTGTGATTAACTCACACTTTGTGATGATAGCCTATTTTTCTTGAAAAACTTAGAAAAATATTTGAACAATAATTTTGACATTTTGAATTTATATTTTTCTATTTCAAGATCTTAGTTGGCTCATCATAAAATGGAGTTCTTAGTATCTCAAGGTGGCCCCACTCAGTGGAATCCCAAAGATTGGAAACAAATCAAGCATGGTGAAATAACTTGATATCATGGCATTCCATTTGGTTTAATATTACCACTTACCAAAATGTGGAAATGGTACCTGAGTAGACTTCAAAATAAATTATTTAATTGTTGTAACAAATTTACATCATTGGTTAGAAAAGTTTAGGTAGCAAATAAAATATTTCTTACTTCACATGTATCTCTTGTTTTTGGATGTTGTTTAGAAGAGGATATGAAGACTGATACAAGATAATATGATAGTTCTCTAAGATGGTACTACTGGTTGTAAATTCATCTACTAGTCTCTTTTGTATTCCACCTAAATATAAATCCAAACTTGGAATTATAGATCCTAAAACTTAGTTAACATATTTAGTTGTTAAATGGATCACTAGACCTGTTAAGGGTGATGAACTATGGAAATTTTTACTAAGCCATAGTCTAGTTATTGTTGTTGTTAAAGGGAAATGGAAATTTTTTAATTAGATGGACAAGATTATTCTTGCTATATATGTTTATATTAAAGCTTCTTCTCCTGTTGAATCCTTCTAGAAAGAATGGAAAAAAAGTATATCAATTTTAAAAATTGGAAGGAGTCTTCATTACAACATATTTTAGCTTTGCTTCCTCCTCCATCTAGTGGAATAGGTAGATCCAATATCAAGGAAATGATGAACGTTGTTGTCATTGATCTCAAAAGGAGTGTTGTCATATGGTATTGATTGACTAGTTGATTGCCTAGTTCAATATTCAGTATGTGGCAGAGATCAGGATGTATGTCCTTAGGATGTTGTTGCAGTGTGTGACATATTTCAAGGCATAAGGAGGATCTGTTGTTTGGAGTTGGATAACCTTGATGGAATCATCAGAAGTGTGTGATCACCTTGTTGATGTCTTCATGCAGTGGTAGAAGTATTTAACCAGGAATTAGGTTGTCTTCAAAAGGCATAGGAGATTGTCTTCAGTATGCCATCATACTGTGTTCATGCATAGAGTGTTTGGAGTGTTCATCACCTCTGTAGGTGTCAAGACACCATAATATCCATGCATTGAGATTGTGATGAGTTGAGAGGGTTGAACAGATTCATTCTTATTAGATATCCTCAGAGGAGTGTGGAGTTTGCTCATGTCTTTAGTGTCTAAGGTTAGCTATAGTGATTTTATGTCCTCTTGTGTCCAAGGTCAGCTGTAGTGATTTTATGGGTGCATGTTATGGTGTTGAGTTGTCTTGTTGGTGTTGGTGTCATGATGTTGAGTGCTTCATGTTGACCATGGTTGGTCATATCATACAAGTCACTTTTGTCCTTAGTTTATTGTTTGATGTATACCTAAAGCCCTAAGAAAGATTCCTAAAGCCTCGGGTTTAATGTTGACAATCTAGGGTTTGTTATTCTTCCAATATCCAAGTTTAAATGACCTCAATTTATGTCATGTATTAGAGTCTTTATCTTTGAGATCTCTGTAATGTTCTAGGATCTCCATTGATAAAGGTTGAAATGGTCAAAGTCTCTATTTTTAATTATTAGGGTTTGCATTCGAGGCTTAAACCCTTAAAAGAATCTAATTTAACCTAAGTCCTATAAATCCTGTTTATCCATCATCCATACATTGCATTTTTTGTTTTAATATATAGTTGACTTGTTGTAGTAAGCCAGGTCACTTAAGGTGACCTAGTAGAGGACTCTTAAAACATTGTATTACCAGCCTCTAGACCTAACTCAACTGACTATACAGGTTATAACTGTTTGAGCACCTAAAATGAGATCGAAGGTCCTAATTAAAAATAACAAAGGTGTGAAAGAATAAATCAATGGTGCTTGTTTAAAGTCATTTCAAATTCCAATAGAAATTTAGTTTGATTCAATTTGACGGTTGGTTTTCTCCAACTATGCCCTAACTTCTTTATTGATTTTTGTAACGACCCTAAGGGCCAGGGAAATGGATAAAAAGCCTCGTAGGAGTTTTTCAAAGTGTTGGATTGGTTTGTTGAGCTCTATAAAGACATACTTGCATATACATATAAATAATGTGAGATTTGGTTATTGAAAGATGATGCTTTTGGAAGCTATAGAGTTTATTGCTAAGTGATAATTTCCAATGAATATGTAGAGAGGATGTTTTAATATGCAACTCTGAGATGAATTCATGTTTTGTATACTCTGTGAGAAGGTTTGGAACAATAATCAACATGCTATGTGTAGAGTTGGGCCAATGATGAGTCTTGTTTGGTATCAAAAGAAGAGAATATTTTATATATATGCAATGAGGGATAATGGAGTTCAATGTTAGGGTGAATGCCTCTATCTGAGAATGTGTGATATGTGAAGGATTTTTTTTTGATAATACAGAGAGGGGTACTGGAGTTAAATGAAAATGATATTGCTAGGTTTGGCAGTGGGATGGTAGCAAAAGTTCTTTTTGAATTGCAAAGGTAAGTTTTCATTCTTGGTAATCTTGATACATTTGAAGATTGATTAAGAACACTTCTTGTGTTGTAAGCAAAAGGATATATTTATGTGATAGATTACTTGAGTTTTTTTTCTAAGAAGATTTTATCAAGGTATGAATAGAGATCAAGTTCAAATTTTGTTTATAGAAGAGTTTTGTAAAGAAGATGGATGTATTGTAATCTTGAATAGTTGTCTCTTTGTGTTCAAACTTGAGGAGATTGGATAGGTTATGTAAAGTAGATATAAGGTGTGTTGTATTGCAGTGAAATAGAGTATCCCTCTATATCTTCATGTATTCAAAACTTTGATGTAATCAGCTATTATGTCAGTGAGATAGTGTATGTGTCAGTGAGACAATCATTTTTCCAGTGAGACACATTGTAGCCAATGAGGCTTGCATGGTTAGTGAGACCTGTTTGTTTGCCAGTGAGACATGTATCTGATGTAGCCAGTGAGGCATGTATTTGATTAAGCTAGTGAGGCATTTTCCAAGTGGTTTTTCATCCCTATGAGGTTTTCCACTCATGAAAAACTTGTGTTATGGTTCATGTTGTTTATCTTTATGTGTGTGCCCTAATAATATTTATAATCATACTTGTTCATATGTATTTGGTAAACCTTTGAAGTTTCTCTCATTTTCTACCCAGTAGATCAAAAAGTGCAAAAGGTTTTTAAAGTTTATACAATACTGATTCACCCCCCCTCTCAGTGTTGTCTTGTACTCCAACAGGAAAGCCATTGGCCATCATGTTTCTATGGAAATCTTATCCTTTGTTCAAGAAAGGTGTTAAACAATTCAATGATATATGAGACTTTTCTTCCTTGCAACAGTCTTCTTGGATGATCATCAAAGAATGATTTGGTGTGAATAATTTAATTAAAAGAAAATTTTTAACTTTTTATTATCTCTAGTCCCTCCCAATGTAATAATAAAATTATGCACTCCTATTCCTTGTAGTTTCTTCAAATGGCTTTCTTCCTATCACTTTTTACTCCTCCCCATAAAATATATATATATATTTTCTTCCCAAAACATCCCTAGTTCCCCATCTCATTATTAAATAGAAGTATCTCATTATTAAATAGAAGTATCTCATTATTAAATAGAAGTGAAAATCTAGTCACAAATATTAGGCCAAGTTAAGTACAAAAATATAGAAGTCCAAATCTAATACAAATGCTCAAGTGCTTGCTTGCAAAAAATTACACTACAAATTCTTTGTCAATGAGAGATTAAAATGCATGCTTATTCAACTAGTTGAATTCTCCTTTTGCCATGTAGATGAAACTATGAAACATTTATTTCGGGATTGCATGTTTGCTAAAAAACATTGGTCTATTGTTTTTAGAGATTTAGCTACTTTATTTGGTCATCATTTGATATAGAAAGAGGCTTTATTTGGAATATTTTTGAAGAAACAATATGGCTGCAAACTCAATTAGACATGTTATCTTTTTGTATTTATGGAGAATTAGATTCTCAATTGTGTTTTATAATTCTTTTGTTCATTCAAAAATTTGGGATTTCAAGACTTTACTCTAACATTTTATTCCAAATTCTTTATTATTCTCTCAATTACAAGTTATATTAAAGAATAAAAAGGGAATTGACTACCAACTAGAATAGATGAAGCTTCAAATCAAACAAATTCAAGTCGATCGATATATTGTTATTAATAAAAGAATTATGAAACAACTTTAGCAAGAAGTTCAATTCTCTTATACTCATGTTAAGCTTTTTTAGTCATAGTTATTGCTACTTTCTTGTTGATAATGATGTCTCTAGTTGTTGCTAAAGCTATTTTGTATTTGCAATTGCAACAAATTTTGTATCCCTATTGTAACAGGTATTTGCTAGTGTAGCACACTTTACTTTCAATATTGCTTTAGTTATGGTCTTATCTTAATATTTTTGTTGCAATTATATTTCTTGTTCCAATTATGGTCTCTTGTTATATTTTTAAAGTTGTTTTATTATTATTTTACTATTATATTTCTTGTAATTGTTTTCTAACTTTGGTTATGTAGCCTTTTTTGATACCTATTCTAATTCATTATAATTTTCTTTGTTGATTAAAAAAAATCCCTCCTTAAGAATCTTCCTCTTATCTCTCTATTTTGAAATAACAAAAATAATTCAAAATGTTTGTATCCCATTAGGTTAGACCTCCATCAATTTTTTTCATGTTTAAATTTAAGAAAGAAAAATTTATTTGCTTTGAACATTATGTGTAACTTAAATAATTCAAAATGAATTGTAAATTTAGACATTAGTTTTATTTTATTTTTAAATATTAATATTTGAATCTAGGGAATAAAATAGATATTTTCATGTAGAAATAATTAGTTGAGTCTTTATTAACATAAATATTATGATTGGATGTATTTTTCAAATTTTTGACATCTTATTGAAGGGTTGTAGTTTGATTGGTAAGGCTGATGGTATGTTCTAATTATGATATCTACCAAGGTTCAAATCCTTGAGTGGTGTAATTGGCCATATTCAACCCTGGATGACTTTGATGGACTGGTTCCCTTTGCTCATGACAACTTAGTTAAAAAATGGCTTATGGTTTAAATGTATACTTACTCATCATGTTGTAATCTTTTTTAAAAAAGAAATATTTCAACCAAGCTTAAATTATTTTTAATATTTCAAAAATCTACTTAAAAAAGAAATATTTCAATTATATAATAAGTTTATTATTTTAAATATTTTAATAATGTGTAAAAACATTATAAATGGACTTAGAAATATTGGTGTCTATAAACATTTCATATAAACATTTGAGATGTTACTACTAATTATAAAAACTACGAAAACTTATTTATCCTCAAAATAGTGAAATTGAATCATATGTATTCTCTAACTACAATAACTTCTCTTATAATTTAAATTAATTATAAAATTGTAGATTATTTACTTTATGTAAATATATTTTTATGAAAATAATATTATAATAATATTGATTATATAACTTAATTACAATTCCTATAAAAATATTAGAATGAAATAAAAATAAAAATGACAATATTGAAAATGTTTATATAATTTAAGTCAAATAAAAATAATTTATAATGTGTTGTTCTAATGGTGAAATTACATATCCATGTCATTTTCTCTTATGTTTTAGGTCCACTTTGATTAGAGTGTCCTTAATGCAATTTAATAAGTTTACAAGTGTCATATTTTTGTATGAATCAACTTCATGGCATTACCATATCTAGATCCCATAATCACTCATTCCTAGAGATTGGTCTTGATCCTTAGATTCCCCATTTACCACCTTAGATCAAATCTATGGGTGTTAACTTAACCCAAGTAAATTCTATAGTTGTGGATCTGAACCTTAAAATTTTAAATTTTAAAGTTTAAATTTAAACTTTGTCAATCTTGTCACTAGCCATTATGAGCTAACCTAGTGTATATATTTTTTAATTTTTTTTCTTATGTTGTTATATTTAAGGACATTTAGGTGTGTGCAAGAAGTTCAGTCCACTTTTTGGCCAAAAAGTGGAAGTGTTTTCCCTGATTTTCAGAATTTGTCACATTTGACCTAAAATTTTGAAGCACTTAAAGGTTGAATCTTAAAAAATGTCAGTAATATGAAATGTAATACTCAGAGTCTAGTTTCCAAATATGTAATTTATTTTAATACTCAGATGATACAAATTGACTTTCAATAGGCATGTCTAAAAACCATTGTTTAAAAGTCACTTTTTTTTACCATACCATGCACATGTACGTCAACCATATTTTGACCTAAATAATTGTATTTTTCTGAATCCTTTTGGGAAAAGTCAATAGGCATGTCTAAAAACCACTGTTTAAAAGTCACTTTGTTTTACCATACCATGCACATGTACATCAACCATATTTTGACCTAAATAATTGTATTTTTCTGAATCCTTTTGGGAAAAGATTTGTAAGAAACTAAAGATTGCTCATTATATTTTTTGTAATTTTTTTAAAATATTTTTTTATTAATTTTTTATTGGCAGTAATTGTTGTTTTAAAAATCCCTCATGTACATCACGCCTAAGATGACCTAAACTTATCATTTTTTGATTTTTTTTTTAAATTGAAAAGAATTGTGTGAACATTGCTTACGTATAATTTGTTTTTCAAAAATTATTTTAATAAAAAGTTATTAAAATAATAAGAAAACCTGATATTTCAAGTTTATGGACTAGTTTCATAAAAAAATATTTGAAAAATAGAAAAAATAATCAGATTGTAAAAAAATTACATATTTAGAATCTACACAATCTCATCTATAATAGGTTTTAATTTCATCAAAAAATTCTACAGAAAACGTCTTCAGATATATGTCCAAAGTCACTTTTTTTTAGTGACACTAACATGACCTTCAAGTTGCAGGTCAAAGTAGGTCCAAAGGTTAGGGTCAAGTCCCCAAGCCTTTTTCGGAACCAAAACCCATAGCAGAAACCACGCCTGGATTTCAAATTTCAAGGAACGGGATCCGATTTTGGTTTTGACAATTTTTTTAAAATTAAACTAATAAAAAAATGTTGTCTTCTACAACTTGACATCTTCCAGGACTGTGTACGGATGATAGTGATTGATTCTACATTTTTTTATCAAATCTTGTCTTCTACATGCTCTTGAACTTGTAATTTCATTTGAATTTTGGAAGGAGGTAACGTTGGGACAATTTTGGAGAGGAATTGTGTTCATTTTCCATGCATTTGAAGGAGGAATAAAAATGAAAGACCTTTACTATTAAATTCACTTGTACTTCAAAATTTTGTAATCATGGGATCATAATGTCGTCAAAAGAGGAAAGATAGGAAGGTATTGACCCCTGAAGAAATTTAAGCAAAGCAAGAGAAGGCAAAATGACAAAGAGATAAAAGAATGAGGATTTGAGCAACGAATAATGTTGAAGCATCCAGTTCCATGATTATTGAAGATAAAAACATTGAAGAGACCATGGATGTAGATGATGCAAATTTGCAAGAGGTGAATGTGGAAGATAATTCAATTATAGAAACTAATCCTGGTATGTCTTCAAATCCACCTTTCAATGCTATGGAGAATGTGAAAATAGGCATGAATCCAAGTACGTCTTCAAATCCACCTTTGAATGATATGGAAAATGTGATTCTAGATGATATTTGTATTGATGATTTGGAACAAGATGGATATAACAATGTTGAGATCGATTTTATTCGTAGACAAGCTATAGAAACAATTATTGAAAATGAAATCCCTTTTGTTGGTCAAAATGAAAATCCTTTTGTTGTTGAAAATGAAAATCCTTATGTTGGTGAAAATGAAAATCCTTTTGTTATTGAAAATAAAAATCCTTGTGTTGGTGAAAATGAAAATCCTTTTGTTGTTGAAAAGCAAAATCCTTGTGTTGGTGAAAATAAAAATCCTTGTGTTGTTGAAAATGAAAATATTTTTTAAAAAATTGAAAGTTCAGTTTTGGATAATCTTCCTGGTAAGATTTCTTGGAGACAAATAAGAACATATGTCAATAGATTATACAAACAATTTTTTTTATAAAAAAAAAACTATCATTTCTATGTCAACTCATGATGCAATTGATGAGAATGTGGAAAATGAGAAAAGTAATGAAAAAGTTAGGCATTTTTGTGAAACCAAAAAGAAAAGATGAATCACTTAAACATGCTATATGTACTATTGCTAGTTCCATTGAGTCTATTGGAAAGAAGAGTTAAACTAAAGATAAGAATGTGGCATGATGAGCTATAACAACTACTATAGTTAATAAAACAACTTTGGATAAAAGAATGTTAAGAAACATTAGTGGAATTCTAAACATACATCCTAAAACATTGGTAAGAGTGGAAAAGAGAAGAGAAAGTATAGAAAACGACCCAATCAACCAATGTTGGAGTTTTAGTGGTCGACTCCCAAGGTCCGAAATGAAATTGAATATTGAAATCAAATCTTTGGTTGAAAATGTTGGCATGATAATACTAAGGTATCATCTAATGCTAGAGATGTTTTGAAATTAAGAGTGGGATCCAAAATTCATGATCCTCATCCAAAACACCTATTAGACACAACTCAAACCAAATCTTATAGAAAATTTTTAGATGATTCAGTGTTAACTAGAAATATTAGCATAAGTCAAAGATCATTTGAAAAATGTAAACCTTGGTATGTCAAAATTAATAAGCAACGAATCTCTTGTTGTTGTAAAATGCATGTGCAATTTCATTATTATTATGAAGTTTTTCGATATATACATTGTACTTTACACACTAACATGATTATGCAAGAATGTGGTATTAATATGTATCCTGAAATAATCAAGTTTATAGTAGGTTTGTTTTGTGAAAGATCTAATGAGAATTTATTTTATTTGAGTTCATGTATTTCTAGACAATGCGCAAGTTGTGGAAATCTTTCATTCTTAGGAGTTTGTATGCATGAAAGTGTTGAAAATAATTTTGGACAACAATTAGTGGATGTTAAAAGTTTTAAGAATGTTGAGTATTCTTTAAAGGATGGAAAACTGGAAAGCGTTGTGATTTAATCACAGAAAAAAATAGTGTACATGCATTTATCTTAGAATTTAAGAGTAAGATTGTACCAAAATATGTCAAACACTCTCAACATGCTCGATGGATTGATGGACAATTTCGCACATGTAGAAACACATTTCTAGTTTGAACTATACTATAAATGGTTGATTTTGTAGAAAACTATACTCTTGCTCCACAAGAGGAAATCCAATCACAATATTACAATTTAGTGTAGGTGGCTATGTTTGTTCATATTATATACAGGCATGCAAATGATAGTACAAAGGATGATAGAAATTTTTTGAGGGAATACCATTTCTATTTGAGTGACAATCGGTTACACTCATCAGAGTTTGTTCAATATTGTTTCAATATATTTTATACAAATTTAAGAGAAAGAGGAATCTAGATGACAGAACATCTCATATGGTCAGATAATTATATGGGACAGTTCAAGAATACTTGAATGTTTTATTGGTTAAGTCGGGTTCATGACAAGGGTCATTGTACCTCATCATCTAATCATATTTCAGATGTCAAATCGAGGGCTGTGTCCTTGGCTATCTGCAATTAGGAATCCTATAGTTACCAGTTTTCTCTAGCTAATTCTAATGACTTTTACTGATTTAAAGAGATTGATCTATCTGCTTATTAAATGAATTCAAAGAATGCTGAAAATACAATTGATTAGTGAATTACTTAAAGCAAATCTATAAATTGCAACATGCATCTATCTATCAAAATCAATAAGTATTTTGTAAAGCAAAATCTGAAACAACAAAATAATGGTACTAGCCTTCTATCTTGGTGGTGAGAGTGGGCCCTTGCTCCACACCCTTAGGGCTGAAGACTAAAGTAAAGAATTAGCACCAGAGAATGATATCACAACTCAATTCAATCCAATTCCATCAACTTTGCATTAATATCAGAAATGAGATTATATAAATCAGAAGGAAAATAATTGCTTGTTGTTTTTCTGCTTCTTCTATAAGTATATATAAAATTAGTGATGACATATCACTTATCTACTAGTTCTTCTATGAGATGACATCCATCTCTTTATTATACTAGTTGTCTAACTACAGAAAATAACCATGCAATAAAAATAGATTGAGTGGAATAGAAGTCCACTCTGAATCTAAGTTTTAGTCTTAATACATTTAGGCAGCGAGGCCTTGAAAATATGGATATTAAATCAATTTTATTAGTAACTCATGCAAAAATTAAAAAGAGATAAAAACTCCCAGCAGTTAACTATAAATTGCCCTTAATCACTCAGGTGATGATTTGAGTAATATTAGGGGTATCACGATCACTATTCAAAGTGTCTGACCGATAGCTATGCTAGAAATATGCTCTGCTCTAAAGAGGTGCCAAAGATGTATGTCTCTGTTTGTAGCTCCAGAGATACTCTGTCTATAGCTTCAGAGATATAATTGTGGCCTTCTTGCTTAGCTCTAGAGATGCTCCAGACTTCAGTCCAACTCTGGAGATGATTTTCCTCCTTTACTTCAAAACTTTTGATGTCATGGTATTCTAATATTGTCTCTAGAGATCATTAGGACTACCTCTAAAGATGCACAAAATTGCCAACCCGAACATCTATACCTGTTGATTCAAAAAGAGAAGTTTTTTTGCATATTTCCATCAATTCCATGCACATTAGTTCTTTAATCAGAAATCATGATCTTAAGTAATTCATCTCCTATTAATCATTATTTAGAACAATCTTGCTACCCTATTCGGGTGCAATCATTAAGAAGATGGAATCAAAAAGGAGAAAAAGAGAGGTAAAGAGATGTATTTCATGGGTGCTACCTGGCACTCATCATCCCCCCATACCTAAGGTTTAGCAGGACCTCCTGCTTCTCACAATCTAGACTTATTCTGGTGGAGTAGCTTGTTAGTCAAGCTGTAATCTTGTGCATAGGTAGTCCAAGTGGCGTGGTTGGTATTACTATTTCCTCTGTACTGATCAACCTGTTTCAACCACTCCTACAACTTATCATCTTCTACCTACTCAGCTCAGACAGGTAGTGGCTCAATTATGAGAGGGGGTCTGAAACACCCACTTATCCACTCATGTTTATGTTTATCCATCATTTTGGATATTAACCTTGCCTTCCTCATAAATAACCTTAAAGTTCACAGGGGTTACCACTTCTCTAATTTTCTGCTCTGAGGTTAGAATGTTCCACCTTTTCTTTGCTATTGCAAGTATTGGATTAGCTGAACTGCTCATAAAAAGACCAAAATCAATTCAACACCTTGTAGGTTTTTCAAGTATAATGGCAAAATTTTGTTCTGACTTTCAAGGTGATAGACATATGTCCTGAATTGGACTTCAAAAGCATAAGGGTTTGGACACTCCTTTCTGATGAAAAGATTTGTCTCTGTATCCTTCTTGAGGTGAGCCTACATTCGCTCATTCCATATCTGATGATTCCTCATCATTGACATGAATGCTTTGAGCTGGCAATCCCCTACAAAATAATTAAGAATGAAGGTCATATCGTCAACACAGAATCTATGTAGATATAATTCACACAGAATTTTTTTGTCTTCATCAGAACTCCTTGTATATGCTTCCATGAACCCCTCTGCAGTTTCTATGTTCTCAGGCAGATCAGATAGGACTGAAGACATTTTTCTTTGTAGGACCCTTTCTTGTAAAAACATAGCATAACTAGAACTTGGAGGCCTAAAAGATAAAATCTCAGAAGAAATGGAGGCTATCTGAATGACTTTTTACTCCAAGGTTTCTACTCTTTTTGTCATGGCAGTAACTACCCTCTGTAATTGTAGCATAGGCTTAGAAGCCTCATATTCTCTACATCTCATCTCCCAATGAAACAGTGCCTTAGGAATATTAATGGGGACTGAGCCCACATATGGATCTATTTGTACCTCATGTTTAATGGTTGCCCTTGGACCAACTAACTCATGAATATATTCCTCTTGATCATCTATTTTGTTGTTGGCCCAAGTCAATTATTTATCTTGGCTCTATACTTTCTCAATTAATGCTACAATTACTATGAGACCATTATCTCTAGCCTCGGTAAGATCAGAAATACTTTGTACTACCTCTATCTCCTTTTCCTTCATGATTTTAGTTGTCTCAGTCTTCGGGGCTTCCAGTTCTGCTTCCCTCTCCTGAATTATTTGGTCTTTGCTCTGGAGCTTTGTTTGCAGTTTTTCAATTATCTATTTTTGACCCATCTCTATCTCCATTCTGACCTTCTTGAGGTCAGTGATAATCAAGTTTTCCCCCCATATTAACCTCTTTATATTATCAATTTCTTCCAACATTTGCTGCTCTTTTGAAATTTCAATATCCTCTTGATCAGAGGGGTGGGAGAAAGTTCTTGTTTCTTCTTTTGTTTGTTGCACATTAGGGTCTCCATAGCCATCTGTCTGACTCTGTCAGCTGCACCCAATTGCTCTATTTCATCTTCCCCTATAGCCTCCCTATCTAAGGTTCTTCTTAGGTTTTCTCTGTTTCTGCTGGTATTGATGAAGGCCCAACTTTCTCCTCAGAAGTTCTGAAACCCATAAGCACTTTAGCTAGGAGAGCTGTATCTTTCTCAATTTGGGAGAGCTTCCTTTTTCTTTTGCTTCTTTGTGTTGTTATATGGAGCCTAATCAGACTCGGAGGTTACATTTTCCCCACTTTTATCAGTGCAGTTTCCCCCCAAATTCCTACGGGGTCAAGGGGCAGCGCCCCTTGTGGGGATTTGGGGGCAGCGGGAGTTATTTTTTCATTGATCGACATAAGAAAACCCAATTTTTGTAACTGACAACAAAGCTTGATAAAAGCGGCTAAGGGTTAGGGTTTTGATATATTGTATTGTAGCATTTTGCAGCGGGATTGAGTTGCAGAGATTGCTAATTGTAATCGGTTTGATTTACTGGATAATAATATTGGACTCTCTATTTGGTGGATGTAGCCCAAGTTTGGGTGAACCATGTTAAAACTTGTCTTTCACTGTTATTAATTATGTGTATTTCCATTTCTCTATTTAAACTTTATTTGCATTTAA
Source organism: Cunninghamia lanceolata (assembly GCA_027924645.1). Lineage (NCBI taxonomy): Eukaryota > Viridiplantae > Streptophyta > Pinopsida > Cupressales > Cupressaceae > Cunninghamia > Cunninghamia lanceolata. Next base: position 1,987,336 of record BSBN01001318.1, on the reverse strand, counting down.
TTGATATCTTCTGCCGGCTAACCCTAACACTTTGTAGCATATGTGGGACAGGTGCCTCTAGAGCAGGCATCTCATTCTCAAAATCTGAGGAAATAGTAAAAGTCTGCCTGTGTTCTATCTCTGGAGCAGGAGATTGTTCTAAAGTTGGACTTGAACCTAGATGGACAGATGGTTTTGGGGAAACTTCTCTCTGTCTTTTCTTCCTTACTAGAGGGATCTCATCAGAATCATGAGATGCTTCTTCAGCCCAATAGTGTATTCTAGAGTCATTTTTCTTTAGGGTTCTCTTTGCTTTTTGCCATGACCTCTCCCCTGTTAGTTCCTTAGGAGAAGATTCCTCAACCAGAGTCATCTTCCTCCTGAATGAGAGAGTCTTGTATGGAGTTTGCTCAAGAGAAGGCTCTTTAACTTCTTTGCCTTTCTTCTTCCTATCAGAAACATGGGTAGTAGATGAAGTTGCCTCCAGTGAGGACTTCTTTCCTTTTTCAACAGCTAGAGAGGAGGTTGAATTTTCTATCTCTTCTTCTTGTTGGGTAGAGGAATCCTCATCCTCTTCCTGTGCCCTCTCTGGCTCTCTGTCTTGGGGTTTTTGTTCAAGAAATGTCTGCCATAATTCTTGCCCATCAGCTTAAGAAAGAAAGTGGTGTTTAACTATCAGAAAAATGATGCCATGATGTTTCATAAGACCCTTGTTTTGTTGATATTTTTCTATAGTTGCCCTAATGGTAGAGTACAGAAAGTTGGGAATGTTTATGCTGAATTCAGGGTGTCTATTCCCATGCCTCAGAAAAATCAACATTTTCATTATTGGTCCTAAAACTAAGGAAAATTGACCATCACATGTGAAATATTTCATTATCCATGTAGCCACATATTGCCAAGGGTTTGGAAGTGAGGACCTAAGAATTCCTTTAACCTCATTTTTATTTAAATGCAATTGTATTGCAGGTTCTCCTTCAACAGAGAAATTCCTAATCAAATCAGCATATAAAGTTTTTAGATGATAGAACCTCTCACCTTGTTCAGGCAACCTAGAAATATGACTAATAGTGGTTACAGAGAGATTGATTTGAACTCCTCTTACAACTATTTGATTGTCCCTCAGTTTTCTTAGGAACTCATCAACAATATCTTCTTGAAACCCTTCAAACTTTTCTAGAAATTCCAACCATCCTGCATTCCTTAGAATGTCTGCTGTAGCATCATCTTGCAAAAGCCCTGTAGCACTTTTTGACTCTAATTTCTTCTTAATCCCCATTTCTAAATTCTTTTCCTATCCTCTGTGCTTACAATTCTTCCTCACTCCGTAGGCTCTGGAGAACTATTTCAGTTGACTATGTTCTTCAGGGTATGTTGCAGTTTTGAATGAGGATTATTATGTCAGTTCATTTAATGGCTTAGGCTTATGGAAAAAGAACTTAAAATCAGTTAGAGTGCTTATGCAATCATAATTAAAGCAGAGTGATGGGACACTCCATAGGCATGGTGACAGTTCAGCAAAGATGGTGGCATGCATGAATTTGGAAAGGGAAATAATGGCAGGAGGACGTGTCATAATGACGACACCCAAAAATAGAAATGACAAGATAGTTGCTAATTAATGCTTAATTAAGAGAGAATTACCTAAACCATTCTTAATGATGAGGGTGTAATGTACTTGGTTGAGATGCTGCAGCGTTGATGAGACTAGACGTGACGTGGCACCTGAGTAGCTTGTTGTGGCTTGAAATGACATCAAACATCTTTATTGACATGCAACCTGCAATCATTCCCATTGAGTGGTTCAAGAATCCATGTATCCAGGGTGACATTAGCACAGTCCTTGTAAGTACCTGTGTAAACAAGAGTAATGATTTCTCCCGAGATACGTGTTGACTTCATCTTTATTCCTACCATAAAGTGGAGGATGAGTCATGATGACCTCATCAAATGACATCTCTACTTTATTGCCTAGAGAGGTGGGTCCCGTCCCACTTATTATGGTTGTGAATAACTCTTTATTGGTGGAGTGCCGGAGGTGCTCCTAGTTTGCGAAGCGCCGGAGGTGCTCCTAATTTGTGAGCGCCGGAGGTGTGTTTGAGTAACTCCCAACACCTAATCACCTTCGTAGCTTGATTATTCTCATCTGGCATGAAGAAGGGAACCGCCATTTGCTGGTCTTCAATTCTCTTGGTTGAGAAAGACAGCCATTTACTAGTTTTCCATCTTCCTCTATTTTTTTTTCCAAAAGGCCGCCATTTGCTAGTTTTCAACCTTTTTTTTTTCAACTAGTCCAAAACTGTGACAGAAGAGGTGTCCCTTGTATCAAAACACAAATCTTTGAGGAACTCTTCTTTAGTGGATGGCCTTTTATAGAGTCTGATTCAGTGGTCATTTACTAAGAATGTGTCTGTGCTTCCATCAATAGGTTCCAATAGTACTGTTCCATTTTTAAAAACTTCCTTTATCTGATAAGGACCCATCTAGTGAGTCTGTAGTTTTCCTTTGAACTCTTTGAATTTAGAATCATAAAGAAGAACCCAAACACCTTGTTGAAATGTCCTCCTCTTGATGTGTTGGTCATGCCATTGCTTTCTTTGATACTGAACCAGTTCTGTTTGCTAAATGGCCTCTGTCCGTATTTCATCCAACTCATTGAGCTGAAGAATTCTATTCTATTGGGCTATAGACAATGGTAGACCAATATCCAATGTAGTTATAAGTGTCTGGAGTTCAAATTCTATAGATAGAATAGGCTTTTTCCCATAAACTAATTCATATGGTGAGAACTTTGTTGTGGACTTCCAAGTAGTATTGTAAGCCCAAACTGCTTCAGGTAATCTGTTAGCCCAATCTTTTTCTATTCATTGCCACTATCCTTGTCAGAATGTTCTCAAGTTCCCTATTAGTCACTTCTACCTGCCCATTGGCTTGAGGATGGTAAGGTAAAGACTTTCTGTGCTTGACTTGATATAAATCTATGAATGCTCTGATTACCTGTTAAGTAAATTGAGGTCCTCTGTCTAAAACTATGGATCTTGGGGCTCCAAACCTCAAGAAAATTTTATTATAAAGGAAATCAACAACTTTTTCTTCTCATGCAAATTGCAATGCTTGAACCTCAGCCCATTTAGTCACATAGTCTGTGCATACTAGAATATACTCCTTACCTGATGATGGTGGAGAAATTGGTCCCACAAAGTCTAGACCCACTATTCAAATGGCTCCATCATTACTTGAGGATGCAGTAACATTTCCTGGGTGAAGGTTGGCTGTCCCATCCTTTGGCACTGGTCACATTGTTGCACATACTTCTTAGTATCTTAATGAAGAGAGGGCCAGTAGTAACCATCTCCTAGGATCTTGTGGATAGTTCTTTGAAAAGAATAATGCCCACCAGATGATTCATCATGACATGCTCTCAACACATCAAAAATTTCATCAGTTTTTAAACACCTACGTAAAATGAAATCAGGACCACATTTAAAAAGCAACCCATTTAACCATTTGTAAGATAAGCTTTCCTTAACTAAGCATTTTTTCTATTTTGAGGTAAAATGGGATAGATACAAGCCTATAGCTAAAAGATTAGCTATGTCAGTGAACCAAGGTACAGTAGAGGAGATAGCGAATAGATGTTCATCTGGGAACCTGTCCTCCACCGGCTAGTTTTCTCCTCCTGTATGCAATCTTGATAGAAAATCAGCAACCAAATTAAACTTTCTTGGATTATCATCTATGGTAATGTCAAATTCCTGTAATAGCACTAACCACCTAATGATCCTTACACCTATTACTGGCTTATTCATTAGGTACTTGATGGATGCATGATCAGTATGTACAAATATTTTATATCTAGTGATATAATGCCTGAATTTGTTTGTAGCATAGATGACTGTCAAGAATTTTTTTTTAGTTGTGTAATTTCTTTTTGCAAAGGTAAGGTTTTTGCTGATGTAATAAATGGCATGCATACTCTCTCCTTCCTCCTTCTGTCCTAAAACTACCCCAATGGACTCATTTGAAGCATCAGTTTGTATGTGAAATGGTAAAGTCCAATTAGGTCCTCTCAAAATAGGTGTGACAGTAAGCTTCTCTTTTAGGGTTTCAAATGTTGATTGACAGTCTTCTATCCATAGAAATTCTATCTTTGTTAAGTAGAGTAAACAGGGGGTAGTTGTTTTGCTAAAATTTTCTATGAATCTCCTATAGTAGCCTGCATGACCTAGAAAACTTCTAACATCTATCTGATTTTTGGGTGAAGGCAACTGTGTGATCACTTCTATCTTGTTTTGATCCACTTTGATCTCATTTACTGAAATGTGTTGTCCCAATATAATTCCTTCCTCCACCATCATGAAGCACTTTTCATGGCTTAGGGATAATTGTTTTTTCTCACAACATTTTAGTACTTTCTCAAGGTTTGTGAGAGCTTCTTCAAAATTGTCCCCATACACAGTAAAGTCATACATATAGACCTCCATGCACTCATTAGCTAATTCAGCAAAAATGGCTAAAACAAGCCTTTGAAATGTAGCTGGGGCATTACATAGTCCAAATGGAAGAACTTTGTAAGAAAAAGTTTCCCAAGAGTAGGTGAAAGTGGTTTTGTCTTGATCTTTAGGTGCTACTTGAATTTGGTTATACCCACTGAACCCATGTAGGAAAGAAAAATACTTCCTCCCAGCAAGGTTGTCCAACACTTGGTTAATAAATGGTAAGGGAAAGTGGTCCTTTTTTGTAGCTTTGTTTAGCTCCCTATAGTCAATACACAACCTCCATTTCCCATTCTTTTTAGGCACTATGACTAAGGATGAGACCCATTGACTGTCTGAGATTGGATATATAAACCCTGCTTGCAGTAATTTTTCTATTTCAGTCTTAACAATGTCTTTTAAAGCAGGATTCAATCTTCTCTGGGGTTGTCTGACAGGTTTGGTATCCTCAGTGTATATATGATGGGTACAAATCTTAGGAGGGATGCCCTTCATATCTTGGTATTCCCAAGCAAAAGCTACTGAATGGGAAATCAGAAGTTGAAGTTTTTCTTCCTGATTTGTTGTTAACTAAGTATTGATATTAAGTGTTTTCCCTAGTAAAATCATGACCTATTTTGTGATTTGATCCATGGATGTAGTTAATCCATACACTGGAGTCATGGTATTGAGGGGACAAGAATGTGGAAGCAACATGTGGAATGTGGCTAAGTCTCTGTAAAAGGTCTCCCCACAAGGAATGATATTTTCTAGGGTACAATGAGTAGAAGTGAGAAGTTCTCTCCTAGAATCTTGGGCAAGCTTCATCACATCCCCATTGATTAGGATGTGGGTAATGTCTTCTGTTGTATCATAGTAGATTTCTTCTTCCAACTCTCCCAAATGTTCCTTGATGGTTACCATAGCTACTGAGGCACTGTTGTCCATGTTATCTAGTTCATCCACCCATACTTTTCCTGTATAATGTATTGATGGTTTAACTGGAGGATAAAGAGATATTTTCTTCAAATCTATCCCATTAGAAATGACCATATCCCCAGTTTGACAATCAATAGATGTTGTTGCTGTAGCCAGCCATGGTCTTCCTAATAGTAGTGGATAAGCATTTCTCTGGTTTCTTGGTTCTAATATTAGGAAGTCTACTAGAAATTCCCATGATTCTATCACAACTGGAACATCAGTAATTACCCCTTTCGGAATAGCTACTGACTGGTCAGCAAGTTGAAGGATTGTAGTCATGGATTGGATACCTATTAGGGCTAATTTGTCCATTGTATGAACTGTCATCACATTAATTGCTGCTCCCAAATCAACTAAAACATTTGAAATTTCTACCCCTGAGATGAAAACAATTATGACAGGATTTCCAGGGTCTCCATATTTTGGGAGGAGCATTTCTCCCATCAATAGATCTACTACTTTCCCTTCCACCTGGATTGTAGAAGGAAAGTTTTTCTTCCTACCCTGTGTTTTGACACAATGTTGTTTAATGAATTGGTTTAATTCTGGCAAATCTCTAATTACTTGGAGGAGTGGAATTTCAATCCTTAGTTTCCTGATTTCTTGTAAAAGTTCTGATTCTAGGTTAGATTGGACTTGTTTTTGTAAGATCATTTTCTAGGGAACATGTTGTTTGAGCCATTCTGGGTATGGTGCTAATTTTTCCATTTTCGGAGCATCTCCAAAGCTTTTATCAGAATTGTGTCCAGGAATGTTCTTCGGAGTCAGTCTTTTAGGAGGAACTCTAGAGTTATCCAAGGATGATTCTTTTAGCACTTTTTGGGTAGTAATCTCCTCTAGAAGTTGAGTGGATGAATCTTCAGGTTCGTCATCATTGGTTACTTCAACTATAGTTGGAGGAGATGGTCTTGGGAATGCTTTCCCAGAACACAGCTGGAGATTATTTGGATATATTATGTTAATACCAGCCATGTTTTCTTGATCTATCATGTAAACAGTTGTTCCTTATTTATTTCATGGATTTGGTATAGGTTGAGCTGGTAAGGGTGGTTGGCTAACTAGCTCATTTTGTGACTAACCTTCTGTGTTGGAGGGTCCAGTTAGTAATGCTTGTTGTTGAGGTTGGAAACACCTAGGTTGTCCCTGGTATTGTTGATTATATCCCTATTAAGAACCCCATTGAGGTTACATGTTTTGTGATCCAAACTGTGGTGGCCACTGTTGATTCCCCCAGTGCTAGTTTTGCCAATGTTGATTTGGGCAATCCTATTGTCCCCAAGGAGGATTGTTCTGAGGCCCATGCCAAGTTGGATTCCATTGATTATTTCCCCAATTAGGAGGACCCCTGTAAGAAGGCTGGTTTGGATACTGATTATAAGGGAAATTTCCAGCCTTTTTTTGTCCCACATAGTTTAATTCCTCTTCTATGATGACATTCTTCTTACTCAACCTTTTTAAGGCTGGAAGTTTACTACATTGACTGGTAGGATGTTTCCTGTCACAGATCTGACAAATCTTTGACTTGTCTAAAGGGCATTCTCTCAATAGATGCTTATTTCTACACCTAGGACAATAGATGGAGAGTGGTTTAGTTGTTCTATTTTGATCAGTTGTTCTATTTTTTGCCTGAATCCCATCCAATGTGGTATTTAGATGGACCAAAATATCTATTTTCAGATTTGCAAATTCTTCCATTAACTGTCCTATTTCATTCTTCCCTTTAAAGGTTTTGGATGATCTCACTCCATCTTGGGTTCTAGAATAGTTCCTGTAGAGTTCTTTTATAGCAGGTATATCCATTTTATTGATATTCCCTTTTCCCATAAGATCTAATGCCTATTTTGATTCTTTATCCAATCCTTTTACAAATAGGGTTCTGGCCAAAGAATGATTTACTGGGTTGTCATACCTTCTCAAGGTGAAGTTAAACCTATCCACATGGTCCTCTAAGGTCTCTTCCTCTCCCTGTTTAATTTTGAACAATTCCTCATTTTTATTATTGACTCTATAGTAATCTTGGTACTTTCCTAAAAACTTTGTTTCCATCTGATCCCAAGAATGGATAGAATTCTGGGGTAAACCCATAAACCATCTCATTGCAAAATCTTTTAGGGTTGAAGGGAACAGTTTGAGTTTTTGGTTATCTGATCCATAATCATAAGTTTGGCATACCACTTTGAATTCAAACCAAAACTGATTTGGATCCTCAGAAGAAAGACCTCTAAACTTTGGCAAGTGTGATGGTGAAATATTTTTCATAGGAGCATTGTCTCCAGTAGCCAAAATAATGGGATATGAGAAGGTTCTTGGAACTTGATTTTCCTCCTCTTCATGATTATCATTATTATTATCCATGTCTAGTACTGGTTCTTCTCTCTGAGGTTCTAGGAAATTAGGTTCTATCAAAGGATCTACCTAGAACTTTCGTTTTAATTCTTGGATATAATTAGCGAGTGGAAGATTTGGAGGATCTAAGGGATTATTGATTTGAGGTGCAGCTTCCAAGGTAGGTTCTAGGTTTCTTTCTTCAATAAGATCTTATGCCACCCCACTGCTTTCTCCTATAGTTTGTTGATGGGGTGTCTGTTTTATGTATCTTCCTTTTGAATTTCTAGCTCTAACCATACAGATCTAACCTAAAACTGTTTAGCTAAGTTTCCCTAATTAAAACATCCCCGGCAATGACACCAAAAATGACAAGGGTCGTTGTACCTCATCATTTAGTCATATTTCAGATGTCAAATCCAGGACTGTGTCCTTGGCTATCTGCAATTAGGAATCCTATAGTTACCAATTTTCTCTAGCTAATTCTAATGACTTTTACTAATTTAAAGAGATTGATCTATCTTCTTATTAAATGAATTCAAAGAATGTTGAAAACATAATTGAACAGTGAATTACTTAAAGAAAATCTATAAACTGCAACATGCATCTATCTATCAAAATCAGTATGTATTTTGTAAAGCAAAATCTGAAATGACAAAACAATGGTACTAGCCTTCTACCTTGGTGGTGAGAGTAGGCCCTTGCTCCACACCCTTAGGGCTGAAGACTAAAGTAAAGAATCAACACCAGAGAATGATATCACAACTCAATTCAGTCCAATTCCATCAACTTTGCATTAATATCAGAAATGAGATTGCAGAAATCAGAAGGAAAATAATTGCTTGTTATTTTTCTATTTCTTCTATAAGTATATATAAAATTAGTGATGAGATATCACTTATCTTATCTACCAGTTCTTCTATGAGATGAAATCCATCTCTTTATTATACTAGTTATCTAACTATAGAAAATAACCATGCAATAAAAATAGATTGAGTGGAACAGAAGTCCACTCTGAATCTAAGTTTTAGTCTTAATACATTTGGGCAGTGAGGCCCTGAAAATATGAATATTAAATCAGTTTATCAGTAACTCATGCAAAAACTAAAAAGAGATAAAAAATCTCAACAATTAACTATAGATTGCCCTTAATCACTCAAGTGATGATTTGAGTAATATCAGGGGTATCAGGATCACTACTAAAAGTGTCTAACTAATAGCTATACTGGAAATCTACTCTACTCTAAAGAGGCACTGGAGATGTATGTCTATGTCTGCAGCTTCAGAGATACTCTGTTTGTAGCTTTGGAGATATAATTGTGGCCTTCTTGCTTAGCTCCAGAGATGCTCTAGACTTCAGTCCAGCTCCGGAGATTCTTTTCCTCTTTACTTCAAAACTTTTGATGTCATGGTATTCTGATATTGTCTCCAGAGATCATTAGGACTACCTTCGGAGATGCACAAAATTGCAAACCCAAACATCTATAACTGTTGATTTAAAAAGAGAAGTTTTTCTGCATATTTTCATCAATTCCATGCACATTAGTCCTTTAATTAGTAATCATGATCTTAAGTAATTCATCTCCTATTAATTATTATTTAGAACAATCTTGCTAGTCTATTCAGGTGCAGTCATTAAGAAGATGGAATTAGAAAGGAGAAAAAGAGAGGCAAAGAGATGTATTTCATGGGTACTACCTGGCACTCATCAGTTCACAAGGAAATTAATGTCCAACATATGTGGATTTTTTTAAGCTAGACATGGTAAAGGAGAACATGATGGAGTTGGCGCATGTGTTAAAAGAATTCTTGCTAGAGAGCAACTGAAATTTGAGGATGCAATAGAATTTAAAGATGCATGTGCGATTGTGGATTGGTGCAATACAAAATTATCTACAGGATCAAATGAGTAATCTAAAGTTTGATGATTCTTTTGTTTGGTTGAAGAAGAGAACATTCTACCTAGACTTGATTGTGAGACAATAAGTGGATCTACCAAATGGCATTCATTTAAGAGCTCGAATGCAAGCACATGGACTATATGGACAAGGGAGATTGCATGTTTTTGTCAGTTTTGTATTTCAAGAGATTGGGAAGCATGTGAAAATATAGAATGGATTGAAGAGTGGAAACAAAGATCATTGACACCAGCACAAACACATGATCAATATGAAACAACAGTTGAAGACAATGATCAAGTGTTTGCATCGGATGACTATGACCGTGTTTTAGACCTTGTACAAGAAGGTAATTTAATTCAATTTAATTCATTTTATTTCACTTTATTACTATTTTTTAATATATTTAATTATATATGGATGCATGTATGTAGAAATTGGTCAAATTATATGTCACACAAGTTATTAAATTAAATTTTGTTTGCAAGACATGTGTATGATGTTGTTGCACTTGAGGAGAATTAAGAGGAAATAAAATATTGGTTGGCTCGATGTGTGGAGACTAAACAAAAGTTAATAGCACCTCAAGAAGATGATGATGGATTTCATTATCCAACAAGTTCAGTGGTGGTTTTTGGCACTTGGCTACGAAAATACCTAACAAGGAAGAATGGTTTGCCTGCATTCAAAGATTATGAAACGCATAAGAAGATTATACACTCCTCACATTTGGTGGTGGAAACAAATATAAAACTAGTGAGGTATTGTGGAAGACTTGCTAATAAAGAGTTATGGACAATTTCTATGGAAGAGCATGAGATAATCATAGATGCATTGCAAAAAAGAGAGGATGCAGATGGTATAATGGAATAAATTTTTAGGTATGTATATAGTTGTATATATTTAATTGATAGTTAATACAGTTGTATTAAGTCATCCCCTTATCTCCCCTTAAGTCATCCTCTTACCTACCCTTAATCAAAGTTGTATTTACTCGTGTAATCCTAATCTTATAAATTGATTTACTCGTGTATCTCCCCTTACACCCCCTCTCTTACATCCCCTTAATCGATCCTCTTACATCCCCTTAAGTCATCATCTTATCTCCCCTTAATCCATCCTCTTACCTCCACTTATATTCATTATTTTTGCAGGTCCCCACAAGTCTAGAGATCCTACATGATTGTATCAATGAACATTTGTATATTCTTTCATTCTCATTTCACCTTCTATAAATTATTCTCTTTATCTTAAAATTTGTATCAACTCATGTATATATAGTTAATTTACTTACATTCATTATTTTGCAGGTGTACCCTACAAGTAGATTTTTGCATGATTGTCACTACAAGTTTTCACCATACAAATTTGTTAGATCAAATTTGTAGTCTTCAACTTAAAGTGAATGCATTAGGTAATTGTATATATACTCATATCTTTCATATCACATGTTATCTAGTTACATATTGCATCAATGTTTTGTGTTTTTGATATATTCTTTCATTTTCATTTCACCTTCTATATTATTCCCTTTATCTTAAAATTTGTATCGACTAATGTATTTTATGATTATATACACATTTAAAATTTATTTATTGTCATTTTGTATCCTTAAGCCATCATTACATTCATCACATACTTTGAGACAAAAAAGAGAGGATGCAGATTCATCATACAACATGGAATACTTGTAAATACAGGTAAGTATATATATAGTTTTATATAAATTTAAATACATGTTTTGATGATATATTGATATTGCTTATATACTTAGTTAAATTTGATTTATTGTCATTTTGATATTAGGTGGCATGAAGAGGCTATATTTTGACGATCCACCACAAGTTTTGGATTTCCTTGAGATGGCATAGCCACATTTTGTAAATGTTATTTTGAGTTGGTATATATGCCAAATTTGTATATGTACATACACAATTACTCTACACTTTTATATATAAAAATAAATATTTGATATATTTTATCTTTTATGTGCATGTTTTCCTACTTTGAAACTTATTAAAATTTGAATGTATAATCAATTTGTCATGTACATATTATTGTTAAATTTGGTTGCCTTGGGAAACTTCACCAAATTTATATATATTCTAATTAATTATATCAATTGTAATTGAACATGAGAGATACTTTGAATTATTTGATCCCCTTAAGACATCCTATTAGGACCCCTTAAGGCATCCTACGAGGACCCCTTAAGCCATCATTTGTCATAATTACTTTGTCATGTATATTACTATTAAATTTGGTTGCCTTGGGCAACTTCATCGAATTTATATATATATATTCTAATTAATTATATCGATTGTGATTAAAAATTATACATACTTTGAATTCTTTGATCCCCTTAAGACATCCTATTAGGACCCCTTAAGCCATCCTATGAGGACCCCTTAAGCCATCATTTGTCATAATTACTGTGTCATGTATATTACTGTTAAATTTGGTTGCCTTGGGCAACTTCACCAAATTTATATATATTCTAATTAATTATATCGATTGTGGTTGAACATGAGACATCCTTTGAATTCTTTGATCCCCTTAAGACATCCTATTAGGACCTATTTTACCTTGCACACACGCCCCCATTTTGCCAAATGGAGACCCCCTCTTTTTTCTTTGGCTTGGAGTCTCAACCTTTCCTCTTTGTGATGATGAGAAAGAGAAATTGTGCTTAGAATGTAGGATTTGTTCCAAATTTGAGTATCTGGCATGTTTGGGGTTGTTTGATGTCTTTCATGATTGATTTGGAGGAGTCTTGATTGGGTTTGTGATTTAGAAATAGTCATTTGTTACCTTTTGTGTTGAAATTGGGTGTTAAGGTATTTTGTGCTAAAATCCTGTGTCACTGGATATGGTCCTTAAAACTGCTTCTGTAGGATGTCATGTTGGAATTCCTAGTTTCCATGCCTTAGATTTGCAAAATCATGTCAAATTTCACAACATTTCACTAAGGGGTCCATATACCTTCACCCTGATGCATAGCCCTGATACCCTAAAATTGGCTGAGTCTAATGTCCTTAAACCCTGAAAATTGGATAAGTCTAAAATCTGGTGGATCATCAAAAATCTAGAATCTGCATGTTAAATCCTATGGATCCGGGACCTATCTCAAACATCCTTACAATATATTTAAAAATATTTAAAGTATAAGAAATTAAATAATTTCTTATACTTAAATATATTTCTAAATATACTTTACCTTGCAAAATTCAGCATATTGTGCTAATATCCAGTGTCACTGGATATTAGTGCTAAGACCTTTCACATACCCCAACGCTAAAAACCTGCCTCACTAGATCGGCGCTAAAAAACTCGATCACTAGATATATCTGCTTGTCTTAAAAAACTCTGCTAGAAGCCTTATAAGAGCCTACACTAAAACTTGATGACACAGGATCGACGCTAAATTTACTCCTCACTAAACATATCCGATAGGCACCATAATCCCTGCCAGTCTAGTACTAGTTGATTTCCCCGCTAGGAACCTTCATTATATTCTGCGCTAAAAAGACACCTGATTGGATTGCGCTAAAAGGTGCCTCCATAGGACATATCCTGTGATTGAAGAAATCCCTGCATATCCAGTGACACAAAATCTCTGTCATCTAGTGATACTTGAAATCCCCACTAAGAGATTAAGGAAGGTTAGCGCTAAAATAAGCCTCCACACGATATCTAGTGAGGGCCAAAAACCCCACTTTTTGACATTTTGAGCTAAAAAACTCATTTTTTGAGGGAGGAAACTGGATTTTATGGATGAAGTTGATATTTATATCCATTTATTACACCATGATGGTCATTTTGAGTATGTTATAGTAGATTTTGGGCACGTTTTGCATCAATTAATGTCACTGCACCTGAATATCCAGTGACCCCCAAAAATCTCACTTTTTGCAAAAAAGGGGCTATAAAAATACAAAATAAAAGTCTCTAAATGGATCCTAATGGCCACAAAAACATCCCAGATCATTATATTGGCCAAATGGGAGTTGGATCTAGGGCATACAACTGAGAGGGGGGGGGGTGAATCAGTTGTATAGAACTTGTTCTCTTTCAAACACTTAATTCTCTGTTGTTAGTTAGCAGCATATCAAATAATCATTCATGGAAGCACAATACATAAACACAAGAGCAGATAAGCATCAACACATTGAACACCAAGATTTTGACGTGGAAAACCCGGTTAAGGGAAAAACCACGGGGTGATTAACCCAAGAATTATTCTCTGTTAGAAGAATAAGGAAAAATGAATGGCACATGCCAATAAGGGCTCACTGCCCGAGCACACTGCTCACAAAGAGGCCCACTGCCTACAAGGAGACACACTGTCTACAGAGTGATAAAAATCACAGTCTTGAACTGGAGAATGACATCTCTACCATGTCCGGATCAGTTCCAATTAAGCCCAACAATCTCTGCTCTGCCTTTCGCACCTTTCTTCGCTACACCATACTCATCCACATGCTTCTTCACTGAAATGAATTCACAACTCATTATTTATACAAGACATCGACTTAGGAACAAGCATCTAAGTCGGCAAACAACCATAGGAGTATCCGCAAGATGAATAACACATCCGGTCGGCTATCACAAGAACATTCGCAGGATGAACAACTCATCCGGTCGGCTAAACAGAGCAATAACTTCATCCGGAAGAATAACTTCAATTCCGAGCTCTACCATCGATGCGGACCAACAACACAACCTAAACATGATTCAAGAGCCTTCACAAGTCTGTCTGAACGTCCGGATACATCCGCACTTCCTCTGCTTACTGGAATCTCTTGTCTTCCTCATCCGGAACTTCAAGAACACAGTCTGTCGCCACTGTCATAATGCAGGAGGTACTTCCGGACCTCCAAATCACACACAAATCAGGATGACACATAAAAAGGACATCTAAAACACTCCTTCCAATCCGCAGATTATGATAATACAATTCCGGACCTCACCGGACCTTTTTGTGATCCTCTGTCACCTCCGGATACTTGCCGGACCCGGTTCTATACCGGCAGCCATAACTCCTTCAGATCTTCATGCGGACCTCTGAAATCTTAACTGTAGCATCTCAAGACTCATATCTACTAACCCTTTAATCCGCATCCTCCGGTTCTCATCCTATACAGTATATTTACCTTCTTCTCATCACTGTTCTTCACTGTTCCTGACTGAGGCTAATTTTCTCAATATCCTCAGCACAAAGCTCATCAAATCCTTCTTGTCAATGCAGTATGAGTATGTTGACATCAATGAAAACAATGGCTCACCTCATACTTGCAACAATCTCCCCCTTTGTCATTGATGGCAACATATGATGTGAAAAACCATCAAGACAAGAACTTCTCTTTTCTGTCACAGCTCCCCCTATCAACAACCACTCCTCACATGTCTTCCTTTGCTGCTCCCCCTTTGATCATCAACCACTTGTTTTTCACATGTCTTCTCTCCCCCTTTGACATCAATGGCAAAGGGCTCATACTTGCAACTCTCATGCATCAGGATAATACCAGCTGCTCCCCCTTAGTTGCAGCTCCCCATTAGTCCGGATCACAAGATATGACTGTGATTGCCACCGGACTGATGCACATTAGTGCATCTTAGTTCATCACCGGAGGGGCCATGACCCCTAACTTCTCCCGGAGATATTCAAAAGAGTCCTTGGGAAGAGGTTTTGTAAAGATATCTGCAATCTGATCCTTGGAGGGAACATACTCCAATCTGACTTCTTCCTTGTTTACTTGTTCTCTCAAAAAGTGAAATTTGATAGATATGTGCTTAGTCTTAGAATGCAATACCGGATTCTTGGAAATATTAATTGCACTTGAATTATCACAGAAAATTGTGATAGGCTCCTCATATTCAACTTTGATGTCTCTTAGCATCTGCTTCATCCACAAGATTTGAGTGCAACTACCTGCTGCTGCAATGTATTCTGCTTCAGTTGTAGACAGAGATATTGCATCTTGTTTCTTGCTTAGCCAAGAAACCAATCTCTTCCCCAAAAAGAATGCTCCACCACTAGTGCTCTTCCGGTCATCCACATCTCATGCCCAATCTGCATCTGTGTAAGCATGAAGAGAAAAATCCGGATCTCTAGGATACCATAGACCATACTCAACTGTCCCTTTCAAGTATCTAAAAATTCTTTTGATTGCCATAACATGAGATTCTCTAGGATCAGCCTGGAATCTTGCCACAAGACCAACAGCTTGCATTATATCTGGTCTAGTTTGAGTGAGATACAACAATCCACCAATCATTGATCTATACTTTGTCTGATCTGCCTTTGGAGAATCATCATCTTTGCTTAACTTACATCCGGTTGCCATAGGAGTGTTCATAGGCTTTGAGTCTTCCATACCAAATTTCTTTAACAATTCTTTCACATATTTGGTCTGAGAAATGAAGATCCCTTCTTTTGTTTGAGTAATTTGCAGACCCAAGAAGAAATTCATTTCACCAAGCATAGACATTTCAAACTCACTTTTCATCTGATTTGCAAAAGTTTTACACATACTATCTCTTCCTCCAAAAATGATATCATCCACAAACACTTCAACAATCAGAATGTTTTCATGATCAATTTTGAAATATAAGTTGCTGTCAGCAGTACCTTTGTTGAATCCAATCTGCACAAGATGCTTATCCAACCTTTCATACCATGCTCTTGGGGCTTGCTTCAATCCATACAAAGCTTTCTTCAACTTGCAGACCATATCATTATTATCAGACAATTGAAATCCATCCGGTTGTTCAATGTAGACTTCTTCTTCCAGATCACCATTTAAGAAGGCAGACTTGACATCCATCTGATATACCTTGAAATCTTTGAAGGCAGCAAATGCAAGAAGTAATCTGACTGCTTCAATTCTTGCTACCGGAGCAAAAGTCTCTTCAAAGTCAATTCCTTCTATTTGAGAGTAGCCTTTGCAGACCAATCTAGCTTTGTTTCTGATTACTTCACCAGCTTCATTTAGTTTGTTCCGGAAGACCCACTTGGTTCCAATTACATTCCTGTCTCTAGGTCTGGGAACAAGATCCCAAGTATGATTTTTCTCAATTTGCATCAGTTCATCTTCCATTGCTTTGGTCCAATTTTCATCATTGCAGGCTTCATTTATTGTTTTAGGTTCAATCCTTGAAATCAGACAACATTCATTCTGATCTTGAGCAATATTCCTTCTAGTTTGTACACCTTTGCTTCTGTCACCTATGATCTGATCTTCAGAGTGATTCAGTTTTACATACCTTGGAATTTTGGGAGTATCCAGTACTGCTGTTTCTTGATCAGGCTCATTTAAACCTAACTCTTCTTCCTGATTTACCGGATCAGGCTGACTCTGTTTCACCGGAGAGGATTGAGTTCCTTGAACACTATCTTGGTCATCTTCATCAAATTCATAAAATCTTGAAGGCTTCTCAATTCCTTCATCAACCTTTACATTGGTACTTTCTATCATCTTCCTCAATCTCTTATTGTAACACCGATATGCTTTGCTTTGAGTGGAGTAGCCCAAGAAAATTCCTTCATCACTTCTAGCATCAAACTTTCCTAGATCTTCATCTCTTTTAATATAACACTTGCTACCAAATACCCTGAAATATTTCACAGTAGGAGTGATGCCAAACCAAAGTTCATAGGGGGTCTTACCGGTGTTGTTTCTGATTTGAACTCGATTGAGAGTGTAGACTGCAGTGCTGATAGCTTCTTTCCAAAACATTTGAGGAACATTTGCTTCCAACATCATTGTCCTAGCAGCTTCCTGGATGGTCCGGTTCTTTCTCTCAACTACTCCATTCTGCTGTGGAGTCTTAGGAGCAGACAACTGTCTCCTTATACCCTGTTTCTCACAAAAGTCAATGAATTCACCAGATGTAAATTCACCACCTCTATCAGACCTTAGACACTTTAGTTTCAATCCGGTTTGATTCTCCACCATAGCTTTGAAGATTTTGAACTTCTCAAAAGCTTCTGATTTTTCTTTCAGAAAGGTAACCCACATCATCTGGGAATGATCATCAATTAACAACATGAAATATCTATCACCTTGCAGACTCTTGATTCTTGTCGGACCACATAGATCAGTATGTACTAATTCCAACAATCCGGTAGAAGACTGATCTTTGCTTTTAAAAGAGACTCTGCTTTGTTTGCCTAACTGACATTCTTTACACACACTGTTTGTAGGTTTTATCAACTTTGGAAGATCTCTCACAGCCTGAGTATTGCTTATTTTGATGATGTTATCAAAATTTACATGACACATTCTTCTATGCCATAACCAACTCTGATCAATTTGAACAAACAAACAACTTTTATTTGAACCAACCAGATGAAAGATGTTACCTCTTGTCTGAGTACCGGATGCAATTTCAGTTCCGGAGCTTGTAAAGATTCTGCATTTTCCATTCTTGAACCGGAGATCATAGCCTTTGTCCACTAACTGACCAACACTGAGAAGATTGTGCTTCAATCCTTCAACATATAGTACATTACCTGTTTTGCTCTTACCATCAAAGGAAATAGTTCCCCTACCTCTGATTCTGCCAGCAGAATTGTCACCAAACTTTACCATTCCTCCTTCATATCTTTCCAAGTCTAAGAACTTATTCTTGTCACCAGTCATATGGTGAGAGCATCCACTGTCAATAACCCAATCATCCTTTTCTTCCACTTGAGCAGCCAAGGCTTTTTCAACAACTTTGTGATTGACGGATTCAGAGAGCAAGGAATCTTCTTCCTTGATGGCTATAAACACCCACTCATTTCCGGATTTGCTTCCTGGATCTGATTCATCATCTGTTACTCCTTCATTGTCATCTTCTTCATGAACATAATAGCAATTCTTTTGAAACCTTTGTCTGTGAGTATTAGATCTTGCAGATCTCTCCGGACATCTTGAGGCAAAATGACCAATCTTATTGCAGTTAAAACATTTAAAGGGTAGTTTTCCTTCATACTTACCGGATCCTCTTGGCAGTCTCTTTGCAATGAGGGCTTCAAGTTGAGCTGTTTCTGCTTCTTCTTCTTCCATGTCTCTTCTTGCTTGATCATACCATGACATTTTCCTTGATGAGTTTTCACCCGGATCAAATCTCTGTTTGCCTTTCACATAGGCACTGGCTTTAAAAGCAGACTCAGTCTTGGGTGGATCATCTCCAAACTCGGTCATTTCAAATGCAGCTAGTTTGCCAGCCAATTGTTCTCTTGTGACAGTTGTGTGGGCTCTGAATTCATCAATGGCAGCAACTTTGATTTTGTAGGCAGCAGGAAGGGATCTTAGGATTTTGCAGACAATCTCATTTTCATCTAGAGTTCCACCAGCATTTCTGATTCCACATACCAGCTCATTTACTCTTGGCATAAAAGTAGTAATGTTTTCATCATCTCTCATTTTCAATCTTTCAAATTTCCCTTTCAGACTTTGCAACCTTGCACTTTTGACAAACTCATCTCCTTCATACAGAAGTTCCAGTTTAGTTAGGATCTCATATGCAGTTGGTAGGTCAATGACATTCGAGAGATCTGAGTCATTCAATGCGCTTAGAAGAGCTTCCTTGGTCCGCAGATTGTTTTCAGCTTCTGTGGTTTCATCAGGAGTTGTCGGACCACCTTGTGGGGGTATATATGGTTTTGAAATCATAGCCAAGTATGCTTTTCCCATACATTCCAAATGACACTTCATGCGACCTTTCCAGAGAGTGAAGTTGGTTCCATCGAACTTCGGACTATCCTTCTTGTATGACGACATCCTGGATCACCTCAAGCGGTTAAGCTCCTATCAGAGGAACTCAGCTCTGATACCAATTGTTGGATCTAGGGCATACAACTGAGAGGGGGGGGGTGAATCAGTTGTATAGAACTTGTTCTCTTTCAAACACTTAATTCTCTGTTGTTAGTTAGCAGCATATCAAATAATCATTCATGGAAGCACAATACATAAACACAAGAGCAGATAAGCATCAACACATTGAACACCAAGATTTTGACGTGGAAAACCCGGTTAAGGGAAAAACCACGGGGTGATTAACCCAAGAATTATTCTCTGTTAGAAGAATAAGGAAAAATGAATGGCACATGCCAATAAGGGCTCACTGCCCGAGCACACTGCTCACAAAGAGGCCCACTGCCTACAAGGAGACACACTGTCTACAGAGTGATAAAAATCACAGTCTTGAACTGGAGAATGACATCTCTACCATGTCCGGATCAGTTCCAATTAAGCCCAACAATCTCTGCTCTGCCTTTCGCACCTTTCTTCGCTACACCATACTCATCCACATGCTTCTTCACTGAAATGAATTCACAACTCATTATTTATACAAGACATCGACTTAGGAACAAGCATCTAAGTCGGCAAACAACCATAGGAGTATCCGCAAGATGAATAACACATCCGGTCGGCTATCACAAGAACATTCGCAGGATGAACAACTCATCCGGTCGGCTAAACAGAGCAATAACTTCATCCGGAAGAATAACTTCAATTCCGGGCTCTACCATCGATGCGGACCAACAACACAACCTAAACATGATTCAAGAGCCTTCACAAGTCTGTCTGAACGTCCGGATACATCCGCACTTCCTCTGCTTACTGGAATCTCTTGTCTTCCTCATCCGGAACTTCAAGAACACAGTCTGTCGCCACTGTCATAATGCAGGAGGTACTTCCGGACCTCCAAATCACACACAAATCAGGATGACACATAAAAAGGACATCTAAAACACTCCTTCCAATCCGCAGATTATGATAATACAATTCCGGACCTCACCGGACCTTTTTGTGATCCTCTGTCACCTCCGGATACTTGCCGGACCCGGTTCTATACCGGCAGCCATAACTCCTTCAGATCTTCATGCGGACCTCTGAAATCTTAACTGTAGCATCTCAAGACTCATATCTACTAACCCTTTAATCCGCATCCTCCGGTTCTCATCCTATACAGTATATTTACCTTCTTCTCATCACTATTCTTCACTGTTCCTGACTGAGGCTAATTTTCTCAATATCCTCAGCACAAAGCTCATCAAATCCTTCTTGTCAATGCAGTATGAGTATGTTGACATCAATGACAACAATGGCTCACCTCATACTTGCAACAATGGGTACTTGAAAATAATGAGAAACATAGAAAATCATGTGAAAACCACTGGAGTTTTGAAGTTGTCCATAAGGAAGCAACATTGACATTGAGCTATCCTGGACTGATCTGAGGCTGCAAATGGATATATTTTGATCTATATTGATGGAAAATGACTTGTTAAGATGAAATTGATGCTTGATGTTTTGGATTGTAGGTCTGAGATGACAAAGGTGCTTGTTGGAGCTGTCTTGGAAGGATGAACACACAGAGATACCCTGCCGACTTGAATATGCAGAATTACCATTTTGTCAGCAAAAGGAAGTTAGTATGAAGTCCAAGATGATGGAGATGAGTCCTAGGAGCTTGAAGATACAAGAGATCAGGCATACTTCACTACTATTACTGCATATCCTATTGAATGTCCAAGACACGTTCACAACTATCTACACTTGTTCCAATTATCCAGTCATGCAATGTTGGTTCAGGAAGAATCTAGTTAGACATGCCTTCATAAAAAAAACATGCCATATACTCCTCTTGATGTGTCAAGCTCATTGGAAAAGTGATGTGTCCAATTAGACAACTCAAAATTGACTTGGATGACAATGGGCAATAAAGTGATCCATCCACATGTGAAATCCCATGATTCCACATCAGCTCATATTTTCAAGTGTCATATGACTTTATTTTGACTTTCTGTTGCCTTGAAAATTGGCTCTTTATCATGTACATCCAAATGGGTACTCATTTTGTCCAGATTCAATGTATTTGCAAGTTGTATTTTGTCTTTTTCTGTCAAAACAAAAACAAATCCTAAAACGTAACAAATTGATGTACTTCACTAAATGTCATGTAATTTGGACCATTGATGTTGAGTTAATCTCCATCGTCCATTGAAAAACTTTGTATGGTGCCTTGTCTATAAAAGGGCCATCATTTTATCTCATTGTAAGTAGGATTTGGTAGTGCATTGCTAAGACTCTACCAAAATTTAGTCAATACAAATCAAGTTTTGCAGGTTGCTGGAAATTTGTGTTCCTATGTTGTCTTATTTTGGATTTCATGGTTCATGTCAATCTAAAAATTAGTTATTCAGTTGCATTTGTGGTTAATTATTTAGATATTTCATGGATTTCTTCTCCATACCATTGATGGCTTGCTGATTGTATGTCATTGTGCATGGTTAGTCTGGACATATTTTCATGAGCTGAGTTTGATTGTCTGAGTTCATTGAACTACACCAGGGATTGGGTGTTGGATGAACCCTCCACAATTTGAAAATCTTTGTGTTTCCTTGGAAGATTGCCTAGTCTCTGTGGCATTGTGGGATGCCTGGTTAAGCAGAGATTTGTTTATTATTGGGAATCTATCTATCTGCTTGTTGATCATTTCTGCAATTGTCTATAGGATATCTTTACCCTTTCCCTTTCTCACTTTTCCTTTTGCATTTTCTTTATCGGATCTTGTTAGATTAGGTTTCATAAACTTACATAGTGTTGTCATAGAGTTCATGTTTAGTGAATGCAAGTTGGAAGATTGTTGGTTGCATGCTAAAATCACACATCTTATAGCAATCTGAGTTATATATCAATTTGTTTATGTATTGTCAAATCAAAAAACTGATCAAGGTCATGTGCAAACAAAACCTATCATCATATGTAAGTCCCCTTGCTGGTACAACTGGTACATTCCATTGAAGTTATTCCTACAAGCTAAGACCTGGCTGTATAAACCTTGGGGTAGTCCTATCTAGGATAGGATACCTTTTTCAAGAGAGGTGAGATACCCTATATTTCATCTGTGTTACTATGTGCTAAAACCACCATCAATAGAATTAGCACTAGAAGGAGGACCGAACGAAGATTTTAATGCAAGCTTTTAGTTTTGTTGGTTCATTGCACTTGTTGAAATGAATTGAATATTCAAGAGATTCAGCTCCAATGGATACACATAAGGGTTTCAATCATGAGATACGTTCATTCTTTAGAGGACTATCTCAATAGTCATATCATGAAGAGAACTTCAAAGTAGACCTCCCACTTTTCAAAGAAGAATTAGATAGGCAGATCAGGATGAAGTATCCTCCATTAACCTTGCTTGATTTTAGCTCACCTCAAGTCTACACAGTACATCCTGGAGAGTCACATGACAAGGTTGATTTATTTAACTTTTCTCCAAAGGTTGGATTTGCATTTAAAGGGATTGCTTCCTAGTTTTGAAATTTACAAGCCTAAAGGGGGATACATGCATGACAGACATATTTAGAGCAAGAAAACACATGGAGTAGCTATGGTATAGATGGATGTTGGAGTCCAGGACAACACTAAGAGGGGGATTGAATCAGTGTTGTATAAATTTTACAGTTTTTACACCTTTTGACTTACAGGATAAAGAGAGAGAAAGACATCAATGATTTGTTAACACACATATGCACAATTATAGTATTGAATGCATGAAATATATGAAAACACACAAGATATGAGACCAAGACACAAAAGATTATATGAGAGGAAAACCCTCTTGGGGTAGAAAAGCCTCTCAAAATGCCTCACTGGCTTATTCAAAACCTCATTGGTTACAACAAAGTCTCACTAACCATTCAAGCCTCACTGGCTACAAAGAGGTCTCACTGACCAACAAAGCCCCACTGGCACATAAAGCCTCACTGGAAAATGCAATCACCATCATCAAAACAATACAAGTAATATAGAGGGTTTCTCTATTTCAATACAAGCCCCTGAATTTGTATATCTCTATTCAATCACACTCAAACTAATCTCTGCACATCAATCTCATGATCTTTTCACAATCAAATCACCTATGTCTTCATACTTGGCATGGTTCAATCTGTAAATTTATTGCATAATATCTTCAACTTGTGTTTTTCTCATCACATACAAAACATAATGTTTTATTTGTATTTTCTCTTCAACATAATTTTCACAAAATTATCTTCAACACTACATGATTGTCCACATCATAATAACAACACCAACCATAAATACACCTGAAATGTCGTTATATAAAATTTGAAAGATCTTTCATGTCCTTTCACATTATTCTTTTGCATAAACATTTCCAACCTGCAAGAAAAGATAATTTCTTCTCTATATAACCATTTCCATTCATGAAGAATTTGGAAAAATAAAATCATATCTCTCAAATAAATCTTCACACAAATGACTTTCATATTTTCGGAGCCTTCAATCTGTTCATATTCCCTTTCATAAAAATTTCATCTCAAAAATCTTCAATCCAATTTATCATCCCTGCATAAAACATCTTCAAACAAAATCCATTCACATTCTTCTCCTCTTTGAATCCTGCATATAAAAATATAAAAAATCTTCTCTCCATCCACAAAAAAAATCTTCAATATACTTCAAAAACCATTCATCTTCTCTAATCTGCAAACATAAAAAATTTCATCTTCTCTGCAAAAATCAACTTCCTCATTAAAAAAAATCCATCTTAAAAAAAACTTATTCACAATATCATAAAAATAATCTTTCATATCTTGTCTTCAAAAACCTTCAACCTCTTTAAGTTCTCTGTAAAAAAATATAATCTTCATATAAAAAAAAATGTCTTAAAAATTAGACAATTTGCCCTTTTATCCTTCCAATAGAAGACTCTACATCTTCTCCACATAACATGTCCTTTTTAAAAAAAATTCCAATTTAAAAATGCAATAAATATTGCATGACATGTCACAATGTGAAAAAGACTAAATGTCTTACTTTTCTCCACCAAGGTTTCTTAAAAAAAACTCCTTAATATTCTCCCCCACAAAAATCTTCCATCAAAAATGTTTTATAAAAAATCTTCCAAAAATATTTCACAACAAAATCTACCTTAGATTTCCTTTTAAAATCCAAAAATTCTCCTTGCAAATATCTTAAAAAAACTTTATTTGATGTCATAAAAAAATGACATTTAGAGGGTCAACAAAATCAAAGTTTCTAACTTTAAAACAAAGCCATTAATATGGCTTATTCGAACTCCCCAAACCACATTTAAATATAGCGTTTCTTTTGGCTTTTTGGCACTCATTCCATATAAGGAGACCGTTTCAAATGGGAAAGATATTAGATGAGGACTGGTCACTATAATGTCTAAGAACTACTTCAGGGGGTCACATTTAAGTGACATCACCTGCAATAGAAGGTCATCAATGGTTTAAAACAAAAAGTGCATAGTCTATATATGGATTTTATTAGATGTTTATTTAAGGCATATTTAAATCATTTCTTGACTTATGACATTAGTCATTGATTTTTGCAAAATATGATAATCTTTACCATTGTAGTCTGCTTCATCATTGTCACTCTGGACCTTACCAAATCACATATGCCTCTAGATTCTGACCATTATAAGCTCAAACTCATGTATGAACTCAGTATCCTTTAGAAGGTATGTCAACATATTGAAGTCACTGAAACACAATAAAGTCTTGATGAAACAAACTACTCATGACAACTGTTATACCAACTGTATAGTCAAGTGCATTTCAACATAGAGCATGTTACAATCTTAAACCACACCAAAAACCAATCATATGTTGAAGTCCTGATTCCAATGAACCACCACCAACATGCGGCCAACATCAAGTGAAGAAACATGAAGAACATCATCAACTTTATGTGATGCTATGAACACTCAACAACCATGAAGATCAAAACTCTTCAACATCATCAAGTGAAGATGTAGCAAGGCATCTACTTGGGATATGAAGACAAACATCAACTCCATGTATGATCTAACTTTCACTATGATGTACCTGCATCATCAACTCAACACCTTTTTGACATCAATGACAATCAATCTCCATCAATGGATGCATATGCATGTGGTCATGTCTTAGTTGAGAATACCCAGATAGTTGAGGCTACAGAAGCTGTAAATCCACCATTCATAGTTGATCCCAGTCAAAAGGATAGTCTGCACATTGGAAAAATTAAAGTCCCTCAAGATGTTCATCAAAATAAGTGCCCAGATGATGATGAAGCCAGATAATGCATGTGGTCTGCAGGTCACCCAACTAAGGAATATATAGTTCCTAACTGGTTAAAACCTAGTTTTCATTCACTGGACCTTGACAAGATAGTCCTAGCATGGCTAAAGCCTAGTTCTCAGTCACAAGACAACAAACAGAGAAACATACAACACCACATTTATGCTACTAAGGAGGTGGATAAGATAGATAAGGAATCAGATTTGGTGAGCAGTCATGTTGAGGATGCAGATCAGCATCCAGATGCTTCACATATATCAAGTTTTAAGATTGAGTTTGTTGATACAGAAGTGGAGAACAACAGATCATTTCAGTTGGTTGATAATTTTGAGTTTGAACAACAGCTTGGTTAGATCAGATATGTGCAAGAACAAGAAGAAATCAGTCCCTCATATGAAGAAAAATCCTTGATAGAGATACATGAAGTTATTTTAGTTGACATATCCGAGCCATAGTCAGATTGTCTGGTGAAACATGATCAAGTTCTTGACTGTATCAGCCAAGTACATCATCATGATCAGTCATATCAAGCTAATGTAGTTGCTCCAACAAAGTTTTCAAGTAAGTCAAATGAGAAAAATCAAGGTGATATGTATCATTTCAAGGCGACATTGACATTAAGGATCAAATCATAGAGGAAGAAAGAGGCTATGTCTTTGCTATAGATAATAAATTGCTAACCTAATGCCAACCCTTAATTGAAACACAAAGGTTGTCAATCAATGCAAAGGAAGATTTACCAGAACATATGATTGATTTTGATGAAGTAGATTCAAGTACATCATACATTAATCAAGATGATCACATTCATGCTTGCATAGAAGAATATCTCCACAAGGTTGATGCTGACCCATTAATGATAGATGAGAGAAAAAGTCTGCAATCTAAGAATAAAAATCAAACAATCATGCAAAGTGATGGCTTGGAATCTTTTTCATTGAGTTGGTATCAAGGATGAGCAAGGATATGCTACTGCATGGAAATTCACCACACTTGATAGACTTTGCTTTAGCTAATTTATGCAAAATTCATCCAAATGATCCACATTTTGAAGAAGGTTGTTCAGACTTTCTGTTTGCTTGGGAGAATGATGTAGCATTTAGTGATCTAGAGGTATCTGATACACAAGACATGATCCACCACAAGCTGAGACCCCCTAAAGATGAGAAGCTATTTGGTGCAATGCAACAAGGTGATGAACTTACATCTCTCACTGATGGTACTGCAAATCAGGTTGTATCTTTCCCCTTTTCACTTAGTTACAATTACCAATTTGATTATGGTAGCTTGGGTAAGACAAATTGTATTTGGATTAATCATGGCCCTAATGAACTACCCCAATTGTTGATCCTATGTAACCAGTACCCTGAACATGAGCCCAACCTGCCCATACCTTACTTTTTAGAGTACAAAGATGAATTTGCCAGACTTAGGACATTAACCTGCACCTTGTTACTTCTGCATGTCCTGAGAAATAAAGCATGGAGAAGTGTAAATACTTGTTGTCTAAAGCCTTTGTACATAGTTATGCTTGTTTCTAGTTAAGATTCAGTCAGTAGCTGCCTTGTCTATAAAAGGGCCATCATTTTATCTCATTGTAAGTAGAATTTGATAGTGCATTGCTGAGACTTTGCCAAAATTCAGTCAATACAAATCAAGTTTTGCAAGTTGCTGGGAATTTGTGTTCCCGTGTTGTCTTATTTTGGATTTCATGGTTCATGTCAATCTGAAAATTAGTTATTTAGTTGCATTTGTGGTTAATTATTCAAATATTTCATGGAATTATTTAGTTATTCAGTTGCATTTGTGGTTCATGTAATTATTCAGTTATTCAGTTGTAATCTGAGTTATATATCAATTTGTTTATGTATTGTCAAATCAAAAAACTAATCAAGGTCATGTGCAAAAAAAACCTATCATCATATGTAAGTCCCCTTGCTGGTACAACTAGTACATTCCATTGAAGTTATTCCTACAAGCTAAGACCTAGCTATATAAACCTTGGGGTAGTCCTATCTAGGATAGGATACCTCTTTCAAGAGAGGTGAGATACCATGTATTTCATCTATGTTGCTATGTGCTAAAACCACCATCAATAGAATTGGCGCTAGAAGGAGGGCCAAACAAAGATTTTGATGCAAGCTTTCAATTTTGTTGGTTCATTGCACTTGTCCAATGGATACACATAAGGGTTTTAGTCATGAGATCCCTTCATTCTTCAGAGGACTATCTCAACAGTCATATCATGAAGAGAACTTCAAAGTAGACATCCCACTTTTCAAAGAAGTATTAGATAGGCAGATCAGGATGAAGTATCCTCCATTAACCTTGCTTGATTTTATCTCACCTCAAGTCTACATAGTACTGTTGCAAGTATGAGGTTAACCAATGTTGTCATTGATGTCAACATACTCATATTGTATTGGTAAGAAGGATTGGATGAGTTGTGTGCTATTGTTATTGAGGAAATCAGTCTCCATCCGGAATAGTGAAGAACAGTGATGAGAAGAAGGCAAAAGTACTGTATAGGTTGAGGATCAGAGGATGCAGATTAAAGGGTTTACAGATATAAGTCTTGAGATGTTCCAGTTAAGATTTTAGAAGTCCGCATAAAGAACTGAAGAAGTTATGGCTGTTTGTGTGAAACTAGTTCCGGCAGGTGTTCAGAGGTGACAGAGGGTCACAAAAAGGTCCGGTGTGATTTGGAATTGTATTTTCCTATTCTGCGGATTGGAAGGAGTGTTTGGGATGTCCTTGTGATGTACCATCTTGATTTGTGAATGGTTTTGAGGTTTGGAAGTACCTTTTGCATTGTGACAGTGGTGACAGACTGTGTTCTTGAAGCTCTGGATGAAGAAGAGAAGAATTACGGTAAGCTGATGAAGTGCGGATGTTCCTGTTGATTCAGGGAAGGTTATGATGATCGTTGGATCATGTCCAGTTTGTGTTGGTGGCCCGCATTAAAGTTAGAGTTTGGATTTGATGTAATGACCACCTATTGTTGGTGTTCTTCCGGAGACAGGCCGACCGGATGTTTTACACGCCTTGCGAATGTTATTGTGGATGTTTTCTGACTTAGATGATTGTTCCTAAGTCGATGTCTTGTATAAATAAGGGTTTGTGAATTCAGTTTGAAGTGTGTCTTGTGTGGATGTGTGTGGCATAGTGAAGAGAAGTATGAAAGGTAGAGCAGGGGTTTTTGGGCTTAAATGGAACTGATCCGGACATGGTAATGATGTCATTCTCCAGTTCAAGATTGTGATTCTTATCACTTTGTAGATAGTGTGTCTCTTTGTAGGCAGTGTGCCTCTTGTGAGTAGTGTGCTCGGGCTATGAGCCCTAATTGGCAGGTGCCATCTTTATCTTATTCTTCTAACAGAGAATAATCCTTGGGTTAATCACCCCGTGGTTTTTCCCTTAACCGGGTTTTCCACGTCAAAATCATGGTGTTCAATGTGTTGATGTTTATCTGCTATGATGTTTATGCTTTATGATTTCATGGATGATTAATTGCTATGCTAATGAATAACTAAGTGGATCTAAATGTTTGAATTGAAAGAAAGTTTAGGATAACTGATTCACCCCCCCTCTCAGTTATCAACAATTGGTATCAGAGCCAATTTCCTCTGAAAAGAGCTTAACCGCTTGAGGAGATCCAGGATGTCGTCATATAATAAGGACAGTCCGAAGTTTGATGGAACCAACTTCACTCTTTGGAAAGGCCGCATGAAATGTCACTTGGAGTGTATGGGAAAGGCGTACTTATCCATGGTCACAAAACCTTATGTACCTCTGTAGGGTAGTCTTACAACTTTGAATGAAATCACAGATGCTGAAAACAATCTGCGGACCAGAGAAGCTCTTCTAAGTGCTTTGACTGACTCAGAACTCTCAAATGTTATTGACCTACCAACTGCATATGAGATTTGGGTTAAACTGGAACTTCTGCATGAAGGAGATGAGTTTGTTAAGAGTGCAAGATTGCAAAGTCTCAAAGGGAAATTTGAAAGATTGAAAATGAGAGATGATGAAAATATCACTACCTTTATGCCAAGAGTAAATGAGCTGGTGTGTGGAATTACGAATGCTGGTGGAACTTTGGATGAAAATGAGATTGTTTGCAAAATTCTAAGATCTCTTCTTGCTGCCTACAAAATCAAGGTTGCTGCCATTGATGAATTCAGAGCCCATACAATTGTCACAAGAGAGCAATTGGCTGGCAAATTGGCTGCATTTGAAATGACCGAGTTTGGAGATGATCACCCCAAGACTGAATCTGCATTCAAAGCCAGTGCCTATGTGAAAGGCAAATAGAGATTCGATCCGGGAGAGAACTCCTCAAGGAAGCTGTCATGGTATGAACAAGCAAGGAAAGATATGGAAGAGGAAGAAGCAGAAACAGCTCAACTTGAAGCCCTCATTGCAAAAAGACTACCAAGAGGATCCGGTAAGTATGAAGGAAAATTACCTTTTAAATGCTTCAACTGCAATAAGATTGGTCACTTTGCCTCAAGATGTCCAGAAAGATCTACAAGGTCAGATTCTAACAGACAAAGGTTTCAAAAGAATTGTTATTATGTTCATGAAGAAGCTGATAATGAAGGAGTAACAGATGATGAATTAGAGATAGGAGACAAATCCAGAAATGAATGGGTGCTTATTGCTATCAAGGAAGAAGATCCAATATCTATCAATCATAAGGGTGAAGAAAGAGCTTTGGCTGCCCAAGTTCAAGAAAAGGATGATTGGGTTATTGACAGTGGATGCTCTCACCATATGACAGGTGACAAGAACAAGTTCTTAGAGTTGGAAAGATATGAAGGGGGAGTGGTAAAGTTTGGTGATAATTCAGCTGGTAAAATCAAAGGAAGAGGAACTATATCTTTTAATGGAAGAAACAAAACTGGTAATGTGTTGTATGTTGAAGGTCTGAAGCACAATCTTCTCAGTGTTAGACAGTTGGTGGACAAAGGTTATGATCTCTGATTCAAAGATGGAAAATGCAGAATGTTAGAAAGATCCAGGACAGAGATTGCATCTGGTACTCAAACTAAAGGTAATATCTTTCACTTGGTTGGTACTGATAAAAGTTGTCTACTTGTTCAAGTTGATCAGAGCTGGTTATGGCATAGAAGGATGTGTCATGTTAATTTTGATAACATCATTAGGATAAGCAATACTCAGGCTATTAGAGATCTTCCAAAATTGGTAAAACCTACAAATGGTTTGTGCAAAGAATGTCAGCTAGGTAAACAGAGCAAAGTTTCATTCAAAAGCAAAGATCAGTCCTCTACTGGATTATTGGAATTAGTTCATACTGATCTATGTGGTCCGACAAGAGTCAAGAGTTTGCAAGGTGATAGATACTTCATGTTACTAATTGATGATTATTCCTGGATAATGTGGGTCACCTTTCTGAAAGAGAAGTTAGAAGCCTTTGAAAAGTTCAAAATCTTCAAAGCTATGGTAAAGAATCAAACCGGATTAAAACTGAAGTGTCTGATGTCTGATAGAGGTGGTGAATTCACATCCGGTGAGTTCATAGACTTCTGTGAGAAGCATGGTATAAAGAGATAGTTGTCTACTCCTAGGACTCCACAGCAGAATGGAGTAGTTGAGTGAGAGAACCGGACCATCCAGGAAGCTGCCAGGACAATGATGTTGGAAGCAAATGTTCCTCAGATGTTTTGGAGAGAAGCTATCAGCATTGCAGTCTACACCCTCAATCGAGTTCAAATCAGAAACAATACCGGTAAGACCCCCTATGAACTTTGGTTTGGCATCACTCCTACTATGAGATATTTTAGAGTATTTGGTAGCAAGTGTTATATTAAAAGAGATGAAGATCTAGGGAAGTTTGATGCTAGAAGTGATGAAGGAATTTTCTTGGGTTACTCCACTCAAAGCAAAGCATACCGGTGTTACAATAAGAGACTGAGAAAGATGATAGAAAGTACTAATGTGAAAGTTGATGAAGGAATTGAGAAGCCCTCAAGATTTTATGAGTTTGATGAAGATGATCAAGATGGTGTTCAGGTTCAAGTAGCTCAATCCTCTCCGGTAAGTCAGAGTCAGACTGATCCGGTAAATCAGGAAGAAGAGATAGGTCTGAATGAGCATGATCAAGAAGCAGCAGTGCAAGATACTCCCAAAATTCCAAGGTATGTAACTCTAAATCACTCTGAAGATCAGATCATAGGTGACAAAAGAAAAGGGGTACAAACAAGGGGGAGAATTGCTCAAAATTCAAATGAATATTGTCTGATTTCAAAGATTGAACCTAAGACAATAAATGAAGCTTGCAATGATGAAAACTGGACCAAAGCAATGGAGGAAGAGTTGATGTAAATTGAGAAAAATCACACTTGGGATCTTGTTCCCAGATCTAGAAACAAGAATGTGATTGGAACCAAATGGGTCTTCCGGAACAAACTAAATGAGGTTGGTGAAGTAATCAGAAACAAAGCCAGATTGGTCTACAAAGGCTACTCTCAAATAGAAGGAATTGATTTTGAAGAAACCTTTGCTCTGGTAGCAAGAATTGAAGCAGTCAGATTATTTCTTGCATATGCTGCCTTCAAAGACTTCAAGGTATATCAGATGGATGTCAAGTCTACCTTTCTAAATGGTGATATGGAAGAAGAAGTTTACATTGAACAACCAGATGGATTTCAATTGTCTGATCATGATGATATGGTCTGCAAGTTGAAGTAAGCACTGTATGGATTGAAGCAAGCCCCAAGAGCATGGTATGAAAGGTTGGATAAGCATCTTGTGCAAATTGGTTTCAACAAAGGTATTGCTAACAGTAATCTATATTTCCAAATAGATAATGAAAACATCTTGATTGTTGAAGTATTTGTTGATGATATCATTTTTGGAGGAAGAGATAGTTTGTGTGAAACCTTTGCAAATCAAATGAAAAGTGAGTTTGAAATGTCAATGCTTGGTGAAATAAATTTCTTCTTAGGTCTGCAAATTACTCAGACAAAGAAAGGTATCTTTATCTCTCAGACCAAATATGTGAAAGAACTGTTGAGGAAATTTGGAATGGAAGATTCAAAGCCAATGAACACTCCTATGGCAACCGGATGTAAGTTGAGCAAAGATGATGACTCTCCTAAGACAAATCAGACCAAGTACAGATCAATGATTGGAGGATTATTGTATCTCACTCAGACTAGACCAGATATAATGCAGGCTGTTGGTCTTGTGGCAAGATTTTAGGTTGACCCTAGAGAATCTCATGTTATGGCAATCAAGAGGATTTTTAGATATCTAAAGGGGACAGTTGAGTATGGCCTATGGTATCCTAGAGATCAGGATTTCTCTCTTCATGCATATACAGATGCAGATTGGGCAGGAGATGTGGATGACCGGAAGAGCACCAGTGGTGGAGCATTCTTCTTGGGAAAGAGATTGGTTTCTTGGCTAAGCAAGAAACAAGAGGCAATATCTCTGTCTACAACTGAAGCAGAATAGATTGCAGCTGTAGGCTGCTGCACTCAAATCCTATGGATGAAGCAGATGTTAAGAGACATGAAAGTAGAATATGAGGAGCCTATCATAATTTTCTGTGATAATTCAAGTGCAATAAATATTTCCAAGAATCCGGTATTGCATTCTAAGACCAAGCATATATCTATCAAATTTCACTTTTTGAGAGAACAAGTGAACAAGGGTGAAGTCAGATTGGAGTATGTGCCCTCCAAGGATCAGATTGCAGATATATTTACTAAACCTCTTCCCAAGGACTCTTTTGAGTATCTCAAGGAGAAGTTAGGGGTCATGGCCCCTCTGGTGATGCATTAGGATGCACTGTTGTGCATTAGTCCAGTGAATATCACAGACATATCTTGTGGTCCGGATTGATATTGTGGAGCTGCTACTAAGGGGGAGAAGCTAGTATGATTCTGATGTGTTGAAATTGCAAGTATGAGCCCTTTGCCATTGATGTCAAAGGGGGAGAGAAGACATGTGAAAAACAAGTGGTTGATGATCAAAGGGGAGCAGTAAAGGAAGAGAAGACATGTTGCTGATAGGGGGAGCTGTGATAGAAAGGAGAAGTTCTTGTCTTGATGGTTTTTCACATCATATGTTGCCATCAATGACAAAGGGGGAGATTGTTGCAAGTATGAGGTTAACCAGTGTTGTCATTGATGTCAACATACTCATATTGCATTGGTAAGAAGGATTGGATGAGTTGTGTGCTATTGTTATTGAAGAAATCAGTCTCCATCGGGAACAGTGAAGAACAGTGATGAGAAGAAGGCAAAAGTACTGTATAGGTTGAGGATCAGAGATGCAAATTAAAGGGTTTGCAGATATAAGTCTTGAGATGTTCTAGTTAAGATTTCAGAGGTCCGCATAAAGAACTAAAGAAGTTATGGCTGTTTGTGTGAAACTGGTTCCGACAGGTGTTCAGAGGTGACAGAGGGTCACAAAAAGGTCCGGTGTGATCCGGAATTGTATTTTCCTATTCTATGGATTGGAAGGAGTGTTTGGGATGTCCTTGTGATGTACTATCTCAATTTGTGAATGGTTTTGAGGTCTGGAAGTACCTTTTGCATTGTGAGAGTGGCGACAGACTGTGTTCTTGAAGCTCCGGATGAAGAAGAGAAGAATTATGGTAAGCTGATGAAGTACAGATGTTTCTGTTGATTCAGGGAAGGTTATGATGATCGTTGGATCATGTCCAATTAATGTTGGCAGTCTGCATTAAAGTTAGAGTTTAGATTTGATGTAATGACCACCTGTTGTTGGTGTTCTTTCGGAGACAGGCCGACCGGATGTTTTACACGCCTTGCGAATGTTATTGTGGATGTTTTCTGACTAAGATGATTGTTCCTAAGTTGATGTCTTGTATAAATAAGGGTTTGTGAATTTAGTTTGAAGTGTGTCTTGTGTGGATGTGTGTGGCATAGCAAAGAGAAGTATGAAAGGCAGAGCAGGGGTTTTTGGGCTTAAATGGTGTTAGCACTTATTTTGACCTGGGGTTGATTTGTCATGATCAGGAGGTTTCTTCATCTGAAGCCTTCATCTTCTTGCCCAAATTTTCTAAGTGTTGGACCTCCTCAGCATTTTTCAGCTGCAGCATCATATTTTTCTGAGGAGGAGGTCGTCATCATCATCTTGTCTTCGATGATGATCTTCATCAGCATGTTCTTCGTCGACTTGTTTTTCTCATCGTCATCATCATATTTCAACTGTCGGGTGATGTTTGCTTATTATCCTGATGATACTGGTGAGCTACAGTGCGCCCTCAGTTGCTTGCGGGGGTGATCTTTTCAAGTATCCGGTGATCTTCTGAATATCACCTTGCTCAAACATGATGACGATGTTGCCCCGATATCTTGAAGGGGTTATTCTCTAAGTTGTCGACCTGACTTGTTTTTTCCTAAGGGTCGTCATCATCATGATATTTCCAGTTATCATCCTGCTGCTTGCGGAGGTCATCATATTTTCTGCCTTCATGATATTTCACCGGGGTGATATTTTTATCATCGGGTGATCTTGGTTAATATCATCCTGATGATGTTGTTGAAGAGTTCTAAGTGCGACCCGATATTCACTAGGGTCATCATATTTTGAACGTCAGGATGATCTTGGTCAATATCATCCTGATGATGTTGTATCACTTCTTGTTCGTTGTTTTGACATCCTGATGATGCTGACGTCATCCGTATATCAGGGTGATATTTTTCTTTCTGCCTAT
This sequence comes from Cunninghamia lanceolata, assembly GCA_027924645.1. NCBI lineage: Eukaryota > Viridiplantae > Streptophyta > Pinopsida > Cupressales > Cupressaceae > Cunninghamia > Cunninghamia lanceolata. The sequence goes on along the minus strand of BSBN01001318.1, from coordinate 1,951,846 downwards.
CTGCATCATGATATTCTCGAAGGAAGGGGTGATATTTTCATATCACCCGGATATATGTTTGTTCGAACATCATGATGATGTTGATATCAAGGAGATATCCGCCTGCTGGCTTCGCGCATTATCTACTGGGGGTGATCTTTTCAAGCAGCATCATCATATTCAGTTATCGCCCTGATCTTATAGTGGAGCTACAGTGCAACCTGATATTTGAACATCAGGAGGATATTTCCAAATATCCGGTTGTCTTCCGAATATCATGATGATGTTAATATGATGATGACGTCATCAAGGTCCGCGGGGGTCATATTTCTAACAACTGATCATCTTGAAGAGACCTCCTGATATTTGCAAACATGATGATGACGTCATCCGGATATGAGGAGGTGCGCAGTAGGCAGATATGATGATGACGTCAGCAGGATATGATGATGACGTCATCAGGATGTTCATCAGCCAGACTTTTTGTTTAAGCTCAGCAGGAGGGTGTTCCTCCGATGGATCAGGTTGTGCCGATTATCATGAAGGTTATTTTTCAAATATCATGATGACGTCAGGGTGATATTTCGAACAACAGGATATCATGCTGCTGGAGGATGATGATGATGAGGTTATATACTAGTGTCGTCAGGAGCAAAAGCACCGACATGATATATGCTCATGACCTAGTATATAAAGTGTTATTGAGGTCATCGCGGGGTGCATGTGGGATATTGATATCCTGCATTTTCAAATATCATGATGATGAATCTCGGCGGGAAATGGTTGCGATTGCAGATTTGATGATCTTCCCAAGGCCGCGGGTTGGTGCGCCATTAATGGCGATTGTTGCAGAGGTATGGGCAATGGCGTGGATGGATCCTGTACCCGACTGAGGGTGTACATCAGTGGACAGGGGCGCAGGGCTCGAGAAATCTTCCTGTCTCCTCTCCTACCTGCTGCATTCAAGTTTGGGCGCCAATCTGGTTGTGTTTGAGCGCCATTTTCCTGATACTGTGTATCTGGCAAAATTTTGGTCAACATTGTAATTAATTGCTGAGCACCTACCTGGCTGTTATAAGCAGGTGGTGTTGCTCATTTGAAAGGTTGTTGAAAGTTGATGATTTTGGCTCTGTAATGCATAACAAGCTGATCTGGTTGCTCTGTACAGCTTACCTGTGAGTTTATGTATCTCTTGTTGTTTGTTTTTGGCATGAACCCACTGATTTCATGATTAAACTTATATGAGAAATGCTGTTTGGCATGTGTTGTGTTAATTCTGTCTCCAGTATTGCATGTATTCTTCTTCTGAATCTGGATGTTTGGTAATGTTTAGATTCTAGAGCATATAATTCCTATGTTGACTGTCTGATCTTCTGACTTCTACTCAAGGGGTAGATTAAACTGTTTTCAGGTTGAACATTGGGAAGGATATACTGCAGTAGGGATACCATAAGTAGAGATAACCTAACACTCTGTATTGGGAGATGCCTGTAAGGCAGGTATCACATATATCCCCTTGAAATCCAGTTTCAGCTGTTCATGCTGATCATCCACAGGTGTATGTCTACTGACTCCAGGCCCTGGATAGGCACCAATCATGCTTTGTTTTGTGTTATAACCATATCCAGCTTTGCATCCACACTTAAACTCCAAAGCAAAATCTAAAACCAACAGTAGGACATTAGAGTTAGTTTTAGGAACCTCAGTCCTCTGTCTACAACTGCAAATAGGCCCAAAGCTAGCCCCTTTGCCCTTATCTTTCAGTTTTGGTCTACTTACAGGAGGACTCATCTGCTTTCTGTCAACATCCCAGCCTTGCATGCATATCCTCATGGATGTTGAGTAGGGAATACCCCCCTAGGTCTTGCAGAGCCTGAAGAAGAAGAGGAGATAAAATATAGAGTCTATCTCCTATACTGTTGACCCCCTGGCCCAGAGATCCTGTTGATCACTGATGGCTACCTTGTAGGGAAATCTGGGAATAAGCATCCAGTCTGGGAAAAAGTCAACAGAAATTGGCGACTCTGCTGGGGACTGAGAAGTAAAAGTGCTATCTAATCACCTCCAGTGATATATATGTGACCCATCTGAGTCAGCAACAGTAATCTACTCCGCTGGGGAACCTTGTGAAAGAACCCTGGTTTTCAGAAGAAAACAGTTCCTAGCAATAGGTGGTGACTCCGAAGTAATCTCCCAACCGGTCAAAGTAAAATTTATATGCAGGGGAGAAGATCCCAACAAAATCCTCTATTTGAAGAGTTACCATTAACAAAAAGAATGATGTATAGAAGAAAGGGAACTGTCTCAGCTAGTCATGAGAGCTCCCCCAGAAAAAGTGATGAGGTACAAGATAACCCTAGGCCATCAGGACAGCATGCTCCTTATTTTTCAACTGCAGAAGCTGATATCAAAGGTGCATATGAGAGGCAACAGGGTGGTAGTATGAGAATGAGGTCAGAGGTGTTCCAAGAACGCCCTTTTCTAGACCCAAGTGAAAGGTTTGAAGAGGCAGAGTCTCTAAGGGATGATGAAGATGATGACCCAAATGGTATGAGACCATCTACCTCCAGACCTAAGGATGAACAGTTGGCTGAAGAAATCAAAAGTCTAAGAGCAGAACTAGAATACCTACAAGCCATGAAAATCAGAGATGATATACAGCAGAAAGTGCAAGCCTTGAGAACTGCCCAAAATAATTCAGTTCCTACCTTAGAAAATGCAAATATGCAAAGACATCAGCAAAGATATGAAATGCAACATCAGCATCATGATGACAGACAAAATGTGAATGATGCTAGGATACCACTGAACCATGCAGGAAACCAGAATGCAAATAGAAATGTTAATGTTAATCAGCCAAACAGACAGCCCATGCAGCTAGATAGATTCAGGCAGCTGGTGTTTGATGGTATTCCTGGGTATCCTAACCCCATTGACAAGCATCTGAGGCTGCAAGTGCCTAAGTTTTCAGGAAACAATACAGTGTCAGGAGAAGATCATCTAAAGGCCTTCCAAAATGTCATGGATAATTTTGAGGTTGAGCATGAGGATGTTTTCATGAAGTCATTCATGCAATCCTTAATAGATGAGGCAAGAGAATGGTACAGGAATCTGCCTGACCGGAGCATATCATCATGGGATGATTTTAAGAGGATGTTCAAGGAGCAATATGGTGATAAAACTGACCCTAGCTTCTTTGTAAATGAGTTCACCAGTATCACAAAAGGGTCAAATGAACAGGTTGCAGACTTTAATGCAAGATTTACCAAAGTGTTGAACAAATTTGCCACATCACATGAGGCCAAATGAACCTATGTGCATAATTTTGTATATCAATGCCTTTGATGCAAAGACTGCATATGGACTAAGAGATAAAGGTCCTGCCACTCTCAGGGATGCTTTCAGAATTGCAGTAAATATTGAAAACAATAGGAAAGCATCAGGCAAGACAAATAGAAGGGATGATGTAAAAATTCTGCAGAATCCAAATAAGCCTCAGAACACTCAAGGTAGTACATCTGCTCCTGAGGATAAGATAGACAAACTGGCAAATGTTGTTAAGGACCTGAGCTATAGATTAGCTAGAAGTGAAAAAGGGATGGGTCCTGATAGGCAAGTCTATCAAAGGCAGGAAAAGAGGCCATCATTACATGATATGCCTTATAACACCAATTGGCATGATGGTAAGCCTGTATTTTCACGTAGCAACACAAATCAGAGGGCTCAACATGTCAAGGAAACTCCTGATCCTCTAAAGAAAACTATAAATATTGCTGATGATGCTCCGTGGTGTATAATTTGTCAGATGCCACATTCACAGTCACAGTGCATGATTGCTCAATCCCTGTATGATAATGCTACATCTTGTAATGAATGCAATGAGCCACATCATGTGCAGGATGATGATGTTAACATGATGTCCATAGGCAATGGATATACTCTTTATGATGCTGATGACAATACAGATCATCAGGTTCAGGCCTGCCAACAGTCCCCATATGATGAAGATAATGAAGATAATTATGTGTATGCTCAGAACTCACACAATTTTCTGAGTAACCTACAACGACCTTCTGATGAGGAAATCAGAGCCTTCACAGCTGCAGCAGTTGCTCAAGTCAAAAGCAACTACAATCTCAGAGGTAGAAATCAGGTTGGCAGCCCACATCAGCCAGAGGATATTTCTGCAGGTCAGCTGATGCATGGTCATAAAGGAACTGAACCACAAAAAAGGCAGTGGGTAAATAACAAGCAGAACTTTAGATACAGAGCAGGTCCTGAATCTCAAGGACCAGAGAACAAAACCCCTCAGGCTGAAGATCAAAGTAGAGGTTCCCAAGACAAGAATGATGATCAGGGAACTATGAAAATGAAAGCTAAGTCAGCTCAGGATAAAAACAAGATTGTGGAGCAAGCTACAACTGTTGTACAAAACTATGCTCCATTTGATATAGCCCAGATCCTCTCTCAGGTAAAGGTCTCTGTTCCACTTATGGAACTCATGAAAGTGGAAGAGATCAAGAATAGGACAATATCCCTAATCTCAGGGGTACCTTTTCAAGCTAAGCAAAATGATCAGACCCAAGGTGAGAAACAGGTCATGTGCAATGAAGAAGATGAGACTCCTGAAGTCTATTTAGGAATGACCATGACAAAGTGTCCTTCACAGGTGGAACCATTTTATGTTTCCCTGGTTATAAATGGTAAAATAATTAGAAATTGTATGCTTGACTCTGGAGCATCCACAAATGTCATGCCTTTGGCTATCATGCAGCAAACTGGATTAAAAATTGACAAGGCATGTGGGAAGTGTTATGCTATGGATGCCAGAGAGGTACCAGTCATTGGAATCATGAAGGATGTAGATTTCAAACTGGCAGCATTTCCTGAAAAGAAATATAAGATGAATATAACAGTGGTTGACATCAAGCCACAGTATGGTATGTTGCTGTCAAGAAGATGGGCAGCACTAATAGGTGGAAGTATGCAGCTGGACCTGTCATATGCCATGATTCCAATGAATGGTAGGGATGTCAAGCTAAGCAGAGAGCAAAGATCATCAGAGACAGTGGAAGACCAAGAAGCAAATGAACAGATATGCTTTGTAGACACTGACTGTGATAACTTCAAGGTTGTCTCAGATGATGCAGAAGACAAAAAGAAAAATGCCTGTATTGATGAGCTGGATCAGCAGGGGTTATGGACCATGTTTTTTGATGGAGCTTGTGCGAAAGAAGGCTCTGGAGCTGGAGTTGTTTTCCTGTCTCCAACTGGTAAGCTCCTCAAATTCTCTTTCTTGCTGAGGTTTGATTGCACAAACAATATTGCAGAATATGAGGCTTTACTCTTAGGCCTGAATATTGCTCTCAAACATGGAATTAAGATGTTAAGAGTATTTGGGGATTCTGAGCTGATTGTATCCCAAATCAGAAATAAGTATGCTGCAAAAAATAAAAGACTGAAGCAATACAAGCATGCTGTTTGGGATACCATTGAACTTTTTGATGCATTTTCAATTGGCTGGGTAGAAAGGTCAAAAAATGTTATGGCTGATTTCTTAGCCAATGTTGCAATAAGGCCAGATGACATCACTCTGTCAGGTGTCACAGATGTAGAAGTTAAAATTAGGCCTGCCATACCAGAAAACATATGCAGTTGGCAAGTTTTTAATGATGATAGGGATTTGCTGAAATTTTTGCACTGCATAGATGAGTATGAGAATCAACAGATTGATTTCCAAGCTTTTGTAGAAACTGTAGATGGAAAAGAGACTCTTGTGGGAAAAGAGATCATTCAGTTGAAGACTAACAAGATCCCTAGAGGGTTAGTGGCTTTGGAAAGAGCCTTTGACAGTAGAGACAAAATGGTCACAAAGACATCCCCCACAAATAAGGAGGATTTAGAAGAAATAAATTTGGGGACATCTCAGGCCCCTCAAAAGGTATATATTGGCAAACAGCTCAAACCACACATAAGAAGTATGCTGATTGCATTGCTAAAAAAGTATAAACATGTTTTTGCTTGGTCATATGAGGACCTAAAAGCTTATAGAGAAGACTTATTCCAGCATGAGATCCCACTGAAGCCTGAAGCTAAGCCATTTGGACAAAGGCAAAGACCTATAAATCCTACCTTAGCTCCCAAGATGCAAGAAGAACTCAAAAGGCTCAGGGAAGCTGGAATAATTGTGCCAATAAGACATTCAACTTGGGTGTCTAACCTTGTCCCAGTCAGAAAAAAGAATGGTGATATTAGGCTTTGTGTGGATTTCAGGAACTTGAATGTATCCTCTTTGAAGGATAACTATCCACTGCCTAATATGGAGGCTATGTTGCAGAGAGTGACTGGTTGTGAACTCCTATCCATGATGGATGGATTTTCAGGATATAATCAGGTAAAGGTGAAGGAATCAGAACAGTATAAGACTGCCTTTACCACTCCATGGGGAACGTATGTGTATGTTAGAATGCCATTTGGACTAACAAATGCAGGTGCTACATTTCAAAGAGCAATGGATGTTGCTTTTGCAGGGCTGATTGATTCAATCCTGGCTGTGTATCAGGATGACCTGACTGCCTACTCAAAGAAAGAGGAGCAGCATTGTATGCATCTGGAGCAGATCTTCATAAGAGCACTAGAATATGGTATTTCTTTAAACCCAAAGAAGTGTGCCTTTGGAGTAGTTGAAGGAAAACTTCTGGGACACATTGTTTCCAAGGATGGAGTCAGGATAGATCCACAGAGAGTGGCAGCTATTGACAGGATTCAAATGCCAAAAACTGTGAAAGGAGTTCAGTCCTTCTTTGGACAAATAAATTTTGTTAGAAGATTTGTTCCCAACTTTGCAGAAACTACAAGGAACATCTCCAAGATGATGAAGAAGGATGCAACTGTCAACTGGTAAAGGGAAGCAACAGAATCATTTCAGAATATCAAAGAGGCAATTAAGATGGCCCCTGTTCTTAAATCTCCTGATTTTTCTAGGCCATTTCAAGTGTTTACATTTGCTTCCTTTCATACTGTAGCTGCATGTTTGTTACAGAAAAATGAAGATGGTTTTGAACAGCCCATTGCTTTCTTCAGTATGTCCCTGCAGGCCTCTGAGTTGAAGTATGATATTATGGAAAAGCAGGCATATGCACTTGTTAGAGCCATTAAAATTTTCAGACCATACTTGGTAGGGTCACATATAATTGCATATGTACCTCATGCTGCAGTCAAAGACATATTCACTCAGCAGGAGGTGACTGGAAGAAGGTGCAGATGGATAAACAAACTGCAGGAATTCAACATAGACATACAAGTTACTAAGTTGATAAGAGGACAAGGATTAGCCAAGATGATGGCACAATCAAACTTGGAAGCATGCCAAGTTAATGCAGTCCAAGATAAGAATGTAAGTGTATCAGGATCTGAATGGTACAAGGATATTGTCTATTATTTGCAAAACCTGAATTGTCCTTCCCATTTCAGTGACAATCAAAAGAGGACTCTGAAGCTACATGCAATCAGGTATGTTGTTGTTCAAGGTGAGCTGTACTAGAAAAATCCTGATGGTGTGCTGCTGAGATGTGTGGATAAGAACATGGCTAACAATATTTTGATTGACATGCATAAAGGATTGTGTGGTGGCCATTATACTGCCCAAACAACAGCTCATAAAATTCTCAGGGCAGGATATTGGTGGCCCACTCTCTTTTCAGATGCACAAAAGTTAGTAAGGAAGTGTGACCCTTGCCAGAGATTCTCAGGAAAGCTGAAATATAATGGTGCTTTACCCCTCAGAACTGTACCTGTGGATGCTCCATTCCAACAATGGGGAATTGACTTCATAGGGGAGATTGCAGACAAATCAAGTGGGGGACACAGTTGGATTTTGGTGGCAACTGACTACTTTACCAAATGGATTGAGGCCATTCCAACTAAAAGAGCTACAAGTAAGGTGGTGACAGACTTCATACTAGAGAACATCATCATCAGGTTTGGAGTACCATTTAAGATTATCACTGATAATGCTATGTGCTTCAGATCAGGTGAGTTTGTTGATTTTTGCAACAGGTATGGGATAAATCTGTCATACACATCACCATATCACCCACAAGGAAATGGTCAAGCAGAATCAAGCAATAAGAGCATCATGAAAATTGTCAAGAGGATACTGGACAAGAACAAGAGAGTTTGGGACTCAAAGTTGAACTTAGCAGTGTGGGCTGACAGAGTGACAGTGAAAAGGGCTATTGGGAAGTCACCTTTTGAGCTGGTATATGGTGCATCAGCTAGACTGCCCATAAACAATCTCCTACCAGTTTACAGGTTCATTCAGGAAAATGATGAGGACAGTGAAGATCCCATGACAGAAAGAGTGAATCAGCTGGTTGCATTGGATGAAGACAGAAGGAGAGCCCACCAGATCAATCTCAAAAGACAACAGGATATGAAATATCAGTTTGACAGGAGAACTACAAAAAGGAGGTTTCAAGTTAATGATCTGGTGCTTATTTGGAATGCTAAAGATCAGGAAAAGGGTGAACATGGTAAATTTCAGCCCTTATGGATGGGCCCATATCAGGTTTGCAATACTCATGGGGAGAATTCTTATTTCCTCCAGGCCCTAGATGGTGAAATTCTGGAATTGCCTGTGCATGGCCAATTCCTTAAGTTCTATTTTACATGAATAGCTGGTTGCTGTGCACACTTGTAAGAATTTGTATGTAGTGTAAATGCCTTGTACAGCTCGCGTTTTTTGGCTTTTTGTCAGGTCTGCCCGGAGATCTGGTTCTCGTTGCAGGTTTTCACCTGCACGTCCCCATTCGGAGCCACTGTTAGCACTTATTTTGACCTGGAGTTGATTTGTCATGATCAGGAGGTTTCTTCATCTGAAGCCTTCATCTTCTTGCCCAATTTTTCTAAGTGTTGGACCTCCTCAGCGTTTTTCAGCTGCAGCATCATATTTTTCTGAGGAGGAGGTCGTCATCATCATCTTGTCTTCGATGATGATCTTCATCAGCATGTTCTTCGTCGACTTGTTTTTCTCATCGTCGTCATCATATTTCAACTGTCGGGTGATGTTTGCTTATTATCCTGATGATACTGGTGAGCTACAGTGCGCCCTCAGTTGCTTGCGGGGGTGATCTTTTCAAGTATCCGGTGATCTTCTGAATATCACCTTGCTCAAACATGATGACGATGTTGCCCCGATATCTTGAAGGGGTTATTCTCTAAGTTGTCGACCTGACTTGTTTTTTCCTAAGGGTCGTCATCATCATGATATTTCCAGTTATCATCCTGCTGCTTGCGGAGGTCATCATATTTTCTACCTTCATGATATTTCACCGGGGTGATATTTTTATCATCGGGTGATCTTGGTTAATATCATCCTGATGATGTTGTTGAAGAGTTCTAAGTGCGACCCGATATTCACTAGGGTCATCATATTTTGAACGTCAGGATGATCTTGGTCAATATCATCCTGATGATGTTGTATCACTTCTTGTTCGTTGTTTTGACATCCTGATGATGCTGACGTCATCCGTATATCAGGGTGATATTTTTCTTTCTGCCTATCTGCATCATGATATTCTCGAAGGAAGGGGTGATATTTTCATATCACCCGGATATATGTTTGTTCGAACATCATGATGATGTTGATATCAAGGAGATATCCGCCTGCTGGCTTCGCGCATTATCTACTGGGGGTGATCTTTTCAAGCAGCATCATCATATTCAGTTATCGCCCTGATCTTATAGTGGAGCTACAGTGCAACCTGATATTTGAACATCAGGAGGATATTTCCAAATATCCGGTTGTCTTCCGAATATCATGATGATGTTAATATGATGATGACGTCATCAAGGTCCGCGGGGGTCATATTTCTAACAACCGATCATCTTGAAGAGACCTCCTGATATTTGCAAACATGATGATGACGTCATCCGGATATGAGGAGGTGCGCAGTAGGCAGATATGATGATGACGTCAGCAGGATATGATGATGACGTCATCAGGATGTTCATCGGCCAGACTTTTTGTTTAAGCTCAGCAGGAGGGTGTTCCTCCGATGGATCAGGTTGTGCCGATTATCATGAAGGTTATTTTTCAAATATCATGATGACGTCAGGGTGATATTTCGAACAACAGGATATCATGCTGCTGGAGGATGATGATGATGAGGTTATATACTAGTGTCGTCAGGAGCAAAAGCACCGACATGATATATGCTCATGACCTAGTATATAAAGTGTTATTGAGGTCATCGCGGGGTGCATGTGGGATATTGATATCCTGCATTTTCAAATATCATGATGATGAATCTCAGCGGGAAATGGTTGCGATTGCAGATTTGATGATCTTCCCAAGGCCGCGGGTTGGTGCGCCATTAATGGCGATTATTGCAGAGGTATGGGCGATGGCGTGGATGGATCCTGTACCTGACTGAGGGTGTACATCAGCGGACAGGGGCGCAGGGCTCGAGAAATCTTCCTGTCTCCTCTCCTACCTGCTGCATTCAAGTTTGGGCGCCAATCTGGTTGTGTTTGAGCGCCATTTTCCTGATACTGTGTATCTGGCGAAATTTTGGTCAACATTGTAATTAATTGCTGAGCACCTACCTGGCTGTTATAAGCAGGTGGTGTTGCTCATTTGAAAGGTTGTTGAAAGTTGATGATTTTGGCTCTGTAATGCATAACAAGCTGATCTGGTTGCTCTGTACAGCTTACCTGTGAGTTTATGTATCTCTTGTTGTTTGTTTTTGGCATGAACCCACTGATTTCATGATTAAACTTATATGAGAAATGCTGTTTGGCATGTGTTGTGTTAATTCTGTCTCCAGTATTGCATGTATTCTTCTTCTGAATCTGGATGTTTGGTAATGTTTAGATTCTAGAGCATAGAATTCCTATGTTGACTGTCTGATCTTCTGACTTCTACTCAAGGGGTAGATTAAACTGTTTTCAGGTTGAACATTGGGAAGGATATACTGCAGTAGGGATACCATAAGTAGAGATAACCTAACACTCTGTATTGGGAGATGCCTATAAGGCAGGTATCACATATATCCCCTTGAAATCCAGTTTCAGCTGTTCATGCTGATCATCCACAGGTGTATGTCTACTGACTCCAGGCCCTGGATAGGCACCAATCATGCTTTGTTTTGTGTTATAACCATATCCAGCTTTGCATCCACACTTAAACTCCAAAGCAAAATCTAAAACCAACAGTAGGACATTAGAGTTAGTTTTAGGAACCTCAGTCCTCTGTCTACAACTGCAAATAGGCCCAAAGCTAGCCCCTTTGCCCTTATCTTTCAGTTTTGGTCTACTTACAGGAGGACTCATCTGCTTTCTGTCAACATCCCAGCCTTGCATGCATATCCTCATGGATGTTGAGTAGGGAATACCCCCCTAGGTCTTGTAGAGCCTGAAGAAGAAGAGGAGATAAAATATAGAGTCTATCTCCTATACTGTTGACCCCCTGGCCCAGAGATCCTGTTGATCACTGATGGCTACCTTGTAGGGAAATCTGGGAATAAGCATCCAGTCTGGGAAAAAGTCAACAAATGGAATTGATCCAGACATGGTAATGATGTCATTCTCCAGTTCAAGATTGTGATTCTTATCACTTTGTAGACAGTGTGTCTCTTTGTAGGCAGTGTGCCTCTTGTGAGCAGTGTGCTCGGGCTGTGAGCCCTAATTGGTAGGTGCCATCTTTTTCTTATTCTTCTAACAGAGAATAATCCTTGGGTTAATCACCCCGTGGTTTTTCCCTTAACCAGGTTTTCCATGTCAAAATCTTAGTGTTTAATGTGTTGATGTTTATCTGCTCTGATGTTTATGCTTTATGCTTTCATGGATGATTAATTGCTATGCTAGTGAATAAATAAGTGGATCTAAATGTTTGAATTGAAAGAAAGTTTAGGATAACTGATTCCCCCCCTCTCAGTTATCAACAAGTACATCCTGGAGAGTCACATGACAAGGTTGATTGCTTAACTTTTCTCCAAAGGTTGGTTCTGCATTTAAAGGGATTACTTTCTATTTTTGAAATTTACAAGCCTAAAGGGGGATACATGCATTACAAACATAATCAGAGAAAAACAACACATGGAGTAGCTATAGTACAGATGGATGCATATGCATGTGGTCATGTCTTAGTTGAGAATCCCAAGAGAGTTGAGGCTACAAAAGCTGTACATCCAGCATTCCTAATTGATCACAGTCAAAAGGATAGTCTACACATTGGAAAAATTGAAGTCCCTCAAGATGTTCATCAAAATAAATGCCCTGATGATAATGAATCTAGACAATGCATGTGGTCTACAGGTCACCCAACTAAGGAGTATAAAGTTCATCACTGGTTAAAACCTAGTTTTCATTGATTGGACCTTGACAAGATAGTCACAGCATGGCTAAAGCCTAGTTCTCAGTTACAAGACAACAAACAGAGAAACATACAAGACCACATTTCTTCTACTAAGGAGGTGGATAAGATAGATAAGGAATCAGATTTGGTGAGCAGTCATGTTGAGGATGCAGATCAGTATCCAGATGCTTCACATATATCAAGTTTAAAGACTGAGTTTACTGATATAGAAGTGGATAACAACAGTTCATTTCAGTTGGTTGATAATTCTAAGTTTGAACAATAGCTTGGTTAGATCATATATGTACAAGAACAAGAAGAAATCAGTCCCTTAGATGAAGAAAAATCCTTGATAGAGATACAGGAAGTTATTTCAATTGACATATCTGAGGCACAATCAAATTGTCTGGTGGAACATGATCATGTTCTTGACTGTATCAGCCAAGTACATCATCATGATCAATCATATCAGGCTGATGTAGTTGCTCCAATAAAGTTTTCAACTAAGTCAAATGAGCAAAATCAAGGTGATACATGGGTAAAAGCATAGAACTGTGTCACACTTTTGGCTGACTTATCAGCACAAGTGAATTTAAACATTTCTAACTAAAAGTCATTTTTTTTCAAACATATGGTCTAGTGAGATTCATTCTAGCTAAGTTAGATATGGGCCACAACTTTTTCAACTAGAAGTGTCCACTAAATACATATGTAGCACCACTTGGAGGCCAATTTACCAAAAAAATACAAAATTTCAAAAAAGTTGACGTTTCAACAATTCCTACTCATGTAAATAATTTTTTTTTTAAAATCTAAAGATACCCTTTTGTAGATTTGTAAGTGTAGTTTTAAAAAATGTGGTCTTTTTAATAGTCTAATTATTGTCAATATTTTCTTTTTTACTAAAAGTAGGTCATCAACACCAAAATATAAGGTTGATTGTCTTATCAAGAAAAAATAGTAAATTTTATTAAAAAAAATAAAAAAAATATGATACACTAGAGAAGAGATTCCATGTCAAGATGATATAATTTTTTTTTCTATTTTAGATAAATAGTCAGGACAAAAGTTGGCATCCCATCGAAATAATTATTTTTTAGTACACGCAACTTTTAATATTTATTTAAAAATATATATTTATCAAAATGCATGAAAAATAAATCCATGCACCAAAAATTCAAATTATAAATACACACAAAAAAATTGACGGAAAAAAAAAATTACTATAAAAACAATGACATCCCACTTAACTTCATTTTTTAGCATTTTATCAGCAACTAAATTATAGTGTCAATTTTACAAAAAAATGTATTCAAATAATTTTTTAATTTTTGTAAAAAATACAAACATAAAATACACTAAAAAATATACATTTCATTAATTTACATCATTTCAAAATTCAAAATATATGTCACTTTTTAATGACTCAAGTTAAAAATTTAAATCAACGTTGGTCATTTCCTTTATAAAAGTGTGAAACAGCTTTGTACTTTCACTCACATCATTTCAAGGTGACATTGACATTAAGGATCCAATCATAGAGGAAGAAAGAGGCTATGTCTTTGCTGTAGATAATAAATTGCCAACCCAATGCCAGCCCTTAATTGAAACACAAAGGTTGTCAATCAATGCAAAGGAAGTTTTTCCAGAACATATGACTGATTTTGATAAAGTAGATTCAAGTATATCATACATTCATCAAGATGATCATGTTCATACTTGCATAGAAGAAGATCTCCACAAGGTTGATGCTGACCCATTAATGACAGATGAGAGCAAAAGTCTGCAATCTGAGAATACAAATCAAGCAGTCATGCAAAGTGATGGCTTGGAATCTTTTTCATGTCAATCACTTGATCACATCATTGAGTTGGTATCAAGGATGAGCAAGGATATGCTACTACATGGAAATTCACCACACATGACAGACTTTGCTTTAGCTAATTTATGCAGAATTCATCCAAATGATCCACATTCTGAAGAAGGTTGTTCAGACTTTCTATTTGCTTGGGAGATTGATGTAGCATTTAGTGATCCAGAGGTATATGATACACAAGACATGATCCACCACAAGCTGAGACCCCCTAAAGATGAGAAACTATTTGGTGCAATGCAACAAGGTGATGAACTTACATCTCTCACTAATGGTACTGCAAATCAGGTTGTATCTCTCCCCTTTTCACTCAGTTCCAATTACCAATTTGATTATGGTACCTTGGGTAAGACAACTTGTATTTGGATTAATCATGGCCCTAATGAACTACCCCAATTGTTGATCCTATGTAACTAGTACCCTGAACATGAGCCCAACCTTCCCATACCTTACTTTTCAGAGTACAAAGATGAATTTGCCAGACTTAGGACATTAACCTGCACCTTGTTACTTCTGTGTGTCCTGAGAAATAAAGCATGGGGAAGTGTAAATACTTGTTGTCTAAAGCCTTTGTACATAGTTCTACTTGTTTCTAGTTAAGATTTAGTCAGTAGTCTATTGTTTTAGCTTAAGTTTATGCTTTCTATTTTTCCTATTTTCTTTAGTTGTTAGTTGTTGCTGGTTGCTTTTTTGTTTTGCTTTGGTTAGAGTAGTTTTCTTTGTTTAGGTTGGTTTCTCTACTTTCTTTTCTTTTGTTTCCTGTGTCTATTTTATCAGGTTCTCCATTTTCTTGAACATGGTGGTAGCTGTGTCATCCTATAAAAGGTCCTCTTTGGGTAAATAATCTAGAGATTTCTTTGAGAAACTTTAGTTTTCCACTCAGGTCTTCCTGTGGGTTCTATTATTACTCTCAGATGGTATGATGCTTGTTCATGGGAGAGGAGTCATTAGTTTGGTTCACTTGAAGTATTTTCTAGTCCAATATCTCTCACATCTTTAAATAATCCTAAATCTCCCAAAAGAATCTTGGTGATCTTGGGTTAAGTGAAAAATCTATAGGCTCACCTTTGCTGCCACTATGATTCCCAACCCAACGAAGTTGAACCAATTGGTAGCCCATGTGATATTTATCATGTGTTGCAAGGGTATGCAGTGCTTTCTAGTACTCATATCAAGAGCTAAGCTAAATGCATTATCAAATGAATACTCTACTAAATCAATACTTCCTAATTTCCTTACAAAATGTTTGACTAGCTAGAGGAGTCAAGTAACTCTGTCACGGGATATGGACACCTAACGGGTAGTAGATCAATGCTTGAGGGGATCATAGAGACAACTCCATCAAGGCTATAGATGCCAGATGGCAGTGGGGCAATGTCCAAGATAGTTCAAAAGGTGTGTATCATTACGTAGCTTAATGCAAGTGAACCTTGATGATCTTGGTTGCAGAAGGATGGGAATAAATGCAACTACACACACTTAGAATTTCAAGGTATGGATAGTCAAACTGAATTAGTGATCTCTTCTCCTTTGATCCTGTATCATGCTGTCTAGTTTAATAAGTGGGAAACACAGAGATTCTAGGTTTGAAACTGTTGTTTACCTTTGAAATGCTCTAGAGCATTTTCCTAGGAGAGTCATCATTTGTTGTACCTTGCACACATGCCCCCATTTTTCCAAATGGAGACCCCCTCTTTTTGCTTTGGCTTGGAGTCTCAATCTTTCCTCTTTGTGATGATAAGAAAGAGAAATTGTGCTCAAAATGTAGGATTTGTTCCAAATTTGAGTATCTAGCATGTTTGGGGTTTTTTGATGTTTTTCATGATTGATTTCGAGGAGTCTTGATTGGGTTTGTGCTTTAGAAATAGCCAATTATTACCTTTTGTGCTGAAATTGGGTGTTACTATATTTTGTGCTAAAATCATGTCATTGGATATGGTCCTTAAAACTGCTTCTACAGGATGTGTCATGTTGGAATTCCTAGTTTCCATGCCTTAGAGTTGCAAAATCATGTCAAATTTCACAACATTTCACTAAGGGGTCTATACACCTTCACCCTAATGCATAGCCCTAATACCCTGAAATTGGCTAAGTCTAATGTCTTGAAACCCTAAAAATTGGCTAAGTCTGAAATCTGGTGGATCATCCAAAAATTTGCATGTTAAATCCTTTGGATTCGGGACCTATCTCAAACATCCTGACAATATATTTAAAAATATTTAAAGTATAAGAAATTAAATAATTTCTTATACATAAATATAATTTTAAATATACTTTACCCTAGGAAATTGAAAATCTGGCAAAAAAACACGTCCTACTCTACATTGCGCTAATATCCAGTGTCACTAGATATCAATGCTAAGACCTTTTGCATACCCCAATGCTAAAAACTTGCCTCATTGGATTGGCGCTAAAAAACTTGATCACTGGATATATCCACTTTTCTTAAAAAGCTCCATTGGAAGCCTTATAAGAGCCTATGCTAAAACTTGATGACATAGGATCGGCGCTTAATTTACTCCTCATTGAACATATCCAGTAGGCACCATAATACCCATTGATTTAGTGCTAGTTGATTTCCCCGCTAGGAACCTTCATTATATTCTGGCTAAAAAGACATGTAACATCCCACCAAGCAACCCTGAAGGATAAGAGCCAAAAGAGGGCAAGAATTTTTTTTTTGACATAAATAGATAGCATACACATAATACGGTTGCCGACCTGGTAGATCGACAACATTCATGGCCAAGTATGGCTGAATGTACCACCCAAAGGAGAGGACTAAATCACCCTCTAGTAAAACATTGCTAAAGCTACATTCATTTTAAACACCAATTCAAATGTTCCTATTACCCAAACCCACTTTTAAACATAAAGCCCTAATGATCATCGTAGTACAAGCGGGTTCGATACCAACACCGGAAAACTGTAAGCCAAAAACAAAACAACATCTCATTTCTTCTCATTAATATAATTTACATTGCCTCTCTCAAGAGAGTGCAAATTACATAAAAGAATATACATAAGTACAATGGCAAAGCCATGGATAAGATACAATAACTGATAAAATAACTACAATAGAGAACATCTCCAACTGGTGCTCCAATAACTTGTACACCGATCCCCAATGGCGGTAGCAATGCCTCCCAACCATGTGGACTCATAAGAGACCACCCCACCATCCTCAAAGGTAGTCACAAGGCCCAAACAAAAGAATAAAGGCAAGGAATACAATGGCCAACACTCACATCAATCACGGAGCAAACACGACACACAATGCATAAAGCCAACTACAGCATGGAGAATGGACATCCATTAAAGCATCTCAATAGTGAGATTAAGACTAATGTTATAGCTGCCAAAATGAAAATGTGGAACATCGGCAAGCAAGCATAGTTTGACAAATTGTCTCAAGAGAAGTCTACTCATGCAAAACAACAACAAGATGCATATACCACATGTGGACTAAGTGATAAAATGCCTCAAAGAGTGTAATCTCATAACAGATAATATAATAACACATGTTCACCATTGAAAATGCCAAGTAACTACAACTGTCAGGTATAAGAAAACAATTAGACTTCACAACCTTATAATGGTAAGTCTTTACAATTGTCAAGTGTAATAACAGACTACACAACCTTTACCAGAAGCTCCCAGCCAATAGGGGCAGAAAATTCGGCACAAGAACAATAGAACAGAGTGCCTCAAGAGATGTTAAATTTCATGGATTTTATGTAGATTGGAAAACAACAATAAAACAAGAATTGCTTGACAAATTATTCCCAATTTGATACTCTCTCCCAACATATAAGGATTGCAGTTTGTAAACACGAAACATATTCATTTTAAGGCCTTAAAAATATCTCTCTATAGCATAAACGAGACATTCAATATGGTGACAAACATGTTCCAATCAACTTCCTTCCAAGGAATGTAATGGATGTAGTCTTATACCCATAATGGTTTTGTTTTAAAGACTTAACAATCTTTTCCAACAGCAATATAACAAGCCCATGAACTATTTGGCAAGGTGCCAACGTGGAGTTGCTCTGGTAGCCAAGCATTCATAGACTAAAGAATGGATAGCGCCCCAATTTGTTTGTTAAAATGTCTCAGAGAACGTGGTCTCAAGGGAGTAACGATTGCAGGGTATAGATGTAATATATTTGTTTTAAAAACTTTCAAGCAAATATAGTTGGTTGGAGTAAAGCCAAATCCACAACCATTGCTAGCATGTTCCTGCCCATGCCAACAGGGGGAGGTTTTGGAATAGGATATTGATATCCATCGAACATAGTGGAAGGGGAATTTCGATCAGATGTTAAGGCTGTAAATACCACAGCAGGCATGGATGCAAAAAGCGGAAGCAAAACCTAGGCACGTGGACTGTTTTACAAAATACCTCAAGAGATGAGGTCCCATGGATTGCAATGATTGTAGGTTATACACTAAATGGATCCACTAAAAAGGCTTTAGAAGACTTTTAAGTAAAAGCAATAGGTAGGCGTAAAGCCATATTCCTAAACCTTTGACAGCGTCCCCGCTTCCTATGCCAAAATGGGACTTTAGGAACATGGTATTGGCATCCATCTAAGCATAATGAAAGGGATATTTTTGTTAGATGTTGCAGATGGAAATGTTGTGGCAGACATGTATGCAAAATGGGGAAGTAAAGACAAGGCATGTAACTATTTGAACAAAGGCCTCAGACCGATGTATTCTTATGGACTGCAATGATAGCAGGATATGCACATAATATATTTGTTGAAACGGCTTAGAAGCTTTTAAGAAAATGTCATTGGAAGGTGTAAAGATAAATTCCACTACCTTTGTCGCGTCCTCCCTACCTATGCCAAATGAGAGTACAGAGAAGGCACACGCTCTGTTTGATAGAATGCCTTAAAGAGGTGTCATTGCATGGGATGAACTGATTGTAGGATACGTACAAAATGGATTTTTAAAAAAGGCTTTAGAAACTTTTAAGAGAATGCCATTGGCTGGCATAAAACCAAATTTTCTAACCCTTTGCCAGCATTCTCATTGCCTGCACCAAGATGGGGGCTATGGAATAGGATATAGACATCCTTCAAAGCTTCGCAGAAGTGGAATTATTGTTAGGTATAGTTAGTTACGCTGGTAGGCATGTATGCAAAAATTGGAAGTCTAGGCAGGGCACACAATCTGCCTGGCAGAATGCCTCAAAAAAATAATGTCTCATGGACAACAATGAATTCAGACTATAACAAAATGGGTTTTTTAAAGACTAAAAACTTACCCGAGATGGTGATTTGCAGGTGCCCTCCTCTCTCCTGTCTAAACCCTCACTGCCTCTCCATCTTCCCAATTTCTAGAACCTTTTCCCCGTAAGAGTGAGAATGGGAATTAAAATAAAAGAATGGGATCATAAAATTCCAGCCCCCCCAAGTCATGCGACTTAGCCCTAAGACTTTTTCTACCCCCCTCTCAATACCACGACCTTACTTAATGCTGCCTCCTAGTTGCTTAGAGAACAAATTGCCCAAAACTTTGATTTAAAAATGGAACTTTAAATTAAAATAAACCATTATCAAAGCTCACCAAAAATGATTTATTAAAATCACTAACGTAAAACCAATTAGCACAAATACTTAAAATGCCAATAATCTACTT
The DNA here is from genome assembly GCA_027924645.1 of Cunninghamia lanceolata. Taxonomy (NCBI): domain Eukaryota; kingdom Viridiplantae; phylum Streptophyta; class Pinopsida; order Cupressales; family Cupressaceae; genus Cunninghamia; species Cunninghamia lanceolata. The sequence continues at coordinate 1,931,984 of BSBN01001318.1, read as the reverse complement.
AACTTAATCGAGTTCTCAAACTGATTTATTTAAAAATCACATAAAACCTCATACACAAAACCACGTAAATATCATCAATCATATCACCGATATGACATACCAAAATAAACCAAATAATAAATTAATGCCAAACGATAATAAAATACTGACAACGCAAAATGGGATACCTCGACAACCAATACTAGAAAACCACATAAGACCAGAAGGCAGTTTGGATGTTACCACTAGGTAATCAGAGGGTAAAAACATATCATGGAAACACTACACTAGCAAGGTACCGTGGGCTAGGCTAGGGAACATTTGGCCTATGACTATCTCTAGTTACCACCATCAGGGAATAAGAGTACTGTTGATGATTGTTTTTACACATTCATAACAAAAGTTAAAATTCACAAAATGAACCTAACTGTCTTGAAAGATATGAAGAAATCAATTAAGATTACTTAATCCCAAGTTTTTGTATGGTCAGGTCTTGACCTTGTGGACAATTCAATAGGTTAATGTGAAGCTGTAATATGCAAGGGGCCTTACTTTATTTAAAGTGATTTATGATTCACTAGACTCGAATTATGCAAATTATCACAAATATCAACATATTATCCATCTCTTTTTATAAAATTTGTTACTATATCACAAAGCTTTATATGATTTATATTAACACAAGCTTTTCCTTTCAATAGTATGAAAATTGTCAAATAGTAACTCAATTGTTCACTTTTTTTTTTCAAATATCAGACAATCTCCTTTAAATTTCTGTGTGCAAGCTAAGTATTTCAAATGTTTGGGAAAAGTTAGAGAAAACTAAATTGAACTTCATTCTGCTACAAGATCTAAATGCTCTGTCATTCATGTTGTAAGAAGTACAACAAAATTGATTAAATCAACAAATTAAACCTTTAAATATAAGCCCTGAGTATTTTCATGAACATACATTCAAGATTGCAAGCTTTTGGAGAGATAATATTTCAAATACAAACAAGAGCCAGAAAACACTCTTTAGGTAGACGCAGAATTCTAGAGGTATTTGTATTCAAAATAAATAGTCACATATGATTTACAATGTATGAGTAACTTCTTGCTTCATTAATCAACTTACAGAAAACTTACAAAACGTCTTATAGATACAGTAAGAAAGCTGGACATTCCACACGTTTCTTATTGCAGACACAAGTGACCTCCTTCTATTTTAAACTAAAATGCTCTTCTACTCAAAATGCTCAAACCAATTACAATTCCAGCTCTATTCTATAAATCCCTATGTAAATAATGTACAAGTAGCAAAGTTCCTTATATAGATTTTGAAACTTCTCATTGCTACGGCTACAGACTTCATCTACGGTTGAGATCCTTCCTCTTTTTGATCAATGGTACACATTCATCTCTAACCGTCTGCAAAAATATCTAAATGACATCTTTCCCCTCTCAAAGGATGCTGTTGGAATCTTGTTGTTGTTGTTGAGGTGGTTCCTGTTGAGGTGGTGGCTCTTGTTCTTGAGGTGCTTCTTCCTGGACTAGGGGATTATCTTACTGTTTGGATTCACCCTCATTCTCTTCTTCTTCTATTTCAGTGTCCCCTCCATCCTCAGCTTCTTCTTCAAACATATTGGCTTGTTCTGTGGCTGCAGAGGATCCTAACACTGTATCTTCTTCTTTTGTTTCTCTTTCCTCTTCTTGTCCACTTTCTATGTTTTTCTCTTCTTCACTTTGCTCATCATACATATTCAACATATTTAAGGCATCCACACCTGAGGTGTCATCTTTTGTTTCTTCTTCTGCTAAAGCATGCCTTTCTGTGATTATCTCTTCAGGTGTCTCTTCTTTCTCAGCTTCTTCAATTTGATGTGCCTCTTCTTGCACATCCTTAATGATTTCGGGAGGTACTAGGGTACCAAAGGGATCAACTACTCCTTCTTCCTATACCCTTTCTTCTTCATGCTTTGGCCCTTGTTCAATTTCCATATTAGCCTAAATGCTTGGTTCTTCTTCTTCACTTAGGAAATCACTAGATTCCTCTTCTATTTCAATTTCCTTCCCAGCATACATTCATCTTTCTTCACTATCACTAGTATTACTTCCAATATGAATAGTTTCAATATTTTGTTTGGCTTTGTGTTTTTGACTCTTGTAGCTTTTCTTTAGCCAGTTCCGTCTTCACTTGAACATACATTTGTCTTTTTTTTGATGGAGTGGAGACACTAGGTATATCACTCAATTTTACACCTACTTCTTGTGCTCCAATCATCTCACTTGTTTTAGAAGTATCCCCCTTCAACAAGCTTATTGGGATTGCCCTTCTGACCTCTTGTCCTGCTACCTTTTTGGAAGTCCGTGCTTCCTCAACACTTACCTCATGACTTAGTGATTTTGCATCCACAAAAGTATCTGACGCCACTGCTACTGTTATTTCCAATGCATAGGGATCCATTAAAGTAGCATTCTTATATTTTTCAATAACCTTAGCCTCTACAACTTACCTTTTCTTCCTATAAAAACATTGAATATCTTCACTAGGCTCTCCTTTTCTTTTCCTCCCTTTCTTTGGATAGATGATTTCTTTTCCTTTAGCCTTAAGTTGCTCAATTCTATCTTCTAACCATGTTTTTGAAAATAGTATAATTGGTTTGGACAATATGTCCAAAGATGTGTCCCAAGGTTGTGACCAATCAAGCTCTGTAATAGGAGCCAACCTAGCCTTTGCATAACTATGATGCAACTATTTATCATCCTCTTGAACTTCTGGGGGAACATATATGTCACCCATGGACCTCATTTTCTCAATGGTTAATCTCTTATAGGCTCTTTTCCTCACTTCCCTATCATTTTTGCAATCAGCCCAAAAATCTTCAATATGTATCTGATGCTTATACTTTTTATCAACAAAATTCTGGATCCTATGGAAAGGATCAAATCTCCTGACTAAATCAAACTCCTGAAAGCCATAATATCTTAATTCTTGCTCTAAATATCCTGCAACCTCTTCATTGTAATAGGAGTATCTGCCAATAGCCCAAGGCAACTTCAGATTTCCACTATTGAACTTCCTCTTATACATCTTAAAGAAATTCAAATTTTGCCTTGAAAATTCCAAAACAATCAATTTATCAGAAGAATATCAAGGCAACATAAAAGGTTTTCCTTCGAATCCTTCAGTCTTGATTTAAGTAAAACTTTCAAACTGAATAAACCAAGAACTATGCAATCCAATTGCATCTTCTGCACTTTTAGATAATCTTTTATTAGTCTCCTCTCTCAAAATTCTCACCATGTAAGTATAAAACACATCATTGACCAAAGCAAAATTCTTCAATGCATTTTATTCTTGTAAGTCAAGATAGTGCTCATACACTAATTTCTGATCAGCGTCATTCCCTAGGGTTCCTACCCTTTCTATTCCATGTATGTATGGTCTAATCTCAGATGCACATGAATATAACAAGTATGAAAATAGATAAAAGGGCATGATCTTTTGTTTTCTTAGCATTGCCTACTTCCATATAGCAGTGCTTATTACTTTGGCCCAGTGAATTTGCTCTTTCTCTTTTTCTGCTTTTCTTATGAACTCAATAACAATGAACATCCATGGTTCACATTTGGTGCCATCTCTCAGTCCTACCAACCTACTCAGCATTGTGATCATCAAATAGATTTCTTCCTTGAAGTATATCCTCATCAAATTCTTATGCACCTTGGCCACAGCCTTGGGTTTATTTTCCAATCTGTACCAACTGTGGAATATTTTACCTTTGCACTCCCTCTCATTTGTATGAAAATCTTCATTATATTGATCCATATCAATATCTCTCATTTCCTCATTGATTTCTAATCCAAATGTCCTCGCAATCCCTTCTGTGGTCAAATCAGCAATAAGCTTGTCATACAACATAATCTTCCTAGTAGTTGGATCAGATAGAGTTACACAATCTAAGCATTAATCTAAGGCTTCCACAACCAATGGGAAACCTGCAGCCTTGTATAGTCTACTCTCCCATATGCATTTCATGTCTGACGAAGCATCTCCAGCAGTGATTTTCTGTAAAACATCCTCTGCATCATAATTTCCTATGTTCATATATATTCCCACTCCACTCGTACTGATTAGGGACGGATAACCTCTATGCAAGGGTAATTCCTCTTTTTCTATCTCCTTTCATGGTTTTCTTTCCTTTTTCACTTCGCCCCCTATGTCTATCTTTTTCTGTCTCGGGGCCATCCTGTGAAACAATGCATTTTTTAAATTCTTCATTTTACCTCTTACCTAGGATTTTACTGTGAATTTTTGTTTTTTTACTATTTTACCCTAACCCAGTTTGTCCTTTCTATTTTGACTTTTAAATTTGTTAAGCTCTACCCAGTTAATTAACATTCAAAACAGTAATTTGACAAATGCCTACGTTTTAGAACGAAATTACTGAAATTAACATGTAATTTACCATTTGAAATGTAACGGCATTTTAGGATAAATACCTATATTCTTTGACCACTCAACTTCAGTCATTGACTTACTTTTACCATTTTACCTTCGTTCAGCTACTGTAATTCCTTCACTCTGATAAGTTCTGTTCAAATCACTGTAACAATTCCTTTTGCTACAATTTTTGCTCTTAACAATATATATCTGAAAGCAAAATATGTTGAATTTACCCTAACTTTTGTTGAATTTTACTCTTTTTGAATGTTAGATAGGCATTAATTACAGTAATTAATGTGCCAAAAGTTTGGCCTCCTATTTCATTGTTTGCATTTTTTTGAACTTTTTACCGTTAGTTTATTTTTAGCCTACATCATGTTCTCTTTCTATTTTCTATTGTATGTAATCCTTTTATGTTATCTTTTTATCTTTTGACATACAAACATATATGCAAACAACCATGACTACCATTCTTTCTCCTTTTGTTCGTACTTGTAACCTTCGCTTTGTATATCACTGCTTATATATTCTCTTGCATGAGCGCATATACAAACAACACTATGTGAATCTCCTTTCATTACCTTTTATCTCTCGCAATATTTCTTAATTTCTTTGTATCTCAGATATGTACATCATAAACATACAAATATTTTAAACATACAAAGACTTTTCTATATCAACTTCTTTTCGCATCCGGCCCGTATCTCTTACTTGTATCTCGGCTTGTATATCGAAGATATACATTGTTCTTATATAAGCCTGATATGCAAGCGGTGGGGTCCACATTATTTTCCCCTTGTTTCTCCATGACACAACAATACTTGTATCAAAACCCTTAGATACAAGTCTAAATAGATACAAACATTCAGTATCTCTTTTTCAGACTTCTCATTTTTATAAACCACAATTTACTCACTTTTCGACTCCGTGACATGTATAAAGTGCAATGCATCTTCCAATATACTTTAAGTCATGATGCATCATTTAAACCTAACTTAAACTTTTCTTGAGTTCCGCATTGCATGTACATCGCAATGTATGTCCTCAAAACATATATACAAAGCATGAAACATACAACAATAAAACCTCATTTCATAATCCTCTCGATTCCGCGATAGGTATAAAGCTTTGTATCTCACTTTGTATGTTTCCTTTTATTCAAACATACAAACCCTGATATACATCTAGCGGACTTAACCGATTGCCCATTTCACCTCCAAATTTTGTTGGGTCTGACTTGTATGTAAGTATAAAGCATTAGCAAAATGCATACAAGTATAACGATGAAATAAACCTGACAACTCTTTTATACGACTCAGCCAACAACTTGACATACAAATGACTTTGTATATGCAACATACAAATTCTCCCATAATACATTTTACAGAAAACACACATATCTTGCAAAATATTGGGAATTTTAAAATGGTTCAAAAAGCAACCCTTACTCATTTTTGACAAGGAAATCACCTATATTATGCTCTAGTACTTAATGCTATTTTTCTTTATTTTCAATAGGGTTTGTACCTTTCACTCCCTTTTCCCTTTTACCACCAAGTAGACCAACACACACAAGCGAAAACAACAGCCACAACAGGGGTCCTCATTTTGCTAAGAAGTAAAATGGGGCGTGTTGTGAGCATCACAACAACTAGCAACCAAACAAAACAATTAAATTTAAACCATCAAAGAAAACTAAATAAAATAAATTCATAATTTCCAACTATCTTTCCTACAAATCATTATCTTTCAATAAGGTGCATGAATTTTCCCTTTAGTTTAAGTGGGTGCACATGATTAATAATCCTCATCTTGAAAATCAGTTGAACAAACCAGTGACTGATATTAGACTACATAGTTGATGTCATTCCCTCATAGCCAACTAGATAGAGCCTTGCTGCCAGCAGGCGTCCATAGCCCTGACAAGGTTATTGTTACAATTCTCCTAAGTAGAGCCCCATTACCAGCAAGCGTCTATAGCCCTGATAGAGTTACTTAGATGGCTTAATCTAGATTTTCAGTAAAATCCATATTATTTATTTATTTATTTTATATTTTGTATTTGATAGAGATTTCATAAGATATTATAGTTGTAACTTCATGATGCAAGGAATGATCACTTGCTAAAATTAAGCTGAGAATTGTAATGGTAGTAAGGGTGACCTCTAATTTTTCACCTAATATCTACACTGGTAGGTTCAACAAGCCCAAGGATTTTAGGTGTGTCATTGTGAGAAACTTCCCTTGAATACTCAACCCACAGTTATTGAATACAAAATTTCACAAGTCAACTAACTTTCTACATTCATGACAGTCACAACAAGTTATGCATAAATTTCAAATAATTAACCTAAATGTTCTAAATTTTCTATTATTTTCAGTGGTTGTTAATCTGCTCCTGTATACTTCAAAACAAAATAAACACCCATACCAAGGCAACACAACACAACAAAACAAACAAAATAAAAACAAAACCAAACAAAACTGTACATTATTCACATTATGATACAGAACTTCCCAAACAACCTCACCTCAAGCCTGAAAGTGGTGTTTTAAATGTTGGCCATTCATTGGTAATGGCACATCTTCCCCATTCAAGGTCTTGAGTCTGAATGTATTGTCTCCTATTATCTCTGAGACCTGTAATGGACCTAACCATAACTTGTCAAATTTTCCATGATTTCCGTTCTTTTCATGTGCTTTATCCCAGCACAACACTAAGTCTGATATTCTAAACGTTTTGACTCTTGCTCTTTTATCAAACCATCTTTTGACTACTACTTGATGTTTAGCAAATTTCTCAATAGCTTGATCTCTTTTCTCATCCAATTGTAACAATTGGATTATTCTGGCTCCCCTATGATCATCAAAGCCTAAATATTCATTAGCAAACTTCTAGACATGTATTCTTAAATTCACTGGAAGTATGGGATCAATCCCATAAACTATGTGATAAGGTGCATTGTCTAAGGCTGACTTAACCTTAGTCCTATCTACCCACAACGCATACTTCAGTAATGTGTTCCATTCTCTAGGATTCTTTTCAATTAGCTTCTTAATTATATCCAATAAAATCTTATTTGTAGACTCAGCTAATCCATTCCCTTGAGGATAATAATTTGAAGAAAACTTTAAAACTATCCCATATTCAAAAGCCCATTTAGAAAATTTTAAAGAAGAAAATGCAGGGCCATTATCACATACCAATGAATATGGAGCTCCAAACCTTGTTATGATGTTTTCTTCAAGGAATTTGATAACCACCTCTGTAGTAGAGAATTTACAACATGTGGCTTCAGTCCACATTGTACAACAGTAAGTTACTGTTAGTATAAACTTATGTCCTACAAATGATGGAGGATTTATGACTCTAATGAAATCTAAGCCCCATTGTGCAAATGGCCTAGATTCAATGACTGGCTGTAATGGATTAGCCTGATTCCTTCCCTTGTCTGTTGTAACTTGATAGATGTGGTAACTTTGAATGTGACTCTCTGTATCTTTAAACATTGTAGGCTAATAGTATCCTACTCTTAATATCTTATGTGTAGTAGCTAGATGAGAACCATGAGCAGTTCTATACTTATCATGCAATTCTGACAATACCTTATCTACTTCAGCTCTGTTTAAACATCTTAAATATATGCCTTCATGGTTCTTCCTGATAGAAAACCTCCTTGTACCATGTACCTCTGTGCTTTAATCTTTAAAGCTCTCCTCTGAGAAGATTTCATCCTACTTGGATATTTCCCTGATATCAAAAAAGTATTCAAATCATCATACCACCCTGTTGTATCATTAGTATTCAACACATACTGTTGCTTTACTAAATTTGGATCTATGTTTGCTATGGTTTGTACTAACACTTGTCCTCTAACCAACTTCATTGGAATAATCTCCATATCAAACTCTTGCAATGTTGTAATCCATTTGGCTCTTTTCTCTCCAGGCTCATTCTGCATCAGAAGCATCTTCACTGCTGCATCTGGTACTATGGCCTTAACTTGACTTCATAAGATGTAATGTCTGAACTTTTTCACTGCTCTTACTAGTGAAAACACCTATCTTTTTGTATCAAGATATTTCAGTTGTGCATCTTTCAGAGGTGCACTCATAAAATCTATAGGTTTTTCTTTGTTATCTTCTCCCTTTTGTGTCAAAGCAGCTGCAACTGAATGTGAAGATGCAAAAGAATAAATGTAAAATCACTTTGTATAATATGGACTTGTCAACACAGGAGCATAATAAATGGCCTCCTTAATATCCTCAAATGCAGCTTTAGCTACTGGTGTCCATTCTATCTTTGCATCTTTTTTCAACATGGCGTTCAATGGTTGTACAATTTCTGCAAACCCTGTAATAAACTTCCTGACAAAGTTAATCTTACCAAAAAATGACTTTAATTCTTTCTTACTGTTTGGTAATTGCAATTTCTTTATTCCTTCTATTCTATCAGGATCAATGGATATCCCATTTTCTGAAATGACACGCCCTAATAATTTTCCTTCAGTTACACCAAAAGAACATTTCTTTGGTTTGAGAGAAATTCTGTACCTTTCACATCTTTTAAGTACTCTTCTCAAATTTTTAGCATGAGTGGACACATCTTTGGAATAAACAGTTAAATCATCCATATAAATTACAATACATTTACTTGACAGTCCATGGAATGCAATATCCATGGCTTGCTGAAAAGTGGCACTTGCATTGATTAGACCAAAAGGCATTCTTATGTATGTATAATTTCCCCACTTGTAAGTAAAAGTGGTTTTCAACCTATCTTCTTTATCAACTAACACTTGGTTATACCCTGAAAATCCATCTAAAAAAGACATCATCTTAGCCCCATTTACTGCTTACAGCACTTCATCTATTGGAGGCAGAGGATAATTGTCTTTTTCAGATGCCTTGTTCAAATTTCTAAAGTCTACACATAGCCTAATGTCTCCACTTTTCTTTCTCATAGGTACTAAATTAGCTACCCAGGTTGAATGTCTAACTGGGAAGATTATCCTGGCAGACAACAATTTTTTAACTTCTTCAAAGATTAAAGGCTCTAAAATAGCATTCACAGGCCTTTGTTTCTACCTAAATGGTTTAACATTTGGTTTCAATGGTATCACATGAGTGATGATGGATGTATCATATGTCTTTAAATCTTCATATGTCCATGCTATGACATGTTTGTAATCTTTCAGAACATCTATAATTTCTTTTCTTAACTCCTCAGAGCAAGCCTTTCCAATCAATACATTCTGTGGACTTTGCTCTGTTCCTAAGTTATATGGATCACATTTACCCCCTTCAATTTTGGGTAAATCTTTCTATTTTGCTACCCCATCAAAGTCAAAAATCTGTTCTAACTCAATTACTCCCTTAGGTAAGAAATTGCTTTTCAAGTTGATTATGTCTTCTTCATCCCAAGACACATCAGGCCTTTCTTGTTCATCAATAATTTGAGCTTTAAATACCTCATTACAAGTTAGAAAATCCACAATTTGCTGATCTCCCTCAAATACCTGAAAATGAGTAACATTATCTGGTATGCTAGGAACATTTACCAATTCAACAACAAATCATTTTAATCCTGACAATGTTAAGGGTTCAAAAGTGCTAGCAACAACTACTAATGCATCTAGCCTATGATTCAACTCTCTAGGGGTATGCTCTATGTTAAAAGCATCAAATGAATCTATCAAATCCCACACCCTATGCCTGTAACAAACCATCTTTTTGTAATTGCATGCATACAACTTTCTTACTTGTCTGACCACTAGCTCAGAATTTGAAAATAATTTTTACCTTTTTCTTGATGGCCATCACAAGTCCATAAATCAGAGCTTCATATTCTACTACATTGTTAGTACAAGGAAATTGTAGCCTATATGCTGCTAAATATGATTTACCCTTAGGATCTATGAGTTCCATGCCTGCACCTGCACCTTGTTTAGATTTAGATCCATCACATTTCAGTGTCCACATGCCCTCATTATTCTTTTGAGCTTTCATTTGGTAGGTTTTACTCTTTTCATTACATGTGAGGTACTATCTTATTTTTTCATGTGCACTTCATTTTGACCTACTTGCATATTTATACTTTCAGCCTATAAATCAGAATGACAAACATTTTTGTCTTTTGTTTATTTCCCTAAATCTGGGATCAATACATCTATGTTGTTCTGAAATTATCTCTTTGGTTGATTAGGATTAACTTTTCCTTCTTGCAGTTCCATTCCTTTTGTGCATTTTATGTATTGATATTCAATAATATCTCTGCACATTCCACAATTCTCTTTAGAATGAGGCTTATTATGGACTCTGCACATGTTCTTGTACAATTTGCATTAAACTAGAATCTTTTGTTTAATGCACTTTTTCATTTCCTGTCTAATGATCTGACCAAAACTATTTACTGCATTGTCTTCTTCATCAGAATAATTTTCATCAGATTCAATGAATAACACTATTTCTTTACTGACATGTTTTTCCTTAAAATTTAGCATTATAATTTCTTCAATTTATACCCCTTTGTTAGTGACTCTATAAACACCAGGTTCAACAGAAGCATACAATATCTCATTAGTCCTATTGTATTCTGTAATCATATGTTTCATCCTAGGTTCAGCTTCTATCCTGATCTGATTTGGAACACCTCTCCAAGGTAACCACATACGTGAAAAGTCAGTGGCCATATATACATTCAATGTTTTGGACCAGTCTCTACTCAACAACATCCCATAATTATCAGGTATATCTACTATCTGAATGTCAATAAATTGACTCACCCTAGAATCAGAGGCTAACTGCATTTGAATATGCATCAATTCTCCTATCACATTAATCTCAGTTTTGTCCAATTGTGTAACAACCTTGGCAGATTTAGTGGGAGTTAGCCCTAAAGTTTTGCATATTCCTAAAGGCATTACATTAGCTGATGCACCAAAATCTACCATGCAATTATGTATGTTCTTTCCACACATCCTAATAGTTAAAAAGAAAGGAGGAGCCTCTCTTTTATCAGCATACATGACCACATTAGTATTGGAAGGTTGTTCGATTTTCCTACTCTTTTCTTTGGGCTGTGAATACTTATTAAGAACATTCATATCAGCAAAAACCTCACCTGTCATAGATGTATCCAAGGATTTTATGAAAGCATTTCTGACCCCTGGACTTTTCAATAATTCACATAAAGGTATACTAACCTTGATTTTCTTTATCTCTTTTGACAAGTAACTCATCAACCTCATTGTTTCTATTGTCTTTGTTTTACCTGTTTGGACCTTTTGTGCTATTGTTCCATTATTTGCATGATGATTAACCTTCAGTATAGCAGGATTATTACTAGCGTTCTGATCTGGGGGAGTATTTAAATTGTTAGGAGGAGTGGAAGTAGTGAAAGGACCTCCTGGCCTAGTGTTATTTCTCAAATTGTAAGTATGATTTTTGTTTGACTGTTGAAATGCTTGTACCTCTTCTGTTTCATATAACACTTCATTTTCAGTTTCAAAGGGAAATTGAAATGCATTTAGTACTAAGGCTGATTCAGGATATAGGTTCTCACAAAAATAAGGCTCATCCTCTAACAATTGGTCTTCTTCTCCTCTAGTTGCAAAGGTAAAAGTCTCTAAGACTAAAGTAGTCTCATATCCTGAGGGCACTATTTCATTACCTTTGGGAACAAGGAACTCAGAGGTGGGAGCCTATACATCTACATTGAAAATACTTGCTGCCAGATGAAACTGAGGACAATCCAATTTAGCATGGCCACTGGTATTATGAATTCTACACCAATTCTTTAATGCTACGTTGGCCATTTGATTTCTAGTTGTTTGCTTAGTCTCTTGATTATCTAAGTTCTCAAATGGAGAAGCTAAAGTGCCATTATTTGGCCTTGTGTTCCATGTCTAAGGTGGCCTCAGCTGATTGTGATTTCTATTATTATTACCCCAAGCTTTGTTATCTACAGCAAGCCCTCTATTTTGCATTGCTTGCCCCTGATTATGATTCTGGTTTTGACTATAATTCTGACCCTGATTTGAACTCTGACCCTGGTTATAATTCTGGTTATGATTTTGGTTGTGGCTCTAATTATAGTTCTGATTATGGTTTTGACTGTACCCTTGGTTGTTTCTACCATAGAAATTTTTATTTCTCAGTTGTGTCATTTCAATAGTCAATCTTCTCAAGTGTACAGTAATCTCTTTGATTTCTTCCCTTTCCTCTTGTGCCTTTGCCACAAATGTATCCTGAGGAGGCTGGAAGGACTCAACATTATTCTGATTATTATTGACAGTGTTACCAGTATAAGGGACTATAGCGTGGACTGGGGCAGGATTATACACAGGTGTGTATGTAGGAACTGGATTCAATAATGGAGTATTATGTGCAGGGACTCCATTCCATGATTGTGTTTGATTTTGCATCCTAGGATTTCCTCCATTAAGGAATGGATTATAAGTCGTTTGTGTCATTTCTTGGTTTACTGAGGCTACCTCCTTATAAGCCTTGGATATTGTATCTATATTAATCTTTCTTTTAACAAATATAGTAGTCAGTGGATCTAAGGAAACGTAATACATGGCTAACAATGTATCTGTATTTACTGTGTAAGGAGCCACAATCCTAGAATAAGCCTTTTGAAACCTATCATTAAAATTATCAATCAACTCTCCTTCACCTCTCTTAATTGCAGCTAATTTATGATATAGGGTGGAAGGATCAATTGGTCCCCTAAACCTAGACAAAAATGCTTCCTCCATAAGTGCCCAAGAAGAAATGTATCCATTAGGCAAGTTAACATACCAATTAGAAGCCTGCTCATTGAAGGTGTAAGGAAACAACCTACACACAACATCCTCATACTCTAACCTAGCTCTAAAGCATGCCTCCTTGAATATCCTAATGTGATCTTCTGGATCTTAATGCAATTGATATTTAGGACAGTTTTTTTGGATTCTTTGGCATCTCATGATAATGAAGGAATGCTATAGGAGAATTGACATTAAAATAACCCATTGCAGGTACTTGTCCTTGACCTAGACCTGTGGGAATACTTGTATTTCTTGGTGGACTTAGATTTCTAGGAGGACTAGGACCTCTAGGAGGACCTGAACCAAGATTCAAAGATCTAAATGAAGAACTGTCAGGACTCACAATGTTATGAATATTAAAAGGTGATCTAGGAGGCGTTCCAGATGAACCTCCTGTGTTTTATATTCAAGGATTCCAAATCAAGGGACCTTTACTCTGCCTCCTATCAGGTAATTGCACAAATATATCTTCTAAACTAGATCTAGACCTAGTCACTCTACCACTGTTATAAGCCAGCTTTACTCAAATCCAACCTTAACTCCAATCAGGCCCTCCTAGCACCAAAACTGTTGATGATTATTTTTACACATTCATAACAAAAGTTAAAATTCACAAAATGAACCTAACTGTGTTGAAAGATATGAAGAAATCAATTAAGATTACATAATCCCAAGTTTCTGTATGGTCAAGTCTTGACCTTGTGGACAATTCAGTAGGCTAATGTGAAGCTGTAATATGCAAGGGGCCTTACTTGATTTAAAGTGATTTATGATTCACTAGACTCCAATTATACAAATTATCACAAATATCAACATATTATCCATCTCTTTGCATAAAATTTGTTACTGTATCACAAAGCTTTATATGATTTATATTAACACAAGCTTTTCCTTTCAATATTATGAAAATTGTCAAATACTAACTCAATTGTTCACGGTTTTTTTCAAATATCAAACAATCTCATTTAAATTTTTGCATACAAGCTAAGTATTTCAAATGTTTGGGAAAAGTTAGAGAAAACTAAATTGACCTTCATTCTGCTACAAGATCTAAATGCTTTGTCATTCACGTTGTAAGCAGTACAGTAAAATTGATTAAATCAACAAATTAAACCATTAAATGTAAGCCCTGAGTATTTTCATGAACATACATTCAAGATTGCAAGCTTTTGAAGAGATAATATTTAAAATACAAACAAGAGCCAGAAAACACTCTTAAGGTAGACACAGAATTCTAGAGGTATTTGTATTCAAAATAAACAGTCACATATGATTTACAATGTATGAGTAACTTCTTGCTTCATTAATCAACTTACAAAAAACTTACAAAATGTCTTACAGATACAGTAAGAAAGCTGGACATTCCATGCATTTCTTATTGCAGACACAGGTGACCTCCTTCTATTTTAAACTAAAATGCTCTTCTACTCAAAATGCTCAAACCAATTACAATTCCAGCTCTATTCTATAAATCCATGTGTAAATAATGTACAAGTAGCGAAGTTCCTTATATAGATTTTGAAACTTCTCATTGCTACGACTACAGACTTCATCTACGGTTGAGATCCTTCCTCTTTTTAATCAAAGGTACACATTCATCTCTAACCGTCTGCAAAAATATCTAAATGGCATCTTTTCCCTCTCAAAGGACGCTATTGGAATCTTGTTGTTGCTGTTGAGGTGGTGGCTCATGTTCTTGAGGTGCTTCTTCCTAGACCAGGGGATTATCTTGTTGTTTGGATTCACCCTCATTCTCTTTTTCTTCTATTTCAGTGTCCCCTCCATCCTTAGCTTCTTCTTCAGACATATTAGCTTGTTATGTGGCTGTAGAGGATCCTAACACTATATCGTATTCTTTTGTTTCTTTTTCCTCTCCTTGTCCACCTTTTGTGTTTTTCTCTTCTTCACTTTGCTCATCATACATATTCAACATATTTAAGGCATCCACACCTGAGGTGTCATCTTTTGTTTCTTCTTCTACTGAAGCATGTCTTTTTGTGATTATCTCTTCAGGTGTCTCTTCTTTCTCAGCTTCTTCAATTTGATGTGCCTCTTCTTGCACATCCTTAATGATTTCGGGAGGTACTAGGGTACCAAAGGGATCAACTACTCCTTCTTCCTATACCCTTTCTTCTTCATGCTCTGGTCCTTGTTCAATTTCCTTATCATCCTGAATGCTTGGTTCTTCTTCTTCACTTAGGAAATCACTAGATTCCTCTTCTATTTCAATTTCCTTCCCAGCATACATTCCTCTTTCTTCACTGTCACTAGTATCACTTCCAATATGAATAGTGTCAATATTTTGTTTGGCTTTATGTGTTTCTAACTCTTACAACTTTTCTTTAGCCAGTTCCATCTTCACCTGAACATACGTTTGCCTTTTTCTGATGGAGTGAAGACACTAGGTATATTACTCAATTTTGCACCTACTTCTTGTGCTCCAATCATCTCACTTGTTTTAGAAGTATCCCCCTTTGACAAGCTTATTGGGATTGCCCTTTTGACCTCTTGTCTTGCTACCTTTTTGGAAGTTTGTGCTTCCTTAGCACTTACCTCATGACTTAGTGATTTTGCATCCATAAAAGTATCTGATGCCACTGCTACTATTATTCCCAATGCATAGGGATCCATTAAAGTAGCATTCTTATCTTTTTCAATAACCTTAGCCTCTACAACTTTCCTTTTCTTCCTATAAAAACATTGAATATCTTCACTAGGCTCTCCATTTCTTTTCCTCCCTTTCTTTGGATAGGTGATTTCTTTTCCTTCAGCCTTAAGTTCCTCAATTCTATCTTCTAACCATGTTTTTGAAAATAGTATAATTGGTTTGGACAATATGTCCAAAGATGTGTCACAAGGCTGTGACCAATTAGGCTCTGTAATAGGAGCCAGCCTAGCCTCTGCATTGTTGCAAGTATGGGCCTAACCAGTGTTGTCATTGATGTCAACATAATCATGTTGCATTAATGAGAAGGATTAGATGAGCTGTGTGCTAAGGATTTTGAGAAAATAAGTCTCAATCAGGAACAGTTAAGAATAGTGATGACAAGAAGGTAAAAGTCCTCAATAGGTTGAGGATCAGAGGATGCGGTTTAAAGGGTTTGTAGATATAAGTCTTGAGATGCTCCAGTCAAGATTTCAGAGGTCCACATGAAGATTTGAAGAAGTTATGGTCGCTCAAGTAGAACCAGTTCTGGCAGGTGTTCAGAGGTGACAGAGGGCCACAGAAAGGTACGGTGGGATCTGGTATTTCATTATCCTGTTCTATAGATCTAAGAAAGTGTTGAGGACGTCCCTATGAAGTATCAACTAGATTAGGTCATGGGTTGAAGGTCTGGAAGTGCCTATTCATTTATGACAGTGATGACAGACTGTGTTCTTATAGCTCCGGATGAAGGAGAGAAGAATTCCAGTAGGATGATGAAGTGCAGATGTGTTTGGTGATTCAGGGAAGGTTATGATGATCATTGGATCATGTCCAGTTAATGTTGGTGGTCTGCATTGAAGTTAGAGTTTGCATTTGAAGAATAACCACGGATATTGGTGTTCTTCTTGAGACTGGCTGACCGGATGTATTACACGTCTTGCGAATGATCTTGTAGATGTTTGCCAACTTAGATGATTGTTCCTAAGTCGATGCCTTGTATAAATAAGGGATTGTGAATTCATTTTGAAGTGTGTCTTGTGGAAAAGAGTGTATGGTAGCGAAGAGAAATGCGAAAGGCAAAGCAAAAGTATTGGGCTTAAATGGAACTAATTCAAGCATGTTGAAGATGCTATTCTCTAGTTCATAAAGGTGATACTTAGTCTTTTGTAGACAGTGTGTCTCTTGTAGGCAGTGAGCCTCTTGTGAGCAGTGTGCTCGAGCAGTGAGCCCTAATTGGCATGTGCAATTTTGTTCTTTCTATTCTTCTAACAAAGAATACTTTCTTGGGTTAATCACCCCGTGGTTTTTCCCTTAACCGGGTTTTCTACATCAAAATCTTGGTGTCATATGTGTTATGTTTCTACTTCAAATTTAATGCTTTATGGTTCATGATTAATATTATGCTAATCACTAAAGAAGATCCAAGTGTTTAAATAGGAGAAAATTTCATACAACTGATTCACTCCCCCTCTCAGTTGTATGCTCTAAGTCTAACAATTGGTATCAAAGCTAAGTTCCTCTAAAAGGAGCTGAACCGCTTGAGGAGATCCAGGATGTTGTCATACAAGAAGGATAGTCCGAAGTTTGATGGAACCAACTTCTCTCTTTGGAAAGGTTGCATGAAATGTCACTTGCAGTGTATGGGAAAAGTGTACTGGTCCATGGTCACAAAAGCGTATGCACCTCCACAAGGTGGTTTGACAACCCTAAATGAAATCACAGATGCTGAAAATAATCTATGGACCAAAGAGGCTCTTCTAAGCACATTAACTGACTCAGAGCTCTCAAATGTTATTGACCTACCAACTCCCTATGAGATCTAGATTAAACTAGAACTTCTGCATGAAGGAGATGAGTATGTTAAATGTGCAAGGTTACAAAGTCTAAAAGGGAAATTTGAAAAATTGAAGATGAGAGATGATGAAAAAATTACCACTTTTATGCCAAGAGTGAATGAGCTGGTTTGTGGAATTAGAAATTTTGGTGGAGTCTTGGATGAAAATGAGATTATTGGTAAGATTCTCAGATCCCTCCCTGCCTCTTACAAAATCAAGGTTGCTGCCATTGATGAATTCAGAGCCCATACAACTGTCACAAGAGACCAATTGGCTGGAAAACTGGCTGCTTTTGAAATGACTAATTTTGGAGATGATCCCCCCAAAACTGAATCTGCATTCAAAGCCAGTGCCTCTATGAAAGGTAAACAAGGATTTTATCTAGGAGAGAACTCATCAAGGAACTTGTCATGGTATGGAAAAGCAAGAAAAGACCTGGAAGAAGAAGTAGAAACTGCTCAACTTGAAGCCCTCATTGCAAAGAGACTACCAAGAGGATCCGGTAAGTGTGAAGGAAAATTGCCTTTTAAGTGTTTTAACTGTAATAAGATTGGTCATTTTGCCTCAAAATGTCTGGAAAGATTTTCAAAGCCAAATCCTAACAGATCAAGGTTCCAAAAGAATTGTTACTATGTTCATGAAGAATAAGATAATGAAGGAGTAATAGATGATGAATCAGAGACAGGAAACAAATCCGAAAGTGAATGGGTGTTTATTGCCATCAAGGAAGAAGAACCAATATCCTCTGTATCTATCAATCATAAAGTTGTAGAAAGAGCTCTGGCTGCCCAAGTTGAAGAAAAGAATGATTGGGTCATTGACAGCGGTTGCTCTCACCACATGACAGGTGACAAGAATAAGTTCATAGATTTGGAAAGGTATGAAGGAGGAGTGGTAAAGTTTGGTGATAATTCTGCTGGTAGAATCAGAGGAAGAGGAACTATTTCTTTTAATGGAAGAAACAAAACTAGTAATGTACTATATGTTGAAGGTTTGAAGCACAATCTTCTCAGTGTTGGATAGTTGGTGGACAAAGGCTATGATCTCCGATTCAAGGATGGAAAATGTAAAATCTTTAAAAGATCTAGAATAGAGATTGCATCCAGTACTCAAACTAAAGGTAATATCTTCCACTTGGTTGGTGCTGGTAAAAGCTGCTTGTTTGTTCAAGTTGATCAGAGTTGGTTATGGCATAGAAGGATGTGTCATGTGAATTTTGATAATATCATCAAAATAAGCAATACTCAAGCTGTAAGAGATCTTCCAAAATTGGTGAAACCTACTAACAGCTTGTGCAAGGAATGTCAGTTGGGTAAGATGAGTAGAGTTACATGCAAAAGCAAGGAACTCTCTTCTACCGAACTATTGGACTTAGTTCACACTGATCTTTGTGGTCCGGCAAGAACCAAAAGTATTCAAGATGATAGATACTTCATGCTGCTAATAGATGACTATTCTTGGATGATGTGGGTAGCCTTTCTAAAGGAGAAATCAGAAGCTCTTGAGAAATTCAAAATATTCAAGGCTATGGTAGAGAATGAAACATGAATAAAGTTAAAATATCTAAGGTCTGATAGAGGTGGAGAATTCACATCCGGTGAGTTCATAGAATTCTGTGAGAAACATGGAATTAAGAGACAGTTGTCTACTCTGAGGACTCCACAGTAGAATGGAGTAGTGGAGAGAAAGAACTGGACCATCCGGGAACCATCTAGGACTATGATGATGGAAGAAAATGTTCCTCAGATCTATTGGAGAGAAGTTGTCAGCACTGCAGTCTATACTCTTAATCAAGTGCAAATCAGAAGTAGTACCGGTAAGACCCCTTATGAACTCTGGTTTGGCATTACTCCCACTGTAAGATATTTTAGAGTCTTTGGTAGCAAGTGTTACATCAAAAGAGATGAAGATTTAGGCAAATTTGATACTAGAAGTGATGAAGGAATATTCTTGGGTTATTCTACTCAAAGCAAAGCATACTGGTGTTATAACAAGAGACTAAGAAAGATGATAGAAAGTACAAATGTGAAGGTTGACGAGGGAATAGAGAAACCCTCAAGGTTTTATGAGTATGATGAAGATGATCAGAATGGTGTTCTGGTTCAAGGAGCTCAATCCTCTCTTGAAAGTCAGATTCAGACTGATCCGATGAATCAAGAAGAAGAGATAGGTCTGAATGAGCCTGATCAAGAAGCAGAAGTGCAAGAAACTCCCAAAGTTCCAAGGTATGTAAGACTGAACCACTCTGAAGATCAGATCATAGGTGACAAAAGCAAAGGTGTGCAAACTAGAAGGAAAATTGCTCAAAATTCAGATGAATGTTGTCTAATTTCAAAGATTGAACTTAAGACAATAAATGAAGCCTGCAATGATGAAAATTGGACCAAAGCAATGGAGGAAGAATTGATGCAAATTGAGAAAAATCACACTTGGGATCTTGTTTCTAGACCTAGAAACAAGAATGTGATTGGAACCAAATGGGTCTTCCGGAACAAACTAAATGAAGTTGGCTAAGTAATTAGAAATAAAGCCAGATTAGTCTACAAAGGCTACTCTCAAATTGAAGGGATTGATTTTGAGGAAACCTTTGCTCCGGTGGCAAGAATTGAAGTAGTCAGACTATTTATTGCATTTGTTGCCTTCAAAGATTTCAAAGTGTATCAGATGGATGTCAAATCTGCTTTCCTGAATGGTGACTTAGAAGAAGTGTACATTGAACAACCAGATGGATTTCAGTTATCTGAGCATGGTGATATGGTCTACAAATTAAAGAAGGCACTGTATGGTCTAAAGCAAGCCCCAAGAGCATGGTATGAAAGGCTGGACAAACATCTTTTGAAGATTGGTTTCAACAAAGGTACTGCTGATAGTAACCTATATTTCAAGATTGATCATGAAAACATCTTGATTGTTGAAGTATTTGTTGATGATATCATCTTTGGAGGAAGAGACAGTATGTGTAAAACCTTTGCAAATCAAATTAAAAGTGAGTTTGAAATGTCAATGCTCGGTGAAATGAATTTCTTCTTGGGTCTGCAAATTACTCAGACAAAGAAAGGAATCTTTATCTCTCAGACCAAATATGTGAAAGAATTATTGAGGAAATTTGGAATGGAAGATTCAAAGCCAATGAACACTCCCATGGCAACCGGATGTAAGTTGAGCAAAGATGATGACTCTCCTAAGACAGATCAGACAAAGTACAGATCAATGATTGGAGGATTATTGTACCTCACTCAAACTAGACCAGATATAATGCAGGTTGTTGGTCTTGTGGCGAGATTCCAGGATGATCCCAGAGAATCTCATGTCATGGCAATCAAAAGAATTTTTAGGTACTTAAAAGGAACAGTTGAGTATGGTCTATGGTATCCTAGAGATCATAATTTTTCTCTTCATGCATATACAGATGCAGATTGGGCAGGAGATGTGGATGATAGGAAGAGTACAAGTGGAGGAGCATTCTTTTTGGGAAAAAGGTTGGTTTCTTGGCTAAGCAAGAAACAAGAGGCAATATCCCTGTCTACAACTGAAGCAGAATACATTGCAGCAGCAGGAAGTTGCACTCAACTTTTGTAGATGAAATAGATGCTAAGAGATATTCAAGTAGAATATGAGGAGCCTATCACAATTTTCTGTGATAATTCAAGTGCAATAAATATTTCTAAGAATCCGGTGTTGCATTCTAAGACTAAGCATATATCTATCAAGTTTCACTTTTTGAGAGAGCAAGTGAACAAGGGTGAAGTCAGATTGGAGTATGTGCCCTCTAAGGATCAGCTTGTAGATATTTTTACTAAACCTCTTCCCAAGGACTCTTTTGAGTATCTCAAGGAGAAGTTAGGGGTTATTGCCCCTCTGGTGATGAACTAGGATGCACTAATGTGCATCAATCCGGTGGATATCACAGTCATATCTTGTGATCTGGATTGATGATAAGGGAGCTGCTACTCAGGGGAGCAGCTGGTATGTTATGATGTAGTGAAGTTATAAGTATGAGCCCTTTGCCATTGATGTCAAAGGGGGAGAGAAGACATGTGAAAAACAAGTGGTTGCTGATCAAAGGGGGAGCAATAAAGGAAGAGAAGACATGTGAATAGTTGTTGTTGTTAGGGGGAGTTGTAATAGCAAGGAGAAGTTCTTGTTTTGATAGTTTTTCACATCATATGTTGCCATCAATGACAAAGGGGGGGATTGTTGCAAGTATGGGCCTAACCAGTGTTGTCATTGATGTCAAAATACTTATTTTGCATTAATGAGAAGGATTAGATGAGCTGTGTGCTGAGGATTTTAAGAAAATAAGTCTCAATCAGGAACAGTTAATAACAGTGATGACAAGAAGGTATTGAGGATCAGAGGATGTGGTTTAAAGGGTTTGTAGATATAAGTCTTGAGATGCTTCGGTCAAGATTTCAGAGGTCCACATGAAGATCTAAAGAAGTTATGGTTGCTCAAGTAGAACCGGTTCTAGCAGGTATTCAGAGGTGACAGAGGGCCACAGAAAGGTCCGGTGAGATCCGGTATTTCATTATCCCATTCTATAGATCTGAGAAAGTGTTGAGGATGTCCCTGTGAAGTATCAACTAGATTAGTTTGTGGGTTGAAGGTCCGGAAGTGCCTATTCATTTATGACAATGATGACAGACTATGTTCTTGTAGCTCCAGATGAAGGAGAGAAGAATTCCAGTAGGATGATGAAGTACGGATGTGTTTGGTGATTCAGGGAAGGTTATGATGATCGTTGGATCATGTCCAGTTAATGTTGGTGGTCGGCATTGAAGTTAGAGTTTGCATTTGAATAATAACCATGGATATTGGTGTTCTTCTTGAGACTGGTTGACCAGATGTATTACACGTCTTGCGGATGTTCTTATAGGTGTTTGCCAACTTAGATGATTGTTCCTAAGTTGATGCCTTGTATAAATAAGGGATTGTGAATTCATTTTGAAGTGTGTCTTGTGGAAAAGAGTGTGTGGTAGTGAAGAGAAGTGCGAAAGGCAGAGCAGAAGTATTGGGCTTAAATGGAACTGATTCAAGCATGCTAAAGATGCTATTCTCTAGTTCATAAAGGTGATACTTATTCTTTTGTAGATAATGTGTCTCTTGTAGGCAGTGAGCCTCTTGTGAGCAGTGTGCTCGGGCAGTGAGCCCTAATTGGCATGTGCCATTTTGTTCTTTCTATTCTTTTAACAGAGAATACTTTCTTGGGTTAATCACCCTGTGGTTTTTCCCTTAACCAGGTTTTCCACGTCAAAATCTTGGTGTCATATGTGTTGTTATGTTTCTGCTTTAGATTTAATGCTTTATGGTTCATGATTAATATTATGCTAATCACTAAAGAAGATTCAAGTGTTTAAATAGGAGAAAGTTTCGTACAACTATTCACCCCCCCTCTCAGTTGTATGCCCTAAGTCTAACATGCATAACTATGATGCAGTTGTTTATCATTCTCTTGAACTTCTAGGGGAACATATATGTCACCTATGGACCTCATTTTCTCAATGGTTAATCTCTTATGGGCCCTTTTCCTCACTTCCCTATCATTTTTGCAATCAGCCCAAAAATCTTCAATATGTATCTGATGCTTATACTTTTTATCAACAAAATTTAGGATCCTATGGAAAGGATCAAATCTCCTGACTAAATCAAACTCCTGAAAACCATAATATCTTAATTCTTGCTCTGAATATCCTGCAACCTCTTCACTGTAACAGGAGTATCTGCCAATAGCCCAAGGCAACTTAAGATTTCCACTATTGAACTTCCTCTTATACATCTTAAAGACATTCAAATTTTGCCTTGAAAATTCCAAAACAATCAATTTATCAGGAGGATACCAAGGCAACATAAAAGGTTTTCCTTCGAATCCTTCAGTCCTGATATAAGTAAATTTTTCAAACTGAATAAACCAAGAACTATGCAATCCAATTGCATCTTCTGCACTTTTAGATAATCTTTTATTAGGCTCCTCTCTCAAAATTCTCACCATGTAAGTATAAAACACATCATTGACCAAAGCAAAATTCTTCAATGCATTTTCTTCTTGTATGTCAGGATAGTGCTCATACACTAATTTTTGATCAGGGCCATTCCCTAGGGTTCGTACCCTTTCTATTCCATGTATGTATGGTCTAATCTCAGATGCACATGAATATAACAAGTATGAAGATAGATAAAAGGGCATCATCTTTTGTTTTCTCAGCATGGCCTGCTTCCATATAGTAGTGCTTATTACTTTGGCCCAGTGAATTTGCTCTTGCTCTTTTTCTACTTTTCTTATGAACTCAATAACAGTGAACATCCATGGTTCACATTTGGTGCCATCTCTCAGTCCTACCAACCTACTCAGCATTGTGATCATCAAAAATATTTCTTCCTTGAAGTATATCCTCATCAAATTCTTATGCACCCTGGCCATAGCCTTGGGTTTATTTTCCAAGTTGTACCAACTGTGGAATATTTTACCTTTGCACTCCCTCTCATTTGTATGAAAATCTTCATTATATTGATCCATATCAATATCTCTCATTTCCTCATTGATTTCTAATCCAAATGTCCTCATAATCCCTTCTGTGGTCAAATCAACAATAAGCTTGTCATACAACATAATCTTCCTGGTAGTTGGATCATATAGAGTTACACAATATAAGCATAAATCTTGGGCTTCCATAGCCAATGGGAAACCTGCAGCCTTATGTAGTCCACTCTCCCATATGCATTTCATGTCTAACGAAGCATCTGCAGCAGTGATTTTCTGCAAAACATCCTCTGCATCATAATTTCCTATGTTCATATCTGTTCCCACTCCACTCATACTGATTAGGGACAGATAACCTCTGTGCAAGGGTAATTCCTATTTTTCTATCTCCTTTCGTGGTTTTCTTTCCCTTTTCACTTCGCCCCCTGTGTCTATCTTTTTCTGCCTCAGGACCATCTCGTGAAACAATGCATTTTTTAAATTCTTCATTTTACCTTTTACCTAGGGTTTTACTGTGAATTTTCATTTTTTACTATTTTACCCTAACCCAGTTTGTCCTTTCTATTTTGACTTTTAAATTTGTTAAGCTCTACCCAGTTAATTAACATTTAAAACAGTAATTTGACAAATGCCTACATTTTATAACGAAATTACTGAAATTATATGTAATTTACCATTTGAAATGTAACGACGTTTTAGGATAAATACATGTATTCTTTGACCACTCAACTTTAGTCATTGACTTACTTTTACCATTTTACCTTCATTTAGCTACCATAATTCCTTCACTCTGATAAGTTCTATTCAAATCACTGTAACAATTCCTTTTCCTACAATTTTTGCTCTTAACAATATATATCTGAAAGCAAAATATGTTGAATTTACCCTAACTCTTGTTGAATTTTACTCATTTTGAGTGTTAGATCGGCATTAATTACAGTAATTAATGTGCCAAAAGTTTGGCCTCCTATTTCATTGTTTGCATTTTTTTGAACTTTTTACCGTTAGTTTATTTTTAGCCTACATCATGTTCTCTTTGTATTTTCTATTGTATGTAATCCTTGTATGTTATCATTTTATCTTTTGACATACAAACATATATGCAAACAACCATGACTACCGTTCTTTCCCCTTTTGTCCGTACTTGCAACCTTCCCTTTGTATATCACTGCTTGTATATTCCCTTGTATGAGCGCATATACAAACAACCCTATGCAAACCTCCTTTCATTACCTTTTATCTCTCGCAATGTTTTTTAATTTCTTTGTATCTTGGATATGTACATCATAAACATACAAGAATTTTGAACATACAAAGACTTTTCTATATCAAACTTCTTTTTGCATCCGGCCCATATCTCTTACTTGTATCTCGGCTTGTATATCGAAGATATACATTGTTCTTATATAAGCCCGATATGTAAGCGGTGGGGTCCACATTATTTTCCCCTTGTATCCGTGATACGACAATACTTGTATCAAAACCCTTAGATACAAGTCTAAATACATACAAACATTCAGTATCTCTTTTTCAGACTTCTCATTTTTATAAACCACAATTTACTCACTTTTTGACTATGCGACATGTATAACGTGCAATGCATCTTCCAATATACTTTAAGTCATGATGCGTCATTTTAACGTGATTTATACTTTTCTTGAGCTCCACATTACATGTACATCGCAATGTATGTCCTCAAAACATATATACAAAGCACAAAACATACAACAATAAAACCTCATTTCATAATCCTCTCGATTCCGCGATATGTATAAAGCTTCATATCTCACCTTGTATGTTTCCTTTTATTCAAACATACAAACCTCGATATACATCTAGCGGACTTAACCGATTTCCCATTTCACCTCTGAATTCTGTTGGGTCCGACTTGTATGTAAGTATAAGGCATTAGCAAAATGCATACAAGTATAATGATGAAATAAACCTGACAACTCTTTTATATGACTCAGCCAACAAATTGACATACAAATGACTTTGTATATGCAACATACAAATTCTCCCATAATGCATTTTACCGAAAACACACATATCTTGCAAAATATTAGGAATTTTAAAATGGTTCATAAAGCAACCCTTACTCATTTTTGACAAGGAATTCACCTATATTATGCTCTGGTACTTAATGCTATTTTTCTTTATTGTCAACAGGGTTTGTACCTTTCACTCCCTTTTCCCTTTTACTACCAAGTAGACCCACACACACAAGCAAAAACAACAGCCACAATAGGGGTCCTCATTTTGCTAAGAAGTAAAATGGGGCATGTTGTGAGCATCACAACAAGTACGCTCAGGCTTGTGAATCTAGGCATAGTCGATACCCAATACCTACATCAGTCTAATCACACGTCAAAGCACATGTGCATATAACATATACATCATAGCCAAAGCAACAATAGGCATTAGGAAGAGGGTCATGACATAGTAAGCCTCTCGGATATGATTATTACAACATCATCCCTTTCTTGTCTATAATCATACAAAAGTAACGATAACAATATATAAACATATAAGCATGTAATCCAACACAATAACTAATCATGTCAACATCATAATAGAATCATAACCCATCAGGAAAAAGCAACAACCAAAATGCGAACACGGGGTTATTACATCCTACCCCCCAAGGACTAGGCTTACTCCTGGAAGCCTGCAATACGATAAGATGTAGCCATAGCACACATTAGTCCAAGAAATTCAATATAAATATAAAATTCAGCATGTCACATTTATTTCGATATAAACAGTTACTTGTAATATGTCCTAGTATCCAGGTAAGGAAGAGGCAAGGCACTCAATTTCATATAAAATATACATTAGCATATAACAATTTTCTCTAATCAGAATAAATAATGGTGCTAAAACATTCAATTTTCTCAAAGAATCGTTGTCTCAAACAGCCGATTAGTTTCTCACAACCACCAATTTTCACATTTACACTAGCATAAATCACATAATTTTCTCAGAATTTGCAAGAAATTACACTTTCAAGACATAAAATTTTCAATTCTCTAACTTTTTATATGTCGTCATCTCTAAAATGGTGCACACATACACACATATACATAATTTCAACCTCTAATTTCATAGCATGCATGACATCTCTTTACATATAACGCAATAGTTTGGCACTTTTCAAGGCATAATGATGCAATTTTTGTTCTCTTCTATATTTTAATATGCAACCACATACATGATAAATTGTACAACCCACATATACATATATACTCATTCACATCACAAGGCTACATTAGGGGTTCACGTGGATGTCGTAGTACCATCTGAATCCAATTATATCCATGAGTCCATAACCAATAACCATGTCCAATAGCCATATCCAATTATATCCATATCCATGTGTCTTGATGGCATTGACCCACCTAGTGAGCCCTTTCGTACAAGCCACAATGACATATCTCTTGTTTGTGTAAGGGTTTTAGCCTCCAAGAGATAGTCAAACAATAGGAAGGTAGTTAATTAGAGCTTAGAATAGCTCACACATACCCCCCATCCTTAAGGGTTTCCCTATGTCTGCTTCCTCGTATACACTCAAATGGGTGGATCTCACCATACTCGATGAGGAGTCACATCACAACACAAGACCAACATTTGAAAATAGAAAAGTCAATGAATTTAGCCACCAAAAATATAAATAAGGAATAGTAAATCTCAATTCCAAAAATAAGGTAAGAAAAATATGTATAATCTTCAACAATAAATCAAATGTAACCGCAAGAGTTAAATGCCAAGAAAATCATCTGTGGCTAAACAAATACAAGCAAGATAAGCCAAAGTGCTGGTCCACACAAGCAAAGCAAAATTCACCAATAACCGAAAGGAAGATTCACAATCTTCAAAATATACACATTACAACACTATGTGACTATCGCTAGTCACCACACGAGGAAGGAGGAAAAAAAGCATGACTGTCTCCACAGTCCTTCATGTGGGTGCAGCCATCTCATGTAACCTCCACATGGAAAGGTATTATGTCAGAACTCCCAGGTCACATACCTCATGCGGAGTGACTATGCATGGTATACACCAAGCAGAGAAAGCACGCAATGGCCATATACTGCATGGCAATGTCCTACTCATAAGAACATCCCGCATAGTGTGTACCCATGGAGAAAGCACATGTGGCAACACACCGAGCTAGAGGTGCACATGGCTAGATTCCACTCGCATGTCAATCGATCAGAATCAAGGCAATCTTGAGTGAATCCTCTACTCTGTGCCAACAACCACTCCCCTATGCACAAGTAGGAACACAACATATATACTACACCTTCACGTATCTATGTACGTGGCATCATGTCCTCGAGCTCAGCTCACTACCATCAACGACATGACATCATCACTAACATTGTGTCAGAACATCAGTGGGGTGTGGCATCATATCTAAGGCATCATGTCGGGACATGAGCAATATGGAATACCTCTTAGCATGGGATAACATCCATCCACAAATGTTGTGGCTCCACTACAATTAACTCAGAGTAAGATCATAGTTGTCTAATGTCATCCTCAAGAATTGTGGGGATTAGGCTAATGTTGTATGAACCAGGTATCTAGTCCATTAATAAGGGGAAGTAGTGAGTACTTTCTCAAGAGGTTGAAATGATCATCATTGTTTCATGCTGCCATTATACATACGCCATGCAATTCCCTCCCAAGGAACTTTGTTGCTACTACTACCCCTCCACATATTGACCTATTAACAACCCTCAGGTTGGCAGTCAATAGGGTGACAACAAGAAAACACATAGATGGTGTTGGTGCCTACTTGTAGTTTGGGTTTTAAGTATTTGAATCTGCAGGCACTTTTCAGAAAAAATCCAAAATATTCGAAGTCACTCAGCCTTCTTAGTTGTAAATTGCAAAAAATAGTTGCATGCAAGTGTCTTTGTATATACAAGGCCGTTTGTATATACATGCAGGTGCAAATGTACATTCGCAGGCTAAAAATGTTCAATCGGCTTCAAAAGGTACAAAAATGGTTGTTTGTATGTCACAGATTCCCAGAATATTTTGTGCTTGTATGCTGGGTTGCATGTATGTTTTGTGTTGTATATTCAGTATACAACGACTAGATACAATGGAAACATGCAAGCAAAAGATGCATTGGTGGCATACAAGAAGAAAGATATACATTGGCGCACATACAAAGGAAATGTACATTGCAAAGATACAAGGATGGCGCATGCAAAGTAAACATACAAAGAGGCCGATATACATTTGCTATAGTTGAAGGGTTCATCAGCCAAACAACACTCATCGGTAGTTCAAATTGAAGTCTCCCCGACGGCCGATGCACATACAAGGCCGATATACATTTGATGGGGCCTGCAAGTATACAAAGGAGATTGTATGTGTTCGACATACAATGTGAACCTACAAAGTAGAATGTATACCAGGTAGACGCACAAGCAGCAAGTAAAGAAAAGATACAAGGCATGAGGCCCACCAGTTGCATATACAAGTGTGGTTGTACGTTTGCACATACATAGGAACATACATTCTTAATGTGCATGGCCCGGACCTAAAAAGGTATGCAATGTAGTTGATAAAGGCTCGGGTCCGATTGAATGTACATTTTTGCTTGTATATTACATTTGTATAATGCAATATGCAAGCCGATATACAAGGTGAACATACAAGGTAGCAATATACAAGCTAGACCCGATTCAAGGGTCAAATTTGGTGAATTCAACACTAGCGTCCGTGGCTTGCATGTATATGGCGTTTGTATATGTTGATATACAAAAGGAATGAAGATACAAGCCAAATTTCAAAGTATTTTCAATCTGTTTCATAAAATTTTGGGGTCCGTGCTTTGTATGCAGGCAGTTGTATGTATATGCATATGTGTTTGCATATACAAGGGTTTTAAAGGCAAAAAAGGGAAAAATAGGAGGGGAGAAAGTCAGCGATAGCAAAAGGGTGCCTACGTGGCACGTTCTAATTGGTTGGTGACTTTTCAAGGTGTTTTGAGGCCGCAGATCTTAGCGATAGGAAAGGGAAATCAACGGCCATGATTCAAATGTTCTACAGGGGTGATTTCTTTGTATTTACAGCTGTTTTCAGGTAGGAAACTTTCTATGCGCGCAACTACTGCATCCCGTGGGTAGGTTGGTCATAATGACGGAGTTTGCAGATGCATGGTCAATGATTGACAGGCCAACCACCATTTTTAGAGGAAAATCTCCAACGATGGCACATATCCCAACCTCACCTACTCTTCTTTCTCTTTTCTGCTTGGGCATTGAATGTTTTAGGTGCCATTCTCACAGCACATTATATTTGGCAGAATTTTGAAAATGCCATGTAATTACTGCTGGGTACACAGTCTTGCTATAAAATGCAAACTGTGTTACTCATTTAGGTTGTTGAAGACTTGGGCATTTTTTTGGCGAAAGATAACAAAAAATAAAACATTTCCTGTCTATTTTATCTCTTTTGGAGTTTATGAGTTGTACTTGAATGCACCTTACACATATGTTCAGTTTCATGTCATGTTTATATGAAAAATGCTTCATTGCATGTGTTTATCTATCTGTCTCCAATTGTTGTATGCATTTTCTTCTTTTGAATATGGTTGCTAAGGGTTTCTTAGATTCTAGGGTATAGATTTCTGTATCACATGCTTAATCTCTAACTTCCATTCAAGGAATGGATCAAATTGTTTTAGGTTGAGTATGGAGAAGATTGTATGTCAGCTGGGATATTTGTAAGTAGAGACAGTTAAATACTTATCCTTGGGTGGTGTTTGTAAGGCAAATACCAGTCTTAGCCCCTTGAAACTTGAATGTCAGTGCAAATCATTCACTTGTATACATCTAGTTGACTCCTTGCCATGAGATAGGCACTGGTCTGCTTCTTGTGTAGTAGTTATGATCCAAAACCCCTTGTCTTGCATCCAAAACATTAAATCAAATCCATCATTCCATTTTTCCAACCTGTTAGTTTGTAGGAGTAGGATTAGGACCCCTGCATACTCTCATGCGCAACTAGTTAGATATGTCCAAGAACGGTGCCAAACTTGTGATATATCATGCAAATCTTGGTCCATACATGAGAGTATTCTACCTGTTGTTGTAAAGCTAAATCTTTCTATCATTGGGCGAGTCAAGGTTAAATCTTTAGCTATAGGGATACCCCCCTTGGTGTGGCAGAACCAGAAGTGAAGGGGAGACAGCTCGTGCAACCTCTAGTATTAGTTGGCTGAATCTGCCTATGCATTGGAACTGGCAAACTCTCTGCTGATTCGGGAAAGAAACCCACTAAATGGTATGATTTTCTCCCATACACATAATCCCAAACATACCCTCCATGGATGGGTACACAGTATCACCATCCCATGGGCACACATCTCAAGCACTAGTTATTCACAACACTCAGCAAGAGCACATTACTGGATGTTGACATCAAGGGGAATACAATCACATTTTCTCTTTCCCAGGGAATACTATAGCCCACATATGACTATGCAACATGATGCAAAATATACAACTTTACCAAATAATAAGTATTCCCAAATATCCATACCAAATCTCTCTTTTCACAAGGGCAGCTCATTTACCCATAACATCATAGATTCACTTGCAATGTTTTCAACATAACTCAATAAAGCATGAACATGTATAGCATCATCACTATCATCATTACATTCACTTCTATAATGAAAAAATGATATACATCTCATAATAACACATAATGCAACATCATATCACAAGTCACAATAATATCATTCATTCACAAGAAAATGAGGAACTAGCAACACAATTAAATGAGTTTGGTTGAGGAAACCTAGTCATTTCTCAACATTCACATCCATACATATAAGCATAAGTAGCCTTGGCTATGTCAATAGCATTCAGTTGCTCACTCAAAGCAAGATATGCAACATTCTTATTACCTTAGCATTCACTATTTTTAGTTTGCATTAAAGTACAAGTGTTCACCTATATGATCTCATTAAAACCACAATGCAATTGAGGAGATCAAATTTCATCAACAAGATATATCCACTAAGCAATTACTGTCCTCATTCAAGCTCATCAAGCAAGGAAGCACTAATTAACATATAATCACTTTCAAGACATAACCATAACAAGCATAAGGTCCTCTTCACTCCTATCTCACTAAATCTTTTACTTATTACAATTTTAACATAATAATTAAATCCATATGCCATTATTTTAACATCTTGTCAGCTATTGACAACTAAGAAGAGGAGAGAAAGATAGACTTCATCTCAAGTCAAGACATTACATGCCATCCAATATTCATCATACAAACCTGCAAATTCTATGAAGGGGAAGTTTAAGGCACCATTAGTACACCAATTACTTCAATTTTTAACTAAAGAATAATAAATGTAGTAATCTAGCACATCAAGAGGTTACAAGCAAAATTGATCACATCAAACCAATTTCAGCAACCATACATTACTTACAAGAAAGCATGCAACATTCATTCTAATCCATCCACATCCTCAAACATCTACACACTTTCATCCTTTACATCTATAACACAAGAAAGAATTACAAGAGCAATTCATGACCAATTAGGGTCATTTCATTCACTAGAAACATAAAGGAAGACACAAGAAGAGCATATCCAAGTAAGGGTAATTAGGCAACCCAAGTTACCTTCAACCCACAAACACACAAGGTAGAACATTCCTACCCCCTTTCTATGGCATGGGAGAGTGATCACTCTTAACCATGGGAGACTCTCAACCAAGGCCAACACTCTAGTCCCATTGAGTAAGGTAAGGCCAAGGAGGCTATTTCCTCCACGATTTCTAAGAATGGGGTTGTAACTTAACCTATTAATGCCATGCTAAGGAATGAAAGCAATTAAGACAATAAAAACAATATAACAAGCTCATGCCACACACGCCAAACATAGCGAAACATAGAAGACTCAAGTATGCCAGAGCTCTTAGTGTATGAACATGGGTTTTGATACCAGATGTAACATCCTGCCATGCAACCCCAAAGGGTAAGAACCAAAAGAGGGAAAGAATGTTTTTTTTTTTGACATAAATAGATAGCATACACATAATACAGTTGCTAACCAAGTAGATCGACAACATTCATGGCCAAGTATGACCGAATGTACCACCCAAAGGAGAGGACTAAATCACCCTCTAGTGAAACATTGTTAAAGCTACATTCATTTTAAACACCAATTCAAATGTTCCCAATACCCAAACCCACATTTAAACATAAATCCCTAATGATCATCATAGTACAAGCGAGTCTGATACCAACACTAGAAAACTGTAAGCCAAAAACAAAACAACATCTCATTTCTTCTCATTAATATAATTTATATCACCTCTCTCAAGAGAGTGCAAATTACATAAAAGAATATACATAAGTACAATGGCAAAGCCATGGATAAGATACAATAACTGATAAAATAACTACAATAGAGAACATCTCCAACTGGTGCTCCAATAACTTGTACACCGGTCCCCAATGGCAGTGGTAACACCTCCCAACCATGTGGATGCATAAGAGACCACCCCACCATGCTCAGAGGTAGTCATAA
The DNA here is from genome assembly GCA_027924645.1 of Cunninghamia lanceolata. Taxonomy (NCBI): domain Eukaryota; kingdom Viridiplantae; phylum Streptophyta; class Pinopsida; order Cupressales; family Cupressaceae; genus Cunninghamia; species Cunninghamia lanceolata. The sequence continues at coordinate 1,898,221 of BSBN01001318.1, read as the reverse complement.
GGCCCAAACAGAAGAATAAAGGCAAGTAATACAATGGCCAACACTCACAATAGTCACAGAGCAGACACGACACACAATGCATAAAGCCAACTACATCATGGAGAATGGACATCCATTAAAGCATCTCAATAGTGAGATTAAGATTGATGTTATAGCTGCTGGAATGAAAATGCGGAACATCGACAAGCAAGCACAGTTTGACAAATTGTCTCAAGAGAAGTCTACTCATGCAAAAAAGCAATAGGATGCATATACCACATGTGGACTGAGTGATAAAATGCCTCAAAGAGTGTAATCTCATAACAGATAATATAATAACACATGTTCACCATTGAAAATGCCAAGTAACTGCAACTGTCAGGTATAAGAAAAAAATCAGACTTCACAACCTTAAAATGGTAAGTCTTTACAACTGTCAAGTGCAATAACAGACTACACAACCTTTACTAGAAGCTCCCAGCCAACAGTGGCAGCAAATCTGGCACAAGAACAATAGAATAGAGTGCCTCAAGAGATGTTAAATTTCATGGATTTTATGCAGATTGGAAAACAACAACAATAAAACACAAACTGTTTGACAAAATATTCCCAATTCGATGCTCTCTCCAAACATATAAGGATTGCAGTTTGTAAACACATAACATATTCATTTTAAGGCCTTAAAAATCTCTCTCTACATCATAAATGAGGCATTCAATCTGCTGACAAACATGTTCCAATCAACTTCCTTTCGAGGAATGTAATGGATGCAGTCTTATACCCATAATGGTTTTGTTTTAAAGACTTATCAATCTTTTCCAACAGTAATATACCAGCCCCACGAACTATTTGGCAAGGTGCCAACGTGGACCTGCTCTAGAAACCAAGCATTCATAGACTAAAGAATGGACAACACCCCAATTTGTTTGTTAAAATGTCTCAGAGAATGTGGTCTCAAGGGAGTAATGATTGCAGGGTACAGATGTAATATATTTGTTTTAAAAACTTTCAAGAAAATACAGTTGGTTGGTGTAAAGCCAAATCCACAACCATTCTTGACATCCATCGAACATAGTGGAAGGGGAATTTTGATTAGATGTTAAGGCTGTAAATACCACAGCAGGCATGGATGTAAAAAGTGGAAGCAAAACCCAGGCACGTGGACTTTTTTACAAAATACCTCAAGAGATGAGGTCCCATGGACTGCAATGATTGTAGGTTATACACTAAATGGATCCATTAAAAAGGCTTTAGAAGACTTTTAAGTAAAAGCAATAGGTAGGCGTAAAGCCATATTCCTAAACCTTTGATAGCGTCCCCGCTACCTGTGCCAAAATGGGACTTTAGGAACAGGGTATTGGCATCCATCTAAGCATAATGAAAGGGATATTTTTGTTAGATGTTGCGGTTTCAAAATGCTATGGTAGACATGTATGCAATATGGGGAAGCAAAGACAAGGCACGTAACTATTTGACTGAATGCCTCAGACCAATGTATTCTTATGGACTGCAACAATAGCAGGATATGCACATAATGGATTTGTTGAAACAACTTAGAAACTTTTAAGCAAATGCCATTGGAAGGTGTAAAGCTAAATTCCACTACCTTTGCCACGTCCTCCCTGCCTGTGCCAAATTGGAACATAGAGAAGGTACGCTCTTTGTTTGACAGAATGCCTCAAAGAGGCGTTATCTCATGGGATGCACTGATTACCGGATATGCACAAAATGGATTGTTAAAAAGGCTTTAGAAACTTTTAAGCAAATGCCATTGGCTGGCGTAAAACCAAATTTCCTAACCCTTTGCCAGCATTCTCAATGCCTACGCCAAGATGGGGGCTATGGAATAGGATATAGACATCCTTCAAAGCTTCATGGAAGGGGAATTATTGTTAGGTATAGTTAGTTGCAGGTACGCTGGTAGGCATGTATGCAAAAATTGGAAGTCTAGACAGGGCACACAATCTGTCTGGTAGAATGCCTCAAGAAAATAATGTCTCCTGGACAACAATGAATTTAGACTATAACAAAATGGGTTGTTTAAAGACTATGAAAACTTACCTGAGATGGTGATTTGTAGGTGCCCTCCTCTCTCCTGTCCAAACCCTCGTTGCCTCTCCATCTTCCCAATTTCCAGAACCTTTTTCCTATAAGAGTGAGAATGGGAATTAAAATAAAAGAAAGGGGATCATAAAATCCCAGCCCCCCCCCAAGTCATACGACTCGGCTCTAAGACTTTTTCTACCCCCATCTCAATACCACGGCCTTAGTTAATGCTGCCTCCTAGTAGCTTAGAGAACAAACTGCCCAAAACTCTAATTTAAAAATGGAACTTTAAATTAAAATAAACAATTATCAAAGCTCACCAAAAATGATTTATTAAAATCACTAACATAAAACCAATTAGCACAAATACTTAAAATGACAATAATCTACTTTACTTAATTAAGTTCTCAAACTAATTTATTTAAAAATCACATAAAACCCCATACACAAAACCATGCAAATATCATCATTCATATCACCAATATGACATACCAAAATAAACCACATAATAAATTAATGCCAAACCATAATAAAATATCGCCAACCCAAAACGGGATACCTCGACAACCAATACTGGAAAACCACATAAGACTAGAAGGCTGTCCAGATGTTACCGCTAGGTAACCGGAGGGTAAACACATATCACGGAATAACTGCACTAATAGGGTACCATGGGCTAGGCTAGGGAACATTTGGCCTGTGACTATCTCTAGTTACCACCATCAGGGAATAAGAGTAGGCTCAGTGGTGCAGGAGCACCTACCTGACAGCTGGCCTTCATGAGGCAGTTAGTAGTTTTAGGTCTTGTTTGTGTTTCCAAGAAGGTCTGATAAGACCAAATGCATGTAATAAGGTCACGCTGATCATGATAAGATCATGCTGACCAGGCTTTTGCTATTTTTAGTTAAGTTTGTTAGAACAGCTGTCATGCTGTAGGGTCCGGTTGGATCTCCCAGCCGCCTGGAGAGTTCCCAGCCGCTTAGAGTCGGGTCAGTAGTACTCGTAGGAAAATCTATTTAAGCAGGCGGATCGGTTGATTGTAGATCATCGATCGGCAGTATAGTATTGCATTAAGCAGAGGAGTTCGAGTGTGCTGTGTGAGCAGCAGTATATTGTATTGCATCTTTGAAATAAATAAAGATCTTGTTTCATTTTCTGTTTGATCTCCTTTGTGTAATCGATCTGCTGGTTTGGGTGGTTTCATGGATTCACCGATCCATTCCACCAGTTGACTCATCTGATCGGTGGAATGGTAATGTACAGTAGGGTAGGTTGTAGTTTGTTTTCTGTTTGCATGCAGGTGTGCAGGATCGCGGCTGAAAGATGTTGAAGACCCTAGCATGGGCATGTGCTAGGTCGAGTTGATAAGTTTGAGTTGGAAGATCACCCTGAGAGTGGATCGGGTCGTCCCTGGAGGATCGGCGAAGTGAAATTTCGCTAAGTGAAGAAGTTCGTTAAAAACGGCATCATCAGGATATTTCTGCAAATATCCTGCAGTCAGTTCGGATATCGTCATCCGGATAAGTGGAGGAGAGCATGATGCTTTCGAGTGCATGAAGTCCAAGTGCGTCGGGGTGATCATCATCTGGAGGAGCCGAGGAGGAGCGTATCGGCATCAGGATCATCTTCCGTGAGTGCCCATCATCCGCGTATCGTTAGCAGATGCGGGAGTGAAAGTTCATTTTTTTTGACTAAGTGTTGAAGAGGTCATCAGGATATTGTGTGACGTCATCGTCATCCGCATATGACATCATCGTCATCAGGATATTGAGATATCCCCCTATGCATGTTGATCCTGTCGTCGCTAAGGGTTTAGGTATCGGCGGAAGTCCGTGGCAGAAGGTTGTGTTAACATCATCAGGAGGTTTCGAGAGGACCGGATAAATCATATCATGATGCTGTTGCTTGTGTCGTTGGCTAGCGGAGCATCGAAGGGAAGGTGCTGAAGTGGTCGTCATCAGGATATTTGGAGCAACCGGATATTTGATATCCTGCTGACGAAGGTGGTGTCGCATATCATGATGATGCCGCTAGTGTTTGGAGCCTGATGAACAGTGCAACAGGAGGATGTTTGCGCCCGTTGAGTATCATGATGATGATAGGCGACAGGCGGAGGAGGTGAACAGTAGTCGGCAGGAGGATAATTGCGATCGTCCGAAATATGATGATGCTGTTGGTGTTTTTAGGAAACATGATGATGATGCTGACAGTGTAAAGCGGAATATGATGATGATGGCGAAGATGATGATGATGAGGTTGGGCTGCAGACATTCATGCTATATGCGAAGGTTATAGTGTGGATGCCTCTGCATCATAGTGGTATCAGAGCTCAGCAAAAGGTCTGGGCTGTTGTGTGTTGATTCTGTCACCGAAAGGGCAGAGATAGAGTTGAATTGTGTGTTGTGTGTTGATTGCGAGGTTGACAAAATGCCTCCGAAAGGTAGTGGTACTGCAAGGGAATTGCAGGAACTGAAGGAAAAACATGCTAGAGAGATGAGGAAGATGAAGGAGCTTGCTGAAGCACTTCAAGCCAGGCTTACAGCCCTGGAAAAGAACAAAAAGAGGGAAGTGGAAGACAGTGAGTCTGAAGAAGATGAAGATACTGTTGAAGAGTATGAAGAGGTAGCTGAAGATCTGGATGCTGAGGACCAGAAATTTGTAAAACTGTTAAAGGCAGTACAGAATGATAAACCTAAGGTAAAGGTTGATGTTTCCAAATATACTGGAAGTTTGAATGAAGATGAGTTGTTAGATTGGATTGCTGCACTTGATAATCACTTTGAATGTGAAGATGTTGCTGAGGATCAGAAGGTAAAGATTGCAAAGACCAAGTTAGGAGGTCATGCTTTGGTATGGTGGGATTATGTACAATCTGAGAGAAGGAAGCAAGGGAAGTCAAAGATCACTTCATGGGATAAGATGGTAGCAAGGATCAAAGGAAAATTCTTGCCAAGGGATTATGAAATCCAGATGTTTAAGAAACTGCAATTTTTAAAGCAGAAGGAAAGGGATGTGAAGGCATATACAGAGGAATTTTATAAGTTGAGTATGAGATCTGGTCATCATGAGAATGAGGTAGAAAAGGTGGCTAGGTACTTGGCTGGTTTGAGGTTTAACATACAGGATGAGTTAGTTTTAGCTAACCCTAAGAATGTGGAGGATTGTTATCAAATGGCAATCAGGATTGAAGAAAAGATGAATAGAGGACATGATAAGTCCATGAGAGGAAGAGGAAACCATAGGGGAAGAGGAGCAGCCCCTGCACAAAAGCAAACCAATGAGGGTCAAGAAGACACTGGTAAAGGTCAAGGACAGTCTGATTTCAGAGGTGGATGGAAAGGTAATAGAGGAAGATTTGGAGGTGGTAGAGGTTCTACTACATTTTTAGGAAAATGTTACACCTGTGGTGAGTTTGGTCATCCATCTTTCAAATGCCCAGAAAACAAAGGTTCATCATCCAGAAATGATAGAACTAATGACAAGAGAGTACAACTTGTGCAAGAAGAGAAAGTAGAAGAAAGTGCACAGAGTTCAAACAGAGATCCTGATAATTGTGGATATCCAGAGAGTGGAGAATCACTGATGCTAAGGAGAATTAGTTTGCAGGCATCAAAGGATCTGATGCAAAGAAGAGCTCTTTTCAAGACCACATGTAAGAGCAAAGGTAAGGTATGTAAGGTTGTCATTGATACTGGTTCAACAGACAACATGGTATCTCAGGAAATGGTGGATAAACTGAAGTTGGAAAGGATTCCACATCCACACCCTTACAAGGCATCTTGGGTGAGTGATAGTCAATCACTTTTTGTCTCTGAACAGGCATATGTGGATTTTCAGATTGGAGCATATCAGGATAGAATTTTGTGTGACATATTGCCTATGGAATGTTGTCACCTACTGTTGGGTAGACCATGGCAATTTGATAGGAGGGTACTGTATGATGGGTATGCTAATACCTACACCATCAAGAAGGATGGGAAGATTATTAAGTTGATGCCATTGCAGGCAAAAGCTGCAGTACAGAAGGCAGCCCAAATTATTTTAATGGGAAAGAAGGAGTATGTGCAGATGCCTAGAGGAGCAGGCATGAAGGCAGATAAGGACACTGCAGGGAAAGGAGTTGTTACAGACAACAAGCTGAAGAAAGTTTCAGTTGTGACTGACAGGGGTCAGCAGCAGGTTCAGAAACAGGGGTGCAAACAGCAACCAGTTGAGAAGAATGACAAGGATGTTGTCATGGTTGGGACTATTGCTTGTCCTATCAAAGTTGAAAGGAAGATAGAGTTGAACATTTCATAAGTTCAAGAGGCAGTTCAGACAAAGGTTCTGGTCAGACAACCTGACAAACACAGGGTATGTGAGAGAAAGGCCTACATCAACAGGCATGAGGATTTACTTGCCAGAAAGCAAGTTACAGTTTAGAAGTCTTGGAGAAGCCAAGAGCCAGCAGAGGACAAAGCTGGAGCAGATCAGCATATTGCACAGGCAAAGTGTAAAGGTGGAGGACTTCCACATACTAAACTCATGGGACATGAGTTCTTTTCTGTTGGGGAGTATGGTGCAGGAGCACCTACCTGACAGCTGGCCTTCATGAGGCAGTTAGTAGTTTTAGGTCTTGTTTGTGTTTCCAAGAAGGTCTGATAAGACCAAATGCATGTAATAAGGTCACGCTGATCATGATAAGATCATGCTGACCAGGCTTTTGCTATTTTTAGTTAAGTTTGTTAGAACAGCTGTCATGCTGTAGGGTCCGGTTGGATCTCCCAGCCGCCTGGAGAGTTCCCAGCCGCTTGGAGTCGGGTCAGTAGTACTCGTAGGAAAATCTATTTAAGCAGGCGGATCGGTTGATTGTAGATCATCGATCGGCAGTATAGTATTGCATTAAGCAGAGGAGTTCGAGTGTGCTGTGTGAGCAGCAGTATATTGTATTGCATCTTTGAAATAAATAAAGATCCTGTTTCATTTTCTGTTTGATCTCCTTTGTGTAATCGATCTGCTGGTTTGGGTGGTTTCATGGATTCACCGATCCATTCCACCGGTTGACTCATCTGATCGGTGGAATGGTAATGTACAGTAGGGTAGGTTGTAGTTTGTTTTCTGTTTGCATGCAGGTGTGCAGGATCGCGGCTGAAAGATGTTGAAGACCCTAGCATGGGCATGTGCTAGGTCAAGTTGATAAGTTCGAGTTGGAAGATCACCCTGAGAGTGGATCGGGTCGTCCCTGGAGGATCGGCGAAGTGAAATTTCGCTAAGTGAAGAAGTTCGTTAAAAACGGCATCATCAGGATATTTCTGCAAATATCCTGCAGTCAGTTCGGATATCGTCATCCGGATAAGTGGAGGAGAGCATGATGCTTTCGAGTGCATGAAGTCCAAGTGCGTCGGGGTGATCATCATCTGGAGGAGCCGAGGAGGAGCGTATCGGCATCAGGATCATCTTCCATGAGTGCCCATCATCTGCGTATCGTTAGCAGATGCGGGAGTGAAAGTTCATTTTTTTTGACTAAGTGTTGAAGAGGTCATCAGGATATTGTGTGACGTCATCGTCATCAGGATATTGAGATATCCCCCTATGCATGTTGATCCTGTCGTCGCTAAGGGTTTAGGTATCGGCGGAAGTCCGTGGCAGAAGGTTGTGTTAACATCATCAGGAGGTTTCGAGAGGACCGGATAAATCATATCATGATGCTGTTGCTTGTGTCGTCGGCTAGCGGAGCATCGAAGGGAAGGTGCTGAAGTGGTCGTCATCAGGATATTTGGAGCAACTGGATATTTGATATCCTGCTGACGAAGGTGGTGTCGCATATCATGATGATGCCGCTAGTGTTTGGAGCCCGATGAACAGTGCAACAGGAGGATGTTTGCGCCCGTTGAGTATCATGATGATGATAGGCGACAGGCGGAGGAGGTGAACAGTAGTCGGCAGGAGGATAATTGCGATCGTCCGAAATATGATGATGCTGTTGGTGTTTTTAGGAAACATGATGATGATGCTGACAGTGTAAAGCGGAATATGATGATGATGGCGAAGATGATGATGATGAGGTTGGGCTGCAGACATTCATGCTATATGCGAAGGTTATAGTGTGGATGCCTCTGCATCACTCAGGCCTGTGAATCCAGGTAGAGTCGATACCCAGTACTTGTATCACTCTGATCACATGTCAAAGCACATATGCATATAACATACATCATAGCCGAAGCAACAGTAGGCATCAAGAAGAGGGTCATGACATCGTAAGCCTCTCGGATACGAGTGTTACGACATCATCCCTTTCTTGTCCATAATCATACAAAAGCAATGATAACAATATATAAACATATAAACATGTAATCCAGCATAATAACTAATCATGTCAATATCATAATAGCATCGGAATCCATCATGGAAAAGCAACAACCAAAATGCAAACACGGGGTTGTTACAAGACACCTAATCGGATTGCGCTAAAAGGTGCCTCCATAGGACATATCCCATGAACAAAGAAATCCTCGCTTATCCAGTGACATACAAAATCCCCATCATCTGGTGATTTGTGAAATCCCCACTAAGAGCTTAAGGAAGGTTAGTGCTAAAATCTGCCTCCACAAGATATCCAGTGAGGGCCAAAAACCTTGCTTTTTGACATTTTAATCTAAAAAACTCATTTTTTGAGGGAGCAAATTAGTTTTTATGGATGAATTTGATATTTATATCAATTTATTACATCATGATGGTCATTTTTAGCAGGTTATAGTGGATTTTGGGCACATTTTGCATCAATTAATGTTACTGCACCTGAATATCCAGTGACCCCCAAAAATATCACTTTTTGCAAAAAGGGGCTATAAAAATACAAAACAAGTCTCTAAATGGATCGTAATGGCCACAAACACATCTGAGATCATTATATTGGTCAAATGGGTACTTGAAAATGATGAAAAACATAGAAAATCATGTGAAAACCACTAGATTTGTGAAGTTGTCCATAAGGAAGCAGCATTAACATTGAGTTGTCCCAGACTGATCTAAGACTGCAAATGGATATATTTTGATCTATATTGATGGAAAATGACTTGTTAAGATGAAATTGATGCTTGGTGTTTTGGATTGCAGGTTTAAGATGACAAAGGTGCTTGTTGGAGCTATCTTGGAAGGATGAACACACATAGATACCATGCCGACCTAAATATGTAGAATTATCATTTTGTCAACAAAAGGAAGTCAATATGATGTCCAAGATGATGGATATGAGTCCCAAGAGATTGAAGATACAAGAGATCAGACATACTTTGCTGATGTTCCTATAGATCCTGTTGAATGTCCATGACATGTTCACAGCTGTCCACACTTGTTCTAGTCATCCGGTCATGCAATGTTGGTCCAACAAGCATCCAGTTGGACATGTCTTCATCAAAAAACATGCCGCATACTCCTCTTGACTTGTCAAGCTCATTAGAAAAGTGATGTGTCTAATTAGACAAATCAAAATTGACTTGGATGACAATGGGAAACAAAGTGATCGATCCACATGTGAAATCTCATCATTTCACATCAGCTCATATTTTCATGTGTCATATGACTTCATTTTGACTTCTATTACCTTGAAAATTGGCTCTTTGTCATGTACATTCAAATGGGTACTCATTTTGTCCAGATTCAATGTATTTACAAGCTGTATTTTGTCTTTTTCTGTCAAGACAAAAACAAATCCGAAAATGTAACAAATTGATGTACTTCATTAAATGCCATGTAATCTAGACCATTGGTGTTGAGTTAATCTCCACCATCCATTGAAAAACTCGGTGTGGTGCCTTGTCTATAAAAGGGCCATCATTTTCTCTCATTGTAAGTAGGATTTGATAGTGAATTGCTAAGACTCTGCCAAAATTCAGTCAATACAAAGCACATTTTGCAGGTTGCTGGGAATTTGTGTTCCTGTGTTGTCTTATTTTAGATTTCATGGTTCATGTCAATCTGAAAATTAGTTATTCAGTTGCATTTGTGGTTAATTATTCAGATATTTGTTGGATTTCTTGTCCATACCATTAATGGCTTGTTGATTGTATGTCATTATGCATGGTTAGTCTAGACATATTTTCATGAGCTGAGTTCCATTGTGTGAGTTCATTGAACTATGCCAGGGATTGAGTGTTGGATGAACCCTCCACAATTTGAAAATCTTTGTGTTTCATTAGAAGATTGCATAGTCTCTATGGCATTGTGGGCTGCTTGGTTAAGCAAAGATTTGTTTATTGTTGGGAATCTGTCTATCTGCTTGTTGATCATTTCTACAATTGTCTATAGGATCTCTTTACCCTTTCCCTTTCTCCCTTTTCCTTTTACATTTTCTTTATCAGATCTTGTTAGATTAGGTTTCATAAACCTACATAGTGTTGTCATAGAATTCATGTTTCGTGAATGCAAGTTGGAAGATTACTAGTTGCATGTTGAAACCACACATCTTATAGCAATCTGTGTTATATATCATTTTGTTTATGTATTCTCAAATCAAAAAACTGATCAAGGTCATGTACAAACAAACCCTATCATCGTATGTAAGTCCCCTTGCTGGTACAATTGGTACATTCCACTGAAGTTATTTCTGCAAGCTAAGACCTAGTTGTATAAACTTTGGGGCAGTCCTATCTAGGATAGGATAAATTTTTCAAGAGAGGTGAGATACCCTGTATTCCATCTATGTTGTTGTGTGCTAAAACCACCATCAACAGGACCCCTTAAGCCATCATTTCTCCTAGGACCCCTTAATTCATATATATCCTAATTAATTATGTCATTGTGATTGAACATGAAACATACTTTGAATTATTTGATCCCCTTAAGCAAATTTTAAATTCTTTGATCCCCTTAAGCAAATTTTAAATTCTTGTATATTGTTGATTATCATGATCTTGAATAGCATCAAAAGTAATTATATATTACATGTGCTTCACATTTGTATAATTCCCCATTCCTATTCTAATACTATTGAATGTTTTGACTATGTGAATCAAATTTGTAAAGTAAAAATATTTGAAATGCTTATGTTTTTGGTAACTTGTGAGTATTTTATTATTGTTTTTGATATAGTACATGACAAAAAAAGGGTGTTGATCCCATTATACATTAGACAAAAAGGTGCACCAAAGTTCCATAAAAGAAACACAGACCCAACCAAAAAGAAATAGCCAAAAAACCCAGACAAGGACACAGAAGACCGACATCAGACCAACAACAGACCAATAACCAAAAGCACAGAAAAAGCCCCCAACGACTAGTTGAACAATTGGTCCCAATCTTCATCCATGAGTTGGTAGAGATCTTGGTACTCCTTGAGTTCTTTATCTTTCATACCCTGGTTGGTAAGCTCGACATCCTAGAGGACCGCAAGAGTGGTGGCCGACTGGTGCATGACTTTCGCAAAGAACTTAGCCAGAATCTTGAACTTCCTCTCCAGCTCGATGAGTCTAGCAAAGAGGGCTTTTATCTCCTTGTCTTTGACGGTTTTCTTGCCACCCATTTTCTTCTTGCTAGCTTCCTTCAACACTTTCTCTGAGCTCACAGAGTCAGATTCCTGGACATTGAGCTTAGGAAAATTACTGGGGTCATCATCAGTTTCGACCTCCACCGTCTCATTTTTGTTCTCCTTGTTGACATAAAATTCCTCACCCATCTATTCAGTCTCAGCCACTATCATATCCACTTTGTTGTTTTTGTCATCAGAAATACCAACACCCTCTAGGTCCACAGCCTCCTCCACCATCTCAATAACCACCTTCTTTTGGGGAACAGGACTAGGCTTAGCAACAAGCCTCATCGACCTTCTAGTCAACGACACCTGGGGTTTACTTTCAGGCATGGAAAACTCCTCATCACCAGTGCTGTCACTCCCTCCTACACCTTCCTTAGAGCTAACCTCCTCCACCACCATGGAAACATTTTTAGCCTTATTCCCGTTGTCCATACCACTTGCCCCCTCCAAACTCCCCCTATTCTTCTTTTTTGGGATCTCATGGGAGGAATCACCGGGTAAAATCTTTCTTTTGACAAAAGTCTTAGCAGAAGTCTTGGGAGTCTGGTCACTAGTCTTAGGCTCAAGGATTTTACCAGCGGTAATTTTTTTCTTTCCAGACTTGAGGGATTTGGCATACTTCTCTGGGGTGATTTCATTAATTATCACCGGACTAATCTTATCAAGGTTGGAGTAGGGTGGCAAAGGAGGGTCAACCCTAGTACCTGCGAGGGCTTTACGGGGCAGAGGGCTAAATGGAATTTATAAAGTCTAAAGATGAGCCCCTTATAGAGTGAGATGAGGGGCTTGTTAGGGTCAATGGCAGAAACAATCGAGGCTTCCTGTTGTGCCTTGCACACACACCCCATTCGAAATGGAGACCCCATTTTTTTGATTTGTCCTGAGAGTCATTGGATCTCTTCATCTCGTAAGTGAGTGAATGGTCAAAGTGCATTTTGACCTTGATTAAAAGATGATATTGAAAATCACTTCAAAAATCTGCTAGGATGAGTCCTTATTTTCTCTTTAGGGGCCTTGAAATGATCTTTTGCGCTAAATTGCCCTTCAACTGACCTTAGCGCTAATTTCCCATCGCTCTGACCTTTGCACTAAATTCCTGTCTGTCTGATCTCGCGCTAAAAATCATTGTTTTGGACTTATGCGCTAAGAATAACCTTCTCCTACTCACGCTGAAACTAGCAATCATCGACTAAGTCGAACAACCCTGAAAAGCCCACAAGTCGGACGAACCCAAAACCTCCGCAAAACTATGCAAACTAAACCTCCAAGCTTTGCACTGAATATAGTCCTGTTTGACCAAGTCCAACACACCCAAATTCTCTGCCAAGTCCGAGCTGAAGAAAATTCACGCAAACCCTAAAAATTGGCAGGTCGTATGCCTGTGTATTAATGGTGGTTTTGGCAGAGGTTAAAAGGAAATTAATCATGTTTTTAAGTTATTTAATCATGTTTAGAATGGAGATTTTGGAGCTCCATTCACCTCCTGCTGACTTGCCCCAAGCTCAAACCCATGACCTACCTACGCAAACCAAACATGCTACCATTTCAACCAGGTAGGGTTTTAACCCTGCTATTCAAAGTTTTCATTTACAAGCGGTTAGGGTTTAAGCTAGATGATAAGTTTTGTAAGGGAGTGAATTTTAAATTAGCATTTTGGGCTAGGGTTTCCATGTAAGCTATGAATTCTTGTTTAAAAACCCTAGTTAAACTTACTATGTAAGTGAACGAATCACCATGAGTTAAAAAAATCCAAACTTAGGAAAACCCTTGGTTCCTTTTTGCGTTAGAATAAGATCTGACTAACCTGCCAAATGAACCCTCACTAGTCGATCGAAGATCTCCAAGACCCACGCTTCAGTCGGCAAGACTTACTCCATCAGCCACCTTATGACTTATCGCTCCGACCCCACAACTCTCCCCGATGGATATCGCTAAGACAATTTCGATCAGCCATGGTAGGAAACACTTCGCTAACACGCCAAGTCTAGCCAATACCTTCCCATCAGCGAACACTTACACCTTGGTGCTAAAATTGACCTCGTCCGACCTACAAGCACCAAAACACTTTTTTCTGACTTGGTCAAATGGCCCGAAAAACCCCACAAACGATAAAGTTATCTTTTGCACTAAAAAACCTTGCTCCAACTTTGTGCTAAAAGATCATGTCTCTGACTTGGTTGGACAACCCAAATTCCTCCGCAAAGTCGGTAGCCTCCTGAAATCCCACCAGAAACAATGCCTCCATTTTGTGCTAAAAATGACCCCGTCTGACCTATGTTGCGATATCCTCCCACAGACTTGGTCGATAGTAACTGAAACTCGCGCAGGTCTAACCAAGCCGATTCTCGTGCAAACACAATGAACAATTTACATCGATAAGACTTTGTGTTGAAATCTCATCCGACCGACTTGACAACCGTAGGAGGTCGGTGACCTCTAAATCCCGCGCAAGTCAGACACTGTCAAAACTCGCACAAAATGCTCAAAAGCATGAAAGGAAGTAAACCTTTGGTCGGACCTGTCCAGTTTCCCGCTGAGGTCAGATGACCTCAAATTCATCGCTTTTCTATCTCAGGGTTAGACAACCCTCAAATTAGCGCAAAACCATACAATTGACTGAATCTCTTGAAATTTTCAAAAGGAAAGTGATTTAAAATGATGGAATTAATGTTGTAGTGCATTGTTAATGGTATTTTTCATGAATTTTCTTGCAACATTAGATATTTGATTGCGTACATTTATAGTTAGATTTAACTTTCCTTCAAAAGCATGTTAGTAGTAAATAGCAGATTTGCATAGATTCATCTAAAACTTAGGAGTATGTTAGGAGTTTCCTTGGTGTATCAAACTTATAAGGTCCAGTCCTATAGACTAAATGACTGCTCAAGCCCAAGCAATGAAGTACGAGTTCAAAGGAGTCCCTCCGGAAACTAAGATTCACTCTGGATGGAGTAATGTAGGGGACACAGACTTAGGTCACATACACCTAGATGACTTCAAACTAAGAGTCTTTGGTACAAATCCAACTCTCAGAGCCAGAGTACTCAGAGATAGTGGTATTGCACAAGCAACTGCCTTCCCTACTTCGGTGCAGTGTGCAAAAATAATGGCCACATGTGCGAACAAATATGACATTATGACAAGGATAATTTAGATGGCAAATGGGGATATCTTGGCTGATCTAACCCCACCTTCTCTGGCTAAGACCTTTGACATCCCTTGGAACAAGGTCATGACTATGCCAGACAAAAAGGGATCATAGGTAACATACAACAAAGATGTAGAGGGATGTAGAAAATATATAAATGACCATTGGGTTAAAAGTAGAAAGTCTGCTATGATTAAGCTCCCTAGAGTACTATATAGAAGTGACTTTCATGATGAAATAGGAGACCTGGTAACCTTCCTGAGCAAAGTGTATGGATTTCCAACAACATCAACCTTTGAGGATTGGATGTTTGTCATTATCACTGAGATATTAAAGGGAACTAAGTTCCACTGGGCTCAGATCCTCAGTGACAACATCCATGAAGCCTTCAGCAATTTCAGTGAAAACAAATACTTTAGATGGACATCCTATATCGTCTATGCATTGGCAAGAAGGAACCACTATGATGGATTGTCCAAAGTTGGTGAAGTTGGAAATGACAAACAATCTCAAATAAAAGTATATGAATGCTACCCACAACTGACTTCATCTCAATCATTAATACACTTCCAAAGGGTAAATGATGCATTCACAATGTATATAGCCAGAAAGTTGTAGGGTAACACAGCCTTGAGGATTCCCACTGAGGCTATGAATGAAATAACCAGATATGGTAGATGGTATATCTAGTTTGAGAAATTTACATACATAAGGGTAGAAGGCTTCACTGGAATGGCCTATAGACTCCCTCGGTACCCTGATGATAAGATAGTACTTTTGGAGCTATCAAGGCAATTGATACCGTGTGCTGAGAAACTCAAACACTTGGATAGAACTAACGTTCAATTTCCTATCAAGTTCAGCAAAGGACTTTATGCATACCCTTCTCTGGCATCAGCAGAACATTCTGACAAAGAGATTCAACTCTTGAATTTGCACTACTACAATGCAAGGGGTCATTTTGATCCAAACAGAGTGATGGAAAGATTTGTAAGTAAGAATATCTTCCACAAAATGCATATTGAAGACTTTTGGGCTAACTGCCCTGATCATTATGAGGTTATGAAGAAGGCACATGCAAGGCTGCCTCTGGACTTCATCAAAAGGTTTCATATAATGGCAGTCCCTGATCAGTTACAAGATAATGAAAATGTTATGGTCAGAAGAAAATGGGAGGCACAGTACCATCAACCCATTCCATTGCCAAATTGGGCAAATGCAGAGGAGAGCTCCCTAGATGTTGTTATGAGGGAACCAATCAGATTGAGTAAGGCCTGGGTCAGATCTCAAGTGGCTATTTTGAATGGACAAGGAGTCCAGCTTACCTACACAGTAGTGGAATCAGACAAGGACTCCGGGGGAGAAGAGGATGAACCCATTCAGGTCACAAATGAGGCAGAGCCAGCTAAAAAACTTAAAACAGATAGTGAAGAATATACATCCCTGGCAGAAAAAGAAAAGAAGATGAAGAAGCCATTTGTAAGGTCTCCTCAAAAGAAAGATCAACCTCCCTCAACTAGGACCAGAACTTCTAAGAAAAGAGATATGCCAATTGGTTCTGGAGAGAGCTCAAAGGCCAAAAAGGTAAAAGTGAAAGAAGTTAGTAAAGAGGATGCCACAACTAAGAATGATTTCAATCCTCCAACTACCCAACCTCCTACCCAAAGTACTGGCACCACTATCACAACCTCTGCTGCCACTTCTCCTTCCATTTCTCCTCCCTCTGCTGCATCCACTTCACCCATAATCTCGACCTCCATAACTCAAGAAACATCTCCTCCCACCTCTCTTGCCTCTATCATCACCACCAACTCATGTTCACTGGCAATTTCTTCTAGTGACTCTAGAAGCCCTATTTCCTCCACTCTTACCATCTCACACCCTTCTAGTACCACTACACGTACACCTTCTTCTTTACCATTGCCTCCCATTTCTACCATCCTTTCACCCCCTCTTCCTCTACCTTCACTGCCCTTTCCTTCACCTCTTGTCATTTCTTCCTCCTTATCACCAGTCTTGACTAACCTAACATAGGTCAGTGTGCCTTCCTTAACCATCTCTTCTACTATCCCTATTTCACAAATGCATGCAGATTCATTACCTGTACCACTTCAGCCCGGGATTGAGAAAGTGTGTAGAATTGGGGTTGAAAGAGCCAGAAATAGCACTTGAGGAAGAAAAAGGGGTATTGTCTGAAGTAAACAATGAAGACTTCCATGAACCTTCAGCTGATGTGGAAGTTATTGACATATCTGATAGTCCTCTGGATAAAGATCAAACAGAAGAAGTTTTCAAGACTGCACAAGAGAATGTAATGGCAAATCTAGAGAATTTGGCCCACGAAGAACAGAAGGAAGAAGAGAGAAGTCCAGAGAAGAATGAAGAGCCAGAGCAAGAACCTCCCAAAGAACTGGCAGTAATTGACAAGGATGGAGCTTCTGAATTGAACAAATCTTCTACTCCTGAATGGCTATAAGGAAGAATGGCATATCCTGAGCCACAGGTGGAAGTAATGCAGCTTGACTTGAGCACTATCCTATCATAGGCTCAGAAGCCTAAGAAGCAGAAAAAGGCTAAGATTTAATCAAGAATCTACAAGGATAGCAGAAATAGAGGTCCCACCAGCTAATACAGCAAGAGAACAAGTCAGGGCAGAGGATTATATCATATCTACCATTGATCTAGGTCCAGCCACGCATGCTCAAGAAGTGGATGGTTTCAAAGGATCAGTCACGTCAATTTTGGAACAATTAGACAAAGATGAAATGTCTAAAAAAGATTTGAAACAACAAAATGAAGAACTTCAACCATGTCTTCAATTTTTGATAAAGTCAGTAGATGCAGGGGGAGATATAAAGGACAATACCAACTTTCCTATCTACTGATGAAATGACTAAATTGGGTGAGGTTAGATCGAAGTCTCAAGGTACAGAAAATTGGCTACTAAAAGTTTTTGAGATGGGACGTGAAGCCATAAGTGCCTCTGCTCAAGCACACCAAAAACTAGTAGAGTTGCACAAAAGGTGGAAAGACTTGCGTGAAGAATGCGATTCTTTTGATGAGTATTATTCACATTTGTATCCCTGGATAAAAGGTATCAGAGAATTGCCCGATCAGACTCTAGTTGTAGAGAATATTTTGACTGGGAATCAGCTGCCAAAGGCAATTGAATGGTATCAACAACTACTTTTAAGAAAGGAAACCTTTGAGCACATAAAAGAAGCATATAAATCAGTTGATGAAGAATTGAGATCAGTCATATACGACATCAATGACTCTTTGAGGGATTGCAGGGAAGCGTCCTATGATGATTATGCCCCTTTTGATGTCAAGAAATGTAAAGTAAGTTGCATAAAGTAATTTTTGAGGATGACACACTCAGTATGGAGGAGAGGTTGGATAAGGAAAGCGATCTCAGAGCTGAATTTAAGGTGTTTCAAAAAGCAGGGGCAGAGATAGAAAGAATACATAGTAAATTCAGTTAGGAACTAGAAGTGTTTGTCTATCAGATAAATCATTTGAAGGATCCAAACCCGTCTGACATTAATCCTGCACTTGATGCCTGGTTGACTTATCGCAGCAAGCTGGCCAGTGAAGACAAGATCGATTTAGATAGCGAATCTTGATACTATTTTGAATATTCTAATGATGCAAACCTATCACAATTGTAAATTGTTGTATTCGGGGCAGCATGTGACTCAATTTTGTCTTCTTCTTGCTTCTAAAATGTTCTTTTCTATTAATATACTGAGTTGGATAGTCAAAATGACTAGATTCAATGTATCTAGGGACTATTTTTCGTCTTTTCCATAAAGGAGAAAATGTAATCTGAGAATTGATGTGAGCTATTATAATTGCATTTATTGATGTAATTTGGACCGTCGATGTTGAGCTAATCTCCACCGTTCATTTGAAAGCTAGGGTATGTTGCTTTTCTATATAAAGGGCTACCATTTCCACTATTTGTAAGAGAGATTTTGATGCCAAATTGTTGACTCTATGCCATTTGAAGTAATACAAAGCAAGTTTCTGTAGTAATTCTGAGAATTTGTATCTTGTGTTGAATCATTGTGGTTTTCATGGTTTGCTTCTTGCTCTCCCATAGTTAGTTAGTTGTGCTTTTGTAATGTTCATGGTTTGTTGAAGTATTTGATGAATATTCCAAGTCCATACTTTTAGTTGCTTGCTGATGGTAAATAGTTGTGTAAAGTTAGTCTGGGCTTATTATTTGTGCTGAAGTTCAACTGCATTTCATAAGTTAAGTTGCACCGTCTATTAGGTATTTAACAAATGAATGTGGTCTGAAAATCTTTTGACTTCCATTGAAGATAGCACCATTTTATGTAGCACTGTAACACCCATTTTAGTTTGGTAACTCAGAAATCTGGTTTAAAGTTTTGGAGTATTTGTCTACTAAAGATAACATGTGCATTATGAATGTCACTTAGGATCCTTCTAAAACCCTAACCCTTTTGCATTTTCTTTGAAAACCGCTGTTAGTTGTTAGAATAGGAATTTCAGTAGCACTTTATCTTGCCAATCAGCTGAAAAATCCTAAAAAGGGTTTATGTGTATGTGCTGCCCCAAACCTAAAGATTTATAGATTGCATGTAAGACCCCTTGTAGGCATAGCTAGACATACCAACTGAGAGATTCCAAGCAAGCTAAGACCTAGCTATATTATCCTTGAAGTAGTCTTACCTAGGGTAGGATACTTTTCAAGAGAGGTGTGAAACCAGCAATCACACCTGCATTACTGTGTGCTAAAACCACCATCAAAAAAATTGGCGCTAGAAGGAGGGCCCCTATTTTCCCTCTGCTACAAGATTAGCATGTCTGGGGACTAGACAGAGACACACTAGATCCAGCTCAGTTGGAGAAGAGCTATTATCCCTAGCAGAATTTAGATGAACAAGAAGGGATCAAGGAATACCCAGAGCCGCTCAAGCTCAGTCAACCCCTAGGAACACTACTACAGCTCTATTTAATCCTCCCAACATGGCCTTCTTTGCAAGAAATAACCAGTCTCCTTTTTTGTTCAATGATTACCATGATATGCCAAAGAACCCAGATAAGTTTTGTTCAAAATTAAGAGTGAATGATCTAGAAAGGACTGCAGATGAGCATATTAAAATCTTTGAATCTAACATGTTCATGTTGCAAGTACAATATGAGGATATGATATGCAGGTTGTTCCCTTATTCCCTGCAGGATGAAGCTTATTACCGGTTTGCTAACCTCCCTGCAACATCCATAAATTCATGGCAGAAACTGAAGACTGCTTTCCTGGATAGGTTTCATATGCCCACCACCCCAGCTGATCTTGATTGGTCTTTTGTGGAGATTTGTCGAGAAGAAGGTGAGATGATAAGTTCCTTTAACAATAGATTCTAGAAAGCTTACAGTCGTTTACAGGCTCCTTACACTGTAGATCAGGCTATTGCCTTGCCTATCTACTATGCTACCCTAGATAAGCTTACCTCCATGTTTGCAAGGAGAGCTAACCCAATCCCTACTACTTTAGCTCAACCGTATTCTGTTGCTGTCGATGTAAGTACCCAGCTAGGGCAAACAACTTCTGGTCCATTAAACCATATGGGGCCTATTGCCATGCCGAATCAAATACCCATGATAAATCATGCATTGGCTAATCATACCCTTGTGATGAATCCAATTCCAAACCCAACTGCAACACAAGCCTTAGTAATCCACCTAGGTAATCCAGTAGCTGAAATGCCTCCAGCACAAATGCCTTTCCTACAGTATTTAGAAACAGCCAAGACCAAAGAAGACAAAGATGATATCAGAGAATTGGTTGAGCAAATAAAGAAACTCACTGCTGAAGTTACCCACCTCAAGAACCAGAATGCTTATCTGCAGCAAAGGGGATAGAATCAACAACATTTCCAGAATCAATAGTACTCCCAAAATCAAAATTAGAACCAGTTCTCAAATCAGAATCAGTACCAAAATTAGAACTTCCAACAATGATCGAACAGATCCTAGAATACCAGACCAAACAATGGAGGAGTACCTTCACCCTTGGAGAATCAGAACAATGATACCAGGCCCTCAGGTCATGTGATGTTGGATGAAGCTGCTTTATCCACTTGGTGTAGACTACACAACACGAATGCTCACTCTAAACTAGACTGTCAAAAATTCTAGATTGCATCCAGTATCTTCCAGATGGAGATTCAAAATGCTAAAAATTAGGAGACTCCATCGACTGGATATGAAATTGTTCCTTCTTAAGGGTATGATACTACCCTAGTTCTTGATAGTTATACATTTCCATTCCAAGATGATAATTAGCCTGAGGAAGAAGAGTCTGAAGAAGTTAATGCATATCAGCAGTACAACAAGACTCCTTACAACCTGAGAAGTAGCAAGCCTAAAGGTCCTTTCACCACTTCCATCCCTCCAAATAGCTATTAGATTCCACCTGACCCGAAAGCTACCAACAATTCTGAACCACCAAAAGTTCCCCATCAATCAGTATACCAGGGTATTGCTGCAAAAAATTCCCAACGATCTGACATAGTGAAAATGGGGCAGTATGTAGTTGAGGAACTTAAGAAAATGAAGGTCAGTCTTTTTGTGTATGAATTACTTAAGATACCTGAGATTAGGACATCTTTCTTTCAAGACATAGGTGCTGGAACTAAGACTGATTATATACCAAAGGAGAATACCACCAAAGATAGCATTGATAAGGGGAAAGAAAGAATACATGTGACTGATGTAGAACAGAAGATGACACTATATAAAGACAAGAGGGAAAGTCCTCCTTTCTTTCTAACACTCAAGATATTCAACAGGAACCTTCATAACTGTTTAGTATATTCCGGTGCTTCCACAAATGTAATGCCACTATCAGTTTGTAAGGCACTTGGGTTCACTCTAGCCAAATCATCCCAGAAAGTGACACAATTAGATAAGACTGAAGTAAATGTAGTAGGAGAATTGAATAGGATACACATGCAACTGGCTTCTGATCCTAGGATACAACAATATATAGATATTCAAGTGGTGGACATTCCAGATCAATATGGCATGCTTTTGAGTAGAGATTGGTCTAGAACTTTGAATGGTTATATGGCAACTGACTTTTCCCACATGTGGCTGCCATGGAAGGGATTGGCTAATCAGATACGTATTGAAAGAGAGCCCAAGATGAAGCATATGATCACATAATACAATCAACCCAATGAGATTTTATTCTCAGAAGTTGATTTGGGAGTCTGTCTTCCACACAGTAGTCAGTCAGAAGAAGTCCTTATGCTGAGTTGCTTAAGACCCTCTAAACCACTTATAGAAAGGACATAAAGTACAGCAGCATATATTTAATCAGATGCAGATGACTCTTCAGAGGAAGATGAACTCAGGGTATTTGAGGGATTTCATGATTTAGTAGCCAGATTTGTGCAAGATCAAACTATTGTTGCAAAACAGGTTCAAATGGAAGAGTTACTATTGCCCAACTGGTGTCGTATACATGATGCATCTCATTCTGAATTTACTTGCCAATTGTGTCAGGAGGCAGTCAAACAAGTGCAAAGACAATTGAAGATCCCTATAATTCCAAATAAGGAACTGACTATTGAAAAGAAGGAAGAACTTGAACCTCCGCTTGACGGAAGGGAGTCTGTGAAATAGAATATTGACAGCAAAGACTTTCACTTATGGACCTTAAGATTTGATGGTTCAAGATGCAGGCAAGGGTCTGGTGCAGGGGTTGAGTTGATCAGCCCCACTGGGAGTTCATTTTTGGTATCACAAAGACTACAGTTTCGATGCACAAACATCACTGAATACGAAGCATTAGTGTAGGTGTTGCTGCTAGCACTGCAGAAGAAGGTCAGAATTATCTAGGTGTTTGGTGATTCTGAATTAGTGGTGAAACAAGTAAGGAAATAGTACTCATGCAATAAGAGATTGAATAGGTATAGGAACAGAGTCTAGGATTTGATCGAGTGCTTTGATGGTTTTAACATCCAAGTCATCCCAAGAAGACAAAATCATGTTGCAAATGCTCTAGCTCAAACAACAAGTACATTAGAGCCAACATCCATGGCAGGACTAAGGAAGTTTTCTGTTGAGTTTGTGGCTACTCTGTCTGTACCTAATAATGTCACCAATTTCCAAGTTTTTGAAGATGATCAACACATAATTAATTTCCTTACTTCATCAGATGTGTTCACTGCTCAAATAATAGATGAGGAAGAAATGGAACCTGCTGAATTGGATTTAGGAGTACTAAACTTGAAAACCAACATGATCCCATGAGGAATGGTAGAATTGGAAAGATTGTTTGATGCAGATAATTTAGGGACTCAAAGAAAAGAAGGAGAGTCCCCAGGAGGAAAGTGTGAACCGTTTAACTTAGGAATGGAAGAAAATGTTAAGAATGTGTTCATTGGGAAAGCTAGTACTGAAGAAGAAAGGACAGGAATTATATATGCATTAAGAGATTATCATGAGGTTATAGCTTGGAGCTATGAAGATCTAAAGACATGATACCTTAATCATCACGCACACCATCCCGCTGAAACCAGGAGCAAAGCCATTCAGACAAAGGTAGAGGCCAGTGAATGCTATGCTAGAACCGTTGATTTTCAAAGAAGTTCAGAAGCTGCTGTCAGCCAGGATAATATTTTTAGTTAGACATTCTATGTGGGTAGCAAATTTAGTTCTAGTCTGAAAGAAAAATGGAGAAATCATACTTTGTGTTGATTTCCATAATCTAAATAGAGCATCTGAAAAGGATAATTATCCGTTGCCCTCTTTGGAAGAAGTATTACAAATTGTTAATGGGTCCCAGATGATGTCATTCTTGGATGGATACTCTGGTTATAACCAGGTGATGGTAGAATATGAAGATAGACTGAAGACATCCTTCACCTATAAATGGGGCATCTATGCCTACCGCCGCATGCCATTTGGTTTAATTAATTCTGGTGCAACTTTTCAGCGTGTGATGGATGTTGCTTTTAAGGGGTTGGTTGGAAAATGTATTATCATCTACATGGATGACCTAACAGTATTCTTCAAAAGGCGAGAGGATCATGTAGCAGATCTAAGAAAGGTATTGCAGTGATGCAAGGATTATGGTATATCACTCAATCCCAAGAAGTGCATTTTTAGAGTAACTGAGGGGAAGTTACTGGGACATGTAATATCTAAGCAAGGAATATCTATTGACCTAGAGTGGATCCGAGCAATACTCAAGATACCTCCCCCAGCC
Organism: Cunninghamia lanceolata; assembly: GCA_027924645.1. NCBI lineage: Eukaryota > Viridiplantae > Streptophyta > Pinopsida > Cupressales > Cupressaceae > Cunninghamia > Cunninghamia lanceolata. The sequence continues at coordinate 1,874,290 of BSBN01001318.1, read as the reverse complement.
AACAAGAAAGAACTTAAGTCATATTTTGGTAAGATCAACTTTGTACGTAAATTCATTATGGGGTTTGCTAAGATTGTTCAACCTCTCAATGCCATGCTGAAGAAAGACGCTAAAATGGACTGGACTCCAGAAGCCAAGCCTACCTTCGCAGAAATTAAACAAGCTATATCAAATGCACCTATCTTGGTGAGTCCTGATTACACTTTGTCATTTCATATATACTCATTTGCTTCAGAGCATACTTGTGCTGCAATGTTGACACAAAAGATGTTAGTTGATGATGAAAGGCCCATTGCTTTCATGAGTACCCCATTGAAAGATGTAGAACTAAGGTATCCAAACGTGGAAAAACAAGCATATGCTCTAGTAAAGGCAGTTAAGAAATTCTATCATTACATCCTAAGAAGTCAAGTGATTGCCATAGTCCCAGATGCAGCAGTCAAAGCATTACTAATACAGAGTGAATTAGGAGAAAGAAGAGGGAAGTCTATCACCATATTGCAAGAGTTTGACATAGATATTCAACCCATGAAATTGGTAAGAGGTCAAGCTCTGACTAGAACCATGGCTGAAATGGGATCAGACCTAGTTTCTCAGCAGTACCTATTAGAAGATGTTTCAAAAGATGAGTGGTACGGTGATATCATATTTTATTTACTCAATCAACACTGTCCACCACAGCTAAATTCAGTACAAAGGAGAGCTCTCAAACTGAAAAGTAGTGTTACATGATAAAAGGATTAGTACTTTAAAAAGAAGAATCACGAGGGTATCTATCTAAGGTGTTTGGACAAATCAGAGGTTGATCAGGTGCTAACCAGTTTTCACGAGAGATTCAGGACAGGTCATGGGTCAGCGCACTCAACAGCTAATCAGGTTCTTCGTGCTGGGTATTACTGGCCAAACTTGTTCAAAGATGCATATTCACATGTAAGAACCTGTCATATATGCCAGACTGCTACACACAGAGAATGACACACAGCCATGCCTTTACAACCAGTAGTGGAGGTACGCCTATTTGCTCAGTGGGGCCTCGAATTTATCGATATGACCAATCCGCCTTCCTCTGCAGGCCACGGGTATATTCTAACCACTACTGATTACTGCACTCGATGGTTTGAAGTAATAGCTTGTAAGCAATGCACCACAGAGGTAGTCATTGAGTTTGTTGAAAAGCATATTATCACTAGATTTGGTTGTCCATTTGCTTTAGTTTGTGATAATGGCTCTGCCTTTTCATCATTATGTTTTTCTAATTCGGCATTTGATTATGGGATCACTCTCAAGTTCTCATGTAATTACTATCCACAAGGGAATGGGGTAACTAAATCAACAAACAAAAACCTGCTAGAGGTCATTAAGAAACTATTGGACAAAAACCCAGAGATTGGCATACTCAGCTTAGGTTCGCTCTATGCGCTGATAGAATCTGACACAAAGCGGCCCTGAACACATCTCCTTATCACCTAGTCTATGGGATTGAACCCATCTTTCCCATCCATTTGAGAATCCCGGTACTTCAATTCATGCAAGACTACCTTGAAACTGATGATCATTTGTCCTCTAGGTTGGCTCAATTACTGCACCTTGAAGAGAAATGTGATGCTGCCATAGAAAACTTTGCCAAACATCAGGGAGTCGTAAAACGATGGTTCGACAAAAGAACCAAGGTCAAAGCCTTCCACATTTCTGATTTGGTCCTATATTGGGATAAGGCACATGAGAAGAAAGGAGAACATGGTAATTTTGAAAACTTTGGTTGGGTCCCTATCAGATCTATGAGATCCTTAGAGACAGTACATATCGACTCAAGAGCCTTACTGGTGAGGAGCTGCCACTGCCTATCAATGGCCAATTCCTAAAGCACTACTTCCAGGCCTGAGAGGCAGTCATGCCTCATTTTAGTGTACATAGTTAGAGGTTTGTTTTCTTTGATTAGTTTAGGTTGCCTTAAGTTTAGTTTGTTTTCTTCCCTTTGCTCTCCTTAGGTGTTAGGTGCTTTGCTTAGATTAGTTGTCCTTCTATTTTTACTTGCTGCACTTGCTTTTCCGTGGGGTCTTTGTTTTGATGTGGTGGCAGTTGTACAAACTTGCAAGTGCTTCTTTGTTGGGTGAATAATCGTGAGTTTTCCTTTGAGAAGCTAAGGTTTCCACTTAGTCTTTGCTATGGGTTCCACTGTTATGTCAAGGAGTATGGTGTCTGTTCATTGGAAATAAGTTATTAATTGGTGCACCTGAAGTATTTTCTAACCATATATCTTTCACACTTTAAATAATCTTGAAGTAGCTAGGCGAGTCTAGGTGATCTTGTGTTAGGTGAAAAGGGCTAATTTCCTCTTCTACCACATGCACTATCAATCAAAAAGAAAGCAGCTGACACTAAGTGTTGCTAGCGTATATTGGGTAAAAATAAAAGGTGTTTTTCGACACCAAACCCATTACAGTGCAAATAAAAGAGACCACCAAATTGTAAATTCTTACAAAAGGGTACTATCCAGAAATGATCAACATCAAAATTCATCATACCAGGGACTTTACTATTCATTAATCCATTTCAAGGCTCAGCAATATTTCAAAATTTGAACATTTCCTGATGGTGGAATGATCTCAGCTTTCCAACTTGTCTCAGGGGATCCTAGGTGAACTTAGGTGATGAAGGATGGGAATGAATACAATTGCACACACTCAAGTTTTCAGGATGTGGATGGTTGCACTGGTTAGTGATCTTAGATTCTTTGATAGGGTACCTTGCTTTTTTGTTTAATGTGTGGGGAACACAGAAATTCTCCAGCAAAGTCACCATTTGTTGTGCCTTGCACACACGCCCCATTCGAAATGGAGACCCCCTTTTTTGATTTGGCCTGAGAGTCATTGGATCTCTTCATCTCATAAGTGATTGAATGGTCAAAGTGCATTTTGACCTTGATTAAAAGATGATATTGAAAATCACTTAAAAAATCTGCTAGGATGAGTCCTTATTTTCCCTTTAGGGGCCTTGAAATGATCTTTTGCACTAAATTTCCCTTCAACTGACCTTAGTGCTAATTTCCCATCACTCCAACCTTTGTGATAAATTCCTATCTATCTGATCTGGCGCTAAAAATCATTGTTTCAGACTTCTGCGCTAAGAATAACCTTCTCTGACTCACGCTGAAACTAGCAATCACCAACTAAGTCGGACAACCCTGAAAAGCCCACAAGTTAGACGAACCCGAAACCTCTGCAAAACTATGCAAACTGAACCTCCAAGCTTTGCACTGAATATAGTCCCATCCGACCAGGTTCGACACCCAAGTTCTCTGCCAAGTCCGAGCTGAAGAAAATTCGCGCAAACCCTAAAAACTGGCAGGTCATACGCCTGTGCATTAATGGCAGTTTTCATAGCGGTTAAAAGGAAATTAACCATGTTTTTAAGTTATTTGATCGCATTTAGATTGGAGATTTCGGAGCTCCGTTCACCTTCTGCCAACTTGCCCCGAGATCAAACCCGCGACCTACCTGGCCAAACCAAACATGATGTTGTTTCAACCAGGTAGGGTTTTAACCCTACTATTCAAAGTTTTCATTTACAAGCAGTTAGGGTTTAAGCTAGACGATAAGTTTTGTAAGGGAATGAATGTTAAATCAGCATTTTGGGCTAGGGTTTCCATGCAAGCTATGAATTCTCATTTAAAAACCTTAGTTTAGACTTACTGTGTAAGTGAACGAATCACCATGAGTTAAAAAAATCCAAACTTAGGCAAACCCTTGGTTCCTTTTTGCATTAGAATAAGATCTAACTAACCTGCCAAACAAACCCTCATTAGTCGGTCGGAGATCTCCAAAACTTGCACTTCAGTTGACAAGACTTACTCCATCGGCCACCTTGTGACTTATCGCCCTGACCCCACAACTCTCCCCGATGGATATCGCTAAGACAATTTCTATTGGCCATGGTAGGAAACGCTTCACCGACATGCCAAGTCTGGTTGATACATTCCCATCGATGAACACTTAAAGCCTGGTGCTAAAATTGACCTCGTTTGACCTACAAGCACCAAAACACTTTTTTCTGACTTGGTCAGAAGGCCCGGAAAACCCCGCAAACCATAAATTTGTCTTTTGCACTAAAAAACCTTTCTCTGACTTTGTGCTAAAAGATCATGTCTCCAACTTGGTCAGATGACCCAAATTCCTCCGCAAAGTTGGTAGCCTCCTAAAATCCCATTGGAAACAATGCCTCCATTTTGTGCTAAAAATGACCCCGTCCAACCTGCACTGCGATATCCTCCCACTAACTTGGTTGGTAGTAACCGAAACTCGCACAAGTCTGACCAAGCTGATTCTCGCGCAAACTCAATGAACAATTTACATCGATAAGACTTTGTGTTGAAATCTCAACCGATCGACTTGAAAACCATAGGAGGTTAGTGACCTCTAAATCCCATGCAAGTCAGACACTATCAAAACTCGTGCAAGATGCTCAAAAGCATGAAAGGAAGTAAACCTTTGGTTAGACCTATCTAGTTTCCCGCCGAGGTCGGATGACCTCAAATTCAGCACTTTTCTCTTTGAGGGTCAGACAACCCTCAAATTAGCGCAAAAGCATGCAAATGACTAAATCTCTTGAAATTTTTAAAAGGAAAGTGATTTAAAATGATGTAATTAATGTTGTAGTACATTTTTAATGGTAATTTTCATGAATTTTCTTGCAACATTGGATATTTGATAGCATTCATTTACAGTAGGATTTAACTTTCCTTCAAAAGCATGTTAGTAGTAAATAGCATATTTGCATAGATTCATCTAAAACTTAGGAGTATGTTAGGAGTTTCCTTGGTGTATCAAACTTATAAGGTCTGGTCCTGTAGACTAAATGACTGCTCGAGCCCAAGCAATGAAGTACGAGTTCAAAGGAGTCCCTCCGGAAACCAAGATTCACTCTGGATGGAGTAATGTAGGGGACACATACATAGGTCACATAGACCTAGATGACTTCAAACTAAGAGTCTTTGGTCCAAATCCAACTCCCAGAGCCAGATTACTTAGAGATATTGGTATTGCACAAGCAACTGGCTTCCCTACTTCAGTGCAGTGTGCAAAACTAATGGCCACATGTGCGGACAGATATGACATTATGACAAGGATAATTCAGATGGAAAATGGGGATATCTTGGCTGATCTAACCCCACCTTCTCTGGCTGAGACCTTTGACATCCCTTGGCACAAGGTCATGACTATGCCAGAAAAAAAGGGATCACAGGGAACATACAATAAAGATGTAGAGGGATGCAGAAAATATATAAATGACAATTAGGTTAAAATTAGAAATTCTTCTCTCATTAAGCTCCCTAGAGTACTATACAGAAGTGACTTTCATGATGAGATAGGAGACCTGGTAACCTTCCTGAGCAGAGTGTATGGATTGCCAACAGCATCAACCTTTGAGGACTGGATGTTTGTCATTATCATTGAGATATTAAAGGGAACTAAGTTCCACTAGGCTCAGATCCTCAGTGACAACATCCATGAAGCCTTCAGCAATTTCAGTGAAAACAAATACTTCAGATGGACATCCTATATCGTCTATGCATTGGCAAGAAGGAACCACTATGATGGATTATCAAAAGTTGGTGAAGTTGGAAATGACAAACAATCTCAGATAAAAGTATATGAATGCTACCCACAACTGACTTCATCTCAATCATTAATACACTTCCAAAGGGTAAATGATGCATTCACAATGTATATAGCCAGAAAGTTGCAGGGTAACACAACCTTGAGGATTTCCACCAAGGCTATGAATGAAATAACTAGATATGGCAAATGGTATATCTAGTTTAAGAAATTTACATACATAAGGGTACAAGGCTTCACTGGAATGGCCTACAGACTTCCTCGGTACCCTGATGATAAGACAGTACTTTTGGAGCTGTCAAGGCAATTGATACCATGTGCTGAGAAACTCAAACACTTGCATAGAACTAACATTCAATTTCCTATCAAGTTTAGCAAGGGAATTTATGCATGCCCTTCTCTGGCATCAACAGAACATTCTGACAAAGAGCTTCAACTCTTTAATTTGCACTACTACAATGCAAGGGGTCATTTTGATCCAAACAGAGTGATGGAAAGATTTGTAAGTAAGAAGCTCTTCCACAAAATGCATATTGAAGACTTTTGGGCTAACTACCCCGATGATTACGAGGTTATGAAGAAGAACATGCAAGGCTGCCTCTAGACTTCATCAAAAGGTTTCATATAATGGCAGTCCCTGATCAGTTACAAGATGATGAAAATGTTATGGTTAGAGGACCATGGGAGGCACAGTACCATCAAGCCATTCCATTGTTAAATTGGGCAAATGCATAAGAGAGATCCCCTAGATGTTGTTATGAGGGAACCAATCGGATTGAGTAAGGCCTGGGTCAGATCTCAAGTGGTTGTTCTGAATGGACAAGGAGTCCAGCTTATCTACACAGCAGTGGAATCAGATAAGGACTCCGGGGGAGAAGAGGATGAACCCATTCAGGTCACAGATGAGGCAGAGCCAGCGAAAAAATAGAAATTAGATAGTGAAGAACATACATCCCTGGCAAAAAAAACAAAGAAGATGAAGAAGCCATCTGTAAGGTCTCCTTAGAAGAAAGATCAACCTCCCTTAACCAGGACTAGAACTTCTAAGAAAAGAGGTATGCCAAGTGGTTCTGGAGAGAGCTCAAAGGCCAAAAAGGTAAAAGTGAAAGAAGTTAGTAAAGAGGATGCCACAACTAAGAATGATTCCAATCCTCCAACTGCCCAACCTCCTACCCAAAGTATTGGCACCACTGTCACAACCTCTGCTGCTACTTCTCCTTCCATTTCTCCTCCCTCTACTGCATCCACTTCACCCATAATCTCGACCTCCATAACTCAAGAAACATCTCCTCCCACCTCTCTTGCCTCTATCATCACCACCAACTCATGTTCACTGGCAATTTCTTATAGTGACTCTAGCAGTCCTATTTCCTCCACTCTTACCACCTCACACCCTTCTAGTACCGCTTACCTACACCTTCTTCTTCTTTACCATTGCCTCCCATTTCCACCATCCTTTCACCCCCTCTTCCTCTACCTTCACTGCCCTTTCCTTCACCTCTTGTCATTTCTTCCTCCTTATCACCAGTCTTGACTAACCTAACATAGGTCAGTGCGCCTTCCTTAACTATCTCTTCTGTTGTCCCTATTTCACAAATTCCTACGGATTCATTGGTAGTATCACTGCTGCCCAGGATTGAGAAAGTGTGTGCAGAATTGGGTTGAAAGAGCCAGAAATAGCACTTGAGGAAGAAAAAGGGGTATTGTTTGAAGTAAACAATGAAGACTTCCATGAACCTTCAGTTGATGTGGAAGTTATTGACATATCTGATAGTCCTCTGGACAAAGATCAAACAAAAGAAGTTTTCAAGACTACACAAGAGAATGTAATGGCAAATCTGGAGAATTTGGCCCATGAAGAAGAGAAGGAAGAAGAGAGAAGTCCAGAGAAGAATGAAGAGCCAAAGCAGGAACCTCCCAAAGAACTGTCAGTAATTGACAAGGATGGAGCTTTTGAATTGAACAAATCTTCTACTCTTGAATGGCTACAAGGTAGAATGGCATATCCTGATCCACAGGTGGAAGTAATGCATCTTGACCTGAGCACTATCCTATCACAGGCTCAGAAGCCTAAGAAGCAGAAAAAGGCTAAGATTCAATCAAGAATCTACAAGAATGAATCAGGATCAAGGATAGCAAAAATAGCGGTCCCACCAGCTAATACAGCAAGAGAACAAGTCAGGACGGAGGATTATATCATATCTACCATTGATCTAGGTCCAGCCACTCGTGCTCAAAGAGTGGATAATTTCAAAGGATCACTCACGTCAATTTTGGAACAATTAGACAAAGATGAAATGTCCAAAAAAGATCTGAAACAGCAAAATGAAGAACTTCGAGTATGTCTTCAATTTTTGATAATGTCAATAGATGCAGGGGGAGATATAAGGACAATACCAACTTTCCTGTCTACTGATGACATGACTAAATTGGGTGAGGTTAGATCGAAGTCTCAAGGTACAAAAAATTGGTTACTAAAAGTTTTTGAGATGGGATGTGAAGCCATAAGTGCCTCTGCTCAAGCACACCAAAAACTGGTAGAGTTGCACAAAAGGTGGAAAGACTTGCATGAAGAATGCGATTCTTTTGATGAGTATTATTCACATATGTATCCCTGGATAAAAGGCATCAGAGAATTGCTCGCTCAGACTCTAGTTGTAGAGAATATTTTGACAAGGAATCAACTACCAAAGGCAATTGAATGGTATCAACAACTGCTTTTAAGAAAGGAAACCTTTGAGCACATAAAAGAAGCATATAAACCAGCTGATGAAGAATTGAGATCAGTCATATATGACATCAATGACTCTTTGAGGGATTGCAGGTAAGCGTCCTATGATGATTATGCCCCTTTTGATGTCGAGAAATGTAAAGATAAGTTGCATAAAGTATTTTTTTAGGATGACACGCTCAGTATGGAGGAGAGGTTGGATAAGGCAAGCGATCTCAGAGATGAATTTAATGTGTTTCAGAAAGCAGGGGCAGAGATAGAAAGAATACATAGCAAATTCAGTTAGGAACTGGAAGTGTTTGATTTTTAGATAAATCATTTGAAGGATCCAGACCCGTCTGACATTAATCCTGCACTTGATGCCTGGTTGACTTATCACAACAAGCTAGCCAGTGAAGACAAGATCGATTTAGAAAGTGAATCTTGATACTATTTTGAATATTCTAATGATACAATCCTATCACAATTGTAAATTGCTATATTCGGGGCAACATGTGACTCAATTTTGTCTTCTTCTTGCTTCTAAAATGTTCTTTTCTATTAATATACTGAGTTGGCTAGTCAAAATGACTAGATTCAATGTATCTAGGGACTATTTTTTGTCTTTTTCATAAAGGACAAAACGTAATCTGAGAATTGATGTGAGTTATTATAATTGCATTTATTGATGTAATTTGGACCATTGGTGTTGAGCTAATCTCCACCGTTCATTTGAAAGCTAGGGTATTCTACTTTTCTATATAAAGGGCTACCATTTCCACTATTTGTAAGAGAGATTTTGATGCCAAATTGTTGACTCTAGGCCATTTGAAGTAATACAAAGCAAGTTTCTGTAGTAATTCTAAGAATTTGTATTTTGTGTTGAATCATTGTGGTTTTCATGGTTTGCTTCTTGCTCTCCCATAGTTGTGCTTTTTTAATGTTCATGGTTTGCTGAAGTATTTTTGATGAATATTCCAAGTCCATACTTTTAGTTGTTTGCTGATGGTAAATAGCTGTGTAAAGTTAGTCTGGGCTTATTATTTGTGTTGAAGTTCAACTGCATTTCATAAGTTAAGTTGCGCCGTCTATTGGGTATTTAACAAATGAATGTGGTCTAAAAATCTTTTGACTTCCACTGAAGATAGCACAGTTTTCTACAGCACTGTAACACCCATTTCAATTTGGTAACTCAGGAATCTGGTTTAAAGTTTTGGAGTATTTGTCTACTAAAGATAACATGTGCATTGTGAATGTCACTTAGGATCCTTCTAAAACCCTAACCCTTTTGCATTTTCTTTGAAAACCACTGTTAGTTGTTGGAATTTCAGCAGCACTTTATCTTGCCAATCAGCTGAAAAATCCTAAAAAGGGTTTATGTGTATGTGCTGCCCCAAACCTGAAGATTTACAGATTGCATGTAAGACCCCTTGTAGGCATAGCTAGACATACCAACCGAGAGATTCCAAGCAAGCTAAGACCTAGCTATATTATCCTTGGAGTAGTCTTACCTAGGGTAGGATACTTTTCAAGAGAGGTGTGAAACCAACAGTCACAACTGCGTTGCTGTGTGCTAAAACCACCATCAACACTTCCAGAGATGACAAGTAAAATGGAAAACTAATCAACTTGCTACGATGAAAATAATTTAGTAGGGCAAAACTATAGTGGAAAAAGCATCTGAATCTGCCTTCGAGAGTGAAGTATTTTATAATCATGTGGCACACCTCGTCCCATGGTTTCGGTAGCATTTGTCTATCAAACCCCCCTGTAGACTGTGTAGGACCTCTCCTTTCTTCAGAAATAAAGCCATACCATCTAGGTCAGAGAATTTGCTTATTTTCTCGTCTTTGATACCATCAGTAGACATCCCCATTGCCATCCCAATCACTTCCTCCTAGATTTCAAACCCCACACCGCCCACCTTGACTCATCTGCCCTCCAATGAATGTAGGAACTGCATTGAGAGGTTTTCATTGTGACCTTGCAGGCATTCTAGATAGGAAGCTACCCCGCCCTCCTGACAAATGTGCCATACGGTCTCATTGTGTTTGAACTCTTCACAGGATTCAGGCTCAGTATGAGACCTATCTCCCCCCATTCTTAGTTTGCACCAATATCTCATAGACAAGCTAGAAGTGAAATAAACAATGGTTAACATAGAAACATTCAATCTATAGAAAATATCCCACATACTAATATTCATTCATATTTGAGTTAATGAGTATAGTGTCTCTTTGGTCGCTGGGGGTGGCATACTTTCTTAAATTCACAATATGTGAATGAGCATTCCCTTTCTTTTCATGATTAATATTCATTAATTGGTCATAATTAGAGGCTATGTGAAGAGTCGTCGAGTTGATATCCCGATTGCTCATGTGCCTAGACATGTGAAACCCCTCCTTAGGCCTCCACATCTGACTAATGTGAGGGCAATCCTTCGTACGGTGGCAGACCCAATCTCTGACAAGTCTGAGCTGGCTTGCAGATGTCACACCACCCAAATCACTAGTCCTCAAATCTAGATGGCAATCTACACAAGATCCCATATGGCACCTAATGTACTCCCTAGGCCAGGAGATAGAGGAGTTTATAAATTCAAACATGAGAGACAGGTATGTGTAAGATCATCGTGGGCCAAACAGTGGCAGTAGGAAAAAAATCACGTTTCTACTTAGCCAAATTCGTGACTTGGCAAAGTTTGACTTTGAAACGGATATCCGTTTCTTGAAATACAAAATAGATATCCATTTTCTAAAAAAGGCTGTTTACTCTTTTTGAAAATATACCTCTTAAATCTTGGATCTCCCATCAATATATGAACCTCCTTAAAGACTATTTCTAGTGAAGGAGGAGGGCAAATTAACATTGGTAGCCTCTTTACACATTGATCCATAAGGATTTGTTAAACACTAAGAATCATCACTAATGAATTACTCAAATAATCAATAATAAAATATTTAGTTTTGTTCATCAGGTGAAATAATCACTTTTAGACTATGTTCCAATATTTCAGGGATAGGAATGGTGGGGCAGCAAGGGATGTGTTTCGGGGTGTTTTGGATTTCATGCCCTAAATTGCTTTACTCAATCTTTCATATGATTTGATTCATGATACATGGTTTGAGAAGGATACACATGATATACCCTTACCCTCTAGTGATAAAATTATGAATGATACTTTATGTGGTGAAGCTACACCTTCGTTAATCCTTCATGACATTGTTATTCCTTGTGATGATGATGTCTTTCATGTGATATGTTAGGACATAATGCAAAGTTAACATGGCATGAACTCTCTTGGAAGGGTAAGCATGGACTATAAGAACATTGAACTAGTTGGATCTGTTAAGCTTGTCATTTATGAAAGAACCTTAAAGGTTAACCTTAATTAGGTAAGGTTATGTTTCAGTGTGGTTGTTTGTGCAACAATGTGTAAATTAATGTCACTGAAGGATAAATCTAACTATACTAACATTTTAATAACCATGAGAGCTAGGACTAACAATTAGACTAAAAACTTGACAAACAATACAAATTGGACACATGTTGGACTTGGAAAATGGAAAAGAATATAATTAAATGTGGAAAACAATGAAAAAGTGGTATTAGTTGCACCTATATAGAGAAGTGGTTTAGAGGTTGGTTAGGGGAATTATTTAGGGTTTAGAGGTTTAGGGTTGCTCAGGTTTAGGGGTTTAGGGTTTACAGTTTAAAGAGAGATAGAGAGAGGGGACTGATAGAGTTTGGGAGAGATAGAGGAGACAGAGGGGAGAGATAGGGAGATAGAGAGTGAGAGACATGTCCAGAGACATAGAGAGAGAGAGATTGAGAGGTAGAGGGATGATAGAGATAGGGAGATAGAGGTTTAGGGTTGCTTGGGTTTAGGGGCATTATTTAGGGTTTAGGGTTTTGGGTTTTGGGGTTAGGGGTTAAGGTTTAGAGGTTTAGGGTTTAGAGAGAGATAAAGGACCAATAGGGAGATATAGAGGAGTCCGAGGGGAGAGATAGGGAGATAAAGAGTGAGGGACATGGCAAGAGACATAGCGAGAGAGATTGAGAGGTAGAGGGACAAAGGTGATAGGGAGATAGGGGAGAGATAGGGAGATAGTTGTTAATGGTTACTTGGGTTTAGGGTTTAGGGGTTTGGGGTTTAGGGTTTAGGGGTTAGGGTTTAGGGGCATTATAATTTAGGGTTTAGGATTTATTGTTTAGGGGTTAGGGGTTAGGTTTAGAGGTTTAGGGTTTTGGATTTAGGGTTTATAGAGAGAGGAATGATAGGGAGATATAGAGGAGTCTGAGGGGAGAGATAGGGAGATAAAGAGTGAGGGACATGGCCAGAGACATAGGGAGAGAGATTGAGAGGTAGAGGGACAAAGGTGGTGGGAAGATAGGGGAGAGATAGGGAGATAGTGGTTTAGGGTTACTTGGGTTTAGGGGTTTGGGGTTTAGGGTTTCTTAGGTTTAGGGGTTAGGGGTTAGGGTTTAGGGGCATTATTTAGGGTTTAGGATTTAAATTGTTTAGGGGTTAGGGGTTAGTTTAGAGGTTTAGGATTTTGGATTTAGGGTTTATAGAGAGAAAGGAATGATAGGGAGATAGAGAGAGGAGACCGAGGAGAGAGATAAGGAGATAGAGAGTGAGGCACATGGCCAGGGACATAGGGAGAGATCAAGAGAGGTAGAGGGATGATAGAGATAGGGGAGAGATAGGGAGATATAGGTTTAGAGTTGATTAGATTTAGGGTGTACTTGGGTTTAGGGTTTCTTAGTTTTGGAGATAGCTAGATAGAAAGAGAGAGGAGACAGGTAGGGAGATATAGAGGTGACAAAGGGGAGAGATAGGGAGATAGAGAGTGAGTGAGATGTCCAGATAAATAGGGAGAAGGATTGAGAGGTAGAGGGATGATACAGATAGGGAGATAAGGGAGAGATAGGAGATAGGGTTTAGGGTTGCTTGCGTTTAGGGTTTAGGGTTTAGGGGTTAGGGGTTAAGGTTTAGGGGCATTATTTAGGGTTTAGGGTTTATGGTTTAGGGGTTAAGGTTTAGAGGTTTAGGGTTTAGTGTTTAGAGAGAGAGGACCAATAGGGAGATATAGAGTGAGGGACATGGCCAAAGCATAGGGAGAGAGATTGAGAGGTAGAGAAATGATAGTGATGGGGAGATAGTGAGATAGGGAGATAGAGAGATAGAGGTTTAAGGTTTCTTGGGTTTAGTGTTTAGGATTTAGGGGTTTATGGTTTCTCAAGTTTAGGTTTTAGGGGTTAGGAAATAGGGGTTAGGGTTTACGGGTTAGGTTTAATCATGCGTTAATACAGGTGGAGTGAGAAATGGGTGGTATGGGTATGGTTGAATGGAGTAATGAGGTGATTTAATTGGTGATGACCTAGGTGAAGTGATGGGTAAGGTGTCTTATGTGGGATTGCAAGAAAGTGTGATTAGTAATGGTGGGGATAGCTAAATGTCATCTTCTAAGGGTTCATAGGTGAGGAAAGTGTAAGATGGGGATATGGGATAATCCATGGTTTAATTATTATTCAAGGGAGTGTCCTTATATAATGATTATCAATGATGGTGTCAATAGGGGGAATGGAGTCTATGAATGTAGGTGTGGGAATGTGAGCTATGACATTGGGATTACAGTATTAGATGAATAATGGAAAGTACTTGGGCACCTGTCTAGTGATGGAAGGAGTCACATGATCAAATGATGTTTGGGGAAGGGATTTTATTAGGAAAGTAAGGATTTGGGTGATGGTCTAGGGTTTAGTGGAGAAGAATTTATGGAAAATGTGGAGGTCATTAAAATTAATATCCCTCCACCTCTATCTCCCTATCTCTCCCTTATCTCCCTTTCTCTATCATCCCTCCACAGGTCCCAATCTCTATCCCTATCTCTCTAGACATCTCACTCACTCTCTATCTCCCTATCTCTCCCTTTGTCTCCTCTATCTCTCCCAATCTATCTCCTCTCTCTCTCTACCTATATCTATCTATCCCTATCTCTTGCCTCTCTCTCCTCTATCATTCCTCTATCTCCCTGTCTCTCTGGACATCTCTCTAACTCTCAATCTCCCTATCTCTCCCCTTCGTCTCCTCTATCTCTTCCTATCTGTCTCAGGTCTCTATCTCTCTGTACCTAGCCATCTCTCCCAATCTCTCTATCTCTTGCCTCTCTCCCCCTATCATTCCTATATATCCTATATCTCCCTTCTATCTTTCCCTCTCCCTTATCGATGAAGGAAATGGAAACAAGAAAACTAGGATTCCCTTTCTTAGGTTTAGGGTTTAGGGCTTAGGGGAATTATTTAGGGTTTATGGTTTAGGGGTTAGGGTTTAGGATTTGGGGGATTATTTAGGGTTTATGGTTTAAGGGTTAGGGTTTAGGGCTTAGGGGAATTATTTAGGGTTTATGTTTATCTATTCAAAAGTGCCTTTGAAATACTATGAGATACCTTAGTATAAGTAAGTCATATAAAAATCAAATATATATATCATCATAATCCTATATAAATTTTGATAGTTTGTCCAAAATCTCTCCTTTCATATGATATTGTCTTTCTAAAATTTGGATTGTATTTAATAGCTGAAATGCCTAAATACTAAACAAAAAAAAATGAAAACAATTGAGAAAAAGAAAACAGATATCCGTTTTGAAAAACATAAAAAGCGAAAAAGGCTTGCATTTTTGCAAACCTGCAGCTTGCAAAAATGTAGTGTCATCTTTAAAGAATGGATATTAGAGGTGAAGAACAAATATCTGATCCGAAAAGATAAGATCTTTCACATTTTTTTTGTTTGTTTTGTATATTCAAGCAAATTTTTTAGTTTTTTATACTAAGTGAGTATGTTTTATATTTTAATTAGGTAAAATGGATGCACAAAATGAAAACCCAAACCCTCCACCACCAAACCCTCCCCCTCCAACAATAGAAGAGAATATTCAAAGAAATATTGATCAAATAAGTAGGATCATAGAAATGTATCACCGCCACCCTCGATTGTCTACAATGACATCAAATTTAGAGGGAATCATTAATCATGTTCAAATCTTGTCAACCCAACATGAATCATTTAGGCAATGATATGATGAAGTCAAAGAATTAGGGATTACAAAAACTATGTTAGCCCAATGCTTTGTCAATCCTAAAACTGGATTGCATGTTGATGTCCGTAAGCCCAAGTTTTCAATCAAATCATGTAATCATGAGGGCATTAGTCAAAACTTTTGGGATCATTGGTGGATGGTTTTTGATAAACCACCCAACAACAATTTAGATGTACCTTTGTATTTCCTTCGTAAACTCTATGCAGATTTCGTCATGGGTCAACATGTTAATTATTTTGATTTTAGAGAGTTTCAAGGAGTGGGTAAGGGAATGCCTCAAGATAGACCTGGGGCAATGAGACAAGTACAAGGTCCCTATATTCCCCCTCCTACTATCCCTTCTCCACCCCCAATGCAGCACCCAGACATTGTTACAAATGCAACACAACAGGGCCTTAGTGCCATACACTCCTTGACCGAGCATTTGATTATACAGACATCTTAGTTTGCACAAGCACATGATGAAGGCAATGATATTGGATCACCTAGTTCTACTAGACCGTCGTCATCCACACATGTATGTGTGCTCCATCATTGTATTTCTTGCAATCATTTATGCTTAGGTCCTATTATGGAGAGTAGTGAGCCACTGTTGAACACATCAAAGTACGATCTCCATTCATGAGATGAGGCAATGGGGTCCAGAACTCAAGCTGAGGGGTCAGGGACAAGAGTAGAAGCTACCGGATCAGTGAACCATAGAGAAAGAAAAATGCATGAGCAATCTTTTATGTAGGTAAAATTTAAAGTTAAATTTTATGGTCTATTCCATTTGAATATATAAACAAATTTATTAGTACTAATGTATCTAAGTGGGATAATAGTTGATGACAGAGGAGGAGTTGACAGAAGTTCATCATGGAACTTTATCTGCCATCCAATTTGGCTTGGACTTGCCGGTATAATTTGTTCTACACATCAACTTTTTTTATGCATTTATTTCTTTGTGAGTAATTATATATTAATTTATATCTTGATGTTAATTTTATTTTATAGTCAATCAAAAATGTGAATGATGTGGCATCTTTGCCAATAGTCTTTTCTCGAACTCCTGATCGACCCAAGGGACTATCATTTGCAGAATGGCTTTCTCAACGCCAACAAAGGGTGGAGGTAATTTGATTGAATTGTACTTTAATTGATTGTTTGTGTGTAGCACATCTAACCTTTTTAAATGTATGCATTTCCTATTTTGTTTAATAATTATATATTAATTTATTTCAATGTTACTTTACTTTTATGTAGTCTCTTGAGAATGTGAGTGATGTGCCACCTTTGCCATCATGCTTCAGTAGGACACCTGATCATCTTAAGAGAAAATCATTTGCAGAACGATTTTCTGAACAACAACATAGAGTCGAGGTAATTGAATTGAATTTTTCTAAATAATTGATAGTTTATCTAGCAGTCTTATAGTTGATTGTAGTGATTTAGATGTATGTTAATAAATGAAATTTCTTAATTGTAGTAGATAAGAATCTATTTACTAAATTTAACTTATTTTTATTTACCATTTAAGAGATTAATCAAATTTGAGTTTTGACTTGTTAATGCAGGAAACTTCACCTCCATCAATTACTAGACATTTTGGTACAAAGAGGACACTTTTTTACGATCCATCATAGATTGAGGATCCATCACAGATTGAGGATCCATCACAAATTGAGGGTCAAGTGGACTTGTAGTATTTGATGTAGCTATTTGGCATGTAGATTGTATATAGATTTTGAGACATGGCATATGCCACATTTTGTAAAAAATGTTTTGAGTTGGCATATTTGCCAAATTTTTGTATATGTCTACCATTATGGACTAGATTTTAATATATATACACTTTGATACACAATATAATTTAAATTCCTTATGTGCATGTCATGATACTTCCCATGATTCCATACATTATGATGATAATTCTTTAGTCCATTGATGATATGTTTAGCATTGAGAATGGTTTTAGATCAATAGAATCAATATGACAAAATTCCTTATATGCCCTAATCAAGCATAGTAGCTTGAAATCTAATAAGGTCATGATAGACCATTTCATCATGTATTTAGTCTTCATCTTGTCAAATTTTGTAAATATGTCAAAGTTGTCATATGAAAAATGTAAAAAAAATGCAAAAGTATGGAAGATGAACAATCAAGTACTCAAAAGTCAGTTGGAGACTATTGGATTCCCTCAAATCATGTATAAATATGCATAAACCTTCGTGGAAAAGGCATTGGAGATGTATTGAAAACATTTTGAAGATGAATTGAAGACAGGTTTGAATGAAATTAATGTCAAGAAACTCTGTTTTTGCAAATTTTACTATTTTCCTACTATTTCTTTGTTTAGTACAACCCTATATGGATGTGTTAGGGCCTGAGAGTAATTGTAATTGAAAGCTGGTGGAATCTACTTTCTTGTGTTTTATGTGCCAATAAGGCCAATAAGGACACTAGGGACACATTATAAAGATAAAAAACTTACATCTTGGGGAGAGGTGCCAATAAGGCCAATAAGAATACTATTTCAGTTGGGTGTGCGTGTGTATGCAAATCCCATTTATGGCCGAGAAGCTCTCTATTTACTATTATTCAACTCTCGTTGATAGGAGGTTGGCTCTACAACTATTGCAATTTGTGTATGAAACCTAGATGCCTACGAGATCATATATATATGTATGTATGTAAATCCTATTTATGGTCAAGTAGCTCTCTATTTACTATCATTGAACTCTCTTTGATAGGAGGTTGGCTCTCCGACTATTGCAATTCAATCAATTTGTAATGATGCCTCTATCATGTTGATGTAGTGGAAAGGTGGTAGGTGTGACATTTTTCATTCCATAGCTCGTGGGGTTGAACGGACTGCGCCAACACATTGGGGTGGGGGAATAAATGCCAGTGGAGGTCTTGTTTCATGCACCAAGCATCCCAGTCATTCCGGGCAAGAGGCTACCGGTAAAGTCCCTTAAGATCCCTGAGACCAAAAATGCACCAAACTTTGACAGAGTAGTTCTCAGAATTCGTGACAACTAGGAATGTTGTGTTTGGACCTACAGGTGCACGTGGGGTCCATCGACAATAACCTCTCTTATTTTTAGTCAACTCCATTCCCTTTGACTGTGTCAAAATCAAACACATTGTTGCAAAATGCTTCAATTTGATGCAGTGGAAAGGTGCTAGGTGTGACATTTTTCATTCCATAGCTCGTGGGGTTGAACGGAATGCTCCAACATGTCGGGGTGGGTGGGTAAATGCTAGTGGAGGTCTCATTTCATGCACCAAGCATCCCAGTCGTTATGGGCAAGAGGCTACCAGCAAAGTCCCTTAAGATCCCTGAGACCAAAAATGTGCCAAACTTTGACGGAGCAGTTCTCAAAATTTGTGATAGCTGGGAATGTTGTGTTCAGACCTACAGGTGCATGTGGGGTCCATTGACAATAACCTCTCTCATTTTTGGTCAACTCCATTCCCTTTTACCGTGCCGAAATCAAACGCATTGTTGCAAAATGCTTCAATTTGATGCAATGGAAAGGTGCTAGGTGTGACATTTTTCATTCCACAGCTCGTGGGGTCGAACGAACTGTGCCAACACGTTGGGGTGGGTGGGTAAATACCAGTGGAGCTCTCATTTTGTGCGCCAAGCATCCTAGTCATTCCGGGCAAGAGGCTACCGGCAAAGTCCCTTAAGATCCCTGAGACCAAAAATGTGCCAAATTTTGATGGAGCAGTTCTCAGAATTCATGATAGCTGGGAATTTTGTGTTTGGACCTATAGGTGCATGTGGGGTCCATCGACAATAACCTCTCTCATTTTTGGTCAACTCAATTCCATTTGACCATGCCGAAATCAAACGCATTGTTGCAAAATGCTTCAATTTGATGCAGTGGAAAGGTGCTAGGTGTGACATTTTTCATTCCATAGCTCGTGGGGTCAAACAGATTGCGCCATCACATTGGGGTAGGTGGGTAAATGCCAGTGGAGGTCTCGTTTCATGCGCCAAGCATCCCAGTCGTTCCGGGCAAGAGGCTACCGGCAAAGTCCCTTAAGATCTCTGAGACCAAAAATGTGCCAAACTTTGATGGAGCAGTTCTCAGAATTCGTGATAGCTGGGAATGTTGTGTTCAGACCTACAGGTGCACTTAGGGTCCGTCGACAATAACCTCTCTCATTTTTAGTCAACTCCATTCCGTTTGACCATGCTGAAATCAAATGCATTGTTGCAAAATGCTTCAATTTGATGCAGTGGATAGGTGCTAGGTGTGACATTTTTCATTCCATAGCTTGTGGGGTTGAATGGACTGTGCCATCGCGTCAGGGTGGGTGGGTAAATGCTAGTGGAGGTCTCGTTTCATGCACCAAGCTTCCCAGTCATTTCGGGCAAGAGGCTACCGACAAAGTTAAAAGTTGCTAGAATTGAAATTTTGCATTCCACAGGTCCTGGGGCTGAATGGATTATGCCAACACATCGGGGTGGGCAGGTAAATGCTAGGGGGGTCTCATTTTGTGTGCAAAGCATCGCAGTCATTCCAAGCTATAAGCTACCGGCAAAGTCACTTTACTGGTAGCTTACAGCTTAGAAGGACTGGGAGCCTTGGCACATAAAACAAGACCTCCCCTAGCATTTACTCACCCACCTTGACGTGTTGGCACAATCTGTTCAGCCCCAGGACTTGTAAAATGCAAAATTGCAATCCTAGCAACTTTTGACTTTGTTGGTAGCTTATAGCTCAAAACGACTGGGATGCTTGGCGCACAAAATAAGACCTCCACTGGCATTTAGCCACCCACCCTAACGTGTTGGCGCAATCTGTTCAACCCCACGAGCTATGGAATGAAAAATGTCACACCTAGCACCTTTCCACTGCATCAAATTGAAGCATTTTGCAACAATGCGTTTGATTTCGGCATGGTCAAATGGAATGGAGTTGACCAAAAATGAGAGAGGTTATTGTTGATGGACCCCACATGCACCAATAGGTCCAAACACAACATTCCCATCTATCATGAATTCCAAGAATTGCTCTGTCAAAGTTTCACGCATTTTTGGTCTTAGGGATCTTAAGGGACTTTGCTAGTAGCCTCTTGGCCGGAACGACTGGGATGCTTGGCGCACGAAACGAGACCTCCACTGGCATTTACCTGCCCACCCTGACGCGTTGGCATAGTCTGTTTGACCCCACAAGCTATGGAATGAAAAATGTCACACCTAGCACCTTTCCATTGCATCAAATTAAAGCATTTTGCAACAATGTGTTTGATTTCGGCATGGTCAAACGGAATCAAGTTGACCAAAAATGAGAGAGGTTATTGTTGACAGACCCCATGTGCACCTGTAGGTCCAAACACAACATTCCCAACTATCACAAATTCTAAGAATTGCTTCATCAAAGTTTGCGCATTTTTGGTCTCAGGGATCTTAAGGGACTTTGCCAGTAGCCTCTTGCTCAGAACGACTGGGATGCTTGGTGCACAAAACGAGACCTCCACTGGCATTTACCCACCCACCCCAATGTGTTGGCGCAATCTATTTGACCCCACGAGCTATGGAATGAAAAATGTCACACCTAGCACCTTTCCACTGCATCAAATTGAAGCATTTTGCAACAATGCGTTTGATTTTGGCACGGTCAAATGGAATGGAGTTGACCAAAAATGAGAGAGGTTATTATTGACGGACCCCACATGCACCTATCGGTCCAAACACAACATTCCCAGCTATCACAAATTCTGACAACTACTTCGTCAAAGTTTGGCACATTTTTGGTCTCAAGGATCTTAAGGGACTTTGCCAGTAGCCTCTTGCCCGGAACGACTGGGACGCTTGGTGCATGAAACGAGACCTCCACTAGCATTTACCCACCCACCTCGACGCGTTGGCATAGTCCGTTCGACCCCATGAGCTATGGAATGAAAAATGTCACACCTAGCACCTTTCCACTGTATCAAATTGAAGCATTTTGCAACAATGTGTTTGATTTTGGCACGGTCAAACGGAATCAAGTTGACCAAAAATGAGAGAGGTTATTGTCAAGGGACCCCACGTACACCTGTAGGTCCAAACACAACATTCCCAGCTATCACGAATTCTGAGAACTGCTCCGTCAAAGTTTGGCGCATTTTTGGTCTTAGGGATCTTAAGGGACTTTGCTGGTAGCCTCTTGCCTAGAATGACTGGGATGCTTGGCGCATGAAATGAGACCTCCACTGGCATTTACCCCCAACCCTGACACGTTGGTGCAGTTCGTTTGACCCCACAAGCTGTGGAATGAAAAATGTCACACCTAGCACCTTTCGACTGCATCAAATTGAAGCATTTTGCAACAATGCATTTGATTTCGGCACAGTCAAACAGAATGGAGTTGACCAAAAATGAGAGAGGTTATTGTCGACAAACCCCACGTGCACCTGTAGGTCCAAACACAATATTCCCAACTATCACGAATTCTGAGAACTGCTCCATCAAAGTTTGGCACATTTTTGGTCTCAGGGATCTTAAGGGACTTTGCCGGTAGCCTCTTGCCTGGAACGACTGGGAAGCATGGCGCACAAAACGAGACCTCCACTGGCATTTACCCGCCCACCCCAAAGTGTTGGCGCAGTCTATTCGACCCCACGATGAGCAAAACAAAAAATATTGTTCTAGTTGACACATTCTCAATCATTGACATGGATGATATCTCAGTACCATTCCTTTAGGCACAATATGAGCTTCCAAGGGAAGGCGCAATTGTGAGGTTGGAGATGATGAAAAGTGCGCCTCATTCACAATCATGTTTTACTTGTCTTCAATGATGATTCCTTGATTCAACTTAATCCTTTGATAATACATTTTAACCTCCTTGTCAAAGGGCCCTTTCAAGGTTGCTTGAGCAAGAGCTAGCGCCTCAACATCTAGGCACACTTTTGGTGTTCTAGAAGCATGAACTAGCACCTCAAATAGTAAGGCACTCATTCTAGGTTGTTTGTTCAATAATTGGTGCCTTGTATTCTTTGGACATTCTTTCAACTTGTGGAGACAACCTCAACTTGCAACATCAATTCATTATCAAGGCGCATATCCAAAGTCATAGAGATATGAAGTGGTGCCTCACTAATCTAGGTGCGCATTTGATGGTGTAGAGAGGTAGATGTGCGCCCAAGTCATCATTTGATGCCTTCAATAACTATAAACTCCTTTGATGATGCATTTTATCCTTCCAATCATGTATGTGAAGATGTAAGCATAGTATTGGTGACATGAGCAACACTACTACATATTCTTAACTGTTGTAAATATGCATCTTCTTATTTAATCATGTGTTGTAAATGAAGGAATGCAATGATTGCAATATGTGCACAAAACAAAATTTTTGATAAGGATCCAAAGGAAATGTTAAGAAAAATACAATTGGTGGGTGTAAATCCAAAGTGTGGAAGCATAGACAAGGCATGTGAATAATTTGGCATGACACCTCAAAGAGATGCTATCTCATGGAATGCAATGATTGCAAGATATGCACAAAATGGATTTTTTGAAAAGGCTTTAGAAACTTTGAAGCAAATACAATTGGAACGTTTAAAACCAAATTCCATAACCTTTGCAAGCATTCTCCCTACTTGTGCCAAATTAGGATCTTATATATACATATATGCATAATGTCATGAAAATAATGTATAGTGTATATATCAAGCCATATAGGCATGTACAAATAAAACCATATGGGTATATACAACGATATACATCAATAACATACAAAAGTATGTTTACAAAGCCAAATAGGCATATGTAACAAAATGTCCCAAAATCAAATCTCCTATGGATTGCTATCAAATAATCTATGGCTCTTGCTAGGCCATGAAGATGGTGAACCAGTCAATGACTCATCCTCTATCGCTCATCGACTAGATCTCCTCGATAGAGATTTTTGAATTTCCACCTATTAATACAATCAAACAACGTGCACATTAATATAGAATTTAATATTCAAAATATAAAACATGACATAAGTAATCAATCACTTAACGCCAATTGGTGATCCCTCTTGATCATTTGTTGTCTCTCTTCTTCTATAGAGCTGGATGGGTAGGGGAGGTGACATCTTGTGAGAAGCATGAACAAGCAAATTTAAGTAAATCCCAATTCTTTGCCAACAAACACTGTGCAACATCCATATCTCTACTACAAAATAGATATCTGTTTTATTATGTACATTTGGATTCTATACTAGGGATTCATTTTATTAGTCTATAAACTTGTGAATTACCATCTAATTTGAATGTTTACACACTAATCCACCTAGGTATCAACTTAATAAAGCTCTGGATATAAGCCATTATTTGATTTGAGTAATCTTACTTTGGACACATTTGTGAAGACTCCTAAAGAGCCTGGACATACAATTGTAAAGATGATATAGCCTCCATATAAGCATAAAGATGACATATAATTTTAGTTTGTTGAAGGCCATGTAAATCAGTCATTGATGAGGACTCTACTACACCTAAAGTTGAGTCCTTTGTTTGGAACTTTGAAGCATGCAAAGAGGCAAGTGACTTGTAATGCTTAAGTAAACACGAGTCTCAACATGATGTAGTTCAACTTGATGCCATGTCTAAATATGACACATTTTAGTTTGTATTGCATGAGGACTTCCTTATTCATGCATATCAAATTTATAATTAGGTATATTTTTCTGAAGTGTATGAGTTTTATGCTTTCAATTTTTGTATTGACTCACTTGAAGATGCTAGCAGCCATGTGAACATGATTAATATGGGATCCAAGAGTTGTCCTTTTCCCATGCATTTGGAGTGGATTGTTGGCCCTTATGATTGTTTAAATCATGTTGGCCTAGCATTTGAATAGTTGCTTTGTGACATGGATGGGAATAGATAATGTATAGACTTTATCACACTTTAGGGTTTTCCCATTATGCTAAAATGTTATGACTATCCACTTATTCTATTTTAGGCTATCATCAAATGAGGAGCTTCTAAAGGCAAAAATGTTGTCCCAAAAGAAGGCTCAATGTTATTCGTAAAGACATTAGATTGTTAAAATACAAATTCAAGGGTAGATATTCCTTGGGCTATTTTAGTATAGAGAAGCAAAATTGCAATATATGACTATCCTAGGAATTAGAATGGTTGATCATAGGATATTCATGGCATTTTGATATTAATGGATGGATTGATGGATGTTTAGGGAGTTTAAGTTTAAATGTAATGTATGAGAATTCATATTTATGAAGGATCTAATAGGTCTTATGTCTTATTTGCAGGCCATTCAAGAAAGAAATGAAAAGATACCAAGGACTATCATAACACCTATTACAATTAGGTGCATCAAAGGATTGTCATCCAGGACCTTACCAATATGGGAAGTTATCAAACCATGTCATGTTTAAAATTAAAGGTTTTATCACCTCTTTGTCCCTATAGGCCTATTAGAACAATAGGTCACATTTTATTCATATACTGGCATTGAGAATAAACACTAAGCATTTGTAGTTATGGCAAGTGTAAATGGAAATAGATTACAACTTTAGACAATCTATCCTCTCCTAGATTGCACTGACTGAGTGGAAATTAAAAATTTCCTATCAATGTCCTTTATATACTGAAGGTATGGGTGAGAAAGGTAAACTTTGTATGTTGTAGACAAGGCCTCAAATGTAAAATATATTATGACAATAATGATAAGGATTGTTAGGCATGAATGCTATCACTATTATAGATTGTCAAACCAACCATAGGCTACCATAATAGTACACTACTGACTATCATACCTTTAGGCATGGTGCCATGAACCTTATGAGTAGAATGCATTGGTATTTGTGAGAAATGTATTGCTTATGTTAAGAATAAGTATTTATATTGTTTGAACATCATCAAAAGGTGGACTACAAATATGACTTTGTCAAAGGAAAATGTTAGTGGCAAAAATCTAACTATGAACTATTGTGCCATCCAAGTACAATCATGACCAACATCAAGGGACAGTCAAGGCATGGGTGTCTTAAGAAACACAATTGAAATTGTCCATGGATATTTGAAGTAATTTGCAATATTCATGATCAAGAATCAACTCTGACTATCTCAACAGTGGTAAATTTGGCTTCAAGACAATCAAAAATGAGCTTAGGGATTCATTATCACCAAGTAATAAAGAAGAGTAACCATAAGTGTCGACCTTCAATTTCATTATACAAGAGAATGAAGAAGGGGCCATAGTATTTTCATACCATAATACAACATACAAAAGGAAAATCATGAAGTTAAAACATGTGCAAAGGGTATCTATGTTAAAAAGGAGAGTTGTGAATGGACGATGACTATCACTGTCAAAATAAGATATAGTCTCACTAAGGACAGTTAGGTGATTTGTGGATTGTCATAACTACAAGGCACAAGAATCTTGTGTATGAAGAGGAAATAAATATAAATAAAAGAAGATTGAAGGATTGTTGCACCTGGGTACAATGATCCTAAAGGATTGTCATGCTAAAAAGATAGTCAACAGTACAAAGATTCATATTTCAAGGCTATCCTTGATCTCATTCACATGGTTCTAATGTTGGTTTGATTTGCATGGAGTGAGATGACACTATCAGGATTAATTGAAAAGGTGAAAAGGTTTGGTACCAAATTTGGTCACAAGTGTAAAAATTGCAATAAGCTTGAGAAGATTGTTCACTAAACCTAGAACTATCACCAAGCAACATCTGTTTCATAAGATGTGATCAACAAACATGTAAGAAAAATGGATATCAACCTTCTTGGTTATGCGTACTTGATAAGAGCCCATACTTTTCACAAGGAGCCACCAATTTTTAACTAAATATTTCCATTAGAAACGGATAAAAAAATGTTCCCCCAAATGAGGAAACTAGATTGTTAATTAGAATTCTATGTGTAATGTGATATGAAACAATAGATACACCTATAAATGACCAACTAACTTTAACTTCTTGTAGTATTGCCTCGATGTTTCAAATATGTTGCTTCTCTTCATCCAAAACCAATGGTACAAAATTTTTCATAGATCAAGGAAATGGATATCCGTTTTCAGAACAGATATCCGTTTTGGAAAAGGATATCTGTTTTGAAAACGGATATCCGTTTTAGATTGTTAATTAGAATTCTATGTGTAATGTGATATGAAACAATAGATACACCTATAAATGACCAACTAACTTTAACTTCTTGTAGTATTGCCTCAATGTTTCAAATATGTTGCTTCTCTTCATCCAAAACCAATGGTACAAAATTTTTCATAGATCAAGGAAATGGATATCCGTTTTCAGAACAGATATCCGTTTTGGAAAAGGATATCCGTTTTGGAAACAGATATCCGTTTTGGAAATGGATATCCGTTTTCAAAACAGATATCCATTTTGGAAATGGATATCCATTTTGAGTTGCTTTTACCGAAGTGAAACGGATATCCATTTTGGTTGTTGACTTTTCATGGATTCTAACGTGTTTTCATGTTTCAATCTCTTCTTCGAACTTCACCCTTCGTGTTGATGACTTTTTTTTAATGCAAAATTGATAAAACGAAAAGGGTTTATAGAAAAAATTGTTAGCTTTCTAAAAATATAAGATTTGTTTGGTTATCATTTTATTAAAAAATTATTAATAATTTTCTATATACCGTGTCTCTAAAATCCTGATGGACACACTGATTGAAAAACATCCATAAATTTCAAACCATTTCACCTTTTTGAGATCCGAAACCTGCGTCACACTCTATGCTTTTCTGGCTATAGGTTAAAAAAAAATTGAATTTTGATTTTTTTTTATCGAGTTAGGTTGGCTGAAAAATTACTTTTTATTTTTTTTTAAAAGTCATAGTAAAAAAAATCATAACTAATTATTTTATTGGAAAAAATTTTCAAATAAATATGCATCACATCCGGACATGAGTCCTCTACTTATTTTGAAAGTTTCAAAAAAAATATATATTTTTACTCATAGTTAGGTTGGCTGGACAGACACCCTCTTTTTATTTTTTTCTGAAAAATTTAATAGTTGTTCATTGAAATATTCAATTTTCACTAAGTAAATTTAGTTTTTTTTTTTTTTTAAATAGTAGCCTATAAACTAAATTCAATTCTCTACAAATTTCATTGTTACATATTTTTCAAATTGTGTAGATAATCCATTCAAATTTTCACATGAACTTGATAAAGTCTGATTTTTTGTATTTTCATTGCCACTTAGAGGTATAGTTTGGCCCATCATGATCCTGCACATACCCAGACCTAGTACAGGACTTTGCTCCTTTCCAAGAAGGTTTTGAATTTGAACATTTAAATTATTCTTTCTTTTCCAACATCTCCATTTCTCCAAGCTTTGCCCAAGATTAGCCAACCCATCTACCACTTTATTACCTTCGTGGTACACATGCCCAATTTCTATCTGCTTGAACCCAGACAGTAAGAAGACGATGTCATCTATAATATCCTTCAGCTTCTAGCCGTTGTTGGACCTTCCAAGAGCTGCCTCAATAATAATTTTTGAATCTCCTTCCACTTGTAACTTGTCCATTCCCATTGAGTGAGAAATTTTGAGCCCCCATAGCAAGGCCAATCCCTCTGCCACATTATTAGACTGGATACCAATGTACCCTACATAAGCAGCAATGAACACACCCTGATTGTCTCTGAAAATCCATCCACCACTGGCTAGCCCAGTGTTCTTTGTTTAGCTCCATTGAAGTTAAGTTTGATCCAATCCATGGGAGGGGGTCTCCATAGGGTGTTTTGTCTGGCCATCTTTCTAGAATTGTCAATCACTAAATCTTGGCAATCAACACTTCCACCAGAGAAGAGGCTTTCTTGGCCTCATGAAGAGTGTTGGAGGGCATGTTCTTAGAGACCAACCTACTAAAGGAGTAAAAGACCTCATTAGTAGTTCTAGCTTTTTCTCTGAATATTTTATTGTTCCTTTCCTTCCACACACTCCACCCTAGGTGTGGGGGAATTTGTCTCCAAATCTCTCTAATCCTAGGGTGAGAGAAAGGAGTAAGCCAGCTTTGGGAGAAATCCATTAAGTTTTCTGGGAAGACCCACTCTAGGTTAATTTTCTCTATAGTTTTTCCCCATATCTCTTTAGAAAATTCACAATGGAAAAGAAGGTGCTGAATAGACTCTTGTTCTTTTAGGTAGAGAACACATCTATTAACCAACTGAAAACCCCTTTTATTGAGGTTATCGATAGTAAGGATTTTATTATGAGCTATACACCACCAGAAGAAGTTTATTTTAGGGATCAACTTGTTGTTCCAAACACTCTTCCAAAACTAGCTCCCCTGTTGGTTGTTGGTCAACAGGTTGTATGTTGATTTAATTGAGAAGATCCCCTTTTGATCCTACCCCCAGAGCATTTCATCTTCCCTAGGAAATATCAAAATTTTGTACTTGTTCAACTCCACTTCCAGAACCTGACACTCTTGATTCTCAGGCTGAATATTGTTCCAACATTCAGAGAGGTTCTTCCACCACCTTTGGCTATGGAATTGTCTAGTAATTAAATTGCTAACCATGCTCCCAAAATGGTTAACAACTCTTTCCTTGGTGGTCTTCTTCTTCTTGTTAGATAGGGGTCCCTCCTCGAGCCAATTGTCCTCCCAGAACTTGATTTTGTCTCCCTTACCCAACTTCCATTTGATGCCTTAGGATAGAGTGCTTCTGGTTTTGATCATTTTGTTCCAGATAATAGAGCCTTTGGGAAGGCTCTCTCTATCAATAACCCCTAATTTATCCCCATTTTGCAGGTATTTGGCTTTCATAATCTGTACCCAATCTTTCTCCTCCTTAAGGAAGGTCCACCCAATCTTGGCAAGTAAGGCTTTATTCATCATGTAGATTTTTTTGATTCCCAATCCCCCTTGCAATTTAGGCAGTCAGACTTTATCCCACCCAACCAATGAGATCCTCTTCTTTTCCTCAACTCCATTCCAGAGGAAGGTTCTCTGGATCTTCTCCAATTTCTCCACCATGTATCTGGGAATTTTAAAGAGGGATAGAAAATAAGTGGGGATGCCCTACAATGAGGCCTTCAAGAGTTGATGTTTTCCTGTTTGGCTAAGGAGTTTACCTTTCCATCTTTCCATCTTCTTTTGGATTCTTTCCAGAACAATGTTCCAAAAAGTCCGGGTCACATCCTTGATCGTGAGGGGTAGACCCAGGTAGGTAGCCGAGATATAAGCCTTGTTGCATTCTAGGATGTCTCTCACCTTATCTTGCAGCTCCAAGTCAATGTTGAAGAAGAACACATTACTCTTTTCATAATTAATGCATTGGCTAGAAACTTCCACATAGGTGTTTAGCAGATTTCTCCATCTTTTGGCCTCAACCACCGAAGCTGCCCCAAAGAGCATAGTATCATCAATAAATTGTTGGACAACAAACGGTCCCAAGGTGGACGTTATTGAAATACATAGGACAACTAAGAGGGGGGTTGAATCAATTGTCATAAAAACTTAACTTCATAAACCATCAACTAATTAATTACTGATAATCAGATTTAACCATGAAAGCATGAAATCAGAGACTTAATCATAATCACACATTTGACATAGTAGACACCATATTTTTACATGGAAAACCCTAAAAGGGAAAAACCACAGTGGGTGTTAGCCCACAGAAAAAAAAAGAGTTATAACAATACCAAAAAATAGAGGCTCACTGCCCAAATTGCTCATTGCAAAGAATGACTCACTACCAAAGGGTGGCTCACTACCAAGGGATGGCTCACTGCCAAAGTGGTGAACTGATTAAGTAGCATCTACTCCATGCCTAGGTTCAGTTCCATTGAAGCACAAGATAACATCTCTACTCTGCTCTTTTACACCTTTGCACTTATCTCTTCATCTTCGCAACACACACTCTTTTTCGTAACTCTATTACATGCTTTTATACAATTCATCAACCTTGGAATGTACATCAAGGTTGGCATTACATTCATCAACCATTGGAACATTCTCCAAGGTCAACATTACAAAACATGCATAGAAATAGGTCTAGACCTATTACAAAATTTAGCTAAAGAAAGAGATAGAGAAGTATGATGAACACACCATGCCTTAGCTGGGACTCAAGTGCAATCCTCCACACCACAACACACTTCTACAATCTTTAATGCATCTCCGCAAATAATGAAATCAGCCAAGTTGACCAAGACTGGAGTTAACACTAGGTCTTCTAAGAACATTCTTCTTTCACGATCAAAACTTCTCTTTGCGGACCAATCCAAAGGTAGGAACATGATCAAGAGATACCCACAAGCACATTGTAATCACCAGGAACAATTGTATGATCTCTAACCACTTTGTCAAGAAGATTCTTCAAACCAAAGCACAAGAACAACACTGTCAGCCACTATCATAAGGAAAGGATAGCTTACGGACTGCCAAATCACGAACCATTGTAGTTGAAAGCACTTAACATCATCTCAGACTTAATTCTAGAACTACAAAACAAAAATAATTCAATGCGGAGGAATGCGGAGCATAATACTTTCTCCCTGTCTTTGCCAAACATACAGAAAAAGTTATTTTCACTCTGGTGAACATAACTCACTCAATTCTTCATATCGGAGGCTCAAACTTGGAACATAACATCTTCAGATGTTCCTCTAAATAACTTCCAATCTATAGACAAAGATATTTATCTTTTAGGAAATGTGAAGCAATCTATTGGACTATTCTTCTGTAATACACAAGCAACTCTACAACACACTGTTTCCACCGGAGGAGCAAATTTTCTCAATATCTGGATCTCCAATACTTACATAGGCAAATACAAATCATCTAACTCATTACAATCGAGCATCAAAACAAGAGCACAGTTGACACTAATCACAACACTAATATGTTGACATCAATGACAACACCGATTAGGCACATACTTGCAACAATCTCCCCCTTTGTCATTGATGGCAACATATGATGTGAAAAACTGAAAAGACCACCAAGACAAGATTCTCCCCCTTTCTTTTTGGACATTTGCATTCTTTCTTCTCCTGAGTTTTTCACATGATTTATCTCCCCCTTTGACATCAATGGCAAAGGGCACATACTTGCATTCTGTTATTTTGATCCAACCGAACTGTTACTAACACATCTAGCTACTCCCCCTGAGAGGTAGCTCCCAAAAAATCAATCCAGATCAAACAATGAGACTTTGAGCACCACTGGATTGATGTATTCTCATGCATCTTAGTTTAGGGAAGGAGGGATAATTACCCCTAACTTTTCTTTGAGATACTCAAAAGTATCCTTAGGTAGAGGCTTGGTGAAGATATATGCAATCTGATCCTGTGTGGACACATATTCCAACTTTACTTCATTCTCTGTCACCTTTTCTCTCAAAAAGTGATACCTTATAGATATGTGTCGTGTTCTTGAGTGCATCATTGGATTCTTGGAAATATTTATGGCACTTGTATTGTCACACAAGATTGCAATTGGATCTTCATAAACAACTCTTATATCCTTCAAAGTATGCTTCATCCATAACACTTGAGTACGACAACATGTTGCTGCAATATACTCTACTTCTATAGTTGAAAAAGAGATTGAATCTTGTTTCTTGCTCAACCATGAAACCAATCTATTTCCCTAGAAGAAGGCACCTTCACTTGTACTTTTCCTGTCATCAACATCTCCGGCCCAATCAACATTTGTATATGCACTAAGAGTAAAATCATTATCCTTTGGATACCATAAGCCATGATCTAGAGTGCCTTTTAAATACCTCAGAATTCTCTTTATTGCCATCACATGTGATTTTCTTGGATCAGCCTGAAATCTTGCAACAAGACAAACTGCATGCATAATATCAAGTCTGGTTTGAGTTAGATAAAGTAATCCTCCAATCATGGATCTGTACTTTTTTTGATCATTCTTGGGTGATTCATCAGTTTTGCTTAATTTACAGCCAGTCACCATGGGAGTACATACTGGTTTAGATTCTTCCATCCCAAACTTCTTTAACAACTCTTTCACATACTTAGACTGAGATATGAATATTCCTATATCTTATTCATTGATTTGCAGACCCAGAAAGAAATTCATCTCACCAAACATAAACATCTCAAACTCTTTCTGCATTTCACCAGCAAATTTCATACACATACCTTCATTTCCACCAAAGATGATATCATCAACAATCAAAATTTGATCACCATTAATCTTGAAATAAAGATTACTATTAGCAGTGCCTTTACTGAATCCTAACTGCAATAAGTACTTATCCAACCTTGCATACCATGCCCTAGGAGCTTGCTTCAGTCCATATAATGCTTTCTTCAACCTACATACCATATCACCTTGATTTGATAGTTGGAATCCTTCCGATTGCTCAATGTAGACCTCATCTTCTAACTCACCATTCAGGAATGCAGACTTCACATCCATCTGATACACTTTGAAATCTTTGTGAGATACAAATGCCAAAAACATTCTGATTGCTTCAATCTGAGCTACTAGAGCAAAAGTCTCTTCAAAATCTATTCCTTCAATTTGAGAATATCCTTTACACACAAGTCTTGCTTTATTCCTTACAACTTCTCCATTTTCATTTAGCTTATTCCTGAAGACCCATTCGGTTCCAATAACATTTTTGTCAATAGGTCTAGGAACTAATTCCCAAGTTTCATTCTTCTTTATCTACATTAGTTCTTCTTCCATTTCCTTAACCCAATTTTCATCATTGCAAGCTTCATTCATAGTTTTTGGTTCAATTATAGAGAGAAAATAGTAATTCACTTGTTCTTCTGCAACTCTTTTCCTTGTTAGTACTCCTTTCTCTTTGTCTCCAATAATTTGATCTTCAGAGTGATTGATTCTTACATACCTAGGAGTCTTAGCAATTTCTGGAGCCTTTTCTTCCTCACTTTGATTGTCTTCTTGTTCAACTTTTTCGTCAGCAAGTTCATCTAACTCATAGCCACTCTGATTTGATGTTTTTCCTTTGTCTTCATCCACCTTCACATTTACACTCTCCACAATCTTTTTCAACCTTTTGTTGTAGCACTGATAGGCCTTACTCTTGGTAGAGTATCCAAGGAAGATTTCTTCATCACATCTTGCATCAAATTTCCCTAGGTCTTCATTTCTTCTGATATAGCACTTGCTTCCAAAGACTTTGAAGTATCTTACTATTGGAATTCTTCCATACCACAATTCATAGGAGGTTTTAGTGCCATTACCTTTCACTTGAACTCTGTT
This sequence comes from Cunninghamia lanceolata, assembly GCA_027924645.1. Taxonomy (NCBI): domain Eukaryota; kingdom Viridiplantae; phylum Streptophyta; class Pinopsida; order Cupressales; family Cupressaceae; genus Cunninghamia; species Cunninghamia lanceolata. The sequence continues at coordinate 1,840,648 of BSBN01001318.1, read as the reverse complement.
TTGAATGTAGACAACAGTATGTATAGCTTCTTTCCACAAAATTTCTGGCAGGCCTCCTTCCTTCATCATTGTTCTGGAAACTTCTTGAAATATCTTGTTTTTCCTTTCTACAACTCCATTTTGCTGAGGAGTCCTCGGTGTAGACATCTCTTTATTCCTTGTTCTTCATAGAAATTGTTGAATTCATTTGATGTGAACTCACCTCCCCTATCAAAACTCAAGCATTTGATTTTAAGTTCTATTTCATTTTCAACCATTGCCTTGAAGGATTTAAACTTCTCTAGGGCTTCAGATTTGTCTCTTAGAAAAGTAACCCAAGTCATTCTAGAATAATCATCAATAAGCAACATGAAGTACTTGTCACCTTGTAGACTTCTTATCCTTGTAGAACCACATAGATCTGTATGAAATAGATCCAGCAAACCAGCATAAAATTGCTCTTTACTCTTGAAACTTGTTCTTGTCTACTTCCCCAATTGACATTCTTTGAAAATAGTATTGATATGTTTCACAAGTTTTGGTAAGTCTCTCACAGTCTAACCTAAACTTATCTTTACCATATTATCAAAATTTATATGGCACAACCTTCTATGCCACAACCAACTCTCATCTATTTGGGCTAATAAACAGTAATAATTAGTTCCTCTTAATTGATAGATGTTACCTCTGGTCTTCTTACTAGTAGCAATCACAGTTCCAGAGATTTCCATTATCATGCATCCATTGTCTTTAAATCTCAGATCATAACCTTTGTCACACATTTGAACAACATTCAAAAGATTGTGCTTCAAGCCTTTCACATATAGGACATTGTCAGTATTATGCTTTCCATCAAATGAAATAGATCCTTTTCCACAAATCTTACCAACTGTATTGTCTCCAAACCTAACCAGTCCTCCATCATATTTTTCCAAACTTACAAACTTACTTTTGTCACCAGTCATGTGATGTGAACATCTACTATCAATAATCCATTCATCCTTGTCTTTCTCAACCTGAATAGCCAAATCACTTTCTTCCACTGGTTTTTCTTCCTTCACATAGCTAGCAGGATTAGTAGACATAGGTTCTTCTTTAATAGCAATAAATAGACATTCATCTACACTAGTACTAGTGTCATCAAATTCATCATCAGTCACACCTTAATCATCAAAATCTCTAACATAGTAATATTTCTTTGGAGCTCTAGGCCTGTTCTCAAATCTTTTTCTATTCCTTTCAATTCTTTCAGGACATCTGGAAGCATAATGACCTACTTTACCACATGAGAAACATTTGAAAGGTAATTTGCCTTTGAACTTACCAGAACCTCTTTACAATCTGTCAAGAAATTTGGATTCAATTTCATCAAGCTCATCATCAGGTTCCACCTTGTACTTTTCTATTCTGGAGATCTTTTCTGAAGTACTAGCTTTGAAAGCAGTTTCTACTTTTGGCAGAGCATCACCAAACTCTCTCATTTCAAAAGCAATAATCTTACCAAGCAACTAATCCTTATTAATCTTTTTCAAAGTCATTATTTCTTCAATTGCAGCTACCTTGTGAGCATAGGATTTAGGTAATGACCTAAGAATTTTCATCACAAATTTAGTTTCATCAACAGTTTCTCCCATACCTTTGATTCCAGTAACAAGTTCATCAACCTTTTGCATGAAGGATGTTATGTTTTCATCTTCTCCCATCTTAAGACCTTCATATTTGGCTTTCAGTCCCTGCAATTTGGTACTCTTTACAGATTCTTCTCCTTCATATAGATTACTCAGCTTATCCCAGACTTCTTTAGCAGACTCATAATCCATGACCTTTCTTAAATCACTATTAGTCAATGCACTCAGCAGAGCATCTTTGGCTTTTATATTTACCTCATATTCTTTGATTTCATCTTCAGTTGTCAAACCATTCTCCAACATGGTATATTCAGTCTGTGTCGCTTGCCATATTTTGTAACCAATACAAAGTAGATGGCTTTTCATGTGAATCTTCCAAGTTGCATAATTTGTCCCATCAAACTGCGGAGCCTCCTTCTTGTAAGACATCTTGGATCTACCTCAAGATGTTAAGATTACCACTAAGGAACTCGGCTCTGATACCAATTGTTGAAATACACGGGACAACTAAGCGGGGGGTGAATCAGTTGTCACAAAAACTTAACTTCATAAACCATCAACTAATTAATTACTGATAATCAAATTTAACCATGAAAGCATGAAATTAGAGACTTTATCACAATCACACATTCAACACAGTAGACACCAATTTTTTACATGGAAAACCCTAAACGAGAAAAATACGGTGGGTGTTAGCCCACAAAAAATATATGAATTATAACAATACCAAAAAATAGAGGCTCACTGCCTACAGGACTCACTTCCCAAATTGCTCACTGCAAAGAATGGCTCACTGCCAAAGGGTGGCTCACTACTAAGGGGCGGCTCATTGCCAAAGTGGTGAACTGATTAAGTAGCATCTACTCCATGCCTAGGTTCAGTTCCATTGAAGCACAAGATAACATCTCTGCTCTTCTCTTTTACACCTTCATACTTATCTCTTCATATTTGCAACACACACTCTTTTTCATAACTCTATTACATGCTTTTATACAATTCATCAACCTTGGAATGTACATCAAGGTCGGCATTACATTCATCAACCATTGGAACATTCTCCAAGTTCAGCATTACAAAATATACACAGAAATAGGTCTAGACCTATTACAAAATTTAGCTAAGGAAAGATGTAGAGAAGTATGATGAACATACCATGCCTTAGCAAGGACTCAAGTGCAATCCTCCATGCCACAACACACTTCTACAATCTTCAATGCATCTCCACAAATAGTGAAATCAGCCAAGTCAGCCAAGACTGGAGTTAACACTAGGTCTTCTAAGAACATTCTTCTTTCACAATCCAAACTTCTCTTTGCGGACCAATCCAAAGGTAGGAACATGATTAGGAGACATCCACAAGCACATTGTAATCACCAGGAACAACCGCACGATCTCTAACCACTCTGTCAAGAGGATTCTTCAAATCGGAGCATAAGAACAACACTATCAGCCACTGTCATAAGGAAATGATAGCTTGCAGACCACCAAATCACAAATCATTGTAGTTGAAAGAACTTAACATTATCTCAGACTTAACTCTAGAAACACAAACAAAAATAATTCAATGCGGAGGAATGCATAGCATAATACTTTCTCCCTATCTTTGTCAAACATATAGAAAAAAACTATTTTCACTCTGGTGAATAGAACTCAGTCAATTTTTCATACTGGAGGCTCAAACTCAGAACATAGCATCTTCATATTTTCCTCTAAATAACTTCCAATTCACAGACAAAGATATTGATCTTTCAAGAAATGTGGAGTAATCTACTGGACTGTTCTTCTATAATACACAAGAAACTCTGCTACACACTGTTTCCACCAAAGGAGCAAATTTTCTCAATATCCTCAATATCCAGATCTCCAATACTTACATAGGCAAATACAAAGAATCTAACTCATTACAATCAAGCATCAAAATAAGAGCACAGTTGACACTAATGACAACACTGATATGTTGACATCAATGACAACACCGATTAGGCACATACTTGCAATAGACGCATCTTTGACACCCCTAAGGGTATGATTATCTAGGTGGGAGAGGATGTTTCTACCCAAGACCTCTTCCGTAATTATAAATAGGTAGGGAGAAAGGGGATCTCCCTATCTGATACCTCTACTAGCTTCAAAGAATCCCTGAGGGGTACCATTGAGTAGGACCAAGTACTTGACAGTAGTGACACATTCTTTTATCAGAGTAAGCATTCTGTCTTTGAACCTGAACTTCCTAAGGACCTTGAACAAGAACTCCTAGGAGATTCTATCATAGGCTTTAGATATATCCAGTTTAAGAGCCATGCTTGGATTGTTACTTCAATCCATCGAGTGAATGATCTCATGGGTGGATATTGCAAGATCCATAATCTATCTACTTGGGACAAAGCCTTTCTGGCAATCAAATATAAGACCAGGTCCAGCAGTGGTTGAAGTCTAAGGACCAGAGTCTTCATGATAATCTTATAAATGGTATTACATAGACTAATAGGATGGAAGTCGGCCATGGATTTTTTGATGATCTTCTTGGGGATAAGCGCAATGAAAGTGGCATTGATCTTCTTAAGGATTTTTCTAGTCCTGAAAAAGTCCTTGACTACAGTTATGACATCATAACCCACTATCTCCTAGAAGTATTGGAAAAAGGCTAGGGGAAACCCATCCGGGCCCAGAGCTTTGAAGGCCCCCATAGAGAACACAACTGCCCTAACTTCCTCCTTAGTAATAGGCTTCAGAAGTCTACAGTTATCTTCCTCTGAGAGGATAGAGGGAATGTTGTCCAATAGCTTGTCTTCCCAACCTTTGTTAGGAATGTTTCTTTGCTCCTCTAGGAAGTTTCTAAAGTAGTTGGAGGCTAGGCTTCCCAATTCCTTGTCTTTAAGAATTTCCCTATTATTTTCATCAAGTAGCTTGTTGATTATGTTTCTCTTTCTATGCTTCCTGGCTAACTAGTGAAAGAAAGAAGAATTCCTATCTCCCTCCTTCAGCCATTGAACTCTAGACTTCTATTTCCAGAAGATCTCTTCTTTACTGATGATGTCCTTAAGGTTTTTAAGCAGAGCCTCTTCCATGTTAAAAGTATCCTCACTCGTATCCTGCTTGGCCATGTTGTCTTGCACTTTCATTAAGTTGTCAATGATGTGTTTTTTCTGGTTCATCACATTCCTGAAGCAAAATTTGTTCCATCCTTTAACTTTGTACTTGAAATGGATAAGTTTTTGGGTGAGTCTGAACATAGGAGATCCAAGCACCAGGATACTCCACCAGTCAGCAATGCAATCCCTAAAATCTGGGTGGGAGGCCAACATAATTTTGTACTTGAACGAGAATGGCCCCTTGGGGGCACCATCAGTCTAGGAAAGGAGGAGGGCATTGTGGTCAGAGATGGTGCGAGGAAGGGTAGTAAGGATAGAATTTTGCACCATATCCCAATTAGAAGAGACAAGCATTCTATCTAGCTTCACCTAAATCAACTGGTCTCCCCTTCTTCTGTTGGTCCATGAATAGAGTTGATTATTCACTTCTATATCCATAAGATGAGTCTGGCTGAGGAAGTCTGACAGGTTCACCATGTTGTCTAAGTAGTCTGTGTTGCCCCCATATTTTTCCAAGGGGAAAAGTGGGGTGTTAAAATCTCCCCCAACATCCACAGAGTCCTTCTCTCAGCATTAATTTTAGGGATTAAGCCATCCCACAATTCCTTTCTAGCATTCTTGGTGTTGGGGACATATATATTGATCAGCTTCCAAGTTTTCTTATTCATATTGCATTTAATTTCCAAATTGTTTTGCTATATGAGCAGTAACAACCCGAAATGTTATAATTGTTCCACATAGTAACCAGGCCCCCAGATGCCCTAGTAGAAGGGCTGATAATGTAGTCAACCATGGGCTAGATATTATTAGCTATCTTTTTAAAGTTATCTTTAGACATCTTAACCTCTTGGAGAAGGATGATATCCACCTTATTGTCAAAAATGTAGCTCCTAACCATGAGTTGTTTTCGAGGACTATTTAGCCCCCTCACATTCCATGAGATGACCTTCATTTATGTGGTCTTCTGGAGATAGCCTCCAGTGTGCTTTGTCTCCCAATGGCTATTTCCTTGGTGGCTTCTCTATTTCTAGTTTCTCTTTGGGACAGTCTACCCACCTTTCCTTTTGTCCCCACATCTGTTGACTTCTTATGGTGGCCTTTCCCCTTCTTTTTAGGGGTAATCCAACCCTCCTGGTTACTAGGACCAGCCCCAGAAGATAGAACCCTTATGGTTGATAGAATAAATTTATCTGAGCTTGCCTAAACTATTGTCTGTGCTCCTTTAGCCACCTTAGTCCCTAAACCTCCTGACTGCCCTCCATCAGACTCCTTGGTACTAGAACCAGCATTCCGAGGCAAGGAAGTCTTTTCATTGGGGGTTAGGATTTCCCCATCTTCTATCTCAACCAAACCCAAGGAAGTGCCCTTCTGCTGAGTCAGCTATTCAGCTTCAGAATCCCTCTAAATCTGAGGCAAAGGTAGAGGTGAGGCCTCAATGGTTGATATTGGAAGTTTAGCTTCAAGGTCTCCCTGTGCCTAGGCCTTTTCCAATTGCTTTGTCATGAGAGGGGACTTGATGATATCAAGCAAGTCCTCTTTGAATAGGTATTCCTCCACAATATTCTCCTCCTCCGAGACCTCTTTATCTTTTTAGGTCCTTGTTTTTTTACATTCATTGATAAGGTGCCTATTACAATTTTGGCAAAAAGTGGTAGCATTCTCATACACCAGGTGTTGCTCCTAGCTACCATATTTAGACTTAAAGTTAATGGTATTAGGTAGAGATTTATGAATATCTACACTAACATAGAGTCTAGCAAACACTAACCTGGTTTTATGCTTAGTGGTGTTGTCCAGAGTGATGAAACGCCCAAAAGAGTTCCCTATCCATGTGAAAATCTCCTCATCCCAGAACTCCAGCGAAAGTCTAGGAAGCCTAACCCAGACCAGGGTTGACCTACTAAGTTCCATAACCACGTCAAACCCCAGTTTCCAGCACCCTAAGCAGAGGTTGTGTTTGCCATATAGCTAGGGGCCACCCGCCAAATTCGCTACCAAGTCCTCTCTGGAAGTGAACTTAAAAAGGAAGAGGCTGCCTGTCATGGTGCTTGTAACCATGCTTCCCTTAAGGTGCCATCTCGAGGCCACCCCGCGTCGAACCATGTCTATGTTGAGCCTTAAGGCTTGTAACTTACCTACCAAAGATAATTCCAAGGCTGAGGTTATTTTATCCATCATCAGATCTGGGATCTGGAAGTTCATTTCGTTCACAGGCTCTGACTGTACTGGGGCAATAGAATCTTCTACAGGCCTACCAGTCTCCACTAGCAGTGCTTGTTTCTAAGCCTTGGGATCCAACCCCGAGACTGGAGATTTGTGCTCATGAGTACTGACCGAGGTAGTACCATCATCAGTAGGAACCACCTGAGGTCCCAGAGGGGGGCAGGGGCCCCCCAGGGCTGACGGCCACCATGAGCAAATCACGTTCAAATAGTGTAAAGGCGGGAAAGTTGTAGAGTGGGAAATACTAGTGTTCAATGTTATTCCTACTCGCATGTCATGATTTCCAAGTTGACAATCAACTGTATGACCGCAATCACAAATATTTTATTATTGTTATATCACTACTAAAAGTAATTAAATTTCATAAATCTAACTATAAAAACCTTAGATAACATTAGTGTTAAATTATTTTTTAACTCCTAATTTTAATAATGTATGAAAATATTGAAATTTATACATAACTAATTTGTTCAAGTTAAAATGCATAAATGTACATGTGTGAATGTACAACAATAGTCCATAAAATACTAAAATTAATAAAGTCCATGAAACAATATATAAAGTCCATGAAAATATTGAAACATATATATAGATCTAGCCCACATGTGAAATACTAAAATACAGAAACATGTACATATAGAGTCCATGAAATACTGAAACATATATAGATCTAGTCCATGAAATACTGAAATATTGAAACATGTATAAAGAGTATATGTATGCAATGTACTAAAACATATATAGAGTCCATGGAATGTATTAAAACATATATATGTCTAACTCTTATCATCCCTATAATCAAGAGACCTCTTCACTCCATGCGGACTAGATGATCTGAATCAGTCTGAACAAGAGAAAGAAACTTGAAATCAGATTTAAAATGTTTAAAAATGATAATTTAATTCATTTTAATTTATCAAATCATAAAAATTATTGTATCAGGATGCTCATCTTCTCTAACGACCTGCTCTACATGCTTTGCTACATGACTTGTCTCATGCTATAGAATAAAAATAATTTAACACATGTGAACATATATTCAATTGAAATTTACTTTAAGTTTACAATGTATATTATAATTGACTTTAAATTATATAATCTAACTTTTAAATTATACCGTATGAGGCCGCTCATCTCCTCTGTCGTCCTGCTCTGCATGTATTGTTGTAGGTGGTATGGCATTAGCAAGATGAAAAGTGTCACTAACAAGGTCCTACAAGGTCATTTATAAAGCACATCCATACAAATTAGGTTAAAACATATATATTCACTTGTGTACCCAATTTTTGTTTTAATAGATATTTAAAAGACCTGCATATTGCACATACACAAAAAAAATTTAAACAACCTAAAATGTAGCTGATTCCTGAAATTCACTTGGATCATTCAGGTGTGCAATACCCATCCTCATGGTTGTGTCAACCTACATAGACATATATTTTTAATATAAGTACATGCACATTTGATATAGTGAATTCGAAATACAAAATTCTAATTATAGTTTTTTAAAACATTATACATACAAGTGGCTCATGCGAGATGCCTGACAATGGAGGAGTGCTTGACACACCCTCTGGAGGATCCAATGTGGAAGTTGGATTACTTCCTTGAACCAACATAAATATTTAACACATGCTTAGGACTAAATTACAAATTAAAATCAAGTTAAAATTATTTAATATATATTTAAAAAATCAATCAAAATACCCCAAATGGGTGGCTGACATACACTTGTGTCAATGTAAAATAGAATCAATCAAAACATGTCATTGTGCATGTGGCCATCATCTACACCAAACAATTTGATTGTTAAAATATTACAATTTAATTGATATATTGATGTAGGAGCATCCAGTGGTGTAAGGGCAATCTTGCATCACCCAAAAAGAAGTTAATTCAAAATCATTGTAGTTTTTTTCATTTCTTTCCATAATTAGTGTTTTTGGTTCCATAATATCCAGAATAATAATGTAGGACTTTCAGTTTTTCCAAAACTGCTAAAAATAGCGACCTGCCTATTTTGGAAAGTGTACCTGCTATTTTTAGAAAGTTTGCATTTGGGCACATAACGAAGAAAAAACTTCAAGAAAGTTACATAATGGAAATATAAGACCTTTGGCAAAGGAATCAAGAAAAGATCATTTGTGAGCTGAAAGATATTAAAGTTTTTGTTTTCTGAAAAGCCCCTAAAAATTTTCGGAACGAGATATGAGGCACTAAAACTTCCCATAACGTCCCAAAAATTTGATGGAAATCCATTTCTGAATTTTTGGTGTGATAGATCACATTGCGAGCTTTCCGGCGCTTAAAACAGTTCGTCAATCAGACACCCGAATCAAAAGTTATGCTTCCCGGAAGTTGACCTACTTTTGATGGGAATTGCAAATTTCAAAATTTAGCTGGAGGCCGCCAAAAAGTGCTATTTATGACTATTTTGGGAACCCTAGGTGGTAGTAGAGTTAAGGGGGCCAGTGTAGAGTCAAGAATAGGTGGGAAAACAGAAACCCTAACTGATTTGGGGTTACAGAAGGTTGAAGATTCTCGAGTCTTGAGGTTGGGAAAGCTGTAATGTGTTGCAGCTAGTAGGGATTCATCCTCTGATTGTAATTGAGCTTCTGTAATGTAATGAGTTGCATAGTTCAATAAAAGAAAGTTCTATTTGCTGTGTTCAATATATTTTATTGTGTGTTTTGTGATTTACCCCCTTCATCAAGTGGTATCAGAGTGAGGGTTCCTGAGTGTGTAGACAGATCATTGACCGTGAGGCAGTTTGCACCAGGACCTGAGGTTGTGGGTTTGCTACGGAGACCAAGATGCATCCACGAAGAAATCATGTTGGGAGGAATGCTTTGAAGGAAGAGGGTTTTAGAGCCCTACAAAGGCAAATCGATGCATTGCAAGAGGAGCTATGAAGAGGGTTTGAGCCGAGGACAAGAGAAGAAAGTGAAGATGAAGTTGAAGAAGAGCTATCTGAGGAAGAACAAGAAGCTGCCGAAGATGCTGTAGAAGTAAGGTTGTTGAGGGTCATTTCAAAGATCAGAAAGAGGCCCAGGATTGAAGTTTCTACATATTCTAGAGATTTGAATCCAGAACAGCTTATTGATTGGATCAATGACATGGAGGAGTATTTTGAGTATGAAGATGTGGAGGACCCAGATCAGGTTAAGTTTGCAAAAACAAAGTTGAAGGGCCACACCAATATTTGGTGGAAGGAGGTCCAATTAGAGAGGAACAGAAGAGGAAAAGCAAAGATCACCAGATGGGATTGGATGGTGGAGAAACTGAAGAAGCAGTTCATTCCTGTGGACTATGAGATGGAATTGTTGAAGAAGTTGCAAGGATTGAAGCAAGGTAACAAGTCTGTTAAGGAGTATACAAAAGAGTTTTATAAAATTACTATCAAGACAGGCCATGCAGAGCCCAACAAGGAGAAGGTAGCCCATTACATTAATGGGTTGAGGCCGAGTATTCAAGAGGAGTTGAGCCTAGTCAGAATGACCACCATAGAAGATGCGTACCAGTTTTCCCTGAAGGTGGAAGAGAAGCTGAACAAAAGATTTGATAGCAAGCAAAGGGGAAGAGGTCAAGGTGGAAGGACTGGTGGAAGACCCTATGGAGGCCGTAATGAAGATCAAAAGAAAAGTGAAGAAATAGGCACCAGTCGAAATCAAAGAGGGGATAATACCTACCGCCCTCGTGACCAGAACAATGGTGATCAAAGAGGAAGAGGAAGAGGCAGACCTGGGCAAGGACCTGGAAGAGGAGGTTTTAGAGGACCTGTTTCCAATGTGGAGAAGAAGGGCATCGAGCATATGAGTGTCCGCAACATCAAGGAAGGAAAAATAGAAGACCTGAAGGTAATGCATGAGTTGCACATGTAGATGAAGATGCACATTATGAGCATTCTGAAGATGTTGAAAGGGGAGAAACCCTAGTTGTCAGAAGAACCTTGCTGAATAAGGAGAAAGAACCCAATCAGAGGAAGAGTTTATTCTGCACAAGGTGCAAATGTGAGGGTAAGTGTTGTGATATTATTATTGATAGTGGAAGCACTGATAATCTTGTTTTAGAGGAGATGGTTGACAAGTTGAAGTTGACAAGAAGAAAGCATCCGCATCCATATCAGATTGCATGGTTGCAGAAGGACCATAGAGCTTTGGTCAATGAGCAATGTTTAGTGAAGTTTAAGATTGGTGACTACCATGATGAGGTGCTGTGTGATATCATACTGATGGATGCATGTCATATGCTGTTGGGGAGGCCGTGGCAGTATGATAGGAGCGCCGTCCATGATGGCCGTGCAAACACATATTCCCTAACAAAGGATGGAGTTCGTCATAAGTTGAAGCCCTTGAAGGAGGTGGAAGAAAAGGTATGTAGTACTGCCAGAATTTGTTTGGTAGATGGTAGGAAATTTTTGGAGGGTATGAAGCATGAGCATCATTGCTTTGCATTGATTCCTAAGATTAGTCAAGAGAAATGTGAAGATGTACCAGCAGAAGTTTCAAATATGTTGGAAGAGTTCGAGGACATTATCTCTGATAATGTACCAGAAGGTTTACCACCAGTAAGGAAGATAAGTCATCAAATGGATTTGATACTAGGAGCCAGTTTTCCAAACAAGGCAGCCCATAGGATGACCCCTGCAGAGAATGAAGAACTAAACAGACAAGTTCAGGAGTTGTTGAGGAAGGGACTGATAAGGGAGAGCCTAAGTCCATGTGCGGTACCTGCAGTACTAGCACCAAAGAAAGATGGAGAATGGAGGATGTGTATAGACTCTCGAGCCATCAATAAGATCACGATCAAGTATAGATTTCCATTGCCAAGAATGGATGACATCATGGATTGTTTGAGTGGACCCAAGTACTTCACGAAAATTGACCTGAAGAGTGGGTATCACCAAAATTCGTATCAGAGAAGGGGATGAATGGAAGACAACCTTCAAGACAAAGGAAGGTTTGTATGAGTGGTTAGTCATGCCATTTGGGCTAACCAATGCACCGAGCACATTCATGCGGCTCATGAACGAGGTACTGAAAGAATTTTTGGGAAGTTTTGTTATTGTTTATTTGGATGATATTTTGATTTTCAATAAGACTTGGGATGAGCATTTGATGCATATCAGAAGAGTTCTAGAGAAGCTGAGGGAGGAGAAGTTGTTGATTAATCTGAAGAAATGCAGTTTTGCAAAGAAGAAGTTGGTATACCTGGGATTTACTGTCTCAGAGGAAGGTCTTAAGATGGACCCATAAAAAGTAAGGGCTATCATTGAGTGGCCTACAACAAGGAGTGCAACGGAGGTAAGATCTTTTCATGGTTTGGCAAGTTTTTACAAAAAGTTTATCAGGAATTTCAGTAGCATTTGTGCACCCCTAACTGAAACAATGAGAGGGGATAGAAAAGAGTTTAGATGGACTAAAGGAGCCGACAAGAGCTTTGATACATTGAAGCAGAAAGTTGTAGAACAACCTGTTTTGGCACTTCCAGATTTCAATAAGGTATTTCAGGTAGATTGTGATGCTAGTGGTAGTGGTATAGGAGCTGTTTTGAGCCAAGAAGGTAAGCCCATTGCCTATTTTAGTGAGAAGCTTAATGATGCCAAGAAAAAGTATTATGTTTATGATCAGGAATTTTATACAATAGTTCAGGCTTTGAAGAAATGGAGACATTATTTGTTGCCAAAAGAGTTTGTTTTATATACTGATCATTAGGCTTTGTAGTATGTTAATAGTCAAGGGAAGTTGAACCAAAGGCACTTAAAATAGGTTGAGTTTTTGCAGAGTTATACCTTTGTTTGAAGCACAAGAGTGGGAAGTCCAACAGAGTTGCAGATGCCTTGAGCAGAAGGCACAATTTGTTGACAGAAATGAGGATAGAGGTTGTTGGGTTCAATGAGCTCAAAAGTTTATATCCTGAAGATCCAGATTTTGCAGAGGCTTGGAAAGCTTGTCTAGAGCCTGTTACTTTGGACAGGACAAAATGGTTGGATTTCATAATCCAAGACGGCATGTTGTTTAGAGGAAGCCAGTTGTGCATTCCAAGGAGTTCCATGAGAGAACCTGATTAAAGAGAAGAATAGTGGAGGACTGGCTGGACACTTTGGTCGAGATAAGACCATTTCTATTGTTGGTGAAAATTATTATTGGCCACAGTTGCAGCAGGATGTGAGGAAGTTTGTACAGAGTTGCAGAGTATGTCAGATGGCAAAAGGAACAAGTCAAAATACAGGGTTGTATCAACCATTACCTGTACCAGAGAAGCCATGGGATGATATTAGTATGGATTTTATTCTTGGTTTACCAAGGACACAGAGAGGGCATGATTCTATTTTTGTGGTGGTGGACAGATTCTCAAAGATGACACATTTTATTCCTTGTAAGAAGACTAATGATGTTGTTCATATTGCAGAGTTATTTTTCAGGGAAGTGGTGAGACTACATGGTCTACCAAAGAGCATAGTTTCAGATCGAGATACCAAGTTTGTCGGTTATTTCTAGAGGACATTGTGGAAGAAGTTGAAGACCGATTTGAAGTTTAGTTCTGCACACCATCCATAGACTGATGGATAAACTGAAGTGGTGAATAGGAGTTTGGGTAACCTGCTACGATGCTTAGGAGATAAGCCCAAGGGATGAGATTTAATTTTACCACAGGCAGAATTTGCTTACAACAATTCTGTCAATAGGAGTACTGGTAAAACACCATTCCAGATTATATATGGCAATAGCCCAAGAAATGCTTCTGAGTTAAGGAAGCTGGACAATGGAGAAAAGACAAGTGCTAAAGCTGAAGACTTTGTAGAACATCTGAAGAATTTGCATGAAGAGGTGAGAAAGCACATTAATAAAATGAATATTCAGTACAAGGCTAAGGCAGATCAGAAGAGGAGATATAAGGAATTCTAGGTAGGAGATGAAATCATGGTTCACTTGAGAAAAGAAAGGTTCCCAATTGGAACATACAATAAGTTGAAAATGAAGAAATTTGGACCATGCAGAATCCTGAAGAAGCATGATTCAGGAAATGCATATGAGGTAGAGCTGCCAAGTGGGATCAATATTTCCCCTATTTTCAACATTGATGATTTATCAGAATATCATGAAGGTGGAACAGAGGATGGACCAACAGAAGTGCAGTGGAGTATTCCAGCATCTACTTCAATGGAGGAGATAGAAGAGATCTTGGATAGTCGTGTGGGAAGAAGTACTCGGAATAAGCAATATGAAGAATATCTGGTAAAATGGAAAGGAAGGCCTATTGAAGATTCTTCTTGGTTGTCTAAGGCAGAGGTTGACCATTTGGGTTTTCCTCACACAAACATCTGAGACGTGACAGGGTCACTTCTCAAATTACCCTAGGTGTCTGATGCAGGAGCATCTAGTGGTGTAAGGGCAATCTTGCATCACCCAAAAAGAAGTTAATTCAAAATCATTGTAGTTGTTTTCATTTCTTTCCATAATTAGTGTTTTTGGTTCCATAATATCTAGAATAATAATGTAGGACTTTCATTTTTTCCAAAACTGCTAAAAATAGCGACCTGCCTATTTTGGAAAGTGTACCTGCTATTTTTAGAAAGTTTGCATTTGGGCACATAACAAAACAAAAACTTCCAGAAAGTTACATAATGGAAATATAAGACCTTTGGCGAAGGAATCAGGAAAAGATCATTTGTGAGCTGAAAGATATTAAAGTTTTTATTTTCTGAAAAGCCCCTAAAATTTCTGGAACGAGATATGAGGCACTAAAACTTCCCATAACGTCCCAAAAAGTTGACAGAAATCTATTTACAGATTTCCAGTGTGATACTTCACATTGCGAGCTTTCCGGCGCTTAAACGGTTCGTCAATCGGACACCCGGATCAAAAGTTATGCTTCCCGGAAGTTGACCTACTTTTGGTGGGAATTGCAAATTTCAAAATTCAGCTGGAGGCTGCCAAAAAGTGCTATTTATGACTATTTTGGGAACTCTGGGCAGTAGTAGAGTTAAGGGGGCCAGTGTAGAGTCAAGAATAGGTGGGAAAACAGAAACCCTAACTGATTTGGGGTTACATAAGGCTGAAGATTCTCGAGTCTTGAGGTTGGGAAAGCTGTAATGTGTTGCAGCCAGTAGGGATTCATCCTCTGATTGTAATTGAGCTTCTGTAATGTAATGAGTTGCCTAGTTCAATAAAAGAAAGTTCTATTTGCTATGTTTAATATCTATTATTGTGTGTTTTATGATTTACCCCCTTCATCATATATGTTCATTAAAAACACGTGCTTAAAATTATTATAAATTCAACATGTGTACCTAGATATATATACCTGTGTCAAATGATCAGTGGGGTGATCCTCAATAATTAGAAAATCAACAAATGAATTGATATCATTAGATGCTCCACGTGCAACTAAAGTGGGTGCTGCCTAATCATGTCCATAACATAATTGATTACAACTCGTACACATATGAGGTGTCAACACATGTGGAGTGGTACTAGGACTAGCTCCACCATTAGTTCCTCCACGGTCTTACCCACTAACCCCATCTACTATCTTAGAAGTCTACTCATCGAGGCTAGTCGAGAGCACACTCAATGCTCCTAGTATGGATACCACCACACAATGCTGGATGGATACAGGAATGACAGTAGAAGGAGGGTTGACAAGAGGTTGAGTAGGCACAGGTCATTAGCGATCAACTCGTGCCCCTAACCTCCATTGTGGCATGCCGCCACCAACACCCTGGAGTGATCTGAAATCAAACTAATTGGGTTTCCTATTTATCACAAACTTTGCATATAATTTTTTCAATAAATAGAGAGGAACCTCACAATTAACATGACGTGGATAATCAAATACCATCACCGAGAACAAAAATTGGTAGACATCTCTACATGTCTACACCACCTAATTGATATTATTTTTTTGTTTGGGGGAATTGGTTCATTGGTGATGGGGTGCCTAAAATATTGAGCTAAATGGGCTTTTGTGATTTTGAGATCTAGGATCTCCCTATAAGAGAGGCCATCAGAATAAAGCTTCCGCCTCTCCTCTCTCCATAATCAAAAATTGTGTAAGTCCACATCAATGGACCTAATAGAATATACAACATTTTGCATCAAAGATGCAAAACACATTAGGTGAGGTGGCATAAATGCTTCGTTTCAAATGGCATTAATTTTTTCTTCGATGTAACTAATATTTTCATTAATTTTAGCTTGCAAGCAAGCCTCATCAGATCCAGGTGGGGGTAGAGGTGGGGGATTTTGATGTGGAGATGGAGGTGGAGGGTTTTCAGGTGATGGGGGTGGAGGTGGCGCATTCAGGAGATCCTCAATATCAAAGTTAATATCCATCATATAAAAACTATGAACCTGCATATACATAAATATACAAACAAGTACAAAATTAACTTTCAAGAATCTATATATATAAATTATAAATAAACATATCAAAAACTAGAGCTATTATATATGTTGAGAAATTACAATAAATATTTAAATTAAACGTACATGACTACATTTAAAAGAAAAATTAGGATCTACATATACATACATACATCATTCAACTTGAGCATACATACAAATTTCAAAATTTAAGATCTAACTATGTAATTTTAATACATGTACATACTAAAAAATAAACTGAAAACATACACAAAAAAGGTAATTTTCTAATAAAATGTGTAAGGCTCATTTATGTCTAAGGCATATAAAATTTTGTGGCTTGATACATACTTTAAATTGTTTACAAGGAATAGTGAAGTTTCCCCTTAAATCTTGTTTAATTAAATCCCTTTAATCCACATGTCATCTTTCCTGGGTACATAAACCATGCTAATCAAATGATTTTGTCCGAAGTTGACCAATTTTAATATATGTATCTTTAAGTTTGTAAAAACTTCAAGCATCTAACATTATACAAATTGATCAAATGTGAATGATCAATTTGACTATTATTAGTGGCTTAAGGGGATTAATGAGTAGATTTCAAGTTGTACCCACATGTCATCTTTCCTAGGTCCATAAACCCTAAACACTTAACCCTTAACCCTTAACCCTTAACCCTTAACTCTTAACCCTTACCCCTAAACCCTTAACCCTAAACCCTAAACCCTTAGCCCTAAACCCTTAGCCCTAAACCCTTAACCCTTAACCCTTAACCCTAAACCCTCAACCCTCAACCCTCAACCCTCAACCCTCAACCCTAAACCCTAAACCCTTAACCCTTAACCCTTAACCCTAAACCCTTAACCCTTAAACCCGAAACCTCTTAGGATGGGCCTTAGGAAATTTTCTAAAATCCCCTTGATCCATATCATTAGGTCCATAAACCATGCTAATCGAATAATTTTGTCCATAGTTGACCCAGTTTAATATATATCTTTAACAAGTTTGTAAAAACTTCAAGCATATAACATTATACAAATTGATCAAATGTGAATGATCAATGTGACTATTATTAGTGGCATAAGGGAATTAATGAGTAGATTTCAAGTTGTACCCATATGTCATCTTTCCTAGGTCCATAAATCCTAAACACTTAAACCTTAACCCTTAACCCTTAACCCTTAACACTTAACCCTTAACCCTAAACCCTAAACCCTTAACCCTTAACCCTTACCCCTAAACCATTAACCCTAAACCCTAAACCCTAAATCCTTAATCATCTACATCCTCTTAGGATGGGCCTTAAGAAATTTTCTAAAATCTCCTTAATCCATATCATTAGGTCCATAAACCATGTTAATCGAATGATTTTGTCCATAGTTGACCCAGTTTAATATATATCTTTAACAAGTTTGTAAAAACTTCAAGCATATAACATTATACAAATTGATCAAATGCGAATGATCAATTTGACTATTATTAGTGGCTTAAGAGGATTAATGAGTAGATTTCAAGTTGTACCATCTACATCCTATTAGGACAAGCCTTAAGCAATTTTCTTAAATCCCCTTAATCCACATGTCATCATTCCTATGTCCATAAACCCTAAATTGTAAACCCTAAACCCTAAACCCTTAACCCTTAATCCCTTAACCCGAAGCCCTAAACCCTAAAACCTTAACCATTAACCCTAAACCCTAAACCCTAAAAACCTAAACCCTTAACCCTTAACCCTAAACCCTACACCCTAAACCCTTAACCCTAAACCCTAAACCCTTAACCTTAAACCCTAAACCCTTAACCCTTAACCTTAACCCTAAATCCTAAACCCTTAACCCTTAACCCCAAACCCTAAACCTTAAACCCTTAACACTTAACCCTAAACCCTAAACCCTAAACCCTTAACCCTAAACCCTAAACCCTAAATCCTTAACCATCTACTTCCTCTTAGGATAGGCCTTAAGCAATTTTCTTAAATCCCCTTAATCCATGTCATTAGGTCCATAAACCATGCTAATGGAATGATTTTGTCCATAGTTGACCTAGTTTAATATATATATATATATAACAAGTTTGTAAAAACTTCAAGAATATAACATTATACAAATTGATCAACTGTGAATGATCAATTTGACTATTATTAGTGGCTTAAGGAGATTAATGAGTAGAATTCAAGTTGTACCATCTACATCCTCTTAGGACAAGCCTTAAGCAATTTTTTTAAATCCCCTAAATCCGCATGTCATCTTTCCTAGGTCCATAAACCCTAAATCCCAAACCCCAAACCCTTAACCATAAAACCTTAATGTTGGAATTAACTCAGACAACTGAGAGGGGGGGTGAATTAGTTGTCCCCAAAATTAATCTTTTATTCTCTTTTAATCTTCTAAAATGATTAATGATGCAAACATTAAAGCATATAACATCAACACATAAGTAGAAACATAATCAAAACATTTGACACCAAGATTTTTGACATGGAAACCCGATTAAGGGAAAAACCACGGTGGGGGTTAACCCACAAAATTTGTACCCTATTAAAAGTACTTAAAAAGGGGAAGGCACTTGCCTTTGGGCTCACTTCTCAAAGAGAGGCTCACTGTCTACAGAATTTATGTTTAGTACAGAAGGAATTAACTAAGAAATAGCATCTTCTTCATGCCTGGTTCAATCTCATTGAGTGCTTATAAAACTTCTGCACTTGTCCCAAATATTTCTTTACTATTACTTCATTCTTTACTGTTCTTGCTCCTCTGCTTCTCCTCTTCTCTGCTCTGCCTCTAATCCTTTCTTTGGATTTGATTAATTCACACAAGGATGATTTTCAACAACTCAACTACATGCCTTTATATGCTTCATCAACCTTGGAATAAACATCAAGGTCAGCACTACAATCTTTTGACTTAATGCAAATCACTAAGTTGTCAGCCAGACATAACTGGGACTCAAATCTTCCTTGATCAACACACCATGCTCCATCAAATTGCTCTTAGATCATCCGCAACACTCTTGAATCATCCGGTTGGCCAAGACTGGGAAAGAACAGCAACACCAAAAAGGAAATCTTCACCAACAAGCTCAAACTTCAATACGGACCTCCAACATAGCAGTCACACAATCTAGAGATCTCCACAAGCACATTTAAGTCAACAAGAACAACCACACCACTTCGCATCACCAGAATCACTTACATCTTCACACTGAACCTCAAGAACACATACTGCCATGACTCTCACACTAGAAAGATTGCTTTCAGACCTCCAAACCACAAACCACTCGAGTTGAGGGAATACACCAACATCCCAAACATTCCTTTAGATCTGCATATCACATTATGCTCATATCGGACCAATCTGGACCAACTTCTTACAACTCTGTCATCATTGAACAACTACAGAAACCTATTCTACTCAGAAGGCCATAACTTCGCCAAATCTTCATGTGGACCTCTCAAATCTCAATTGAAGCAACAAAAAACAATCCTATACAAACCCTTTAATCCACATACTCTGATCTTCACCTTACTAGAATTATTGATCACTCCTCTGCACTGTCTTCATTGTTTCTGGCAGAGAGATATGTTGACATCAATGACAACACATCAGGCACATATTTGCAACAATCTCTCCCTTTGTAATTGATGGAAACATATGATGTGAAAAACTAATTCAACCATCAAGACAAGAACTTCTCCCCCTTTCTCTTGTCACACCTGCAACCACTTTCTTCACTAGTCCCCCTTTCACCAACAACTACTTACTTCCAAATTTTTCACATGACTTCTCTCCCCTTTGACATTAATGGCAAAGGACACATATTTGCAATCATGTCTCCCCAAACTAAATTTTAGAAATTATATACTGACTACTCCCTCTGAGTAACATCTCAACACCAATCCAAATCACAAGATATAACTGTGAATTCCACAAAAATTAGAGTACAAATACTTGTTGTTATTGTACTCTTCTTCAGTAGTAGATAGACATATTGCCTCTAATTTTTGCTCCACCAAGAAACCAAACTCTTTCCCAAGAGAAATGCACAACCACTAGTACTCTTTTTGTTATTGACAACTCCTACCTAATCAACATCTTAGATCTACACCCAGTTAAGAGTGTAGACAACAATACCCATAGTCTCTCTCCAATAGGAATATGAAACATTTGCCTCCATCATCATGGTTCTAGCAGCCTTCTTGAAAGATCTGAATCATTCTAGGAGCAGATAAATGTCTTCTTATTCCATGCTTTTCACAAAATGCATTAAACTCATCGGGGGTAAACTCTCCACCATTATCAAATCTCAGATACTTAATCTTCACACCAATCTCATTCTCCACCTTATCCTTGAAAATGTCAAGAGCCTCTGACGCCTTTCATAAGAAAGTGACCCACACCATCCAGTAGTACTCAATCAACAACATCAAGTATTACTCTCTTTGCAAATCCTAACTTTAGCAGGACCACACAAATTAGTATGCATAGGTTCCAACAGACCACATGATAATTATTCTTTACTTTTGAATGTAGTTTACACTTGTTTGTCCAATTGATATTCCTTACACAAGCAGCTACAAGTTTTGGAAGATCACTCATAGCCTGAGTAGTACTTATCTTGACAAAGTTATCAAAGTTCACTGTTATCACCCAGATTTGCACCCTTGCATACAGTCGTAAAACCCTATGCAACCTGGGGTAACATTGGAATGATCTCGAAGTGTGGGACCTTGTAATTTGAGATCAGACCTCCAGAGATGGCTGGTTCCTTGCTCTAAGCCTATTACTGAGAGCAATGATACTAAACCTAGTGCTAAAGCTTGCAGAGAAAAGAGTTAGAAGGAAAACTGAAGGGGAAAAGAGGTGATACACCAGATTTAGTGAGTGATGGTGTTCATGGTGTGGGCACAACAATGATTATTTCAATACTGAGGGAGATTCACAAAGATTTAAGACTGGTTGAGGTTTTGGTATGAAGATGAAACCAGCAAAGGGGCCATTTTACCCACAGAATAGATTACAACTTTCAATTAAAACACAAAAATCTAGAAATAAAAGAGGCAAGAGTTCAGCATCTATTAATCATGAAGGCCCAGAAAACTATTACAATGCAGAGATATTTCATAGTAGAGGTATACCAACATAGCTAATTACATTCATTGGTGGGTGAAAGGAAGATAGCAGAGGCCAGATTCAGGCACAGTGAGTTGCATTCCCATACCCTTGCAATTACACTAAGAGGTCTGACTACAAAAAAATTGGCAGCATAACAGCCCCAAAAATCCACCACCCTCCAAAAGAGTTTACATGTCTTTTATAAGTCAGACTCCTGCCAGAAGGGCAAGGAGTTGCTAAATCATAGAACCAAGGCCATAAATGCTAGAAGCAGGAAAGTATGGGTAGAGGCATGGTGAATGGACATGGACCATGATGTCGCCAGGAGAAAATGCGGAACACGGCAGCCATGACGCTTGACAGGACAGGAAATGGAGAAGCAACCTCCAAAGTCGCCATCCACTACATAGAAATTGGTCCTGCAAGACAAAGAGCCCATGTGCCATGAATGCGCCTATAGAAATTCACCAACCCGAGCCACTGTGAGGAAAAAAAACCCCTCAAAACTTCAAGACGACCGCTGAAATGTCCAATCGACCCAAACATGCAAAGCCAAATCTAAAAAATGGAAAATGGAAAATCCTCCCAAAAACTTGCTCAAATGAAAGAGGAGACAAAAATATGCACTTTTGCCTCTTACAGCATGTCAAAATTGGTTGAAATGGGGAAGATATAGGTGGTCAAAGATCTGGTCAACTACCTATATATATCACTTCTGCATCTGTGTATATATCGGCCTCTGAAAATACCTCTGAACCTATCTTTGCATGCTTAGAAAACTTTGTATGTATCTCTACTCTTTTGGCGCCAAAAGGCCTCTGCAGTCACTCTAGAAAGATGCATTTGAAACTGCCTTGTATATGCAAGAGCCTTCAAATATGCATCCGCCACTGCCATGTGGCACCTGCTAATTTGCCGCTGCATTGAAGTTGGGACCCACTGCTGAGGAACTGCACCCTCCATCGGCCTTCGGAAAGACCCAAAAATAAGCTACCGATGCATCATGTCTGGCCAAAATCTCCCTTGTATATCAACTTGTACATGTGAAGATACAAGCAAACATACAAACAAACAGCACATGCAAACATGCATCTTGCCCTTTGTAATCACGACTTGTATATGCATACAATCGCCCTTGTATGTACGGGTCCTGCCAGTTGAAAATCCTTGTATCTGCCAACATACAAGCCACATACCCCAAAAACCATTAACTGCATTTGACCGTGCTATCGGATCCAGCTTGCATATCCACCCTTGTATATTCCTTATATATTGCAATGTACAAATGGCCTCATACATACAAATCAGACCCGAAGCCTGAATGAGCCAGAAATGATATTCATTTGAAATCCGGCTTGTATATCGCCAATGTATATTTGCTTTGTATATCCACGATATACAAGCCACTATTCATGTGATCCATTGTATGTAGAAACATACAATCTGCCTTGTATGTATCTTTGTATGTTTCGCTTGTATGTGCAAACATACAAGTGAAATATACATTCTCTTTTGTATATGCACCGACATACAAAACCCCTTGTATCTTGTGGACCCCACCATTGTCTTCTCCTCTGCATATGCAAAATATACAAGCTGCAGACCCAAAAATGACCCTCAGCTACATTTCATTGTTCTGCCGGGTCCACCTTGTATCACTTTTTCTTTGTATATTTCTGCATATGTGCAAATGTACAAACATCCATACATACAAATCGGACCCGAGACCTGAATGAGCCAGAACTGATATTCATTTGAAATCCGGCTTGTATATCGCAAATGTATATTTGCTTTGTATATGCAAATATACAAAACAAACATACAAGCCTCCACATGCAAACACAGAATCTTTGAGGAATATGCGATGCATGTACATTATACCTTGTATGTTCACTTGCATCTTTTCCTGTATATCCCTGATATATAAACCGGGAATATTCCCGCGGATCTGCGGAAGATCCCCAAAATGTATATGCACTTCCCTAGCCTGATATACATTCAAAAAATGCATAAAACTCATTTTTCTCAACATTTTCTAAGGCCGATGGAGATTTTCAAGCCCACCAAATGCACATTTGAACTGTATGTTGACCAAAACTTTGACCATGAATAACTTCTTTGTTTGGTCAAATTTCAGGGTGATGTAAAAAGCAAACCTACCTATTTTTTCAAGCTCTTTTCAATGGTAAGGTTTCTTAGGCAAGGCTCCATGGGAAATTTGGAAATTTTTTCTTATAGGGACTTTTCAAAGGATTTTCAAGGAAAATACCAGGTTAACTATTTTGGCTCTGAGCAGAGGAAAATAGGATAACATTTTTGGCGACCTCTATGGGGTGTTTGCCTACCTAAACAAATGATCAGTGTCCTGGTATTCATTGGGCATGGAGTCAAAAGAAACTGGAAGTGCCTTGACAAACATCTTGACCCCAAAACCCAGCATGACAACAATGAAGGACACAGGAAGACTAGGGGCCAAACAAAATGCTGACAGCAACCCGCAAACTGTGCTAGACAACACTTAGGGAAAACAAAGAGGCATCTAAACTATTGTACAGTAGCACTTATTGAAAGCATAGAGACCTAATCTACTAATTTACAAAGCACTCATACCTCCAAACACCTCTTAAGGTGTATCCCATTGACTGGGATAGGCAAATTTTGTCCATCCATATTTGACAACTGAAATGCATTGTGCTCCTTGCATTCGGTGATGAGAAATAGGCCGCTCCACATGCAATCAAATTTGGAGTGCTTTCCTGGCCTACTCTTTAATTCATCCCACTTGAGCACCAAATCACCTTCCTTGAAGCTTCTAGGGGTGGCTTTCTGATCAAAATTTCTTTTGGTCTGAAGCTGATGATACTCCACAGCCTTCTTAGCCTTATCTCTTATCTCTTCAAGTTCCATGAGTTAAGCATATCTGACCGCCATGGGGTCCTCCTCTTCAAACATTTCCAGTTGGTTCATGATGTCAAGAGCTGGCAGCTCCACAGATATAGGCAACCTTGCCTCTTTTCCATAAACAAGCATATATGGAGAGTTCCCAATGGACCTCTTGGGAGTGATTCTATCTGCCCATGAAGCAAATTTCAAATTAGTATGCCAGGTCCTCTGGTTATCCTCCATTGTTCTCTTGATGATTCTTATGAGGTTTTTATTTGTGGACTCAGCTAGGCCATTACCCTAAGGGTAATAATTTGATGAAGTGGCCAAATAGATCCCATTCTTCATGGCCCAGTTAGTTATTTTTAATCTGACAAAAGCCAAGGCATTGTCTAAGATGATAGATTCAGGTACCCCAAATCTAGCTACCAGATCGCTATAAAAGTTCAAAACAACACTTTCATTAGATTCTTTTAGGGCCACTGCTTCAGTTCATCTTGTGAAGTAGTCAGTTGCTGTAAGCACCCATCTGTGGCCTGTACTGGATGGTGGATTGATGGGGCCTATGAAATTGATACCCCACCTCATGAAGGGTTGCTCTATTTGAATTGGTTGCAGGGGCATAGCTAGCAGCCTTTCCTTACCTACAAAAATAGTACATTTCACACATTTTCTAGCCCATACATGGGCATCTCTAAATAAGTTGGGCTAGTAATATCCATCTCTCATTATCTTCTAGGCAGTAGTCCTTGGGGCAAAATGCCCTCCTGCTGCTCCATCATGAAATTCACACAGCACCCTATCAGTCTAAGCTTCATCAATGCATCTTAATAATACACCATTAAAATCTTTCTGGAAAAGGATGCCATTGATTAGAACGTATGGGGTAGACTGCAATCTAAAGTACCTTCTCTTGGCTCTATCTAACCCTGCTGGACATTCACCAGTTCGTAAAAAATGGATCATATTGTGAACCCAACCTGTGCCCGCTGCTGCTGTATTCATTTGATGCTCTTCTTCTACGGCCAGAAACGCCGCTTCTTCCTTTCTTGCTTCATTTTCTGAAATAGTAGCAAGTTGTTCATTGAGTCCTCTTCCTCAAACGAGCTTGGTTATTTTGATGTCCACGTCATACTCCATGACCCTGGTGATCGAACCAATTCTTTTCTCATTGACGTCTTTATTCAATAGGAACTCCTTCATGCCAGGGTGAGCGACCATTAAATGTATCTTATTATTAGAAATAAGATGCCTAAATTTTTTGAGGCTCCTCACCACTGTAAGGACGTGCTTCTCAATGAAGCTGTATCTCTGTTCATACTCTTCCAAGCCCTCGCTGAAAAAAGTAATAGGCTATTCGAACCCTTCATTTTGTTGTTGTACCAAGATTGCAAAAATGGTATCCAAACCGCCATAAGCATACAGAATAAAATCCTTGGAGAAATCAGGATTCACCAAGGTTGGCACAGCTGACAACACCTCTTTTATGGACTTGAAGCTCAGCTTGGCCTCCTTTGTCCAACTGAAAACTGCGTTCTTTTTTAACATGGACGTCAAAGGCTTCAGAAGATTTGCAATGTCTGGTATAAACCTTCGCAGAAAATTAATTCTACTAATGAAGCTTTGAAGTCCCTTCTTGTGGCTAGGTAAGGGCAATTCCAGAATAGCTTTTACCCTTTATGTATCAATGGTAATGCCCTCTTTTGACACAACGTGCCCTAACAGCTTACCCTCATGCACAACGAAAATGCATTTTTTGGGATTGAGAGATATTCTGAACTCTCTACATCTCTCAAACACTTGCCTTAAATGAAATAAATGCTTAGATGCGTTCTTGGAAAAAATAGTTATGTCATCAAGGTACACCAGCACCAATTCATACAACAAACCCTTGAAAGCCATGTCCATAGCTCTCTGAAAAGTTGAGCCAGCATTTGATAGGCCAAAGGGCATTCTCTTGTAGGCCATGGTGCCCCATTTGGTAGTAAAAGTAGTTTTATATCGATCCTCCTCCTTAACCAAGACTTGATTGTAACCAGAAAATCCATCAAGAAAGGAGAATCTCTCTGAGCCAGCCACTACCTGCAGAATTTGCTCCATTAAGGGCAACGGGTAGTGGTCCTTCAGGGAGGCCCTATTTAGATCTCTGAAATCAACACACAGTCTGATCTCCCCATTCTTTTTTCTAACAGGGATGAGTTTGGAGACCCAATAAGTATGTTTGATCGAGAAAATGATCTTTCCCTCGATCAACTTGGTCAGTTCTTTAATCATCAGGGGCTCTAGCTTCAGATTTAGGGGTCTTTGCTTCTACCTTACAGGTTTCGCCCCTGACTCTAATTCTATGGTATGCTGGGCAATGTGAGGGTCAAAACCCTTTAGGTCTGAATAATCCCAGGCAAACGCATCTTCAAATTCATGGCACAAAGCAATACAAGCCCTTCTGTCTGCAGCTGAGCAGATTTTACCAATTTTAAGGAGCTTACCTTTGAAAATTTCTAACTCCACGTAATGCTCCTCCTTTATTTGCATGCCAGTTTTGGTCTTCTTCATCTAATCATTAGTGCCAAAAATAGACTCTAGTGTCACCAGTCCCTTGGGCAACTAGTTTGTTCTCAGCTGGATAATTTGATCATTGCCATACTATTGTCTAAGCTTATCTTGGTTCACCACGGAGAATTCATCCTCTTCTAACAAAAAACGCAGGATTTGCTCATCACTCTCAAAAACTTGCCAATGAATGTCATTGTCAGGGATAGAGGGTCCATCCACTATTTTTACATGAGGCTGCACTTTCTCTCTTTGGATATCACTGGGGATGTCAAATTGAGCCCCAATTGTAGCCAACCTATCTGCTTGGTAATTATGATTTCTGGGAATAGAGACCAGATTGAAAGCATCGAACTCTTCAATCATGTCCCACACCCTATGCTTGTAGCATTTCAAGGTATCATTTTTTGTAGCATGCAATCCTCTCACTTGGTTTACAATGAGTTCACTATCCCCAAACACCTGTAAACAGCCAATCTTCCTCTTTCTTGCCCACTGCAATCCCTGGATTAACCCTTCATATTCGGCAGTGTTGTTGGTGCATGAAAAGGCAAAATGAAAGGTAGAAAAATACCTGTCACCAAGAGGAGACACCAGCATAGCACCACCACCAGACCCATTCCTACTTCTAGAGCCATCAAAGTACATCTTCCATACTTGATCTTGCTCCTCCGTTTGTAACTCTAAACTCTTTACAAGGCTTGGAATTTATGATTCTGGCTCATGCAGTATGTACAATCCCATGCCAGTCTCCTGCATGTGTTCTTTAGGACCATCAATAATATTTTCCAAGGCCCACTCTCTTAACAGTACCTCTGGTATGCTTTCAGCTTGCAGTTACTGAGCAGCAACATGCTCAGGATCATCAGAGATAAGGTAATTTGCATTAACGACACTTGGTGTGTAGGGCTCTATGTGGTGATTTGAAAGCAACTTAGATTTCAGGGTTACTTTGGTGCCATATCTGGTCCTAAAAAACATGTGGGACCAGTCTGAGGATAAATATCCTCCTATCTTAGTTGTGAACTCCCTTGATAAACACATGGCAAAATGGGGAGGTAGGTCTATTATGAACACTTCTTGAGTGATGGAAACGTTTGGATAGGTATGTAGGGTGAGGCTTAGGTCCCTTATGATGCCTACAGTGTTAACAGTTGTGCCGTCTAGTTGGATCACACCCTTAGTTAGGGGCTGGTAATTCAGTCCTAGTTGATCTGCAATCTTTTTAGGCATCACAAAACTACTTGCACCACTATCTACCATACAATTGTGCACTAGCTTATCTCCTATTATTAATGACACAGAATGGAAGTGATTTGACATTCTGGCTTGACTGTTTGCTGCAATCCTAGGGTGAATTGATAAGGACAGCCCCTGTTGGGTCAACATTTGTATCATCTGACACTTTTAAACTAGATAAAGCAGACTACAAAATGTCTTTTTGGCCCGGAATTGCCAAGGAATCCCACATGGACATTGTCACATTTGCCTTTTTCATATTCTCAATAATATTGAAAGGTGCAGCAACACTTACCTTCTGATGTGGCTTGGCGGCAACAATATTAGCCTATAACTGAGGCTGCTCCCTGGTAGTTGTTTGAGTATTTATTTGTAACACATGAGGAAATTGGGATGTAGGAGGATCATCTGGTCCTTTTTCTTTACTTGTTGTCTGATTCATTTCGTAACTTCTCCTTTTGGCTCTTGTGTTTGCTACAACTGGAGTGTAGTCTCTATTCGTGCCACAAAACTCATTTTCTTGCCAATTCATGAAGGCAGTATCGTGCTGGGGTTGTTCAATCTACTGCACAGTCCCCTCATTAGACGTGCTTGGCTGCGAAGTCACAACATTTTGTACTATCAGAGCTTGATTTATGGCTCCATTTGAGCATGCTGCTTGAGTGTGCGGCTGACTACTTGGAGAGCACCATTCATACTCAGATGCTAGGTTGTTTTGAATAAGGACGATGTCGCTGACGGCACTGGTGGATGCAGGATTGTAAGGCTGGAAAGGCCTCTGGTTAATGTTCTGCTTAGCCCCTTGATAATTACTCTGATAAGGTGGTCTATTGGCCTGCCAAGGCTGGTTTTGTCCCTGATTATGCTGACTTTGCCCTTAGCTATGTGGCTGATACGGTTGTCTATTTTGGAACTGCTGCCTCTTTATATTTGTTAGCTCATTACCAAAAGATTGTAATAATTCCTTGATCTCTTGCAGCTCAAGAGACTGATTTGGAGTAGCACTTTCTGACCTATTTGGCTGCAAATTAGCTGCTGGTAATGTTGGTGTGGCAGGTATAACAGCTATGGGAGGAACATATGCAGGGAAAGATGGCTTAATTGCGGGGAAAATTGGCAAAGGGGGCAAAAGGTGCAATTTTGCCAGCCTAAATGAGGTTGTTTTCAGCCCTAATGGCTATGGTATAGGCCTGTGGTAGGGAGAATCCTCCCATAGATTGAATCATGACAGAGATATCACTATTTAATGCTCTCAAAAAATATAGAAATGCATGGTCAGCTGTGGGCCTTACCATTGGTGGGATTCTATCCCACGTCTTTTGGAAACGGTGGTTAAAGTCTGACATGACTTCGTGAGGGGCTCTCTTGATTGTGGACAGCTGCTCCATCAACGACAGATGGTCTGATTTGTCTTCGAAGAAACTGCACAATTCTTCTCCCAAGCGATCCCATGAATCTATGGAATTCACCTGCAGACTTCTAAACCACTGCAGGGCTTTGCCTTTTAGGGATGCTGCAAGTAGCCTAATTGCAACATTTTCTTCTATCATGTGATGGACAACACATAGGTTTGCGATGTCCTTGATATGTTCAGCTGGAGTGGTCTAATCTTCACCATGAAAGAATAGTAGACTCTTTAGGGCAATGATAGGGATGTCATCATGTTCAGCTAGATTCAATGGGCTGCCTTGATTGAAAGCCACAAAGGGATGATTTCTTGCTGCATGAATCATAATGACTGAAGTCCTTGATGTGGTGTGAGCTCCAATGACAGGGGGAGTCGACTTGGCTCTCCTAGACTGCACACGAGTCCTCTTATGCTTTTCAGATGCTACCCTTCCTCTCCTGGGTGGGGATAATTGTAGATACTCGAAAGGTGAAGTGCTGCTCCTTGTAGGTATTCTTCTCATAAGCAGGGATACAATAGTTCCGCTAGACCAAAGTTGGAGTCACCAGATATGCAAAAGTTTCAACCTCTTACAGGTCTGGATATCACTGGCTGCACATCAAAACTAGTAACTAAAATGGATTACTAGAATTCAGAATTCTTGAATTGGGTTCCATCGGGCGTGCCAGAAACTGTTATCACCCAGATTTCTACCCTTGCATACAGTCGTAAAACCCTATGCAACCTGGGGTAACATTGGAATGATCACGAAGTGTGGGACCTTGCAATTTGAGATCAGACCTCCAAAGAAGGTTGGTTCCTTGCTCTAAGCCTATTACTGAGAGCGGTGATACTAAACCTAGTGCTAAAGCTTGTAGAGAAAAGAGTTAGAAGGAAAACTAAAGGGGAAAAGAGGTGATACACCAGATTTAGTGAGTGATGGTGTTCATGGTGTGGGCACAACAATGATTATTTCAATACTGAGGGAGATTCACACACATTTAAGACTGGTTGAGGTTTTGGTATGAAGATGAAAACCACAGAGGGGCCATTTTACCCACAGAATAGATTACAACTTTCAATTAAAACACAGAAATCCATAAATAAAAGAGGCAGGAGTTCAGCATCTATTAATCATGAAGGCCCGGAAAACCATTACAATGCAGAGATATTTCATAGCAGAGGTATACCAACATAACTAATTACATTCATTGGTGGGTGAAAGGAAGAAAACAGAGGCCAGATTTAGGCACAGTGAGTCGCATTCCCATACCCTTGCAATTACACTAAGAGGTCTGACTACAAAAAAATTGGCAGCATAACAGCCCCAAAAATCCACCACCCTCCAAAAGAGTTTACATGTCTTTTATAAGTCAAACTCCTACCAGAAGGGCAAGGAGTCGCTGAATCACAGAACTGAGGCCATAAATGCCAAAAGAAGGAAAGTATGGGCAAAGGCATGGTGAAGGGACGTGGACCATGCTGTCCCCAGGAGAAAATGCGGAACACGGTAGCCATGACGCGAGACAGGACAGGAAATGGAGAAGCAACCTCCAAAGTCGCCATCCACTGCATAGAAGTTGGTCATGCAAGACAAAGAGCCCATGTGCCATGAATGCACCTGCAGAAATTCACCAACCTGAGCCACTGTGAGGAAAAAAAACCCCTCAAAACTTCAAGACGGCCACTGAAACGTCCAATCGACCAAAACATGCAAAGCCAAATCTGAAAAATGGAAAATGGAAAATCCTCCCAAAAACCTGCTCAAATGAAAGAGGAGGCAAAAATATGCACTTTTGCCTCTTACAGCATGTCGAAATTGGCTGAAATGGGGAAGATATAGGTGGTCAAAGATCTAGTCAACTGCCTGTATATATCGCTTCTGCATCTGTGTATATATCGGCCTCTAAAAATACCTCTGAACCTGTCTTTGCATGCTTTGAAAACTTTGTATGTATCTCTGCTCTTTTGGCACCAAAAGGCCTCTGCAGTCACTCTAGAAAGATGCATTTGAAACCACCTTGTATATGCAAGAGCCTTCAAATATGCATCCGCCACTGCCATGTGGCACCTGCTGATTTACTGCTGCACTGAAGTTGGGACCCACCGCTGAGGCACTGCACCCTCCATTGGCCTTCGGAAAGACCCAAAAATAAGCTGTCAATGCATCATGTCTAGCCATAATATCCCTTGCATATCAGCTTCTACATGCGAAGATACAAGAAAACATACAAACAAACAGCACATGCAAACGTGCATCTTGCCCTTTGTAATCGCGACTTGTATATGCATACAATCGCCCTTGTATGTACGGGTCCCACCAATTGAAAATCCTTGTATCTACCAACATACAAGCCATGGACCCCAAAAACCATTAACTGCATTTGACCGTGCTATCGGATCCGGCTTGCATATCCACCCTTGTATATTCCTTGTATATCGCAATGTACAAATGGCCTCATACATACAAATCAGACCCGAAGCCTGAATGAGCCAGAAATGATATTCATTTGAAATCTGGCTTGTATATCGCCAATGTATATTTGCTTTGTATATCCGCGATATACAAGCCACTATTCACATGATCCATTGTATGTAGAAACATACAATCCACCTTGTATGTATCTTTCTATGTTTCGCTTGTATATGCAAACATACAAGTGAAATATACATTCTCTTTTGTATATGCACCGACATACAAAACCCCTTGTATCTTGTGGACCCCACCATTGTCTTCTCCTCTGCATATGCAAAATATACAAGCTGCAGATCCAAAAATGACCCTCAGCTGCATTTCATTGTTCTGCCAGGTCCACCTTGTATCACTTTTTCTTTGTATATTTCTGCATATGTGCAAATGTACAAACATCCATACATACAAATCAGACCTGAGACCTGAATGAGCCAGAACTGATATTCATTTGAAATCCGGCTTGTATATCGCCAATGTATATTTGCTTTGTATATGCGAATATACAAAACAAACATACAAGCCTCCACATGTAAACACGGAATCTTTGAGGAATATGCGATGCATGTACATTATAGCTTGTATGTTCACTTGCATCTTTGCTTGTATATCCCCGATATATAAACTGAGAATATTCCCGCGGACCTGCGGAAGATCCCTGAAATGTATATGCACTTCCCTGGCCTGATATACATTCAAAAAATGCATAAAACTCATTTTTCTCAACATTTTCTAAGGCCAATGGAGATTTTCAAGCCCGCCAAATGCACATTTGAACTGTATGTTGACCAAAACTTTGACCATGAATAACTTCTTTGTTTGGTCAAATTTCAGGGTGATGTAAAAAAGCAAACCTGCCTATTTTTTCAAGCTCTTTTCAATGGTAAGGTTTCTTAGGCAAGGCTCCATGGGAAATTTGGCATTTTTTCCTTATAGGGACTTTTCAAAGGATTTTCAAGGAAAATACCAGGTTAACTATTTTGGCTCTGAGGAGAGGAAAATAGAATAACATTCACACAACACAATCTCCTATGTCACAACCAACTCTGATCAATCTGAGGAATCAAGCAATTTCTTTGTCGGTACTAAAATGAAAGATTTTACCTCTAATCCTTTGTCAACCAACTGACCAACATTGAGAAGATTATGCTTCAAGCCTTTTATCACTAGACATATGAAGAGAACATCCACAATCAATCATCCATTCATCTTTTTCTTCAATCTGAGCAGCCAATACAGCTAGCTGATTTGGTAGGTACCAGTTCTTCTTCTTTGATAGTAATGAATCACTTATTCATTTCTAGAGGTACTTCTCATAACATGTCCATCATTTGTGACTCTTTCATCAGCAGCTTCTTGGACACAAAAGGATTTCTTCTAATCTCTAGGTCTGTTTGGTTTTGAGACCCTCTCCAGGCATCTTGATAAAAAAAGGGCCAATCTTATTGCAAGCAAAACATTTGAAAGGAAACTTTCCTTCATACTTACCAGATCCTTTTGGTAACCTTTGGCAAACATAGCTTCAAGATCAATAAGCTTTGATTCATCTTCTTTAAGTTCGTTCCTTGCCTTCTCATATCTGCTTAGTCTTCTTGGAGAGCATTCACTTGAAACAAATCTTTGTTTACCCTTTCCGGAACCACTGGCCTTAAATGTAAATTACTAATTTAGGAAGAGAAACACCAAACTGATTCACCAACCAATAGATCCCTTAAAATATCAATCATAGTCCTGAATTCCTCAATAGCAGTAACCTTATGCTTGTATTCAGCAGGTAAGGATCAACAATCTCTGATTCTTCCAAATTTCCACTAGCACACCTACTTTTGATGTGAAGAATGCATTTGCCCTAACTCTTCTGGATACTCAATTTCTTAAAACAATTTCTCATAGATAGATTCACAAATTGCCACACCAACTTCTTTTCTTCCAGAACTTCTTTTAGATGAAATGCAATAGGACATTCGTATTCTTTCACATGTCAGATCTAGGCATCCACTTACTGGCAGGGGAGATTAGATTTTCAATTTAGTTCCCCCTGAGCCAAAGCTCCTAATTCTAATTCTAGAGGAATTATCAGCACCTGATTCTGGTGTAGACCCATCACCATTATTTATTTCATCTTTCTTCACCCAAGTCTTGTTCATTTCATTCTAAATTTCATTCACATCTACTTTGCCCTTGCCTTTATCTTGTCTTTGCTCATTTTAGTTTCTGTTTACCAAACTTTTCATATCATTATTCCTGCTTCTACTGAATCTTGCAATATGACCGAATCTATTGTAGTTAAAGCACTTAACATTTCCTTGCCCATTTACTTGACTTCCTTTTGATCTACACTGATTAGCCTTGTGTCCAAATTTATTGCATGCAAAACATTTACCATTGAAAGAAGTGCCTCTGTAGTTAGAGTTATTCTTCATCATACTTCTGCACTCATTAGATTTATGACCATGCCTTTTGCAATTGAAGCATTATCCAGAGAAGGATGGATTATTTTGATTTACTCTACTTCTGCATTGAGTGGCTCTATGACCAAATTTATTATACTTGAAACAATTTCCATTGAATGATGGATACCTCTGATCATTAGGTTGTCTTACCGGAGGTCTTCTAGGTCTATTTCTCTCATTTCTTGATTGATAATTTCTTTGTCCGGATCTGGAGCTTTCACCTTTCTCATACCTAAGACTATCATCAGCCTTTTTCTGATCCTCAAGTATTGCTTCAAGTTTAGTTGAACTTATCTTGAACTTCTCCTATATTCATTTGCAACTTCTAGGTCATGTCTGAGAATGACAATTTGCCTTTTAAGATCTCTTTCATTATCTCTATTTTCTTGTAGATCAAACTTTAGATGGCCATCTATACTGTCCAATATGTAGCATTCATTAGTTCTTTCTTTTAAAGTTTGATTCAGGTCTTCCTCAGTCTTCTTCCTTTTCTCAATTTCTTTGGTTAGCCTCATTGCCCCAGATTCCATCTCAACTTTCAGAACAACAACTTCTTTTGATAGCTTCTCACATTCCTTTGTCTTTTCTTCCAAAGCTTCATTCATGCCATTTTCTTCAGGTGAACTGGATAGCTGCAGAAGTACCTCCTTTTTCCTTTGCATAGATTTCTTTAATTTATCTTTTAACATTTCAATGGTATCATCAATATCTTTAAGTTCACCTCTTAGATTACTAATTTTTTCTTTAGACTGAACAAGCTCTTCTAGGGCCAACTGAAGTTGATCTTTGAGTGAACCCATTTAAAACTTACTCCAAGATCTTTTCCCCAAGCTATTAGGCTTCTCAAAGGAACCTTGCTTTGATACCAATTGTTGGAATTAGCCCGGACAACTGAGAGGGGGGGCTGAATCAGTTGTCCCTACAATTAATCTTTTCTTCTCTTTTAATCTTCTAAAATGATTAATGATGCAAACATTAAAGCATATAACATCAACACATAAGCAGAAACATAATCAACACATTTGACACCAAGATTTTGACGTGAAAACCTGGTTAAGGGAAAAACCACGGTGGGAGTTAACCCACAAGATTCATACCTTGTTAAAAGTACTTAAAAAGGGGAAGGCACTTGCCTTCAAGCTCACTGTCCAGAGCTCACTACTCAAAGAGAGGCTCACTACCTACAGAATTTATGTTTAGTATAGAAGGAATTAACTGAGAAATAGCATCTTCTTCATGTCTGGTTCAGTCTCATTGAGTGCTCATAAATCTTCTGCTCTTGTCCCAAATATTTCTTTACTATTACTTCATTCTTTATTGTTCTTAATTCTCTACTTCTTCTCTTCTCTGCTCTACCTCTGATCCTTTCTTTGGATTTGATTAATTCGCACAAGGATGATTTTCAACAACTCAACTACATGCCTTTATATGCTTCATCAACCTTGGAATAAACATCAAGGTCAGTACTACAAGCTTTTGAATTAATGTGAATCACTAAGCTATCAACTAGACATAACTAGAATTCAAATCTTCCTTGATCAACACACCACACTCCATCAAATTACTCTTAGATCACCCGCAACACTCTTGAATCATCATGTCGGCCAAGACTGGGAAAGAACAGCAACACCAAAAAGGAAATCTTCACCAATGAGCTCAAACTTCAATGTGAACCTCCAACATAGAAATCACATGATCCAAAGATCTCCACAAGCACATTTAAGTCAACAAGAACAACCACACCACTTCGCATCACTAGAATCACTTGCATCTTCACTCTAAACCTCAAGAACACATACTGACATGACGTCACACTAGAAAGATTACTTTTAGACCTCCAAACCATGAACCACTTGAGTTGAGGGAACACACCAACATCCCAGACATTCCTCTAGATCCACAAATCACATTATGCTCATACCGGACCAATCCGGACAAACTTCTTGCCACTCTGTCATCACTGAACAACTATAGAAACCTATTCTACTCATAAGGCCATAACTTCACCAAATCTTCATTTGGACCTTTTAAATCTCAATTGGAGAAGAAACAAACAATCCTATACAATCCCTTTAATCCACATACTCTGATCTTCACCTTACTAGAATTACTGATCACTCCTCTGCACTATCTTCACTGTTTCTAGCAGAGAGATATGTTGACATCAATGACAACACATCAAGCACATATTTGCAACACTTAACCCTAAACCCTAAACCCTAAAAACCTAAACCCTTAACCCTAAACCCTAAACCCTAAACCCTTAACCCTTAACCCTAAACCCTAAACCCTAAACCCTAAACCTTAAATCCTTAACCATCTACATCCTCTTAGGATGGGCCTTAAGAAATTTTCTTAAATCCCCTTAATCCATGCCATCTTTCCTAGGTCCATAAACCATGCTAATGAAATAATTTTGTCCTAAGTTGACCAAATTTAATATATATATCTTTAACAAGTTTGTAAAAACTTCAAGCATCTAACATTATACAAATTGATCAAATGTGAATGATCAATTTGACTATTATTAGTGTCTTAAGGGGATTAATGAGTAGATTTCAAGTTATACCATCTACATCCTCTTAGATCATCCCTTGACAATGAGTAGATTTCAAGGGGATTAGTGCTATTATTAGTGGCTTAAGGGGATTTTATGATCATCCCTTGACAATTACATGTGGTTTGTCTACCTTTAGAAAACATATAATTGTTAATGTGATGTGAATTCTAGTTTTGTAGGGCCATATTTTGTTGAACTATTGTTGTAGGTTCATTATTGGTTGTTTCAACCCCCTACCTATAATTAATTGATAGTAAATTTTTCATTTTACATATCCTAATTTTTAAAATGTATTTAGGAGGTAATTAATAACATATGATGGCCTCCTATTGTTAATTAATAACTATAACCTTACCATTTTGATGAGATATTATTGATTTCTATTGATACTTGTGTATGGACTCCTATTGATAAATTTTGTAGAAAGATTTTTTTTAAAATGACACTTCTTCCTTAATCTCTATAGCTATTTAAATAACTATTCTAAATGATTCTCTACTTACATGCACTACCAAATTTAAAGCCTCCTTAGTATCCTTTTAAATTCCTACTCAAGTTTCTCAATTCTTTCCCTATACTCTAGCATACCTTTCCACATAGAGGTCCTTCAATGCTATTGATTTTATCCTTTATTTCTATTCCCCCCATAATCTACTTATTCATATCTAGAATCATTCCCATATCTAAAATATTCCTTCATCTACCTCCTTAAGCAATTGACCATCATTAACAGGTTGATTACCATTAAAATATAAAATTTCGCATTTATCCTATTACTCTCAATGAAATACCATTTTATCAATTAGTTTGAACCATTGAGACTTAAAAACAATAATCTATATTAGAATGGTTTAATTTTACAAACTCATTTGGATCCTCCAAACTCTCAAGGTCCTCACAAGTAAGAATTAAATTTATAGATTGGGTGGTAGGGATTAGACACACTAGGGAAGATATCTATGAGATAAATTATATGATGAGAATTAAATTAATAGATATGCCCTAAGAATTAAATCACTCAAATCAAATTGTGGATTTTACAAAGAGGATAGCTATGTTTTGAATGTTCTCTCTTAGTCAAGTCATTTATTTATTTGAGGATAGCTATATTTTGAATGTTCGCTCTTAGTCAAAGTTATTAATATCTAGTATTATTTTGTTGGTTGTTGCATATTTAGGATAAATGTTTCCTTATCTAGTGATTCCTAGAGTAGATGCAACTTTTATAAATACATTATAGTTGCTCATTTAGGATGAAATTTGGTTCTAGCCATGGATTGACATTTTATTCCTATAATTCAAATTGAACCACATGGATATATTGCATTAATGACATGGAATAAAATATCTCACATGAGCATTAAATTTGTAAATTTCTAGGTAAACTTAATCCCCTTAAGCCATTTGAGGAGGATAAACTCAATGAACAATCATATTTTAGGAGGGAGTATTAGATGCTCCATTATCAATATGATTGAATTCCAACATATTCCTAGATCATGGTTTCTATCAATTTTATTCTTCTACCTTGGATCTAATGTGTGATCCTAATGATATGGACTAGGTGTATGTAGGGAACGATAAGATTATGACAATGTGTGATTCTAATTTTATATTTTAATGTGAAACTAAGTAATTAGTCTATAGGTTTGACTAATTTGTATCTTATTCGTAATTCAACATATCTACAAACCTCATAGGGATTACGATTATAAAAAAGGAATATATACTAGCACTTGCATCTAAAGGAGGTTCAAGGATTACGCTAATAGAAAACTATATCTACATATTTTAATATGTTAGAGAGTAGGTGTTTGTGCATGGGTACATATGGATGCCATGTGCTGCAAATTCTAATTGTATGTGGCTAGATCAAACAATTAATAATAAGTGCTAAATAATGCAATGAAATAAACTTAGACAAATCTAGATTTTTTTCTCAAAGAAATTTAGTATTATTTGATTTTGAAATATTTGCATACAGATTTAAAACATAAAACAATGCAAATGAAAAAATGAAACTAAAACTAAAATGGCAGTCACTTTACCATTAAACGGTAACTAAAACTTGTTTTTCAGTTTGCAGGCATGATTGAATCTCATTTTAGGGTTCATATTTTTGTTTGAAGGGTAAATATTTTTGTTTCAATTTAGTTTAGGGTCATTTTTTGTGTGTAGGGTAATTGTTTTTAGTTTAAAATGAATGTAGGTTTTATATGCTTTACAGAAGATTCAAACCAAATTTAAAACCTAATTTACAAAAATACAGAAAATAAACTCAAAATGCCAATTACAAATATATACAAAATGAAAAAAAAAGGGGAAAAATAACTAACATGGACTTTTGGATGGTTGGAAATGGTGCTCTAAAACTTGGGATCCCATTCTGGTTCTCCTTTGGTTGTTGCTAAAAATGAGCTCATAGGCCTTTTTAAAAAAATAAATACTTGTAGTGCCCCTCATTTTGGCTTTCTGATAGTTGTTCTGTTTAGACATTATGACATTTTGGATTTACTATTGATGATGATACTTGTTTATGACTCTGATGATACTGGTTGACTATGGTTTTATGCTTATAGTATGGATAGTTAAAAACTCATTTGATCATGTGGATAAATCTTAACATGTGTTTATCTAATGATGTTTTATATAGTTGTTTAGTTACTAACGAACATGTATAATGTGGTTACTTGTGATGTGATTGGTGGAAGGGATAGTGTCACATTACTCACACGTGAGCACCCTGTGATGCTGTGATTCCCTTCCGCGGTGTGTTGATTTGATGATTATATATATATATGCTCGACCCTTTTCATTGGCTACAGGTTGCAAGTACCAGGCATCGACTCCACCTGAATTGGCAGGTCTGAGCGTCCCTTATACCTAATGGAGAATGGTGGTTCAAAGATGACATAAGGTCCCTTAGCTTTACATCATTCTCGAAGAGGATGAGTTGTCTTGTTTTGTAATCTCATGGTTGGTCGGTTGGGTTAATGGTCAGTCATTCTGGTTGAGGCCATCTGTTTTGTCTGGTATGTGGGTTTTCAGGTTGTATTTGCATGTTATTGTTTTGATTAAGTTGCTTTATAAGATAGAAATTATTGGTCCACCTTGGTAAATAAATAAATAATAATATTGAGGTAAATAAAATATTTTAATCTGGGAACTTAATTAATAATTTCAATGTGAACAATAATGTCTAAACCAAGCAAAATATTTTGTTAGTGCCCATAAATAGATTTATTGTGTGTGGGTGTTGTCATTAGATATTCTATATTTTTAATTTAAAAGCCTTAAATATTGATATTTGTGGGTTGTCGCATGAAGAAAATAATAAAAATTTTAGATTGGAAGAATCTCTTTGGTGGGAGAGAATTAAATGAATTATGTTCTGGAAAGAATCTAGGAGAAGGTGGAGGTCATTAACGGAAAAAGGAATTTATGGCTATTACTATTTTTTTTCTCTAGAAATGAATATTTGAGGGGGAATCTCTCTCTCTCTCTCTCTCAGGGGGGACAGAGTGATTTGGGGGAGAAAAATTTTGGGAAAAGGGGGGCTTTGAGGAGAGGATTTGCAGAATAGCGAGCTTGGGGGGAATATTGTTTTTTGGGTGTGGAGATTGAGGAGACTGGTGGTAGCTACCACTCTTGGGATCTGACTTCAAATCTCAGCCCAGCTAAACTTTAGACCAGGTTCTTTTATTTCTTTGCATGAACCCTTACTAATAAATGTTTTGTCTTGTAGACTAGAATCTAGATTATTGCTCTGAGATCATTTCTGTGTGTTTTTTTTAATCAGTTCTACTTTGCTGAGGCAGCAAGTATTCAGGGTTGAGATATCAATTTGATCATTCTATAACGTTTGCTTGATCTATATGTTGAATTTGCTATAGTAAAAAGCATTTAAATACATTTGTAAAGGTTTCATAGTAAACGATTAGATTTTACCAATAACCTTCTTAAACTTATAACCCTTGGTCACAAGTGGACAATAGAAATATTTTTCTTATTGTCTTAATGATTAGATTTAGTGCGAATATGATGCACTTTCTACTCAAATTTAACTCACGTTGTGGGCAAATGCATGCCGAATGATTATCTGGACTCGTAGGTCGTTCATGTTGTCGTTGCCTCGAGCCTCCATTAGTTACTAGCACTAATCAAGTTAGCCTCTAATATGTGGTTTCATTATGATAGGAGTTTTTATATAATTATCTCTTTTTGATTCTAGCAATCTGTAGTTATGAAAACCCTAAGTAGTTGTCTCAGCCAGCTTGTCATACATACATTACTCTTTGGTTAAGTTTCTAAAAATAACGACATGACTTAAGCATTGTTTTTAGATATTGTTACCCAGTCACCTTTTTATTTTATGCAATCATTTGTAGATTAACTAGTGGGATTAGGGATGCATGGTGTCAGTTGCGTAGTAATCGCTTTTGCTTGAAAATTTCTTAAGCCTACATAGCAAATCTGTTAGTTCTTATGCTGCAATCAATGCACTCCATCTGACGATATCTTCTTGAGGCCTTTTCTTTAGCCAGTGTGCGATTCTTGTCTAAGCCTCCACAAATGTTTCGGTTGGAAAGTTTCTAAAGTTTTTTTTTATAATCCATTGCTTCTATTTATATGTTTTGCTCAAGAAAAGTTAAGCCTATTAGTACCGTTTAGGTAATCCGTAATGTTTACTTGTTGTAAGAAATGAATGTAATGTGTGGGGTCGATAATGCGTTTAGGATTAGGATCACTTTATTCCTATCCTTTTTACCACTACTCCTACTGGTTGCTCTCCATTGAATCCATTGGAGACCATGATGTAGTTGACTGTAAACTCCCCTATCATCCTCTTGCACTCCGTCTTGAGATCTGTCAACTCATTCTTCATTCCCAAAGGGTTGGCAAGGATCTAGCAGTCATCCTAGGCTCAAACAAATATAAAAATTAGGTTGAAGGCCTTATCATAGTGAAGCTGAGAGAATTCCAATATTGTCATGGTTTTCAAGCAACTATATTAGTATCATGCTAATAAGGCGCAGTTTGAGTTAAGTCTTGTCGCGTCTGTTGGTAAATATAGGAGAGATTTGATTTGAAAGTCCACAAATGCATGCTAAATTCTTATCCACATGTCAAAGCAAGTGGCAAAAGAACAAGAAGTCTTATGGCTAAAGCACCAGTAGTGCTTTTGTCAGTGGTTTTTTTGGAGTTTTATTATTAGTGCCTGGTAGAATTTGATTTCAGTAATGCTTTACCTAAGTCGATCCTAGTTCTAGAGGCCCATCTAGCTGGTAGAATTTCACCAACTCAATGAGTAGAGTGGAGCTTATGACCCCTCAAATGGGTACATGCAAAATGAAAACAGATGCAGAAAAGTAGATATGTGATATTAGCAACATGGTATTATCATGATCATTATTTGTTTAACTTCAAAATTGACATCTTAATCTATTCAGAGATTGTAGGGGTGAAATCTAACCAAATTG
Source organism: Cunninghamia lanceolata (assembly GCA_027924645.1). Classification (NCBI taxonomy): domain Eukaryota; kingdom Viridiplantae; phylum Streptophyta; class Pinopsida; order Cupressales; family Cupressaceae; genus Cunninghamia; species Cunninghamia lanceolata. Next base: position 1,798,222 of record BSBN01001318.1, on the reverse strand, counting down.
CTTAACCTCTACGACTAAGTAGATCCTTGTGTATAAATATATCTAATGATATTAAGTAAAGGATTAAGTGATTATATAAAAGTGGTAGTGATTTCTAAAATCAAATATAGTTTAAATATTATAGTAAAATATCTTGTTATTGAAATTTATAGGATGTAATTATGGGGTTTATTAATATTAAGATAAAATGGGATAAATGAACTTAAGTTAATTATTACTTATTTTTCTTTATAATGTTTTGATATGTTGAAATTTGATCAATGGGATATGAATTTTTATATGAATAATGGAAATTTGTTTTATAAATCTTGTTTTTAGAAAATTGGATTGTTGGGAGCTCATTTGCAAATGTAAAAATTGTGTAGTCTGATTATAGGTCTTAATAGGCTATGGGTATGATGTCAAGGTTTTGTTTCCAGAGACCAAGGTTATGATGTCTTATTTTCATGCTTATGTCATGTTATGTTAAAAAAAAATGTATCGTTGAGTGGTCATAAAGTCCGTCTTGAATGTTGTGGTTCGTTGTTTGTATTGGGCATGTGTCAAGATATTGTGTTGAACCTTGTAATGGGGAGACATCTATAATAATAAGGAGATTATGTTGTTCATAGTTGCCTCACATAGAAGCTATGGATAGTGCATTGTGAAAATTTGTCCTATGACTATGTTGAAAATGCAAGAGGGTTAATGCCTTACATGGCTCATTTTACCATGATTATTGATATGCTTGTGGAGTAGGGTCTTCTAGATGCAGATAGAGGAGTGGCTCTCAATGGGAGCCGGAGCCCAAAGTGGCATCCTGGACAACCCATGTGGGATTTTTCTAATTAAGTGATAACCTAATTAATAAATTAGGGGGCTGGGTATTATACATATTAACGTAAGATAATTAGATGCCTCACTCATAACTTAAGTGCTCGTTCAGGCTTGAGATGAGATGGGAAGGCCTGGAATGGCAAAATCAACTACCTTGTCCACACGAAAGGTATGTTGATTTCACGTGAGTTTGTATGGGGGCCCGGGGTCGGGAGAGGCTACCAAGATAACCCAAGATGGGGGCCAGGGCCTAGGAAGGCCTACCAGGACAACCCATGACAAACCTCATGATGACACTCTTGTCTACTGTAGTCTAGCATTCCCTAGTTGTCCTCTTTTGATGTGTGGTTGCCTCTAGAGTAAATTTCTGAGTCATGTTCTATGTGGGTTGTAGTCGTTTGTAGTCTTTGTGTTGTTAATTCCTTGTCAAGATGACTATTCATGTCATGGGACCATTTGTCATCTCCTAGCACAAGGGGTGGACCTCAGGGTTCCACATGGTCAGGTGGTTGTGCTCTTCTCCATTGGTCTCTTTGCTGATGTTCGAAAGCTTGAGGATTTATCTTGTAGTGGATCTCTACCTTTGTTCAGTCGAGGTGACAGACATTCATGATATGTATACTAGTTTTGTCATGTATCTTTATACTAATGTAAGCAACATAGTTGCCATTGTAATATTGTATTCGTTTGTAAAGAAGTTTGTAAAACATATTGTAAATTCATATATATCTTGATGTTGTTAACTGATATCGTACTAGAAAGTTTATGTCAATTCAATGCATTTGGTTTTAGATTACTCATGGATAATTATCAAATTATGTTAGTATTTAATAATGCAGTCATGTTATCCTGAGAGATTAAAGTTAAATTGTGTGTTAAGTGATTATATGATTTACACTTTGTTATTATTTCTTTAAAAAAAAAATTGCCCTTTTGTAATGCATAGTTAAGCTTTTCTCTAGGGTTTCGTGGCGGGGCATTACAATACTTTTCCAAAACAAGATCTCATTCTAAATGGGATCCTATTTCATGGTTCTAGGCTCAGGATCCCACTATGGAACGAAATTTTGTTTTGATTTTAGGCTCAAGATCCTGATCCATAATGGGATCTTGTTTTATAAATAACGGGATCCCATTTTGTTTTGCCTGATTTCAGGTTTCTGGCTAAGTCTGAAACTTCCACGAGAAGTGGACTCAACTTCATGCTTTTACCCATTCATTGATTCAAGGGAGTTCATGCTTAGATGTCACATGCCCTAATACACTCGCACATTAACATAGTAGCATTGTTGGGGAATCTAGTTGCATCATTAGAGCATACATCAAAATGCATCACCTTGGAACTATTATATGGTTGCTTTCAATTATTGAACATTGTTCCAAATTTAATGAAATGGTCATCTTAGGTGTGTGACTGAGAAGAACAAAACCCTAAAAATTCAATAGATTCCTTAAAATCTTTTCTAAACAATGTCAATCCTTACCAATATTCAAACATTAGAAGATTGAGGTGATGAAATTCCAATAGCCAAACTTCTAATAAATTTTATTTCTAAAGGTATAGGGTCATGTCCACATACTAGTTCACTTATATAGGTGTTAGTGAACAGATTTGTCCTTCGAATATAGTTTTGAAAAATGACTCAGAATGCCCAGAAAGAAGAACTATCAGTACTAACAGTTGGAGAAGTTGCCATTGAATTGACAACTTTCCTCTGAATTTTGGAGGTACAACTCCCTCTTATGATATGCAATGAATGGAAACGCGGGGGTATGCTTTTAACCTGAAAGCAGAAAAGGAAAACAAAAAGTTGTGCATAACCATGACACAGATGCAATGGATTAAGTTGACTAGTGAGGATGCATATTAGATGACACATAGTTCACATATCCCACAACTCCAATCAGTAAACAAGAAAAGATGAACAACAGACCATTTTCAAAAGATGATTTAATCTTGAATTCACAGTTTCAGAAATAAAACATCAACACAATCTGGCATAGCAAATATAATATTGAAGATCAATTACAGAGACACAAAGGACATTTACAATCAAAGAGAATATTAATAAATGGAAGGATTTAGAAATAATCCCCTTATTCCTCCAATATATAAGTTTAAAAACTTCACATCTGATACAACAAATTGTACTTGAAAAGAAAACCTACTTCGTCCTTCCCCTATTCCCGAGCTGGAAAAAGATCCCCTCTCATGCTTCTAGATTGCATATTTATAGATTTCCTGGTAACCTTTCAGTTCTCGTAACAGCCTCCCCGAATGAAAAATAAAGCATTTCCCTTTGTAATTTCTTCTTAAAAGAAAGTTACAATAAAACTTCTATTTCTTTCCCGTAACTAATTATTGGGAAACTTCTCATTGCTTCTAATTCTATCTTGAGGAAAGGTGACTTTTGGGATTCCATCGATTCTAGTTATTTGGTCAATAATTTGTTTCCCCCAATTCCTAGTTACCCAGAAATATTTAAACCAAATCACAAAACATGAAGTATAAAACTTGTATAAGGCCTAAACAATCTCCAATTTTGACATCTCCCACTACTAAGCAACACTAATTTAGAAAGAAGCCAGTAGTACACACTAATTACAGTGATGACTAATAGTGCCAAAAGACACTTCAATGAAAAGTGAAAATAACTAACACCATGATTGTGTAACAGATTAAGTCCATGTGCAGTTCTCTACAGCTTAGCTCCAACTACATTGAGTTGGCCATTAACATTGATGGATGTAAATTAATGCTTCCTTTTTTATCATTACCCTTTGTTCTCTATGGCATTATCAGGTTTAGCAGTTTTCAATTTTTCATTACGGGTCTCATCTTCGCTAGCTGGGGTGGCGCTGTGAAATTTAGATTCACTTCTACAAACTACATTTGCTCAAAAGTTTCAATGCCTTTTCACTGTACAACTTTATACATTTCTTGCTATCTTTGCATTCAATGAGATCACATTTCTTAGAGGCATTTGCCAAACAATTTATGTGCCTACAAGAACATTTTGAACTATAATATTTGTCAAAAATTTGCCTCTCATTATGCTTTGATAGTCATCCATACTCTGCACAAAAGCTCTTATCTCGGCACCGGCTCGGAAGACGCTTGTAAGGCTATGGAATTTGGAATTACACCCACCGTTTGCATTTTGCTTGAAAGCTACTAAGGCCTTTTCAACAAATTCATTTTGTATATTTGGCATTCATTGAGTCTAGGAAATCACATCTCCTTGAGGCATTCTGTAGAATGGTTCACATTCCTTGTCTGATGATGTGCAAATATTGTTCCTCCATTAGCTTGTCGACATGGAACTTGTCTTCAACTGTCAATTACATTTGCAAGTTTCTAGAGCTCTTTCCACAGATCTATTTGATGCATACACTGAGACATAAACTTTCACCAGAGCATTTCAAACTGGAAGCTTTCTATCAAACCGTTTATGAACATTGTATTCCTTGTGGTCACGGGCATAGCAGGGGTATTGATGGATAGAGAAAGGTATTTGGAAGAAGTGTCGGCCAGTCGGGAGTATTGAGAACTGAAGTTGGGCAGTTGGGCCTTTTATGAAGTTTTAAACTTTTGTTTAAGAGTTCGGGAGTTCTAAAAACTCCCGACTCTCTGACTTAATAAGTGAGTAGGTCGACTATTCATGGGGTTCAAGGACTCATACTTCCCCCAACAGCAAAGAGTAACACAAATATTTGACTTTAATGAAGTCACTTGCTTTTTAAATATTAAACTTTATAATGATCCCCGTGAAACAAAAGTCCCTCAAACTTCATATACTTGAATTGTCTAATGTTTAGATAAAGAAGGGATGACCTAATAAATTTTTCTCCTAACCCCGATTAATTTTCAATCAAAGAGAAAGGAACACTTTGTACCTTGGAATACCATCTGGTGACACAAAATAATTCCCCATTAACAATGTGTTCATTTATTTTCCTTGAAACCATGCTCTAGGTGAAAGGCAGAAAACTCCATATCTCTCAAATGACAACTCCATTTCCCATGAAAATTGGACAGAAAGATGATTAGACCCTCCCGAGCATAACGCAGAAAGCATTTTTGATCCAACAACACAGATGTTAAAATTTAACCTCATTTGCAAATTAGCAGGGGAAAAATATAAATCTTGAAATTTCTCCAATAGTGAGGCATTTGGGCACGAAAACTGGCCACATTGGACAAAATGGAGTTATGATTAAACCCACCAAAGGATTTCATCCTATCTCTCACAGATTTTAAAAAATAATCATTTTTCAGAATTTGGCAGGTTCAAAGGCATATAGGAAAGTGCACGGAAAATTTTAAATTTTCCAAGTTCAAATTTTCAAGAAACAATAGGCACAAAGACCAAGTCCATAGGTGCATATCTAAACTAGAGTAGAGCATAATTTGTTTGAAGATTTTGAAGTAGCCATTATTTAGAAAGTACTAAAAATCTAGCACCTTGGAAAATCCATTTCTAACATCTTCAATATTATTTTCTCATCTTTAAAATATAGTTAAGTATCACATTTAATTCATTTAAGTTGTATAATTAATTCTTTTATTATTTTCCAGTCATAGCTCTCTAATCTAGGTTGATTTTTTAAAATTTCTATATTTATTTAATTAGCCTAGATATTTATGTAAGTGGTGGTTTTTCCCTTATATTTTTGGGAACCTAACTTTCTTACATAGCCTAGGGTTTTAGCCTTAGTGTTTTTCCTTATTTTATTTATGGTTTTAGATCTAATTTTTCTAATTGCATATCTTATTTTAATATTTGATTAGGGTTCAAATTCCCTTTGCTTGTGCCTTATTTGTTACACCTTACATTAGGGTTTTTGTTTCATTGTGTGACCTTATTTTTTAATTATTGGGTAAAAGGGATTTTGAAAGGCTCAAACCCTTTTACAACAACCAAAATATAATGTTAGAAGATTACATGAATAGAAAAAACACAACTAACCAATGGGGTAAAAAAGGATATAGAGTTGAAAGCCAATAGTAAGAAACTAGATGGTAGTAAACTCATAACATAATAATAATCTAACCACAAGGCCCATAAGGGTGTGGTTGGGTGGTCAAGTCACTTGGTTGTAGTGGTGGCCACCCAAGTTCAAACCCCCACTGGGCCAAAGTTCTCATAGGCCTTGTGCCTTCACTAGGATAACGAGCTTGCGAGTTTGAACCACTAGTTCATAGCTCTAGTCTTTAAAAGCACGGGGCCATGTACTCCCATTACCAATCACAAAAAGACAAAAAAATAATAATAATCTAACCACAAAGCCTACAATTGCGCTGAAGAGAGATCCTTCAAGGAACTAACAATGTTCCATTCCACACTTGGGAAATCCAGGTGGCCCTTGATCTTAGCACTATCCAAGTCAATAATTACACTCTCCTTTTGCTTCATATGGCTCCTAGTTCTCTTACTTGGGCCTTCTTGCATTCTAGGTTTCTTTATGTTTAAAATATTCTCTTTAAGCATTGTTATGTTGGTTACCAAGTTTTTAATAGTGGTTTGATTAAGAAGGATGCTCTTGTTCAAAGATGTCTTAAAATCCTTGTGGTTTCTTTCAAGCCTACCCAAGTAGGAGTCAAAGCATTCTATAGTATTTCTAAACTCATAAATATTCTTTAAGTTTGTTCTAGTTATCCTAATTGAACTCCACTGTAACCTTACGTTGGGAATGATTTCCATTAACTTGTTGATACAGTTGGTTTAGTCTAATTTTTCATCTCTTATTTTCATTCATAAACCACTTTAGGATACTCTATTGAAGATTATATTCCCTCTCTAAAGAGTCCAATTTACCAACTATAATCCTTCTAGAGAGATCATCCATAGCATTAACAACATATTACTTTACCTTATCCTCTTCTCTAGTAGACTTAACTTTCTTTTAGTGTATAAACTCTTCACTCTCTTCACTCTTTCTTTTAGTGCATGATTTCAAAGACATTCCCAAACTTTTATATATATTGACTATGCCTATAATCATCCTTAAGACATTGAAAGCACTAAGATTGGTATATAATATGTTGTTAATTAATTGTATGTGAATTGATGATTGCTCATGAAATATGATAGTACTTTATGTTAATTTTAGTAGTTGTGATGTATAGATATCATGTGATGGACTAACCCCCATGCAGCAAGCATGTGGCTAAATTTCATGAAGACCACCTGGCAGCCCATAGCAAAGGAGGTGTGACGTCCACAGTAGATAGTACAGTCACCTGCAGCCAAAGGAAGAAGAATCTAAATTGATTGGATATGAATTAGCCATAACTCTACACTCTTTGACAGTTATCCTTTGATAGTTCTGTTGGCAAGAGACACTATATGGATTCATGGTTGTTGTCATTGATGGCAACAAAGGTCATCCCACATATCCGCAAGTCATAATGTGTCTCTACCGGAAGTCAGAATAAAGAATGTTGTGGTCCGGTGAAGAAGAACAGAGCATGTGGCAAGGTCCGACAGATTGGTCCGGATCTCTCAGAGGAAGTGTCTTGGTGCAGTGCGGATTTGGGGAAGTCAAGAGGACTACCTTGAGTGGTATATTCCAAGGATTTAGCCTCCGGTGATGGACAAGGAAAAAGATATGAATGGTTGAGTACCGGATTCCTGAGAGACAGTGAAAACAGAGGAAGAACTGACTGGCAGAGTATCAGACTGCTTTCCAGATGTGTTACTGTTGATGACAGAGGTTGTGAAGGCATGAATCATGTTTGGCCGACATGATTAATGATATCTACAAGTATATGCTTGATCCGCATTGCTTGGTGAGGAAGGATTCAGCCGACAGAATGAGAGCTTGTAAGAAACTAGACTGTTCCGGATGCCGACTAGAAAGGTGATGAAATTACTTGTGCGGATATATATAGAGGATGGATTTAGTTGTGAAGTGTGTGATGGTATGGAGAAATATGCGAATAAGTCCAGATAAGAGCAGAGGTAGCAAAAAGGATCCGGTATGTGAAAGATAGCAGAATAAAGAACAGAGGAAAGATGAAGTGTAGCAGATCAGTGTACTGAGCCTAACCGGAACTGAACTCCAGCATATACAGATGCTTCCAATCAGTTCAAGACTGTGATTCTCATCACTTTGTAGACAGTGTGTCTTCTTGTAGGCAGTGGGCCTCTTGTGAGCAGTGTGCTCGGGCAGTGAGCCCTAATTGGCAAGTGCCATTTTTGTAACTTCCTATTCTTCTAACAGAGAATAATTCTTGGGTTAATCACCCCGTGGTTTTCTCCCTTAACAGGGTTTCCACGTCAAAAATACTATGTCATATGTTTCTTATTTCATGGTTAATGTTTTTATGTTTGATTTTATGCTGCATCAATTAAAAGGAAAGTTCAATAAGGGAAATAATTAGGATAACTGATTCACCCCCCCCTCTCAGTTATCAACAATTGGTATCAGAGCTAAGTTCCTCCTAATAGAGCCTAACAGCTTGAGGAAGATCTGGGATTTCAAATGGATGCATATGGTTTAAGGGAGCAACTCAAGACTGCTCTTGAGGATCTTGAACAGTCGAATTCTGAAGTTAGTGAATTAAAGGAAAGACTCAAACAGGCTGATGAATTCATAAGAGAATTAAAAGACAAATTAGTCTCTCTATGAAAAAGAGAAAGGAGCTGCTTCAACAGTTGGCAAGACAAAGTGAAGAAAGCAATACAAATGAAGAATTGACTGAGCAAACCAAGTTATGTGAAAAGTTATCAAAAGAAGTCATTATGTTAAGACATGAAATGGAATCAGGAACTATAAAGTTTACTCAAGAGATTGAAGAAAAAAGAAAGACTGAAGACAATCTAAGACAATCTCTTAAAGAAAAATCAGAAGAATGCCACCAGATGGACAGGATTATCAGACATCTTGAATCTGATCTTGAAGATGCCAAAGATAATGAAGGAAAACTTGAGGATCAAATTGCCTCTCTCAAAAGAGACCTTCAAACAGCAAATGAATATAAAGAGAAATTCAAGATAAGTTCTGCTCAACTTGAAGTTCTTCTTGGAAGTCAAAAGAGGACAGATGACAAGTATGGTTTGGGATATGAGAAAGGAGAAAGCTCCGGATCCGGTCAGAAGAATCTTGGATCAGAAAATCCAAGGAGCAGGCCTAGAAGACCTCCGGTAAGACAGCCAAATGCTCAAAGATATCCATCCTTCAATGGATACTGCCACAGCTGCAACCACTTTGGTCACAAATCTAATCAGTGCAGAATGAGAATGAATCAGATTAATTCATCCTTCTCTGGACAGTGCTTCAACTGCAAAAGGTATGGACACAAATCCCATGAATGCAGAATTATGCAAGTAAACAAATCATTCAAAGGTAGATGCTTCACATGCAATAGAGTAGGTCATATTGCTAATCAATGCAGATCAAGAGGATATCAGTCAAATATGCAAAGAAATGTTATTTGCCAAATCTGCAATAGGTTCGGTCATAATGCTAAAGTCTGCAGAAACAAGAATCAGGACAAAAGAGGTCCGGTGTATAATCAGAATCAAGACAAGGGTAAACAAAAGATGAATGCGGATGAGGTTAGGAATCAGATGAGCAAGATTTGGGTGAAGAAAAGTTCAGAGAATGTAGAGGTTGGATCCGCACCAGACTTTGGTGCTGATATCTCTTCCGGAAATTAAAAAGTGAGCTCAGGCTCAGGGGGAGACTCAAAGAAAATCTTGTTCCCCCAGCCAAACAAGTGGTGCCGGATGTGGCACAAAATGCGGATCAAAGGGTTTGTAGATATGAGTCTTGAGATACTTCAGTCAAGTTTTCAGAGGTCCGCATGGAGTTATGAAGAAGCTGTGATCGATCAAATAAGACCTGTTCAGGGAGATGCTCCGGTATGATAAAGGATTACAAAAAGGTCTGGAAAGATCCGGAAATGCACTATCTTGTTCTGCGGATTGGACAGAGTGTTTGGGATGTTCTTGCAATATGTTACCTCGATTCATTCATGATTGAAAGATCCGGATGATATCCACAGATCAGGACTAATCCGGGATACTCCAAACTATCCAGACAAGGCAAACCGGAATGATGTAGGTGAAGCATTTATTGCAGATAGATATTAGGGTTCGCGGAGCAATTTAAGGGATTTCTCAAAGGTCATTTGCTCATTCTGCACTCGAGAAGAAGCGAAAAGCGGAGCTCTACAACAAGGTTCATCAAGCACACCAAGGATCTCCTGCCGAAGTTATTGCATAAAGAAATCAATCCAACCACTCCGTGCAAACCGAAGGCGCATAAGGTATTCTCCGTTTTTCATTACCTCACTGCAAATCTTTGAAGAATGGCTACTCCAAACATAGTTAAGATCTCTGATAGACCTCGCCCCTCATTCAAGAAACATCCCTACAAATCATTGGAGGTAGATCCACTAGGAGCCTTCTCTAGTGTTCCTCACGGAGTTTTACATACCGAAGACATTAGGGTTTACATACATGCAAACATTGAGGAATTTGGGGAATTCAAATTAAGAGACCTCTATCACAAGCAACTGATAGACAATGCTTTTGAGCTTAAACCAGAGTATAAGGATATCCAGAAGAAACAATTTGAGCAATTTATTCATTTCCCCTACTTTGAAGAAGATGAATGGGTCCGGTATGTACTGAGCAGGATGCATGACAACTTTCTATGGCTAGATAGACCCTGCAAGATCACAAAAGAGGCAATTAGAGCAGTAACTGGTCTATACTCTTCTGGAGGGGTACCTATCCTCAAATCTGTCAAGAACAACATTGTAACTGAGGCCACCGGATCAAAATTTGATAAGAGGGCAATGACCATTGAAGATATCTCGGATCCGGATATCAAATATGCATCAATGATAATAGGATACAAGATCTATCACTCCAGCAGGGAGAATTCTGTATCCGGAACTGCAGTATACACTGCCTATGAAATGCTAAGAAAGAATGCAGATTATGATCTCTGCGAACTACTGCTAAGCCAATTAATGGAAAATATACAGAAAATCAAGAAGGATAAGAAGAATTCCTTTAAGTTTGGTACTCTTATTGTATGTCTATTCTTCTACTTCATGAATGAGCTACCCGGAACAAGTGGATGGGTATGGCAGAATGACAAACCTGTTGCAGTCCAGATAAGAGACTACTTGCATGGACTTGGGGATGCAAAAGTGAGAAATTCAGCTCTATGGGGATACTTCAAAAACTTTCAGAGCATGATGCAAGCAAGAGAGAGAATTCCCCAGTCTCTTGTTGAAAAATACAAAGACTCAGTGTGCTTTATGGTTGACACTGATCAGTGCCTAATGGAGGCAGTAGAGCCAAGGACTGTCTGGATCATGCCCATGGGGTATGAAGTGGATGAACAGATAGTGGAGCTGCATGTTCAACACATGCTAAGTCAGCCCAAAGATCCTAAGGCAGAAAGGTTTGGAACCTTTGAGGAGCTGAGTGTAAAAATACATGTAGAACTCAGGGAACCTGAGATTAAAAGAAAGGTGAGAAAAGAAGTAGAGCACATTGCTCAAGGCCTAGGCATCTCAAAGGAGGCACTTGATGCCAGCCGGGAAAAGAGGAGGAAGGCTGAGGAAGAAGAGAAAAGTAAAGAAAGTGCTCCGGTTGAAGCTCCCACCCGGACCAGATCATCAAAGAGATCTGCACCTCCCACAACCAAAAGTTCAAAACCGGAAGCTCAGGCATCCGGTAAGAGATCCAAGACAAAAGCCACAAGGGCTTATGGAAGCCAAAAGGATGAAGAGGAAACAGAATCAGATGAGGGAGTAAGAGAAATAAAGAAACAGAAGAAGAAAGGATCCGGTAAGCCCTCCACAGGCCAAGACAAGGATGAAATGGCAAAAGGATCTGTTGAAAAGCCCACTCTGTCTCTAGAGAGCATAATCAAGTCGGTCACGGTGGATGGAAACCTTCAACCAATGACTGAATCATATGATGACTTCAGTGAGGCCGACCAAAAGACTCTGCAGGAGGCCACAGTAAAATATCTTAACATATATAATAAGGCTTTCATTGAAATAATATCTCTTATTCCTAAAAGCCTAGAAAAGGAATTGGAAGTAAGAAAGAATAATGCTCATGCTAAAGATCTTGAGATCCGGGAGCAGATAGCTATTCAGCTATATCCTCAAATTGATCCCAAGACAATGAACATTATCTTCAAGGACTGCAAAGATGAGTTCAGAAGCAAAGCCAGGATGAATCAACTCATGCTTGGTGAGACTGACAAAGTGGCCCAAGAAACAGAAGAGATCCTCCGGAAGGCCTTCAAAAGGTTCAATCTTCCTGTTGTAGAGGATTTAGGTACAGAAACAGCTGAGGACTTGGGACCCTCTGCTCCAGAAGAAGTGTCCCATGAACAAGCTAACATCTCTCCTCCGGTTTCCCCTACAGTCTCCGGATCCAAAGAAGAAGAGCAATTACAGGAGAAGGAAGCAGTGGTGAAAGACAAAGAGGTTGACAGTTCTAAGACTGCAGAAGAAAAGAAACATCTGTCTCCGGCAAGAGACACTGCACAAACTGTTCAACAATTTTTGAGTAAAGAAACTTTAGAGATTGATGAACTGGAGCTTCTAAAAGGCCCATTTGATTTTGACTCTCTCTCTCCGGTACAAACAATGAAGATAGCTTCATTTGCAAATGCCAAGGCAAATGAAAAGCTCCTGAAGTCTCATATGGAAGACTGTGAGTTGATAGAGGCTGCTTCCGGAGTACTTGTAAAAATCATGCCATCAATCCAAATAGATCCGACAGCCTCCACTTCCGGTAATCTAAAAACCTTAGTCAGCAGTATTGATACACATTTTGATTCTCTAGAAAAATCAGCTGAAGAAAAGGTCCGGAAGGAATTTTTGGATAAGAGATTTTCAGAAATATTAGAATTAATCTCTAAAGATAGGAAGATTGTAAGCATTGGAATAAAGAGCTTAGAGAATGCTCTTAAGGATGGCGGTGACATCTATAAATTTTGTATATCCTGGTCAAAGGCAACAGCAGCATTTGACAAGAAAATAAAAGAGGAACAGGATAAGCTACAAAGCTTATCTCAAAGTTTTGATCCTCTCTCTTCCTCTATAATAAATCAAGAATGTCAGACTATTGCAGTCTTGAATGAAATAAAGAATCTTGAGAAGGAAAGAAAGAACATCACTAACCGGATGGGAGAACTTAGAAGGATTATAATCCCTAAGTTGGAAACTATGCATGAGGCCATCAGTGATGCTCAGACCACCGCCCAAACAAAAGATCCGACATATCTCAAGCGGGCAGAAGCGTTTGCATTTTTGTTAAGTGGTCACATTTCAATTTTGGACAGAATGAAGCAAAGTTGGGCTACAGAAATGATTCAATTGCAGACATCCTTTGCAGACATTCTTCAGTATATGTGAGTATGTAAATATGCGGCTATGTATAGAAAAAAAAATTTTGGTGTGCGGACCCCACCCTTTGCCATTGATGTCAAAGGGGGAGTGAGGAGCAGTGAAAAATGAGGAATCCAACTAAGGGGGAGTTCCGGAAATTGTATATAAAGACAGAGCATCAGCAAAGGGGGAGCATAGTGAAAACACTTAGTCATTTTTCACTAAGTGTTGCCATCAATGCCAAAGGGGGAGATTGTTGGCAAGAGACACTATATGGATTCATGGTTGTTGTCATTGATGGCAACAAAGGTCATCCCACATATCCGCAAGTCATAATGTGTCTCTACCGGAAGTCAGAATAAAGAATGTTGTGGTCCGGTGAAGAAGAACAGAGCATGTGGCAAGGTCCGACAGATTGGTCCGGATCTCTCAGAGGAAGTGTCTTGGTGCAGTGCGGATTTGGGGAAGTCAAGAGGACTACCTTGAGTGGTATATTCCAAGGATTTAGCCTCCGGTGATGGACAAGGAAAAAGATATGAATGGTTGAGTACCGGATTCCTGAGAGACAGTGAAAACAGAGGAAGAACTGACTGGCAGAGTATCAGACTGCTTTCCGGATGTGTTACTGTTGATGACAGAGGTTGTGAAGGCATGAATCATGTTTGGCCGACATGATTAATGATATCTACAAGTATATGCTTGATCCGCATTGCTTGGTGAGGAAGGATTCAGCCGACAGAATGAGAGCTTGTAAGAAACTAGACTGTTCCGGATGCCGACTAGAAAGGTGATGAAATTACTTGTGCGGATATATATAGAGGATGGATTTAGTTGTGAAGTGTGTGATGGTATGGAGAAATATGTGAATAAGTCCAGATAAGAGCAGAGGTAGCAAAAAGGATCCGGTATGTGAAAGATAGCAGAATAAAGAACAGAGGAAAGATGAAGTGCAGCAGATCAGTGTACTGAGCCTAACCGGAACTGAACTCCAGCATATACAGATGCTTCCAATCAGTTCAAGACTGTGATTCTCATCACTTTGTAGACAGTGTGTCTTCTTGTAGGCAGTGGGCCTCTTGTGAGCAGTGTGCTCGGGCAGTGAGCCCTAATTGGCAAGTGCCATTTTTGTAACTTCCTATTCTTCTAACAGAGAATAATTCTTGGGTTAATCACCCCGTGGTTTTCTCCCTTAACAGGGTTTCCACGTCAAAAATACTGTGTCATATGTTTCTTATTTCATGGTTAATGTTTTTATGTTTGATTTTATGCTGCATCAATTAAAAGGAAAGTTCAATAAGGGAAATAATTAGGATAACTGATTCACCCCCCCTCTCAGTTATCAACAAGTTCATGTAGTCATGAATAACGAAGGAATCTCATATTCTGCTCCATGTTCTGTTTCTAGTTTTGAAGTTGTTTTTCATAATGACTAAAGAGAGTTATAGTAGGATTGTGTCATCTACATTATCTTTATGGTAGTTTAGTTTCCCATTCCTAGTTTGATTTGTAATAAAGTCCTCTTCCTATGTTGTTGGAGAATGGACAGTTATGTTATTTATTGCTTAGTAGTTTTGTTCAAATAGGAGAAGTCGGATCCTGTCTATATGGATTGTTAGATTTTGTATATGGAATAGAAGTTAGATAGAGATTGTGTTATCAGAGTTGTTATTGTATTTTCCTCAAGCATTCAATAAAGGAACACATGTTTTGAGTTCAGTCAATGGTTTTAGAGATACAATAGAGATCTAGTTAGATTTTGTGGGATCACAGTCACTCAAGCGAAGGCCACTTGAGGTAACTATGTCTCTCCTATATGTTCATGTGTTTAGTTTATGTTATATGTTTATGTTTATATGATTAATGCATGTTGTAATGAGTTTATGTCATGTGAATTAGTTAGATATTGATAATCTATGTTGTTGAATCAAGGTGATCACTAATTAACTATTAGTTGTTCCCTTATTTGGAATTACATAAGACCATTTGATTTACAACCAACTAAATAAAATTGGTTATTTCTTATCAGCATTGCTTACTCATAGTACTTGTCAATTCTTGCAAATAGAGTTTGTTTTATTTTCAATAGTTTATTCCTATGCACAACCTCTAGATTACAATTCATGAATCCTCAACTATACATATAGTACAAGCACCATCCAAGAAGAATATGATTCCCTGGTTTGACAATTTGAATGTAACACATTATAGCTAGTAGGTTGCTTGATATAGGATCCGTTGGTCTATTGAGTTGTGTGCATGCCCTTTCTACATCAATGTATTGATTAATAATGGAGTTTGACATTTACCTCATCCCAATATTTGGACAAGGATTCCTTGATATAGCCTACTTGAAATCATAGAAGCCAAAAATAAAACTACTACAAATCATTATAAATATGATGCCATGCTCGCTCTTCTAACCAGCTAAATATAATAATTGTTGTAAGTTCTACATGATGGTACCTATGTCCCTATCCTTGATCCATATCCATGTTGATTCCATGCACTAGTATGAAAATTCCTCCTATATTTCCATGCATACCCAAAGCTTCTATGATACAATGATTCTTGTAGTTTTTCCTAACATACCAAGTAGAGCCATAGTGTTGACCCTCAAATTCCATGAAGAGTCATGCCTCCATGATAGTTACCTTCCTAATTATTTCCTTGTATAATGAGGTGGATGCATGTATGTTTCACCCATTGCTAAATTTGAAACCTTATTTAATTTCTCATCCTTTTATGTCACTTGTTATGTTGGCTCATGATAGAAAATAATCATTTCCTCTTTTTGTTTTTCTGTTACTTTCTCCTATTCTTTTTTTCTTCTATTCATGCTTCTTGAGATTCTTAAACTTGTTCAACATTAACATTGCTTTGTTCCACATTATGTGTAATATATTGCAATGCAACTTTCTTCTTTCTATACCAGAAATTCATAAATTTCCTTTGCACATTCATATTGATGGTTCCAAAGATTCTAACCAAGGATATCCAAGAACAATATCTAACCCGTCCATAGACAAACCATAAAATTTGGAATGCAAAACATATTTATCCATAGAGACCTTCAAGTCTTCAAAAATTCTAATGTCCTTACCATCTATTTCATTGTTCTTGATTTGTTTTGCTTGTATGTGTAGTTGTTCAAGACTAATTCCATGCTAATGAAGTTATACTTGTGCTTAGCATGGAAAAGAGAGATCTAGCCTAAGAAGTTAAACTAGGTCAAACCCTCTTCCACAAACATTAGGACACAAACCGAGCTTGGCTTCTACCCATGAAGGAGAGCCAAACTACAAGGGTTCTGCCATTATGTTGTATGGAGAAGTGTCAACCAAATTCAACCAAAACTAATCAACCAAACTAAGGAAAATGATGAAACCCTAATTAACCAAGATATGCAAATACATGACTGTCAGAAATGGAAACGAAAAATCTAAAAGTGCAACAGAGATCAGGAGGCAGAGAAGAACTTGGATCTAAGTTCAGGAGCACTAAGATACCATGGTGTTGGGTACCCTAGACCTGATTTAGGGTTTTACAGAATCTTCAACTTTCACCAGACCTATATTGACAAACCCTTTCTTTTTCTTAGATCTTGTCTTCAAAAACCTGTAACCTCAACCTGCACATAAGTAAAGAGGAAAAAGGTTGTGTTGTGTTTAGGAGCTTGCCTTAGTCAAACTCTGTGTTGGTGTTTCCACCTCCACTATAATGATGATAAGTGATCCAAGAGTGCATGCCCTAGAAGGGTAGGGGCAAGATCAGCAATATATGATGAAAGCATGAATGAAAGTGATAAAGATTGCCACAAGATGTAAAACCCTAGTTGGAGTAGATAACTAAAGATCATGCACCAACAAGGAGATAGATAACTTGATAGTTTGAAAATTCCTTCAAAACCTGCAAATGAGCATCATAACATCCACAAGCATGTAGCAATTCCAATCAGGAAGACCACTTGAGCATAGGAGACCAAACATGTAAGCAATTCTAATTCTTCTCAAAACAAGCTAGGTGTAAAATGAATTGTAAAACTCATTTATATATGCATTCCTGCTCACCAATGACAAATAAAACCAAATGGGGCCAACAAGTAAAATTTAAGGAGGTGTTCTAAGTTGACACCACAAAAATAGGACTGGGGCTAACATCTAGGACCAAGGCGCTAGGCGCCCTAGTCCTTTAGCCCCAAAAACTCTGGAGAGTGTCCATTTAAGTGGGATTAGACCAGTCCTAACTTCATTTTGTCAAGTTTATTAATCAGGATTGATATTTTATCATTTGATGTTCAAAAGGTGTTAAAATATGTCCTGATTAACAAGGGTACATATTTTACTCTATAACATTTAGCCCCCACTTTAGCGTGGGTATGAACTTACATTTGAACTCACACTAAATTAAGGAGAAGACAGATTTTAGACATGAAAACATAGAAGCCAAAGAATTCCACCAAGTTGTGGACTATAGTAGCCCCCAAGCTTAGGATCCTAAGGTTGAAAACACATAAGCAAAGAGATTTTCAAACACACAAAACATTGCAACATAATTCACATACATAGAGTACTAAAATCATACATAGGAATAGATGTAAGATACATACAATACACAAAGGAAATACACACCACACACAATGCATACATGATTGACATGAAGCTTACACATAAGGCATAAAGAATACATGGAAAACACATGGAAAACATGATGAAGACACACAAGACACATGGAATTATTAAGAGAATACAAGTTAAAATAATACATCAAACAAACAAACATAGTAACAAACACATGAGGCACATGACTCTGATACTATCATGCACTATTGCTAAGGGTCATGTGAAGAGAAGTGCCCTCGTGGATCACACACTAGTAAGGACCTCTGAATTACTAGGTAACCATGACAAATCACATGAAGCATGCAGGCTAGTAAACTTCGTTGTACAAGGATGCTCATGGACCAAAAGGAAACATCACAGGCTAGTGAGGACCACTAAATCACTAGGTGAGTTCCATGCCAACTATATTAAACAAGTATGTAACCAAAAAGAGCATAGTGCGATGCATTCCCCCACCTTAAAGTGATTTCTAACTCATATCAGGGAGAAATTGCTTTAAGGTAGAATAAAACTATGAGAAAGGCATGAGAGATTTCCAAAAGCACATGCCCATATGATATGTGTTCCAAAAACTACATCACAACAAGGGGTTGCCCCCACAAAAGGCAAACCAAGGTGATTCTACAAGCATGATACACAATGGCTTGTGTAGTCATGGTATGACGTCGAACATAGAAACAAGGTGCCACATAAGTCAAAACATCAAAGAAATAACAAGTTATATTTAATAATATAAAGTAATAACACAAAGAGATCTACCTGATTGGCGTCAATATATGAATGGTTGTATAATAGGAGATATCTCAAGACTATATATATTTGGAACTATCATTATCCGCCAGTTGGTAGAACTACGGAGACAAAGAAAGAAATTGTTGGTGTGAATAGGGTTATTACCTATCCAGTTTACCCTTGTAGTGTGAACTAGGCACATTATCTAACTAGTCATTAGTTAGACCTATTCATACATGTTCACATGTTAAGTTGACTTAGGAAGCATTGTAGTTATTTCTAGTTGTTTCTAGATGTTGATAGTTGTCTATAGTTGGCATCTTATCCTATATTTGTCTCATGTCATAGGATTAAGACACTTGTCACATGACTACAACATCCTACATCTCATCCTTGCCTTTATAAGCAAGGCATATCATATTGTACATTAATTGTTCAGATAAGGTGCCATTAACCTTGTAAATCCCAATATTATATTTATTCCATTTATTATATGTAATTTGTAATTATCCATGAGGAGATGTACTAGTTTCACTGGCAGGGGTAATTTCAGAGTAACCAGAGGTAATTACGGAGTGACTTTTACTGTTGGCAAATGTAAAAACCCAAAGTAAATGAAGGTAGGCATTTTCCCTTGAGGAATCTACTATATTTGGCATGTATGACAACTATCATAATGTTTGGTAAGTGAATCTATGACAGCTACAAGTTGTCATAAGATTATGTGATTATATGATGCATATGACAGATATGTTAGTTGTATATTTGCTATATTTAGCCCAAGGTTCCTATCTTGGAAATATACTCTTTTGTGGAATCTATGATAGCTATGACGTGTCATAAGATGTTGTAAGAGATCAGATTTAGTCTTGGGTGCCCAACCTTTGCATGGCTACTTTTGGACAAGTGGAAGGTGCTTGTAAGATGGTATTTAATGTTTGCATGTTGGGGAATCTCATGAGACAGAAGGTGAATTCCTAGGATGAGTTGGAAAACATTTCTATGAGTATTTTCCATGTATTTGTTTCTGCAATACAGATATTAGTACTCAGGTGCTGCCGGAATGCTATCGGATTGAAGATTGAAGGAGAGATTGGTGGTGTTGTTGTATTGCATAATCTTTTGTAGATTAATACAAACATTGGGCCTCTTTCCTGTGTGGATTTTTTTACCCACAAGGGTTTTCTCCACGTTAAACACTGTTTCATTGTGTCTTGTGTTCAATTTTCTAATTTTGCATTTATGTGAAGCATAGTTTTGTTTCTGTGTTACAATCTTCATTAATAACACACGCTTAAAGATTGCTGAAATTTATCTTGAATCAGATTTCCATTGAAGTAGTGTTGCTTTCATTTCTAACATTTGGTATCAGAGCCTGGCCATCTTTGACTCTTGGGTGGTAGTGTGGAAGCTGTAGTTGCAATGGGAGATTTGGTTGTGTTTGTTTTGTAGATCTTGTGTTGTTATTATGGCTACATCCACTGTTGCATCAACCTCTCAAATGGACATTGAGAAGTTCAATGGAATGGGGTATGGGTTCTGGAAGCTGAAAATGTAAGATTTGTTGGAAGAAAGAAACCAATAGTTGGCTATTCAAAAAGAGAAGAAACCTGATGATGTCTCTCTAGATGAGTGGGCAAAACTAGATAAGAAGGCACGGAGAACCATTCATTTGTGTCTGTTAGATTTTGTCCTATTAAATGTCACAAAGGAAGAGACTGCAAACAAGTTGTGGAAACGGTTAGGTGCTAACCTCACAGATCTGAAGTTGGATGCCCTTGTTGTAGTTTTACTATCATAGGAATTGAGGAAGAAGAGTTCAGATAGTTGAGGGGATGCTATCAGTGTCAGGGGAAGGTCTAGGGAAAGAGGACCAAAGGGGGATCAGAAAGGGGCTAAGGACAAGTCCAAGGGCCGGTCTAAGACTCCTGGGAAGAAGAACAAAGTTAAGTGTTGGAACTGCAATAAAAGGGGACATGTGAAGGAGTGCAAAAACCCAAAGAAATAGTGGGAGAGTGCTTCTGATAAGTCCTCGAATGCAGGTGAAGATGTTTTACTTTCTGTATGTAATGTTGTTACTAATTATCACAGGTTGGTTGAATCAGGATGCTCATTTCATATGACCCTGCATAAGGAATGGTTCTCCACATATGAGGAATATGATGGAGATAATATCTACCTTGGTGACAACTCTTCATATCTGATTGTCAAGAAAGGAAAGATTGGTGAGAGGGAACTTGGTGGTAGTGAAAGGGAAGAGATTCTAAAACTTGTTTAAGCTTGGAGACACTACAGTTTGTAATGCCTCTTATGTTTCTGAGGCTTCTGAAAACACTTGTATGTTGTGGCATTGCAGATTGGGCCACACAAGTAATAATGTATTGAAAACTATTAAGAATAAAGAATTGTTGGATGGTTTCTCTTATTCTGATGAGCACTTTGATTTCTATGAGCATTGTGTGTTTGGTAAACAAAACAAAAAATTATTTCCTTCAGGAAGCAATAGAGAAAAAGAGAAATTAGAAATTATTCATACGGATGTGTTTGGACCTGTGGATAATGAATCTATTAGAAAATCTTGTTATTTTGTTACCTTCATTGATGATGTGTCTAGATTTACATGGATTTATTTTATGAAACATAAATCTAAAGTTTTCACTAAGTTTAAGGAATTCAAAGTCTTAGTAGAGAACCAATCAAGTTTAAAGATAAAAATAATTAGATCTGACAATGGAGAGGAATATTGCTCTAAGGAATTTGATGAGTTTTGCAAGCATGCAGGTATAATCAAACAAAAGACAACTCTATATACACCACAATAGAATGGTGTTGCAAAAAGGATGAACTGAACAATTATGCAAAGGGATAGAAGTATGCTTAGTGATGCACAGTTGGATAAATGCTTTTGGGCAGAGGCTGTGTGTACTATTTTCTACTTGATAAATAGATCTCCTTGTAAGGCTCTTGACTCAACACCTTATGAAGTGTGGACAGGTAAGAAACATTTTGTTTCACATTTAAGGGTTTTTGGTTGTGAGGCTTTTGTTCATGTGCCTAAGGAAAAGTGATTTAAGTTGGATCCAAAGGCTAAAAAGTGTACATTCATTAGATATGGTGATAATGTCAAAGGTTATAAGCTTTGGAATCCACTAACCCACGGGATTATCTTTTCTAGAGATGTTATTTTTAGGGAACTTAGAGCTATTTCTGAACCTAAGCAGCCAAAACAAAAAGAAGAAAAGGTAAAGAAGGTGCACTTTGATTTAGAGCAGCAAGATGCACCTCAGGAAGAACAAAATGATGGATTGGGGGTGAAGAAGAAGAAGAAGATTTGAGTAGTTTTGATAAAGATGAATCTGTTGTGACAGAAGAAGTTGGTGTAGACGACCATGTAGAAGAATGAGTAGAGTCTCATACTCCACCCTTGAGGAGATCCACAAGACAACATAATCTAGTTGACAGGTATAGCCCACCAGATTTATGTTGTGTATATACTTTATTGAGTACTAACAATGAACCTAGATCCTATAGGGAAGCTATTTCTGCAGATGATAGTGATTCTTGGCAATTAGCCATGCATGAGGAGATGATGGCTTTAGACTCTTGTAACACCTGGAATCTTGTTCCTTTGCCTAAAGGAATAAAGGCCATAGGTTGTAAGTGGGTCTTCAAGAAGAAGTTTGGAGTAGACGGGTCATTAGAGAAGTATAAGGCTAGACTGGTAGCCAAGGGCTACTCCCAGAGAGAGGGAGTTGATTTTGGTAAGATATTCTCTCCTGCTGCTAAATTGACTTCTGTTAGATTTCTCTTATCCATTGCTGAAACTTATGATTGGGAGATTGAGAAAATGGATGTTAAGACTGTGTTCTTGCATGGAGATCTTGAAGAAGAAATTTATATGCAACAGCCTATAGGTTTTGAGGTAAAAGGAAAAGAACATTGGGTTTGCAAGTTAAAGAGGCATCTTTATGGTCTGAAAAAGTCCCCCATAATGTGTATCAAAAGTTTGACTCATTTGTTTTGAAATCGGGTTTTGTTAGAAGCGAGGAGGATCATTGTGTTTACATTTATTGTTTTGATGATTCTATACTGGTTATTGCTTTGTATGTTGATGACATGTTGTTTTTCAGCAATACTAAGGGTATGATCAGTGAGCTTAAAGCCCAACTTTCAGGTGCATTTGAGATGAAGGATCTTGGTGCTACAAGGTATATTTTGGGAATGGAGATCAGGAGGGACAGAGTTAATGGAAAGCTTTGGTTGTCACAAAGTACGTATGTGAATACTATTTTGTAGAGTTTTATTTTGCAGGACTGTAACCTAGTTAGAGTTCCTTTACCCATTGGTACTAAGCTTTCATTAGATATGTGTCCAAAGACTAGGGCTAATTTTGAGGATATGTCTAATGTGCCATATGGTAGTCCTATAGGGAGTTTGATGTATGCAATGGTTTGCACTAGACCAAATATTGCCCAAGCAGTGGGGGTTGTGAGAAGATTTATGTCTAACCATGGTAGACAGCATTGGAATTATGCAAAGATGGTGTTTAAATATCTTAAAGGTATCTTATAGGTACTCCTGATCATTGTTTGGTTTATTTTGGTACTGATAGTGTTGATAAATCTTTGGACATATAGGATTTTGTTGATGTAGATTGGGTAGGTGACTTGGATAGTCGAAGGTCCACTAGTGGCTATGTGTTTACTCTGTTTGGAGGTGCAGTGAGTTGGATGAGTAAAAGGCAGCCCACAGTTGCTTTGTCCACCACATAAGTAGAGTATATGGCTGCTACTCATGTCTCTAAGGAGGCATTTTGGTTGAGGAGACTATGTATAGGTATTGGTTTTGATTGCAGGATCATTCAGATTGGTTGTGATAGCCAGAGTACTATCTATTTGGCCAAGAATCCCATCTATCATGCTCGGAATAAGCATGTTGATGTTCAGTATCACTTTGTTCAAGAGTTGGTTGCAAATGGAGAGATTGAGTTGAAGAAGATAGACACTCAGGAGAATTTTGTAGATTCATTGACCAAGCTTGTGAGCACAGAGAAGTTCGTATGGTGCAGAGAGGCCATGGGCCTTGTTTCTAGTGCCTGATTATTTTCATTTGATTTCCTATGGGTTGATTTACAATGTATAATGTCAAGTGGGAGAATGTTGGGATAACGTGCCATTAACTTTGTAAATCCCAATATTGTATTTATTCTATTTATTATATGTAATTTGTAATTATCCATGAGGAGATGTACTAGTTTCACTGGCAAGGGTAATTTCAGAGTAACCGGAGGTAATTACGGAATGACTTTTACTATTGGCAAATGTAAAAACTCAAAGTAAATGAGGGTAGGCATTTTCCCTTGAGGAATCTACTATATTTGGCATGTATGAAAACTATCATAATATTTGGTAAGTGAATCTATGACAGTTGCAAGTTGTCATAAGATTATGTGATTCTATGATGCATATGACGGATATGTTAGTTGTATATTTTCTATATTTAGCCCAAGGTTCCTATCTTGGAAAAATACTCTTTTGTGGAATCTATGACGGTTATGACACATCATAAGATGCTGTAAGAGGCCAGATTTAGTCTTGGGTGCCCAACCTTTGCATGGTTGTTTTTGGACAAGTGGAAGGTGCTTGTAATATGGCATTTAATATCTGCATGTTGGGGAATCTCATGAGAGAGAAGGTGAATTCCTAGGATGAGTTGGAAAACATTTCTATAAGCATTTTCCATGTATTTGTTTCTGCAATACAGATTTTAGTACTCAGGTGCTGCCAGATGTTGTCGGATTGAAGACTGAGGGAGAGATTGGTGGTGTTGTATTGTACAATCTTTTGCAGATTAATACAAACATTGGGCCTCTTTCCTATGTGGATTTTTTGACCCGCAAGGTTTTCTCCACGTTAAACACTGTGTCATTGTGGCTTGTGTTCAATTTTTTGATTTCGCATTTCTGTGAAGCATAGTTTTGTTTCGATGTTACAATCTCCATTAATAACACACACTTAAAGATTGCTGAAATTTATCTTGAATCGGATTTCCATTGAAGTAGTGTTGCTTACATTTCTAACATTAACAACAAGCTTTTGCATTCATTGCTAAAATAGAATTATTCTCTCATTTGATCTCTCTTGTGCTTTCATGAAGTCCTAGATCTTAAGTGGCTACCATCATAGCCAACTCTAACATGGTATCAGAGATAGGAAGAATCACTTCTTTTTAGTCATTTTTTTTAGAGATCTTGAGTGCAAATCATGGTGGATCTTGATAGTTGAGTATGCTCTTCTCTTGCATCGAATGATGACCTAGAGAGTCAAAAAAACTTGATAGAAAAATTAGATTTTAAGGGCTTTCCTCTTTGTGGCCTTGTATTGTAGGTTCATTTTGCAGCATTTTACTGCAAATCTAAGCACACCATTGTGTTCAAGAGGTTTGAGATAGTCAAAATTGCCTTTTGTTTTGTCTAAATCAGACATTGGAGGCCAGATCTGCATAGTTTTCAATTTGGAGAGTGGTTACCTGATCTGGGAGGTAGCTGCAATTTTGGAGCAGTTTGGGAAAAATCAGACCCTGCCATCACATCTAGAATGCCTAGAAACCTATAGATTGACTATTAAATTGACCAAATTGGAGCAGTTGCAGCAAAAGGCAAAAAATTTTACCCATTGCATCGTACAGATTCTGAAGAATATTCCTGACGTAGGAAGAATATTCCTCCTATGCAGACCTTCGTCAATGAATCTAGGGGATTCCTCATTTTGTATGGGTAAAAAAATAATAATATTATTTTCTTTTTCAAAAGTAATTTTTTAAAACAAAAAAAATTGAAATATTTTTAGATCTACGACAGGGTACTGGTCGTACCCTGCACAAACAGCAGCTCCTGCCACCAAGAGGGAAACAATTGGCACCATTAGCCACCCCACCTCCCACCTACCCCCCTGGTAATCTACTAGTAGGGCCAACTTCCCAACCAATAACCAAGCTTGACAGAGAAACCCTGACCAGAGGCTTAACCGGCAGGAGTTTCTTCCTCGCTCGGTGGCCTTACTTTCTGACAGTGGTTCTTATACCTCCATCCAGGCTTCTAAACCACTAACATAAAAACCACCTGGCTAGCAAAAAAATTAACCCAACAATTTCAAGATAATGAAAGCACCGCATCTTGGGAATATTCCCTTAAAACTGCCACCAAATACCACTGAACATCTGAAGGTGGTTTAGTAGTAAAAAAGGTAGTTTACCCAACTCTTCTGGCAACAAAGGAATATTCCATCAAGATTTTGGCATATACTAACAATTTATTTCATGATTGTTAACATCATTCTATACAAAGAATATTCTAGCAACTTGAAGAATATTCCATCACCTTTTCTATTGACATCATCATTTTTCGAGCTGACGTTACCTTTTTCTGACACATTGTTGATGTCAGCATTCTGACAAGTGACATCATCAAATCGGTGAATCTAAGGGATATTTCAAGCAATCTTGGAAGGTTCTAGCTAAAGATTTTGCTGACATCAGCACTCCATTAGAAAACTTGGCCCAATTTGGCCCCCCTCTCATTGAGCTTTTCATTTTGACAATCCAACTTCCAAGGTTCATATCTTGCTCAATTTTGCACTATTTTTTGAGCAATTTTTTTATTTGGGCTAGAATTTCACAAGATTTGCAATGGTGGAATTAGAATTTGATTTTGGTACCTGGTCTATCCAAAAATTATAGTTTTTCATCACTATACCTGAGCAATTCCCATTTTAAGAACGTCAAAGGCTTCGTTCGGGCTTATACAGTAACATTTTTTGCTGATTTTTTTTAAAGTGCATAGTATTCCAATTACTTTCCAAATTTGCAATCAATTTGATCCAATTTTTCTTAGAAATTATACTTTCAGTTTTAGTCTAATCTTAGCTTTTGCATTTTACCAAAATCAAAGACCACTTTGTTGTTTTGGCTTGTGGAAATTGTAATTGGATTGATTATAAAGTCCCAAAATCATTTTTTACTGGGGGTGATCTCATTGATTGAGTAAAAGGGGGGTTGTACTTGTGTTTTTCTCTTTTGTACTCTTGTATCATGGATCACTACTCACACCATATAACTATCATGAGCGGAAAACTAAAATGGAGATTCATTTAAGAAGTTTGAAAGTTCATAGAGTAACAATGGGTATAGAAACTGAACCAACAACGGCTGTAGAAAAGAGAAAGTGGTACAATAGATGTGATCAAGCCTATGGAACACTATGCTTGTTTATCTCTCCTGATCTCCTTTTTCATATTAAATCTTGTAATACACCTAATGAGGTGTGGACCACCTTAGAGAATCTCTTTGGTAAGCAAGATATTATGAGAGGTTTCAAATTGGAGAATGAACTAATTAATTTGAATCCAACTAACTTTGCAAGCATCCAAGACTTATTCACAAATCTCAAGTCACTTAGATTGCAGCTCAAACAATGTAGAATTGAGAAAGAGGACACTCACTTGATTCTTTTAATCCTTGCCAAGCTTGGTCCTGACTATTCAGTTTTTGTTTCTACCTTCTATGTTATAATGGATGCTCTTGGGAAAGCTTTCACAATGCCTTCACTTGATGAGTTTGCCACATCACTCACTAGGGAGCAAGCTAAGTCAGTACACATGGGCATATTAAAGTCTCCTAGACCTCAAGCTCTTCTTTATAATCAAGGTACAAATAAGAAAAAGGATTCACCTAGAAAAGGCAAGAAACAAAAAAATAAGGATTTCAAGAACAATGATCAAGCAAAGGAGTCAACTAATTCACCTAAGTCCTCATCCTCTCCCAAAGAGGAACCATCTAAGAAGGAGAGAACAAAGTGTGTATATTGTAAGAAACTAGGACATGATGAGCATAAGTGTTATGAGAAGAAAATTGATGAGTTGATCACATTATCTAAAACCACAACATCAAATTACCATAATCCATGTCATCTAGTCCATCCTCTTCTTCAACACCATCATCATCTACACAGATAGGGACAATAGGCATTGGACAAACAAGGGAAAAGGATAGACACTCCTTGCTTCTACAAGTCTTTAGTTAGAGAGATGGCTTCTTGATTCTGGAGCTTCTCATCATATGGCTTCTTCACAAGGGATGTTCTTTTTATTTGGGTCATGTAATTTGCCACGTATTTTGATGGGTAACAATACATACATGCAAGCAACTGGTAAAGGGACTATTAATATTGGTGAGGGTACTTTCAATAGTGTATTGTGTCTACCTTCCTTGTCAACCAATCTCCTTTCCATCTACTAGATTACTCATTGTGGTGCAGGGAAGACAGTTGAGTTCACTCTTGATTTAGTGATCATACAGGACTTGGAAAGTAGAGATATCATTATTGTTGGGATGCTTGATCATGCATCTCACTTGTATACATTCTCCCATTTTTCTCCTGATGATGTTGTAGATCCATTGATTGATATTCACACTCATGCATAAAGTGTGAGTCATGTTTCTAAGGAGAAGTTTGGTCACTTGAACCTTGGTGTTCTTTCATCTACTTCAACTCTTGAGACTAGTGTTGAGCTACCATCTCTTCCACCTATTGCTTCTTTAGAGATTGGCATTGACATTGATTCATCAACTTTAGTTGAGCATGATACTTGTTGTCTTTTAGATACAACTTTGTGGGATGAGTATTTGATAGGTATTTTATATTTGTTTTGTGAGTCCCATCTTGTAGATTTAGAGGACACACTTGAGGGGAAATCTCTCCTCTTTGATAGCAGTTACATCACAACTGTTATCCCATCTACTTGATCTTTGGAGATTTTTCTTCATGCATCTACCCAATTTTTTGGGTTGGTCACACCTCATTGCATTATGCCATCCTTTGATTCTAACATCTGGACATTAGAGTAGTTTTTAGAGGCACCCATCATGAGACTTCTTCCCTCATCTCTCTTCTTGGAGATGGAGTTTCTTCTACATCAGCCTTTGGATTGGTTTCTTCCTGAGGGGAGAAATGTTGTTTATAGGTATAGGACACTTTCCAAAGTTCATCTTCAGGCATTCACCATTAGTACAGGAGCTACTTCTTTGTGGGGGGGCTTATAGTCTCACTCATGCTCTCCTATGGGGGGTATTTGATTATATATATGTGATAGAAGTAGTCATTGGAGGGTCATGTTGAGTCCTCCTACTATCACTTCTTCTTTCACTTTAATTATTTTTCTCTCTTTTGGAGAGGGGTTTTTTCCTATGAGTTTTTCTCCTTTACTTTGTTTGTGAGAGAATTGTGTGTGCATGGGTACCTAACATGGCCTAGTAGCTGGGACCCATCCATCTTTGCATTTGTCTACTTCTCCCTAAGTTGCACTTGAGGGGGGATGTTGGTGTGAACAAGGTTATTACCTATCTCGTTTACCTTTGTAGTGTGAACTAGGCACATTATCTAACTAGTCATTAGTTAGACCTATTCGCACATGTTCACATGTTAAGTTGACTTAGGAATCATTCTAGTTGTTTCTAGTTATTTCTAGATGTTGATAGTTGTCTATAGTTGGCATCTTATCCTATAGTTGTCTCATGTCAATGGATTAAGACACTTGTCACATGACTATAACATACTACATCTCATCCTTGCCTTTATAAGTAAGGCATATTATGTACATTAACAATAATCTTTTGCATTCATTGAAAGAATAGAATTATTCTCTCATTTGATCTCTCTTGTGCTTTCATGAAGTCCTAGATCTTAGGTGGCTACCATCATAGCCAACTCTAATAGAAATATCACATGAAGTCAAAATAAAAATCCTCTAGGTCAATAAGGGAGAGTGTCAAACCATCCTACACCTTGCATCATTCCCAAAGGAAACAACAATAATGCAACTTACAACATATAGAAGATTGATGATACAAATAGAGAGAATATCATGAGTTTCAGTCCCTTTGTATCCTCACACCTATAAGGGTGTCCAGGGTCATCCAAAGAGAATTTAACAACAACAACAACATAAGTAAAGCATCAAGAAACACATTACTGGGGAAAATAATCACATGCACTTATGACATAATCAAAATAAGGGCCACACTCACGAGTCGACCTAAAGCAAATTGTCCTCCCAATCTTTCTCATCACTAATTTGGGAAGTTGGAAAAGATGCAAGGGGAACTATAACAAGTGTGGTGTAAGGAACAAGATCCATACCTGTATCATTGTTATCTTCATATTCGCTATTAGAATATAGCACGATGGGTTCCATAGCGGATTGTGAAGATTTATCCTTCTCTAGAGGAGACAAACCACTAGTAGATGTATCTTTTGCATCCATCGGTGATAAATGCTTGCAAGGAGGCAGACCCTCCTCTCCTATGATAAAGTGAGCCATATCACGATGACACTTCCTTATTTATCTCACAATTTTATTTCACTTAGCTTTATTTGTGATGTTTTTTAAGGGAATTGTAGTATCTTCCAACGTGGGTTCCTTTTCTTCCTTTGCTTTAGGAACATTAGAAGAAACAAGAGGAACTACCAAAGGTTGGGAGACCATGGGGGAAGGGTTCCCCAATCTGAGCTACTCTTCCTTCTCAACTTGTGAAATAGGTGGAAGTACTTGAGCATCCACAAGTAGTTAAGAAACCTCAAGAAATAATACATGTGCAACTGATTGATTTCCACTAGTCTCCACAGAGGCAGGTGGGACAAAAGTGATATTGTGATTGTGGAGAGGTATGTTTTGTGCTTTATGGTTTCCTCACTATCCTTGAAGGGATGGTAAAGGGAGAACCTTAACAAATTCACCAGACGCTTAGGGACGAGGAAGAACCTTCGATTCAGGGTTAACTTCATTCACCACCTATGGGACAGGGGGAACTACTGTCATAGCCCTAGATGATCGAGGAGGTTTGGGGACATCACAAAGAGGTACGTTACTAAAAGATAACTTTGCAATTGTCTATGATTTAAATTTTTTATATGATAAGAAGAATAAATCCTCTCTAGCTCGAGCGACTCCAGCTGGTTTTGGTTAGAAGTAGTCAAGTGTAAAGTGTCCTTGTCGAGCAACGAGCTAGTACTGATAGTTTTTATACCATCAACACATCCTTCAAATGGAAACTTTAAGCACTTATGAACCAGGGGACCACCTTCATGGAGCGGAGCCATGGGTGACCCAACTTTACATGAAATAAGTCTGATGTAGGAATGATGAGAAAAGTAACGTCCAAATTTCTTGGCCCAACCTTAACATCAAGGGTCAAGGAACCAAGAGTTGGAAGGATAGACCTATCATGTGCTCTAATCATGATTTTTGATACATCGTAGTTATCACGGTATAAACCATGCATGTAGAGAAATGATTCAATTACTAAATTTACCATGCATATAGGATCAATCATAGTACCCCTTATGGGTTTATTGTTGATTTGAATGGTGATGTATAGAGGTCCATTAGGAGATTCAATAGTAGCATCATGTGGAGTAAAAGATATAGATGGTTCAAGTTTTATGTGCTCTTTATGAGGGCAGGCATCTACCATACAACCATCACCTTCATAGTCTTGTTCTTGAGATGTGTCTGCAACATTAGATTCATGATGAGGTAATGAATTTGTGTATATTTGTAGGTTTTGATTAGGAGGAGCCACCAATTTATTTCCTTTGTCATTTACATCATCAACCTAGATGACATTGGAATCAATGAGGCATTTAACTTCATGTTTAAGACACATACATCTTTCATTGTCATGATTGGTGGTGTGGTGAAATTGACAAAAGGCCTTTGAATCAAAGGAAGATGCTTGCATCTTACTTGGATTAAGAGGTCTAATGGGTAGAAGCTTGATGAGATTGTTGTTCAAATGTTGTCATTATAGAGTAGAGAAACTTTGATAATAGTGTGAAGTGACTTGTTTTTGGTTTCAATTTATACGGGGCAAGAGCAAGAGATGACGCTACCGCCACATGTTTTCTTATGTTACTAGCTGAAATTGCATTAATTTTGATGAAGTTTTTGTTGTGTCTTTTGAATGAATTATCGTGTGAGGCTTTAGATTGACCAACTAGAACCAATTAGGGATTATTCCCATACTAACTAACTGAAAGTTGGTAATCATGGAGATTCATGCAAAGATGAGTGAAAGAATCATAACGCATCAACAATATCTTATCACAGATGTGAGGCTGTAACTTTACTATGAAGATTGTTTGTACATCAACATTCAGAATAGAATATGGAACTTGCAAAAAGAGGGCTTGATAATAGCCCATAAAATCTTACTTTCTCTTTTATTCCTTGTTTTCAATGAACCAAGTTGGTTAAAGAGACTTGAGGTCCAATGTTTTCTTGAAAATGTTCAAGGAATTTATTGATTAGTTGTGAAAAACAAGTGATTGAATTAGGAGACAATGAGAAAAAACAATCCAAGGCCAAGTCTTTGAGTGACCTAGGAAAGATTTTTTCCAAAATTGCTTCTTCAAACAAGAAATCACTACACATAGATGTAAAGGCTACCACATGATTGTTAGGGTCTCCCTTCCCATTATACTTCTCAAAGAGAGGGGTTTCAAACTTCTTGGGCATTTGATCTCTTAGGATAGGATAGAATAAAGGGTTGTGAATATAATGAGATGTCATGGAGGGTTTGGTAGGAGTTTGGTTTATTCTTGATAATTTTTGTTGGATGGATTTCATATTTTGCAAAAGTTGATTGATGACGAGGTTGGAAGGCGAACTAGGTTGAGATTGGTATGAATGGATAGGGCTAACCATAGGTTGTAAAACTATATAATTGGCCTTTTGGAAAGTGATATTAGGCTTAGTTTGATTTTATGTAGGCAGAGTGACACTAAGTGTGATATTTGTATAATTGAAGGGAACAAAACTATAATGATGAACGAGATTCCCAGTAGATAACCCAACACATGTGGTAGCACTATTACTTGGCTATATAGTTGTGGTGAGAATAGTAGAAGTGTATGTAGGAATAGGGAGCGTTGGTATGGGTGCCGACACTTGAGTCCCTATTTGATTGGAAGAAGTCAAATTAGTGATGATTTCAGTGCAACTAGATGCAAATAAAATGTTGTTATGTACTATATGAGCAAGGCCACGCAAGACTTCTAGTCCCTCTTGTCCTTTGAGAAATAAACTTCTTAGACTCTCAACAATAGGGTGGCCTCTTCAACTATATGGTCCGAGCTTACAAATTGTTGAAAATTAGCTAACTTCGTGTCTAATCTTTGAATTTGAGCCTCAGGAACATGAGCCACAAGGTCATTTATGTTGATGGATTCATGAAAGTTTGATGCTTCTGGCATATGCGAAGAAGGAATATCAGGAAGAAGTGATTGGCCCTCTTGTGTGATTAGACTTGGGAATTGGGGTTTCAATGTGTTGTTATCATCACTATTCAAAGCATCAAAGCCCATAATTTGAATACTTCTTTGCACAAGATAGTTAGTATTAGGACACCATGTTACAAAACTCATAAATGTTTACAATCCTTAGTAACGCACAAGATGCACATAAAGAAGAGATGAATGAGGTGATGAAAGAAGAGTTTGATTTTTTGTTGAAATGAAGCAATGTTTTACAATTTTGATCAAATTAAAAAACATATAATAAAATAATAAATACTTAATCAAGTTCAACTCTACTCAAAGAAAATTAGATATAATCAATACTCATCTTCAAATCAAACCTTAAATTTAATGTTTTTATCAAAATATATCAATCCAAAAACTTTTTCTCCTTTCAAACTTTAATAAAAGATGTCACATATGATGTATGAGAGAAATATAAAATCAGATTTCAAATGAAAATGTCATCAGCAAAATCTGAAACAATATATGAATCACAAACCCTAGATTTCACAATAACTAGGTTTCCCTACAAATGCAACTTTTTTCTTAACAAAACCTAGCAATGAATAGTTTCAAATTCAAAATAAAGTACTATAAAATGACTAATGAATTCAATACCAATCAGATCTCATGAAAAAATCATAAATTTAAATCTTTCTGTGATAATCTAAAACCTATGCAATGAAAACAATGCAATAAATATGTTTTTTTCTAACCCTAAAATGCTTGTTTTTTATTTTTCAATGAAAATATGCAAGAATGTATTTTTATTAAACAAAAAGATGATATTATACAACAAATTAGATCAATATAATCATGCCATAAAGATCTGAAACAAATCACTAATCTCCAAACCCTAGGTTCAAGACTAGCTAGGTTTTCTAACAATGCAAGGTTTTTGTAAACCCTAATTTTAAAACAATGTAAAAATAAGCTATGTAGGAATAAAAAATCATTAACTAATTCAATCTTAATCAGATCTAGGGAAGAAAAAAACTCATATATAAATCAAGAAGGATGCCAAAGTGCAAGAAATGATGGGTTCACCAAAATGTTTAGGGTGGAAAAGAGAGATCTAGCCTAAGAAGTTAAACTAGGTCAAACCCTCTTCCACAAACATTAGGACACAAACTAAGCTTGGATTCTACCCATGAAGAGAACCAAACTATAGGGGTTTTATCCTTTTTTTGTATAGAGGAATTTCAACTAAATTAAACCAAAACTAACCAACTATACTAGGGCAAAGGATGAAACCCTAATTGACCAAGATCTGCTAATATACAATTGTCAGAAATAGAAATAGAAAAGATGAAAGTACAACAGAGATCAGGAGACAGAGAAGAACCTAGATCTAAGTTTGAGAGCACAAAATGACTAGGGCACTAGGTTCCCTAGACCCTATTTATGGTTTTACAGAATCTTTGAGTTTCACTAGACCTATACCAAACCCTTTCTTCTTCCTAGATCTTGTCTTCAGAAACTTGTATCTTCAACCTACACACAAGTAAAGAGGGAAAAGGTTGTCTTGTGTTTAGGGGATTTCCTTAGTCAAACCCTATGTTGGTGTTTCCACCTACACTACATAGATGATTAGTGATCCAAGAGTGTGTGTCATAGGATAAAGATTACCGCAAGATATAAAACCCTAGTTGGAGTAGATAACTCAAGATCATGAACCAACAAGGAGATAGATAAAGATATCTTGAAACTTCCTTCAAAACCTGCAAATGAGCATCATAACATCCACAAGCATGTAGCAATTCCAAGCATGAAGAGCACTTGAGCATAGGAGATCAAACATGTAAGAAATTCTAATTCTTCTCAAAACAAGCTAGGTGCAAAATGAATTGTAAAACTCCTTTATATATACATTCCCACTCACCATCGACAAATAAAATCAAATGGGGATGACAAGTAAAAGTTAAGGAGGTGTTCTAAGCTGACACCACAAAAATATGACCAGGGCTCTCATTCAGGACCAGGGTGCTAGGCGCCTTGGTCCTTTAGCCCCACAAACTCCAGAGAGTGTCAATTTAAATGGGCTTAGACCAGTCCTAACTTCATTTTTTTGGGTTTATTCATCAGGATTGAGATTTAATCATTTAATGTTCAAAAAAGTGTTAAAATAGGTCATGATTAACAAGTGTACACATTTTATTCTATAACATCTTGTTGCTAGGATTTATAGAAGCAATAAGCCTTACCTTTTTAATGCATCCATAAAATTGAAAAATAGAATCTTCCTTTTTTGGAGTCAAATGCATGTACTTGCATCCTTCATATTCTCTTCATCACTTTCACCTTCTCCTCCTTTTTCTTCTTATCTTTCTACTTCTCCTTCATTCTTAATTTCTACTTTCTCATCCTTATCAAATATTATTTCTTTTGGTGCCTATCTATCTAAGAAGAGTTCTATTTCACCCAAAAAAACATATCTTTATGCATTAGCCAAAACCAACAGTGAGTCATACCTTATAAGTGAAAAAAATGTACATTCCAAAATAACTTGTGACCATGAACTCTTTTAAATTGGTGCCACCATTCTAATGTATTACAATTTCCATCAAACATAGGAATATCCATGAAACCTAAGATTATAAAAAAACAAAAAAAATCCTTTTCTTCCATAGATCCGAGAAGAAAATAATGTAGAAAAATATATTTAAAGATTTCTACCCACTTGCAAAAAATAGTAAGTGATTTCCTCACCAAGATTACAAAATATGTTTTTTTTTCCAAAAATTGCACATCATTTTTTTTTTTTTAAATTAGAATCATAGGGTCAACTTCATATCACCATATCTCTCTTGATACTAATCCAAATCTTTAATGTGACCAGTTTTTGAAAATCCCCCGAAGTCCTTTTTTGACAAATCCATATTCACCCATTTTGAAGACCTATGTGAGATACACAACTCTTTGCAAGAAATTCGCCCTAAATGAAAAAATTAGCAACAAAAAATTATTTCTATTTTTCCTTGGAAAGAGATCTGATACCAAATGTTAAGAACCTTCATAGAAAATATTAGAAATAACCCAATAATAGAAGAGAGATCTCACAACTCAATAATAAAAATACTCATGTATTCAAAAAAAAGATCAAACCCTTGAGGTAGGGAAACACCATAGAATGTTCCTTATTGGAAGTAAACCACTCCACACTATATCTCAATATGAGATACAAACACATAAAATATTCTTGACATCCCACATATGAGTCTCTTGCCTTTATTATATACTATTCAACTACCACCACTACCACTTAACCATACATGTGAAAGGAAGCTATGTGTGTGGAAAACGCTTCCTACACTAATCTAATGAGGGGAGAAGTATGCAAATTCTTTTTAAACCTTACAGTTACAATGATGTTATACCAACAACACAGAGATTACACAACATACACATATAGAAAAAGAGAAGACACAAGATATAACGTGGGGAAAACCCTTATAGGAGAAAAACCCCACACTCCAAAACCTGCACAATGTATTATCAAATCTGTAAAGGATTACAACACACTTGCAATGTAAGTTCTTTTAGGAGTCTTCAAATGTTGTATCTAGAGATATTCTGGCAGCATTATAGTACCTGTCAAAACACTATGCATCCCCAACTCCAAGCACCTATTTAAATAGCATTTTACAAGGCAAATTGAGAAGCTTCTAGAGATGGGCATCCAACTTGGCCTCATGGCCCATTACCTATGCCTAGGGACATTTGTCTTGCATTGCAACAAGGTTCTTACACCTATCATAAGGTATCTTCCCAATGTGGGTGCCTAGTCCCAAGATAGGCTATGGTAGATGCTCTTACGTACCTTACAGCTGCCATAGAATCTGCCATAACTGACAACACTTACAGTTGTAAGAGAATGTCTCATAAACTAACTAAAAATAGCATATTACTCTTACAACATATCATAACCCACCTTGGGCACCCAAAGATGCCTTCCTCAAATATGCTCTTTGACACTTGTCTTCACCTGTCATAGAACCTTCTATTTTCGACTCTTACATGTCATAGAATCTATCATAG
The DNA here is from genome assembly GCA_027924645.1 of Cunninghamia lanceolata. Taxonomy (NCBI): domain Eukaryota; kingdom Viridiplantae; phylum Streptophyta; class Pinopsida; order Cupressales; family Cupressaceae; genus Cunninghamia; species Cunninghamia lanceolata. The sequence goes on along the minus strand of BSBN01001318.1, from coordinate 1,761,288 downwards.
GAATCTATCATAACACTTACGTGTCATAATTCCTTACACATTGCTCAAGATGCCGACACATGGAAAAAAACCTCTACCACAATATCAGACGCCTATATCCACATGGGATGAGTTGACCATCCTAGTCACATTACAAGTGGAGTGACAACACACCATGCCACTTCACACTAAATGACAAAATAGGATGTGCAACATAAATTAAATCATAGGAAAATAAATAATCAAATAACCAAATAACGAATGCTAAGAATTGCAAGGTTGAGACACCTTAATTCCCAACATTCTCCCACTTGTCAAACACCTTGCAAGAGCCAATAGAAATAACAGGATTTAATTGCTATAGGCCAAGAGGACCATAGACTCAGAACACCATCTGAACTTATCTGTGCCCACTGGTTTCGTCAATGCATTCGCAACATTCTTTAAAGTGTCTATCTTCTCCAATATCACCTTCCCATCTTTCACCATATCACAAACAAAATGAAATTGTACATCAATATGCTTTGTTCTGGCATGGAAAGTTGGATTCTTTGCTAAACAAATCGCACTCTAGCTGTCACAACAGATAGTAATTTGTCCTGCATAAACACCAATATTTGAACACAACATCTTAAGCCAAATGGATTCCTTGCAAGCATGAGTAGCTGCCATATACTCAGCTTCTATCGTGGACAAAGCAACCACAAGTTGCCGCTTACTCATCCAATTGATTGCACCACCGAACATAGTAAACACATAAGAACTAATGGATCTTCTGTTGTCAATGTCACCTACCCAATCAGAATCCACAAATCCACGAATACTTACAGAATGCGGAGGTCTTGTAGGATGACCACGATAACATATGGAATACTCAGAAGTAACCCACAAATATTTGAACACTCTCTTCACTACATCCCAATGTATTGTTGTGATGGTCACAACACGCCCCATTTTACTCCTTAGCAAAATGAGGACCCCTGCTATGGCTTTTGCTTGTGTGTGTGGGTCTACTTGGTGGTAAAGGGAAAAAGGAAGTGAAATGTTACAAACCTTGTTGAAAATAAAGAAAAAATAGCATTAAGTGCCAAAGCATAATATGGGTGAATTCCTTCTCAAAAATGAGTGAGGGTTGCTTTTTGGACCATTTTAAAATTCCCAATATTTTGCAAGTTATATGTGTTTTTTGGTAAATGCACTATAGGAGGGTTTGTATGTTGCATATACAAAGTCACTTGTATGTCAGGTTGTTGTATGTTGCATATCCATAGTCCTTTGTATATCGGGTCACTCATATACAAAGTCTTTTGTATATCGGGTCACTCATATACAAAGTCTTTTGTATATCACTCGTATACAAAGTCGCAGGGAAGTCATTGGGTTTATATACATTGTTATACTTGTATGCATTTGGCTAACAGTTTATTTATACATGCAAGCTAGACCCAACAGAGTCCAAAGTTTAAACGAATAATCAGTGGAGTCCGACGATGCATTTTGTGTTTGTATGTATCCTACAGATAAAGTGGATATACAAAGCCATATGCATGTCACAGAATAGAAAGAGTTATGAAAGTTGGTGTAATCGTTGTATGTTTTGCGCTTTGTATATGTATATTTTAGGACATACATTGCAATATACATACAAGGAAGAATTCAAGAAAGATTAAAATCTGGTTAAAACGACGTATCGCACTTTAAAGCATATGCTGAAAGATACATTGCACTTTGTACATGTTATGGAGCCAAAGGTGAGTGAACTGTGGTCTATAAAAGTGATAAGTCTGAAAGGACATACAAAGAGGTTTGTATGTATGGGGCTTTGTATCTAAGAAATTGGATACAAGTATCATTGTATCACGGAGATATAGGCAAAATATACAAGCGAAAATACGAGTTAGAGATGCATTTTTGGATGCGATGCAAAGGAAAAACATTGCCAATGAAGGATTGAGATCCGCAGTTGCATGATGGTTTTTATGTATCTTAGATACAAAGGGAAAAGATACAATGCCGAAGTCGAAGGTAAATTCCAATTTGTTTAATGCACCTTTTGAAATCCGCATTTGTATGACATATACAAAAGTGAAAGATACATACAATTTTATATGCAACCCGGATGCGAAAGAAGAATTAAGTACAAAAAATTCTTTGTATGTTCGGGGTGCTTGTATGTTTATAATATACATACCTGACATACAAAGGAACATACAGACGACAATTATACAAAGGAACATATACAAGGAATTAAGTATGTGAAAAGCAAAGCGGGAGGTTTTTAAAGCCATTTTAGGGCCTGATAGCATTTTTTGGTCAACGATGGTTGACTCAACCATTCTTGACGTCATATGTACATTTGGATATGTAGATGTTTACAGATGCTTAATATTCATAGCTTGATATCCAAGCTTGCACGTTCAGGGCTAGATTTATAGTTAATGTAATTTTTATTTTCCTGCTAGTTATTAAATGATGCTTAATTCTTGTCTGCCTATTATAGGATGTTGGAACTATTTGGAGTTCAGTTGTATGTTGTAGATTGAAGTGGCTGAACATTGCAGAGTTGCACATAGAGGCAACATGAACCAGAGCCGAGGGACATTATCAAATGCATTGGTTTCCAGCTGGAGAGAGAATCAAGTCCAAAATGCTGGAATATTCTATGCCAGCTGTGTAATTGCCAACTGGTAGGCATGTGCTATTCATCTGGACCATTGATTGTTCTCGAAGGATCCTAATCCTTGGATCATTGTAGCCATTTTCTGGCTTCTATCCTATAAAGGGCCCATGACTTGTCATAAGGGGGGATGTAGAGAGGTCAATCATTATATATCTGACCAAAGGGCTGTAGATCTGATAAGAGATCGGATTACTGAGACTAATTAGAACTGAATTATTGAAATGTCAAGGTTCTTTCTTTAGATCATTGTAAATATACTAGTTCTAAAGCATACTGGATGGAGATGAAGCTTCAGATTACATCCTGATTGTAAACTTTACGTAATCTTCAAGTTGATTCCAGGATATGTAAAGGTGAATGTTGTGTTCAATAGAAGCACTTTCATTTTTATTACATATTGTTGTCAACTTTTCCTTTGAAGATTTGTACTGGATCATGCGGATTTGTGGAATGTCCTGGTGAAGTATGATTCTAGTTTTCTTCTCTTCATTGCTGTATCGGAACATGTATGTGGATCAGTGATCTCAGTTAAGTAATTTTGGGAATCTCATTATCTAACCCTTTTTCTCATTTTAATTTCATTAAATCACTTCCATAACTGCAAATCATGATAAATAATAAGCATAATAGAGAAATATGTAGACATTCTATAGGTAACTGAAAATCCTTAGCATATTTTGAGCTAAATGCATGTAGTGTTGAAAATATCATGCAAAGAATCATAAATAATGATAGAAATCATGCTAATATCAACCTATAGGCACATTATTTGAGTGAATTCATAGTGTAGAGGTAGAATTGTTGGAAATTTATGTAGGGCAGACATAAAGGACAGGATATTTGGAGGAATACTGATGAACTTTGCAGAAATTACTGGAGAACATAAGGCCTCTGAATGATTAACAGCAACACACATCAACCATTGAGTAACATCAGTAGATTATGAACTAATCAATGGAGACTTGGGATCATGAATTCTTTGAATTCATCGTATCTTTCAAGATAAATAAGGGTTGTTATGTAACTTTTATTTCATGTTTGTTTGTGAGTAACATCATGATCAACATGTATCCATCCAGGATTAGCCATAAACTGACTAAAGACTCCCACTGCTTGGGCAATGTCTTGTCTAGTACAGACCATAGCTTACATCAAGCTGCCAACAACACTAGCATAAGGTACTCTACTTGTATTATCCATCTCAGAAGGAGACTTTGGACAATCATTAACTGATAACTTTGTCCCCAAAGAAATAGGAACACTCAATGGTCTACAATCTGCCATGCTGAATCTCTCCAACATGGTCTTCACATACTTACTCTAGCTTAGCCAAAGTTTTATGTTTGCTTTGTCTCTTCTGATTTCCATTCCCAGAATGTACCTAGCTGCCCCTAAATTCTTCATCTCAAACTATGCTGACAACTGAGACTTCAAACCAAAAATCATATTCTTAACAATTCCCAAATAACAACATATCATCAACATACAATGCAATAATGAGAATGCGATCATTATCAAATTTGTAATACACACAATGATCCGATTTTGACCTCAAAAATCCAATATACAACAGAAAGGCATCAAACTTTAGGTACCACATCCTAGGAGATTGCTTCAAACCATACAAAGACTTCTTCAACTTGCAAACCAAATTTTCTTTACTTTTTTCTATGTAATGCTCTGGCTATGACATGTAAATCTCTTCCTCCAAATCACCATGAAGGAAAGTTGTCTTCACATCCATCTACTCCACTTCTAAGTCATAAGCCGTTGCAAGAGATAACATGAACCGAATAGATGTCAGCTTTGCAATGGGAGAGAAAATTTCACCATAATCAATTCCCTCAACTTGTGAGTACCCCTTTGCAACCAATCTAGCCTTGTACTTCTCAACACTACCATCTGCACCAAATTTCTTCTTGAACACCCATTTACAGCCAATGGGTTTCTATCCTTCAGGCAAAGGCACCAAGTCCCAAGTTTTATTCTTCTCCAAAGAATCCATCTCATCTTCCATGGCCTCCTTCCAGGAACCTACATCTTTCATGCCCATAGCCTCTGTCATAGTTCTAGGCTAATCAGTGTTAGTAATCAAGGTAAAAGCACAACTAGAATCTAGCAATGAATATCCAAACCTATCAGGTTGCTTCTTTATTTGTGTAGACCTCCTCAAAGGCTGAGGTTGAGGTTCTACTTCTTCTTCAGAGCTACTAGAGCTCTCCTCATCATCAGGTCTCACAAGGTCTTTCAGTTTAGTCTTCTCAGGGGTAGAAGGAAACGAAACCACATCTTCTTTCTTTTCTTTCTCTTCTGGCTATAGAACAATAGGAGAAGGTGTTAGCTCTTTGAAAATAGCATTCGGCTATCAATGATTTGAACTATAGATGGAAATTCTATGGGCTGGGAGAATAGTTCAAGATTGGTGGTAGTTCTGGGAGGCTTAAGCATTGATTCCCTGGGGTCAGATGGTCGAGTGCCATAGGCTATATTCCCTCCCCACAACACTTCCTCTCAGAGTGCTCTCAATGGCAATTCTCATCTCCAGACCCCAATCCCCATACACCGTCACACCCCCTACCGACAAATGATTCTGCTATACAAGACTTTTTCAGCCTTAGGATCCCAAAGCTTGTACCCTTTCACACCGACACCATAGCTAATGAAGATACACTTAATAGCCTTTTACTCCAATTTTGACCTCTTCTCCCTAGGCACATGAGCATATGCCTCACAACCAAAAATATGAAGATGTCTTATTGAAGGCTTCTTACTAGACCACACCTCCATGGGTGTCTTACCAACAAGAGCTAAGGTAGGAGACATGTTTACCAGGTAGCAAGCAGTGGCAATAGCATCAGCCCAAAACTTCTATTCAAGGCTAGCTCCACTAAGCATACTCCTAACATTCTCCATCAACATCCTGTTCATCCTATCTGCAACTCCATTTTGTTGCAGGGTGTATGGAGTTGTCTTATTTATTTCAATCCCACGTTCTTTACAGAACTTATCAAATTCTACTAAACAAAACTCACCACTATTGTCAGTTCTCAAACATAATATTTTTACTAGTCTAATTCTCAACAAAAGCTTAAAACTCTTTGAACCGACTAAAGACTTTAGAATAGCTTCTCAGAAAATAAATCCATGTCCTATTGTAATCATCTATGAATGATACAAAATATATAGATTTAGAGATCGAAGGAACATTAACTGGACCAAACACATCAGAATGAATAAGATCCAACACACCAGAAGACTTATGAGAACTCGAGTAAAACTAAACACGATTTTGCTTTCCATATATACAATGTTCACAAAAGTCAAAATCGAGATTACAATCATCTAACTGCTCAACAATGTTTTTATTTTTTAGGGCTCTAAGACCCTTCTCACTAATGTGGCCAAGTCTCTTATGCCTTAACATTGTCTTCTCAGTAGGAAGTCTCACTTCCAAAGCATGAGCACCCTTAGGTACCTAAAATGCACTACCATCAAAAGTTGATAAAATAGATCTTTTCGTTGCTGGTTCCAATGGTGGGGATGAAATGACTGCAACTCTTTTCTTCAAGTCAGAAGAACTATTTCACTGTGAAGTGCATGCCTCCAGTTGAAACTGAGTACCTCTCTGAGTACCCTTTGCAAGCACCATAGCTCCTCTAGTCATCTTGCATCCTTCTTTCGAGAAGACAACCTACACACTTGCATCATTCAATTTACTTACAGAAAGTAGGTTCTGTGCCAACCCTGGGATGTGCATAACCCTAGAGATCCCCTTCACTCCTCCATTAGGGAACTGGATTGTGACTCTTCCACGGCCAACTATCTTCAGATGAGAATCGTCACCCAGGTACACTCTTCCACCATCAAACTCTTCATACTTTGTAAACTAGTCTCGATGTGAGGTCATGTGAAAAGAGGCACCAGAATCAATTAGCCACACATCATCAGATGCATGGGTGACCAAGGCAGTGATGAAAGCATCACCATCATTTTGTGACTTGTCAGACTCAGAATCAGAAGTTTTCTTCTTCTTTTTCTTCTTCTCCTCCTTGCACTCCTTTCAGAAATACCCAATTTTTCCACAGTTCCAATATAGTGCCTTGGACTTTCCAGGAGATTTAGATCTCCCAAGGGATTTGGATCTACCCTTCTCAACTTTCTTGTCCTTCTTCTTCCCTTCCTCCTTGGGTCTTCCACAAACCGCAAGAGCCTCTTTGGCTGACTCGGATGACTTTCTCCACATCTCTTCAGATAATAGCGAAGACACTACCTCATCCATTTTTAAAGTGGTTGTAGTGGTTCCGATGGCCATTACAAGATGATCACACGAGTCCGACAAGGAACAAAGCAAGATCATACAGCGATCCTCCTCCTCCATCTTCACACCAACAAATGTCAATTGTGCAACTAGCATGTTAAAATAATTCATGTGATTTGCAATAGATCCTCAATCTTCCATCCTCAGAGAAAACAACTTCTTTCTTAGGAATAGCTTGTTCACCAGGGTCTTGGCTTGATAAACATCTCCTAGCTTCTTCCATAGTTCTTTCGCAGTCTTCTCCTCATGGACATTCAACAAGATAGAGTCAATTAGACAAAGTCTCACAAGACCCTTAGCCTTTCAATCCTTGAGGTCCCAATCATCTTGTGTCATTACCGTTGGTTTTGTACTAGAAATTGTATCCCATAGGTCTCTGTCAACAAGCATGTCTTCCATTTTAAGTTTCCACAACTTGAAATTGCTGCCATTAAACTTATCTACCTCTATTCTTCTAGATGTGCTTGCCATCTCCTTCCTGCAACAAGATTACAGAATACTCTGCATAGACTCCCACTCAATCTAAGATCAGTACAAAAAACCCCTACCCAGTAGCTAGGACCAAAACTGGCCAGGCTCTGATACTAATTGAAAGGAAGCTAGGTGTGCAGAAAATGCTTCCTACACTAATCTAATGAGGGTTGAAGTATGCAAATTCTTTTTAAACATTATAGTTATAATGATGTTATACCAACAACATAGAGATTACACAACATACACATACAAAAAAAGAGAAGACACAAGATATAATGTGGGGAAAACCCTTACGGGAGAAAAACCCCACACTCTAAAACCTGCACAATGTATTATCAAACCTGTAAAGGATTAAAACACACTTGCAATGCAATTTCTTTTAGGAGTCTTCAAATGTCGTATCTAGAGATATTCCAGCAACATTACAGTACCTGTCAGAACACTATGCATCCCCAACTCCAAGCACCTGTTTAAATAGCATTTTACAAGGCAAATTGAGAAGCTTCTAGAGATGGGCATCCAACTTGGCCTCATGGCCCATTACCCATGCCTAGGGACACTTGTCCTACATTGCAATAAGGCTCTTACACCTGTCATAAGGTATCTTCCCAATGTGGACGCCTAGTTCGAAGATAGGCTATGGCAGATGCTCTTACGCACCTTACAGTTGTCATAGAATCTATCATAACTGACAGCACTTACAGCTATAAGAGAATCTATCATAAAATGACTAAAAATAGCATATTCCTCTTACAACATGCCATAACCCACCTTGGGTGCCCAAATATGCCTTCCTCAAAGATGCTCTTCAACACTTGTCTTCACCTATCATAGAACCTTCTATTTTTTACTCTTACGTGTCATATAATGTGTCATAGGAATCTGTCATAACACTTACGCATCATAATTCCTTACACATTTCTCAAGATGTTGACACATGGTAAAAAACCTCTACCACAATATGGGACACCTATATCCACATGGGAAGAGTTGACTATCCTAGTCACATTACAAGTGGAGTGATAACACACCATGCTACTTCAAACTAAATGACAAAACAAGATGTGCAACATAAATTACATCATAGGCAAATAAATAATCAAATAACCAAATAACCAATGCTAGGAATTGCAAGGTTGAGACACCTTAATTCCCAACAACATGTGGGATAAATATGGTATTCTAATTAACTAGTGGGATGACTTACAAAGAATATTCACCCTAATTTATTATTTTTTATTACCTAATACACTATAATACTATACCCCTAGGTGCATTACATCATCTCACAAACTTCTCGTTTCCTCTCAAGAAGGCTTCCATTTCTTCTTTCTTTTTAGTTTTCCTAGCATTGAAATTTTTTAACCCTTCCATAGAAAACCCAATGGCCTATGCTATAAATTACTTTATCATCTCAAAGCTAAGACCTTTGACATTAACTTTCCTACCCTTCCAAGATATCACAAATTTCATCAACAAAATTAAGTCATAGACATTAACCCTTTCCATAAATTGAGTTAGCCTGACCCTTCTTAAGATGTGATATATAATGGAGTTATTCTTGATTCTATCATAGGCAGAGTGGTCAATCTAGATCCTCTCACCACCCATATTATTATAATAGTTCACGTGCTTCTACAAACACTCCTTAAAGGATGACTCTTTATAAGGAAAAGTAACCTTAAGACCCCTATAAGAAACTTTACTCTCCTCTTAAGACAATATTTGATAGGGACTAAATCATAAAGAGATTGTGATAGCTTAAAGATGACATGAAAATATAACTACCTTCAAATCATAGAAATAATGGTTGCAAGGTTTAGATTGTCCTTGGAATGGTGGGCTATAATTATGTTACTACTATGTTGGCTAGGATGATTTGACTTGTCACACATGATGCCATGGGTGAACAAATGAGTCCTCCAATCAACCAAATATTGAAGATCATAAGGATGAGAAAGAAACTAAGGAGCCTCAAAGATTAGGCTTTTGATAAATTTATTAGGCAGGGAGTCTAATTTTTCCTATTTCTCAAACCTAATTCCACCAACACTAATGTTGGCCGTTCTATTCACAACCCCATTACCTTCCCTATAGGTGTGACAAATTTTTACCTCCTTGAAGACCTCAAGAGATTATGTGACCTTGTTTTCACCCTACTCTACCCACCCTTGTTTTTGTCTCTAGGGTTTCAATTGCTAATTTATTTTCATACTTAATTGTTTACTAATTTTTTTAATTTTATAGAAATCTTACGCATCCTTTTTATATAATTTAGCCTTTGGGGTTTGTGAGTTGTTTTTCATGCCAATATATCATCCACATCCTCACATTACTTTGATAAGAAGTCCTTGTTTGAATCCTCAAATTGCTAAATCTATTGAGAATGGTATTCCTAATGATGTTTCCATAAGAACTATAATTATTACTCCATTTGTTGAGTATGCAAGTAAATAGTGCGCTCTCAAAGCACAATTGGAACAACAACAATTTACTCATGAGTTTACTAGTTTAGTTGAGGTTAATAGTCATAAGAATTTAGTTCAAGATTGTCATCATTCATTGCTTACTAAGCCATTTAGGTGGAAATTGCTTCATGACATTGGTGATAAGGTTATTACTTCTAGTTCTTTAATGGTGCATACTCTTCATTGTTTTCCCTTGGCAGGATATTCTTTAAGAAATGACCTCTTGAAAATTGTATAGAAACCCTATAAATTCCACTATAAAGAAGCAAAATTTCCTAGACATTTTTTCCTATTGGAAATCAAATTTTAGAGTGGATGGAAACTTTTTTTCTTGCACCAATTTTTTTCAATTCAATAACTATTTTTTTCTATTAAATATAAATTTTATGGTGATTCAATATCTAAATTTTATATTAACATATAACTTTTAAACAAATATGTTCAAATGGGGTTAGTTTAGAAAATAAAAAATATCCCTCGATAAACTAGGGGAGATTAGGGCCCAAATTTTTATATACAATAGGGTGATATGTGTCTATCTTAAAGAATAAAAATTCCTAACTTGAGGTAATTTTTCTTTGTGATTAGGGAGAATCTTCAAATATGGGTGAATTAGAAACTTTTGAAGAGCCTAAAAATAGATAAATCTATGGGATAGAAATGTCAAAAATAGCCAAATGGTGACATATAGCCACTAAAAAATTACTTCCCCCTTATTTTTATGCCTAAATATGGTATGCCTCTTGATTTTCCTACTCTCCTTGCTATCATGGAGCCTCTTCTTGTGCCTACCTCCAATATTGATCTTTCTACAATTACTCTTCTTCCTCAAATCCCACTACCATTTCAACTACCTTTTATGCTATCCCTGATAGTGCAATGACTACACATGGTTATAGTGTTGTTTCTATCACTTCTACCTCCACCACTACTATTATATCTTCTTCCTATCCTTCTAGTGCTATACATACCTCCAATTTTTCCATCCTTTATTTTATTTTTTGTTCCATTCATAGTTCTATATCTAATTCCATACCTTTTTTTATCTTATTCCATACCACATTCCACCCACTACCATGGCCATGTTTATTCCCTATTACACATTTTCGTATCAACCCATTTATACCCAACCTTTTGTGTCTCTCGTTCCTACTACCACAATTCCTACCTCTACCTTGGATGCACTTATTAAAAATCTAGATGGAGTGGGATGAAAAGTTCATGGCCGAGATAAAGATGAATATGTGGAAGCACAAAATACACCACTTGCTTTTGAGATTGTTACTTATCCCTTACCTAATGGTTTTGTGGCACCTCAATTTGAAATGTATAATGGAAAAGGTTACCCTATTAAAAATTTGAGATCTTTGACCATAACATGTTTAGGTTATGTATATGAATAAGTCTTAGCTAATTTGTTTCCATTCACTTTAAAAGATTGTTCTATTGAGTGGTTCTTCTCTTTGCCTCATGGACCCTTTCATTTTTTTGGAACTAGCCAAAAAATAGTTAAACACTTCGAAGTTAATATGGGCTTAAAGACCACTATTGGTTATATTTGTTTGAGTGTGCATAAGGATCTAACAAGTGAATACATGGATATGTTATTAGATTCCTATCTTAATGTTATAAACTACACCATCAACTTCATGATGATGAATTGAAAACTATTTTTTATTAAGGGATTGTTGCCATCTCATAGATACAATGTGTACTTGAATAGACTTTCTTATTTCATGGATATACATGCTCATGTGAAAAACATTGAATTGAAATTACTTGGGTCCAATGTAATTAAGTATGGCTCATCTTTTCAAGGTTCTTCTACATCTTATTACTCGTCCAAGTTTTAAAACTAATAATATTTTAAAGGATAATGATTCTAAAGATAATAAGTACAATGTGTGTCATGTGGCTAGTACTTCCAATGTGTCATCCTTTAAGCCTCAAACTATTAATAAGTTTACTTAGTTACAATATCCCTTAGACAATATACTTGAAATTTTGATGAACTCTAATTAAAAAATTGATTACTCTTCCAGCTATTCATCTATTAGATCCAAATAAAGGGCTAACTAAGAATTATAATGAATATGCATTTTGTAACTTTCATAGAGTAAATGGACATCATAATCAGGGTTTTATAACTTTGAAACATAAGGTGAAAGATGATTTTATTGATAGTAATATGATTGATATAGAGGGTGTTAATGATAGGGGCAATCATTTAAATGCTCCCCCTAATCAGAATCTAAATATTTATACCAATCCATTTCCTATTTATTCTAACAATATCAATGCACATCATGAACAAGATCCTCTTTCTATGGCTCATTCATATGTTTATAGAGATTACATGGATGATTTTTTCTATTAATTATCATGCACAAGCTCAGGTGGGGTATGTTACATTCTTAAGATACATCATGTTCATCTCATGCTACTCCATTGATTACATTTCCAAATGATGAGATCCCACAAAATAACTATTATGATCTATTACATATCCTTAGAAGTATTAGATACGTCACCTACTTAGTTTCTCATTAATATTACATGCCAATTTAACATATGTACTAAAGATTTTTTATTTAATAAATATATTAGATATCAATCTTATTCATATTTTGGGGTATCATTAAAATGACTAATGAAATTCTGATTGAGACCATGGGGTACATCAAGATAAATTTAAAAGTTGGTCCTAAAGAGCTACCAATGTTATGTCACATGATTCCATATTTAGATAGATTTGGTGTGTTACTTGGTACACCATGGATAGATCAATATAAAGCAGTTCTTTCATTTTTGTATTATTGTGTTAAAATTGTGCATAAAGGAAGTGGTCAAAATTGATAGAGATCAATAGAAACTAATATTGATTTGAATCATGTTACTTTTGATGCATTTTTGAAGACACGTAAGGAAATCCCATATGATCTCAAAGATGACATAAATTATTTATACAAGTTTCACTTATAAGTATAAGAAAGAGAATATGATCAAGAACTAAGATGTTAATTATAATTTGTTCATTCTCATTCTAGAGTTCATGAAGATAAAAAGCCTAAACAACCTCAATTTCCATATCCTATGGTATCTAAGAATTAACATATTGACATATGCTTGCCTTCCAATGATCCTCATGAGGAACAAATTACTCATGTACCAAGAAAGTAAAAAATTAATAAGGGCGATATGCTTTGAAAACCCACATTTCATACTAAATGCACTACTTCATGGGTACCAAAGAAAAATGTTATGGTTCGAAAAATGTAAAACATTTTTATGGAGCCACCTCTAAATAAACAAGAAAAATAGATTAAGAAAGATGTTTCTATAGTTCCATCTATTGCTAGTGTTTTTTATAAGAATTAGTTGAGAAGGAAGAACTCGATCTTACTTGTTGGGATGAGGATGACCTTTTACAAGGTGATACCTCTAGTTTTTTTTCCTTGAGATCTTGAGAATTCTTATTCTATATTTTTATATACTTATATAATCATTTACTTCTTTTATGTGTCCTTACACACCAGCCTTTTATTTAGGCTATATTTGTTTTGTTTTTCCCATTCTCATTTCACATTCTATATTATGTTTTATGATTAGTTCCTTACTTGAGGTCATCTTCGTTATGGTAGTTATGTTCTTTCTTTAGATCCTATGTTATATGCTTATGTCATTTGGTACCTATGTTATCCATTTTACATGTTTAGGATATCTAGCCCTTATACACGCTCTATTATTTTTTTCTTAACTCAAGTATGCTTTCCTATGTTCCTTGTAAGATTCCATACTTTTCCTATATGCATTTTTTACTCTTATATTCCATGTTTACCATGTATGTTTTCAAATGTTTGTTGTTAGGTTCCTATGTTACATGAGTTATGATCCTATGCTCCATGATTATGATATCTAGCTTTTATGATAATTGCATGCCAAGATTATTCTAATGTTTACACATATTTATGATATCATGCTTTTGAAAGAAAGAAAAGGTGTGGAATATGCTTCTTACACTAATCTATGAGAGGAAGTATGTGAAAAAAAAAAAATGAGGGTGTGTGCAAGAAGTTGTGTCCACTTATTGGCCAAAAACTGGAAGTGTTTTCCCTAATTTTCAGAATTTGTCACATTTGACCTAAAAATTTGAAGCACTTAAAGGTGGAATCTTGGAAAAAGTCACTAAATATGAAATGTAGTACTCAGAGTCTAGTTTCCAAATATGTAATTTTTTTCAATACCCAGATGATAGAAATTGATTTTGAATAGGCATTTCTAAAAACCACTATTTAAAAGTCACTTTTTTTTACTATACCATGTACGTGTATGTCATCCATATTTTGACCTAAATAATCATATTTTTCAAAATCCTTTTGGGAAAAGATTTGTAACTCACTGAAGCACGTTTTCCATATTTTTTTGTAATTTTTTATAGAATATTTTTTTTTTATTAATTTTTTATTGGCCATTTTTGGTCTTTTAAAAAATCATCGTGTACGTCACGCATAAGATGACCTAAACTCAACATTTTTTGAATTTTTTTTTTTTAAATTGAAAAGAATTGTCTAAAGTACATTTTCCTACAATTTTTTTTACAAAAAAATATTTTAATAAAAAGTTATTAAAATACTAAAAAACCATGATAATTCAAGTTTATGGACCTATTTCATTAGAAATTGATTAAAAAATAGAAAAATTAATCCAATTGTAAAAAAAATTATATATTTGGAATCTAGACTGTCTCATCTATAATGGGTTTTAATTTCGTCAAAATATTCTGCAAAATAGACCTTTAGATATATGCCCAAAGTCACTATTTTGTTGTGACATTGATAGGACCTTCAAGTTGCAGGTCAAACCAGGTCCAGAGGTCAGGTTTGGGTCCCCAAAGCATTTCCCGAACCGGGTTACAAAGAAAAACCCGAGCTTAAAATTCTAATTTTAAATAACGGGATCCCGTTTCATAAAAGGTAAATATTTTAAACGGGATCCCGTTTCTCGTTTCATAAAGGTTAAAATATTAACCTTTTATGAAACTCAAAACGGGATCCCGTTTCTAGAAAACGGGATCCCGTTTCTAGAAAACGGGATCCCGCTTTTGGCTCGGGTTCCCGAAGCAAAATGGGATCCCGTTTCATAAAAAGCGGGATCCCGTTTTGGTTAACATGATTTCAGATTTTTTTCTAACTCTGAAACTTCCACCTTAAGTGGACACAACTTCATGCATTTACCCATGATCATACAGTTAGAAGGAAATAAGTAAAAAAGTACTATACCATAACATAATGATTTACATGGGAAACCCTTTTTAAGGAAAAACCCCACAGTCCAAAGCAACTAGATGTATTATTAGTAATTATCAGTTACAATACACTTGCAGAGCTTAATCATTTACAAGAACATCACCTACAAGAGATCTGGAGCAATTTTGGCATCATAACAATACTTACAAAACTTATTATGAAACCTCAATATCAAGCACCCAATAAATAGGACAATAAATAGGAGAAGAAAGAAATGAATCCATCAAATGGTGATTAGGAAACCATGAACTAAAACTAACAAAAAAACCTAATCAAAATTGAATTCCCAAGTTCCATACACCTATCATAAGCTCATCATAATTCATTCACCAACTTGGGTGCTCCATTTTGGCTCCATTATTTCCATTTAAAGATGCCTTATGATGTGGCATAACATGTTTCATAAGTTGGTCAACAAGTGTAACTCCCTCTTACACCTCTCTTATGCATCAATGCTCTTATATTTTTATGTGGAAGGCCTAACTTTTTGTTAGTGAACAGATTTGCCGCTACACACTTAAATAGAAATTTGCCCAACAAATAGCTACAAATGCACTAATAGTTGGAGAGGTTATTATCAGGCAATAACCTTCCTATGCATTTAGAGGGGCAGTTGCCTTGTATGATAAGTAAGTAGAAAAATTAAAAATGGGTTTTCTTTTAACCTGAAAGCAAGAAAGAATGTTTTCCAACAAAACTTAAACAAAAGGAGTGCAAAGCCTCAATGAAAACAATCTACCCATTGCAATATAGGTATATAAACTGAGAGTACAAAATCACAAATTGAATCCTTCAACATGCAAAAAAGAAAATCCAAGTAATGAACCCAATTATGAAGACATAATCATAATTTCCACCATATAATAAGATATCTCTAAGATTAAATAACTGCACATTCAACATACGACTTGAACATACAGTTACAGAAATTGTAACACAAAGTTTACAAGGTCCTACAATTTATTCTCTTCAAAATCCTTTCATATGCATGAGAGATATCAAAAAATTCTTTGTAAAAATATAAAATCTTTCAATGATCCATCAACAAAACAAAATTTTCCAAAAGATCCTAAAACATCCTTCTGATAGGCTATATATAGAGCCTCAAAAATGAAATTGTCTTTGAAAGTGACAGCTTCTTGGAAGTTAGCCAATGAAAATTAAATAAACACTTAAATATTAAATATTTAAATAAGGTTTACTTAATTTAAAAGAGTTGAAATGTCTTTGCATAAAATAATATAATTTAAACTTGAGAAATAGCTCCTTGATCTCCTCTTTCATTTGATTCATCTTCATTCACCTAGTCTCCTATAGTTGCTTTGACTTTGGGAGGATTCATCTTCTCTTTGAAGTTCCTAAACCTGGTGATCACTCGGGTAACATTTTTCCCTAGTTGCTAGGACTAATAGTAATATGCACCCAGATCCTCCACATGTTGATTGTCTTATCTGCCTCATCAAGTCTTTTTTTTATGTCTGTGAGCTCTCATTTGAAGTTGGTAATACAGTAAGATATATGGCCTACTTTTTTAATGAAAGTACCATTAACCGAATCTTTACAAGTTAATTCTTCAATGATTAACTTTTTGAAGCTCTGTTTTACATCTTTTATGTCCAAGAGATTCTCTTTTTTTCATCCAAAATGTCATTTTCCAAGGCCAGACAGTTTTCTCTCATATACAATAAGTCTGCATTGTATTGACTCGATATTTTCTTTAGTTTAGCTAAGAACTGTTTAACAACTGAGATTTTCCATTCAACTATGTTCAACCATGAAATAGATTCATTCTCCTCTGGTTTACTAAAGACATTTTCTAAAACTAAAACGCTGGTATCTACCTTGATTACTTCTTTGGAAATAATCATAAGCAAGGTTTCCTCCTTAAAAGACTGCATATCAACATTAAGTTTCTTTCTCTTGGCTATGATATCACTATACAATTTCATCACCTCCTCAATATGAAGTAATCCATCTATTGTTACCTTCTCAACCTAGGATTATGTGGCATTTTCCAAGGTTTGATATTTTCCAATCTGATCTATCACACCTGGACCTACACCTTTCACACAAGTGTCAAGTGTGGTATCCAGTGGTTTGGAAGTAGTATCAACAATTGATTGTATATATGAGGTGAGGATATTAACCTATTCTTGTAACTTTTCTTTTTCTTATTTCTCTATCTTTAGTCATTTAGTTAACACATTGACTGATAATTTTGGGTGATAAATATCACCCTCCACTGTGGGAGGACCCATATCAATTTTGTTGACACTCAAGTCAGCCTCAGTAACACTGTTCATCTTTATCCCCTATGGGATTAGCAATCTCAAGAACATGATGTCCTGAAAGAGAATCAACTACTACCCATGACATTCTTCTATCCTTTTGGGTTGAGGGCTATCTTGGAGCAAATTAGCCACCGTGTTGAATCCTGGATCAACCATGGGAGTGTATTTCCTCTTTTTCTCTACTACTTTCTTAAGCCAAGAGGGAGATGGAAAAATAGAACTATTATTAGCAACATTAGGAGTAGCACTATCTAGAACAGAGTCTGATGTTACCTAATGAACTTGTTGTTGAGGAGGGGAAGGAGGCACATTAAGCATGGCATGGAGAACACTATCTTGGCCCATTTACTAAAAATAGGGAGACAAATCACCTTGAGGAAATGAGGTGGGGGAAGCATCATGATTAGCTTGTAGTTGTTGTAGAGAATCTAGTGTTTCTTTCATATCAATTTTAGGATTTCTCCTCACATCCAATTTTCCTTTTGGTTCTTCACATGTGCTTTTCAATTTGTGATTTTCATTAGGCTCATCTCCACCATCTCTTTTCTATGAAGCAACTCTTAACCTAGTAGAATACACATTGGTAGGAGCCCTCCAGGTAGTAGAAGTTGTAGAAGACCCGTGCTCTTTTGTAACCTACTCCTTTTGAAAGAAATGGCTCAAGTATGATCAATAGCCTTAGCCTTCAACCATCTTTTAGTTTTATCTAACACAAAGGATGAATGTACATAAAGGTCAATAATTTCTTTTTCTGACCACCGAACCTTTGGCACAGGTCTAGAGCTCTCAACATAGTATATGTCATCAATCATATTAGAGTTGTCATCGATAACATCCAATACATTCTATCCTAGTTTGAAAGCTTTGATTTGGTCAACCGTGTGTCTCATCCAATCTCTTTGTTGTACTTGACATTCATCAATACAATTCTCATAATAGTCTTTGAGATGAGATTGATGTTCATAGGAGGATCCACCATAAAAATTCCTTTTCACATATTTCTTACTATTAAAGAATAGTTGAGTAGTAAACAAATGAAAATTAAATTTGGAAAGAACCCTTTCCACATTTCTTGCATTATCATGGGTTTTACATGTATAATAGGTCAAACTCACAGGGAAGGGATAACCATTATTCTTTATGTCATGATATCTCTTACTAACCTATGCAATCTACCTACACACCTCTAGGAAGAGAATCAAATCACTAACATACGTGGGAAATTTATAAGGTGAATTCTCAAAACCACCAATTCTCACATAAGTGAACCTATCAAATTAAATAAAGAAACTCCCATATCACATCAAAAATTGTGTTGCTTCCTAAGATACTCTGACACTGGGATTGCCAAAAATTCTTCTTACATTAAACATCAGGGATCCATCACTTACTCTGTGATGCCCCATCATGCAACCCTAGAGTTAGGCAAAAAGGGCAATAAAAATACAGGAATTTTTTTTTTAAATAAGTATTTGCATTAAACACTAGATAAAATATCAACTAATTATATCATCTAAACTATATGATCAACTAACATCTCTAGGGAACATAACTGCATCAATAATTATAAACAAAGATCATTAACAACATAATACATCCCACATGTCCATACACAAATTGATATATCATAAGAAGATTACATCTTTCAATTACAAGATAAGTACAAGTACAAATGAGATCAAATACAGGATTACATAATTACAAGGCCTCTTGGCTGATTACATCAAATTACATTATAAATCATGACTATACAATTCTGGAAGCATAATACAAATCTGAGAATGTCGATACAGGTTTGGAACGAGAAAACACATCTGCCATGAACACGAACCAAGATACCAAAGAAAAATAGTGGATTAAGCTCTTCCACCCGACCATGTGGAACCCTGAGGTCCACCCCTCGAGCTAGGAGATGATGATGAGGTTCCACCAAGACAAAGATCAAAAGATACAAATAAGCAGATATAAAAACAACACAGAAACACAGATCAATAATGGCTAACATTGCTCTAGAGGCAACAACAGAAGGTAACAAAAGGACGTAACTAAGCTTCTATAGGAAGAGTGTCATCGCATGGCCCTAGCATGGGTTATCTAGTCTATCTCTCTCTAGAAACTGCCCCCCATCTATGGTTATCCTTGCAGCCTCTCTCTAGGCACCAGCCCCATAGGGTGACACGTACGGAATCAACACATCCTCTTATGAAGACAAGGAGGTTGATCTTGCCAACCAAGCCTTCTCATCCCATCCTTGGCCTATGAGAGCACTAGAGGCATGGGTGAGGCATCAGAATTATCTTATTATGTGTTTGACTACCCAACCCAGCTAGGTTAATTATTATGTTATCACTTAATTACAACTTTCATGGGGTTATCCAGGTAGCCACTTTGGGTACCAGCCCCACCATGAAATCCACTCTCCTACATGCAACTAGTACCCCTAGCCAAGCAACCAAAAACCACCAATTTGACAAGCATGATAATGACACTGCAAGGCATCTGTCCTCTTGCATACCAAATCACTACAAAATCAATTTCAATATCCAAAGTCTAGTTCCAACAATTTTCCCACGTGCAAACATAAGGCCTTAAGACAACCCATAACTTCAAGATAGTATCAAAAATCCTCGGGAGCTAAAAGACTAATAACACAAATGACAACACCTATCTTACTAGAGGAACATTATCAAACAAAAAGTGTATTATCCAGACACAATTTTGAGTATTCCAAAGGAAGTATCAACACCATTATAATCGATGTAAAGACACTACAATTAATTTTGACATTTCACTAAAACATTATGAACACTTTATAGGAAGACATTCTTAAGACCTAAAATTATATCATTCAACATATAAAAAGGAAAATGATATAACCTCTTACCATGCATTGTCTTCAGTTCTAATATAAGAACTATATAATATCCCCTATGCATATCTAAATGAACCTATTTATATCTTTGACAATAGTAGAATGTTACAAGAAATGTTTAATATAAATTACCATTACCTAACTAAATGAAATAATAAAAAAAATACCAATCTACAATAAGTTTTTAAAACTACTCCCATTAAATTCTTAAAACTATTACATTTCTTTTAACTGATTAAAAGTTACTATTTTTCTTATAAATGCATAGATAGGTTATATATATATATATATATATATATAACTATTGTTTCTAATCTGATGACCAAGCTGTGTGTAAATTCTTACTCTACCCTATTGATTATAAATATAATGGACCAATTCCATAAATTTAAATAGATAACTCATTAAGCAAAATTAAAACTAATAACCATCGTCATTTATACAAGGATTGATTATGGAATCTTTCTAATTTTTCAACTTACTATTTCTTCTAGTAATGAAATAAATAACTACTTACTAAACTCTTGCTAAATCATACAGAAATGAAGATATATAATTATAATTAATACATTTTAGCTAAAGAGAAGACATCTAATGGAATTTCCAGAGGTTTCCAAAAAGACAATGATGATCGGTCTCCCAGAGATATCGAGCCAAGAGATTTAAAAATTACATATCAAAAGAAAATATTGAACGTGGCTCTCCCCAGCCGGGTCAGATGTTAATTTGATAAAAGAACGTTATGGGAGATCGCCCTAAGCAAGAGTAGCTCGAGAAGAAAGCATGGATAGATAAATTTAGATGTGATCAAGGCATTTGAATTCCATGGGAAGAGGTAGATATTGATTCAGAGAAGAAAAGATTTCAGGGAAAAGTAACTCTCATGAAGGGTGAAAGGCTTCCAAGGAGACCGAATGGATACCAATGATTGGTTTAGCATTCATAGCAATGATAAGAAAACTTGTTTATGAAAACTGGCTCATACTGGGTGCGCTCTAGCCAGGAGCATGTCTCAGTTCAGACATAGAGACAGGCAGATGTAAGGGGGTTACAGATGTTTATGTTTTGATCATATGCTAGGAAGGCTCCAAGAAACTAGCGATGCCCCGGAGGAAAGAGCTAAGATAGAGTTCAATTAATTTATATCTCAAGAGAACTCCACTTGAATGGATCATGAAGAAGATTATATTTCACTTATTCCAAGGAGGTAACTCATATAGAAATTATAGCACTAATACATTTTCCCCTAATTGATGAGATAAACACTTAAGAAAGTTTCTAATTAAGACGATACCAATTTGTTCCTAAAGGTGGCTTAAGAGCCCAAGTATGGATGGCATAACCGCAGAGATTGGATTACACTTAAGAGACTGGCGTTCATCATACCACCACAATAAGGTAAGGGAGATAATAATTTACTTTCTTCCAGAAGCATTAGGAGCATTGACAAAAAAATTGAAGCAATTTATTGAAGGAAACAATTAAAGTTGAGGTTGAGCTAAATAGTTGCTCTGCACCAACATTTCAACTACAGAGCCCTAGT
The DNA here is from genome assembly GCA_027924645.1 of Cunninghamia lanceolata. Lineage (NCBI taxonomy): Eukaryota > Viridiplantae > Streptophyta > Pinopsida > Cupressales > Cupressaceae > Cunninghamia > Cunninghamia lanceolata. Next base: position 1,739,357 of record BSBN01001318.1, on the reverse strand, counting down.
GCAGCGTTATCCTTTATTATTATATAAGATGAACTTACTCTTCAACTTAGGAAGATTAGAGATGGCTAAACTCAACTGTGGAAGATTTAATGTTGTGTGAATCTAAACTATTTAATTTTTTTGTCTTTTAGGATTGTTTTAAATGGCTCAAATAAATAATTATTGTCTTTTAGATGTGGTCTCCCAGAATGATTGTAGGGTAAGCACAAAATGGCTCATGCAAGAATGCCCTTAAGAAGATTGGGCTAATAGGAATTTGAATGATGTCTAAGCAAGAAGCTCAAATGTGGAGCAGAGCTGCAGGACAGAGATTCATGGTAGAACTAAAGAGAGTTGCTTTTGTTGATAGGGGATTCCATTCATGGAGAAAACCAATTTGCAGAAAGAAAGATAACACAGAATATAAAATTCCAGACAAATAACGATTTCAGAGAAAGAACAATCTACACACAAGAATATAGGATTAGACATACCCAGAGCAATTTTTGAACTTCTGAACCTCTTCTCCTTGATTTTCCTCCCAAAATCCTTTCATTTTTTGCAAAAATTCTCCCTTCCAATTTCTCTCCCCTCCTTTCAAATAACTCTCATATTGCAAAAATAGACAAGGCCAATTAATTTGCCCACTTCCCGTAACCATTTCTAAAACCCACTATCACTCTAAATTTAAATGCAATAATTTTTTTTCATCTAGAGAGAGATTCTCGAATCGAGTAATTTAATGCTAACCATTCACAACAAATCTCTCAACAATAAAATATTAAATGACAATATCTTTCTAGATAAACAATGTAATAATTTAATCAATTATTACAATATTAATTACATATGACTATTATCATTATTACTACTTAACAAGGTTATCAATTTAATTTTTATTAAAATCACTTATTCACTAATTTCCAATTCCACATTATTAAATAACAAACTAGATAAATACTATTATATCTAAACTTATTATTATTATTATTATTATTATTATAATTAATGCATTTCCAACCATTACACATAGACTGTAACAAAAAATTTCAAACAATAACAACTTCATATCAAATGATGACCAATACCTGAGGGCAAGAACCCCTAAGTGACATCAAGACCCACGACCACAAACTGAAGACAAAGATTGACATAGGGAACCCCATGTTATCTCCCATCCACATTATCCATTGGAGTAAAGGCACGCTCAGACCTGCTAAGTCAGGTGGAGTCGATGCTTGGTACATGCAACATGCATCAAAACAAGATGTTGCAAACGAGCATATACATATATAACAAACACACAGAGTCAGGGAGTCATAGCGTAGTAGGGTGCTCGTAATGAGTAGTACTACATTGTCCCTTCTCTGAAAGCATGACAATAACATAAACATCTCTAGCTATCAATCAGGTATCATCCAATCACATAAAGCATGATAACATCTAACCATTACTAATCATGTCAAACACATCATAAACTATAATATCAATAATATCATCATAATGATCATATCAAATGTCAACAACCACATCAGTAATCCATAATCCATAATGAGCATAACTAAGCATAACCAAAAAGTCTATCATCCACATGCCTCAAAATGTCTAAGTGTAACTGAAATACTATCAACTATCAAAAGCCAAAATGAGGGGAACTACATACTCACCTATATTCCATGTTCCTCTTGTAACTGTAGAAAATACTCATACACTAGTGTATCACTAGAGAGAGTCCCATAGGTTCTCAAACCTAGCAACACCACCTAAGTATCATCTATTACATAAAACAAAGAGCACATGTGGAAAGTACTCTTTTTATGAAAATTCACTAGCTCATCGTCAATGTGATCATTGATCAAACCAGCCCAATCAACATATTGACACTCATTACAAATCACCAATATGAATTGACACATCCATTTCTCAAAGGATTTGGACTCGTCATTCTCCACTACTCTAAGAAAAAGAGTAATCATATTTGATATGTCCTCCTTGAAATGAGCTCTTTTCCAATTTTGGGGAAATTGAGACTTCCCTTTCTTCTCATTTTTTAGCCAACACTTGGCAATGGTTGTCAAACACCAATCCTTTCTATCAAGAAAATAATTCCAGCCAGTTACAATAGACATTTTTGCAAACTCATCTCTCTCTGGTAGCTTGAGGGTACAACTTATTGACTTGGCATCCAACTTGGCAATAACAGTTCCATCAAAAGACCTAATCTCTCGAGACTCAGTATGATAATTCTTTACATAGGCGAGGACCAAATCAAGACATTACATAGCTGGTGGAAACCCTCCCACATGAGAAAGGCCACTAGTGACTATTTGTTTTGCTAATGTTGATCTAGGATCCTCACTCATTCCATTCCAAAAATCATTCAAGCCTATGTGTCCCAAATCTATGTCTCTAATTCCTGCTAGATTATTGTCTATGACAAAAGCTACATCAAAGACCTGGTATTTATACTTCATCCTAACCAATTTTTCTACCCACCAAATGTAGGATTCAAGGGCTCTCAACAAATTTTGGTAAGCTTCGAGATGACTTAGATAAAAAGCATATGCAGAACTCATGAAAACCCCAATTGACTGAAATGGCAAATTCTGAATTGAAACTATACTTACAGCAGAACAAGAGTGCAAAGAAATTTGCAATTTGACTAAACTGGTCAATATGTAGGTTGTGAACTAATTGAATTGATGTGACTTCATCAAAATATTGGAACACTAAACACTTGAACAATTGGAGCAGCTACTGCTATGGGTAGAGAGTTCACAAATTCAATGAGTCGCACAATGCCTTCAAAAATTCTATTTATGTTTGCACTTGTGAGGATGCTTTATCTCATTTTAATGAGTTGCGGTAATTTCAAATATGATGAGACTAGTCATGTGTTTGAATTAACCTCCACTGATTATGAAAAAGTATAGTACCTCTTTTCTCATGTCTGTTAGTAGAAATGACCTTTATTGAACAAAGTCGGTGAATGAAAAGATTCGCTAATCAGAAGTATTAGTGATGTAAGCATGCTTTATCATTATTGGAGGATCTCTTAATTGGCAAACTTGGAATCTTATGAACACATGTTTGGCAGAAGAAATAAGTTCACAGCTTAGAATTTTTGCTGATATAATTTGTCACTCAAACTTTTCTTTCATTAGAGAGAAAGAAAATTTTGCAAGAAAAATTTAAATAAATCAAGGATTAAAAGGTTCACAAAAGATAAAACCCGCCGATAAGTGGACTTAATGAAAGACTTGAGTTGAGTTGATGATTGATAGAATTGGCCGACAAAAAATAGAGTGAGAATCACAAAGGGAAATCGCCTTATCAGTAAGTTCGGAAACATAAGAAACCATTGATAAGGTTCATGAAAAAGAAAGAATGTCGACAAAGGTAATGGAAACTGTGTGAACTTAGCCAAAATTTTAAAGGGGGAAAGAACAAATAACAAAGGCAATTCAAGTATCACCAGATTTGACAATGATCAAAGTGGAACCAAAACATTGGGTAACACTTTCGAAGGCTATAATTTTTTATCTAGAAATTTGATTGAGCCTCTTTGTTTTTAAAATTTAAGGTTTCAAAGAACTCCATACTTTTTTATTAAGGGTAAAATAGGTTTTGAAGGGATCCCAAAACCCTGTACAAAATGTTACCAACAAAAATAAACATAGCCAACCGGCATCCAGACAACAGCTAATAGAAAACAAATAGCTAACCAAAAACTAAAAATAGACAAAAAAACAAACTACTACATTTTTTTCAAGATCTCTACTACTTCTAGTTGCTATTTATAAAATTCCTCATGTAGCTTAACAAATCCCAGCAACTACTTCTCATCCTCAAATGATTTTTTCTTACTCAGGAATGACTCTGGGTGCTCGGATCCCCCTAATCAACCTTACCCTTATTATTCTTATCTTTCATTACATGTTCTTCCTGGTCGGCTTCCTTACCCTTCACAATGCTAAGGTTAACCTTCTCTTCACAAAGCTCCTTCATTTTCTCAGTCAAGAATCTAATCCCTTCAACACTATTGTGAGTAGTACATTAACTAATTTTGACCACTCTTTCTAGGTTCTCCTTAATTTCATGTAGCTCTTTCTCTAAGGTTATAATCCTATCATTACAATCTTTTTTCCTAGTTTCCATAATGGTTGTTTCCTTTTTGAAGTCTTCATTAAGGATAGAGAGACTCTTTTTCATTTGATCCATCTTCAGGATAGCCTCCCATCCCTTCAAATTATCCCTATCCACAACCCTATTTATCTCATTCCTGCCTCCCAAATTCTCATGCAGAGCAGTCATTTTAATGTTAATCATGTTGATTTCAAAAAATAACCATTTAGTCATCCTATGTTGGTAGGCCATCGCATCCCTAATAGAGCCTAAAACATTCGAGAGCTCCTCCTTGTTTGCAGCCTTCGACACTAGAAGAAGAAAATCCTCGGGGCTTTAAGGGTTAGTGTCTAGAATGGGGGAAAAGGAACTCCAACACCTAGCTTCTCCATAGCAAGATTATCTTTACTCTAGACATCTTTAAAGGCCTTCTTCAGACTATACACCCCACCAAAAGAAACATCAATATTTTATTTTTCCACAGGAATATTCAATTTTTCTTTACCTTTCTTCACCAACTGGAGCTTTCCCTTGCTCTTGATCCTAGTAAGGGTCACATTCTGAGCATTATCAACAACAGTTTTCTCCTTATAATCCTCCTCAAAGAACTCCATGTTATTGTAACCAACTTTCTCTAGTTAAGGCCTATTTCAACATTTTTTAAGGCCAAAATTGACCTCTAGAACCCAATAATTGCATCCTAATGTTAAGAACAAAAACAATAATTTCCATGCTATAGAACACAAAAAATGCTCCTCCACATGTTGAATGCCTTATCTGCCTTGTCAGTCTTTTGTTTAAGTTTGTGAGCTCCCGTTTGAAGTTGGTAATGCAGTAAGATATATGGCCTACTTTTTCAATGGAAGTACCATTAACTAAATCTTTACCAGTTAATTCTTTAGTAATTAGCTTTTTGAAGCTCAATTTTACATCTTTTATGTCCAAGAGATTCTCTTTGTTTTCATCCAAAATGTCAGTTTCCAAGGCCAGACAGTTGGCTCTGATATCCAATAATTTTGCATTGTGTTGACTTGAGATTTTCTTTAGTTTAGCTAAGAACTGTTTAACAACTGAGATTTTGCATTCAATTGTGCTCAACCATGAAACATATTCATTCTCCTCTAGTTTACTGAGGACATTTTCTGAAACTAAAACACTGGTATCTACCTTGACTATTTCCTGCATATCTCTCGCAATAATCATAAGCAAGGTTTCCTCCTTAAAACACTGCATTTCAGCATTAAGTTTCTTTCTCTTGGCTACGATATCACTATATAATTTTATCACCTCCCTAATATGCAGTAATCCATCTATTGTTACCTTCTCAACAAGGGATTTTGTGGCTCTTGCCAAGGCTTGATATTTTCCAATCTACTCTATCACACCTGGACCTACACCTTTCACAAAAGTGTCAAGTGCAGTATCCAGGGGTTTGGAAGTAGTATCAATAATTGATTGTATATATGAGGTGAGGATATTAACTTATTATTGTAACTTTTATTTTTCTTGTTTCTCTATCTTTTGTCGTTTATCTAACACATTGACTGACAATTTTGCATGATAAATATCACCCTCCATTGTGGGAGGACCCATATCAATTTTGTTGAAACTAAAGTCAACCTCAGTAATATTTCGTTCATCTTTATCCCCTATGGGATCAACAATCTCAAGAGCATGATGTCTTGAAAGAGAATCAACTACTACCAGTGACATTCTTTTGGCCTTTAGAGTTGAGGGCTAGCTTGGAGCAACTTAGCCACTGTGTCAAAGCCTGGATCAACCATCAAAGTGTATTTCCTCTTTTTCTCTACTACTTTATTAAGCTGAGGATATGGAAAAATGGACCTATTATCAGCAACATTAGGAGTAGCACTATCTAGAATAGAGTCTGATGTTACTTGATGAACTTTTTGTTGAGGGGAAGGAGGCACATTAAGCATGGTATGGAGAACACTAACTTGACCCATTTAATGAAAATAGGGAGACAAATCACCCTGAAGAGATGAGGTGGGGGAAGCATCATGATCAACCTGTAGTTGTTGTAGAGAATACAATGTTTCTTTCATATCAATTTTAGGATTTCTCCTCACATCCAATTTTCCTTTTGGTTCTTCACTGTCTTCTTCACATGTGCTTTTCAATTTTTTATTTTCTTTAGGCTCATCTCCACCATCTCATTTCTATGAAGCAACTATTGACCTAGTATAATACACATTGGTAGGAGCCTTCTGGGTAGAAGAAGTTGTAGAAGACCCCTTTTCTTTTTTAACCTTCTCCTTTTGAGAAGAACTAGCTCCAATATGATCAATAGACTTGGCCTTCAACCATCTTTTAGTTTTATCTAACACAAAGTATGAACCTACATAAAGGTCAGTAATTTCTTTTTCTGACCACTAAACCTTTGGCATAGGTTTGGAACTCTCAACATAGTATCTGTCATCCATCATATTAGAGTTATCATCAATAACATCAAATACATTCCATCCCAATTTGAAAGCTTTGATTTGGTCAATCATTAGTCACATCGAATCTCTTTGTTGTACTTCACATTCATTGATACAATCCTCCCAATAGTCTTTGATGTGAGATTGATGTTCAAAGGATGATCCACCATAAAAGTTCCTTTTCACATATTTCGTACTATCAAAGAATGGTCGAGTAGTAAACAAATGAAAATTAAATTAAGAAAGAACCCTTTACACATTTCTTGCATTATCATGCATTTTACATATATAATAGGTTAGACTCGCAAGGAAAGGATAACCCTTATTCTTCATGTCATGATATCTTGTACTAACCTATGCCATCTACCTGCACACCTCTAGGAAGACAATAAAAACATTGACATACCTGGGAAATTTATTGTTGGCAAGAGACACTACTAGGCATGATATATATTGTCATTGATGGCAACTAAGATCATCCAAATCATCCGCATAACACAATCTGTTCATACCGAAAGTCAGATTTAGAATTTGTCTAAGTCTGGGTAGTTAGGAATAGAGAAGCAATAGGGTCTGATATTTTGGTCCGGATCTCTCCAATGGGAAGTCATGATTAGCTGTGGATCTAGGGGAGTCATGTGCATTGTCAAGATAGTCTAACTCTAGATTTTTGTCCTCCGGTGATGACGGATTCAAAAGATATTCGCCTCTGAGTACCGCGTTCCAGTTTGTCAGAGCAGATAGAAGAAGAATAGGCCAACCTTGCAGAACGTCTTGATTTTGGATGTATGGAAGTTATTTGTTGGACAAATGATAATGATCAATGATACTGGCCGACATGAGTGATGATTTTCAAGAGAAAGTTTTGGTCCGCACCTTAAGTTATGCATAGATCTAGCTGACATAGCAGAGCATTCATAAAAGTTCTAAGTGTTGTTGAAGCCGACTGATAGAATGATTGTAGATCATATTGTGGATATATATAGCCAATGAAATTAGATGATTCAATGTGTGTGTGTGTATGTGAATAAGGCGTATGTGAGAAGAGAATAAATCCAAAGTATGAATGAAGGCAGAACAGTAAGAAGAGCAGAGCAAAGATGAAATGTGTAAGATCAGTTTTTGTACTTAACTGGAACTGAAATTATTGCATAAGTAGATGCTATTAATCAGTTCAAATCTCTGCCATTCTCTTGTAATGTTTCCATAGGCAGTGAGCCTCCATTTGAGCAGTGAGCTCTGGGTAGTGAGTCTGAATGCATGTGCATTCCCATTTGTAAAAATACTTTTAACAGGGTATTAATATTTGTGGGTTAACCCCCACCGTGGTTTTTCCCTTAACCAGGTTTCCACGTCAAAATCTTGGTGTCGAATGTGTTATCTATGTTTTCTGTTCATATGTTATTGATTGATGTTGAAATGTTTATATCATTAAATTAATTATAAGTGGAAAAGGAAGATTGAGAGAGAAAAGATTGTAAAAGCGTGACAACTGATTCACCCCCCTCTCAGTTGTCCAATCCTAAACCAACAATTGGTATCAGACCAAGGTTCCTTTGGAAAAGTCTAACAGCTTAAGGCAGATCTGGGAAGGCAGTAAAATGGATGAATATAATCTTCAAGGACAACTTAATCTCGCCCTAGATGATCTTGAGTAGTCCAAGGTAGAAGTCCAAGAACTGCAAGATAATCTCAAAAAGGCTGAAGACTTCATTGAGATCTTAAAAGAAAAATTGAGCAAATCTAATGAAAAAGGAAAGGATCAACCTCTTCAACTGGAAGACAAGGCTCTGAAAGAAAAGACAAAAGAATGTGAAAAGTTAGCTAAATAAGTTGTCCTAAAACATGAGATGGGAACTGGGGTGATGAGACTAACCAAGGAAATTGAAGATAGGAAGAAAACTGAAGAAGAAATGAAGAAAAATCTAAAAGATAGAACTGAAGAATGTTGCAGATTGGATGGAATAGCTGGTCTCCTAGAATCTAATCCACAAGAAAGCAAAAACAATGAGAGAGAACTTGAGAGACAGATTATCACTCTCAGACAAGACCTAGAAATTACAAATGAGTATAAGCAGAAGTTCAAAATAATCTCAGCTAAACTTGAAGCACTAATTGAAGAACAAAAAAGGGATAATGACAAGCGTAATCTTAAATATGAGAAAGGCAAAAGCTCTGGATCTGGACAAAGGAATTTCCAACCAAGGAATAAAAGGAACAGAACTAGAAAACCTCTGGTACAGCCTAATGCTCAAAGATATCCATAATTTAATGGAAATTGGTTCAATTGCAATAAATTTGGTCATAGAGCTATTCAATGCAGAAGTAGAGCAAATCAAAATGGTTCATCCTTCTTAGGTCAATGCTTCAAATGCAAGAGGTATGGTCACAAATCTAATGAATGTGGAAGTATGATACTGAATAAATCAAATAGCAATTCTTTCAATGGATACTGCTTTGCTTGCAATGGATTTGGACACATGGCTAATCAGTACAGATCAAGAGGAAATTAATGTGCTTTAATTGCAATAAATATGGTCGTATTGCAAAATTCTGCGGAAATAGGAACAATGGAAGAAGAGGTTCGGTAAACAGAAAATCAGTTGAGCAGAAACAAGACAGAGGCAAAAAGAAAATTGATATGAATGAGATACAGAGTGAAATGAACAAGATTTGGATAAAGAAAGATACAATAAACAATAGTGATGGGTCCACACCAGAATCCAGTGCTGACAATTCCTCTGAGAATTAAGTCAGAAGCTTTGACTCAAGGGGAGCTGCATAGAACATCAAATTCCCCCAGTTAGTAAGTAGGTGCCTGAGTCAGGCACAATAGAAGAGAATATTTTGAATTGGTCCAGAACCTTTGGAAGGATTTCTGGAAGAAAAGATGTTGATATGAAATCTTGTGGAGTGATTCATGAAGATCTGTAAAAAATAATGTAACCGGATATAATTAGGGCAACACATTTATTACAAAGGCAAATTAGGTGATGTGAAGCTTTAAAAGGTCACTTGGTCACTCATTTGAATCACCTTGCTTTCAAAGAAAATAAGAAGAAGAGCATTTGAGCTGCAAATCCAGAGATTGAGGGGAAGAGTAGATTCAATCGATAATTGATCAACCCCAATCCCGTGAAAGAAAAAGGTACCTCTCTGTAAAGCTTTGAATCTAAAATTTGTTGAGATGGCTACTCTTCATATTGATGATATTATTGAAAGGCCTCGACCAAAATCTAAGAAGCATCCTCACAAATCAATTGAAGTCGACCTATTAGGTGCTTTTTCAAGTGTTCCGTATGGTGTGTTGCATGTAGAAGACATTAGGGTTTATATTCATGCAAATATAGATGAGTTTGGAGATTTAAGGTATGTAGACTTGTTTGAGAAACAACTCATGGATGAAAATCACAAACTTAAACCCAAGTATAAGGCCCTACAAGATAAACACTTTATTCAGATTATGGAGTTTCTGACATTTGATGAGGATGAATGGGTCTGATACGTCTTGAGTCAGATGCATGATGAATTTATTTGGTTGTTAAAACCATTCAAGATTACCAGGGATGCTATCAGAAATGTAACTGGTTTAAACTCAACCAGAGGATTGCCCATGCTGAAAGCCATGAAAAACTAGACAACAACTGATGTTACTAGAGCTAAGTTCGATAGAAGGGCAATGAACATTAACGATATTATAGAACTGGATGTCAAATTCGCCTCCATGGTGATTGGGTACAAGATTTACCACTCGAGCAAAGAAAATTATGTTTTCAAAACAGCCATATATGCTGCATATAAGATGCTAAAGAAAAATATTGATTATAACTTGTGTGAACTACTACAGAATCAACTGATTGAAAATTTGAACAAGATCAAGAAAGATAAGAAAAACACTTTCAAGTATGGTACATTGATTCTATGTCTATTCTTTTACTTTATGAATGAGGTACCTGGGCTAAAGGTGTGCACTGGACTAAGGATGAGCCAGTTGCCATTCAGATCAGAAATCATCTTCGCAGCATTGGTGATTTCAAAGCTCAGAAAACTGTAATATGGGGTTACTTCAAGAATTTTTAGAGTATGATGCACTCAAGGGAAATACTTTCTAATTCAATTGTTGACAAGTACAAAAATGAAATATGCTTCATGGTTGATATTGATCAGTGTTTAATGGAAGCAGTGGAATCTAGAACTGTTTGGATCATGCCCATGGGGTATGAAGTAGATGAAAGGATCTTAGATATGTATGCTCAACATCTGCTAAGCAAGCCCAAAGACACAGCGGTTGAAATATTTGGAACTTATGAGGAGCTGAGTTTAAAATTGCATACTGAGCTTAGAGAACCTAAAACCAATAGGAGAGTAAGAAACGAAGTTGAACAGTTAGCTGAAAATCTTGGCCTAACTAAGGAAGTTGTGAATAAATTAAGACAAAGAACAAAGAAGGATGAGAAAAAGAAACAAGATAAGAAACCAACAGGTGATTCGATGGAATTCTCTTCCACTTCAAGAACTACTAGAAGCTCTGCTCCTTCCAAAACTGCAAAATCGAAAGCAAAATCATCTGGAAAATGGGAGAAAAGGAAGAAAAAAAAAGCAACCCAGACCTATGAAAGCATAAGAGAAGAAGAAGTAGATACATACTCTGAAATTGAAATCAAGGAACTAAAGGTCACTGGAACAAAAGCTGCAGAGTTAAGCAAAGAAAAGTCTTATGAAAGCAAAAGGACTAGCAAAAAGCAAAAGGCAGAAGATTATGAGGAATATGTTGAGAAGCCCACACTCTCCTTAGAAGATGTGATAAAATTAGTCACTGTGGATGGTAATCTAAAACCCATGATTGAATTCTATGATGAATACAATTATATGGATAAAAGGGTGTTGGAGGAAGCAATGGTAAGATATCTCAACATCTACAACAAGGCACTAATTGAGATAACTTCTAAGTTACCACAAAGTCTGGAAAATATCTTGGAGTTGAGAAAAGAAAATGCCAAGTGCAAGGACATGGAGTCAAAAAACATGAGCTAACAAATTTGTGTCCTCAAATTTCTCCTAATCAAATAGATATGATATTCAAGGAAGTCAAAGATGACTTTAAAAGAAAAAGGAGAATGAACAAGCTCATGCTTGGAGAAACAAGTGAAATCATTGAAGAAACTCAAGAGATTCTTTTGAAAGCATTAAGAAAGCACAATTTTCTCATAATCACAAAATAAGTTCCAGATGGTGAAGAAGAGAACATTATTGAGTAGCAATCTGAGTTGGGTGAAGCCTGTGTTCCAGAAGTAGAACAAGCAAATCAGGAGAATACAGAAATGTTGGATAAAGTAGTTTGTACAGGAGATACTCCCAATCCACCTAATACATCAGAGAAAGAAGATAATATTATGACTTCACAGAGCCCTCCGGGTCAGGGAACAAGTGATGAACAAATAGGAAAGAGTCGTTCTGTAGAGAACACAAAGAAAGATAAAGTAGAAGAAGATGGTGCAAATGTTGAAACACATAAAGCAAATACTGAGAAATCTGATGAACAAAAGCATGGTTCAGAAAATGTTGCAAGAGACACTGTAGATGCAGTGAAAAGTCTTCTTGAAAAAGAGTTGGGTGAGCTTGATGAACCTAAACTACTCCAAGGTCTAGCCAATCTAGATTCTCTCTCTCCAATTCAACTGATGAAAATAGCATCATTCACCCAAGTAAAGGCCAAAGAAAAGATGTTAAAATTCCACATGGAGGACAATGAACTACTGGGGCTTGCATCCAAGATTTTGGAAAAGTCAATGCCTACCTACCAAAAGAGTCCATTTGATTCCCCCTCTTAACATTTGAAAAATCTTGTAAGTTCTATGAATACTCATTTTGAGTCCTTTGAGAAGTCTGCAGAGGCAAAAGTTCAGAAAGAATTCCTGGATAAGAAATTTTGTGAAATAAAGAATCTAAGAAGAAATGATAGAAGAATACTAAGTATTAGCATAAAAAGTATTCAAAATGCTCTGAATGATGGAAGTGATATGTACAAATTTTTTCTATCATGGCCCAAAGTTAATGAGGATATTGAGAAAAAGATAAAGGAGCAAGAACAGAAATTGTCAGATCTCTCTCAAAATTTTGATCCTCTAACAGTTTCCCCTATAAGTCAAGAATGTCAAGTAATCAGGCTGACAAATGAATAAAGAGGCTTGTTAAAGAAAAGGGTAACATTATGAAGAGAATGTGTGAGCTCCAGGGATTAATTGCTCCTAAGTTAGAAAAAATGTATAATGTCCTATCTGAAGCTCAGAGTGCAGTTCAGACTAGTGATTCAGCAGATCTATCAAAGGCAAAAGCATATTCATTCTTGCTAAGTGAGCACATCTCCATTTTGGATGGAATGAATAGTATTTGGGCCTCTGAACTTGCACAAATAAAAACCAGCTTTGTAGACATTCTCAAGTTCATGTAAATAAGACTTAATGATTATTTGTACATATGTTGTAGTATATACAAAATTTTTGGAGAGTTTTGGCTTGCGGACCCCACCCTCTGCCATTGATGTCAAATGGGGAGTGAAGGGCAGTGAAAAATGAGGTATTCAGAAAATGGGGAGCACCAGAATAAGTGAAGTACACAAGTGTACAGACAAAGGGGGAGTTACACTAGACACTTAGTAATTTTTCACTAAGTGTTGCCATCAATGCCAAAGGGGGAGATTGTTGGAAAGAGACACTGCTAGGCATGATATATGTTGTCATTTATGGCAACTAAGATCATCCAAATCATTCACATAACACAATATGTTCATACCAGAAGTCAGATTCAAAATTTGTCTAAGTCTGGGCAGTTAGGAACAGAGCAACAACAAGGTCCGATATTTTGGTCCGGATCTCTCCGGTGGGAAGTCATGATTAGTTGCGGATCTAGGGGAGTCATGTGTATTGTCAAGATAGTCTAACTCTAGATTTTTGTCCTTGGGTGATGAAGGATTCAAAAGATATTAGCCTCTAAGTATCGGGTTCTAGTTTGTCAGAGCAGACATAAGAAGAACAGGCCGACCTTGTAGAACGTCTTGATTTCAGATGTATGGAAGTTGTTTGTTGGACAAATGATAATGATTAGTGATAGTGGCTGACATGAGTGATGATTTTCAAGAGAAAGTTTTGGTCCGCACCTTAAGTTATGCATAGATCTAGCCAACAGAGCAGAGCATTCATAAAAGTTCTAAGTGTTGTTGAAGCTGACTAACAGAATGATTGTAGATCATATTGCGGCTATATATAGCCAATGAAATTAGATGATTCAATGTGTGTGTGTATGTGAATAAGGCATATGTGAGAAGAGTAGAAATCTAAAGTACAAATGAAGGCAGAATAGTAAGAAGAGCAGAGCAAAGAAGAAATGTGTAAGATCAGTTTTTGTACTTAACCAGAACTAAAATTCTTACTTAAGTAGATGCTATTAATCAATTCAAATCTCTATCATTCTCTTGTAATGTTTCCATAGGCAGTGAGCCTCCATTTGAGCAGTGAGCTCTGGGTAGTGAGCCCAAATGCATGTGCATTCCCATTTGTAAAAATAATTTTAACAGGGTATTAATATTTGTGGGTTAACCCCCACCGTGGTTTTTCCCTTAACTGGGTTTCCACGTAAAAATCTTGGTGTCGAATGTGTTATCTATGTTTTATGTTCATATGTTATTGATTGATACTAAAATTTTTATATCATTAAATTAATTATAAGTGGAAAATGAAGATTGAGAGAGAAAGGATTGTAAAAGCATGACAATTGATTCACCCCCCCTCTCAGTTGTCCAGTCCTAAACCAACATTTATAAGGTGCATTCTCAAAACCACCAATTCTCACATAAGTGAACTTGTCAAATTGAATAAAGAAACTCCCATATCACATCAAAAATTGTGTTTCTTCCTAAGATACACTGACACCTGGATTGCCATCAATTCTTCTTACATTAAATATCAGGAATGCATCACTTACTCACCTATAGTCCTTGTTTCCATGTTCCTCTTGTAATTGTGGAAAATACTCATACACTAGTGTATCACTAGAGAGAGCCCTATAGGTTCTCAAACCTAGCCACACCATCTGAGTATCGGTTATTACATAAAACAAATAGGAGCACATATGGAAAGTACTCTTTTTATGAAAATTCACCAGTTGATCGTCAATGTGATCACTGATCAAACCAAACCAATCAACATACTACACTCAATACAAATCACCAATATGAATTGACACATCCATTTCTTAAAGGAGTTGGACTCGTCATTCCCCACTACTCGATGCAATAAAGTAATCATATCTAATATGTCCTCCTTGAAATGAGCTCTTTTCAAATTTTGGGGGGCTTGAGACTTCCCTTTCTTCTCATTTTTTAGCCAGTGCTTGGTAATGGCTATCAAACACCAATCCTTTCTATCCAGAAAATAATTCCACCCAGTTTCAATAGACATTTTTGCAAACTCGTCTCTCTCTGGTAGCTTGAGGGTATGACTTATTGACTCGACATCCAACTTGGCAATAACGGTTCCATCAAAAGACCTAATCTCTTGAGACTCAGTATGACAATTCTTTACATAGGCAAGGACTAAATTGTGACATTGTATAGCTAGTGGAAACCCTCCCGCATGAGCAAGGCCACTAGTGAGTGTTTGTTCTGCTAATGTTGATCTAGGATCCTCACTCATTCTGCTCCAAAAATCATTCAAGTCTATGTGTCCCAAATCTATGTCTCTAATTCCTGCTATATTATTGTCTATGATAGAAGAGACATCAAAGCCCTGGTATTTATACTTCATCCTAACTAATTTTACTACCCACCAAATGTAGGAGTCAAGGGCTCTCAACAAAGTTTGGTAAGCATCAGGATGACTCAGATAAAAATCATATGCAAAACTCATGAAAACCCCAATTTACTAAAATTTTGATTTGAAATTGTGCTTACAGCAGAACAAGAGTGCAAAGAAATTTGTAATCTGAATTACCTAGTCAATATGTAGGTTGTGAACTAACTGGATTGATGTGAATTTGTCAAAATACTGGAACACTAGACACTTGAACAAATGGAACAGCTACTGCTACGAGCAAAGAGTTCACAAATGCAATGAGTCACACAATGCCTTCAAAAATTCTATTTATGTTTGCACTTGTTAGGAGGCTTTATCTCATTTTAATGAGTTGCAGGAATTTTAAATATGATGATACTGGCTGTGTGTGCAAATTAACTCCCACTAATTATAAAAATGTACAATGCCTCTTTTCTCATGTCTGTCAGTAGAAATGACCTTTATTGAACAAAGTTTGTGAATGAGAAGATTCGCTAACCAGAAGTATTAGTGATGTAAGCAATCTTTATCGTTGTCGGAGGATCACTTAATCGACAAACTTGGAATCTTATGAACACATGTTTGGCAGAAGAAAAAAGTTCACAACTTAGAATCTTTACTGATATTATTTTTCACTCAAACTTTTCTTCCATCAGAGAGAAAGAAAAATTTGCATGAAAACTTTAAATACATTAGGGAGTACAAATTTCACAAAAGATAAAACCCACCAATAAGTGGACTTAACGAAAGACTTGAGTTGAGTTGATGATCGATGGAATTGGCGAACAAAAATAAAGTGAGAATCATAAAGGGAAATCACCTTATCAGTAAGTTCAGAAACATAAGAAACTATTGATAAGGTTCATAAAAAAGAATGCTGACAAAGGGAAGGGAAATTATGCAAACTTAGCAAAAATTTCAAAGGGGAAAAGAACAAATAACAAAGGCAATTCAAGTATCACCTGGTTTGACAATGATCAAAGTGGAACCAAAACATTAGGTAACACTTTCGAAGGCTATATTTTTTATCTAGAAATTTGATTGAGCCTATTTGTTTTTTAAATTCAAGGTTTCAAAGAACTCCATATTTTTTATTAAGGGTAAGATAGGTTTTGAAGGGATCCCAAAACCCTGTACAAAATGCTACCAACAAAAATAAACACAACCAACTGACATCCAAACAACAACTAATAGAAAACAAACAGCTAACCAACAACTAAAAAATAGACAAAAAAGAAACTACTGCATTGTCTTCAAGGTCTATACTACTTCTATTTCCTATTTATAAAATTCCTCGTGTAGCATAACAAATCCTAGTAACTCCTCATCCTTAAATGTTTTTTTCTTACTCCGACAAGTCTAGGTGCTTGGACCCCTCTAATCAACCTTACCCTTCTTATTCTTATCTTTCATTTCTTGTTCTTCCTGGTGAGCTTCCTTACCCTTCACAATGCTAGGATTAACCTACTCCTCACAAAGCTCCTTTAGTTTCTCAATCAAGAATCTAATCCTTTTAGCACTATTGTGAGTAGTATATTGATTGATTTTGACCACTCTTTCCAGGTTCTCCTTAATTTCATGTAGCTCTTTCTCTAAGGTTGTAATCCTGCCATTACAATCTTTTTTCCCAGTTTCCATAATGGTCATTTCCTCTTTGAAGTCTTCATTAAGGATAGAGAGACTCTTTCTCATTTGATCCATCTTCAGGATAGCCTCCCATCCCTTTAAAATGTCCTCGTCCACATCCCTATTTATCTCATTCCTATCTCCCAAATTCCCATGCAAAGCAGTTAGTTTAATGTTAATCCTGTTGATTTCAAAAAAGAACCACTTAGTCATCCTATGCTGACAGGCCATCACATCCCTAATAGAGCCCAAAACATCCAAGAGCTCCTCCCTATTTGCTACCTTCAGCACTAGAAGAGGAAAATCCTCGGGGATTGAAGAGGTAGTGTCCAAAATGGGTGAAAGTAACTCTAGCACCTGGCTCCTCCATAGCAATATTATATTTACCATGGACATCTTTAAAGGCTTCTTCGAACTAAACACCCCACCAACAAAAACATCAATATTTTCTTTTTCGACAAGAATATTCATTTTTTCTTTGTAACCTTTCTTCACCAACTGGAGCTCTTCCTTGCCCTTGATCCTAGTAAGGGTCACATTTTGAGCATTATCAACAACAATTTTCTCCTTATCATCCCCCTCAAAGAACTACATGTTATTATAACCAATTTTCTCTAGTTAAGGCCTATTTCAATATTTTTAAGGCCAAAATTGGCCTCTAGAACCCAGTAATTGCATTTTTTGTGTTCTATAGCATGGAAATTATTGTTCTTGTTCTTAACATTAGGATGCAAGGTTGAGACACCTTTCCTAATAGTTTTTTTTTCATATTTATCTTATATATTTATGATCCTTATCATACTTATCATGTTTATATGATTACAATTCATGGTCCTAATCATGCTTATCATGATTAGGATTACATGTGTATGATCCTTATCATGTTTATCTCTTACATTTCACTTTTACCTACATGATATTATCTAGCATTTATGGATTTTATTATCATTTATCATATTGAGCCTGGTAACATTTGTGGAATTTTTCCTTTCCCTTATCATATATAACTCCATTATCACATCTTGCATTTGTCTTTACACTTTATCATATGATGATTTCTTATACCATGTTTACATGATTTAACATATATTTTATCCTTTCCTCCAATTCCTTTCATCCTTTGTATGAAACCAATTTAAGGGGAGCATATATGTCACTAACATTCCTTTCTAATATGTGTTTTGTAGTGTTAGGATCATAGTCATTCCTACCTTGAAGAGATTTATCAATCGAAGAGATATTTATCAATCTATCTACATTGTAAAAATACTTCACTTAAAGTCAGAACATTATCACTTTCTATTTAGATAGAATCTCTTACTCTTATCCTCTTCACTTTTAATTTTCTAAGGATAGTTCTTTTTCAAAGAAAGTTGTGGTTACTACATGGATAACAGATGCTAATTAGTGTGTACTTTTTTGTTTTGTGGGTTTTTGATGGGGTATTCATTTCAAGGAGAATTCAAGAATGATCTATATACTTTGAGTAAAGTTGTATTCTTTTGAGTGTTTAAAATATTTAATTCCCATGCTAATTTCTTCTTTTACTTTGACATGCATTCACCTATAAGTTTGCATGCACATAAAAGTGAGGGTAAAATGTAATGGTGAAAATCGCATACCATACCCTTTTCCCTCATATTTTTGGTCCATTAAAGTGTCTTTAATGCAATAACAAGTTTACAAGTGGCATATTCTTGTGTGAATTTGGATCATGACATCACCATATCTATATCCCACCATCAGTCTACCCTAAAGATTGGTCCTAATGACCTAGGTAATTTCTATAGTCATAGATCTAAAACTTGAACTTTTAAATTTAAAATTTAAACCTTATCAACCTATTTATTAGTCATTGTGAGCTAAACCAATAGATTTTTGTGTTAATTTATGTGTTATGTTATTGTATTTAAAGGAATTCCTTCATTCATTTGAAATCATACTTAGGCATCACATGTCCTAACACACTTGCACACAATCATAGTAGCATCATCAAGGAATCTAATTGCAACATCAACATTAATCAAACTAGGTCCTTTGCATGGTTGTTTGATGTCCTTGATTTTTGTTCTAAATTAATTGAATTAGTCATCTTAGGGGTCTAATTGAGGTAAACATGATCCTCACAATTTAGTAAAATCCCTAAAGGTCTTTCTAAACAATGCTAGTCCTTACTAAGATTAAGACATCGAAAGATCAAGGTGAGTGAATTCAAATGGTTAAACTTCTTACAATTTATCTCTTGGTTTTAGGATAGACAACTAAGAGGGGGGTGAACCAGTTGTCACAAAAAACTTATGTTCTTTAAAATCTTAAAGCCTTCTTATATTTCAACAGCATAATAATGATTTAATCATGGAAGCATAATACAATAACTCAAGAGCAGAAACACATTCAACACATATGACACCAAGATTTTAATGTGGAAAACCCGGTTAAGGGAAAAACCATGGGGTGACTAACCCAAGATTGTATTCTCTGTTAAAAGAATAAGAAGAACAAAAATGGCACTTGCCAATTAGGGCTCACTGCCCGAGCACACTGCTCACAAGAGGCCCACTACCTACAGAAGACACACTGTCTACAGAATAATATAAATATTACATACTTGAACTAAAGAATAGCACCTTCATTATGCTTGAGACAGTTCCATTTAAGCTCAACACTTCTGCTCTGCTTTTCGCTCCTCTCCTCTCTATCACTTTCTCATCATGACCACTCAAATGCCTTTTGAATGACTTCGCAACTCTTATTTATACATGACATCGACTTCGGAATGATCATCAAAGTCGGCACAACATACACTTATTTTATTACAGAGCAATTACAAAAAAACAACTTGACTTATTACAAAAACTTCATGCGCGTCACTACCCTGTTGGCCATGCATATCTGGGACTTCAATCTTCTTCAAGAAACACACCATGCTTTGCAAAACATCTTCAAGATCATTGGCAACATGTGCAAATCATCCGGTCGGCCAAGACTGGGAAGAACACCATCACCCAAAGGTAAATCTTCAATTATGAGCTCAAACTTCAATGCGGACCAATAACACAAACTAGACACAATCTAGAGATCTCCACAAGCTTGCTTGAATCACCAAGAACATCCACACCACTTCTGCTTACTGCAATCATTTGCATCTTCATCCAGAACCTTAAGAACGCAGCTGGTCATCACTATTGCACTAGAAGAATCACTTGCGGCCCTCCAAACTACGAGCCAATCTAGTTGTCAATTCAAATTAGCTTCCCAAACATTCCACCAGATCCGCAGAGCATGATATTGTATTACCAGATCTCACCGGACCTATTTGAGCCACTTTGTCACTACTAAACAGCTGCCAGAACCAGTTTTACTCATATGGTCATAACTTCTTCAAGTCTTCATGCAGACCTCTAAAATCTTGACTGGAGAACCTTTAGACACATATATACAAACCCTTTGATGCGCATACTCTGGTCTTCAACTGGATGGGATCAAGTTGCTTCATAGAACTTCACTGTCTTCACTGTTCTTCTTTGTTTCTGATGGGGCTAATTTTCTCAATATCCTCAGTACACAACTCATCCAATTCTTGACATCAATGCAACAGAAGTATGTTGACATCAATGACAACACCGGTTAGGCCCATAATTGCAACATTATCTACATGTATAGGTTTAGGTTTATGTACCAATTCATTTTCACAAGAATATATTTGAACTAGAGAAGAGTATGGTTGTTTAAAGATTCTGAAATAGTTGGCAAGTATCAAGCCCAAAAAATCTCACACCTTGGAAAATCTATTTTCTACATTTTCAACATCATTTCCTAATCTTTAGAATCCAACTGTCCCATTTAAATTCATTTAATTTTTGTAGTAAATTTATCATATATTATTTTCTAGTCACAACTCTCTTATCTAAATTGATTATTATTTATTTAATTTTCCTAGATATTTATGCAAGTGGCAAGTTTTCTCTTACAATTGTAGTTTAATCTTTATAAATCTAATAGGGAAGATCAATAAAAAATTCTAATAAAAAATAATGTAATCTTAAATTTTAAGTGAAAACTTGAAGTCAAATCACATAGTTTTCTAAATGTACAATTCTTTTGTATTTTCTTAACTATTTATTAGAAAAAAATTAGTAGATGCAATTGAATAAGTACAATAAACAAATGACACTCCACCACCACAAAACATTGCAGAATTTTTAGTGTAAGATATATTTAAATTTAGGTGATAGTATATATATCAAAATTTATGAATTATGATTTAAAATATCTTATTTTAATCTAGTTTATAGAATTAATTTGAAATATTAAATAATAATTTATAATTAAAATAAATAATAATTTTAATTAGTTAACATTGTACAATTTTAAAATGGGCCATTTAGAGGTATTCATTTCATGTATTCAAATTAATTGTTAAATACTAGAAGGGTAAGGGCTAATTTACTTTACTATTTTAAGGTGAATTTGATTAACTATTTTATTCCATAATAGGATGAACTAGTTCACTTTATTGTTTTTGTCTATTTAACCAATTGTGTGGAATAGTTTTGAAATCCCTATAGTATCCAAGGACCTAATTTTTGTGGTATAGATGGCCTCAAACAAATTTAGGTTAACCCACATTAGAGTCACTCTAACAAATAACCTAACTTGAAAAAACATTTGACCACCAAAGTTTGAAAAAGTACATGACTAGTTTAGTCTAAAAAAGGCTCTCTTGATGAGGGAATAAATAAAGATCCTCAACCTTTAATTTAGGCACTTTGGTGATGAACCATAATTTATTTTATTTATATTATAAGTTAAAAAATCAAATGATTTATAATACTATGTTTCTTGAAAAGATTAGATGACACTCAAACAAAGGATTGGAATGTGTAATTTGGACTAAAAATAAGAACTAAAGAGAAAATAATGTTTGCAAAACAACATAATGTTTTATATTGGAAAACCTTGAGGTGGGGAAAACTAGTTGGTAGCAGTAATTGTTGATCTACTTTATTATTTCTTAAATCAAATCAGTACATGATAAGAGATACAACATCTATTTGTTCTTACTATCAAGACCACTTCTTTATTAATTAGCTATAAATCATATTCTCCTAGTCACTTTAATACTTAAATGTGCCTCCCTTGATGATACATTCACTATGGAATATGTCCATGCTCTAATTTGCCTTCTATTTGTCTTTGAATAAGTTTTCATGCTTTAGGAAATAAAGGAACATGTGTGGAATGTGTGGAGTCACGAAGGAACATGAAAATTCATGGGGGGAAATAAAAATTCATTAGTGGAGTATGAAGAGTCATGGAGTCATGAAGTGTCATGTGTGGACTATGAAGAGTCAAGTGGGGAACATTTTATGTTCTTTTGGAGGAAGAGATAAACTAGGACATTCTAACCCTTTTGTTAGGAAACTACTAATAATACTAAGAGAGGAATTGCATTGAATAGGCTATAGAAATGAAAAACAAAGCACATGCATAGAAACATTAGACTTATCCTAGGAAACCCTTTTGAGAAAACCTAACAAGAAACATAACACCACTTTGATATATTATCTAAAGAACAAGGTTGTAATATATAGATAATTGCACTTGTGTTCAAACTATTTATTTATCCTTGTATAAATATGAAAACTTAAAACTAAGCTCTGATACCAAATGAAATATGAAACAATTCCCACCCTAAACCTACAAGGAACAATGTCACAAGGTATCTATAATCTGATTCCAATAGCATTTAACATATTAACAACACTAAAGAAATAACAAGAATGAAATAAAGAATAGAACAACCAAGCAAGAGAGAGAGAGAGAGAGAGAGATTGGTATACATTGGAGAAATAACTTTGGAAAACATACAACCTCAAAAGTAGTAAAACTAATTTATTGTTAGAAATAAAACAATTAAATACAATATCAATCTCCAAGCCTTCATATGAAATCAACAATCTCAATCAAGGAGGAAACCATGAAAGATATGGCCTTATTCAATAGTAGTGAGCAACATTACATTCCTCATGAGACCGATCCAAGAATAAGTGAGATCCGTACACCCCACTCCATGCTCCTCAAAATCTCCTCAATAAGAAACTCAAGCCTCTAAGTACATTCACCAAGGTTCACTCACAATGAGCATGCATAAAATGATGATCAACCAAAATATAATTTATAACATCATCATAATCCTTCTATTTATAAGAAAGAGAGAAACAAGAGTAGAAAAACTTACTAAGTTTTATATCATCCTTAATCAATGTACCCAAGTACATATCCAAGGTGCACACCCAAGTTTGACTCTAGAACCAAGAATCATTAGAACATCCAAGGCAACCCAAATGCTCTCTCTAATCCAAGCACCCAAGACTTGTCTCATGTCACCCTATATTAATTTATTTTTACAAGAATCTAATAATTAAATGCATTTCTCCAATGTGCCTCCCATATTAAATGTATTTACCCAATGTACCTCTCACATTAAATCTTGAGCTCATTAAGTCATGTGCTCACTAAATCATGCCCTACTATTAAATGCATTTTTCCAATGTTCCACCCACATTAAATGCATTTCTAATGTTACACATAATAACCACCTAGGGAAAATATAACAATCCCCAAAGTGTGGCACCCAATTTTGTGATGGACCACAACTTTATAAAATATTCAATATTCTTATGTGCAAGGTGTACAACACCTTTCCTAGCAACCCTATCAAATTCAATAGCATGTGCCTTCAAAGAACTCACCATCATTGCAATTTTAACTCTCAAATAACCTTTTTCTTAATACATCCTATGATTTTCTCTCCTTCTTGCATCCAATCCAACAATATCTAGAAACCTATTATAATAACATGTAACCATACATCCATTGTCATGTCTTCTCTAGTTCTTGTCAAAATAGTACAATATGCTACTTTTTGATCTAGAGGATAAACAATAACAAAATAATTCACTAATTATTCCCAAACTCCCTTAAAGGTATCTCAGACATGTACCCTGTAAACTGTCCTACTTCACTAGGTTTAACCTTCAAGAAAGGCCTTTTTGGCTTTGTAGGGTGATTACCCTCACTCCTATGCTTTTCTTGGACTTACTTTGCCTTATGAACAACAATAACAAGGACAATGCATGTACTCAATGGCTTTCACAAGGTTTCACTGATCCTTCAAAGGAAATTTCAAATTGTACCCTATTGTACTAGCCTATCTTTCTAGGCTTAAACCCTTGACAAGACCTATTGGTTATCTTGATGAAAAAATCTTTCTTGATGCCTTCTAGGCTTTCCTAACCATTCAATACAACCTAAAAGGTTTTACCAAACCCTAACCTTCCTATGACAAACGCAACAAGAGTACTTTTAACTAAACTCTTAAGAAACTAGGGTTTATGATAGTCTTTTATGACAGCAGCACACACAGTCCTTAATAACTCATGCATATGAAGGAGTCATGAATATTCCTTTGGAGGACACTTATTACACATCCAAATGAAGACTTTCACCAAGTTTCATGAATTTTCACTAGTCCAAACAAAAGCTAATATGAATTTTTTCCTCTCCTGGAAACCCTAGTTCTGAAATAGAGCAACTAGTAGTAATTTTTCTATAACTCACTCAAAACTTCATGAAATTTAATGAAAACAAAATAATTTGAACCTGAAAACACAACACTATCATTCCATCCACTCTCAGACCTGCAAATGTTTTGTACAGGTCCGTACAAGGTTGTTTTCAGACTATAATTGCAGAAAATTAACCAAAAATGGTGAAGAAACGGGGCTTTCCAACAAAAAACTCCTTTCCAGCTTCTTGGAGTGTGTATTCCCATTCATTCAAGGTGAATTAATATTACGAAATAGTTTCCATCAAAATTACATGCTTTTCCTTCAAAAACCTAAATGTAACCTAATGTTTTATGCCATAAACTTGCAAAATATGCACTTTTACAACCTAGGAATTAAACAAAAACATGTAAAAAGACCCTACATGGTCTTTACTGGTCTTCTAATACCTTATTGGACTCATCCAAACCAAAACTGTAGATGAGGAACAAACCCCAACCTTTTACAAGCCAAAAAGCACCTAGAAATTCAAATTTGCATTTTGGCGGGAAAAGCAAAATTTGAATTCCTAGGCCTCTTTACACAACTTAGACTATTGAAAATGATCCTAATGGATCCCCTAAGACCTCTAGACACACAAATAGACCTCTTAACATCAAAATGACCTTAAAACATCCAAAATGACCTTAAAAACATGATATGAGTGATGCTCCTACATCACTTTCTTATGTTCCTACAATTCCATGAGCTTGTATTTATAAGGACAAATATTATACAAAACCACCAAGTAGATTTACAATACAATGGGAATAAAACCATGGGCCATGACCCTTTATATTATACACATGTATCTTCATGTGTTACACATGACCCTTAACACCCTACACATAAATAACCATGTTCCAAAAGTGAATCCAAATTCTCATGTGTGACTCTTGACATCCCAAAAGAGTCTCTTCACATTCCAATGCATCCCACATAGTTCTCCTTATCCCATGTGACCTTTCATCTCTTCATGTTTTATCCTTTTGTGTGTTCTTATGTAATCACCATAACATGTGCAATTTCAATGTAGTGTGAACATTTCATAGGATAAACTAACCTAAACTCAAGTGTGTCATCCCATTCCATGAATACCACAACTTGTAACAACATTTAATATTATTGCACAAGGTGTACAACACAGCTTCCTAACAACAACAACATTACAATGTTATTATGCAAGGTGTACAACACAGTTTTCCAAAACCTTCTTGGGGAAAGAAAAGACAAGTGAGATGTTCCATCCCTTTTGGGTCATTATGGATCTCACCCTCTTGTATCCTTATTGGATCATACCTACCTTATTTGAAATCTTTTTGTCCCACAAAAGTTCACTCTTGAAAGATGGGAGAATTTATTTCTCTATGTATGAATATTTTGTGTCCAAGTATCTTTAACAAGACTCCCTCGGATATCCACATTTATTCTCTAGGAAATGCTCAGCACTAAAGTAGTTTGAGATATAAGGTAATGGTAATCCATCATGCCTATAATTGTTAAAAAAATGATGTTTCCTTTGTCCCCTTCCTATGATTGTCCCAATGGTGGTCATTGCTTCTACAACTTTATGTTATCAAATGAAACTCATTATGTTATGATATTTGTGATTCAAAATACATACTAAAACAATTCCCATGTGATAGAAACCATTTACAACAATTCTCTAATGGTATCTTAATATTACAACTTGTCATGCATGGTTCCATTTCTATCAAAATATATGTTATAATAAAGGTCATAAATCATGATAATGGTTGCAATCTAGTTGAAGTGTTACTAGTCATACTACAAAAACTAATACTATATGGTATAAACCTTATTAAAATAATACTTTGATGATCTCTTAATTTAGTACAACTTTTGATTCATACAAGTTCTTGTCATCCCTATCTAGTGAAACGTATGTTTCAACAAAGGTCATAAATCATAAAATGTTTACAAGCTAGTTGATATGTACTAGGAATGCCACAACAATTAAAAGTATATGATCCTCAAATTACAACCACTAACATTCTACTCTGATGATATTTTGTGCAAAATTCATTAATGATGACTATGTAACCAATCACTATGATGTTATTTTTATTTTCTAGACATGAATTACTAGCCTCATTCTATCCAAATCTCCCTCTCTTAGAGTGATTTGTTTCTTTCAATCTACTTTCAAGATACAACAAGTGGTTCTAGTTTCCTTTCTTTCTATACCATACAATGAGTGGAATGAACTACATGTTACAATAATAGCATTGCCATGACAAGATATACATGCTTACAACGATGGAAAATAGCCATGCTTTTTCTACTTCTTCTAGAAGCCATGAAACTTCATACAAATCTACTTATCCTTCCTTCTTATGAACAACAAGTAGACCTAAGTACCAATCATCAATGAATGACACGTGAACGTTAAAATTAACCCATAAACTCATATATTTGTCCTTTTTTCCCTTCTTGGCCTCTAAGTGGACATGCTCTTCATACTCAGTCATGGTGAGTGAATAGTCCCTTTTTGCTTTCTCTATGATTAGAATTATAATCTTTAACATAACTAGACTCATAATAAGTTCTTGGAGTGCTACTCACATTCCTATGCAAATGAAATCATCTCACCCTTTTCTCCATTCAAAATAAAGTATATGTTCTATCCATGAACCCAATGACATCCACTTACCATTCAAAGATGGTTGGTGCAGGAGCACCTAGGCTCATTTTGGCTTGATAAATTGAGCAAAAGAATGACTTAGGAAGAAGTCTTAGTTTAGATCCATGTAATAAGGTCCTCAAAGGATAAGATTTCATAGTCTAGAATCATATTAGGACAAGTCTTGGTTAAACAAAGTCAAACATGCATGTAATACCTTGTAAAATTTGAATTCTCTTAACAAATCTTGTAATTAGGAGTACTCCAACAGTCACCAAGTTCAAATTAAGTGTGCAACCGATGGGAGATCATGTAAATATATAAATAAGCCTTCAAACAATGAAAGAAGGCATAGAAGAAGGATTGTAAAAAAAACGAATTGTAAGAAGAAATTTTATAAAACAAAAGTTCAGTTTTTTTCTGATTTTCACTACAAACAGCCTGTTCCCGACCTTACCACGGACTTGTACGGAATTTTCATCACTCCAAACTGACTGCATCAGGTGGGGGGTCAAATAACCTTTCATTTGCATCAAGTTGGGGGTCATTCCATGAAAATATGAGAGAGAAAACTACGTTTTTCTGAAAACTGCCAAAAACTTTTTTTTTTTCTGCAAAGGTGCTGCTCCCAGCCATACCACGTGTTTGTACGGAACTTTCAGGACCTGCAACTAGTTGTGTTGGGTAGAGGGGTGAACCACCTTCCAAATGCAATTGGTTTGAGGTCGTTTCACTCATTTTTGAGGAAGAACCATCCATTTTACTAAAAATTGCTACAAACCCTGAACTACGGTTTTGAGAGTGAAAAAATGTGAATTTGGCCATTCCACTCACCCAATCACCTCCAAATCAGTGGAATGGCATATAATATGGTAGATTCAGATGTTCCAATACTTTACAAGGCAGGAGATGGAGCTATGACCGAGTTTGACCAAGTTTTGGCCTAATAAGACCCAAGTATTAGGCCTATAAAGTGGACAGTCATAAGTTTTGGAGATAAAAGTGAGTTTGGAGGGTGTGGTTGGCCCAATCAAGTCATTTTTTATATGCCTCAGAGTTCCCAAGTGGTTTGGGAGTCAGAAGTCCAAGTTTGTTGCAAGTTCCTTAATGAAGGTGGCCTAATTAGGCCTAATTAGCCCTTCTAGCAGATTGTATTTTCAATTTTGAGACAAACACTTTGAAACACCCTACCCTCTAGTTGAGATATGTTAAATAACAGGGAAATGGGTATCCAAAAAAATTCTTAGTTTTCCAAGTGGGCTAAAATTGTGAAAGATAAGTGGGAAAAACCCTCTAGGCAGGGCTACAAGGCTTTAGGCCTATTTCTAAAGCAAATACATAAAATCGTTGAAATTGGTGAACCAAACCTTTATGAATGAGTTGAGTACATCACAACCACACCCTCATTGCATCAGTGGTGAAGATTATTGTGAGAGTTGTTCTCTCCTTAATTATGGTATTTTCCATGAATCTCTTCTCCTTATGTTGGTGGTTTCTCATTCTTTCCCTTGCAATGTTTTGGATGAAAGTCTATATGGAGTCTCCAACACTTTCCATCTCAATTCCCTCCAACCTTGCAATGGGAGTAATAGTTGTTAGATTTACACATACTAAAACCAAGTGACTTTTTACTTACCTTAACTATGTCCTAGCTTTTCTCTTCATTCTTCCTTGAAGAGTGAATTCATCTCTTTCCATCCTTCTATGGAACATAGTATCATTAGTGGCATTTTATTTGCACATCAGTCTACAATAGTTACTTCTCTTACCACTAGTACAAGGAACAAAATACCTACATTCTTGTGCAATATGTCCATGCTTCTTGGAATTGAAGCAAAAGATAAAATTTCTACCTTTAGTATACCTTCTTTGATTTTCCACTTTCTTTCTTTATCTTCCTTAGGCCCAAATATTGGTGAAGTAGGTGGAGTGTAATCTTTTCATTTATTTGCATATTTTTCTCCTTTCTCATTTAAAGGTGTCTTTATTTTTGAAGTTTCCTCTACATCCTCTTAAGGTAGAGTATTTCTCTCTAATTGATTTAACAATTTCTCATGCTTTGGAGATAACCTATGATCATGTTGAGGCTTCATGATGTAGTAATGGTAATAAGTCAAAATAAACAACTAGTTAATAAAGGCACAAAGTGCGCAACAAAAAGTAAAATAAATTATTTAGAGAACATAAATATGAACTTCATTCACTTACATAAATGATATATTACACTTATATGACACCCATTCAAAGAGAGATTAAAATCATGCAAAGATTCTCTATACCATGAATCAAGATCCTTTTCTTGAATGCTCTAACATGATAGTCCTTTCTCACCCAAATTCACAAATCTTGCTAACTTTTTATCAAATCTTTAACTTCAAATTTATCCTTCATGACCTTCAGCATTTTCCTTCTTGTCATATCTATATAAATGCTACCAAATTTTCCATTAGCAACCTCTCAATCTTCTAGATCTAATGCATCATAAATAGAATCAAGAAAACTCATGCATTGTCCAAGGTCAAAATCTATTACAATTCCAAAGATAATCACAAGTTCTAATATGTTTTGGATCCTTCTTACAAACCATTGGTTGGCTCATAATATATTTTATTGCTTTTTGAAAACTTACTATATTTTACTTACCAATAGAATCAAGTGCCCTTGTGAAAACTCTTTGTACAAAGAATAAACCTTTAGTGTAGTCTCTAAAACCATTTTCACTTTTTCATAAATGTGCACTTGGGTAGAAGTCATTTGCATATAGCTTAAACCTTATGTGCAAAACATTGCATTCATTGTGCTATCAAATACTCTTATACGTAGGAAGAAATGTCTCAATATCTGTTCTACAAGGACAACCACAACACCTATGTAGAAAGACAACTTGCACAAAAAACATTAAAAAAGACATGTTGCATGAAAAAACTTGGTGGTGCAAAATTGCATGACCCTTGAGAAGCTCCTTCATCACTTCACATAAATAATTTTAGAGTATTTTTTACCTTCCATTGGTTGTCCCTATTTTGTGTATGGTGTAGACCCCATTTTTGAGATTTCACAAATTTACATGTTCCCATATCTAAGTCCCTCATATTGAGGTCTTCCCTCAACTATAATGGGTTTGAGTATTCCTTGACCTTCCTTGCAAAGTATCCTTCCATCATAACCCATTAGTTTTAGAAACTTGTAGCCTATACCCTTGGTATGATCTTCAAACTTGCTAATGGATTTAGCAAAATTAGTATCTTGAAAGAAAATATTCAGATTATGAATGCCTTTTTTCATACCTCATTCACTATTTGTTCTTTTGGAGTAGAGGCTAGTCCAATTTCCTTTTTAGACTTATATCTCTTCTCTTCCCCCTTAAGTTGGAGTTTTGATAGTCATTCTTCTTTTACCATCAATTATTGTTGTAATTGCTTAATGATTCTAATGAATAATTCCCCTTGGTTCTCCCTACTATACTACAACTCTTTAGTTCTTTCTTCCAAGGGATGCACTTCCTTCCAAAGAGCTCTATTCTCTACTAACATTTTCTCATGAGATGCTTGCAGATTCTTAATCTTCTTATTGAGTGACTTTGTCATGGTTGAACCATGCAACCAAAACTTCCTAAAACACATTGTTCGAATATGGAAGATATAGTTATACACACAAATCTCTTATGTGTTAGCAAAATTCCTAGAATCATCAAGGAACTTTCTATTGAATACTAATTGATCAATAATTTCTCTTATTTATAGTATAAATTAATAAACCAAAAATTTGATAATACTAAACTACTTGAAAATCTCAAATGCTACTAAATAGAGGATTGGAATGTTGTTTTGGAATAGAAATAAGAACTAAAGAACAAATGATGTTTGTATTTAAAAAGATAAGAAATTTGTTTTAGAAAAATCATCAGCGAGGGAAAACCCAATTGGTAGTGGTTGATTATCTACCTAATTATTATTTGTCAAAACATACAAGTACAAGATGACATATACAACTTCTAGTTGTTCTCTTTATTGTTAAGTTTTCTACTTCACTATCCAGCTATAATTCATCTTCTCCTAGTCACTTAAACACTCCAACTTGCCTCCCTTGATGATACAATCACTGTGGAGTTCATTCTCTCTCTACTTGTCTTTGAATAGGTTTTATTGACTTATGAAATAAAGGGAACTTTGTGGGATGAAAGGGGACATGAAGGAGCATTAAAAGTCATGGGGATGTTATGATTAAGATTATATTAACCTTACAAATCCTATGCACTAATGTTAGATCTTGAAACATCCTAGAATGAGTACTTAGATGCCCATGGTGGTTGAGAGATACTATTATTTTGTTATTATTCTACTTGTAACTTCAAATATAAGTTGTAGGGCATTAAGGGGGAGGTTACTTATGATAATGGCAATTATGGAGTTGTTTGAATTCATTTACACCACTTTCTCATTCCTAGGCAGTAGGTGGGAGAGTGGAGCATCTTTTGTTATTTTGGGTGGGGTCCATGAAGTGTAATGGGTTGGAAATGGAGTGTATACATTGAAAAGAGTGTCCACTCTTTACATGGGTCAAAGATACTATCATTATTGGTTACTATTGATGATGCATTAAATAACTTGATCATGGGGGCATTGGGTTTTTCCATACCATGGATTTTGGTATTTTGGTTTTAGGAAACCATTTATGGTTTTCCCTTTGTTATTCTCTATAAATTAGATGCATTGGATGGATTTTTTATGGGTCTTTTGTTGGTAAGCAATATTATCCTACCACAGTTTTGTTAGATTAAAGAGAGAAAATTTGAATGTATTGATGTAACACTTCTATTAAATTAATACAAACTTGTCATATCTTTGATGGTGAAGTTTTTCTCAAAAGGGTTTCTCCACATACATCCGATGTTATGTGTTTGTGTTAATGAGTACTTGCTAATTTCTTATTACTATTTTACATGCTTATCTATGTTCTATTTTAAATTTATGGTTAATCACATGTATCTTTAATTGAGTTAATTAGATTTGTACATTTTATGCTTGTATTATCACTAATATTGTTCACTTGTTTTCTCAGTAGGGGCAGAATGAAAGGTCATATTTGGGGAGTGATGAGTCATGGAGTCATGTGTGGAAATGAAGAGTCATGTGGAGAATTTTATCTACTTTTAAGGAAAGAGATAAATTGGGTTATTCTATCCCTTCCTAGGGAAATAAAATACAAGTGGCATGTTCCATCACTTCTTGGATCATTATGATTCTCACCCTTTTCAATCCTTATGGATAAGGTGAACACTAAGTGGAGATAGAAGGTCAGTAAGGAGTAAAGGCAAAAAAATGTCTACAGAAAAATAAGTAATAACTTAGAAAATAATGATTACTCACTTTTAGTGATCAAAACATACCTTTTTTAAGAGAACAAGAAAAGGATGATCTTGTTAGTTTCAAGATAGACAACTGAGAGAGGGGGGGGTGAATCAATTGTCTCAAACCTTTCCTTTCATTAACCACTTATATCCTTTTGTAATTCAGCAGCATAATAATAAACCAATCATAATGTAATAATTCAAGAACAGAAACATATTAACACATATAACACCAAGATTTTAATGTGGAAAACCTGGTTAAGGGAAAAACCATGGGCTGACTAACCCAAGATTGTATTCTCTGTTAAAAGAATAAAAGGAACAAAATGGCACATGCCAATTAGGGCTCACTACCTGAGCACACTGCTCACAAGAGGCTCACTACCTACAAGAGACACACTATCTATAGAATAATAAATGTTACATACTTGAACTGAAGAATAGCATCTTCATCATGCTCGAGTCAGTTCCATTTAAGCTCAACACTTCTACTCTGCCTTTCTCTCTTCTCCTTTCTACCACATACACATCTTCGCCACTACTTTGAAATGACTTCACAACTCTCATTTATACAAGACATTGATTTTGGAATAATCATCAAAGTTGGCACAATGCATTCTTAACTTTATTACAAAGCAAATACACAAATACAACTTGTCTTATTACAAAAGACTTCATGCAAATCACCACACAGTCGGCCACACATATCTGGGACTTCAATCTTCTTTGAGGAACACGCCATGCTTCACAGAACATCTTCAAGATTATCCGTAAGATGTGTAACTCATCCGGTCGGCCAAACTTACGAAGAACATCATCACTCAGAAGTAATTATTCAATTACAAGATCAATCTTCAATGTAGACCACCAACACGAGTTGGACACAATCCAGAGACCCCCACAAGCTTGCCTAAATCACCAAGAGCATCCACTCTACTTCTGCTTACTGAAATTATTCTCTCCTTCATTTGGAACCTCAAGAACACAGTCTGTCATCATTGTCATATTGGAATAGATGCTTGCGGACCTCCAGACCATGAACCAATTGAGTTGTCAA
This sequence comes from Cunninghamia lanceolata, assembly GCA_027924645.1. Lineage (NCBI taxonomy): Eukaryota > Viridiplantae > Streptophyta > Pinopsida > Cupressales > Cupressaceae > Cunninghamia > Cunninghamia lanceolata. The sequence continues at coordinate 1,705,694 of BSBN01001318.1, read as the reverse complement.
TTCACATTTTCTTCCTAAACACTCCACCAAATCTGCAGAATAAGATACTGCATTTCTGGATCTCACCGGACCTATTTGTGTCACTCTGTCACCTCTAAACACTTGCCAGAACTGGTTTCACTGAAGTGTCCATAACTTCTTTAAATCTTCATGCGGACCTCTCAAATCTTGACTGGATCATCTTTAGACACATATATACAAACCCTTTGATGTGCACTCCCTGATTTCCATCTTAGCTAGGATCTTTACTTCATAGAGCTTCACTGTCTTCACTGTTGTTCTCTGTTTCTGATAGGACTAATTTTCTCAATAGCCTTAGCACACATCTCATCCGATCCTTGACATCAATGCAACAGGAGTATGTTGACATCAATGACAACACTGGTTAGGCCCATAGTTGCAACAATCTCCCCCTTTGTCATTGATGGAAACATATGATGTGTAAAACTGTTTTAACCATCAAGACAAGAACTCCTTCTCACTAACTGACATAGCTCCCCCTATCAATAGCAATCATTCATATGTCTTCTCTTTCTTTACTGCTCCCCCTTTGATCAGCAACCACTTTATTTTTCACATGTCTTCTCTCCTCTTTTGACATCAATGGCAAAGGGCACATACTTGCATTACTCAAAATCATACAAACTGTTCCCCTTGAGTAGCAGCTTCCTATCATCAATCTGGATCACAAGATGTGACTATGAGATTCACCGGACTAATGCATATCAGTGCACCTTAATTGAGAACCGGAGGGGTAATAACCCCTAACTTCTCCTTGAGATACTCAAAAGATTCCTTAGGTAGAGGTTTAGTAAAGATGTCTGCAATCTGATCCTTAGAGGACACAAACTCCAATCTGACTTCATTCTTGTTCACCTACTCTCTCAAAAAGTGAAACTTGATGGATATATGTTTTGTCTTTGAATGCAACACCAGATTTTTTAAAATGTTTATTGCACTTGAGTTATCACAGAAGATTGTGATAGGTTCCTTATAATCTACTCTGATGTCTCTTAGTATTTTCTTCATCCACAATACTTGAGTGCAACTACTTGCTACTGCAATATATTTTTCTTCTATAGTGGGTAGAGATATTGCCTCTTGTTTCTTGCTCAGCCAAGAAACCAATATTTTTCCCAAAAAGAATGCACTACCACTGGTACTCTTCCAATCATTCACATCTCCTGCCCAATCCACATTTGTATATGCATGGAGAAAGAAATCATGATCCCTAGGATACCATAAGCCATACTCAATTATTCCTTTTAAATATTTGAGAATCCTCTTGACTGTCATGACATGAGATTCTCTAGGATCAGCTTGGAATCTGGCAACAAGACCAACAACATTCATAATGTCAGGTCTAGTTTGAGTAAGATACAATAGATGTCCAATCATTGACCTGTACTTTTTCTGATCAGCCTTGGGAGAGTCATCATCTTTGCTCAGTTTGCATCCAGTTGCCATGGGAGTATTCATTGGCTTTGAGTCTTCCATCCCAAATTTCTTCAACAATTCTTTCACATACTTGGTCTAAGAAATAAAGATTCCTTTCTTTGTTTGAGTGATTTGCAAACCCAAGAAGAAATTCATTTCCCCAAACATAGACATTTCAAATTCACTTTTCGTTTGATTTGCAAAAGTCTTGCACAAACTGTCTCTTCCTCCAAAAATGATATCATCAACAAACACTTCAACAATTAGGATATTTTCTTGATCAATTTTGAAGTATAAGTTACTGTCAGCAGTACCTTTGTTGAAACCACTCTTCAAAATATGTTTATCCAATCTTTCATACCAGGCTCTTAGGACTTGTTTGAGTCCATACAGAGCTTTCTTCAACTTGCAGACCATATCTCCTTGATCAGATAATTGAAATCTATCCGATTGTTCAATGTATACCTCTTCTTCTAAGTCACCATTCAGGAAGACAGACTTGACATCCATCTGATATACTTTTAAATCCTTAAAGGCAGCAAAGGCAAGAAATAATCTAACTACTTCAATCCTTGCCACTGGAGCAAAAGTTTCTTCAAAATCAACTTACTGTTTTTGGTTCAATCTTTGAGATTAGACAATATTTCTCTGAGTCTTGAGAAATCTTTCTTCTTGTTTGAATACCTTTGCTTTTATCTCCTATGATCTGATCTTCAGAATGATTCAATCTTACATACCTGGGAGTTTTGGGAACTTCTTGCACTTCTATTTCTTGGATAGGATCATTCAAACTTGTTTCTTCTTCTTGAATTTCAAGATTCTCCAGATCAGTTTGGTTCTAATTTTCAGAAGGGGCTTGAACTAGAACATCATTTTGATCATCTTCTTCATATTCATAAAACCTTGATGGTTTTTCAATGCCTTCATCAACCTTTACATTTGTACTTTCTACAATCTTTTTCAATCTCTTGTAATAACACCAGTATGCTTTGCTTTGAGTAGAATAACCCAAGAACATTCATTCATCACTTCTAGCATCAAATTTGCCAAGCTCTTCATCTCTTTTAATGTAACATTTAATACCAAAGACTCTAAAATACTTCATAGTGGGAGTGATGCCAAACCAACATTCATAGGGAGTCTTACCAGTATTGCTTCTGATTTGTACTCTATTGACAGTATAGACAACAATGCTTACAGCTTCTCTCCAGTAGATCTGAGGAACATTTGCTTCCATCATCATGGTTCTAGATGCTTCCTGGATGGTCCGGTTATTTCTCTCCACTACTCCATTCTGCTGTGGAGTCCTTGGAGCAGATAATTATCTCTTTATCCCATGTTTCTCATAGAAATCTATGAACTCTCCAGATGTGAATTCTCCACCTCTATCAGACCTGAGACATTTTATGTTTAATCCAGTTTCATTTTCCACCATGGCCTTGTATATTTTGAATTTCTCAAGAGCCTCAGATTTTTCTTTCAGAAAAGTCACCCACATCATCCGGGAGTGGTCATCAATTAATAACATGAAGTATCTATCACCTTGCAAACTCCTGATTCTTGCCGGTCCACATAGATCAATATGTACTAAGTCCAACAATCCGGTAGAGGACTGTTCCTTACTTTTGAATGTGACTCTATTCTGCTTACCCAACTGACATTCTTTGCACAAACTATTAGTAGGTTTCACCAGTCTTGGAAGATCTCTTACAGCCTGAGTGTTGCTTATCTTGATGATGTTATCAAAATTCACATGACACATTCTCCTATGCCATAACCAACTCTGATCAAGTTGAACAAATAAACAATTTTTGTCAGTACCAACCAAATGGAAGATGTTACCTTTTGTTTGAGTACCGAATGCAATCTTTGTTCCAGAACTTTCAAAGATCCTACATTTTCCATTTTTGAATCAAAGATCATAACCTTTATCCACCAACTGTCCAACACTAAGAAGATTGTGCTTTAGACCTTCATCATACAGTACATCACTGGTTTTGTTCTTTCCATCAAAAGAAATAGTTCCTCTACCTCTGATTCTGCCAGCAGAATTATCACCAAATTTTACAACTCCTCCTTCATATCTCTCTAAATCTATGAACTTGTTTTTGTCACCGGTCATATGGTGAGAGCATCCACTGTCAATGACCCAATCATCCTTTTCTTCAACTTGGGCAGCCAGAGCTCTTTCTACCATTTTATGATTGATAGATTCAGAGGGCATTGGATCTTCTTCCTTGATGGCAATGAACACCCAATCACTTCCAGATTTGTTTCCAGTCTCTGATTCATCATATGTTACTCCTTCATAATTATCTTCATGAACATAGTAACATTTCTTTTGGAATCTTGATCTGTTTGGATTTTCCCTTGAAAACCTTTCCGGACACATTGAGGCAAAATGACCAATCTTGTTGCAGTTGAAATATTTGAAGGGTAATTTTCCTTCATACTTACCGAATCCTCTTGGTAGTCTTTTTGCAATAAGGGCTTCAAGTTGAGCAGATTCTGCTTCATCTTCTTCCATATATTTTCTTGCTTTTTCATACCATGTTAGTTTCTTTGAGGAATTCTCTCCTGCATCAAACTTTTGTTTGCCTTTCATAGAGGCACTAGCTTTGAATGTAGACTCAGTCTTGGGGGGTATCTCCAAACTCGGCTAATTCAAATGCAGCTAATTTTCCAACCAATTGATCTCTTGTGATATTTGAAAAAGATCTGAATTCTTCAATAGCAGTAACCTTGTATTTGTAAGCAGGAGGTAGGGATCTGAGAACTTTGGCAACAATCTCATCTTCATCTAAGATTCCACCAGCACACCTAATGCCACAAACAAGCTCATTTACTTTTGGCATTAAAGTAGTAATGTTCTCATCTTCAGGTTTTCAAATTTTCCTTTCAGACTCTGTAGCTTGGCACATTTAACATATTTGTCTCCTTCATGCAAAAATTCCAGTTTTTCCCAAATCTCATATGCAGTTTTTAGATCTATAACATTTGTCAACTCTAAATCAGATAAGGCACTTAGTAGAGCTTCTTTACCCCGAAGATTTATTTCAGCATCTCTGATTTCATCAACAGTTCTTGCACCATTCTGTGGAGGAACATACTTCTTTGAAGCCATGATCCAATATTGCATTCCCATACATTGCAAGTGACATTCCATGTGGCTTTTCCAAAGAGTGTAATTGGTTCCATCAAACCTTGGACTATCCTTCTTGTAGGAAGACATCTTGGATCTCCTCAAGCGATTAAGCTCTTTTGAAATAACTTAGCTCTAATACCAATTGTTAGTTTCAAGATAGACAACTGAGAGGGGGGTGAATCAGTTGTCTCAAACCTTTCCTTTCATTAACCACTTATATCCTTTTGTAATTCAGAAGCATAATAATAAACCAATCATAATGTAATAATTCAAGAACAGAAACACATTAACACATATAACACCAAGATTTTAATGTGGAAAACCTGGTTAAGGGAAAAACCACGGGGTGACTAACCCAAGATTGTATTCTCTATTAAAAGAATAAAAGGAACAAAATGGCACATGCCAATTAGGGCTCACTGCCCGAGCACACTACTCACAAGAGGCTCACTGCCTACATGAGACACATTGTCTACAGAATAATAAATGTTACATACTTGAACTGAAGAATAACATCTTCATCATGCTTCAATCAGTTCCATTTAAGCTCAACACTTCTGCTCTGCCTTTCGTTCTTCTCCTTTCTACCACATACACATCTTCGCCACTACTTTGAAATGACTTCACAACTCTTATTTATACAAGACATTGATTTTGGAATAATCATCAAAGTCGGCACAATGCATTCTTAACTTTATTACAAAGTAAATACACAAATACAACTTGTCTTATTACAAAAGACTTCATGCAAATCACCACACAGTTGGCCACACATATCCAGGACTTCAATCTTCTTTGAGGAACACACCATGCTTCATAGAACATCTTCAAGATCATCCGTAAGATGTGTAACTCATCCGATCAGCCAAACTTAGGAAGAACATCATCACCCAGAAGTAATTATTCAATTACAAGCTCAATCTTCAATGCAGACCACCAACACGAGTTGGACACAATCCAGAGACCCCCACAAGCTTGCCTGAATCACCAAGAGCATCCACACTACTTCTGCTTACTGAAATTATTCTCTCCTTCATCCGAAACCTCAAGAACATAGTCTGTCATCATTGTCATATTGGAATAGATGCTTGCGGACCTCCATACCACGAACCAATCGAGTTGCCATTTCACATTTTCTTCCTAAAAACTCCACCAAATCCACAGAACAAGATATTGCATTTTCAGATCTCACCGAACCTATTTGTGTCACTTTGTCACCTCTGAACACCTACCAGAACCAGTTTCACTGAAGTGGCCATAACTTCTTTAAATTTTCATATGGACCTCTCAAATCTTAAATGGATCATCTTTAGACACATATCTACAAACCCTTTGATGTGCACTCCCTAATTTCCATCTTAGCTAGGATCTTTACTTCATAGAGCTTCATTGTCTTCACTGTTGTTCTTTATTTCTGATAGGACTAATTTTCTCAATATCCTCAGCACACAGCTCATCCGATCCTTGACATCAATGTAACAGGAGTATGTTGATATCAATGACAACACCGGTTAGGCCCATACTTGCAACAGATCTTCCTTGAGTGATAATTAATAGTGACAAGATAGTGAATTAAAAGTGGGTTCACAAACATAAAATAAAGTCACCAAGGGTTTAAATGGTATAATTTTTAATGAAAACAAAAATGGGAGAAATAAGGAAGTTCTCCTTTATTTAGAATGTATATAAGGGTAAAACATACAAAATATAAGCTAGACAAAAGAAACATTAAAATGCTTATTGGAAGGAACAATGTTGAGCACAACTATTTATAGGCTAAGAGAGATAGTATTCTCTCCTTTTTACTCTAAAGGAGGAAAAGGGAAATATGTAACCTCTAAAAACATGGGGAAGGCCAATAATGAATAGCAACTTAGGATGGGATAAGATGGGTTTATTATAAGGAAACACAAAGGGGATAAGGATAAGCATGCAAAAGAATCATCCTAGATGTAGTGAAAACATGTCTATTTTTGCGCATATGTGATAAATACTATATCTATCTCCACTTAGATTGTGAAACCCTTATAAGTGAGATCATACAAAATAGAACAAAAATATCATTATCTAATGTTAGAATCCTCAAACACTTGTTTAACGAAATCTTGGAAATCTCCTAGATTATTGAAAGACATATAGTTATTTGATTGATATATCTAATTCCATTGATGTAAGAGAAGTAATTGTAAAATACATGTTGATATTAGTCTTGGAGAAGGGTGCATCTTCGACACCATAAGGAATGAAGTTGGGTTCGAGTGTTAAGCTAGAATGACTACCCCTCAATCCTTTGATCTTGGTCAAAGAAGATAGATTATTTGAGCTAGCATAAAGGATTAGATTGGATTTTAATTCTAGGTTAGAATGGATACCCCATAATACTTTCTCTTAATTAAAGAAGACTAGTTTGTAATGGTGAAAAATGCATACACTAAACTTTTCCCCTTTGTTTAAGACTCACCTTTTGTGATATATCTCTAATATATTAACTAGTGTGCAAGTTGGTGCTTTTTACATGGAATTTGGAAAATAAGCTTATCACCTCATTCCATATCCACACATCCCAAGGCTTTGGACTTGATTTGTAATCTCCATTGTTCACGATCTTTGTTTAGATTCATGAGTATGCAATTAACCTAGAACAATTCTGCATGTGTGGATTTGAACCCTAATTATGTAGAAAAGGATAGAGAGAAAACCAAATGGAAACCCCTTTCTTGAATAAAAAATCAACAACACTCTCATATAAGGTTAGCACGGGTCCTCAAACTCAAGGCAAACAAAATATGAAGACTAACTCACAAGACATAGACCTAGAGAGTTAATTCAACAAACTAGTAAATTATTTTTTAAATTTTCTTAAGTTCCTTATTTTCTATAGTATAACAAACCATAACCACCTCTTCAAATCTCTAATTTTATGATTTAAATAATAACCAATAAAATTCTAGTTGTTCTTGAACTTGTTGATTTTGTAGATAAACTATGAATCCTATACATGAAATATGTTAGATTTTTATTTTATTAAAATAAAGAGGTTGCATCTAGGTTTTATGGGTAAAATTAAACAAGATTTACCCTTACAAAAATTCTCTCCAACTAATTACAACATCCTCATGTGACTTAAGATATAAATCCAAACCTAGATAAAAACTATAGTAGCATAAGAGACATAACACTCAAACTAGCTCCTACAAAATGATAGTCTTCACCCTTGAGCTTCCAACCTAAAAAAAATCTCTTCAAGATTTTTTTTTTACATTCAACATATGGAAATTTTTTTGAAAAAAATCATCTCCCCTCACCTCTTTTTATATCTATTCCAAGTATGGTGCATCTAGTTTGAAAATTCTAGTCAACCAATCAAAATGTAACTCCCATTTTAAAGTGGCACATATTCTTTACAAACAAGAATATGATGAGGTGAAATGTGTCATGGCTCTCTCTCTACAAAGGTATCACCATTTTTAATATCAAAGTAATGAATGATGGAGTCCACATGCAACTCCCACCTACTCAACACAATCAACATATGCCATGCAAGATTCCCTCCAAGTTGGAACTAATCCACACATGAGCACCCCATTCAAGGATATTAGCATGAAAATTAATGTCAAACATGAAAATTAAATAGTAAAATGCAATTGGCCCACCTATTAGGAATATACAGGTAGATCAAGCCAATTCCACATAACACAAAGGAGATAATGATGCATACAATCTTGCAGATTTACCATAATGCAAAGATCAATAGACAATCAACAAGATAACACAAGATATACCCTGGGAAAACCCTCATTGAGGGGAAAAACCTAGCCTCCAAAAGTATCCATACTCAATGTATTATTCAGCAATAAGAAATTACAATACACTCACAAAGTCTCCATGAACACCTTTAATGAAAGGAAGCTAGGTGTGCGGAAAATGCTTCCTACACTAATCTAATGAGGGGAGGAGAGTGTAAATTCAATTTTATCTTTACAATTATAGATTATGCTAACCCACTAATAAATATATTGCAACAAACACATACATAAGAATGTAAGATAGAAGAGAGAGACACAAGATATATGTGGGGAAAACCCTTACGAGTGAAAAACCCCACACTCCAAAACACAGCTCAAATGTATTACGTAAACAAACAAGGTTACAATACAATCACAAAGCCAATTCTCTTCCAAGAGTCTCTGACACTCATATCTAGAGACAAACTAGAAGCATAATAGTATCTGTCAAACCTATAATACATCTCTCCAAAGCACCTATTTATATAGAATATACAAGGCAAAAATGGCTCCACATAGGGATGGGCGTCAAACATGGCTTCATGGCCCAAAACCCATGCCTATGGACACTTGTCCAACATTACAAGATGTTCCTAACACTTGTCAAGTCACCCCATCCCAAGGAGGTCGCCTATTTCCAAAATGGGCTATGACAGATGCTCTTACAACTATCGTAGAATCTGTCATAGCTGTCATAACTTACAGCTGTAAGAGAATCTGTCATACACAGGCTATAAATAGAATATTCTCTTACAACATGTCATAGTCCACCTTGGGGCACCCAAGGATGCCTTTTTCAAAGAAGCTTCACGACACATGTCCATACCTGTCACAGGATCTTCTATTTCTGACTCTTACATGTCATAACTTTGTCATTAGAATCTGTCATGACCATTTAGTCAATATTCCCTTACACAACATCCAAGATGCCGACATATGGAAAAATATTCCTACCACTAAGTGGGACACCTATCTCCTCATGTGAGGACAAAATTACATGTGGTCATATGCCATGTAGGATGACACATCACCGTGCCAACTCCCACAATATGACAACATAGGATTTGCATCCAATTAATACAATAGGCAATACATAAATAAATACAATGTAAAAATACAAGGAATTACCAAGGTTGAGACACCTTAATTCCCAACATCTAAAACATCAAGCTCCTCTACTGCAACCTCCATGTATCCAAGCATGAACCCACACATCCCATGCCATGCTTTACAATATGCACTCTCAAGAGAAAACTCAATAATATGATAGCCTCTCACACAACCTATCAAATAAGAGCCAACCCTAACCACTAACCATGTGCTTTCTTTAATAGACTCAAGCTCACACAAATACAACTTTTGGTATTGGATAAAAATAATGTGCCTCAAAACCATGAGCACAAAACCATTGACCCCAATATTTAATTATTTTGCACAAATAATAAATATTTGCCTTATGTCTTCCAATGTTAAATACAACTTTTACAAGTGATACTAAATAAATATTTAATGTGGCTAAACACATCACTTAAGATGCACCACAAAAGAATATTTATTTTACATAATTGAATTAATTAATGTTATGCAAGGTGAACAACACCTTTTTCCCAACATTCTCCCACTTGTATACATTGCATAAGGGTCAATCAATGAAATACATCATCATAGGCAAACATGAAACCACATGAATCTTCAACATGCTCTCGTGCTCCATCAAGATACCTGCAATAAAATCAAAGTAACCACCATCTCAAGCAAGAACTTCTCTCATCTTCCAAAGTGCCACCTATCGAAGAAAAGGAACATGCCAAGGTGAAGATGCACCAATCCAAAGAACACTAGCATCAAATCCAAGTGATAACAAAATCTCCAAGTAGCTATCAAAGGTAAAAAACCCACATGACTGGAAATAGCACCACAACATATGCTAATACATCCAACCATCCATACCTCATAGGTATCAACAACATCAGTAAACTCATGCCAACAACATATCAAACCCATTTACTACAATAATAAGATCCATGTATAAAACCTGTCAATGAAGAACACATACATCCAAGAACTCCCACTACATGGGTAATGTCAAATCTGAAAAAAGATCCAAGACATACCATGTCTACCAATCAACACTCAAACTGATGTGTGGCTAATCAACAAGCCAATGTAGTATCAAGAACACTCACAATGATCCACACATGCAATATAAAACACTGCATACTCTCTCATAACATGTCACCATAACTCACCTAAGTCCAACCATATCAACATGATCCTCTAGGAAGTAGCCATAAGACAAAGGGGGAAAACCAGTAAATCATAATATCCTACCAACACCTCAAAGTGCAAATTTGTGTCAAGTATGATCTCCTCTACAACCCCAAATGAAAAATCCTCAACAACACCCAACCATTCAATCTCATAGATCAATTGAACATATATATCATGTAACCAACATGGATGTAATCCTTTCTAACCAAGGAAGATCAAACTTATAACCATTCCATAACCAAGAATAAGCCCAATCACATCTCCTAAACTCCTCATAATGGAAATCATAAATCAAACCGTATGAATAAAGAGATAACCATGCCAATGTCCCTCAAATGAACCATCCAGAATCAATAGCCATAGCTCAAGATCCATAACCATGAGAAGATAAAACATAAAGAAAAATGCATCTAAAAGGATTAACAATACCTTATAGATGATAAACCGTCGAGTAGACCAAGAGTGGGGGATGAGAATGCCCCTTCAAGGAAACACCAATTCACAAAGACTCTCTCCAAGAACAATCTCCTCTAGGTCCATAATGAACTCACATCCATATCTAGGTGTAGGCTCCTCGGTCTATCTACTAAAACCTCCAATGAGTAACCATCTCAACAAGCATCTCTAATCCCAAGAGAACTCATGTTGAACTGCACCGGACAACTAATAGGGGGGTGAATCAGTTGTCCTAAAACTTTTAACCAAATATGATCATCAACTTATTAATTACTTATATTTTCATATAACCATAAAAGCATTAAATGAGAAGCTCAACACAAAAGCATAAACAACACAGGAGACACTAGATTTTTATGTGGAAAACCCTAAAAGGGAAAAACGACGATGGGTGTTAGCCCACAAAAATATATAAGTTATATCAATATTGAAAAATAGAGGCTCACTGCCCAAAAGAAGGCTCGCTGCCAAAGGGTTGAACTGAGATAACATCTACTTCATGCCAAGGTTCAATTCCATTGAAGCACAAACACCTCTGCTTTGCTCTGCTACCTTACTTCACTTTATCTTCACATCTTTGCACTTGGATACATTTTCATGACTCAATTACAAGTATTTATACAATACATCAACCTAGGAATGATCATCAAGGTCGGCATTACAATCATCAACCGTTGGAACAATCTCCAAGGTCGGTAGTACAAACATACATAAAATAGGTCTAGACCTAATACAAATTTAGCTAATGAAAAGATGTAAGAATGTATGTGGACCATGCCATGCCTTAGCTGGGACTCAAACATAATCTTCTACGCTACAACATGCTATCACAATCTTCGATGCATCTCTGTATATGATGAATTCAACTAGGTCGGCCAAGACTAATGTTAACACAAGTATTCTCAAGAACGTGCTTCATGCATGATCTGAAGCATGATTAGGAGACATCCACAAGCACATTGTAATCACCAGGAACAACCACATGATCTCTAACAACTTGATCAATAAGATTCTTCAAACTGGAGCACAAAAACAACACTGTCAGCCACTGTCATGAGTAAAAGATAGCTTACAGACCATCAAATCATGAACCATTACATTTGAAGACATTTAACATCATCACAAACTTACTTCCAGAACCACAGACCAAAATACTTCAATGCGGAGGAATGTGGAGAAAAATACTTTCTCCCTGTCACCACCAAACACACAGAAAAAGTTATTTTCACTCTGGTGAACATAACTCACTCAATTCTTCATACCGAAGGCTCAAACTTGAAATATAATATCTTCAGACAGGTTTCTAAATAAATTCCAATCCATAGATAAAGATATTTATTCTACAAGAAATGCGGAGCATTCTTCTAGACTGTTCTTCTACATGTAATGCATTGTTTCTACTACAACACATTGTTATCACCGAAGGGGCTAATTTTCTCAATATCCTCAACAAAGTAAGAGCACAGTTGACACCAATGACAACACGGATATGTTGACATCAATGACAACACTGATTAGGCACATACTTGCAACAATCTCCCCCTTTGTCATTGATGGCAACATATGATGTGAAAAACTGAAAAGACCACCAAGACAAAATTCTCCCCTTTCTCTTTACACATCTGCATTCTTTCTCTTCTTTTTCCCCCTGAGTTTTTCACATGATTTCTCTCCCCCTTTGACATAAATAGAAAAGGGCACATACTTACATGCTACTGCTTTGATCTATTTACTTTACTAGAAACATTTAGCTACTCCCCCTGAGAGGTAGCCTTCAGAACATCAATTCAGATCAAGGAATGACACTTTGATCTCCACTGGATTGATGCATTCCTATGCATCTTAGTTTAGGACAGGAGGGGTAATGACCCCTAACTTCTCTCTGAGATACTTAAAGGTATCTTTTGGTAGAGGCTTAGTAAAAATGTCTGCAATTTGATCCTTTGTGGACACATATTCCAACTTTACTTCATTCTCTGTCACCTTCTCTCTCAAAAAGTGATACCTTATTGATATGTGCTTTGTTCTTGAGTGCATCACTGGATTCTTTGAAATGTTTATGGCACTTGTATTGTCAATGTGTTTACAATTGGATCTTCATAAACAACTCTTATACCTTTCAAAATTTGCTTCATCCAAAATACTTGAGTGCAACAACATGCTGCTGCAAAATACTCTGCTTCTGCAGTTGACAAAGTTATTGAATCTTGTTTCTTTCTCAGCCATGAGACCAACCTACTTCCCAAGAAGAATGCACCTCCACTTGTACTTTTCCTCCAACTAGGATTTGCTCATCATTGATCTAGACATTTTTCTTCTAGATTTTCTGCCATGAGCTTCTTCATATTTGATTTCACAACACATCTTTGTTCCATATTCCTGCACTAACTAAATGGCTAAGGGTTTTTTGATTTTCAACACAGCTCCCCCTGAACCATAGCTCACAATTTACTTCTCAGAGAAAGTATCTGCACCAGATGTTGGTGTGAATCCATCCTTGATCTCATTGACATCCTTCCTGATCCAGATCTTGCTCATCTCCTTCTTGGTTTCTACTGGATCAACCTTGTTCTTGCCTGTCATCTCTCTACTCTGTTTTCCTCTTCACTGTGGGATACTCTCTCTCTGCATTTTTTCTTTTCCAGAATCTAGCAAAGTGTCCAAACTTGATGCAATTGAGACAAACAATATCTCTCTGACCTTAATTTCTCCTGTTGTTTGAATTTGGCCTTGATCTACACTGGTTAGCCATATGCCTAAATCTATTGCATGCAAAACACTTTCTATTGAAAGATTGAACATTCCTTGGATTGATTTGATTGTTTCTTGACACACTTCTACACTCATTTTCTTTATGACCAATTTTCTTGCAATTGAAAAATTGACTAGAGAAAGATGGAGCATTCTGATTCATTCTACTCCTACACTGAGTAGCCTTATAACCATACTTATTACATTTAAAACAATAACCATTGAAAGATGGGTACCTTTGAGCATTTGGTTATCTAACCGAAGGTCTTCTAGGTCTTTCTTTTTGATTTCTTACCAGATAGTTTCTGCATCTTCCTTTCTCAGATCTGACATGTCTTGAAAATGAACTTTCTCCCTTTTTCAAATCCCAAACCTTGCTTATCATCTGGACTCTTCTGGCTGGAAAGCAACTCATCAAGATTTGTAGATCTTATTTTGAGCTTTTCTTTATAGCTATTAGTTGCCTCTAGATCAAACTTCAAAAGCACAATTTCTTTTGCCAATTTATCACATTCTTCTTACTTATCCTTCACAACTTGACTTAGATGATCCTCTATTCTTGTTTTCTCTTCATTTGCCAGACTCAATTCTTCACTTTTCCTTTTAAGACATTGTTGGAGTTCCTTGATTTCCTTACTAGCTCTTGGATGCAACCATTTACTTCTACCATATTTTCTTTTGAGTCCATGTTTTCTTCCTTAGATTTCTTAATGTCAGGTGCAGGGCACCTAGGTTGTGTTCCAGTCAAATTTTGGCTTGTTTGGTCTCATTTATGAGAAGCTTAGTGGATTTTTGGTTTTAAAATAAGGTGTTAAAGCCCACTAGAGGCATGAAATATAGTGGAGGTTTAAAATAATCTTTCTATGTAATGGAGTCTTAAGTCCTATTGAAATGAGGACTGTCTATTTTGAGTACAGTTAGTGGACAGGCTTTAATGCCTGCTTTTTAGGCTTTTCCCATGATGGAGAGTGAGAAAATCATGGATATACTTTGTAAACAAGTTGATTTTATCATTATTCACTCGAGGAGAAGAGAAGAACAAAGTTTGAAGGAGAATAAGAATAAGAAATACCAGTTTTTTGCATTTTTGACTATTTTTCTACATTTCAGTCGTCTTGTACTAGCCTGTACGACCCTGTCATGGTGAAAAACTCTTGATATTGGAAAGTGGATGTTGTTAGCTTTTGTTTGAACCAAGTTTGAAAGAATTTCATAGATTTTTAAGCATTTTAGATTCATTTTTCTGTAACCGGTTTATTAAACCCTAGTTTTAAGGGTTTTGGCAAAACGGTGGCATTCTAACCCATTCCACCCATTTCATAACCCCAAAATGGGTGGAATGGCTCTGTTTTGTTCATAATTCTCTATTGAAGTCATTGCAAAAGTAGGGTATTGGAGAATCAAGAGGTTTGTAGTCAGTTTTGTTTAATATCTTCATGTATTAGATTGTCCAGAGCAGAGTAAGATAACACAGTGATAGAAAAGAGTCTTGGGATGTCTTGAAATCCCTAAAACTAGCATATTCTAGTCATTTGCAACCCATTAAACACCCTAGAGTTGATCTTAGAAGCTGGGAGCAACTTTCATAGCCATATGCTATGTGGTGGAGGCCTAATTAGGCCTATTTCAGCAGGAACAGTCCTAATTTTGAGGATTGTATTCCAAAGGAACCTCCATTGCATGTTGGATATGTGTTAAAACTTTCTGATGGGTATCCAAAAACCAAGTTTACTCATGGGTGTGTCATATATTCTGCAAGTTTAGCTCTAAAAATCCCATTTCTAGAGCTACAAACCCTGAAGGCTAATTGTGGAGAACGATAGGAAGTTTGTATTGCCTAGTTTCTTGATGAGTCTCATAGGAGTCTATTGGTCATATCAATATAGTCTGAGGTGTAGTTGCAGGTTAGTCCATTAGTTAGCCCATTTGTCATTGGTTTGTGCATATTTCACCTCTTGATACCATATTCATTGAAGGAGAAAATTGTCATACTAGGACAGTCAATTAGGAGTCTTGAGAACTCTTCTTTTCTGCCTTTGAGAGGTGTGATTAGTCATTTCTAAAGGGATATCAATTGCCTTGAAAGGTTTAGAAAGTCAACCATGCATTAAAAACCATATTGGTTTCCCTTTCCAAGCCTTGGAACCAAAGTGAGAGCAAGGAGACAGTCCATACTATGCAACCTCAACCAAGACAACAGTCAATGATCAGTTTCATGATTCCTTGCTCTGCATCAATTGGTATTAAAGCCTAGGGCAGATTCTATTTGGGAAGAGAGAAGGAAATTGAAGTGTGAAGAAAGGATAGTGCAAGATGCCTCCAAGAGCTAGTCCAATCCTCACTAGAGAAGTGAGAATAATGAAGGAATCTCAAGGAGTCCTAGCCAGACTTGCAGCCATTGAAGCAAACCTAAGAAGAGGTGGGGTCATTGAGGAAGATAGAGACCAAGAGAATAAGGGTGAGAATGCAGGCCCTCAAGAGGGATCCAATGTGGAAGAGATGGATCTAGATGATAGAAGGTTTATGAACATGATGCAGACTGTGAAAGGAGAGGGCACTGATGTCAAAATGGAGTTGCCCATGTATGAAGGAAAAATGAACAGTGAGGAAGTATTAGATTGGATTAATGCCTTGGATAACTACTTTGAGTACAAGGAGATGCCATAGGTACATAAGGTCAAATTGGCTAAGACCAAGTTGAAGGGGTCAGCATTGACATGGTAGAATTATGTTCAATCAGAGAGGTTAAGGCAAGGAAAAGCAAAAATTAATTCATGGGACTGGATGGTGTCCAAAGTGAAGAGTCAGTTTCTTCCTAAGGATTATGCAATTCAAACATTTAGGAGATTGTAGAATTTAAAATAAAAAGACATGGACGTTATAGCCTACACTGAAGAATTCCACAAGCTGACCATGAGGATAGGGCACATTGAAGATGAAGTTGAGAAAATTGCTAGGTTTATCAATGGGCTTAGGCTCAATATTTAGGATGAAATCAGTCTAGCCACCCCTAGAAATGTGGAAGAATGCTTCCAATTGGTAGTAAGGGCAGAAGAAAAGATAAAAAGAAGACAAGATCAGCAGACTAGGGGTAGAGGTAGGAGTTTTAGAGGAAGAGGGAACTTTGGTACAAGAGGACAGTCCCAAAAATAGCAAGAAGAATCAAGTGGCAGCAATAAGGAGAATCAAGAACCAAGAAGTGAGTCAAGTGAAAGAGGCAGTTTTAGAGGAAGAAGATCAAACAGTAGAGGATCAAACACTTTCTCAGGAAAATGTTACAACTGTCATCAGTTTGGACATCCTGCATTTAAATGCCCAGAGAAGCAAGCATCAAGTTCTCAAGGAGGTGAATGAAGAACCCAAATAGTGCATGAAGAATACAGTGAAAGTGTTCATTCACCACTTCAACCTACTACTCCTGAGAGAGGTGATGCATTGATGTTAAGGAGGACACTCCTCAAGGTACCAGCAGCCAAGGAGCCTTCACAGAGGAAGTCATTGTTCACAACAACTTGCAAATCACATGGCCAAGTATGTAAAGTGGTTGTTGATTCAGGCTCCACTGATAATCTAGTCTCTTTGGAAATGGTAAAGAAGCTAAATTTGAAGAAGATACCTCACCCCACACCCTACAAGGTGTCATGGTTGAATAAGGGGCAGCAAGTCTTAGTGAATGAACAGGCATGGGTGGAGTTCAATATTGGTGGTTACAAGGACATTATCCTTTGTGACATCATCCCTATGGATGTTTGTCACCTATTTCTAGGAAGACCCTAGCAACATGATAGAAAGAGCAAGCATGATGGTCAAAAGAACATTTATGTGATAGAGAAGGATGGAGTCTCATTCTCATTAACACCCCTTCCTGAAGAAGAATCTGATAAGCAGATTGGGTCTAGCATCATGGTGGTAGGAGAGAAGGAGTTTTTACATACAATGAAAGATGAAGGGAAAGGATTTGTAGTAGTGATCATACCTAAGACTAAGTCTGATGCAACAGCAAATGAGGTGGAAAAAATACCTAGTGAAATTTAGTCCTTGTTGGACAAGTATAAGGACATAGTGGTAGATGAGCTGCCAAGTTCATTACCTCCCATGAAAGATATCAGCCATCATATAGACCTAATCCCTAGAGCTAATTTGCCCAATATGGCTTCATATAAGCTAACTCCACAGAAGAATGAAGAGATCAAAACACAAGTTCAATAATTGTTAGATAAAGGACTCATCAAAGAGAGCTTAAGTCCCTGTGATGTTCCTATTGTCTTTGCCCCCAAGAAAGGTGGAGAGTGGAGGAAGTGTACTAACTCCAGGGCTATAAATAAAATCACAATCAGATATAGGTTTCCAATACCTAGAATGGAGGACCTAATGGATTGCTTAGGAGGTGCATGCTACTTCTCAAAGATTTATCTCAAGAGTGGATATCACCAAATCAGGATAAGGGAAGGAGATGAATGGAAGACTGCCTTCAAAACCAATGAGGGACTCTATGAATGGATGGTAATGCCTTTTGGACTCTCAAATGCTCCTAGTACATTCATGAGGCTAATGAATGAGACCCTGAAACCTTTCATTGGGAAGTTTGTAGTTGTCTATCTAGATGATATTCTTCTGTTTAGCAAGACAAAAGAGGAGCACTTGCAACACCTTGACAAGGTTTTACAGAGGTTGAATGAGGAGAAGTTGATGATAAACCTCAAGAAGTGTGAGTTTATGAAAGAAGAGCTAGTCTACCTTGGTTTTGTCATCTCTAAAGGCACATTGAAGATGGATCCATCCAAAGTTGAAGCTATTCTTAGCTGGCCAACTCCAAAATTAGTAGGAGAGGTAAGAAGTTTTCATGGTTTTTCTACATTTAATAGGAAGTTTATCAAACATTTCAGTCATATTTGTTCTCCTATTCTTGACACCATTAAGGGGGATAAGAAAAGAAAGTTTCAATGGATTGAAGAGGCAATAAAAAGTTTTGAATACCTAAAGAAGAGAGTGGCACAATAGCCCACACTTGCTTTACTTGACTTTGACAAAGTCTTTATAGTGGAATGTGATGCCAGTGGAGCAGCCATAGGTGCAATCCTGAGCCAAGAAGGTAGGCCAGTAGCTTTCTTTAGTGAAAAGCTCAATGAGGCCAAGAGAAGGTACTCTTCATATGATATGGAGCTTTATGCATTAGTACAGTCTCTGAGGAAATGGAGACATTACCTCTTACCCATAGAATTTGTAGTCTACACAGACAATCATGCATTGAGTTTCTTGAATAGCCAAGACAAGTTGAGTCATAGGCACATCAAGTGGGTGGAGTATTTATAGAGTTATACTTTCACAGTCAAGCATAAGTAGGGCCAAGCAAACAAGGTAGCTGATGCACTCAGTAGAAGATCAGGCCTAGTGCATGAAATACAACTCCAGAGTGTTGATTTGGAAGCACTAAAGGACATGTATGCTGCTAATCTAGATTTCAAGGATGCCTACTCCATTTGCCACAAATTCCAAGGTACTTTTCATGAAGAATTCTTTGATTTTCTGCTGCAAGAAGGACTGTTATACAAGGGAGCTCAGTTATGCATCCCTAGATGCTCTATAAGGACAAATCTCATAAGGGAGAAGCACTATGGAAGTCTTGGAGGACACTTTGGCATAGATAAAACACTTGATCAGGTAAGAAGGTTTTATTTTTGGCCTAAGATGCATACTGATATCAGAAAATTTGTTGAGTCTTGTGGAGTTTGCCATAGAGCCAAGGGCTCTAGATCAAATGCAGGCTTATATCAGCCTCTTCCAATTCCTAGCAGACCTTGGGAGCATCTTAGCATGGATTTTGTATTAGGCCTACCCAAAACTTAGAGGAAAGTTGATAGTGTTTTTGTAGTTGTGGACAGATTTAGCAAGATGGCACACTTTATTCCTTGCAAATGCACAAGTGATGCATCTAACATTGCAAGTCTATTCTTCAAAGAGATAGTTAGAATACATGGACTACCCCTCACCATTGTTTCAGATAGAGACTCAAAGTTTATAGGCCACTTCTAGAGGACATTATGGAGAAAACTTGGAACCAACTTGACTTTCAGCTCTGCCTATCACCCACAAATAGATGAGTAGACTAAAGTAGTGAATAGATCATTGGGGAATCTACTTAGATGTCTTACAAAGAACATGGACAACAATGGGATCTTGTCATCCCACAGACAGAGTATGCTTATAATGACTCCATTAACAGGAGCATAGGTAAGAGCCCTTTTGAGGTAGTGTATGGATTGAATCCAAGAGGTATCTTTGAGTTAAGATATTTGAGAGGAGTAGAGAAAAGAAGTGCTGAAGGAGAGGAGTTTTCTATGGCCATGAAAAACATCCATGATCAAGTTAGAGAGCACCTCAAGAAGAGTGTTGAAACCTACAAGAAGCGTGTAGACTTGAAGAGGAGGAATGTTCAGCTGAAAGTGGGAGATTTAGTACTTGCACACCTGAGAAAGGAGAGGTTACCTAAGGGAAGATATACTAAGTTTTTGATGAAGAAGATTGGGCCATGCAAGATGGTCCACAAGTTTGGGGAAAATGCATATGAGATAGAACTCCCTCGTGGAGTTGCTATCTCACCAATATTTAACATTGCCAACTTATATCCTTTCAAGGGATCTTAGGATGCAGGTACAGGTGCTGATGAAGCTAATGTTGATGTTGATTGGATTAAGGATCTTCCTCCTGCTGCACCAGTCAAACTTGAAGCCATTTTAGACAACAAGGAGGTCAAGAGAACAAGACATGAGGTTTATAATGAATACTTGGTGAAGTGGCAAGGTCTTCCTCATGAAGATACCACATGGATGATAGCTGAGGACATTGCAAAATATGGTACTACAGTCCCTGATTTGATTTTAGGAGGTGCCTGAAATCCATTCTCCTTGGGTGTATGGTGCAGGGCACCTAGGTTGTGTTCCAGTCAAATTTTGGCTTGTTTGGTCTCATTTATGAGAAGCTTAGTGGATTTTTGGTTTTAAAATAAGGTGTTAAAGCCCACTAGAGGCATGAAATGTAGTGGAGGTTTAAAATAATCTTTCTATGTAATGGAGTCTTAAGTCCTATTGAAATGAGGACTGTCTATTTTGAGTACAGTTAGTGGACAGGCTTTAATGCCTGCTTTTTAGGCTTTTCCCATGATGGAGAGTGAGAAAATCATGGATATACTTTGTAAACAAGTTGATTTTATCATTATTCACTCGAGGAGAAGAGAAGAACAAAGTTTGAAGGAGAATAAGAATAAGAAATACCAGTTTTCTGCATTTTTGACTATTTTTCTACATTTTAGTCATCCTGTAATAGCTCATACAACCCTGTCATGGTGAAAAACTCCTGACACTAGAAATTGGATGTTGTTAGCTTTCGTTTGAACCAAGTTTGAAAGTATTTCATAGATTTTTAAGCATTTTAGATTCATTTTTCTATAACTGGTTTGTTAAACCCCAGTTTTAATGGTTTTGGCACAACGATGGCATTCTAACCTATTCCACCCATTTCATGACCCCAAAATGGGTGGAATGGCTTTGTTTTGTTCATATTTCTCTATTGAAGTCATTTTAGAAGTAGGGTATTGGAGAATCAAGAGGTTTGTAGTCAGTTACGTCTAATATCTTCATGTATTAGTCTGTCTAGAGTATAGTGAGATAACACAGTGATAGAAAAGAGTCTTGGGATGTCTTGAAATCCCTAAAACTAGCATATTCCAGTCATTTGCAACCCCTTAAATACCCTAGAGTTGATCTTAGAAGCTGGAGCAACTTTAATAGCCATCTACTATCTGGTGGAGGCCTAATTAGGCCTATTTCAGCAGGAACGGTCCTGATTTTGAGGATGGTATTCCAAAGGAACCTCCATTGCATATTGGATATGTGTTGTAACTTTCTAATGGGTATTCAAAAACCAAGTTCACTCATGGGTTTGTCATGTATTATGCAAGTTTAACTCTAAAAACCCCATGTTTAGGGCTACAAACCCTGAAGGCTAATTATGGAGAACGATAGGAAGTTTGTGTTGCCTAGTTTCTTGATGAGTCTCATAGGAGTCTATTAGTCATATCAAGATAGTCTAAGGTGCAGTTGCAGGTTAGTCCATTAGTTAGCCCATCTGTCATTGGTTTGTGCACATTTCACCTCTTGATACCATATTCATTGAAGGAGAAAACTATCATACTAGGACAGTCAATTAGGAGTCTTGAGAACTCTTCTTTTCTGCCTTTGAGAGGTGTGATTAGTCATTTCTAAAGGGGTCTCAATTGCCTTGAAAGGTCTAGAAAGTCAACCATGCATTCCAAACCATATTGGTTGCCCTTTCCAAGCCTTGGAAGCAGAGTGAGAGCAAGGAGACAGTCCATACTATGCAGCCTCAACCAAGACAATAGTCAATGATCAATTTCATGATTCCTTGCTCTGTATCAATGTCTTCCAGAGCAATTTGGTGCCCTTTACTATCAATATTAGCTTCTTTAGATTCAACACTGGCAATTAAGCATAGATTTATTTGATTCACAACAATCTCTGTGTCCTTTCCAATCACATTTTGTTTTATCACTGATGGTCTAGGAACCTTCTTGTGCTTCATTCTGTAGTTCCTCATTGATTGAGTCAGAGTACCCTTGAATGTTTTCATTAACCTTGACATTTGTACTTTTAACAATCTCTCCCAATCTATTGTTGTAGCAATGGTAAGCTTTGTTCCAAGATGAATATCCAAGGAAAATGCCTTCCTTATACTTAGCATCCTCCTTTTCCATTTTGATAAGGCGTTTGCTTCCAAAGATTTTGAAGTATTTCACAGTGGGTATTGTTCCATACCATAATTCAAAAGGGAGTCTTCATTTTTGGATTTTACCTGAACTATGTTTAGTGTGTAGACAGTAGTTTGAATTGCCTCCTTCCAAAATGCTTCTGACATATTTGCTTCTTCCATCATTGATTTTGCATTTTCCTGAATAGTCTTGCTTGTTTCTTCCATTACCTTATTCTTTGCATAGAGCTATTTTTTAATCCCATGAGTCTCACAGAACATATTGAAATTGTTGGAGGTAAACTCTTCTTCTTTGCCAGTCCTCAAACACTTGATTTTTATATTTAGCACATTTTCAACCATTTCTTTAAAAGCTTTGAGTCCATCTAGAGCTTCTAATTTTTCTATGAAAAAGCTAACCCAAGTCATTCTAGAATAATCATCAATGAAAAACATAAAGTACCTGTCATCATGGAAGTTTCATATTCTTGTAGGACCACAAAGGCTTGTATGGATCAATTACAGTCGTTCAATGGAAGATTTTTCTTCACCTTGTAGTATTCTTCTTGACTGCCTTTTATCTTAACATTTCCTGCAAATGATGTTATTTGAGTAATCAATTTCTAGCAGATCTTTTACAATTTGGACTGATCCTGTCTTTACTAAATCATCAAGATTGATATGACATAGTCTTCTATGCCAAAGCTAGCTTTCATTGGTTTGAGTTGTAAGCCCAAGAATGTCACTTTTTATGAGATGATAAAGATTATTTTCTGTCCTTTTTCCAATGGCCATTGTAGCTCCAGATTTCTCTTTGATTTCAAAAGTATCATTCTCAAATACAAGACTAAATCCCTTTTTGCATAATTGTCCAACACTTAAGAGACTTTGCTTTAGATTCTCAACATAAAAAACATCATCAATAATTTGTCTATTACCAAGATTGATTGATCCTTTTCCACATATTTTTGCAATGCAATCATCTCCAAATCTAACTAGCCCTCCATCATATCTTTCCAAACTTACAAACTTACTCTTATCACCAGTCATGTGATTTGAACAACTACTATCAATAATCCAATAGTTATTTTCTTGAAACATAACTTCATTGCTGGTACTTACCTCTGGATTAGAACACCTTTAATTGTTAACACTCTTTGTTTTGGAGAGGAAGTAGTCATCATCTTGTTGGGTGAATATTTTAATTAACGAAAAAATGGTTATATTGCCATAGCTATGATGAGATAGAGTCTCTCCTCTCAGCAAGGGAAGTGTTGCAAATATGTGTCTAATTGGTGTTGTCATTGATGTCAACATATCCTTGTTGCCATTGGTGTCAATGGTATTCCATTTTGTTGCATGTTTAGAAGACTGGAATGTTGAGGATATTGAGAAAATTAATGAAGATAAATGTGTACGGACCATATGGTTGTGTAGAAGATTGTCTGAAGTAGCTCCACTTAAGATATGAGAGGTCCATATGAAGATTTGAAGAAGCTATGGCCATCTAAGTAGAACTAGGTTTTGGCAGTTGTTCAGAAGAGACAAAGTGACAGTAAATTGGTCCGGATTTCTCTGCATTGAAATATTATGATCTGCGGATCTAAAGGCTTGTTTGGGAAGTTAGTATGTATCATCAACTCAAGTGGTTCGTGGTTTGGAGGTCCGCAAGCAATCTTTCTAGTGTGACAGTCATGGCAGATAATGTTCTTGAGGTTTCAGATGAAGATGCAAGTGATTATGGTGATTTAGAGGAGTGTGGATGTTTTTGTTGAATTCAATGTGCTTGTGGAGGTCTCTGGATCATGTGACTACTATGTTGGAGGTCTGTATTGAAGTTTGAGCTCGTTGTTAAAGATTTTCTTCTTGGTATTGATGTTCTTCCCAGTCTTGGTCGACCGGATGTTTCAAGTGTGTTGCGGATGATCTAAGAGCAATTCTATGGAGCGTGGCATGTTGATTGAGGAAGATTTGAATCCTAGTTATGTTTGGCTAACAACTCAGTGATTCGCATTAAGTCAGATGTTTGGAGTGTCGACCTTGATTCCACGGTTGATGAAGCATATAAATACTTGTTGATGAGTTGTGGAAAATTATCCTTGTGCGAAATAATCAAATTCAAAGAAAGGATCAGAGGTAGAGCAGAGAAGAGGAGGAGCAAAGGAATAAGAATAGTAAAGGATGGAGTGATAGTGAAGAAGTATTTGGGAGAAGAGTAGAAGTTTTATGAGGATTCAATGAGACTGAACCAGGCATGAAGAAGATACTATTTCTCAATTAATTCCTTCTGTCTTAAACATAAATTATGTAGGTAGTGAGCCTCTTTTGAGCAGTGAGATCTAGGCAATGCGCCTGAAGGCAAGTGTCTTCCCATTTTCAAGTACTTTTAACAAGGTACAAATCTTGTGGGTTAACCCCCACCGTGGTTTTCCCTTAACTGGGTTTCCATGTCAAAAATCTTGGTGTCAAGTGTATTAATTGTGTTTCTTCTCATATGTTATTGTTTCATGCTTTAATGTTTACATCATAAATCTGTTTCTAAGTTATGAAATAAGATTAAAACAGAAAAGGTTAATTGTGTGAGACAACTGATTCACCCCCCCTCTCAATTGTCTAGCCTAATTCCAACACGAAGGTTCCCTCTAGATGATGAATTATTTCTAATAAACAACTTTTAACACTTATATAAACTAGAACTATGCTTGGGGTGTTTTCATTGCATCCTATTCTCTTTTTTCAGAATAGATGTTTTTCTCTTCAAAATGATAACTTCAACCAAAATGATATTTAATAACTTCTAAACTGAGACAAACCATAGAAACACAAAGTCTTCTATTTCTTGACTTATTTGCCACAAATAAAATTGATTGAATTCAGATGTAGCTCAAAGTCTCCATTCTCATCCAATATGATATAACTAGATTGAACACAACAATTTACAGCACAAAGTCTTTAAACAATTCTATTCTCACATATGTAAACACAAACCCCCGTAATGAGAAAATAACACAAAGTCTATTTAACCAGAACAAGAACACTTCTCTTAGTTTTCAATAAAACTCCACAATTCCATAAATGATGCAATATAATATAACACCAATGACATAAGAACACGGATATCATAAAACAATATGATTCAACTCAAAGTCTGATACTCGAATTGCTTGCTTATATTAATATTTTCTTGAAAATTTGATAAACATGAAAAGCTCAAAGTCTTGATATGTTTTCAATTCAGCAGAGTTTCCTTGCAATAGATAAAAGATACCAATTACAATAGAGGCCCTCTTTATTTATAGGGAGAGGCCTTGAGAAAATTTAGGAAAAACCTAACTACTTTGACTTATTCAACAAAAGAGTCCTATTTGACTTGTGACTTCTTTTGTCTCACATGTAATTACATTTTGAGAAAATACATGTGAATATGTCCAAAACAAAATACAAATTGCATATACAAAAATGAAAATCAACTAAGGCATGAAAAAGAATTTCAACTACCACCATCATTCTTTTTCAGGAAGTTTTGGTACATGGTCCGCACTACTGCCATCTCACATACATTAGGCCCGGCTATATTATCTAAAATGGTGCAAGCCCTAAGAACTGCATCCTTGACCGCCTTTATCACTTTCTCATGTTTTTCAAGATTATCCTTTAGATTTTCAAAGGTTGAGTGATGATCATAAAGGCTATCCATTTAAAGCACTATAAGCACTTCGTCTTCAAACTTCTATTGAACCATCTTCTCAAAAGCATCAATCATCTCCTCTGTAGAGAGGAACTTGTGATCCTCACCTATTAGAGTGCATGGTAGTTCCTATAACCTATGTAGAAGTGAGACATCACTATCTTCACTATTTTCTCGTACTTGGCACAAGTCATAAAGTAAACCTCTTATCACATTGTTGCGATGGGTAATGGATTCTTTAGTCTTGAGATAAGACTCTCAGTTTGAAATGACACCAATGGAAATCAAATTCTTTATCTTTATCTTCTTCATCTCAATCCATTCCTCTAAACTATCATCTTTATCTTTAAGTTCTTGAGAAAGTGAATCAACAATATCATCTAGCTCATCTTTTGCCTTTGCCATTTTTTCCTTTCTTTCCACTGTGGTTTTCAAGAGGACTCTACCTTGTGCCAACAATCGTTCCACAATGTCACCAACCACTCTTCCTCTGGCTTGAACTTTCTCAACCTTTTGAATCAAGGGGTCTTCTACAGTAACTGCCATTGGTTCCATGATCTCTGATGATTTCACTATCTTTTGAAGGATAGCAACAAGTTGTTATGCCTTTGCTTTGTATTGTTCTTTTTCCTTCTTTTACCGACTATTTGACCTCTAGCAAAGATGAAGCTTCAATATTGTTGATGTCATACCTGGGGTCTAGAACATCACCTTCATCTTCCATACCTTCTGGAACATCAGCCAATCCTAGTTCCTCAATCTGGCTCAAATGGAGTCTACAATAATCCAGCTTCCTAATCTCATTCTGGGTTCTCAGATCAGCCCAAATATCCTCAACCATAGGAACATGAAATATTGCTTTTTTGTTGATCTTGTCTTGTACCCTCTGGAAATCAAAATGATCTCTTTTCTTGAACTGTTTCATCGTGACCAACTGCATTTCTGATTCAACTGCCTTAGCCTTGGTGGCTGATTGCATAGAGTACCTACCAATTTCCACTGGAAACTTAATTCCTGGTTTCTTTAATTCCATCTGTTTATTATGCACAACAATCAATTGCCTACATAACTCCATCAGAACAATCTTATCACTGGGATATCGTGGAAGCATGTATGGATATCCAGGATAATATCCAACTCTTAGGTAAGTGAAATTTGGAAATTACAAAAACAAACAACCAAAAGAATTGACCACTTCCCAGGCCTCATCTGATACTCTCTTCTGCTCAAGCTCACTATCCCATAGACACATAAAGACTAAAAAAAAGCATCATTAACTCTACACAAATGATGAATTGATCCTTTGAGAGTAATCTATGGATAGTATTGAAAAACTGGAACTAACCTTCGATCACCATTTTGAGTTAGACCTAGAAAACTCCTCATACTTGCAGCAGCATATACCAAATAAGAAGTCATATAAAACTTAAAATTTGTATTGACTTTGATTAATTGATCATGTAGAGCATTACTGATCTGCTCTCCCCAGAATATCTTTTGTTGTCCCTTGAGAATCACTCTGATATAGGTATATATCCATTCATGGAACTTGGATGAAGGAAGGCCTCTGATTCTACTCAACAATGTCATCAAATCACTCACCTCCTCAACAAAATCACTTCTTGGGAGCTCCTTCGACCATTTAGACAAATTGCTCTTAGGAGTCTTTAGCCACTTACCATTGATATGTTTCTTTGCAGCTTCCACATCTTTATCAAAATCTCTCTGACCTCGAGCAAAATCTATTTCTCCAACATTCACTATAGGACACATGAAAATTTTGTCAAGAAACTTTGCATCTAATCTCTTTATCACATTCCCTTGGGAATCAAACACAGTCCTAGTATCCGTATTATAGTGGCTCACCACTTGGAGAACAAATTCTAGGTTATGTAGAGCAACAGGGAAAGATGCTACCAAATGTATATTTCTATCAACAATCTTCTGCATGTAACAAGGAGGATTAGACTGCTTTGTTCTTTCCACGAACTCAGCCATATCTACATGCCCAATTTCTATATCTCCAAACTCGTCCACATTGGATGTGAAGTAACAAGGAAAACCCCTTGATACTTATACTTCATGATTTTGGCCTTTGATGGAGATGGCTCTGACATCAGCTTTGAGAATAAAAATGGAAATAGCGTTGACCACGGATGTTTGATGAAACTGCAAAAGTTCATGATCTCATAGTTAGGGGAAAAATAGGCAAATTAGGGTTACTGCGAATTGATGATCATGAACACGGGAACATGTATTGAAGGGCTTGAGAGCACGTAAGTCGAGAAAACAGGGCGAAAGTGGGCTATAGGTATCATTTGGCAAAAGTTTCCAGAGTTAGGAAAAAATTCAAGAAAATATGCATGGGCAGCCAAAATGGCCTCTCCTACATGTGGAGTAGGTCACTTAGCATGCAAGGTCAGTTATTTTGACTGCCATTGCATATGAGGAAAAAAAAACTATGTTTGATGTAGGGGCGGTCATTTTGACCGCCCTTTCATGAGGGTAAAAATGCAAGGCACTGTGTACATAGGCGGTGAAAATGCCTAATCAAGCATGTTGGAGGAAAAATAAATGTTCAGATACGAAGTCAGTCGAAATGATTGCTCATACACCTTATTGTTGAAACCTCAAACACATGTAGTAGCGGCAGTTTTTACCGCTTGAGCATGTAATATTAAGAGTTTAATTTCCATGTAGGGGCAGCATTTTTAACCGCCCCTGCATGAGGGTAAAAACAAAGACAAGGCATATGTATCGGTGGTGGTTTTCGCCACCGATACATGTGGGTTGATTTAAGAAAGAATGTGAGGGCGGTGAATTTTTCCGCCCTTACATTCAGGGTTAATGTTGAAGCATGGTCGGCAGATTTCACCGCTGCTACATTCAATGACAAACTCATATGAGACAAGGCATCATCGGCAAAAAATACCGACGATACACACAGGTTGAAAATGAGTTTTAAACCTAAGACCCATTCAGGAAAATCCATGAAAAACAAAAAACTAGGGTTCCATGGAAAAATAAACCATTTTAAAATGACAAAATAAAAAGACACACAAACTATACTAAGGTTTCCAAAACACTTTATTAACAAACATAAACGATGATGAATTAAACAACAAAACATCCAAACAATATAGTTTACAAAACAATCATTTTAAATGATCAATGAAACCCTAGTTTTAAAATAGAAACTAAAACTAAAAAATAACGACTTACCTCAGACAATAAACTGAAACCCTAAGCGCGACCTTAGAGACCAAAATCTGTCCAAATTTGAAATCCGCGTGATTGAGCGATCTCAGGAAGACTTCAATAGATGGTTGGAAGATTTTGGGAATGAGAAATAACAAAATGAAACAAGTTTATACCTTAAAAAGGTCTAAAAGGGTGTATTAATGGCGACATGAGTGACATTAATGTCACTTTAGTTGAACTTGATTTCGTCGAGATATGCTTGGGTGGCAAAAACAATCAACATTGCATATCAATGAATCAACATGCACGAGCGGTGGATAAGACCGCTTGTGCATATTTATCCCAAAACATATGTAAGAATGGTATTTTCAACCAATTCTACATGTGAATCAAAAATAACATAAGAATATGCACAAGCAGTGGATTTAACCGCCAGTGCATGTTAAAACTTGAAAATTTTCTAACACCCTAAAACAGTCAAAATTGATATTTTGACAAGCTTATAACCTAGTCGATTTTCATGAATTTAGAGGAACTGACCTAGGGGAATATCACAAGCTATTCTACAGTGTCAAAATGACTTCGCATGAGGCCAAGAGAACTTGCCTCGATTAGGGGTCATCCTATAAAATGAGCACAGCTGATTTTGAGGACACCACATCTTCATAAAATGCTTTCTTGGACAATCCAGTTTTATCATCTTTTAGTGAAACTTCAGGTGCATAGTGATTAGTTTTGCCACATCTAAAATCAGTGTGTAGCTATTCATCTTTTAGCTCCATTTAGGATCTCCCTCAAGTTGTTAGACTCTTTACGAAGGAACTTGGCTCTGATACCAATTGTTGAACTACACCAGACAACTAAGAGGGGGGGTGAATTAGTTGTCCTAAAACTTTAAACCAAATATGATCATCAACTTATCAATTACTTATGTTCAGATATATAACCATAAAAGCATTAAATGAGAAGCTCAACACAAAAGCATAAACAACACATGAGACACCAGATTTTTACGTGGAAAACCCTAAAAGGGAAAAACCATGGTGGGTGTTAGCCCATAGAAATATATAATTTATATTAATACTAAAAAACAAAGGCTCGCTACCTATAGGGCTCACTGCCAAAGGGTTGAACTAAGATAACAACATCTACTTCATGCCAAGGTTCAGTTCCATTGAAGTAGAAACACCTCTGCTCTGCTCTGCTACCTTACTTCACTTTATCTTCGCATCTTTACACTTGGATACATTTTCACAACTCAATTACAAGTATTTATACACTACATCAACCTTGGAATGATCATCAAGGTCGGCATTACAATCATCAACTATTAGAACAATCTCTAAGGTCAGCATTACAAACATACATAAAATAGGTCTGGACCTAATACAAATTTAGCTAAGGAAAAGATGTAAGAATGTATGTGGATCATACCATGCCTTAGCTGGGACTCAAACACAATATTTCATGCTACAACACACTATCACAATCTTTGATGCATCTCTGTATATGATGAATTCAACCAGGTCAGCCAAGACTGATGTTAACACAAGTATTCTCAAGAACATGCTTCATGCATGATCTAAATTCCACCTTGCAGACCAATCTGAATGTAGGATCATGATCAAGAGACATCCACAAGCACATTGTAATCACCAGGAACAACGGCATGATCTCTAACAACTTGATCAATAAGATTCTTCAAATCTGAGCACAAGAACAACACTGTCATCCATTATCATGAGTAAAAGATAGCTTGTGGACCACTAAATCCTGAACCATTACACTTGAAGGCATTTAACATCATCACAGACTTACTTCCAGAACCACAAACCAAAATACTTCAATGCAGATAAATGCAGAGCAAAACACTTTCTTCCTGTCACCACCAAACACAGAAAAAGTTGTTTTCACTCTAGTGAACATAACTCACTCAATTCTTCATACCAAAGGCTCAAAATTGGAATATAACATCTTCAGATAGGCTTCTAAATAACTTCCAATCCACAGATAAAGATATTTATTCTACAAGAAATGTGGAGCATTCTTCTAGATTGTTCTTCTACATGTAATGCATTGTTTCTACTGCAACACATTATTATCACCAGAGGGGCTAATTTTCTCAATATCCTCAACAAAGTAAGAGCATAGTCGACACCAATGACAACATAGATATGTTGACATCAATGACAACACCGATTAGGCACATACTTGTAATAACTCCAACCTCACCTAAGTCTCCAAGTATCCAAGAGAACCTCCATGATCAATCCATGCTAAACTCCAAATGCAACATCGCACTATCACGAAGCTCCCAAGTACATGATCAATGTATTCAATACCAAGAGATCCAACAAGATCACTATCAATGCTCCTACTGTACATCTGCATAATCAAGAAGTCCATCATGACATCATGATCTAACCATCTCCTCCAAGGAGATCACATGCATCAATGCACACATCCTATCTCAAGAGAACCTATATCATGTCAACACTCTAACACGTGATCAAGAGTCCATCAAGACACAATACCAACACCTCTAAATCAAGGATAAACATGTCAAACTGACAAGTCATAAACTGACACCTCAACCAAAAAACTCAAAAAGAGTCCTCCATGATAAACCAAAATGTCAAAATCTCCAATCACATGAAGATAACCATCTACTGTCAATGGAAATCAAGATGTCAAAACACTGTCACTGAAAGCAAGAATCATAATCCAAGAGCATCTCCAAGACACCCACAACCACGTGTGAAAATCATCCATCACTAATGATGAATCCATATCACTACCAAAGCTCCCACTTAATCATGACACCGAGCTATACATGGCAACAAAATAACCATCTCCTAAATGAAGATCATCCATGGCCCCAATACAATCAAGGAATCTTGTTGTAACACCAACAACTCCCAAAAGGTAAAGTAAAACCATGATCTCCAAACTAAGAAGATAAAACTATCACTATCAAAAGCTCACATAAAACCATGTATCTAAGCTATCCATGACATCATGATAAACATGCTATAAGTCCCAATAACTGACTATCTAAGTACTCTAATCATCCATCCTCTCATATCAATGCAACATACCAATGTACAAATGACCACAAACAAGGCCAACTAACAAAGTCTGCATAAACATGAATCAATCTCATGGATAAACATAGTCCACATACGAGTCATCTCACTATAGCCAAGGGGTAGCTAATCCACAAAACTACATAGCTCAGAGATCCAAAACACATGTAACATACAAACTCATCATCACATTAGTAACATGCAAACTGAGATATCAAAGAAGGCAACCTGTAGACTCCAACTCAAACACCAAATCAATGCTAGATTCAATTTTCCAAACAAGTCCACAACACAAGTAACCATATTCAAGGAACTACAAAGCATCTAAAAGATAAGAACAATCTCCTAAAACTACACCACAACACCACCTATAAACATGAATCAAACATCATAGCCCATACCTGTCAATCGTATACATGATCATGTCATGTCAATGCAAAAGTGTACCTACATATCCATAACACCATAATCATCATCAACATTATACCTATACTCAACTCCCACTAAAACAAGACTCCAAGTCTCACACGTGTATCAATCATGTCCTCAAACCAAAAGACAACCTGTGTACCTATCTCCATCAAAGATCAAACTCTGAAAACACCTGTAAACCTATAACTGGAAGCATAAATATGAAAACCTGCTATACCATGTTAATGGTCACATAGCAACATTCACTCCCACAAGTTTGTGCCCAAAAATCCATTTGAATGCACTCATAATCATGCCCTGAATATCTGGCTCCCACAAGTGATCAAACAAGTAACAAACTCTCTTTGCACACCAAACTAAAAATCTAAATGATCCAATCTGTAGTACACAGCAATAGATCTCTAATGCTTATCCGAAATCAAAAATCTGATTCTGTATGCAAAAGTTATGAGCATAAAATTGTCTCAGAGCAATGCCTAGCTTCAAGGAACCAAATTCTGACACAAATGGAAAAATCTGATCAACAAACTTGCATCACTACGTAGTGCTTGGAGAGAGCTTTCTGACACCTATAAGAAGTCAAAAATCTGACACCGTGGGTGAAAGTTATGCCCCTGGAAGAAAAATGCCCTCCGAGGGCTAAAAGTGGACCCTTGGTGGGACATAGGTACCATGCTAACGTAGGCATGACATCATTGTTGATGTTATCATGCTGACTAGGCATACTGTGCATAGGTGGCGCTAACTGGGCTAGCACTAACGTCATCAAACTTTGACTGCAGATCCATACGGCGGTACAATCAACCTTGGGGGGCTAAAAAAATTTTGTTTTTTTCTCCAGTGACCTAAATAGGTCAAATTTTATAACAATCTTTATCTCTCGAGCCACTTGAATCCAACGATGAGGTCCATTTTTACACAGGAGGTCATTTGTGAAAAATCCCTCCTTGAAACCCTCAAAAAGCACATTCAAGAAACCCTTTTTCCAACTCAGATTTATAAACCCAGATCTATAAAAAATCACCACAAATCTGCAAGCCCAAAGCCCTCAAATCTGCAAACAAAAAAATTGCACAAAACCTTCATATCCTGTATTTGTCCAAAATCTTTCCTGCATTGTCATGGATTTTAGCTTTGCACCAGATCTACACAAACAAGGATTATAACAAAACATGAATCTGTGAAACCCCACAAACTCAAACCATGGTTCTGCTAATATGGCTACTAATCTCATAGATCTTTAAAATAGTGTTAACACATAATAGATCTACTGCAACCCACAATTCCTTCCAAAGATTCTCAAAATGGAGGAAAACACCCAGAACCATTATTGTATAGATACATCACATGCAAGCATATACAAGTAGCATGCAAATATATGCAAGCCATGAAAAATCCTTAAATCTCTGATACCACTTGTTAGGAATATACAGGTAGATCAAGCTAATTCCACATAATACAAAGGGGATAATGATGCATACAATCTTACAGATTTACCATAATGCAAAGATCAATAGACAATCAACAAGATAACACAAGATATACCCTGGGAAAACCCTCATTGAGGGAAAAAACCTAGCCTCCAAAAGCATCCATACTCAATGTATCATTCAGCAATAAGAAATTACAATACACTCACAGAGTCTCCATGAACACCTCTGAAACATCAAGCTCCTCTACTGCAACATCCATGTATCCAAGCATGAATCAACACATCCCATGCCATGCTTTACAATATGCACTCTCAAGAGAAAACCCAATACAATGATAGACTCTCACACAACCTGTAAAATAAGAGCCAACCCTAACCACTAACCATGTGCTTGCTTTTATAGACTCAAGCTCACACAAATACAACTTGTGGTATTGGATAAAAACAATGTGCCTCAAAACCATGAGAACAAAACCATTGACACCAATATTTAATTATTTTGCACAAATAATAAATATCTACCTTATGTCTCCCAATGTTAATTATAGCTTTTACAAGTGATACCAAATAAATATTTAATGTGGCTAAACACATCACTTAAGATGAACCACAAAAGAATATTTATTTTACATAATTAAATTAATTAATGTTATGCAAGGTGAACAACACCTTTTTCCCAACACCACCGCCCCAAGCACCCTTATGATACATTGTGACTCTTCAAATTCCACAAGGTGTCATGAATAAGTGTACAAGTGTTAGTGGGGCCTTCCAAAAAACCAAAGGGAAACATCTACACAAAGTGGAAATCATTTGAATTTGAATATTTAAAGTGTATATATTGCCTCCTTTACCGAGAAACACAAGATTGGACCATAGAAATCCAAAATTGTAATAAAAAGACATTTTTGGTTGATGTTGATGGATGGAGCCCCAAGATGCTCCTACATCACCTAGACTCTTAAATTTTAAATTAGGATCATGTTCCCCTTTTTCCACTATCCATTATGAGTTGACTAAAGTATAAATTATTTTAAATTACATGCTAAGGTGGTGTATTTAAGGACATGCCCTAATCCATTTGCATATCATCAAGGAAGATTCATATAAAAGCATCATAGAGAGTCTTGATTGCATCATCATCCTAGGTGTAGTGTATGTCTTTTTATTGTATTTTATATTTGTTCATCAACATTAAATTGTTTCACCTAGGGTATTGACCAAAGAAGAGTAAATCCTTGCCTACAAAATTCCAAATAGTGTCTCTTGACTCCCACCCATTTTAGACAAGTATATTATATCAAGGAAAATCTCTTTCAATCAATACATTTTAGATGGATAATTTCCATAGGGAAAGTTCAAATCCATGCACGAAGTTCACCTTTGTAGGCACAAAAATCAATATTGTAGGTGCATCCTTGAACCAAACTATTGACAAATAATTTCATTATCTTAAGGTTGTCATCTGACAAATCCATATTCCTAATATATTAGCAAATCAATTTTATACATTTTCCACTGTCATTCCTTCATCATATATATAGCTAAGTACACTCATTTTTTATTCATTCAATTATCATGACATTGATTTCCATAGTTATTGTATTATTGGTTATCAATCCTATCTATTTATCCTATGTTAAAAATTTTTAATTAATTCACCAAGATATTTTTATAGGAAATTTTTATTTTTCTTTACATAAAATAGTGAACTTGACTTTCTTACACCCCCTAGGGTTTCATCCTATGGTTTATTCCTTATCCATTAGGGTTTTAGATCTTATGCTTTTTATTATATACCTTTAATTTTAGATATGGTTAGGATTTGGATCCACCCTTTGTTTGTTCTTAATTACTATTTTATTGATTAGGGTTTGGGCCTTCATTGTTGATATTCCTTTGGTCCCTACCCACCCACCTTACCTTTTTTTGGAATTCATTATTAGATCTTCTATTATGGATACCTTTCTTTCTCTCTTAGCCACATTTTCTTCCTATCTCACTATGATTTATGGTATTTCCCTATATTCATTTGATACATCTAAGGATATTGATTAATATGATTTTATTACACTTATTGAGGATATTATTTCTACACCTCATGATAGTTCTCCTCCATGAACCTCTCTTGACTCATCCTTCCTTAAGGAGTCTAGTGATGTGCGCTAAGTAATTACATGTGTGAGAATCTTCACTCATATTTGATGATGATTCTCTTTTTACCATGGCTAGTGTTTTTTTTTATGATTATATCATTGACATGCCTCTTTTGAGATATTTTATCTTTAGTATTACCTATATATGTTTACTATCCTAATGATGAGCTTTATGATGATTGTACTTATTATATTACTAGTGATGTGCCTCTACATGATACATCTTGTTTATGTTGACCTTCAAATGAGGTTATTATCCTCCCATGTAGCTCATGATAGTCCTTATTCCAAATCTCTTGGCTCGTGAGTATCCTAGTGATAGTTCTATATCTTCTCATGATACGATTGATGACTCATTGTTTCATGATGATTTGGTTTATGATACACATCCTTTTAGAGAACAAATGATAGAATCATCTAGTTGAAATTTAAGGTGTGAAGTTACATGTTACATCATTCTTATCTCCATATTATTCTTGTATACATGATGATAGTACTTTGATGCATGCATTTGGTGATACTTT
This sequence comes from Cunninghamia lanceolata, assembly GCA_027924645.1. Classification (NCBI taxonomy): domain Eukaryota; kingdom Viridiplantae; phylum Streptophyta; class Pinopsida; order Cupressales; family Cupressaceae; genus Cunninghamia; species Cunninghamia lanceolata. Next base: position 1,668,567 of record BSBN01001318.1, on the reverse strand, counting down.
GGTTGATATAAAAAACAATGGTTTGATTCATGTCAGGAAAATTATACATCATCCAATACATTTCCATGATCCTTCATAGATTAATATTACTATCATTCATAGAACATATTTTTCTTATGATCCCCATATGTTACATTCTAATGGCCCTTCCTTAGTAGATCTCATGGATTATTCTTTGCATCCTTTTATGCTTTCTCATGATGTATCTTTGAGTGATTGTGGAATACATCCTTTTACACCTTCTATTGAAGAAACACATGACTTAGACATGTTTGATGATAAACAACAACATGGTGATATTGGTATGTGTGAGAATAATGTGCCACTAGTTAATGACACATCATTCCCATCCTTTCCCACTACTACACATGGCATGCATACACATATAGATATGGGAGATGTTAAGAATGATGTTTCACCTTATTTAATATCCCTCATTAGTAGACTTGACCATCTATAAAGGCGTGTTGATGCTTATGAGCAAATATTTAAGGAAAAATATGGTATTAGTGAGATATGAAATAATCATTTGGTATATGACATTTTGACTTATCCTTCACCAAGTGGATTTGTGGCACCTTGTTTTATGAATTATGATGGTAAATGCGATACATTTCTTCATCTAAGGACTTTATAAACTAAATGCTTCACTTATTTTCATGAGAATAAGTTGATAAATTTTTCTAACAAGCTTTACTTATCATGCATTTATATGGTTTTATTCATTGTCTCTTGCTTCTATCACTTAAAATTTTGACCAATTCTTTTGTGAATATTTTTCATTACAATATTAAGCCTAAGACATATATTACTCAAGTAATACATTGAAACCAAGAATAACATGTGCTAATTAAGGATTTTATCATTATATTTAAAGCTTTGACTACTAATTTGAGTTTTACATTATGGGATGATGAGATTAAATGTATATTTTTTGATGGTTTATTCCCATGCTTCAAAGGAAAAATGGTTTCCAAGCCTTATCATTCATTTTCATACTTATGTGATAATGTATGTAATTGTGAGTGTGCTTTATTAGAAGATCCTCTTTTATATCAACATATTTCTAGCACTTCCCCTTATGTTCAGGAATTATTATCATTGACACATTTAGATAATGGGTGCAATGAAGGTGTACCAAATGATGATCATCATGCACATATCAAACTAGAGAGATTTAGAGAATTCGCTGCATTGGAGGAGCCTCCATATATTTTATTGGAACAACTTTTGGAACACAATATTATTACTTTACCTCTAATTAATCCAATAGATGTGTTTAATCTTGCCTTATCTTCACATACATGGGCATTATATAGATACATGCAATACATTAAAACATGAAGTTCAAGATCTTATAAACAAAGAGATGTTACAAGTTGAGGCTAATCATATATCATTGCATGATGAATATTTTTCCTCCTAAGTACATATGGATTGTAGTGTAGTACATCTTGAGGTTGCCCATACAAATGAGAAGCAACTATATGATATAAAATCTAAGATAATTATTATAGAGCATGTTTCACACTTGGAATCTCTACATTAGACTTGTCTTCATGGAGGCACACTTCATGATAACATGGAAAGTCCCCTAGAGGAATTTATTTAAATAATACATTTTGAGAGAATATTATAGACACACTCAATGGGGATGACTTCATTTGTTAGATATCCTCACCTATCTCTCTTACTACTTGCCAAATGTTGCATTTTTGTTTTTCACTCTTGGCTTTATGTTATAATGTTTCCATGTTCCTAGTTAGCATGTGAATGTTGCAAAGGTGTCCTTTAGTGGTGCATGTTGACACAAGTGGATTCAAACATGTGATGTGTCCTACATGTCATTTCTTCCTTATTTTTTGTATCATTTCTACTTTGGACTTTTTCTTATTCGATTTTTTTATTCTAGTTACATATTCCTCCTTGTATGTTCTAACTACTTAGTCTTTTGTTTATGCCATGTTTGTTGTGTATCTCTTGTTCTCATTTCACCTTCTATAATATCCTTTATCCTTTTTTCCCCACATAAGGGAATATTTCCTTTTGATTCTTCTATGATTATCACCTATGTTTTACCATGTTCCTTGTTCCTATGTGTACCTACGACTTCCACATTATGTTTTTTTGGTCTTCATTTTGGTTTCTATTTTCCTAGTATTTTTTAGGCTTATTTTACACTTATTTATAACCTCTCTAGTGATCACAAACTAGCATTGCACAAGCTTCGTATACCTTAACAAACCACTCTAGAACACCTCTTGAAAGTAGATTATTATATCCTTAAGGGACATCTCTACCCCTTAATGCATATGTTAGGACATCTAAGTCTCCTAGTGCCCTTATCTTTGTATGATCTCTTCACCAAAATTTTCCCATTAGTAGTTGACCTAACCCTAACTACATTTTTGTCATACACAAACCATAAAACTTATTTTATTTTGATATTTAAGCCCAATTTTCCCTCATTAGAAAATAACACACTCAATTGAGAACATAGTTTCCTCTTTCCACTTTAAATAGGTAAATTTCAAGTACATTTTCAAGGAAAGAAGGAAATAAAGCTAGAATTTCAAGTCTAAAGTTATGGAATCTATCTTGATTATTGGCTTAATGTTATCTTTATAGTTTTCCTTTCCCATCCTCATTGATACATACTATTCTCTCCATTTCCATAACCCTTAATCCATAAAAACCCTTGTCAAAGCCTCTAAATTTGAAAGCCCTCGTCCTTGAAACCATTGTCAAGTGTGAAGCCTTTCATCCTCATATTTGTCTACTATTATTTTCCTTTTCCTTCTCCTTTTGTCATGCATCACAATCACACACCACTTTGTCCTAAATCTACCCCTATGGTTTATTGTTTACACCTCTTTACACACATCAATTTTACCCTTGGCACTAGGTTTACACACACTTTCCATTTCCCATAGTGATTTTATGGATAAATTTAAAATATACTCAATAGGGGACTACCTAAGGTAGTCTCCATTTACAAAACCATTTTTTCTTATCTCTCTATCTCGGATCTAGTTATTTCACATTTTGTAGTAAATGAAGGTTGATTGTAGGTTGAAATAGGGTTTTGGATCATAGATATAGCTTCCCACAAAATTTTAGGACTATCAAATACCTAAGCATTTATTCCCTCTTAGACATCTACACCCCCAATGTTGCAGTCATGCTACTTTTCTATAATTTTCATCATACGACCTCCAAGTTTTATCTACAATAAGCTACGATCATTTTTAGTTTATTTTTTCTCCAGTATCTAATCATTTCTAGTAGCATACATTTCATTTTGTGTTTTCTTTCCTAAGAAGAATACTATTTTTTATGTTTCCAATACCAAACTCTTTCTTTGATTGATAAGGTTAGAATAAGGCTTATTTGCTTCAGATATGAAGTTATTTCTTTATATTCTTATTAAACACTTAGAAATGTAGAAATGTAGTTCTTTTATTCCTTACACATTTATAGCACCTACTCTTTTCATTTTATTTCATTTGGTGAACGTAATACTCCCAGACTTCCTCCTTTAAATTTGATTTTCTATCCAAAAACTAGCAACAACCTTATTTCATATCTATTTTCTTTCTTCTATTTATTTTCTCGACTATTTTCCATCTTAATTTACCATAGGAACCTAGTGCCTTGCCTTCACATTTTTTTCTCTCATTTTTTATACTCTTTAACCCTATTTTTCTTTACCTACCCTTCCCTTTGTGATCACATCTCTCTTTGGTATCTCACTTTGTTCTTCTTTATCATGGCCCATACCTCTCGTTTTAATCTTCATCTTAAGTTCCTACATCCATATTATTACTCCTCCTTTCTAGTTACCTACCCTCACATCTTATAAAACATGCTTGTTTTTCTCAATCTCCCATGTTATTCCCTTTCATATTCTTCTCTCCTTGATCACTTCACTTACTACCCCAATTTTACTTCTTTCTTTGGTTCCTACCCCTTAGATATAGAATGCTTAACCAATTTCAGTCCACCTACTCTTGATTTACCTCTCCCTTTAGATTCATCTCTCCTATTACCACTTTATCCTTTATTCCCTCCTCCTTCTTTTCCTCCCCCATTCTCCTTTGTTTTCATCTCTTCTCGTTCTCCTTCACTCCCTTGGCTCTCTATATCTAATATGTATAGTCCCATTTCTCCTAATTCTCCTTCTCTCTTATCTATTTCTACTAATTTATCACCTCCTTCTACCTATCTTTCACCTCCTCTCCCTTCTCTTACTCCTACATCTCTTCTTTCATCCTCCTGCTCTTTCTCTTCATCGTATTCTAATGTGTGTTATAACATATTTTCTATTTATTCTTCCCATAGTTCTTGTATTGATAAAACACACTATTAGGAAAAGTGTCTCAACCTTGCAACCTCAAAAGGTTACTATTCGTCCCAATTTTGGTCTTTTTGAATACCCTTTATCTTGGATAATGGTCTGGAACTTTCAAAGTTTCCAAACGAGCTAAAAATAGCGAGACTTACTATTTTTAGTAAGTCCTTCAATTGAGCTCGGATTGACCTAAAATTTTTTCCAGAAGGTGCGAAACAGCTAAGTGAACATCTTAGGTGAGTTTCGTCTCAAGATCATATCAGGATTGCGAGATATTAAAGTTTCTATTTTTTGAAACTGCCAAAAAAAGTCTTTGAACTCAATTACCTTAATCAAAACTTCTATAAACATCCCAAAAATTGTCATAATTGGTGTAGCGGATTATAGGGTGATAGATCTCTTCACGAGCTTTCTGACGCATTAAACGGTTCGTCAATCAGACACCCGGATCAAAAGTTATGGCCTCCAGAAGTTAGACCTTCTGTTTTTGGGAAATGTAAAAACGTGTTGGACACATAAAAGAGTTGTAAACGGGAGAGTTACACATGTTGGTGTGTGTTTTGGCACATCACAAGGCATCTTTGATTGAAGATAATTTGGGTGCCACATTTGGGTGGTTCTAGCTCATGGTTTTGTAATTACCGTTGGTGGTGCACTGTATTGTATCTCCTATATATCAGGAGCTTGAGATGGAGGTTGTATGTAAAAATCTTATAGATGTCGAATTACCTCCTGGATCTCTGGTTGGATATACTCCTGTAAAAGCTTTCTCTACAAGTATATTGTAATCTTCGTGATTCCTGAATAATATATTGGGCGGCTTTGGAGTGTGGGATTTTTTACCTAAAAGGGTTTTCCCCATGTATATCTTATGTTGTGAGTTTTGTGTTTGCATTTGGAAGTTGTTATTATCTTTTTGTTAATGTGCATCTTAATCTGTAACTGTAAAGGTTGAAATTTGCATAAATCTTTCCTCAATAGATCAGTGTAGGAAGCATTTTCTGCGTACCTTGCTTCCTTTCACACACTACCATGCTTATTTAGAACATTATGATGGTAGTAGTAATCTTAACGTACATTTGGAAAAAAAATTGTTTTATATGTCTCATATCTCTACTTTTGATAATGCTTTGCTTTCTATCTTACCACTTACTTTATATGGTAATGCTTATAGTTGTTTTCAACAATTTGGTGTACTTTACATTTTTTTTAATGATTTAGCTCTATCTTCATTGATTCCTTCACAACCTCCTACATTACTTTTGATAACATTTGTTTCATTTTTTTTTCTTATTTGAAATCTCATGTTACCACACACATGGTTAAAGGTCCTAATAGAACTTATTATACTTATCTAAACTAAATCCTACTACTAATTTTCTCCTAAATACACCTCTTCTCACCCTAGTGCCTCTAATGATATTAATCCTACCCTTATGCAGTTATTCAAACAACTACTCAGCCCTAACCTCTAGCACAAACTCCTATCTGACTAGCATTCTTCCCTCTCTCTCCAAGTTTTATGGTTAGCTGGAGTCCTACCACTTTCCACTTAGATGGACTCTCTTACCCTTCTCCTTTTCATTTTTACTATCTTTGAAGATAGTTTTCATGCAAGTTGTAGTTCGTGTCTATTTCAAATGTGCAATAGGTGCTACTCATTATATTTTTTTTCTATTTTGTAGGTTTCTAATGTATCACTCATTATGAGGATAGTACAACAATCACCTTCCATATGCATATCCTTTATGTTTGAAATATTTACTTTCTATTTTGACTACTTGTTATATTTTGACATGCATCCTCATAGTAGTTCAAATGTACATCAAAGTGGGCTAAAAATGTAATGGTGAAAAGTCCATATCCCACACTTATCCTCTTTATTTTATACTCACTTTAGGTGGTATATCCTTAATACATTTGAAAAATAGCCTTATCCTAGCCTCGAATCATCAAGGATCATTCATATGAGAGCATCATAGAGCATCCTTACTGCATCATTTGCTTGCATCATCATCTCAAGCATATTATATGCTTGCCTATTATCTTTGATATTTGTTCATCATTGTTAAAGCACTCTGCCTAGGGGGATTGACTAAAGAAGAACAAATCCTTGTCTAATAAGTTCCAAAATGGTGTCTCTTAATACCACTTCACTTTAGACATAGATATATTAGATCGAGGTGAATCACTTTTAGTCAACATATAATTTTTGACAAATCATTTCTATAGGGTAAGTTTAGATATGCATCCCCATGTGTTCACTTATGCAAGCACAAAGATCAGATTCATAAGCACAAACTTAAACCTAATAATTGAAAGAGAATTTCATTATCTTTGATTTATTGTAAAAAATGTTGGAATAGCCAAGGATACCCTGTAACTTGATATACACTCTCTCAATATGGAAATCAACAATACGAGATAAGAAATCAATGATATTGATGAAACTAATTGAGCATAAACTTATATTGATCTCACTTACAAATTTACATGAGAATGCCTCATTATATAGGAATAGAAGAGGCAATCCACCTTTCACATGGATTGACAAGTGCCCCATGATGTGGCACAAACAAGTAGACAAGTGTCTTATAAGGTGTCAACCTTTGGATCACTTAGAATGTGCAAACCAACAACCTTGTGTGACAAGTGTTGGATGACTACAAAGTGTATTTTAAGGTGAGATGGAAATTCTTCCAACCTCAAAAGGTATGCACATGAGGTTTACCAAACAACTAGGTAACCTCTAACCTCTAAAAGGTTGCACATTCAATTAGACAACATGTTCTCTAACCTCATTAACCTAAGTACACTTAAGCTATAGTGAATAGATAAATTATTCACTCCAACAAAAACAAATCTAGATTTTTTAATATAGTGGAAAATTAGTTTCAACCATCTATCATAGTCATTCCTTCATCCAATCTAGAGCCAAGTACATTTAATTTTATTTAATTATCAAATTTATTTTTGTATTGATTATATTATAGTTCTAACTCTTTATATCCTAGGTTAGATTTGTTTATAAATTTAACTAATTTACCTAAGATATTTGTATAAGAAGGTTTTATTATCCCTACACAATCATCTATACACTTAATATATAGATTGTTATGTTGTAAAATGTCCCCCTAGGACTTTTACCTCCTAAGTTTAGCTTTGGGGTCCCTTAGAACTAATCATGCATGTTTAAAATGAATCCCAGAGCAAAATCCCCCAAAACTCATGACAAATGGGACTTAGGGGACTATCTTGTGCTTAATTTGGTCCTAAAATAGGACCTTGGACAAGGGCACTCGCGCCCTTGTCCTACCCTATTTTGTCAGGACCTAAATTTTGGATGTCGGCAAAGTGACCGCTAAAAGTTTTCCCTTTGTTGGCCTATGCAATTTGAATTATGAATGTTTAGCGGGAATGCATATAATCATCATGTTTAGGACTTCATTTTAGACCTAGATGGATAATACGAACTTGTGATCTCATGCTAAGGATACTCAAGGCTTTCATTGTGTTGCAGAGCAGTATTGTGTTGTGTTTGTTCATGTTTATTACAGATTTGGCTCCATCAACTCATTTCCTCATGATGTGAAGGCATTTCATCTCCACGAGGGTTTACACCTACTAAGGTGATATCTACTTTGTGTTTCAATCAATTTATCATATCATTTGCTTTTGCCTTTGTCCACCAAGGACACGCAGTCTCTATCTAACAATGGTGTTGGAAGGCTTGAATGTCATTCCAGGGCTAAACACCACAACCCCCAACCCCTCTCTTGTGATTGCAGGTGATAGGTGTCAGATCTTGTAGAGAGGAGTTGTAGGAGATCAGTGAAAAGCATAAGGATTCTAGATCTGAATAAAATGGCAAAAAACATCCCTAATTAGACAAGGGCACCCGCTCTTTTGTCCTCCAGTTTGTCACTGTCAAAAATCTCTGAGCAGGGTACAATCTACAGTATATTTGGCTCTCGACCTCCAAAAAAAGCACTACATTGGACGAGGGTGCCCGCTCTTTTGTCCCCGAAGTTTTTGCCTTCCAAAATTTGAAATCTGGTATGTTTCTAATCTACATTTAGTGCCTTCCTATGTGAGCATTTGTCGGGTTTTATCCTTTTACGATTTTGTATAATTAGGGTTTTAGGCTTAATCAAACTAGGGTTTAACAAAATATCAATCTATTCTATCTTTCCAATCATCTCATAGTGACATCAGACCTATAGCTGAGTCCTCTATCACTGTAGTGACTTAGCTCAATCTATGTCCTTGAATGTATGTGTGAAAGAAGTGTTTGATTGAATCTAATTAACACACAGTGTCATCATCCCCATTTTTCATACATAACATTTTGGTGAACATATGTTTTTATGAACATTACATCTTGCTAAGTGTTGTAAATCATATTTGCATTCATACATATCATATTCATCATTCTACATTCAAAAATCTTGTAAAAATTTTAATTTTTTTTGACAAATCAAGCATCCTAGGCTTGCATTAAGGCATAGTTTGCACTATTTTCATTGCATATCATTTAAATAATTTGAATTTCTAATATTTATATCAGATCTGAGATAAATTACAGCAATTCATCATTCTATAATCATTTACATTGCATTTACACACTTTATTTGCTAGGGTTTTGCTTGAAATTTTGCATTTTTCATATAACCTAGTAATTCCAAAAGCTAGGGTTTGTAGCTAAAATCTTGTTTCATATTTTACTACTCATTTGTAACACTCATTCAAATCTTATTTTTGACTACAGTGTTTCATCATTGTATGTTTTTGCATCTACATTTCAAATTTTGCATTTACACATTGTGTATTTCAACAAAAACAGGCATATTCATTCATCTTTCCTTAAAATTTGACTTGCATTGAGTATTGTAGGATTTTTGCATCATTTTCAAATCTGGTATGAGTTATTTTACATATTAAATCTGATTATATTCCATTCATTCATCATTTTGCATACTTTCATGCTTTAATTTCACTATTAGGGCTTCAAAAATCATTACATTTTTACTACATTTTGGCTAATCTTTCATCTAGAATTGCAAGATTGGTGTGTTGTGACAAATTTAGCTTCATTATTGGACTGATTAAAAGGTTTTAATTTTATTCCCCTCATCATTCTCCCAATTCCATTACATATTTTGTGCATTTGCATTGAAAACATGAAAAAATCGAGCATTTTAGGTGCATAAACAAGCATAAATTAGTGTTGTTTCATTGCATTCATCTTAAATATTAGTCATTTCAAATCTTGCATCCATATTCAAGCATATATTCATTTTTCATTTAAAAATTTTGCATAATTCCATATCATTGTGTGAAAATTTGCATACTTTAAATTACACAGTGTGTATTTCAACATTAAATGTTTACACACCTCATTCATAGTTTTTTGATCAAAACCTTTAAAATCATTAACTTTGCCTTGTTTTGTAGTACTCTTTCCTCCTACCCACTTTGTTTGTTGTGAACTCCGTGTGTCCTTTACTACCCATTTTCCTCAAAAAAGTGCTTTGGTGCAAAATAGTCTCACTTTCATATTGTTGGTATCTGATAAATGAATAAATCTTATTGGACATTGTTGTTTCAAGACATTTTAATACGAAATCTTCAACTCATTTTTCTTTGGTATCTTTGCACACATATATCAAAGATCTTAATCTTCATAGATTCATAACTCTCATGGGTGAGCATCCTTCAATATTAGAAAAGCTAACTGAATTCATATTCATGAACATTCATGAGAAAGAGGATTGTAAAAGTTTTGTAAATCATGATAATGCATTGGGTCTAATATCTAAAGCATATGATAATGATGAGGATTCTATTATTCACCCTATTCCTCCTTCAGTTGAATATTTAAACACCTTGGATATCACTAAGGAAGTGAGGACCCCCAATCTTCCTCCTTTGGATGTATGTTTAAGTGGACATTACTAAGGATGTGAATAGCTCTCCTTTGGTTGCATATTCAAAACCCTTGGACACTACTAAAGATACAATGATTGACAATTCTCTTCACAACACCTTACCTTCCCTTTGTTTCAATTCTCTCCCTAGCCAAGATGAAGCATTGGCTGATGAAAAAAGGTCCCTCACATTAAATCCTTTAGGGATGGATGTCAAGCTTAATCATAGTAAAAACAATGTTAATTCAATCATCACTAATAAACTTCTTCAACCTACTAAGGGGATAGTGAATAAGTATACTAATGTTCCTAAACACATTGTGAATGGGGCACCTAGTGCACCTTCTTGCTTAAAACTAGTGATTACGGTTCAAGGTGATCCAGAACCACCTCGACCCCCAGGATATATTCTAAGTGTTGCAAGACAAATCACTCAAAGAAATAAAGGTGTTCAAAATGTGCCTTAGCATCACATGATTACTCACACATACAATACCCATAATAACAAGCAAAGTTAGCAATCACCACATTTGCCTATCTCTCTTCCATCTTCTCAACCTATGCTCCCTCCATTGCCTCGCCTTACTCATAAAGGTGGTCAAGATTATGATCTTGTTGAGCAGCTTCGTGCTACTCCTCCTAAGATCTCTCTTTGGGATTTAATACAAACATCACCTACATACCATGGAATGCTCCAAGAAGCTTTACAAAAGGTGATTGTACCACTTGCTATTAAGCCGAATGATGTAGTGGCCCTGTTAATTCTATGCACGTGACAAAAATAGATATTCTATTTCAACAACATGAAATAATGTCAATTAAAGATGAATATGATCCTCTTATAATCTTTGTCATGTTAGATTTGTTTATAAATTTAACTAATTTACCTAAGATATTTGTATAAGAAGGTTTTATTATCCCTACGCAATCATCTATACACTTAATATATAGATTGTTATGTCGTAAAATGTCCCCCTAGGACTTTTACCTCCTAAGTTTAGCTTTGGGGTCCCTTAGAACTAATCATGCATGTTTAAAATGAATCCCAGAGCAAAATCCCCCAAAACTCATGACAAATGGGACTTAGGGGACTATCTTGTGCTTAATTTGGTCCTAAAATAGGACCTTGGACAAGGGCACTCGCGCCCTTGTCCTACCCTATTTTGTCAGGACCTAAATTTTGGATGTCGGCAAAGTGACCGCTAAAAGTTTTCCCTTTGTTGGCCTATGCAATTTGAATTACGAATGTTTAGCGGGAATGCATATAATCATCATGTTTAGGACTTCATTTTAGACCTAGATGGATAATACGAACTTGTGATCTCATGCTAAGGATACTCAAGGCTTTCATTGTGTTGCAGAGCAGTATTGTGTTGTGTTTGTTCATGTTTATTACAGATTTGGCTCCATCAACTCATTTCCTCATGATGTGAAGGCATTTCATCTCCACGAGGCTTTACACCTACTAAGGTGATATCTACTTTGTGTTTCAATCAATTTATCATATCATTTGCTTTTGCCTCTGTTAGATTTGTTTATAAATCCAACTCTTTATATCCTAGGTTAGATTTGTTTATAAATTTAACTAATTTACCTAAGATATTTGTATAAGAAGGTTTTATTATCCCTACGCAATCATCTATACACTTAATATATAGATTGTTATGTTGTAAAATGTCCCCCTAGGACTTTTACCTCCTAAGTTTAGCTTCGGGGTCCCTTAGAACTAATCATGCATGTTTAAAATGAATCCCAGAGCAAAATCCCCCAAAGCTCATGACAAATGGGACTTAGGGGACTATCTTGCGCTTAATTTGGTCCTAAAATAGGACATTGGACAAGGGCACCTGCGCCCTTTTCCTACCCTATTTTGTCGGGACCTAAATTTTGGATGTCGGCAAAGTGACCACTAAAAGTTTTCCCTTTGTTGGCCTATGCAATTTGAATTACAAATGTTTAGCAGAAATGCATATAATCATCATGTTTAGGACTTCATTTTAGACCTAGATGGATAATACGAACTTGTGATCTCATGCTAAGGATACTCAAGGCTTTCATTGTGTTGCAGAGCAGTATTGTGTTGTGTTTGTTCATGTTTATTACAGATTTGGCTCCATCAACTCATTTCCTCATGATGTGAAGGCATTTCATCTCCATGAGGGTTTACTCCTACTAAGGTGATATCTACTTTGTGTTTCAATCAATTTATATATCATTTGCTTTTGCCTCTGTCCACCAAGGACACGCAGTCTCTATCTAACAATGGTGTTGGAAGGCTTGAATGTCATTCCAGGGCTAAACACCACAACCCCCAACCCCTCTCTTGTGATTGCAGGTGATAGGTGTCAGATCTTGTAGAGAGGAGTTGTAGGAGATCAGTGAAAAGCATAAGGATTCTAGATCTAAAGAAAATGACAAAAAACATCCCTAATTAGACAAGGGCACCCGCTCTTTTGTCCTCCAGTTTGTCACTGTCAAAAATATCTGAGCAGGGTACAATCTATAGTATATTTGGCTCTCGACCTCCAAAAAAAGTACTACATTGGACGAGGGTGCCTGCTCTTTTGTCCCCGAAGTTTTTTCCTTCCAAAATTTGAAATCTGGTATGTTTCTAATCTACATTTAGTGCCTTCCTGTGCGAGCATTTGTTGGGTTTTATCCTTTTACAATTTTGTATAATTAGGGTTTTAGGCTTAATCAAACTAGGGTTTAGCAAAATATCAATCTATTCTATCTTTCCAATCATCTCATAGTGACATCAGACCTATAGCTGAGTCCTCTATCACTGCAGTGACTTAACTCAATCTATGTCCTTGAATGTATGTGTGAAAGAAGTGTTTAATTGAATCTAATTAACACACAATGTCATCATCCCCATTTTTCATACATAACATTTTGGTGAACATATGTTTTTATGAACATTACATCTTGCTAAGTGTTGTAAATCATATTTGCATTCATACATACCATATTCATCATTCTACATTCAAAAATCTTGTAAAAAGTTTAATTTTTTTTGACAAATCAAGCATCCTAGGCTTGCATTAAGGCATAGTTTGCACTATTTTCATTGCATATCATTTAAATAATTTGAATTTCTAATATTTATATCAGATCTGAGATAAATTACAGCAATTCATCATTCTATAATCATTTACATTGCATTTACACACTTTATTTGCTAGGGTTTTGCTTGAAATTTTGCATTTTTCATATAACCTAGTAATTCCAAAAGCTAGGGTTTGTAGCTAAAATCTTGTTTCATATTTTACTACTCATTTGTAACACTCATTCAAATCTTATTTTTGACTACAATGTTTCATCATTGTGTGTTTTTGCATCTACATTTCAAATTTTGCATTTACACATTGTGTATTTCAACAAAAACAGGCATATTCATTCATCTTTCCTTAAAATTTGACTTGCATTGAGTATTGTAGGATTTTTGCATCATTTTCATATTTGGTATGACTTATTTTATATATTAAATCTGATTATATTCCATTCATTCATCATTTTGCATACTTTCATGCTTTAATTTCACTATTAGGGCTTCAAAAATCATTACATTTTTACTACATTTTGGCTAATCTTTCATCTAGAATTGCAAGATTGGTGTGTTGTGACAAATTTAGCTTCATTATTGGACTGATTAAAAGGTTTTAATTTTCTGCCCCTCATCATTCTCCCAATTCCATTACATATTTTGTACATTTGCATTGAAAACGTGAAAAAATTGAGCATTTTAGGTGCATAAACAAGCATAAATTAGTGTTGTTTCATTGCATTCATCTTAAATATCAGTCATTTCAAATCTTGCATCCATATTCAAGCATATATTCATTTTTCATTTAAAAATTTTGCATAATTCCATATCATTGTGTGAAAATTTGCATACTTTAAATTACACAGTGTGTATTTCAACATTAAATGTTTACACATCTCATTCATAGTTTTTGGATCAAAACCTTTAAAATCATTAACTTTGCCTTGTTTTGTATTACTCTTTCCTCCTACCCACTTTGTTTGTTGTGAACTCCGTGTGTCCTTTACTACCCATTTTCCTCAAAAAAGTGCTTTGGTGAAAAATAGTCTCACTTTCATATTGTTGGTATCTGATAAATGAATAAATCTTATTGGACATTGTTGTTTCAAGACATTTTTATACGAAATCTTCATGTCATTTTTATTTGGTATCTTTGCACACATATATCAAAGATCTTAATCTTCATAGATTCATAACTCTCATGGGTGAGCATCCTTCAATATTAGAAAAGCTAACTGAATTCATATTCATGAACATTCATGAGAAAGAGGATTGTAAAAGTTTTGTAAATCATGATAATGCATTGGGTCTAATATCTAAAGTAGATGATAATGATGAGGATTCTATGATTCACCCTATTCCTCCTTCAGTTGAATATTTAAACACCTTGGATATCACTAAGGAAGTGAGGACCCCCGATCTTCCTCCTTTGGATGTATGTTTAAGTGGACATTACTAAGGATGTGAATAGCTCTCCTTTGGTTGCATATTCAAAACCCTTGGACACTACTAAAGATACAATGATTGACAATTCTCTTCACAACACCTTACCTTCCCTTTGTTCCAATGCTCTCCCTAGCCAAGATGAAGCATTGGCTGATGAAGAAAGGTCCCTCACATTAAATCCTTTAGGGATGGATGTCAAGCTTAATCATAGTAAAAACAATAATTCAATCATCACTAATAAACTTCTTCAACCTACTAAGGGGATAGTGAATAAGTATACTAATGTTCCTAAACACATTGTGAATGGGGCACCTAGTGCACCTTCTTGCTTAAAACTGGTGATTACGGTTCAAGGTGATCCAGAACCACCTCGACCCCCAGGATATATTCTAAGTGTTGCAAGACAAATCACTCAAAGAAATAAAGGTGTTCAAAATGTGCCTTAGCAACACATAATTACTCACACATACTATACCCATAATAACAAGCAAAGTTAGCAAGCACCACATGTGCTTATCTCTCTTCCATCTTCTCAACCTGTGCTCCCTCCATTGCCTCACCTTACTTATAAAGGTGGTCAAGATTATGATCTTGTTGAGCAGCTTCGTGCTACTCCTGCTAAGATCTCTCTATGGGATTTAATACAAACATCACCTACATACCATGGAATGCTCCAAGAAGCTTTACAAAAGGTGATTGTACCACTTGCTATTAAGCCGAATGATGTAGTGGCCCTGTTAAATGTATGCACATGACAAAAATAGATATTCTATTTCAACAACATGAAATAATGTCAATTAAAGATGAATGTGATCCTCTTATAATCTTTGTCATGTTAGATAAAATGTTAATAAAGAAAGTTATGATAAACAATGGATCAACTCTTAATGTTTGTGGTATTGACTTGCTACGCATAAGCAAGATCGACACTTCTTTAATCAAACCGGATAGGATCAGCATTCGTGGCTTTGATAATACTGGTAGCCAATCTATAGGTACTATAATATTACCCGTAAAGGTTGGTCCCGTGACATTATCTACCTTTTTTCATGTCATGTCTGGTTCACTTTCATATAATATGATTCTTGGTAGACCGTGGATCCATACCATGGGGGTAGTTCCGTCTACCCTTCATCGATCAATAAAGTTTATTTATCAAAACAAGTTCTACACCGTAGAAGCCAATCCTAACCTGAATAACTATTTACATATCGAAACACAAAAACAAGTTAACAATCATAGGAGTCTAAGCAACGTACAGGTTGATTCATCAATACCTCTTGCCACAAATAATGTTATGCAAGAATCTAAACCATCGAATGTACTTTTTGGTAGTGATTGGGGTTCATTAGATTTTACTCCTTCCTGTATGGGGGAATATAAACTTAGTAACTCTAACACATCAAAAGTCACATCGATCTCATCAAAGAAATCTTTGGAAACACCTAAGAAACCTAAAGTATCCTTGGTAGAAAACAAAGACAATACTCAAGTACCTATACTATAGATTATGACACATATGAAGCCTCGCCATCCTCTAAAGAAATGGACTCTCTCTATGGTCGTGGATTTCAAATACTGTACAAAAATCACGACTACGTAGGCAATGGTTGTGGCGTAAATCAACAAGGAATCAGAGTACCTCTACAAGTTGTTGGAATTAACTACACAACCAATATTGGATATTGCTCTTTGAAGCCCGCCGAAGCCTCTCATCATCCCAAACTTAATGTTAATGCAATCTCAACAAGACTAAAACAACATGCGAGATATCTTGAGCTAATAGACAATAACTGTCTACCAGGAAATACCCCATTAAATTAGGTAAGTATTTCTGCCTCCTTAAGCCACACTCGTTGTAGCACATATTCTAGTTGCTCTTAAGAGCGGCCTCCACACACACACACACACATATATATTATTAGAGTTGTATTGTGTTCCCCTATGATGTGTTATGTGTTGTTTAGGTCTCTTAGGATGACCCTTGATACTCTTGTAAGGTCAAGGATACTAGGAGACCACCTCTGTTGTGACCCTTATTCTATTTGTTTCATCATTCTTCTATCTGGATTCTCCTCTATTT
Organism: Cunninghamia lanceolata; assembly: GCA_027924645.1. Taxonomy (NCBI): domain Eukaryota; kingdom Viridiplantae; phylum Streptophyta; class Pinopsida; order Cupressales; family Cupressaceae; genus Cunninghamia; species Cunninghamia lanceolata. The sequence goes on along the minus strand of BSBN01001318.1, from coordinate 1,651,714 downwards.
TTATTGTTGTGTTTTGTGCCTTAGGGACATAGTGTTGGGGTTGATGCCTTGGGGGCATCCTCCTATGTGGTGTTCCTAAAGCACTCGTTCTCCTCTCTCTTTTTATTGTTTACCTTCTTCAGTGGTTCTACCTCGTTGGCAGACGACGAAAACAAACAAATGTTGATATGGCCCGCATGTCCCTTCAGCAAATAAGCAAAAATGGTGTGAGGCCTACTTTTATCTCACCTTCTATTTTTTCTTATGATACTTATTGTATGGACTTTATGGTGGACATGTGGACATTTGGGAACTGCTGACCCCATTATCTAGACATTCATTACTATATCGTATGCTTGGATTACTTAGATGGATTTTGATATGTTGATGTTATAGCTTGCATAATAGATTTCATTTGATCCTATGATATTAATGCTATATTTAATTGGATGCAATTGAAATGTTTAGTGATGATTGAATTAATGAAATCTTATGCAGTGTATGATCCTGATTGTATTTTGTGAAATGTGAATGATTTGGGAATCATGTAAATGTTAGTATGTGTTATATTCGAGAATATATGTGTTTATGCGATCTTGTGTGTGTGTGTGTGTAATTCATTTCACTTTGGTTATATATATATATCATGTGTTATTTGACGTGTTTGTGTAGTGTGCAGGTATTTTCCATAGCCCATGGAAAATCGGAGGTCAAACAAATAACCCTATGTATTAGCCATGTTAAGCCAACCTAGTCCCTAAGATGGACTAAGGTTATTTGTGATTGAGTATGACGTATTGTGTTTTCTTTTGATTGATGATATTTTTGTAAGGTTTCACCCTTTTGAGTTATCACCTTGAAGTATTAAAGTTTGATTGTTTTGTTTTGCACAATTTTGGTGCTAAATATTTATGGGCCTTTTTTAAGTGAATTTATGAGTCCCCTTGTGTTAATTATGATTAATTAATGACCGTAGGTCATACCCCTATGGTCTAGGACCATTTTTAGCATGTTAACTTTTGGTGTAACCCTTGTATGGTCACCTTAACTTGGCCCTTGAGTAAAGTGACGAAATTGGGAGATGTGAAAGGTGGGTGGCAAGTCACCATCCCACCTTAACTATCCCCACTCACCTAGGGTAAGGTTACCCTTATCTTTGACTGCTTTGGAAGCTTCCAAATCCTTCATGTGTGTGAGACCTCTCCCCTATGCTCTCACACATGTGTGAGAGCATTTGTGGGAGAATGTGTGGCATAGTTGATTGAGAATGTGACAAGTGTCACCTTCTCATCCTTATGGGGTCTCTCATGTGTGACCCCCTCTCCCAATGCTCTCACACATGTGTGAGAGCATTTGTGGAAGTGAGTAGAAATTTGAATGGGAAGGTGACAAGTGTCACCTCCTCATTCTTGTGGGGATTGTGAGAGGGTTGTGTGGAGGAAGGATAAGGTGACAAGTGTCACCTTCTCATTCTTCAAGGCTTGTTGGAAAAGCCTATTTATCTCCCTCTTTGTGAGAAGGGAAGGGTTCTTTTCTTTTTGAATTTTATTATTGACTTTGGGGAAGGAGAGCTAGACTTGGAGAAATTGAAATTTTTGGAAGGATTTTGGGAACAAGCTCTAGGGCTCTTCACCAACACCTTCCATTACTTGGAGCTTTAGAGGTAAGATCTCAAGGCTTCAAGCCTTCATTCACTTTGCTTTTCTTATATTTATGTATGTGAAATGTATGTTGTGTTCTTGAATTCTTTTTTTTTATGTTGTATGGGTTTTATGGGTTGTTTTGGTGAGCTCTCCATGTGAGAGAGCTCACCTTGTAAAGGGTGGGAGAGGTGTGAACGTCCTCGAGGATAACCTTCATCTTGTTGAGGTTATTTGGTGGCCATGGGCCTTATTGAGAATTTTATATGTTGTGGTTATGGCATGAGTGCCTTTGAGAAATTTTGGGTGCAATAAGTTTAAAAGGGGCAAGAGGCCTTGTGATTTGAATATATTTTGGTTGAGTTACTTGTGGTTTCCCCTTGAGTAGAGAGTTGTCCACTCTCTCACCCCCTAGAATCCATGTGAATGGATTTGTTTTGTGTGTCTCCATGGGAGGGTGTTATTGTGCTTTTCATGAGTGCTTATGTGTGTTTGAAATCCTTGTGTTGTGCATGAAACCGGTTATTTGGATGGCCTCCTAGCTTGGGGGTGGCTTGTTGCAAGCCTAAGGTTGGGAGGTGAGCTCTCCATGGGCTTGGAGAACTTATTTTGTGTTTTGATAGGTTTTGTGGCTCTTGGAGGGATGCTTGGAGTTTGGAGTTTGGAAAGAATAATGGTTTTTGGTAGAATGCAAAAGTTAAGGCATATGTTGCTTTGGCCTATTTGGCCTTGTAATGGATTTGTTGTTGTTATGAGAGTCATCCTCTCTCTTATGGGATTTTGTTGTATTTATAACTCTTGTAATAATATTGCCTACTTTTCTATATAAGGAATAACATTAAATTTGTATTTATGTGATCTTTTTGTTACAATGAAGTTAGTGCTCTATTCTATTTATTTTAGTAAATGCACGAATAAACTTGTGTCAAAGAAAAGAAATATCATGCTTGTAATATAGTTAAGTAAAAGAAATAATTAGACCCCTTGATTTAATAAAGGATATGTGTCTTTTCATTCTTGTAAGAATATGGTTATTATTTTATTTAAAGATTAAATTTACCCATTCCTTTTAAAATAATAGTGTGAGACTTTATATATATATTAATGAATTTATTTCACTGTTTTTATTTAATTCTCTGTCAAAAAATAAACACAGAGATAATAATTGCCATCAGTGATAAATTTATATATATATATATATATATATATATATATATATATATATATATATATATATATATATATATATATATATATTATACCCTATATTTATTAGTGCCTTGTTATAAAAGTAAAGCAAACTGCAATAGAAAAATCGCATGTGATAAAGAATATATAGAAATCACGTTAGGGTTTTTTTTTACTGATGAAAGTTAAAAAAAAATTAGGGCCGAAACCCCCTAGCCTGCACATGCACAGAGCTGAGGGTGACCCGCAAGCAAGGGTTTGGGACCCCTGTCTCACACGTAGGGCCGAGGCCCTATGGGTGGGACGGGAGCCCCGCCCCAGCTTGCGGAAGGCAGAGGTTCGAGACCCCCACCCTGGCCCTTGGCACCATCATTTGGGATAAACCCCCTATTCTAAAATGCCTTCCTTTGAACCTTTGATGCCTCGATGATTTAAACATAGGCCGCTCTTCATCTCAACCCTAGCAATATTTTAAGCCCTACAATATGCAATAATGTGTGTGTGTGTGTGTGTTATAATATATATTCACTGTGTATAAAATGTATCTTCTGTGAGCATAAAAATAATTGTTGTGTATAAATGGCAGTATATATGCGTGTGTGTGTATATACTCCTAGGAAAAAAAAACTTTGTGTGTATAGATTTCATTAAAAAAAAAAACCAGAGAGCATGTTGGCTCTTTTTCTTTAAAAAAAAAGATAAGGTAGATTTGAACATAAATAAACATGGTTAGAAAACAAATATATTAGAGAAGAAATTTGTTAGTAAACTGTATTATTTTAGAAACCTATGCTTGTGAAAATATATTAGAAAATAAAATAAATAGGTCATGAAAATAGATCAACCTGCAGCAGACAAGAGGAATCTATTAGAAAACAATTAAATCTTTTCCTTTGAAACTTCTTTAGGGAAAATACTTTCCCATTTTCCATCTCCCCTTGAAACCTGCAATCAAATGAAAGAACAAAGTTAGTTGTGTGAGCAGATAGGATTTAATTGCTTTTATAAACAACTTCTAGGGTTTGGTGCCCTAAAGTTTAGGGGAATGTTAGCAACTTAAACCTAGTTTAATTAATTAATCCCACTTAGTGAGTGGATGGGATTATTTCCTTTTGTTTTGTTGAGGGTGTTAATTATTATATTTTATTTAATTTTATCATTTGAATTCTATGAGGGAAAATATTTAGACCTATATGATTTAATTTATTCAGTGCAATGTATTTGTTTATTTAACCCTTTCAAGCCCTTTGGACTAGCAATGCATTTAAATGTTAGAGTTAATTTAAACAAACCCTTTAGTCATTATGTTCAATTTATTAGTTAAATGTTGGAACTTTGATGCACTTTAAATTAGTTCAAATATTTAATTTGATTTAAATTTTAAAAAGGTTATAGTGAAAGTTTTTATTTTTAGTTAATTTTCTATCCTTCCATAGTTGATGAGATGGGGTTATGCTGTCGAAATATTTAGCGGAATATTTCCTTTTGACCCGTTATGTTGTCAAATTTTCCTAGATGAAAGATAGGATTATTTAAATAATTTATTTCCTATTTTTACCTTACCACTTTAATTATTTGTTAAGTGCTTTAATTATTAGCTTAGTTGATTTAGTTAATGTCAATTTTTAGTTGATAGTATTCTTCTAGGGTTAGATTTTGATTCATATCAAAATCGTACCACCTCACCTAGTAAACCCTAGGGTTGGACTCCGAAATGGAAACCACCCCTCTTAGCGTCGCTCCTCGCGACATGTTGGTTTTTTCCCTGACTGGAAGCTCATTCCCAGATTTCCCTACAAGGTAGCCATCAGTGATCAACAGGATCTCTGGGCCAGGGACCAACAATATAGGAGATAGACTCTATTTTTATCTCCTCTTCTTCTTCAGGCTCTACAAAACCTAGGGGGGTATTCCCTATTCAACACCCATGAGAATATGCTTGTGGGTTGGCTTGGGATGTTGATACAAAGCAGATGAATCCTCCTGTATGAAGACCAAAACTGTGAGATACGTGTAAAGGGGCTAGCTTTGGGCTTATGTTTAGTTGTGAATCAGAGGATCTTGGTCCTAAACTACTTCTACAGTCCTAATGGTTGTTTTGGAAGTTTGAATTTGATTTTATGTGTTTGGATGCAAAGCTAGGACCTGGTATGTAATCTCAATGTAGAGCTAGATTGGTGCCTATCCAGGGCTTGGAGTCAGTAGACATACACCTGTGAATGATCAGCATGAACACACTAAAACTGGATTTCAAGGGGATGTTGTGATATCTGCCTTACAAATACCTCCCAGAACAGAGTGTTAAGCTATCTCTACTTATGGCATCCCTATTGCAGTACATCTTTCCCAATACTTAATCTGAAAACACTTTAATCTACCCCTTGAGCAGAAGTTGAAAGATCAAGCATTCAATATAGGAATTCTATATTCTAGAATACTAGACACCCCTTAGATATCTAGATTCAGAAGAAGGACACATGCAATATTGGAGACAGAATTAACAAAACACATGCAAATACAGCATTACTCATATAAAATCAATCATGAAATTAGTAGATTCATGCATGAAACATACAACAAGAGATACATAAACTCACAAGATCACCTGCATAGAGCAACCCAAACCAATTGTATCTTATTACAATGCCAAATTATGTCCAGTCTTCAACCACCTTGAACTGAGTAGCATCCTCTGCTTATAAGGCAGGAGGATGTACTCCTTCATTAATTACATCGTGATCCCCAAGTCATCACCAGATGCAACGCATCCCCAGAGGTTGCTGGAAGCATTCAATGAAGCTACACATATAGGAGGACAGGAATGAGCAAGATCGGGATCTGCATCGCCAGACGGAGACTTTCTGTCTAAATCAGGTAGCTGGCATGTCCTTTCGACCCATACCTCTGCGTAGTTTCGCCATTAATGGCATACCCATTCACAACCTCGGGATGCAGCAGTTGTGTGCCTTGCACACCTTGTCCCGCCAAAATACGCATTCATGCATGAGGAAGACTCTTCATTTAAACATGTTCGTTGACTCCCCTTTTCCCGCTGAGATTTGCGGTGCAGACGAGGCTGCAAAGTCGGTGATTATTGACAGCGTTCTGTGTGGGTGCATCCAGTTGACTTTCCTTTCAAATATGATGGGGACACATTATCCCACATTCACCCTACAGCAGCCTTTTTAACACTTTTTATACATGACCACTATCAAATGTACTGTCGGCGATATTGCTCCCAACGATACCAACTTAACCCTTCCTCATCATCCTCCAGCATGATATCCTTCATGTGAAATATCACCTGATATTCACCTTCATCAGCACAAGCTAATGCATCAGAGGAAGATCCTCCTGCCTAGCCGATACTAAATGTCTAGCCGATGAACATCTTGATGACATCACCGTCATATCCTGCTGGCGTCATCAGCATATCTGCCTATCGCGCACCTCCTCATATCCAGATGACGTCATCGTCATATTCGCAACATTAGGGGATCTCCATAAAATGACTGATGTTAAAATATGACCCCCCGGACCTTGATGACGTCACCATCATATCAGCATCAGGATGATATTCGGAAGATAACTAGATATTTGAAATATCACCCTCATGCACAAAAATCATAGTGCACTATAAACCAGATGATGATGATGACCTCTTCAACTCAAGAAATATCAGGTCAGATTGAACAACTTAGAAAATGACCCCCTCGAAAGATTGGGGTGACATCATCATCATATTGGGGTAGGGTGATATTTGGAAGATCACCAGATGTTTCAAATATCACCCCCTGCAAGAATATCGGGTAGCACTGTAGCTCCATGAAACATTGGGGTGTTGTTAGAACATACCTGATATTTGGAAATATCACCTCATCCTTAGAGAATGATGAAGCTGAAAGACATATCGCCCAGACAATGAAAATCCTGATGACATCATCATCACATTCAGGAGTAGGGTGATATTCATGAGATAACCCAATATTCAGAATATCACCCCAGCAATTGAAAATCATGTTGTTGATAAGAAAATATCACCTCTACAAGATCATGATGTCAGCAACATTGGGGAAGTTAAAACATAAGGTGATAAACTAACATCGAGTGATCTTAACAAAGATCACCCGATGTTCAAATATTATGACCTTGGGACATCAGGTTGTACTTAGCAAATTCTCAACACCAACATTAGGATGATCTTGAACTAAGATCACCCGATGTTAAAATATCACCTCCAAGCAGGATGTTGGGCTAGCAAAAACATGAAACCCCCACTGGATATCCGGTCATGACGAGAAATGACCCATGCAAGAAACATCAGGGGGATGTCCGGGAACATGATGATGATGACGATGACCCCCTCCTTCAAAATGTCATGATGATGCTAAAAACACTGAGAGGATCCAAGACTTAGAAATTTCATGAAATCCTAGGAAGATGCCTGCAAGCTAATAACCTAGAACTTGATAAATGATGCAGGCACCAACAGTGGCTCTGATTGGGGACATGCAGGCACAAGGCTACAGCGAGAACCAAACCATCTCCGGGTAGACCAGGCAAATGCAAGACACAAAACAACAACGACTATACAGAGATATTTACAATATACACATACTTTTACAAATGTGCACAGAGGCAGATCACGTATGCAAAATAAAACTTGAGGAATTGACCATGCACAGGCAATTCCAACATCTCACCATTTAGGGCCTGGAGGACATAAGAATCCTCCCCATGAGTATTGCAAACCTAATATGGGCCCATCCATAAGGGTTCAAACTTACCATGTTTGCCCTTATCCTAACTTCTTGCATTCCAGATAAGCACCCAGTCATTTATCTGGAACTTCCTTTCTGTAGCTCTCCTGTCAAACAGATACTTCACATTTTGTTGTTTCTTGAGGTTGACCTAGTGGGCCTCCCTTCTGTTTTCATCCAGTGCCACTAGCTAGTTTATTCTCTCTATCATGGAGTCTTCAATCTCCTCATCATTCTCTTGGATAAATCTGTAAACTGGCAAGAGATTGTTTATAGGCAGCCTGGCTGATGCACCATACACCAGTTCAAAAGGTGACCTTCCAATAGCTTTTTTCACTGTCACCCTGTCAGCCCATAATGCCAACTTTAACTTTGAATCCTAGGCTCTTTTGTTCTTATCCACTATCCTCTTGATGATTTTCATGAGGCTTTTATTACTTGACTCTACCTGACCATTTCCTTATGGGTGGTATGGTGATGCATATGATAAATTTATCCCATACTTGTTGCAAAAATCAACAAATTCACCAGATCTGAAGCACATAGCATTATCTATGACTATCTTAAATGGTACTCCAAACCTGATGATGATATTCTCTAGGATAAAATTCATCACTATCTTACTTGTAGCTCTTTTAGTTGGAATAGCCTCAATCCATTTGGTGAAGTAGTTAGTAGCCACCAAAATCCAACTATGTCCCCCACTTGACTTTTCTGCAATTTCCCCTATGAAGTCAATTCCCCATTGCTGAAATGGAGCTTCTACAGTTATAGTTCTGAGGGGTAATGCACCTTCGTACCTTAGCTTTCCTGAGAACCTTTGGTAAGGATCACATTTCCTTACCAATCTCTGTGCATCTGAAAAGAGAGTGAGCCACCAATATCCTGCCCTAAGAATTTTATGAGCTGTTGTTTGGACAGTATAGTGTCCACCAAACACTCATTTATGCATGTCATTCAAAACCTTGTTAGCCTCATCTTTGTCCACACATCTTAGCAGCACACCATCAGGATTCTTCCAGTATAGCTCACCTTGAACAATAACATACCTGATTGCATGCAGTTTTAAAGTCCTCTTTTAACTATCACTGAAATGGGAAGGACAATTCAGATTTTGCAAATAGTATATGATGTCCTTGTACCATTCAGATTCTGATACGTTTACAATCTCATTTTGGACTGCATTGACTTGGCATGCTTCCAAGTTTGATTGGTCCATCATCTTAGCTAACCCTTGTCCCCTCACCAACTTGGTGATTTGTATCTCTATGTTGAATTATTGCAGTTTATTTATCCATCTACACCTTCTTCCAGTCACCTCCTGCTGAGTGAAGATGTCCTTGACTGCTGTATGAGGCACATATGCAACTATTTGGGATCCTACCAGATATGGCCTGAAACTCTTGACTGCTCTGACTAGTGCATATGCCTGCTTTTCCATGATGTCATACTTTAATTTAGCAGCTTGCAGTGACATGCTGAAAAAAGCAATGGGCTGCTCAAAACCATCATCATTTTTCTGTAGTAAACATGTAGCAATAGTATGGAAAGAAGCAAATGAAAACAATTGAAATGGCTTGGAAAAATTAGGAGATTTCAGCACAGGAGCCATCTTTATTGCTTGTTTGATGCTCTGAAATGATTCAATTGCTTCACTTTCGCAATTGACAGTTGCATCCTTCTTCATCATCTTGGAGATGTTCCTAGTGGTTTCTGCAAAATTAGGAACAAATCTTCTGACAAAATTAATCTATCCAAAGAAAGACTGAACTCCTTTTACTATTTTTGGCATCTGGATCCTGTCAATTGCAGCTACTCTTTCAGGATCAATCCTGACTCCATCCTTGGAAACAATGTGCCCCAGGAGTTTCCCTTCTACTACCCCAAAAGCACACTTCTTTGGATTTAGAGAAATGCTATACTCTAGTACTCTAATGAAAATCTGCTCTAAGTGCATACAATGCTGCTCTTCCTTCTTTGAATAGGCAGTCAAATCATCCTGATAAATAGCCAGGGTTGAGTCAACCAACCCTGCAAAAGCAGCATCCATAGCTCTTTGAAAAGTAGCACCTGCATTTGTTAGTCCAAATGGCATTCTTACATATTCATAAGTTCCCCATGGAGTGGTGAAGGCAGTCTTGTATTGTTCTGATTCCTTTACCTTCACCTGATTGTAACCTGAGAATCCATCCATTATGGATAGGAGTTCACAACCAGTCACTTTCTGCAACATAGCTTCCATATTAGGCAGTGGATAATTGTCTTTCAAAGAAGACACATTTAGATTTCTAAAATCAACACAAAGCCTAATATCACCATTCTTTTTTCTAACTGGGACAAGGTTAGACACCCAAGATGAATGTCTAATTGGCACAATTATTCCAGCCTCCCTAAGCTTCTTAAGTTCTTCTTGCATTTTTGGAGCTAAGGTAGGATTAATAGGCCTTTGCTTTTGTCTAAATGGCTTAGCTCTAGGCTTCAATGGGATCTCATGCTGGAATAGGTCCTCTCTATAGGCCTTTAGGTCCTCATATGACCAAGCAAAAACATGTTTATACTTTTTTAGCAATGCTATCAGCATGCTCCTAATGTGTGGTTTGTGTTGTTTGCTAACGTATACCTTCTTGGGGGCCTGAGATGTCCCCAAATTTATCTCTTCTAAGTCATCTTTATTTGTGGGAGATGTCTTTGTGGTCAATTGGTCTCTATTGTCAAAAGCTCTTTCTAAAGCTACCAACCCTCTAGGGATTTTGTTGGTCTTCAGCTGAATTACTTCTTTCCCCATAAGAGTTTCTTTTCCATCTACAATTTCTACAAAATTTTGAAAATCAATTTCTTGGTTCTCATATTCATCTATGCAGTGCAAAAATCTTAACAAGTCCTTGTCATCATCAAACACTTGCCAACTGCATATGTTTTCTGGTACTACAGGTCTGATTTTCATCTCAACATTTGTAACACCTGATAGAGTGATATCATCTGGTCTTATTGCTACATTGGCCAAGAAATCAACCATGACATTTTTTGATCTCTCTACCCACCCTATTGAAAATGCATCAAATAGTTCAATGGTATCCCAGACAGCATGCTTGTATTGTTTTAATCTTTTATTTTTTGAAGCATACCTGTCTCTAACTTGGGACACAATTAACTCAGAATCCCCAAATACCCTTAACATCTTAATTCCATGTTTGAGAGCCATATTTAAGCCTAAGAGTAAGGCTTCATACTTTGCAATGTTGTTTGTACAAGCAAATCTTAGCAAGAAGGAGAATTTTAGGAGCTTACCAGATGGAGATAGGAATACAACTCCAGCTCCAGAGCCTTCCTTTGCACAAGCTCCATCAAAATACATGGTCCATAGACCCTGCTAGTCCAGCTCTTCAATGCAAATATTTCTCTCTTTATTCTCTTTATCATCTGAGACAACCCTGAAATTGTCACAGTCGGTGTTCACAAAACAGATGTGTTCTTCTGATTCTTGGTCCTCCACTACATCTGATGACCTTTCTTCTCTAACTAGTTTGACATCCCTGCCATTCATTGGAATCATAGCATATGACAGGTCCAGCTGCATACTCCCACCAATGAGTGTTGCCCACCTTCTTGACAGCAGCATACCATATTGTGGCTTGATGTCAACCACTGTTATATTCATTTTGTAGGTCCTCTTTGGATATGCTACCAGTCTGAAATCCACATCCTTTATGATTCCAATGACTGGTACCTCTCTAGCATCCATGGCATAACATTTTCCACATGCCTTGTCTATTTTCAATCCAGCTTGCTGCATGATGGCTAAAGGCATGATATTTGTGGATGCCCCAGAATCAAGCATACAATTTCTGATTACTTTCCCATTAATAACAAGGGAGACATAGAATGGTTCCACTTGTGAAGGACATTTAGTCATCGTCACCCCCAGATATACTTCAGGGACTTCATCCTCTTCATTGCACAAGGCCTGCTTCTTACCTTGGGCTTCATCATTTTGCTTAGCTTGACATGGCACTCCAGAAATTAAAGATATTTCCCTATTCTTGATTTCTTCAACCTTCATAAGTTCCATCAATGGGATATAAACCTTTACTTGAGAGAGGACTTGGGCTACATCAAAGGGAGCACAATTTTGTACCACAGTTGTAGCTTGTGCTGTGGCTTTGTTTCTATCTCGAGATGAGTCAACTTTAACCTTCATAGCCCCCTGACCATCATTCTTGCTTTGGTCCTCAACATGGGGAATCCTGCTTTCTGGTCCATGAGCATCATGACCTGTTTTCTGCTTGAAATTTTGCTTGTTATTACCCCACTGTTTCCTTTGTGGTTCAATCCCCTTATGACCATGCAATGGCTGGTTGGAAAAAGTACTCTCTGGTTGGTGTGAGTTACTTACCTAAGCTTTGCCTCTGAGGTTATAGTTGCTCTTGACTTGGGCCACTGCTGCAGCTGTGAGAACCCTAATCTCTTCATCAGAAGGTCTCTGCAGGTTATTCAAAAAATTGTGTGAGCCCTGAGCATACACATAGTTATCTTCATTATCTTCATCATAAAAAACTTGCTGACAGGCCTGAGTCCCAACATCTGTACTCTTATCTGCATCATGAGAATGATGTTCCCTGCTTATGGACAGCATATTAACATCATCATCCTGTATATAATGTGGCTCATTGCATTCATCACAAGAAACAACATTGTCATACAAAGATTGAGCAATCATGCATTATGACTGTGAATGAGGCATCTAACAAATTATGCACCATGGAGTATCATCAGCAATATTCACAGCTTTCTTCAAAGGATCAGGAGTTTCCTTGGTATGTTGAGCTCTCTGATTTGTGTTGTTATGTGGCAATACAGGCCTACCATTATGCCAATTGGTATTATATGGCGTATCATGCAATGATGGTCTCTTTTCCTGTCTTTGGTAGACTTGCCTATCAGGGCCTATCCCTTTTTCACTTCTAGCCAGTCTATAGCTTAGGTCCTTAACAACATTTGCCAGTTTATCAATTTTATCTTCAAGGGCAGATGTACTACCTTGAGTGTTTTGAGGCTTGTTTGGATTCTGCAGAATTTTCACCTCATCCCTCCTATTTGTCTTGCCTGATGCTTTCTTGTTATTCTCAATATTTATTGCTATCTTGAAAGCATCCCTGAGAGTAGCAGGACCTTTATCTCTTAACCCATATGTTGTTTTGGCATCAAAAGCATTTATATATAATATTATGCACATAGGTTCATTGGGCCTCATGTGATGTGGCAATTTGTTCAACACTTTAGTAAATCTTGCATTAAAATCTGCAACCTGCTCATTTGACCCTTTAGTGATACTAGTGAACTCATTTACAAAAAAGCTAGGGTCAGTTTTGTCACCATATTGCTCCTTAAACATCCTTTTGAAATCATCCCATGATGAAATACTCCGATCAGGCAGATTTTTGTACCATTCTCTAGCCTCATCAACCAAAGATTGCATGAATGACTTCATAAAGACATCCTCATGCTCAACCTCAAAGTTGTCCATGACATTTTGAAAAGCTTTTAAATGATCCTCCCCAAACACAGTATTATTTCCTGAAAACTTTGGCACTTGAAGCCTTACATGCTTGTCAATGGGGTTAGGATAACTAGGAATACCATCAAACACTAGCTGTCTAAATCTATCCAACTGCATGGGTTGTCTATCAAACTGATTAGCATTAATATTTCTGTTTACATTCTGATTTCTTACATTATTTAATGGTATCCTAGCATTGTTTGCATCATGCCTAGTATTATTCTGCTGATACTGTACCTCATTTCTGCACTGATTTCTCTGCATATTTGCATTTTCAAGGGTAGGAACTACATCCTAGTGAGCAGTCCTCAGAGCTTGTACTTTCTGTCTCATGTCATCTTTAATTTTCATGGCCTACAGATATTCTATTTCTGCTCTTAAACTCTTAATTTCATCAGCCAGTTATTCTTCTTTGGGCATGGAGGTAGATGGTCTCATACCATTCTGATCATCATCTTCATCATCCCTTGGAGATTCAGCCTCTTCAAATCTTTCACTGAGATCTAGGAAAGGGCATTCTTGAAACACCTCTAACCTCATTCTTAAACTACTACCCTATTGCCTCTCATATGCACCTTGGATATCAGCTTTTGCATTTGAAAAATAAGGCACATGTTGTCCTGAAGGCCTAGGGTTGTCCTGAATATCATCATTATTCCTGGGGGAACCCTCATGACTAACTGAGATGGTTCCTTTTCTTCTATACATCATCCTTCTTTCTACTGGTAACTCTTCAAATAAAGGATTACGCAGGGATCTTCTCCCTTGCATACAAATTGTTACTTTACCAGTTTGGGAGATTGTTCGAAGTCGCCACCTATAACTAGGAATTATTTTTCCAAGGATGAAAGGATACTTCTTTCAAATTAGTCCCCAGTGGAGTTGCCCATTTCTGTTGGTTGTTTCCCTGACTGGAAGCTCATTCCCAGATTTCCTTACAAGGTAGCCATCAGTGATCAACAGGATCTCTGGGCCAGGGACCAACAGTATAGGAGATAGACTCTATTTTTATCTCCTCTTCTTCTTCAGGCTCTGCAAAACCTAGGGGGGTATTCCCTATTCAACACCCATGAGAATATGCTTGTGGGTTGGCTTGGGATGTTGATACAAAGCAGATGAATCCTCCTGTATGAAGACCAAAACTGTGAGATAAGTGCAAAGGGGCTAGCTTTGGGCTTATGTTCAGTTGTGAATCAGAGGATCTTGGTCCTAAACCACTTTTACAGTCCTAATGGTTGTTTTGGAAGTTTGAATTTGATTTTATGTGTTTGGATGCAAAACTAGGACCTGGTATGTAATCTCAATGCAGAGCTAGATTGGTGCCTATCCAGGGCTTGGAGTCAGTAGACATACACCTGTGAATGATCAGCATGAACACACTAAAACTGGATTTCAAGGGGATGTTGTGATATCTGCCTTATAAATACCTCCCAAAATAGAGTGTTAAGGTATCTCTACTTATGGCATCCCTATTGCAGTACATCTTTCCCAATACTTAATCTGAAAACACTTTAATCTACCCCTTGAGCAGAAGTTGAAAGATCAAGCATTCAATACAGGAATTCTATATTCTAGAATACCAGACACCCCTTAGATATCTAGATTCAGAAGGACACATGCAATATTGGAGACAGAATTAACAAAACACATGCAAATACAACATTACTCATATAAAATCAATCATGAAATCAGTAGATTCATGCATGAAACATACAACAAGAGATACATAAACTCACAAGATCACCTGCACAGAGCAACCCAAACCAATTGTATCTTATTACAATGCCAGATTATGTCCAGTCTTCAACCGCCTTGAACTGAGTAGCATCCTCTGCTTATAAGGCAGGAGGATGTACTCCTTCATTAATTACATCGTGATCCCCAAGTCATCACTAGATGCAGCGCATCCCCAGAGGGCGCTGGAAGCATTCAATGAAGCCGCGCATACAGGAGGACAGGAACGAGCAAGATCAGGATCTGCATCGCCAGACGGAGACTTTCTATCTAAATCGGGTAGTTGGCATGTCCTTTCAACCCATACCTTTGCGTAGTTTCACCATTAATGGCATACCCATTCACAACCTCGGGATGCAGCAGTTGCGTGCCTTGCACACCTTCTCCTGCCAAAATATGCGTTCATGCATGAGGAAGACTCTTCATTCAAACATGTTCGTTGACTCCCCTCTTCCTGCCGAGATTTGCAGCGTAGATGAGGCTGCAAAGTCGGTGATTACTGACAGCATACTATGTGGGTGCATCCAGTTGACTTTCCTTTCAAATATGATGGGGACACATTATCCCACATTCACCCTACAGTAGCCTTTTTAACACTTTTTATACATGACCACTATCAAATATACTGTCAGCGATATTGCTCCCGATGATACCAACTTAACCCTTCCTCATCATCCTCCAGCATGATATCCTTCATGCGAAATATCACTCGATATTCACCTTCATCGGCACAACCTGATGCATCGGAGGAAGATCCTCCTGCCTAGCCGATACCAAATGTCTGGCCAATGAACTTCCTGATGACGTCACTATCATATCCTGCTGGCGTCATCAGCATATCTGCCTATTGCGCACCTCCTCATATCCGGATGACGTCATCGTCATATTCGCAACATCGGGGGATCTCCATAAAATGACTGATGTTAAAATATGACCCCCCGAACCTTGATGACGTCACCATCATATCAGCATCAGGATGATATTTAGAAGATAACCGGATATTTGAAATATCACCCTCATGCACAAAAATCATGCTGCACTGTAAACCAGATGATGATGATGACCTCTTCAACTCAAGAAATATCAGGTCGGATTGAACAACTTAGAAAATGACCCCTTTGAAAGATCGGGGTGACATCATCATCATATTGGGGCAGGGTGATATTTGGAAGATCACCGGATGTTTGAAATATCACCCCTCGCAAGAATATCGGGTAGCATTGTAGCTCCATGAAACATCAGGGTGATGTTAGAACATACCTGATATTTGGAAATATCACCCCGTCCTTAGAAAATGATGAAGCTGAAAGACATATCACCCCAACAATGAAAATCCTGATGATGTCATCATCACATTCAGGACTAGGGTGATATTCATAAGATAACCTGATATTCAGAATATCACCCCAGCAATTGAAAATCATGCTGCTGATAAGAAAATATCACCTCTACAAGATCATGACGTCAGCAACATCGGGGAAGTTAAAACATAAGGTGATAAACTAACATCGGGGTGATCTTAACAAAGATCACCCAATGTTCAAATATGATGACCTTGGGACATCGGGTCGTACTTAGCAAATTCTCAACACCAACATCAGGATGATCTTGAACTAAGATCACCCGATGTTAAAATATCACCTCCAGGCAGGATGTCGAGCTAGAAAAAACATGAAACCCCCACAGGATATCCGGTCATGATGAGAAATGACCCATGCAAGAAACATCAGGGGGATGTCTGGGAACATGATGATGACGACGATGACCCCCTCCTTCAAAATATCATGATGATGCTGAAAACACTGAGAGGGTCCAAGACTTAGAAATTTCATGAAATCCTGGGAAGGTGCCTGCAAGCTAATAACTGGACCCTGATAAATGATGCAGGCACCAACACGACACACACTCCCTTAGTGGCTATCATCTCATAGGGATTGCGAAAGGAGTTTTGCAATATCCCGTTTGTGATTGACTTCCCCGCCTTCAGGCGATGTGCCTAACGTTAGTTGAGGATGCAATTACATTACGTGCGTGTGTCACTGAGCATGCATGTTGCGCACGAGGGGGTTTTAGAGTCGAGTGGGGAAAATTTTTGATAATTCATGTCATGAGCACATGACAAATGTGGACATGACATGTGGTTATCAGGTCCTAACCACATGACAAATGTGTGCATGACATTTGGTATCAGATCCCAAGTTTAAACACTAGGCATTGAGGTCACATTATTTATTCCGCAATTTTGTTTTAATTTTAGGCACCCTGTTCATGTAGGATGCCACCTAGATCCAGGAGAGGACACTCATGTGCCAGTGAGCCTGAAGGAGATGGTGCACAAGCTGCTTCACCATCTGAGGCTTAAAATCCAGAGGCACCTCCTAACATTGGGCCCTAGATACTTCAGGCGCTGCAGGCAATTTTGGTGAGGTTACCACCAGTCGTGGAGGGACCACGTGTTGAGATTTTGGTAACATCAGCTAAGGGTCATGCATCATCTCATAGGGAGCGCAACAGGAGTCCTCCACGCATCATGAGGATCGCGAGGAGGTTGTAGTAGAGTCAGTTCATTACGATCCCTTTGGATATGGACAACAGGATGAGGCAGAGGTTCCAGTTCGAGGACATCGAGACCATGGAGATCCTATTAGGGATTTGCTTCGGCTAAATCCACCTACTTTTGTGGGTACTATAGAGGGAGCCAAGGCTGAGGCATGGCTTATCATCTTGGATCGGTGCTTTGTGTTGCGTCCTTATGTGAGCAACACAAAGGCACGAGTTGCAATTCATTTGCTACGCGATGCAATAGCTACATGGTTGTGCACTGAGGAGCGCAAGCACCACCTCTCCTTAGACACTCTCTCTTGGAGAAATTTTCTTGAGCATTATAAGGCACGATAACTTTGAGAGCATTATCGGCAGCGCCACATAGACAAGTTTCATGACTTGTAGCAGGGTGATCCCACAATAGTGGGTTACACTTTTTGGCCAAAGTTGACATCGAAATGAACATTTTGAAAAAAAACTTCACTTTTGGACACCTATAGTTGTTAAACCGTGAGGAATTTGAAGATGATGTAAACTAGTGATTTGTCACATTTTGTCTATAGATTCTAAGTATTTTTTTAAAAAAAAATTTGGAATCAAATTGCATTTCTTTTTCCATCTCCTTCAATAACTAGTTTTTAACAATAAACACCATTTTTAAATAGTGATGTGTACCGTGTAAAACATAATTTTTTTTCTATGAAGGATGAAATTCTAATTTTTTTGAATTTAGATTTTTAACTACAATATCTAAAGGACGCATTTGGTTTCATAATGTTTTATTGAACATTTGTCTTTTAATTAACTTTTGAAGTCAAACCAATTACAATTTAGACATAGCTGTACTATGTAATGCATAACTTTTTTGTATGTATCGAAATTCAAATTTCTTTTTTTTGTTGGATCAAGGACATTAATACCAAGAGGATAAATATTTTTAATAATTTTTTTTGGTAATATATTATTTTTCCACATGTGCAGAACAAAGAGCTTGATTTTCGGTGAAAAACCTATGTTTAATTAAACTAAAAAAAACAATTATAATAATACCACAATATATCAAAATTATACTTGACAGAAAGCTCGTTTTGAGGACTATAATCCTCCAGATGGGTTTGTTAAGTTGCTTCCATTTTGATCCTCAATCTGAGCTTCAAAACCCAAAAATCTGCATAAATTGTAGCTGGAGAGGGGCAAGGGCAAAATAAGGGGGTTCAATCGAATGGGTGTTTGAATGACCCCCCCATGACCCATTCAATCGAAACCCCATTTGATCGAAAAAATAAAAAATCATAGTGGGGGAGTTCGATTGAACCCCCTTTTTTAAAAATAAAAAAGATTATACCAGGGGGGTTCGATCGAACCCCCAATTTATTAATAAAAAACCATTGGGGGGGTTTGATTGAACCCCCTCAATGACTTGGGCTAACATAGTGTTCGATCGAACATCCCCATTTGATTGAACCTGGTCATTTTTATTTTTTGAGGCATAGGCAATTTTCCTTCCTCAATGCAATTGTAACCAAGTTATGTGGGTTCACCCAGTAGTGGGGGTCCATAGTGGCATAGTATGAGAGCAGGTTTGTAGAGTTGTCTCGTTACACTGAGTATCTTCATGATGAAAAGCTTCTTGTTAGTAGGTTTATCAGAGGCTTGAATCCTGGGATATCAGGACCAGTATGCATGGCAGATCCCCAGACTATGAGTTAGGTCATCGAGAAGGCATATATTGCTAAGGAGATCCATGGGTGGAGCTATGGGTCATGTTCACAGTTGCAAGACCATAACCAACATCAGGATCAAAGTTTTCGTAGACCCCCACCACCTTATAGGGGTGGTTTTAGATCTACATCCTTACCTCCTAGGCCTCCACAGTAGAAGCAGCAGAGGTCTAGACCACAACAGAGATCGCATGGTGGCCACAATCGAGGATAGCACTCACAGGGTCTGTGTAGAGACCAGCGTCAGCGGGCACCAGCTGCAAGACTAGCATGGTTACAGTAGTCTTTTAGAGGCTCACAGAGTAGTGCAGGATAGTTTGGAGCTTAGTAGTCCAGCAGGACTCAGTCAGTACACATACAGATGAGAGGGCCTTGCTATGTATGTGGTGGCACAAGGCACTTGGCTAGAGAGTATCCACAGGGTTTTACAGCAGGACGACAGCGTGCCAGAGATTCTAAGTAGATGGTTGGAGACGTGGGTAGATCCCATCGTGTATTTGTAGCGGTTGATAACCATCAGGATAACTTTTAGGCCTTCATCATTGAAACACCAGGTACTATTGGAAATGTTCCTATTACTGTGTTGTTTGATTCTGGAGCTACAGACTCCTTTATGTCTCCATTGTTAGTGGAGTGGTGCAGGCTGGTGGCCTCTAGGCAGGATGTTAGGTGGGAGGTCAAGTTAGCCACAAGGGCCAAGATGGCCATAAATTCAGTGGTTCGGGATTATGAGCTAGCACTTGGAGCCTTAACTATAGTTGTAGACCTTAGGATCATACCCTTAGGATCATATGGAGTGGTGTTAGGCATGGATTGGCTTGCGGCTCATAGAGCCAAGCTTGATTGTCGCCGGAAGGTGATAGGTTGCCTTGACGACCATGGCACAGCAACAGAGATTGTGGGCATTCAAAAGCCCACAACAGTACATATGATTTTCGCTAAACAGCTTAAGCGTTGTATGCGGAAGGCATGTCGGATGTTTGTGATCACGGTTAGTGATAGATCAGAGGATGAGCCAGAGGCTTCGCTTGATGACCATCCCATCCTTAGGGAGTTTGCAGATGTTTTTCCACTTGAGCTTCCTGGGATGCCACCTCGCAGAGAGGTAGAATTTCACATAGATCTTGTACTAGGCACCGAGCCAATGTCTCATGCACCTTAAAGGATGACTACTCATGAGCTTACAGAGCTCAAACTTCAGCTAGAGGAGTTGCTAGCGAAGGGGCACATTTGACCTAGTGTCTCACCTTGGGGTTCACCGGTCCTCTTCATGAAGAAGAACGATGGGTCTCTTCAACTATGTATGGATTAAAGGCAGCTGAATAAGGTGACGGTGAAGAACCGTTATCCTTTGCCTAGGATTGATGATTTGTTTGATCAGATGTAGTGAGCTAGGGTGTTCTCTAGGATAGACCAGAAGTTTGTTTACCATCAGTTACATATTACAGAGGCAGATATTCATAAGACCGCCTTTCAGACTCATTATGGTCATTATGAGTTCACTATGGTGTCCTTTGGTTTGATGAACACCCCTGCAGTGTTCATGAGTCTCATGAATGGGGTGTTTCGTACATACCTAGATTAGTTCATGATAATATTCCTCGATGACATATTGATATATTCACAAACTGAGGAGGATCATGAGGAGCACTTGTGCCAAGTTTTACAGTGTTTGAGAGATCAACATCTTTATGGCAACTTGGTGAAGTGTGACTTCTTTCGTACAGAGGTTCAGTACTTGGGTCACATTCTATCTGGAAATGGTATCTCACTAGATCCATCAAAGATTAGAGTGATCAGGGATTGGCTGGCACCTACCAGTGTTACATAGGTTAGGAGATTCATGGGATTAGTAGGTTATTATAGTCGATTTGTTGAAGGCTTTTCTAGGATAGCTCATCCTATCACTTATCTTCAGCAGAAAGGGAAGAGCTTCTTGTGGATAGAGTAGTATGAGAGGGCCTTTGGGGTCCTCAAGGAGTGTCTCACTAGTGCTCCTATTCTAGCAGTACTTGATCCAACAGCAAATTGCATGGTTTGTATTGATGCATCTTTAGAGGGACTAGGCGCAATTCTTATGTAGGATGATCAAGTGACCGCATATGAGTCACAAAAGCTTAAGACCAATGAGTTGAACTACCCTACACATGATTTGGAGATTGCAACAGTAGTTCATGCTCTTGTTAGATGGAGACACTTCCTTCTTGGACGTCATTTTGAGTTACATTTAGACCATCACAGTCTTCAGTACATCTTCACACAGCCAAATCTAAATTCCTGCCAACAGCATTAGATAGAGTTCTTATGCAAGTATGACTTTGATGTGCATTACATAAAAGGAAAGGAGAATGTGGTTGTTGATACATTGAGTTGGAGGTGGCATGAGATCTTGACCTTAACCTTGAGTGTGGACTTGAGAGGGTGCATATTGCAGCATCTTCCTGAGGATGAGTGGTTCCTTGAGGTTCAGCAAGAGATTCAATCACAAAGATCCCTTAAGGGAAAGTTTGCACAAGATACTCTCTTGAGGCAGATGGAATTCTATGACATAGACTTCGCATCTATGTCCCCATTACAGGTGATCTTCATTCAGTGGTTTTATCAGAGGCTCATAGAGCACCTTATGCAGCACATCCTGGGGTGAAGAAGATGCACGGTGATTTGAGACAGTTGTATTATTGGGCAAGGTTGAAACGTGACATGTTAGCAAGGTTGAAACGTGACATGTTAGAGTGTGTAGCTCATTGCCTTGAGTGCTAAAGGGTCAAGGCCAAGCATCAGCATTCAACACGACTACTTTATCCCCATGAGATACCAGAGTGGAAATGGGATACCATTTCCATAGATTTCATAGTTGGTCTACCTTTATCATATCGCCGCCATGATGCCATCATGGTGATGGTCAACAAGTTGACTAAGGTACCACATTTTTCACTGGTATGCATGACATACAATGCACCTGCAATGGTGAGGGTCTTCTTGAATGATATAGTGAGACTTCATGGAGTTCCTTGTCACATCATATCAGATAGAGATTCAGTGTTTATATCAGCTTTTTGGAGAGCACTACAGCAGGTGTTCGGCACTCAACTCAACTTCAGTTTAGCATATCACCCTGAGATAGATGGGTAGACTGAGAGGGTGAGTCAGGTTTTAGAGGACATGCTTCGTATGTATGTGATGGATCACCAGTCTAGATGGGAGGACTATCTTTATCTAATTAAGTTTGCCTACAATAATGGGCATCACAACTCATTAGGTATGCCTCCGTATCAGGCCTTGTATGGCTAGCCTTGTAGGACTCCTTTGAGTTGGGACCGCATTGAGGACAGAGTTGCTATTGGACCTGAGTTGGTATAGGACATGGAGCAGTAGGTTACTTTGGTCAGGCAACGATTGCAGGAGGTACATGATCTTCAGAAGAAGTATGTCGATGCTAAGAGATTGGATCAGAGATTCTCAGTTGGTGACAAGGTGTTCTTGAGATTGTGGCTGCATAAGAGTCTAATCTGTTATGGAAAGGGCTCTAAGCTTGCACCTAAATTTGTTGGACTGTTTGAGATTTTGGAGCAGATAGGACCTATAGCTTATTGTCTAGTCTTTCCACATAGCATGTTGCGTATCCACGATGTATTTCATATTTCTATGTTGAGACATTATATATATGATGTGGCTTATGTTTTGGATTGGGATGCCTTACAGATCAAGTCAAACAGGTAGCTAGCTTTGGAGCCCATTCGCATCTTGGCTCGTCAGACGTTGGGCCTTCAACATCAAGAGCTGGACCAGGTCAGAGTTCAGTGGGACCTCTATGATGAGCTCTCGACTACTTGGGAGGATGCTACATGATTGAGGGCACTCTACCCTCGCCTCTTTGCTGACTTCTACGAGGAAGTTTAGTCATAGGGGGGAGGATGTGAGGCCTACTTTTATCTCACCTTCTATTTTTTCTTATGATACTTATCGTATGGACTTTATGGTGGACATGTGGACATTTGGGGACTGTTGACCCCGTTATCTAGACATTCATTACTATATCGTATGCTTGGATTACTTAGATGGATTTTGATATGTTGATGTTATAGATTTCATGTTAGATTTCATTTGATCCTATGATGTTAATGCTATATTTAATTGGATGCAATTGAAATGTTTAGTGATGATTGAATTGATGAAATCTTATGTAGTGTATGATCCTGATTGTATTTTATGAAATGCGAATGATTTGAGAATCATGTAAATGTTAGTATGTGTTATATTTGAGAATATATGTGCTTATGCAATCTTGTGTGTGCATAATTCATTTTGCTTTGGCTATATATATATATATATATATATATATATATATATATATATATATATATATATATATATATATATATATATATATATATATATATATATATATATATATATATATATATATATATATATATATATATCTTATGCTATTGACATGTTTGTGTAGTGTGCAGGTATTTTCCATAACCCATGGAAAATCAGAAGTCAAACAAATAACCCTATGTATTAGCCATGTTAAGCCAACCGAGTCCCTAAGATGGACTAAAGTTATTTGTGATTGAGTATGACATATTGTGTTGTCTTTTGATTGATGATATTTTTGTAAGGTTTCACCCTTTTGTGTTATCACCTTGAAGTGTTGTAATGTTGTATTGTTTCGGTTTGCACAATTTTGGTGCTAAATATTTATGAGCCCTTTTTAAGTGACTTTATGAGTCCCCTTGTGTTAATTATGGTTAATTAATGACCCTAGGGTCTAGGGCAATTTTTAGCATGTTAACTCTTGGTGTAACCCTTGTATGGTCACCTTAACTTGGTCCTTGAGTAAAGTGACGAAATTGGGAGATGTGAAAGGTGGGTGGCAAGTCACCATCCCACCTTAACTATCCCCACTCACCTAGGGTAAGGTTACTCTTGTCTTTGATTGCTTTGGAAGCTTCCAAAGCCTTCATGTGTGTGAGACATCTCCCCTATGCTCTCACACATGTGTGAGAGAATTTGTGGGGGAATGTGTGGCATAGTTGATTGAGAATGTGACAAGTGTCACCTTCTCATCCTTATGGGGTCTCTCATGTGTGACCCCCTCTCCCAATGCTCTCACACATGTGTGAGAGCATTTGTGGGAGTGAGTAGCAAGTTGAATGGGAAGGTGACAGGTGTCACCTCCTCATTCTTGTGGGGATTGTGAGAGGGTTGTGTGGAGGAAGGAGAAGGTGACAAGTGTCACCTTCTCATTCTTCAAGGCTTGTTGGAAAAGCCTATTTATCTCCCTCTTTGTGAGAAGGGAAGGGTTCTTTTCTTTTTGAATTTTATTATTGACTTTGGGGAAGGAGAGCTAGACTTGGGGAATTGGAAATTCTTGGAAGGATTTTGGGAACAAGCTCTTGGGCTCTTCACCAACACCTTCCATTACTTGGAGCTTGAGAGGTAAGCTCTCAAGGCTTCAAGCCTTCATTTACTTTGTTTTTGCTTATATTTATGTATGTGAAATGTA
The DNA here is from genome assembly GCA_027924645.1 of Cunninghamia lanceolata. NCBI lineage: Eukaryota > Viridiplantae > Streptophyta > Pinopsida > Cupressales > Cupressaceae > Cunninghamia > Cunninghamia lanceolata. Next base: position 1,627,076 of record BSBN01001318.1, on the reverse strand, counting down.
TGTTATGTTCCTAAGTTCTTGTTTTTTTAATGTTGTATGGGTTGTTTTGGCGAGCTCTCCATGTGAGAGAGCTCACCTTGTAAAGGGTGGGAGAGGTGTGAACCTCCTCGAGGATAACATTCATCTTGTTGAAATTATTTGGTGGCCATGGGCCTTATTGAGAAGTTTATATGTTGTGGTTATGGCATGAGTACTTTTGAGAAATTTTGGGTGCAATAAGTTTATAAGGGACAAGAGGCCTTGTGATTTGAATATATTTTGGTTGAGTTACTTGTGACCTTTCCCCTTGAGTAGAGAGTTGTCCACTCTCTCACCCCCTAAAATCCATCTGAATGAATTTGTTTTATGTGTCTCCATGGGAGGGTGTTATTGTGCTTTTCATGAGTGCTTATGTGTGTTTGAAATCCTTGTGTTGTGCATGAAACTGGTTATTTAGATGGCCTCCTAGCTTGGGGGTGGCTTGTTGCAAGACTAAGGTTGGGAGGTGAGCTCTCCATGGGCTTGGAGAACTTATTTTGTGTTTTGATAGGTTTTGTGGCTCTTGGAGGGATGCTTGGAGTTTGGAGTTTGGAAAGAATAATGGTTTTTGGTAGAATGCAAAAGTTAAGGCATATGTTTCTTTGGCCTATTTGGCCTTGTAATGGATTTGTTGTTGTTATGAGAGTTATCCTCTCTCTTAAGGGATTTTGTTGTATGTATATCTCTTGTAATAATATTGGCTACTTTTCTATATAAGGAATGGCATTAAAGTTGTATTTATGTGATCTTTTTGTTACAATGAAGTTAGTGTGAAAGGAAGAATCTCTCTCTCTCTATTCTATTTATTTTAGTAAATGCATGAATAAACTTGTGGCAAAGAAAAAAAATATCATGCTTGTAATATAGTTAAGTGAAAGAAATAATTAGACCCCTTGATTTAATAAAGGATATGTGTCTTTTCATTCTTGTAAGCATATGGTTATTATTTTATTTAAAGATGAAATTTACCTATTCCTTTTAAAATAATAGTGTGAGACTTTATATATATATATATATGAATTTAGCTCACTATTTTTATTTAATTCTCTGTCAAAAAATAAACACAGAGATAATAATTGCCATCAATGATATATATATATATATATATTTTATACCCTGTATTTATTAGTGCCTTGTTATAAAATTAAAGCAAACTGCAATAGAAAAATAGCATGTGATAAAGAATATATAGAAATCACGTTAGGGTTTTTTTTTACTGATGAAAGTTTTTTTTTAAATTAGGGCTGAAACCCCCTGGCTTGCACATGTACAAAGCCGAGGGCGGCCCGTGAGCGAGGGTTTGGGACCCCCATCCCACACACAGGGCCGAGGCCCTATGGGTGGGGTAGGACCCTCGCCCCATCCTATGGAAGGCGAGGGTTCAAGACCCCTGTCCCACACGCAGGGCCAAGGCCCTGTAGGTGGGGCGGGAGCCTCGCCCCGACCCTTGGCATCATCATTTGGGATAAGGTCCCTTGTTCTAAAATGCCTTCCTTTGAACCTTTGATGCCTTAGTGATTTAAACATAGGCCACTCTTCATTTTGGTTGTGGCAATATTTTAAGCCCTGCAATATGCAATAAAATATAAATATATGTGTGTGTATTTACTGTGTTATAATATATTTTCACTGTGTATAAAATGTATCTTCTGTGAGCATAAAAAAAATTGTTGTGTATAAATTGGAGTATATATATGTGTGTGTGTGTGTATACTCCTAGGGAAAAAAAAATCTCTGTGTGTATAGATTTCATTAAAAAAAAAAACTAGAGAGCATGTTGGCTCTTTTGCTTTAAAAAAAAAAAGATAAGGTAGCTTTGAACATATATAAACATGGTTAGAAAATAAATTTGTTAGTAAACTGTATTATTTTGGAAACTTGTGCTTGTGAAAATAGATTAGAAAATAAAATAAATAGGTCATGAAAATATATCAACCTGTAAGGGAGACGGGCTAGTAGCCGCACACCCTAACTTCGCGCACGTCAAGCACATAGCTAGACATATCGAATTTCGATGATTTTTTTTGGGTTTTTCCATATGTGATTGAAGAGCTTAAAGCTATTCTTTCAGCTTCTGGGTACTTATAATTTCCCTATAGGATGCGTTATGTGCACATGGGTCAAAAAATGGTCATTTCAACATGTCGCCCCATACATGCGCACCAATGTGCCAATAACCGCTCGCCATGGCCCCCAAAAAAATTCACCCCTTCACTAAAAAGGCAACACACTTGATCACTTTTATAGTTAGAGTAGGTTAAAAATATGTTTATTAACACCCCACCATAAATCACATTGGTGGGGCCTTCAAACTTACCTGCCCCCTTCCTAAACATCTCCACACCCATCGTAAGTCCCCATACATCTTTAAAGATTACTCAAACATAGATTTATGGGACAACATGCATGGTAACGTGTTTCCTTAGGCACGGATGGGAAATAACATTAAATCCATTCAATGTTCATTCGGGTCTGAATACATATTCCACTCTCCATCGAAAAGTTAATCATTTTACCGAGTGCTTTCCCTGTTCTCCACAGTGCGATGGAAAGGCGAGGGTTTGACCGTGTCTGCTAGCTGTTGCTCTCCATGCAGATCTGTCTCCATGTAGGTAATGAGTTAACATCATTTCTCCATGTGATTTCAACTTTGCTTTCACTCCATTGTTTTGGTTTCATATGACGATGTTTATACAATCATTATACAGTCATTTAGCTTCATTTTTTTCTCATGCTACCTGTGACTTGGGTACTGCTATGTAATCTACTTTCAAATTTTTCATTATTTTGTCTGAGGCAACCCTTGTCTTGTGATAATTTCACTGTACAGAAGAATATATTGTTATATAATGAGGGTTTTTTGTTATACATACAAATGGGTTCGTATATTTTTATGGGTATATACTTTTTAGGGTTTATTGTCAACAGTTAAGGGTTTCATTATTTTGTCTGAGGCAACCTTTGTCTTGTGATAATTTCATTGTACAGAAGAATAGATTGTTATATAATGAGGGTTTTTTTGTTATACATACAAATGGGTTCGTATATTTTTTAGGGTTCATTGTCAATCGTTAAGTGTTTCATTATTTTGTCTTGTGATAATTGAACTGTACAAAAGAATATACTATTATATAATGAGGGTTTTTTTTTACATACAAATGGGTTCGTATATTTTAATGGGTATATATTTTTGAGGGTTCATTGTCAATGATTAAGGGTTTCATTATTTTGTCTGAGGCAACCCTTGTCTTGTGATAATTTCACTTTACAGAATAATATACTATTAAATAATGATGGTTTTTTTTATACATACAAATGGGTTCGTATATTTTTATGGGTATACCTTATTTTTGAGGGTTCATTGTCAACGATTAAGGGTTTCATCGTATCATTGTCAATTGTTAATGGTTTTATTATATCAGGGTTTCAAAAGTTTTGAATCCTACGGCTTGGTCTCCGCAATAATTTTACAGACAGATTCTTGCAAGTTTTGATTGAATACCCTCGCCTTTCCATCACACCGTCGAGAACAGGGAAAGTAGTTCGGTAAAATGATTAACTTTTTGGTGGAAAGTGGAATATGTATTCGGACCCGAACGAACATTGAATGGATTTAATGTTGTTTCTCGTTTGCGCCTAAGAAAACACGTTACAATGCATGTTGTCCCGTAAATCATGTCTGTTAAATCATTAAATAGATTAAATCATGTCTGTTAATGTAATATATATAAGGGAATATATTTTCGAAGGTTCATTGACAACGGTTAAGGGTTTCATTATTTCAGGGTTTCGAATGTTTTGAATCCTACAACTTTGTCTCATTAATAATTTTACAGTCAGATTCTTCCTAGTTTTGTCCAAATACTATTTATTAATTATTGTTACATTAAATATTTACAATTGTTTTACTATGTTGTAATATAATATATTGAGGGTTTCATTTTATATAATCTATCCAGGGTTTATATAAAAAGCTTCTACATATATTCAGATTAGACTATTAATGTACTGTATATATATACATGTCTATCTATATACATATGTATATCTATAGACATATGTATATAGATAGACAAATGTATATCTGTATACATATGTATACATTTTTGTATACAAATCTATACATATTTGCATACACATGTGTATATCTATACATATCTGTATACATATGTATACATATCTACATATCTGTATACATATCTATCTACATATATGTATATCTATAGACATATGTATATTGATATACATATGTATATGTATAGACATATGCAGTGTAGACAATGGAAACATTTCAAGCTAGTACTTAACATTTAAGCATTTTACAATTCTAGAAATACATGTTGGAAAGATTAGTCCAATTTGTTTGTCGAATTTTACTACATCTTTTTCAGTTGTTTGCTGCATGGGTAACTTCATTGAATAGATTAAATTGTGTCTGTTACTGTAGTGATTATATATTGGAAACACATAATGATGAAACCCTCAACCATTGATAACAAGTCTAAAATGGAATTACACAATAGAACATTACAAAATGGAACACGTTATGTTTGTCTTCCATGCCACTACAATAATGATGCCTCAATCTATTTTTAGTCATTGCACTAAGGATGCCATTTTTTCTACAAATCACTTATGGTACTGATTATACATATGTATACATATCTACATATCTTTATACATATCTATATATCTATAGACATATGTAGATCTATAGACATATGTATATTGATATACATTTGTATATCTACAGATAGACATATGTATATTGATATACATATGTATATCTATAGATAGAAATATGTATATTGATAGACATATGTGTGTGTGTGTCTATGTGCATCTATGTGTGTATACATGTATATCTATAGACATACGTATATCTATAGACATATGCAGCCTAGACATTGTTAACATTTCAGGCTGTACTTAAGATTTCAACATTCAAACTCAATAATCAAATTCAATTCTACTTATCATATCATCTAATACAATAGCTTCTACGCATTTAATCAAATTCAAACTCAACAACCAATTTCAATGCATTTCTTTTTTAAATTTTGGATCCATTATAAGAGGAACATTATGCAGTGTAGACATTGTTTTTAGCATAAATTTCCTAAAGGATTGCTACAAAACCTATCTGGTACTTAACATTTAAGAATTTTACAATTGTAGCACATCTATATTCAATTTTAGTTCAATTTGCTTGCACTGAACTTTGCTACATCTTTTCGAGTTGTATGCTAGAAATTGTTGAAACCCCCAAACGTTTATAATGCACCTTAAAAAATAAATACATATGTCATAATATTTAATATATATACACATACAAATATATGAATACATGTATATATTATACATGTATTTCTATATGTGTGTGCATAAATTATATAAATTTGAACACGTTATGTTTGTAGTCCATATGTCCACAACATTCACCTTATCATGGATGAACAAAACCAAAGGTGTTGGTTTAATTTGCAAATATGTTATTAAACGCATCAAAGGGGTGTCAGCAGGTTTAGGAAATGGGTGGGTAAGTTCCAGGGCTCCACCAACTTGATTTATGTTGGGGTGTTAATAAACATATTTTTAACCTACTCTAACTATAAAAGTGATCATGTGTGTTGCCTTTTTAGTGGAGGAGTGGATATAAATGATATATACATATATATGGATACATGTAAATTTTTATTATGTATACATATATGTATGTGTATCACTATATATGTCTGCAATATATAGTTGTATCATTGTACTGCTTGAATTTATTTGGATAATTTGATGTTAGTTCGTTACTGCCCGGATGACTACCCAGCATATAATTTCTATGATTGTAGGCATGTGAGAGGTTTGCAAAGCACCTTGCATTGCGAACACTTAATGAAGATAAACTCTTATAAGACTTTACTTACATCACTGGTTGATGAATTGTACTATGCATTTGTGTTTGTTAACACACCACTACTCATGGAATATTTTCCCCTGATGGCTCTGATGGAATATTTTTGCTCTGCTACAATATTATATAGTCTTCTTTTGCAATTGCATGTGATTATTTAAATTAAAATGTCTGAATGCAGTTCATATTTTCTTTTGCAAATGCATGAGATTATTTGGATGATTTGATGTTTGTTCGTTACTACCTGGATGACTACCCAGCTTTTGATTTCTATGATTGCAGGCATGTGAGAGGTTTGTAGAGCACCTTGCAATGCGAGCACTCGATGAAGGTAAAGTCTTATAAGACTTTACTTAAAACACTGGTTGACGAATTGTACTATGCAGTTGTGTTTGTTAACACACCACTACTCATGGAATATTTTGCTCTGATGGAATATTTTGCTCTCATGCCTTATTATATACAGTCTTCTTTTACAATTATTGCATGTGATTATTTAATCTCCTCAGTTAAGTGAAAGTGAATGTATACATATGTGAACGAGTAATATAAATTGCACATTGAATTTACTTTTTCCAGTCAATCTAAAGTAATATATCTATATGTATACATGTGTATATCTATATGTATACATGTATATGTATATATACGTATACATATATATGTATATATATAAATCTATACATGTATATCTATATGTATATGTCTATCTATATACATATATATGTATATACATGTACATAACATATGTGTATGTGTAATATATGTATATGTATTTCAATGTCTAATATAAATTGAACTATGCATTTTAGTTCATTCTGATTTAAAAGCAAAAAGATAATGATGGACAAATGAATATTATGCTCAGATTAATAAACATTTATTATTATTATGCTCAGATTATTATTAGTTGATATCTATATATATGTTTATATAAATGTTTATATGTATTTGTATATCTATATACATGTACATGTGATATGTAATATAAATGGAACAATGCATTTACTTTTTTCTATTTATTACATCTTATGGAACGATGTGTTTAGATAGATGCACTTGTAGTTCAATTTAATGATTTTGTTTATGATGTATGTTCGTTACTGCCTTGATTATCATTTATATGTTTGCAAGCATACAACTATAGTCAATGCTTTCTAGAACACCTTCGATTGGGAGCAATCAATTCAAGTAAAGTCTTATAAGACTTTACTCGGGCAATGACCCACTAGGCTTTAGGTTTTTCTTCATAGTGGTTTTATGTTCTTTTCAATCATTTTCCTTTACTAAACTTTTAATCAATCAATCAGTTTACTTTACTTTAATTTTAGGTTCTTTTCAATCATTTTCCTTTACTTTTAATTAATCAATCAATTTACTTTACTTTAATTTTAGGTTCTTTTCAATCATTTTCCTTTGCTTTACTTTTAATCAATCAATCAATTTACAATACTTTAATTTAGGTTCCTTTCAATAGTTTAAATTTCCTTGTTACTTAAATGGAACTACATTTACTTGGATGCTTTAATGATTTCAATTAAGGTAGAATTATGTGAATAGAATGTTAAAACAACATGCAACTACAAGCAAATTATGTAGACAACTTTTAGTACCATGCTAACAAACCATTGAAGTTTTTTTTTTTTTTTTCAAAAAATAGTTACAGTCATACAAACATACAAACATAGAAACATAGAAATATGAGATCAACACATAGATATTTCAGAAATAACCATTGAACTCTTGCATTTTTTCCAAAAATATAAAAACATATAAACATGACATCGATCTATTCCTTTTCCACAAAATATTACAAAAAGATCAATAGATAGACATGACATCGATCTGTTTTTTTTTTTTCCAAAACAGTTATAAACATACAAACATATAGACATGACATCAATCTGTTCCTTTTTTCACAAAATATTACATAATGATATGACTAAATGAGATGTACGCATAGAAATTTCACTAATGTCAAGTATCTCCATAAAAAAAACCTTCTTCTTCAATTCTCCATAAATCCAGGAAAAGGAATAGGATGTTTAGGTTTTGTAGCAGCACATGCATTTGTAGTTGAGTTAAACTGAGTGGCTCAGTTATAATCTGTAGTGATGCAGCAATTTGGGCAAGCAAAGCCTGATTAGAATCTCTATTTACAAGCAACTCATTTGAGCTTCCTAAGTTAGACCCTACCTGCAGATTACTTAGAGCTGCAAAGGTTGGGCTCAAGCTGGCAAACATGTCCATTAGAATGGGATGTTGCCCCGGTAGAGGAGAATTTGGGGTACTCAATGGTCTCTCATTTGCTGATTGTTTCCCTTTCTTTTTTGCTATCTTTGTCCCCCGAGCACTCTTTGCCTGCTCACGCCAAATTTCCTTCTCCCGTTTTTCCTCCGCCGCTCTTTTTTTTAACACTTTTTCCAATTTTTTTCTCTCTTTCTCTTGTTGTTGGGCTTCTTTTTTAGCTTTCCTCTCCAACATCTGTTCCTTTTTCCTCAGCTGCAACTCTTCCTGACGAGCTTTCTCCCTCTCTTGTTCATTGAGCATTTCAATGTATGCATCGGATGTTAAGATCTGGGACTGTCTACTTAAACGTAGTACCCCAGTCTTATTCTTACCACCCCTTTCTTGTACCCTTCAAACTGGGAGCTTGAGAAATTGACTAACTAGTTGTGGCTAAATCTCACTATCTTGGGTGCAAGGCACATAATCTTCTTTGAAATCACCTATGCATTCTTCTTCTTCTGCAATGTCGTCATTTTGTGGATCCCAATTTGATGCAGTAGTGAAGTAGTGTATGATGTCATCTGGATCATGATCTGGTGGTGAAGGCATTGAAAGGTCGACATCCACCTAACTAAAATTTGTTTGTATCCCCATGTTTCTAGCAGATTCAGCCATCCATTCTGGTTGGCTAACTTGAGTTGGCAAACTAAGACCTTCCATATTACAAATTGTATCACCAGCATTAGGAACTCTATCAACAGCATTAGAAACAATATCTGAAGCATTAGGAACTATAATAGTAGCATTAGAAATAGTTTCAGCAGCATTAGGAAGTGGCTGTAGAATTTCAACAGCATTAGAAATTGTTTGACTTCCTGGCATTTCAGTGCATTCTTCTTATACTTCCGTTGGATTATGTACACTTCCACTTTTATTTTATGTGCTGATGAATTCCTCAACTTGTGCATCTATATATCCAGCAAATTACAAGAAGGTTTCAAGTGCAATTATCTCAAGATCCTCATCCACTGCGAAGGCCTGATTCTCTGGTGCAATGGCCATAGAATCTTGACTGTCTTCATTTGATACTTGGAAGCCATCACTTGGCCTCATGTCTTCTTGAAGCACAAACCTATTCAGTGGCCAAATGCTTGTCCTTCTGAACCCACTAATTATATTAGCAGGGGTCAAGGCCTGCTTGAATACCTTGCTAGCAAGAGTGGCCAACTCTTCTCTTCCAATTTCTATTTGCGGGTGGCTTGCCATCCATGCAGACCTTTGCTTTTTGAAATAGTTTTTGAATGGTGAAAAAATACTCACATCTAGTGGCTACAATCTATGGCTTGTATGTTCTGGGAGGGTGATGAGGTCAATCCCTAAATGTCGCGCTTCCTCTATGGTCTTGAAGGCAACATGGCTACCATGACCATCAAATATCAGAAGAGCTATGTTGGTTGGTGAAACCCCTCCGGGGATAGATGCAACAAAATGCTGCAGTCAATTCAAAAATAGTTCTTTCATCATCCACGCATGTTCTTGAATTGCCATGCATGCACCCAGCTCACAGTTGGCTATGTAGTTTATGATATGCCTTTTGGATTTAAATAGATAAAAACTAGGTATGCTGCAACCTGATGCACTAACACATGCCAAAACAGTAATCCACTCCCTACTTTTTGAGATGAGGTGGGGCACATAGTGGGATCCCAATTTTGCTATTACCCGCATTCCACAGTTCTTGCTAGCTTGTACCCTAGTTTCATTGCAGTTCCATATTCTGTTGGACCCATGCTTATGTGTCTTGTAAAGATTTTCTAGATTGTCGTAGAATAAATTTACTATGCTTGGCCTTAGCATAATGGTTCTATCAGTGTCCACACCTTGTGCAGTGTGAATAGTTAGATCTGGATGCCTTTTCCTAAATCCCTCCCACCATGACCTCCTTGGCATCCCATCTGTGAAAGGATTTGGCCTAGACTGAATGACCTCTACCACAGTAGATTTTAGCTGTGAAATTTCAAGCCCGTGGCCTATGTCGGCCATGTCCTTGCACCATTGAACTATTTCTACCTCCTCCTCATCAATCAAGATGGTCGGTGGCCCCCTGCGTTTGGTACTCGTGAGACCTAGTAACCAAGACCTCAAACTGCTAGCAAACACTCTCCACTTCTTTGCAGTTGCTTTGATTGACATATGTTTATCCTCGACATCAGCCATAGCACTTTAGATGTCATTGTTTATCCATATACTTTTGTTCAACCTTGAAGAACCTATTTCCACAACAGTAGTTTGAAGGCAATCTGTATTGGTTTCCAAATCCTCTGTATGTGTGGAGGGAAATATACATTCCACTGCAACATGATCTGGTTCTGTGGTATGTGTATCTTCACCCCCAGACACCACGTTAGGAAACTTGCACCCCCCAGGTTTTTTGACTGTCCTCCTTCCAAAAGTTCTCCTCCCCTTTTTACCTCAAGCCATAAGTATCTATACACTTGCAAGAAATGCAAACATCATCAGTACCAGAAGTGATTTGTAGAAAAAATGGCATCCTTAGTGCAATGACTGAAAACAAATTGAGGCATCATTATTGCAGTGGCATGGACGGAAAACATAATGTGTTCCATTTTGTAGTGTTCCATTGTGTTGTTCCATTTTAGACTATGTTATCAATGGTTGAGGGTTTCATCATTATGTGTTTCGAATATATAATCACTATAGTAACAGACACGATTTAATCAATTCATAGAAATGCTGAAATGTTAAGTAAGTACCAGCTTGAAATGTTTCCATTGTCTACGCTGCATATGTCTATACATATACATATGTCTATAGATCTAGATATATCAATATACATATGTCTGTGTCTATGTCTAGATATGTATAGATAAACACATGTGTATACAGATATGTACATATGTATAGATATGTATACAGAAATGTATACAGATATACATATGTCTATCTATATACATATGTCTATAGATATATATGTATATATAGACATGTATATATATACAATACATTAACAGACATGATTTAATCTATTGAATGATTTAACAAACAACATGCATGGTAATGTGTTTGCTTAGGCGTGGATGGGAAACAACATTAAATCCATTCAATGTCCGTTTGGGTCTGAATACATATTCCACTTTCCACCAAAAAGTTAATCATTTTACTGACTGCTTTCCCTATTTTCCATGGTGCGATGGAAAGTATTTCTAAAATTGTAAAATGCTAAAATGTTAAGTACCAGCTTGAAATGTTTCCATTGTCTATGTTGCATATGTCTATACATATGCATATGTATATCAATATACATATGTCTATAGATATACAAATATGTATACAGATATACTGATATGTATATAGATATCTAGATATCTATTCGGTCAAAATTGGGAAAAGTCTAACTGTAAAATTATTATAGAGACAAAGTTGTAGGATTCAAAGTATTTGAAACCCTGATATAATGAAACCCTTAACCGTTGACAATGATATGATGAAACTCTTAACCGTTGACAATGAACCTTCAAAAATATATACCCTTATATATATATATATATAGTACATTAGCATACATGATTTAATCTATTGAATGAAGCTACCCATTATATGCTAAGTGCCAACCTGAAATGGTTGTCTTAGACAGAATAGGTAAGAATGCCACTGCAAAATATATACCCTTAAAAATATACAAACCCATCTGTATGTGTAAAATAAAACCCTCATTATATAATAGTTTATTATTCTATACAGTGAAATAATCACAACACAAGGGTTGTCTAAGACAAAACAGGTTGTCTATTATGTTGTTCAAAAATGAAGGTTGTATATTATGCGTATAAGCTATTGTATTCGATGATGTGATTCACAAATCTCACATTTTTTAATTTAAACTAGTTTAATTTTGTTTTTTTATTAAATAATTGCCTGGATGAGGAGCCTGATACCATTATGTATTTGTGCAGGTGCAAGTGGATGTGATAGCAAGTATGGGAGAATGTGACAACAAGTGGGGGAGATGTGATAGCAAGTATGGGAGAATGTGTGATTGACAACCCTTTGGGATTGGAGTGTTGTGTGTTTATGGTAGCTTAGGTACCAATAGCTGTGCACAAAAGTATGTGAATGTGACTAGTTTGACTTTATTTAATGTCCAAACGGGTGTTTTTTTATAAACATGACCTATTGTAATAAAAACAATAAAGTATATATTTAAATTGGAAATTCTCATATTTGCATCAAGTTGGCTTGAAAATGCAAGTGGAAGAGCATGTGTGTTAGTTTTTTTCAAATGGTAAACTACACATGGAGTTGTGAACATGTATTGGTGCATATGTGGTAATTTACTAGGTATTCTTTTTACATGTAATGGTTCTTTTTTAAAAATTTATTGGGGAGTAGGGTGCACAAAAACATAGCGGTTATTGGGGCATGGGCGGCTACTGGCCCCTCTCCCTTAGCAGACAAGAGGAATATATTAGAAAACAATTAAATCTTTCCTTTGAAACTTCTTTGGGGAAAATACTTTCCCATTTTCCCTCTCCCCTTGAAACCTACAATCAAATGAAAGAACAAAGTTAGTTGTGTGAGCAGATAGGATTTAATTGCTTTTATAAACAACTTCTAGGGTTTGGTGCCCTAAAGTTTAGGGGAATGTTAGCAACTTAAACCTAGTTTAATTAATTAATCCCACTTAGTGAGCAGGTGGGGTTATTTCCTTTTGTTTTGTTGTGGGTGTTAATTATTATATTTTATTTTATTTTTTCATTTGAATTCTACGAGGGAAAATATTTAGACCTATATGATTTAATTTATTCAGTGCAATGTATTTGTTTATTTAACCCTTTCAAGCCCTTTGGACTAGCGATGGATTTAAATGTTAGAGTTAATTTAATCAAACCCTTTAGTCATTATGTTCAATTTATTAGTTAAATGTTAGAACTTTGATGCACTTTAAATTAGTTAAAATGTTTAATTCGATTTAAATTTTAAAAAGGTTATAGTGAAAGTTTTTATTTTTAGTTAATTTTCTATCCTTCCATAGTTGATGAGATGGTGTTATGCTGTCAAAATATTTAACAGAATATTTCCTTTTGACCTGTTATGCTGTCAAAATTTTCCTAGATGAAAGATAGGATTATTTAAATAATTTATTTCCTGTTTTTACCTTACCGCTTTAATTATTTGTTAAGTGCTTTAATTATTAGCTTAGTTGATTTAGTTAATGTTAATTTTTAGTTGATAGTAGTCTTCTAGGGTTAGATTTTGATTCATATCAAAATCGTACCACCTCACCTAGTAAACCCTAGGGTTGGACTCCAAAATGGAAACCACCCCTCTTAGCGTCGCTCCTTGCAACTCAAACCCCCTTAGTGGCTATCATCTCGTAGGGATTGCAAAAGGAGTTTCACAATATCTCGTTTCTGATTGACTTCCCTGCCTTTAGGTGATGTGCCTAACGTTAGTTGCAGATGCAATTATGTTACATGCTTGTGTCACCAAGTGGGCATGTTGCATGCGAGGGGGTTTTAGAGTCAGGTGGGGAAAAGTTTTGATAATTCGTGTCATGAGCACATGAAAAATGTGGACATGACATGTGGTTATCAGGTCATAACCACATGGAAAATGTGGGCATGACAAATGGACCTAGTCCATATATGAAGATGGGGTTGATTTATATATATCTGACGCTTGACTAGTAGAATCACTTTGTGTGATGTATCATCTTGTGGCATTTCTTGTGACTAACATTTGACAATCCACTCAATTTGCTCTTGCACACTTTGATTGGTATCTCACCTTGTTGCTACACTCAGTTCTAAGGTATCTGCAGTATAGCCCAATGGTTATACTCAGTTCCAAATCCATAGTATAGCCTTGGTCCTTGATGTGATTATTTTCATGCATAGCTTTAATGAGTTGAACTGGTTCTTATCTTAGAATAAGATTTCTAACCTCTCTTGTTTATTATCTTAAGCAAATCAAATCAATGTGTTTGTGGGAACATTCAGCAATCGTGAGCACATGTCAACTTGGGGGCATGGGCTTTGTGAAAGCTCTTTTTCCTTGCATATTTTTTCTTTACCTTAATGTGCTTGATATCGGTACATGACATCAACCACCTTAAGGTGGGGGCATACATAATTATATCTGTCTGATGATTTTGGTACTAACGAAGCATGTTTGTAAGCCCTCTCTATGAGGCGGGATGATGTATCTCCGGCATGAGTACACATCTTTATCTATATTGCAATCAAAGAAGCCCTCTACGTGAGGCGGTATAATGTATCTCTTGAGCTAGTGCGTATCTTTTTATTCAAAAGACCTTCTATGAAAGGCGGGATGGTGTATCTCTTGAGCTAGTGCACATCCTTTTATTACAAAAGTCCTCTGTAGAGGTGGGGTTGGATCTTGATACTATCCTCCCTTAAGCGTGTTTTTGGTGGTTATTGTGGCATAAGCCCAACTACCAGGTGTGCTTGTAGCATGTTTTAGATGGTGGGACTTAGAATTAAGCTCCTTCCATTGCCCTTGTTTGCCATGTTTAAGACATATAGTATGTCTATGGCATGCTATACGATGCTCTGTGTAGTGTAAAGGGTGTGGCGATGAGTCCCCCTACACTCAAGTTTTGTTTGGCATGTTTTCCCTCGTGTCTAGTGTAAAGGGTGTGGCGATGAGTCCCTCCTACACTCGAGTTTTATTTGGTGTCTCTTCCCTCGTATGTAGTGTAAAGGGTGTGGCAGTGAGTCCCCCCTACACTCAGGTTTTGTATGGCATGTTTTCCCCTAGTGTAGTGTAAAGGGTGTGGCGATGAGTGCCCCCTACACTTTGGGTTTTGTATTACGTATTTTTATTAGGATTTCATTTTACATATCAAAATGTTATATCAATGTATTCATCATGCTTTGTGTCTCTTCAATATTGTCTTCTTTGTGTTTTGCATGTCTTCAATACTATCTTCTCCATGTTTTACGCGCCTGTTATTGTATTCTCTGTGCTTTATGTGTCTACAATGTGTTTTCTAGTGCTTACCTGAGACTAGAGGCTAGAAATAGTTCCTCAATCTTTGTGTATGCCTTAGCTTCAAGTGCCTGGTGTGTTTGATGTGTTTTCAACCGTACTTTAATGCATGTATGGGTCATAAGATCATACATACATTAAAGTGGGGGCTAAATGTTATGTCATAAAATATCCCCCTAGGACTTTTACCTCCTAAGTTTAGCTCCCGGGTCCCTTAGAACTAATCATGCATGTTTAAAATGAATCCCAGAGCAAAATCCCCCGAAACCCATGACAAATGGGACTTAGGGGACTATCTTGAGCTTAATCTAGTCCCAAAATAGGACCCTAGACAGGACTGCCCGCGCCCTTGTCCTACCCTATTTTGTAGGTACCTAAATTTTGGATGTCAGCAAAGTGATTGTTAAAAGGTTTCCCTTTGTCGGCCTATGCAGTTTGAATTACGAATGTTTAGCGGGAATGCATATATAATCATGTTTAGGACTTCATTTTAGACCTAGATGGATAATGCAAACTTGTGATCTCATGCTAAGGATACTCAAGGCTTTCATTGTGTTGCAGAGTTGTATTGTGTTGTCTTTATTCATGTTTATTGTAGATTTGGCTCCATTAACTCATTTCCTCATGATGTGAAGGTATTTCATCTCCATGAGGGTTTACACCTACTAAGGTGATATCTACTTTGTGTTTCAATCAATTTTATCATAGCATTTGCTTTTGCCTCTATCCACCAAGGACACACACTCTCTATCTAACAACGGTGTTGGAAGGCTTAAATGCCATTTTGGTGCTTGAGTGAGGCAAGCTCCTAAACACCACAAGCCCCAAGCCCTCTCTTGTGATTGTAGGTGATAGGTGTCGGATCTTGTGGAGAGGAGTTGCAAGAGATCAATGAAAAGCATAAGGATTCTAGATTTGAAGAAAATGACAGCAAACATCCCTAATTAGACAAGGGCACTTACTCTTTTGTCCTCCAATTTGTCACTATCAGAAATCTCTGAGTAGGGTACAATCTATAACATATTTGGCTCCCAACCTCCAAAAAAAACACTACATTGGACAAGGGCACCCACTCTTTTGTCCCCAAAGTTTCCGCCTTCCAAAATCTAAAATCTAGTATGTTTCTAATCTGCATTTAGTACCTTCCTATGCAAGCATTTGTCAGGTTTTGTCCATTTGTTTACGATTTTGCATAATTAGGGTTTTAGGCTTAATCAGACTAGGGTTTAACAAAATATCAATCTATTCTATCTTTCCAATCATCTCATAGTGGCATCAGACCTGTAGCTAAGTCCTCTATCACTATAGTGACTTAGATCGATCTATGTCCTTAAATGTATGTGTGAAAGAAGGGTTTGATTGAATCTAATTAACACACAATTTCATCATCCCCATTTTTCATACATAACATAGATAAAAATAAAAGATGTTTCATCTTCAATCTAAAAAATGTCTAGTATATCATGAATGACACAAAATCTATGATATGTGAAGGATATTACTTTACTCACCCAATAAAGGAAAGAAAAAAATTTAATTGTAATGGATAAAATTGCATATCCTTTCCCTTTTCCCTTATGTTTTGGGACCACTTTGATTAGAGTGACCTTTATGCAATAGAAAGCATACAAATGAAACATTTTTAGGTAAGAGTGGGAACACAAACCAAAACTTATCCATTCCTATCTATACCCTTTCCTAAGGACCAGTCTTGATCTTTTTTTTTTACCTCTTTCCGACTCTAGCTCAAATCCACAATTGTAGAAGTGATCTTAATCACTTTAAACTCACAAAAATGACCCCTTCGATTTTAAAATTTAAATTTTAGTTTTGGGGCTACCTTCACCTATCCATATTACTATTGTGTACTAACTAAAGGTGGTAAATCATTTTGTTTGTGATTCTTGGTGTTGTATTTAAAGACGTAGTCCTAGTTTATTTTAGATAATCTAGATACATCAAGACATATCTAGATTCCTTGCATCCTAGAGTTAGCATTCATCACTTATACACATTATAAGGAGCATCTTATTATAGTATCTACAACACACAAACATATAGGACATTTTGGATGTTTGAGAGTGTTGTCCTTAATATTTTATCTATCCATTGAATTGGTATCCTTACGTGTTTTGACACAAGGGAAGCAATTATACCTACCACATGTAAACCAACAAGCACATCAACCCATTTTTATGTAGGAAAAACTAAACTTAGATATGGCAAGCTAAAACAAACATTAACAAGATTAACGAAGATCATATCCATGACCATAGATCAATCTGATATATTTCTTATTCTAGCTAATTACTTTCATAATTTTATCTAATTCCTTAGTCCATGTAATTCATTTACATCATCATAACATTTAATCTAAATTAGATTCTGAATGTTGATGTTGTTTATTTATTTACCCTAGATTTATGTAAAACAAATTTTATTTTCCTCTTAGATTGGGAGACTTGTTTTATTTTTCTTTTCATTTTGATGAACCCAAGCACTCCTACACCCCCTTAGGGTTGTTCGTCCTTGGGGTTTTATCTTCTAATTTTTCTAATTTTACAAATCTTAGAGTGATTAATATTGCTTTATCTTTTTATCCCTCTTTACTAAACCACTTTAGGGATTGTTTATACCATGAGCTACTCAAAACCATAATCTTCTTTTATGAAGGAGTTCTTGTCTAAACCCTAAGATCTTTTATGATAATACTCATAGTGAACACCATATTGAGGATCTTGAAGACCAATAAGATTATGATCATGATGCTTATGTTTCTAAACAATATATCTCCCTTATGAGATAATTAAATGTAGATACAAGTATTCATGTTGAATCTCCTTGACAATTAGCTACTATCTTGCATAAGACCTTAGTGGGTACCCCCTATGACACATATTTCTTCATAATATGAGTACTTGCATCACTTCTGATAATAGTGTATCCTCTTTCACACCTATCCACCCCTCATTTTCTTCTGATCCTTCTTACTCTAATCCTATAGTTAATAATTCCATGGCCTTTACCCCCATGTTCTCATTCCTAGTATGACCCCTTCCTCTTCCATTCCTACCTCTAGTATCACCACCACTTTTTCTTTCACTAATGTTCCACTCACCTCTCATCCTTCCATATCTAGTCATGCCCACGTACCTACTAGTGCTATCCTCTATAACTATGTTTCTCACACCCCTCCTCCTTCTTACTCTATGACCACCTTACCTTATAGTGTGTCTTCTCCCTCCACTACCATGTCATTACCTATTACAATCATTCATCATCTTTACACTTCACCCACTATTTCATGTGTTCCCTATACCACTAATATTCCCACCTCTACTTTGGATACATTAGTGAAGTAAAATTTGGTCAACTTAATAACCATGACTCTATTATATAATCTTCCACTTTGCACACCTCTCACCTTTGAAGCTATTACATATACATTACCCATAGATTTGTAGCACCTATATTTGAATTACATCATGGAAAAGAAGATCCTAATGTGCCTATACAAGCTTTCAATGTGGTATGCCTAGATTTTACAATTAAAGGTAAAGTTTTAGCCATTTTTTCCACAAACCTTATGGTACTATGTCATTCAATCATTTTATTTTTAGCTCATAGTTCTATCCATTATTTTGATGAGTTAGTCATTATCTTCTTGTAACACTTCCATGCTAATGTGGGCTTAAAAACAACTATGACAATTTGATAAAATGTGCCCAAGAACACAATGAACATATTAATGACTACATCATTTGCTTCCAATCTTTATGTAACTTAAACTAAAGCATCAACTAGATGATAAAGAGTTACAATCCATATTTCTTAAGGGACTCCTCCCTCCCATCAAAGATAGTGTCTACTTGAATAGATTTTCTTCCTTTATCGATTTGTGTGCACATGGTATGGAAATTTGAATTTAAATTGTTAGAATCTAATGGTTTGAAGTATGGGTCCTCCCATTCCTCTTCAACATATCCATACCCTTAAAATTTTCAAAATAATAAAACCTTTCAAAAATGGAATGACATGAAGGAATCTAAACCTAGTGCCAACCAAGTGGCTACTACTTCATATACTATATCTATCAAACTTGAAGGGCCTAGAAAAATTACAAATCTTAGTGAATGATTGGAAAATATTCTTCTAGTGTTTCTCACTAATAAATTGATCACTCTTCCTTCCATCCATCCATTGAACCACTATAGAGGATTATCTAAGGGTTATAATGCCAATGCTTTCTATAACTTCCATAGATTTAATAGACACCACATTTAAATTTGTATGGCACTAAAGCATAAAATCCAAGATCTCATTAATAACAATGTTAAACATATTGATATTAATAATGATGAGGAAAATCATTTGGTTCTTCCACCAAATCAAAATTTACAAATTTATACATCATTTTCCATTAAATACATAGTCTAACAATATTGAATATTAAAAGGTGCTTGAACATCCTATGGCATATAGATATTGAGCATGTTGGTTCCACTTTCCATAGTCCTATATAAACATTTGTGGGTGTGAATCATAATATTTCTCTTCCTTATGTTCCTTGAATTCTTTCATTTTATGAGAAAGAGATACCCAACAACAACTATTATGATCCTCTTTATTTTCAAGGTTTCATACATGACTGTGAATGGACCAAGGCATCTTCATTGATCCAACCAACCAGTATAATAAATATAGAATAATTTCTATATGATTGTAATTTAGCATAATATAACTATACACATCCTAGTGTATCATTGAAGATTACCAATGGCATACGTGAAAACACTTTGGGAAGTATTATCTTACCTCTCCAAGTGGGCCTTAAGGAAGTGTATGTATTGTTCCATATCATTTCTTCATCAGTTATATTCTCTATGCTACTTGGAAGACGTTGGTTGGAGAAATAAAGGTTGTACCCTCTATGGTGCATCAATGTTTGAAATATGTTTATGGAGATAGAATTATAAAAGTGAAGTGAGATACATACATCTCTGAGTCAAGTCACTACACACTTGAGATTTATGTTGAAACTCTAATGGGTATTTCCTATTGATGCAAGGGTAAGGGACATCAAATTGAAGCTCCCTATGAGTGAAAAGATAAAGTTCATCAACTATATCAAATGAATTTAGAACTATGTCACTTGGAAGACCTTGGTTTGAGCAACTAAATGTTGTAACCTCTATGGTATGTCAATGTTTGAAATATGTTTATGGAGATAGAATTGTAAAAGTGAAGCAAGATACATATGTACCCATCTTTGATTCAAGTCATTGCACACTTTGCATTTATGTTGAAACTCTCAAGGACATTTTCTATCATTACAAGGGTTTAAGTAACATCAAATTGAAGCACCTTATGAATGAAAAGATATAGTTCATCAACTATATAAATTGCATTTACAAAGAAAGAATCAAGAGAAAATGGAAAGGCAAAATAAAGAACCAATGAAGCCCTCTTTATTGCATCCTAAGGCACATCCGGAACAAAATCCAACTTACAACACTTGTCCTCCACAACAAGTAAAACAAGAGAAAGATAGTTCTATTCCTCCATATGTAACAAAGAAAGTAAGGTTCCATACTTATCATAAGAAGCCATAAAATAAGGTCCAGTTTGATGATATTGTTATTACATCTTCCAAAGATACTGCCTTTGAGTGGGTTCCAAAGAATACTGAAACTATTCCAATAGCACAAGTGGAGCCTGTTCAACACGTACAATAGCAATTGTTTACAAAAGGTCCATCTTCCATTCTACATATATCAAGTACTATTACAAAGAGTGAAATATCATGTATCATGATGAAATTCAGATAATTGAAGGTGGCTACAAACCACATAATTGGGATGAGGATGATCTATCTAACATTGTTGGATGAGAGTTGATGCTTTCATGTTAGACACATACATATCTATATATACTTACACTATTTTTATGACATTTCCCACTTGGAGGCATATCTTTATGGCATTGGCCAAGTGCCATTCTACTATATTGATGATATAATTCCATATTTTTTTATATGATTCCAATTATTATGATTATTCTTATTGACCATGTGTGCTTTACTGGCATGATCTTTTTCTATGATTATTATAGGGTCTTCTATGACTACAAAGCTCGCATCTTATGATTCTTAAGTTCCATGATGGTTATTACTTTTCTAAACAAGATTATATCATGATGACATCTAACACTCCTTTGTGATTATAGGATCATCCATGGCTATTACACTTAGTTTCTACAAGCTTACACTAATCCACGATCACCATTTCCTATGATTCACATGATTATCTCTAGAATTTTGATCACATGTATTGCTAATTATTATCTTTTACATGATTATAGGATCATTTATGGCTCTTACACTTATCTTCTACCAAGTTTACACTTTCAATTTTCTCATGTTATACTTATCATGTTTATATTTTATGCTCACATGATTATGATATTTATGATTTTCAAGATGACATCTCAACTTTGCCTTGATTTTGTAGGATACCTTTACCTAGAATTTCATAAATCTTATCTCTTGCACTACTAGGGGTACTATTGAGGGAATATTCTTAATTATAATTTATGGTTCTTTTATGAGAATAACTTACTACCATTTTGGTGTTATTTGACACTATCATTTTCATAATCATTGACCTTTATTAGGTTTATCTTGTTCTAACTATATTATCCACTCAAGCCTCCAATCTATTTGCATCCTTCAAATGCGACTAATTGGAGGGGGAAATGTGAGATAACTAGCAAGCCTCTTATCTAAGCATGTTGGCAAGATTTCCACATGAATCAAAGCTATCCATGGATAGTAACACATCTCTTTAGGTGGTCCATGGCACTACCTAGCCACCTTGTTACTTCAAAGGAAATATCTCTAACACTACCTTTCTTTTTCTTTTTCTTTTTATTGTGGAAAACACATTACTATTTTAAATCTTATTCGAAGTAACTCCTTGTTTTCATTTCTATTTTGCAAGTTTTTCAAGATAAAGCATTTAGTTCAAGGGAATAAGTACCAAGATAGAATCTACTTCCATATTTGTTAATTTGATGGGTGTTTGTGCATTTTCTTTCTTATTGGTTGCTTGTATAATTTACTTTGACATGCATTCTCATGATAACTCATGTACACATCAAAGTGGAGGCAAAATGTAATGGTAAAAATTGTATATATGCACCCAAGTTTTCCCTTAAGTTTTGGTCCCAGTGTGATTAGAGTGAACTATATGCAATAACAAGCATACAAATGGCATGTTTTAGCTAAGAGTGGGCACACAACTAGAACCTTATCTGTCATTATCTACATGTTTTCCCAATGACAGGTCCTAATCATTAGTTTTGCCCATTTTTTGCCCTAGGTTAGATCTACACTCATGCAAATGATCAAAGATCACTTTTGCACTCACATAAATCGCCACTTTGCTTTTAAATTTCTAATTCTAATTTTGGGGGTGACTTGACCTATCCTTATCACCATTGTGTGCTACTCAAGGTAGGAAAGCATTCCATTTGTGACTCTTAGTGCTGTTATTTTAGGTGTAGCCCTAGTTCATTTTACATCTTTGGGACACATCAAAACATATCTAGATTCCTTGCATCCAAGAGCTATCACTCACTACTTGCATGCATTATCAAGAGCATCTTATTAGAATATCTACATTGCATGAGCATCTATGGTATTTTGTATGTTTAAGAGTGTTGCCATCGATCATTTATCTAGTTATTAAATTAGTATCCTTGCATAGTTTGACACAAGGGAAGAAAATATCCTTTCCATGTGCAAATGAACAAGCATAATAACCAAATTTATGCAAGAACAAACTAAGAACATCAAGGTGAACTAAAACTAACATTCTAAAAATTAGTAGAGATCAAATCTACATGAACTATTTAGATTTGTGCTTCAAATCAGATCCATACTTGTGAGATCAAATCAATAGTCACATAAGTGATCCATAGTGACAGACAAGTCATTCATTAATTTTAGAGAATTTTTAGGGCATCATTGATCTAGCTAAGTACTTTCATTGTCTTATCCATTTCCTTAGTACATTTAATTGATTACATCATCACAACATTTTTTATATTGAAAAAAATGTGAATTACATTGGATAAGGTGCAGTCAACAACTACTAGGAAAGAATACAAACATCATCACAAAAGCCTACATAAAAAAATAAAACCACAGTAATCATGTTGAAACAATAGCTAGAACCAATATAAATTACAATAGTATAACACATTACAATAAAAAAATGTCATAGAATGTCCCAAAAGACACCAAAGCTAAGAGGAACCACTACTAGAAGTCCAAACTCCCCTGCACAATATAAACCTCTGAACAAACAACTTGCATGAATAGGTAATAGGGCATCAAATAACAGACCCCTGTCAATCAAATCAAACCCTGTACATAAGGAATATGTCCCAACCAAAAAGCCACAAGGCAACCAACATGAAGATTGAATCAATCCATCCATCTGAGGACTCTTCTTGATGAACTAAACTCATGAAGCACATATTAGGAAGTTATGAAATTTTGGCTTTGATTTGACTGAGCTAGAGGGCACTCATCACATTTTTCTTTGATAAACCCTATATCTTGAGATAAGACAGGAGATTTCTCTTCAAATACCTTGTAGCTCCAGCATCCAAACCTGCAAACTTCCTATAGCATATATCCACCCATTGGTAGCTAGAAACCAAGAAGAGCCAACAAATAGTCTAATTACACCATCAATGACTACATTGACAAGTTGGCCCTATAGAATAATGAAAAAGCACAAGAAGGTACTTTCATAACTATGGCCAATGTAGGATTTGACCCTGAAAAGCCACCAAAAACAAAACTAAAAATGTTATGAAGACAACCAAGACCAATGTCACCAAGTACAAAGTAGCATCAAAAGAAGCACCAAAACCAAGAACTTGTCATAAATAAAAAGCTAGGCCTTCAAGCCAGGGCAAAAAATGTTGGAGATAAGACCATTCTATCCCTGAAACCATACCTAATTAATCTGGCAATCTCAGAAACCTTTCCAAATGATTTGTGCTCAAGGCTCTCATGTTTGCAAGTTGTAAAATTTGAGATTTGGTTTTATTGAGTTGATAAACAATATTCATATTATTCTTAGATAAACCCTGCAACTATGAAAACAAAGGTGCGATCCACAATATGATATTAGAGTAATGCCACATAATTATTGTTTCTGGATGAAAGTTAACATTAGAGAATACTACTAAACATCTAGTTTTCCATAAATGAAATAAAATACCCTATCTGATAGAATCAATTATCAAATTATTATGTAAACCAAATCCCAATAAAGTTTCCTTCCAATTTAATTGAAGTTCAAATATAGCAGGAAAATTTTTAAACACAACAGACCATTACTTTTTAACAAACGAGCATTCCCAAAAAATATACTTCAAATTTTATTTGCAGTCACAAAAGGGACACTTAACATGCTGGACTAAAATACATTTCCACCTATCTTCCACAAGTAGCTTGTAATGTAAGATCTTCAACACCATGATCTTATCGTCCTCATCAACTTTAGATTTCTATATTTGAGCACTTAATTTAATCCAAGATTTGTTCTTAAATTTACACTTCCACTTTTGATTCTGTCATGGATTAACTTCCATACAAGGAAGTAAGGAAAGATAAATTTTCTTTGATGGGAAGTGACTAAAATGATCATTAGAAAGCCAACTCCAATCCTTTAAAAAGCTACACTGAACCAAAGTACATATCTTCATTATTAAATCTTCTGAGACAAATGATTGAACAAAAATAAGAAACCTTTTAAACTTCTTATTAAGAAGAAAGAGTTCCATAATAACAAACCACAGGGACTAACTCAATGAATTAAAATCCTAAAGATCACTAAATTGACGAACACATTTTTTGAATAACAAATAGGTTTGATTGGGAAAACTAATAGTGAAAGGCTATCCATGGTACCGTACATGTTTATTCCACCAAATAGATGAAGTGACAAAACTGAGACCATGCTGTAATGACTCCTTCCATTTAAGGAAATGATAGACCTTATGCCATGTCTTCCAAATTGATTGTAAGGATGGAGATGCCTTAATATGAAAGAAAGGTGCAAGGAGTATCTTATCTAACCACATGACAACGTTCCATTTACCTTTAACAGAAGCAGATTTTAATCTATGTCATACCAAGATTTTCCATGGCTCTTCGTCTTTAGCTATTCTGACAATCCATTTAGCTGCTAAACATATCCCTTTAATTTTGGGATCTATCACACCCAATCCTCCTTTCCCTCTAGGTTGGGTACAATGAGACCATGAGGTGTATTTGAAACCAAAATTGCCATCCCACTTGGACTAAATAAATTGACAAGAGAGCTTAATTAAATCATCATACCCTTTGTTTGAGGCATCCAACATGAAGAAAAGTACACATGAGATGCAAGAAAAATTCTATTTATATCTTGAATTATGCCCACTAATGAAAGAAACTTATTGCCTCAATTAAAGAATTTATTTTTGAGTTTATTAAGAAACCACTTCCACATCTCATGAAAAGAGACACCCAACCCAAATGGAATGCCGCAATATCTAGTTATTTCACCATGTTTAATTTGTTTCCATTCACTAGGGAATCAAACCAATTTGAATCATTAGAAACTCTATTTTCTCATGAGCTAATTGGGAACCTAACAACATTTAGTCTACGGTAGATTCTAAATATTAATATTATTTATTATGCTAAGAGATGTAACTACAATGTGTTAGTGTAAAAAGAGATATTACCTAGCTAGTCATTCCTAGGTCCTCTTCACACTAGTTACTTTAGCTTACTTAGGTAGTAGTTATGTCATTTAATATTTTGCTTGCATTAGTTAGTTGAGTCTATATGCATTCAATAATGTATAACTATGTGCATTTAATAGTTTTGCACTAGTTGTTGTTGATAACTGAGAGGGGGGGGTGAATCAGTTATCCTAATTATTTCCCTTATTGAACTTTCCTTTTAATTGATGCAGCATAAAATCAAACATAAAAACATTAACCATGAAATAAGAAACATATGACACAGTATTTTTGACGTGGAAACCCTGTTAAGGGAGAAAACCACGGGGTGATTAACCCAAGAATTATTCTCTGTTAGAAGAATAGGAAGTTACAAAAATGGCACTTGCCAATTAGGGCTCACTGCCCGAGCACACTGCTCACAAGAGGCCCACTGCCTACAAGAAGACACACTATCTACAAAGTGATGAGAATCACAGTCTTGAACTGATTGGAAGCATCTGTATATGCTGGAGTTCAGTTCCGGTTAGGCTCAGTACACTGATCTGCTACACTTCATCTTTCCTCTGTTCTTTATTCTGCTATCTTTCACATACCGGATCCTTTTTGCTACCTCTGCTCTTATCTGGACTTATTCGCATATTTCTCCATACCATCACACACTTCACAACTAAATCCATCCTCTATATATATCCGCACAAGTAATTTCATCACCTTTCTAGTCGGCATCCGGAACAGTCTAGTTTCTTACAAGCTCTCATTCTGTCGGCTGAATCCTTCCTCACCAAGCAATGCGGATCAAGCATATACTTGCAGATATCATTAATCATGTCGGCCAAACATGATTCATGCCTTCACAACCTCTGTCATCAACAGTAACACATCCGGAAAGCAGTCTGATACTCTGCCAGTCAGTTCTTCCTCTGTTTTCACTGTCTCTCAGGAATCCGGTACTCAACCATTCATATCTTTTTCCTTGTCCATCACCGGAGGCTAAATCCTTGGAATATACCACTCAAGGTAGTCCTCTTGACTTCCCCAAATCCGCACTGCACCAAGACACTTCCTCTGAGAGATCCGGACCAATCTGTCGGACCTTGCCACATGCTCTGTTCTTCTTCACCGGACCACAACATTCTTTATTCTGACTTCCGGTAGAGACACATTATGACTTGCGGATATGTGGGATGACCTTTGTTGCCATCAATGACAACAACCATGAATCCATATAGTGTCTCTTGCCAACAATCTCCCCCTTTGGCATTGATGGCAACACTTAGTGAAAAATGACTAAGTGTTTTCACTATGCTCCCCCTTTGCTGATGCTCTGTCTTTATATACAATTTCCGGAACTCCCCCTTAGTTGGATTCCTCATTTTTCACTGCTCCTCACTCCCCCTTTGACATCAATGGCAAAGGGTGGGGTCCGCACACCAAAAAAAAATTTCTATACATAGCCGCATATTTACATACTCACATATACTAAAGAATGTCTGCAAAGGATGTTTGCAATTGAATCATTTCTGTAGCCCAACTTTGCTTCATTCTGTCCAAAATTGAAATGTGACCACTTAACAAAAATGCAAACGCTTCTGCCCGCTTGAGATCTGTCAGATCTTTTGTTTGGGCGGTGGTCTGAGCATCACTGATGGCCTCATGCATAGTTTCCAACTTAGGGATTATAATCCTTCTAAGTTCTCCCATCCGGTTAGTGATGTTCTTTCTTTCCTTCTCAAGATTCTTTATTTCATTCAAGACTGCAATAGTCTGACATTCTTGATTTATTATAGAGGAAGAGAGAGGATCAAAACTTTGAGATAAGCTTTGTAGCTTATCCTGTTCCTCTTTTATTTTCTTGTCAAATGCTGCTGTTGCCTTTGACCAGGATATACAAAATTTATAGATGTCACCTCCATCCTTAAGAGCATTCTCTAAGCTCTTTATTCCAATGCTTACAATCTTCCTATCTTTAGAGATTAATTCTAATATTTCTGAAAATCTCTTATCCAAAAATTCCTTCCGGACCTTTTCTTCAGCTGATTTTTCTAGAGAATCAAAATGTGTATCAATACTGCTGACTAAGGTTTTTAGATTACCGGAAGTGGAGGCTGTCGGATCTATCTGGATTGATGGCATGATTTTTACAAGTACTCCGGAAGCAGCCTCTATCAACTCACAGTCTTCCATATGAGACTTCAGGAGCTTTTCATTTGCCTTGGCATTTGCAAATGAAGCTATCTTCATTGTTTGTACCGGAGAGAGAGAGTCAAAATCAAATGGGCCTTTTAGAAGCTCCGGTTCATCAATCTCTAAAGTTTCTTTACTCAAAAATTGTTGAACAGTTTGTGCAGTGTCTCTTGCCGGAGACAGATGTTTCTTTTCTTCTGCAGTCTTAGAACTGTCAACCTCTTTGTCTTTCACCACTGCTTCCTTCTCCTGTAATTGCTCTTCTTCTTTGGATCCGGAGACTGTAGGGGAAACCGGAGGAGAGATGTTAGCTTGTTCATGGGCCACTTCTTCTGGAGCAGAGGGTCCCAAGTCCTCAGCTGTTTCTGTACCTAAATCCTCTACAACAGGAAGATTGAACCTTTTGAAGGCCTTCCGGAGGATCTCTTCTGTTTCTTGGGCCACTTTGTCAGTCTCACCAAGCATGAGTTGATTCATCCTGGCTTTGCTTCTGAACTCATCTTTGCAGTCCTTGAAGATAATGTTCATTGTCTTGGGATCAATTTGAGGATATAGCTGAATAGCTATCTGCTCCCGGATCTCAAGATCTTTAGCATGAGCATTATTCTTTCTTACTTCCAATTCCTTTTCTAGGCTTTTAGGAATAAGAGATATTATTTCAATGAAAGCCTTATTATATATGTTAAGATATTTTACTGTGGCCTCCTGCAGAGTCTTTTGGTCGGCCTCACTGAAGTCATCATATGATTCAGTCATTGGTTGAAGGTTTCCATCCACCATGACCGACTTGATTATGCTCTCTAGAGACAGAGTGGGCTTTTCAACAGATCCTTCTGCCATTTTCATCCTTGTCTTGGCCTGTGGAGGGCTTACCAGATCCTTTCTTCTTCTGTTTCTTTATTTCTCTTACTCCCTCATCTGATTCTGTTTCCTCTTCATCCTTTTGGCTTCCATAAGCCCTTGTGGCTTTTGTCTTGGATCTCTTACCGGATGCCTGAGCTTCCGGTTTTGAACTTTTGGTTGTGGGAGGTGCAGATCTCTTTGATGATCTGGTCCGAGTGGGAGCTTCAACCGGAGCACTTTCTTTACTTTTCTCTTCTTCCTCAGCCTTCCTCCTCTTTTCCCGGCTGGCATCAAGTGCCTCCTTTGAGATGCCTAGGCCTTGAGCAATGTGCTCTACTTCTTTTCTCACCTTTCTTTTAATCTCAGGTTCCGTGAGTTCTACATGTATTTTTACACTCAGCTCCTCAAAGGTTCCAAACCTTTCTGCCTTAGGATCTTTGGGCTAACTTAGCATGTGTTGAACATGCAGCTCCACTATCTGTTCATCCACTTCATACCCCATGGGCATGATCCAGACAGTCCTTGGCTCTACTGCCTCCATTAGGCACTGATCAGTGTCAACCATAAAGCACACTGAGTCTTTGTATTTTTCAACAAGAGACTGGGGAATTCTCTCTCTTGCTTGCATCATGCTCTGAAAGTTTTTGAAGTATCCCCATAGAGCTGAATTTCTCGCTTTTGCATCCCCAAGTCCATGCAAGTAGTCTCTTATCTGGACTGCAACAGGTTTGTCATTCTGCCATACCCATCCACTTGTTCCGGGTAGCTCATTCATGAAGTAGAAGAATAGACATACAATAAGAGTACCAAACTTAAAGGAATTCTTCTTATCCTTCTTGATTTTCTGTATATTTTCCATTAATTGGCTTAGCAGTAGTTCGCAGAGATCATAATCTGCATTCTTTCTTAGCATTTCATAGGCAGTGTATACTGCAGTTCCGGATACAGAATTCTCCCTGCTGGAGTGATAGATCTTGTATCCTATTATCATTGATGCATATTTGATATCCGGATCCGAGATATCTTCAATGGTCATTGCCCTCTTATCAAATTTTGATCCGGTGGCCTCAATTACAATGTTGTTCTTGACAGATTTGAGGATAGGTACCCCTCCGGAAGAGTATAGACCAGTTACTGCTCTAATTGCCTCTTTTGTGATCTTGCAGGGTCTATCTAGCCATAGAAAGTTGTCATGCATCCTGCTCAGTACATACCGGACCCATTCATCTTCTTCAAAGCAGGGGAAATGAATAAATTGCTCAAATTGTTTCTTCTGGATATCCTTATACTCTGGTTTAAGCTCAAAAGCATTGTCTATCAGTTGCTTGTGATAGAGGTCTCTTAATTTGAATTCCCCAAATTCCTCAATGTTTGCATGTATGTAAACCCTAATGTCTTCGGTATGTAAAACTCCGTGAGGAACACTAGAGAAGGCTCCTAGTGGATCTACCTCCAATGATTTGTAGGGATGTTTCTTGAATGAGGGGCGAGGTCTATCAGAGATCTTAACTATGTTTGGAGTAGCCATTCTTCAAAGATTTGCAGTGAGGTAATGAAAAACGGAGAATACCTTATGCGCCTTCGGTTTGCACGGAGTGGTTGGATTGATTTCTTTATGCAATAACTTCGGCAGGAGATCCTTGGTGTGCTTGATGAACCTTGTTGTAGAGCTCCGCTTTTCGCTTCTTCTCGAGTGCAGAATGAGCAAATGACCTTTGAGAAATCCCTTAAATTGCTCCGCGAACCCTAATATCTGTCTGCAATAAATGCTTCACCTACATCATTCCGGTTTGCCTTGTCTGGATAGTTTGGAGTATCCCGGATTAGTCCTGATCTGTGGATATCATCCGGATCTTTCAATCATGAATGAATCGAGGTAACATATTGCAAGAACATCCCAAACACTTTGTCCAATCCGCAGAACAAGATAGTGCATTTCTGGATCTTTCCGGACCTTTTTGTAATCCTTTATCATACCGGAGCATCTCCCTGAACAGGTCTTATTTGATCGATCACAGCTTCTTCATAACTCCATGCGGACCTCTGAAAACTTGACTGAAGTATCTCAAGACTCATATCTACAAACCCTTTGATCCGCATCTTGTGCCACATCCGGCACCACTTGTTTGGCTGGGGGAACAAGATTTTCTTTGAGTCTCCCCCTGAGCCTGAGCTCACTTTTTAATTTCCGGAAGAGATATCAGCACCAGAGTCTGGTGCGGATCCAACCTCTACATTCTCTGAACTTTTCTTCACCCAAATCTTGCTCATCTGATTCCTAACCTCATCCGCATTCATCTTTTGTTTACCCTTGTCTTGATTCTGATTATACACCGGACCTCTTTTGTCCTGATTCTTGTTTCTGCAGACTTTAGCATTATGACCGGACCTATTGCAGATTTGGCAAATAACATTTCTTTGCATATTTGACTGATATCCTCTTGATCTGCATTGATTAGCAATATGACCTACTCTATTGCATGTGAAGCGTCTACCTTTGAATGATTTGTTTACTTGCATAATTCTGCATTCATGGGATTTGTGTCCATACCTTTTGCAGTTGAAGCACTGTCCGGAGAAGGATGAATTAATCTGATTCATTCTCATTCTGCACTGATTAGCTTTGTGACCAAAGTGGTTGCAGCTGTGGCAGTATCCATTGAAGGATGGATATCTTTGAGCATTTGGCTGTCTTACCGGAGGTCTTCTAGGCCTGCTCCTTGGATTTTCTGATCCAAGATTCTTCTGACCGGATCCGGAGCTTTCTCCTTTCTCATATCCCAAACCATACTTGTCATCTGTCCTCTTTTGACTTCCAAGAAGAACTTCAAGTTGAGCAGAACTTATCTTGAATTTCTCTTTATATTCATTTGCTGTTTGAAGGTCTCTTTTGAGAGAGGCAATTTGATCCTCAAGTTTTCCTTCATTATCTTTGGCATCTTCAAGATCAGATTCAAGATGTCTGATAATCCTGTCCATCTGGTGGCATTCTTCTGATTTTTCTTTAAGAGATTGTCTTAGATTGTCTTCAGTCTTTCTTTTTTCTTCAATCTCTTGAGTAAACTTTATAGTTCCTGATTCCATTTCATGTCTTAACATAATGACTTCTTTTGATAACTTTTCACATAACTTGGTTTGCTCAGTCAATTCTTCATTTGTATTGCTTTCTTCACTTTGTCTTGCCAACTGTTGAAGCAGCTCCTTTCTCTTTTTCATAGAGAGACTTAATTTGTCTTTTAATTCTCTCATGAATTCATCAGCCTGTTTGAGTCTTTCATTTAATTCACTAACTTCAGAATTCGACTGTTCAAGATCCTCAAGAGCAGTCTTGAGTTGCTCCCTTAAACCATATGCATCCATTTGAAATCCCAGATCTTCCTCAAGCTGTTAGGCTCTATTAGGAGGAACTTAGCTCTGATACCAATTGTTGATAACTGAGAGGGGGGGTGAATCAGTTATCCTAATTATTTCCCTTATTGAACTTTCCTTTTAATTGATGCAGCATAAAATCAAACATAAAAACATTAACCATGAAATAAGAAACATATGACACAGTATTTTTGACATGGAAACCCTGTTAAGGGAGAAAACCACGGGGTGATTAACCCAAGAATTATTCTCTGTTAGAAGAATAGGAAGTTACAAAAATGGCACTTGCCAATTAGGGCTCACTGCCCGAGCACACTGCTCACAAGAGGCCCACTGCCTACAAGAAGACACACTGTCTACAAAGTGATGAGAATCACAGTCTTGAACTGATTGGAAGCATCTGTATATGCTAGAGTTCAGTTCCGGTTAGGCTCAGTACACTGATCTGCTGCACTTCATCTTTCCTCTGTTCTTTATTCTGCTATCTTTCACATACCGGATCCTTTTTGCTACCTCTGCTCTTATCTGGACTTATTCGCATATTTCTCCATACCATCACACACTTCACAACTAAATCCATCCTCTATATATATCCGCACAAGTAATTTCATCACCTTTCTAGTCGGCATCCGGAACAGTCTAGTTTCTTACAAGCTCTCATTCTGTCGGCTGAATCCTTCCTCACCAAGCAATGCGGATCAAGCATATACTTGTAGATATCATTAATCATGTCGGCCAAACATGATTCATGCCTTCACAACCTCTGTCATCAACAGTAACACATCCGGAAAGCAGTCTGATACTCTGCCAGTCAGTTCTTCCTCTGTTTTCACTGTCTCTCAGGAATCCGGTACTCAACCATTCATATCTTTTTCTTTGTCCATCACCGGAGGCTAAATCCTTGGAATATACCACTCAAGGTAGTCCTCTTGACTTCCCCAAATCCGCACTGCACCAAGACACTTCCTCTGAGAGATCCAGACCAATCTGTCGGACCTTGCCACATGCTCTGTTCTTCTTCACCGGACCACAACATTCTTTATTCTGACTTCCGGTAGAGACACATTATGACTTGCGGATATGTGGGATGACCTTTGTTGCCATCAATGACAACAACCATGAATCCATATAGTGTCTCTTGCCAACAGTTGTCTCATGTCATAGCATTAAGACACTTTCCATATTACAAGTGGTCTTATATGCATTTATTTATTATTGGTGTCTAGGTGCATTAATCTAGTTAGTTGTTCCACTTGAGTCTCACCTCTCACCTTGCCTATATAAAGGAGGTCTCCCATTATACAAATCAATCAAGTTGTAGTCAAGCTTTGCATCCTGTAAATGTTATGCATCATTATTCTTTGCAATATTGTTTTTTCTCTCTTGTTGTGGATTAAATTGATTGCAGGCGATCCTAGGAGTGCTTGAGTCCATTATCGACTCTTACACAATGATAGCAAGGGGACAACTATTTACATGTCAAATTAGCAATTAATAATTAATTATAATATTTATAATATAATGTATTCAAATATTTAAATTATATCTTTTACATTATGTTATATTTTAATTAATTTTTAATATAAAAGATATAATTTAAATACAATATTTGTATAAATATTAATTATAATTGATATGGTGGAGTGTAATGACATGAGCGTGTTACCAAAAACTATTAAAGAGCCAACATACAAAAAATAATAAAAACTAAAATGCAACCAATCTATATTATAAAATGAAATAAAATATAGATAATTATAAAAATAACTTTTAAGAAAATAAATAATTACTTCAAAAATATTACTCACTAATTTATTTATAAACTATAAACTATATAACTTATATTATAATTTTATAATTCTAAATAATATTTTTTAGTTAACAAAAAAATTTAATTAAATTCATAAAATTATAAAACTAATAAAATAAATAAACTTATAAAATTAATACAATTACAAAATAAAAATAATAAATTAATAAATTTTTAAAAAAATAACATTATGAAATTAATAAAATTTAAATTTACAAAATTATTAAAACTAGCATACCTATCTTTAGAAAAATCTATGTAAAAGATCTGAGAGATATCATTCTGGGGGCGCCTATTTTTAAGTGGATCTATGATTTAAATGAAATAGGCGCCTCGAGAATGATATCTCTCCATGTCTTTTACATAGATTTTTCTAAAGATAGGTATCCTAGTATTAATTTAATTATAATTATTTAATATAATAAAATAATTAATAATATATAAATAAAAATAATTTATATATAAATTAATATTATATTAATTATATTTCACATCTTTTAAATCAAGTATTTAAGATATCTATACTAATTTATTTACCATCAACTTACATGAAAGGAATTTCATTTTCCCTCTTAAATTAAGTTTTGGAGAGTTTTTTATTATCTTTTTCACTATAACTCCTTTAATATTTTTTTGTGTTGAATAAGGTTGAATTATAATATAGAATAAGCAAGGCACAAAGATTGCAAGGAATCAAAGAACTACAAAATATCTTTACAAGGACGATAAAGATAACATGTGAGAAAAATATTCTATATACTTTTAGAGATCTAAAAGGAGATTGGTACTACTAATACCCACATCATAGAAAATTGATTGGTGAGAGGCATTGAAAAATCTCATTTACCAACAATTTGTATCTCAAATATCTTCACTTCCTATATACTTTTAGAGATCTAAGAGGAGATTGGTACTACTAATACCCACATCATTGAAAATTGATTATGAGAGGCGTTAAAAAAAATCATTTACCAACAATTTGTGTCTCAAATATCTTCACTTTGAGGATTGTGTTTCGTATGTTTAAGTGACTTTTTGTTTGAAAAAAACTATATATATTAATTAAGTTAAATAAATATAGCATATCCTCAAACACATCTCAAAAAAATTATCCTCAAAAAATATCCCATCTCAAAAATTGAACAAATCTGTTAAACGGAAAAATAAAGTAAAAACAATGTTTGGGTAATGCTTAAATGACTTTCTTTTCCATTAAAAAAAACATATATGTCAATCAAGACAAACAAATACCCCCTGTCCTCCAAAATGGATGGAATGGCATAAGGCCCCAAAAATTGAACAAATGGCCAATGGAATGGCATCACATCTCGAAAAAATTATCCTAAAAAGACATCACATCTCAAAAATTGAACATATCTATTAAACTGAAAAATAAAGTAAAAACAATGTTTAGGTATGTTTAAATGACTTTCTTTTCCATTAAAAAAGTTATATATATTAATCAAGAAGACAAACGAATACACCCTGTCCTCCAAAAATGGATGGAATGGCATCACGTCCCAAAAAATGAACAAATCTATGAAACCAAAAATATAAAAACAAAATATCACTTAACCCAAAAAAAAAAATTCCAAAAAGAAATATAACTTTATTTTAAAAGAAGGGCATTGCTAAGTGTAAGGCCCCAACATCATAAGGGTTGAGTCCATAATTGTGGTCCAGACGGCTTTAGCGGAATGGATTGTAGTCTCGTATTAAATAACTAGCACTTGCACCCATAGGAGGTTCAATGAATACGCCAATAGGAACAACAAACGAATTTAGAAAATTTAGAAAATTGGAGTGAGGCAATTTTCTGAGCACTATAATACTCACGTATAAAAGTTTTTTGACTAACTAAACGATTTTGTGGGTTTGATATAAAACCCTCACCAAAACAGAGAAAATCTACGCCATCCCCA
Source organism: Cunninghamia lanceolata (assembly GCA_027924645.1). Classification (NCBI taxonomy): domain Eukaryota; kingdom Viridiplantae; phylum Streptophyta; class Pinopsida; order Cupressales; family Cupressaceae; genus Cunninghamia; species Cunninghamia lanceolata. Next base: position 1,590,952 of record BSBN01001318.1, on the reverse strand, counting down.
ATTCAAAAATTAAAAATAATTTAAAACAAACTTCAGCAATAACTAGGTATAAGCAACAAGGTAATGGTTGACTTGTTTATTTTTGAATTCCATTGGCATTCAAATTGTCCAAGACCTACCTACGTGGCATTACAAAATTTACAGCGTGCATTAAGCCTCCCTGCGGCCGCTGGAAACACACGTGATGTAATAATTTCAGTTGAACTTACCGAGATAGGAAGGAAGCCAATCAAAATCAGTGAAGAGGTTGGCGCTCTGTTCCAAGGAATGTACCCCACCGGTCCAAACTTCTCTACTCAATACCCACTCTAAAACTCACCTACCATCTAAAAATCTAATTCCAGACCGTAGACAAGCCAAAACTAGGCTTCAAATCAGCAGAGTTAAGAGTACAAGCATTTCAGTCACACACTATTGATAAAGAATTGACTTTGAGATGAACATAGTTGAAAATCCTGTGTCTAAATTGAAGGCCTCATGAAAAATGAAAAATGAGACAGACCCAGTTGGAAAAATCCCCTGTTTTAAAGTAAGCAGTAAGCAAGCATGCAAAAAATATAGTTTTCAAAAGGTCACAGTTGCAAAATCCTCTGTTCCAATTTAAGCCCACATGAAAAATGATTTCAGGATGGTACAATGTGAAAGTGCTTGTTTAAAATCATCCACCTCGAAAGCATTGGTATTTGATTAAGTCCATGGTGAAGAAGAACAGATTTTTAGAAACATTGGTATTTGATCAAGTTCATGGTGAAAAAGAAGCGATTTGTAGAAGAACTCGGTTATAAGACATTTTGGGTACGAGAGGATTTCAATTGAGAAGGATATCAGTCCGTCAATATTAAGACACAGTTCTTAGTTTTAGCATTTCAGTATAGAGTAAGCCTTCAAAATGCAGGTGCATATATCCCCTGGTATGAGAAGAATCACAATATCAATTTCAAGTGGTCTACTGGACTTGATGAAGATTAAGGTTGTAGGGCGCAAGTTCTCTTACAGAACTAAGTTGATTTGCATATTATTTCTGGCATTCTTGATGACATTTTTATTTGCTTTGATGGCACTTGTTACCCTGGAGGGTGTCAGCGACTGTTCTTCTTTCAGTAAGTCATGCTATCTGTTAAAAAAAGCAAATTTGGAAAATAGCGCTTCTAATCTCATATGCATTCTCCAGTTCCTTTTGTATTTTAGCATGAGTGGAGAATTATACTTTGCAAAAGCTGGTACATGTTGTGAAAACTACTTGTTTTGGATTGAATTGAAATTTTATGGGTCATGTCTAATTTCTTATGTTTTTCAAATAAATCTACTGGTAGTGTAGACGAGTTTGAGTTTCTAGGACGAAGGTTGAAGGTATAGGAATTGATGCCACTTGAAGCATTTGTTTCAGAGGCAAAGAACTGACCTGAAATTGGCATGGTTTATCCAGATTGTCTTGGGAGGAGATTGAGGCCAGGGTTCTTGAGGGACTCGTACAGTTCAGCTGTAAGTGATAGGTTTTGTTTTACATATAGGGATTCTTAGTAAATAAGTCACTATCTTCTTTTTTATTCTCTCTTTAAATGCATTCTTTGATGTGCAGTTGTTTCTTTCAGATGAGAGAGTGAGTAAATGATTTATTTTGCTAGGCCAACATTTTTTTGTATGTTACCATCTAAATTTTGTACAAAAAATACAATCAACTAGCTTTGATTCAAAATAGCTCAATGCCACAAACCCTGGAATCAGACAGTAGACAATTATGAGGTACCCAGAAAACTCCTCCAAACCAGTAACAACGCAAGTGTTAAACTCATCATCATACCCAGAGATCATTATTCAAATATAATACCATTTGGTCATACTTCTATTAACAATTTATATTCCCACAGCCGAGAGAGACCGTCATGTACCATACGAAGGAGCCAAAACAAGAAACATGGTACCACAGAGATGGAGCTTCTATTTTTCTTGTTGAATCTGATCGAAGTCCAGCTTCATTCCACAAAATTCCAGATAGCATGACCCAGCAAAATTGATGGATAGGTTTATGATGGTTTCAGAACCCATGTTATTATTCCCCTTCTCACAACTCCCTCTTTAAATCTACACAGATTACCTTGATAAGCTTCTCTGACTTTGATATAGTTATCCTCCAATATTTCAACTGTATAATTAGGGGTTTCAACAGTGATGATGTCCTCCTTCATGGTTGCCTTTTTCCCTTACCGTGGCAGTTCTCTTCTCCACACATTTCATGGCCAGCATATCCTTTAAACTTCTTTTCCAGCTTCCAGATGTCTCCCGTAACTTCTGGTGGTTACCGGCCATTCTATCAAATATTTAATGGCCCAGATCCACAGCTATCTTCTCGATGCTATGGTTCAAGTGCTACAATATTTTTTGCCCCTCTAAAATTGCTCTGTATCCTCAGGAAACTAGAAGCCAGAGTTCTTGTCTTTCAATTCTTCCCCCTTGAAACAGGATTCCTCCAACCAGTACTAATCTGGATCTCCTTTCATTCAAGGTTCTTCTATGCTCTATTCAGAAAGCTTTATGCTCATCTTCCTCCATTAGCTTTAGCAGCATTAGCTGAGAGGCAAAAGTTTGTAAGCCTTTTTCCATGGTCACCCTGTTTTATCCATACTACCTTGGCCATACCACAGAAAATCTCGGTATATCTCTTCCCAGAACGAGACAATTAACCAATCAAGTATCTATGTTCCTAATGTATAGCATCTGAAAATTGTAGAACTTGACCAAATAATCTGCTGACTAGAGTAACACCCATTCCATATGAATCCATGATAGAAGTTACATTATTCCCAATGAATACCTTCATGTTCTGTAGCCACTAGGTATCAAAAGCTTCATTCTGGAATTCTTGAAGCCACTAAAAATGCTGACACCACAGTCGAAGTACATGCCAAGCAAGTATGTATGTTGCTACTCAGAATCAATGTGTAGCATCCAAAAGTTGTAAAACTTGACCAAATAATCTGCTGACCAGAGAAACAACCATTCCATATGAATCCATGGTAGAAATTACATTATTCCCAATGAATACCTTAATATTCTGTAGCCACCAAGTATAAAAAACTTCATTCTGGAATTCCTAATGCCACTGAAAATGCCGACACCACAGTCCAAGTACATGGTCTCTAGGTACCACTACACAAAGGCAGTTAACTAGCATGCATTTCCCAGCAGCTCTACCTACTTATATTGATCAGTCTCAAATTTTTAGGCCTCTTGATCTCCCCAATCGTTTGTCCATGATTAAGGTGCATAGCCATGTTAGCTAGGTGGTCCACCACCTTATGAGATCATCTTATAACATAAGGATAAATAGGATTATTAAACCAAGGGTTAATATTATCATTATATTAGATCAAAGAATTTACTTTCCGATGCTTATTCTAAATACATATAGAAGGATTGATTATTTGGTAGTGTTTCCTGCAGTTAACAGTGTGGTATGTGTTGCTTGGCACAGAGAATAATTAAGGATATGTATGAAGTTTTTCAAGTAAGCAGGCAAGCACCACCAGAAGGGCTGTTAGTCCCAGATTCATATGCTGATCTTGTTGATGATCTAAAGTCAAATGGTTATGACATTAGAACATTTGCATTCAAGTTGAAAGCCATGGTATGCCTTCACATTTTTAAATTGTTATTTCTAGCGATTCTATTTCCATATGTTTTGTGACTATTTACTACTGCTATAATAGTTCAAGATTACAGGGTTCACTATCGTCTTCTGCTTTGTGACTTATTTCCTTAATGGTTCAAGACTATAGAGTTCATTATCATCTTAGAAGTACTTCAATTCAATGTAGAAAATAGACCGTAGGAAAGGTTCATTGAAAAGAATTTGTTATAACTTACGAGTCGTCTCATCAACCAGATAGTTCTTTTAAGATTTTATAGAAAATATTAACTGATGAATGTAAGGTGAAACATATCTATGATCTCAGTTTGGCTGAATGTGTGAACCACAACGCCTAACAATGACTGACTGGTATACAATTTTCAAGTCTTTGTCAAGTCTTTTTACCGATCAAATGGGTTACAGATTTTGACATCTGTGATCCTGATATTTATAAGACATTGGATATTATAAATATGACTTGTATGTACACACATGTAGGGCCTGATCAAGATCTTAGGAGCTATCCAGTAGATAACTCGGAATTGCTAGAACTGTGGTGTGTTAAAACACAAGCAATATTAAACAAGAATTCAGAAATAGGAGTACAATTAGAAATGACATGAAGGAAAGATATGGAACTGTAACAGAAATTTTATTAATTTGAATGTTCTGTACATGGCATTCTATCGAAAAAGATGAATGGTTGGTTACCTTCTTCTCTCTTCTTTTCTAACTACATACAATGTCACTAAATGGAAAGAACCATTATGAAAGATGAAGCAATTGCTTTTCCACATGTGACTCTTTGCCTTCTATTACTTATGGTTGAGTTGTGTCAAAATGTAATGGTTCAAATTTGGAAGCACAAAGGACCAGAACACACACATTGTTGGTACTTAGTAGTACCACGTATTATGAGTTAAGCTATCTAGTTTGGATCGTAGGTGATTAGGACCACAACAAATCCTTTCATGCATACTGCATGAGATTTGGGGTGCTCTAAATAGCATGATACTGTAAGGGAAATCACCTACTTTCCAAGCTCCATCTTATGTTTCTGCACTCGTTTTGGTGTTCATCCCCGTAGCATGTATTAGGATTCATTTTGTCTATTTCTGACTTAAACCAATCACTGATATGTTTTATGTTATGCCAAACTTATCTCCGTGCCTAGAATCACCACTAAAAGTCTTGGGTCAAAATTCAATATTGGAATAAAATGCATTCGGGTGTTGTTGTAAGACAAGCACCTAGATGCTAGAGTTCAAATCAACTCCAATTAAATCCAACCATTCACAAGACTTCAACTCAGCAGGTTGATTTTTGACTCAAACCCAAACTCGACACTCAGACATATCAAAGACTCAACAAAGACTTGGCAAATTGAAAAACCATGAAATATAGTTTTTTAAAGGATTTAAAGGTTTTACTATGCACCTTTCAATAAATCAACTTTAAAGACATAATAAACTTACCAATTGGAAGCTACTTTGATCACATACACAAGTATACATTGATCAGCTGCTGCATCAATATTCCAGCCAATCGCTATGTTTTGTGAGTGCACATTGTTTGTAGTTGAGGATTGGTGATTGTTGGAAGGCTTTTTCTGTGAGTTAACATCATTTTATGAAGTGGTTTCAGTTATAATCAATTGTTATTTTGTTGTTGATATTCATAAGTTGGATTATCAATGAGGCTTAATTAACCATCTATTCCAACCTGATCCTTATTTATCTCTGCCCAGATCTGAAGTAATAATTGCTTGATCTTTATTGCTGCACTTAGCTGATTTATGCTATGTTAATTCTCTAAATCTTATTGCTGTTCACAGTCACATAACCCTTCAATTCCAGTGTATATCTCATATTACAGTGAATTATTCTGTTGTTACAATCATCATATCAATCCGATGAGGGTCTCTAATGAATTTGCTTCATTAGATACTTGTCTGAAATACAGAGGGTTTAATTAATTCATTGTTATTTCAAGGGCTTCAAGTGGGTTTCCAGTATTGCTGCAATAACAGCCTGTTGGACAAACAGAATTGGGGTATTTAGTTGTATGCTGGACATTGATCATTGGCACTGCATGGTAATTCTGAAGTGAATTGCAAGTTTGTTGTTTGTTGATGAATTTGGAGCATTTGCAACTTAGACTGTTTGATCAATCCATTATCTTGGGAGAGTTGATTATACTCTGAAATTGGTTTATATCAGCTGCTCACACATAATTAGACTTGATGTATTTGACATATGTCATTCAATTCGACTGTTTGCAATACACTTGATGATAAGCTCCAGCATTTGTGGGTTTGTAATGCAATTTCCATCCATTTGTCATTTTGATCAGCAATCATATTTGATACATTGACACAAACAACTCAGATCTGTTATATATGTTGCATTTGATGGTGTACACTAGCATTATGAGAGTTTGCAATTATCACATTTGCTAATCAGCTAGGGTTTTGCATCTACATTGGTCATTTTATTAAGTTCCACCTTGCACATGTTTGATAAATTGTCTATTTCCTAGGGTTGTCCGATTGGGGACATTAAATCTGTGGGCCAATATGCCTTAATATTCAATATATGCAGAAATAGAATAAACCCTTAAGGTAGGGTACCACCATGCAATACTCCTTAAGGAAGAATCCACTCTATGCTATATCTCCAAGAGATCCCAATACATATCATGCTCTTCACACCCTTACAATGATATTCACCTTCTTTAAATAGACTTCCTCCTAATAACATAATGGAGGGGTAAACCACTAAACCTATGTAGGTCTCCTAATTACCTAATATAAGTCATGACCCAATGTAACTAACTTAAGGGATGTGTGCCACATGTTGGCATCTCCATCCACCTATATACATTATAATATCATATCCCTAGGTACATAACATGCCATCCCTCCATGACATATTTCGTCCTCAAAACATGAGAAGAAGCCAAATAGTAAGATTGCTACAAGTCATTACAAATATGATGCCATGTCCTATCATCCAACCATCCATAGGTGGTTTTAGCTTGATGGTACCTAGATCCCATCCTTGATCCACACTTCACTACAGCCATCTAATTCCATTCTTCATCATAGTATGTCCTCCTTTTCTACCATGAATAGCCATTACTTCTATGATGCCATTGATTTTTTTAATCGCTCCTTTGATTCTATCTAGATCCATGGTGACTGGCCTATTTATTCGATGTAGTATCATTTCTCCATGATTCTTGCCTCTCACAATGATGCGGATGTCTATATATTGTACCCTTCACTATCTCCATACCCTTCTTTGATTCTTCACCTTTTTTTGCCACTTGTTCTATTGGGTCATGATAGGAAATAACCTTTTCCTCTTTTTTCTTTACATCTTGCTCTTGTTGTTTGTTCTATAATTCTTCAAGCAATCTTCAGTAGATTCCTGAACTGCTCTAACTTTTTTCTTTCTACACCAAAGCTTCATGAACTTCTTTTGCACATTAATGTTTATTGTCCCCAAAGATTCTATCCAAGGATATCCAAGAACAATATTCAATCCATTCATATCCACAACATAAAAATTTGAATGCAAAACATATTTATCCATAGAGAGCTTCAAATCTTCAAAAAAATTAATATTCTTACCCTCTATTTGAATATTCTTGATTTTCTTTGCTTGTACCTATAGTTGTTTGGCTAATTTCATGTTGATGAAGTTATACTTGTTGCTAGGGTTTAGAGAAACAATAACCTTTGCCTTTTGGATACCTCCATGAAATTGAATGATTGAATCTTCCTTCCTTGGAGCTAAAATGCATGTAATTTTATCCTTCATCATCCTCTTCTCTTTCTTCTTCTTCTTCTCCTTCTCCTTTTTCTCCTTCTATTATTTCTTTTGGTGCCCATCTATCTAAGAAAGCTTGTTCTAGTTCATGCAAAGAGGAAATGTCATTATGCAATGGCACATACCATTCATTAGCTTCACCCTTTAAGTGTAAATAAAACCATTATTTCCATCTTTTAACTTGACCATAAACTCTTTTATATTGGTACCACCATTCTAATGCATCTCCACTTCCATCAAAAGTAGGACACCCATTGAAACTAGGGTTTTTTAAAAAAATCTTTCAATAGATCAGCTTTCTATCCACATCGTTGACACAACTTTGACCAAATTAATTCATGACGTCGTTGGCCTTAAATCCAAAAATACAAATAACAGAACCCTAATGAATTTTGATGAGCTTTCTAGAAATGTAAAAAAATTAGAAATTTTTTGTGATCTGCAGCCTGGAGAGCAAATTTGAAAAACATAAAATTGCAATAACTCACTCAAAATGATGATCAAAATCTGAAATGTGGACTGTAGCTTCCTTATTTGATCCTCCAGATCCAATAAAAAAATTATAGAAAAAGTCACAGTCATTTGGAAGAGATAGGCAAATCTTCAAAAATTAGGGTTTTGTCCTCACCTTTGCCCAAATTGTAGCTTTGATACCATTTGACAAGATCCACACATATAATAATGGAAATAATACAATGTAGAAGATATATCACATATCATACAAGAGATGTCCATGGCTAATATGCCCTAATATCCAATATATGCAGAAATAGAATAAACCCTTAAGGTAGGGTAACACCATACAATACTCCTTAAGGAAGAAGCCACTCCATACTATATCTCCAAGAGATCCCAAAGACATATCATATTATTCACACCCTACCTTCTTTATATACACCTCCTCATAACATAATGGAGGGGTAAACCACCAAACCCTGTAGGCCTCCTAGCTACCTAATATAATTCATGACCAAATATAACTAACTTAAGGGATGTGTGCCACATGCCAGCATCTCCATCCACCTATATGCATTATAATATCATATTCATAGGTACATATAAATCCCTTCTTTCGTCTTGGGGGGGGGGGGGGGGGGGTTGATCTATTTTGCATGTTAAAACCCAACAATCTAGGCACAAGTTTTCATATGCAAACAAACAAAAACACCAAAAAGTGCCATCCAACATGTTGCTTTGTAAACTATGTACACAAGTGGGCTGATACATCACATAAGGTGCAAATAGATCAGAGCCAAACAATCCTTCTATGCAAAGGAGTTGGCATGGAAACAATGAATCTGAAACATGAGTATAAGATGCCTGCAAACAATGCTGAAGATGTCACTATGACTATTTGGTCCATCCATCCATAAGAGAGATGGGTTGCGGGAGTTGATCCACTTCCTCTTATTCACAATTATTTGAGAGGAAGAAGCATTACATCGCCATAAAAGTTGGGTTGAAGGTGAATCCCAATAATTTTGAATGTGATTGCGACCTTACACCATGGTGTAAATACTCCATGTCTTCTTCAATTGAATAATATTTTGGTGTTGTTGTAAGAGACTCCAGGTTGACAGATGAAAGTTGTTATCCATTTAGCTAAATTTACTCATGATAACCAATTCCCTGCTTGAATGGCCTGAATGCAATAGGATTCAAAATTTGTTGTTCATTCTTTCAAAGGCCTCCATTTTGTACCCCATTTTACTGGTTAACTTAAACCCTTGGTGTGTTGATCAAAATTAGTGTAGGCATTTAAATAACATATAGAATAATAAGAACTGGAATGGCATATGATGAACTATTGTCACACCCCTATACTTCATCAAGAAAATGTTGATGACCGCATGATTCAACTAACAATTATAGTGATGTTGTCTCTCCATTTCAATCCAAAAAAGTTATTGTTTTCAAGTTTGAAGTGGAAAGTTTGAAGGTGATGTTAATGATGAATAATTTTCTCTTCAAGCAATTGTTCTTGTTGTGCTAGAAGTTTGTTCACCTTTTCCAAGGAATGATTTTCTTCCACTAGTGTCACAACATCAATTTGTAGTAAGGAGGATTCCTCATACAACATCATTGTTGGCTTTCAAATTATGGGTGGCTTCTATAAGGGAATGAAGAGAAGCCATAATGAGGCTTTTGAAAAGTAATTTGTATCTCATGAGTATAGGGGACAACCCTCTAAATTGTTGGAACTTAGATGTGTTATAAACAAAAGCAATATACATGTAATTGAAGAAGGAAATTGTAAATGCGTAAACATAATATTGTACAAGAAGAGAGTTTTGAATATGTTTATGGAAAATATTTGTATTATATTAATTTTGTAATAACAAGACTACATAATATCAAATCTTACTATGCATGATGCTTGTGATTTGTCATTGTGATGTGCCTCAAGGTTATGAATGAGAACTCCTTGAATGCAAATTGGCTGCATATATGATGCTGTTGTATGTTGATATCTCTAGTTAGGGGTTAGGAATCTAGAAGATGATGTGGGAGAAACTTACCATAGACAAACCTCTCTTATTCTTTGCCCTGCCACACTCTGCCACATGCATGCATAGAAGTTGTAGAGTGTGAAGGAATTGTTAAGAAAGATAAAACAATTGCCCTTCCATGTGTGACTCTTCATCTTCTAGCAATTACTGCTGAATGACATCAAGTAATGATTGGTCCTAGCCTTTGAGGCATGGCATTGCACCCGACGGGGGAGACACCCTTTGACCTTTCAAAGGGAATTCCTTGAATTATAGCAAGTTTTGCTTGTCATGGAAGGGGAGAAGGGTGCTAAGGTAGATAGGGTGTTCATAGTACCATTCCATTTACATGGCATTGACATGGGAAACTGAAAGTGTAAATGGAATTCAATTACTTTGGTTTGAAACATGCAAAACATAGGAAAAGCCCAGAAAATTAAAAAATCCTGAAATATTTGTAAAAATACAGAAAAAAAAAAATTATTCTTGTTATTTCATGCCAACTATAGTGTGTATTAAGAGAAACAAACATAAGACCTAGGCTTGAAATGAAAAAATGAGATCTAAATGAAAGACCCAGGCTTTAAATGCAAAGGGGCATGTTTTTTAAAAAACTTGGGAAAAACCCATTGGTTAATAGTGGATTATTGAATAATCTACGGGGTTTTTTTTCACAAAAAACTTCAAGTTGGTGAAAATTTTGACCGGCTGATCAAACCAGCATGGCCCCAACCCTGGAACTGAATAACCGTGGATTTTTTCCCGAGTATTGCTACTATGGGGGTGTTTCCAACTAAGAGATTTGTTCAACATTGATGCCAACTATAGGAGACATGCTGTCACAATGACCACGCGTACCTTAAAAGGTTCTCTGTAGCAAAAATTGATGGCACGAGTAGATTCTTAATGAATATTAGTTAGGACTAAAAGAAGTTTGTAAAATCACTTAAAAGTTAAAACAAATCTTATTGCAGAACAAGTTTGGGATTTTTTTAAGTTCTAAACAAAATTCAACTTGCAAGTTGCTCTAAATAGTCTTAGATATGGAATTTGATTGCGCTAGCGCATCGAGCTTGAAAATATGTGTGCTTTTAGAACAACACTCAAAAAAACTTGATCATATGTGAAAGAAATCATGAGATAAGTCAAACTCCCAAAAATGCCTTTTGAGTTCCCTTGTTGCCCCTTTAGCCAGTTTTGCCTTTACACTTGTTTGCCCATCGGATCAGAGGTAAAATTATAATGAAAATCAATTTGCAAGTTGCTCCTGATAGTTTGAATATGGAATTTGAATGCACTGGTGCATTGAGCTTAAAAAATACGTGTTTTCAAAATAACAGTAAAAAAAGTTGCCCGTATGTCATTGTGCAAGAAATCATGACTTAAGCTCCCCAAAAATGCCTTTTGAGCTTCCTTGTTACCCCTTTAGCCAGCTTTACCTTTGCACTTGTTCACCCATGTGATCGGAGGTAAAATGACAAAGGATTTACAGACTCAATAGTACTTAGGGGTCATGACCACCTTCTAGAGACTAGAAAAAGAAACTTGAGGGTGTCATGTGGCACAATGTGATTAGATTATGCTATGGGTCCATACCTGCTTAGTGAGTATCCTGGTGGCACCATGAAAAATTCTAGGCAAATTCCACATTATATCTAGGCAGAGATCACCCTAGCCCATGAAGTGGCATCCATGGGTGATGACATGGCAGTTTACTTGCTGTTGATGGGGCAGATTGGCAAGATCCAGATGATAGGGCTGCACAAATCATGGGCCGCTGAGGTGACGCTTTAGTGAATCCCAGAAGCTAGCATAGAATTGATCAGAATGTTCACGTGGTTCCTACTGACATGGGCCCACATGGATGTCTTGATAGAGGGTCTATGTGGTGGTTTGGAGCTGGTGTCAACATGGTCGCCAGAGTGTAATGTTTTCTATTTCCTTCCTTTCATGTGTCTTGTGTGTAGAATTATGTTTCGTATCTTAGTTGTGTAGATCAGATTTGTTCACATGTTTCTGTATCACATATTATTCAATTCTATTCCTATAATGAAACCAAAGCTATTAATTGTAGCCTCATTTTTATGATTATTCAGAGAACTTTGGAGTTCCATTGTTTTTGGAAATGCAACTGAAGCATTGGCGTGCATGTAGAGTTCACCTAAAACTATTTGGGAAAATGCAGCAATGTGAGAAACAGGTTTCTTCTAGGGTAAAATTGGAAGAAAACATTGTTGAGAAGAGGAGAACTCTCCTCTTGATTGTCCTGATTTTTTTCCTATCTTTGAGAGGGAAATGAGCTGTATCCAATCATTTCCAGTTGCAAATATAATGTTTAAAATTTCTCTTGTGGTTTTACTGTACTTAGCAGTTGTGATAAGATGGTAAAAAAATTTGGAGGTCTTGGTAACTGACAGATCAGGCAAGTAAGTTCCTTGCCCAGGCTTTAAACAAGCATTACCAATATCCCTTCTATTCCATAACTTCTTTTTGTGGGCTCCCCTAGGAAGGATGAATCCCCATGGGGATTGAGAACCGAGACACAGTGAGTAATTTCCCAAGTTATCCCCTTCAAAAGAGATGAATCAGCGACATCTCCAGTGCATGCTCCCATCCATTTTGTTACATGACCATCTGTTTTGGGTTTTATGAAATTTCTTAGATTGTCAGAAAGATTTTCAGACTCCTAGAATGTGTTGGGACATTAAATAACATTTCTAGGCATAGGAATAAAATGCTATTTCTAGCATCCTCTAGAATTTGGGATTTCAATGCTCTAACCATCCTCCTTAAATAAAAGTCAAATCCATCAAAAAAACACCAATCGTTTGATTGTTGCCAATTCCTCTTACCCTCATGCAAGCTTTCCTAAATTTTAAATTTATTTTACAAGTGGACCTAAAGATAATCTCTCAGACTTTTCCTATCATATTGTGGTGTAGGATTTCAGATAATTGTATGAAATCTTTACCTAGAAACAAATCACTTAATGCTATTCACAAATAACCTTGTTACTCAAAGAAGTAGCATAGACTTAGTTTTCAATGAATAAAACTCAGTGATTTCATTCATGAAGCGTGTACAATAGATGCAATGAAGTTGCATTTATAGAAAATAAGAGGAGATGAGGATGACAACTCACTCTTCAAAAATAGAGATTCTTCTAAGGAATAAGTTGATTCTGCATTCTCCAAAGAGGAATAAGTTAAGACCTCATTCTCCAAAGAAAAAAGCATAACTAAACCCAAGTGAATAAATTACCTAGGTAAGTTGAACTTAAGGTGTAATAAATGCATACATAATAAATGCGTAACTACACCAACATTGCAATAAACTGATTCCATTTATCTATGCTCAGATCAATTGCCTAGTCATATCTGACTCCTATGACACCATCATTCATATGCATCATGCTTTAACAATAAAGTTGGAAAACAAATATTTTCCTGTTGTGTCTTTGGGTCAACGTAAGTATAGTGATTTAAATCTCACCCTAACAGCAGGTTTTTTTGAGTCTTCTCTTCCTAACATTTTAAGTACCTCCACCTTTGGGTTCTGTGAATGTTGAAGCACATCTCTTTTGGTTCGTTCAGTTCGCCATCCTTTTTTCTCACCCATTTTGTTTTATTGTTTGAAGGCTCACATAGCTTTGGACCAACTTAAAAGTTCAAGGATTTCATTATATGCCTTGATCACGGTTTCCTTCTTCCTGGGCGCTCTCTGTCTCTATATATATAAAAGATAGATGGATGTATAGATTAAAAATCACATTTTGTATATGTATATCTAAATTAGTGAGTCATGTCAGACGTTTTTTTTAAATCTTAAGTATATTTGAACAGCTAAGAATATTGAGAAGCATTCATAATGAACTAGCAAATATGTTTTTCCAATGGTACTCATTTTTTAGATCATCGCCAAGTGAGACAACAATTTGGTGTATAACAATTTGGTGTATAAAACAGCTTTTATGCAAACATTGCACAAGATTGTTTTTTCCATTTACCTTATATTATTTTGAGGTGTACAACCCTTCCCACTTTGGATTCGAACATGTGACTTCCATTATGAAGTACACACGTTCACCATCATATCAACTCAGGTGTAACGTTCGAGCCTTAACTCTCACCAGATTAAAATCAACAATATCATTAGGAAGTAAACATTAAGCAAACCTATAGTGTTGTTGCAGTGAATGAATTTGATGTTGTAGTACAATTAGAGGGGTCAATAAGCCTCTATCAATTGGTAGCTATATAACCCAACCAGCAAAATCTCAAAATGAAGCCAAGGTCATTTTCAAGATTTATTTAATAATATCAAACCTTGACAATAGAAGGTGTTGAGCAATGTTCCACAGTGTTTCCAGATGGGGACGACAGGGGTCGGGAGGGGAGGCAATTAAAAAAAAAGGGAAATTTTAAAAATATAGAAATTTCAACTATCCATATGATAAGGCATTCACCATATTCATTATATAACTATATTACATAACATTAGAGCTGAATTGAGATTTCACAAGTCGACATATAAATTAACAAAATTTCATTGTTATTATTTGAACTTTCATTGTCATTGTGCATATACAACAAAAGGCCAAAAGGCTACAACTATAAAATGACAAAAAGTAGAAAATCTGAAAAACAATATATTCCATAATTCAGGGTACATTTCTCAATTAGGCATTTTATTAAGTTGGTAACCATGCCTTTCTCTCTTCCTGAATCACTTTCAAGTTTTGCTTGAAGGTTTTTTATGCTTAGCCAACCGACAACCCTGGTATTTCTATACTTTGGTAATGCAATATCATTGACATAAAATCCCTGCAGTACTCCATTATTGATGAGGCATTATACTGCATGATCTGGACAATACCTAGCGTTGGGCCTGTAGTATTGTAATACACAGACATAAACAATGTATGAATAAGTTTCTGCAAGTAGGCAAACTCGCTGGGAGTTGTATAATGCCTGCAAAACTTATTTATTCACTTCCAATTCGAAATATATACATTTGTACAGAATATGAAAGGTCACCTATATCCTTGGAATTCAAAATGAACAATTGGAAGGTAACAAAACTATTCACAAAATTCAAATTTTCAAAAAAATTACGAACTTTGAGTTCCCCAACTTGGGAGGGTCATAACTCCTAGCCATTTGGTTGGAATTTGAACTTTTCTGACTCGTTGGAAAGATCTCCAAGAGAACTAGTTTGAGTTGCTTTGGACCGTGCCTATGGCTACCATCCTAAGCAACCGATGAAAGTCTTGAGGCCCAATTCCGCTCCGAAGGCCTTCGAAATTGCGATTTACTGAGATGTAGAAAATACCGAAAAATTAGATTTTCGATATTTTCCAGTTTCTGCCTCACAAATATGCCACCCAAATGTTCCTGGACCTTTGTCGGATCACTGCAGTAGAGGTTGCTTCAGGTCTATAAAAGCCACTTTAACCACACAAATTGCAGTTGTATATGAATGAACTTAAAAATCTTATGTTCCACCAAGTTTCTGGAATGGAGATGATAGGAAATTGGGGTGGTGTGTTTTTTGGGACGACAGGGGATGGGAGGCCTTTTTTAAGGGGACAGCAATTAAAAAAATAGGAGAAATTTAAAAATATAGAAAATTTCAAATATTCATATGATAAGGCATTCACCATATTCATTATATAAACATATTATGAAACATTACAGTTGAATTGAGAATTCACAAGTTGACATACAATTTAACAAAATTTCAATGTCTAATCATTTGAATTTTTATTACCAATGTACATATACAACAAAATGAAAAGGCTGAAAGGCTTCAACTACAAAATGACAAAATGTAGACAAGTAGATCTATGACTGCTATGCCTCTACCTCATCTTTGCCTAAATCAAAATCAAACTTTGAATCTCAAACTTTGAATCTGAGTCACTGCCAATATGAAGGATTGTCTCTAGTTAGCCGCACCACATAATACTTGGTCCTCAATTGATCTGAAGGCATATATATAGTCAAAACCTACTAACAACAAATCTCCAAACTTGTGCCATCAAGGGTTTGTATTTAGTCACTTCCAAACTTGCACTTTTTATCTTGCTACACACATATACAAAACCATGGCACATGATTGTAGCATGAATTCAACTACAGCTCCCGGACACAACTACCAAGTGTTTCACTTGCGCAGAGACCAAACTGAAAGTAATTCCTACGCTTACACTATCATTGTTATTCTCTTGCACGATCCTCCATGATCGTTAATGACCCCAAATTGTCTTGTACAAGAATGTTCTATGTAATTCGCGAAGAGTGATGCACTAAACCATTATTAAATTATCCCGAGTGATGCACTAAACCATTATTAAATTATCCCATATACTTGCTTCTTGGATTATTCCACGGTTCCTTTAAAAATTTAAAACCTTCCATTTGTTGCCCGAACCAGACTGAATTAATGTGGTCTTTGTCTGTGCACCCTTTGTAACATATCTTTGCACTAAACAATCTTTGCATAGTATTCCTGCGCTACATAGAGCCGTGCCTACAAGCACACGTATAGTCTTTGTCACCGCATTTCCTATGTGCCACATGGTAAAAATATGTGTTCTCCCTATTGCATATCATATATATGTTGTAGATTCTTGCTTTTGTGTTTCTAATGCACCTATCTTCATTGTGCCATGTTAACCCTAATTGCTCAGCATGGATCTTTCAGTTGCCTTCACGAATCTTGGTATTGTTGCACACTCTATCTGCAATACTCTTAATATTTTGTTTTTGATTAAATAAGCACTTTTAACCATAGCTAAGAACCGGAAAGGGTTTTAAAAGGGCCCCTAAACTTTATATAACAAAAACAAATCATAACCCCAAGAAACAAGAACAAACCAACAGCAACAAGAGACAAGAACCAGCAAAAAAACAGGCCTTAAACACAGCAAGGCCACAACAAAGGGGCAGTCATAACCACTATCATGAGGTTTAAAACCAAACCTCACCAAAGAACTCTAAGGTGGAATTTGACCCATTTGAGTTATCTTGCCTTTATTAAAGGATGAACCAGGCTCATCCAAAAGACACCTGTTCTTATCCTTCAATGGAGTCCCTTGCTCGTCCCCACTAGGACCTACAATAACAATGTCTTTATCTTTTCCTTCATTCCTTGAAGCATAACACTCATTAACAACATTTTGACACTCTTTAACATGCTCAGGAACTTTTATCTGGACTTTGCAGGAACCAGAGAAGTGCCCTGCTTTATGACAAAGCCGACAAACCTGCGATTTTTTTTTTTTTTTTAAACTTTTCCAATGGGGACGGCTATCCCAAAGTTTCCTACCATTTCTGAGCTGTACCCGAGACATTTCCTGTGAGATGTTGGAGTTAGGGGATGGCGGGGAGATGTTTTTAAGGCGTCCCTGCGTCCTCAAAACGTCCCTGGTATGGGGACACCTGAAATCGGGCAGGGGACACATCCCTGGGTTTCCTTGGAAAAATATGGTATACAATACAAAGTGAAACATTATAACTGGGTTTATCGACCTTTTTCTGCCACATTGTAGAATTTTTTGATTTCAACTTTCAGCCATTTTGACATCATTCTCACATCCATTATTAGAAGTATTATGGCAATGATAGGAATAACATTTTAATCCAGGTGGTGGTTTATGGACATAGCTTTAACAAAGGCAGTCAACTTTTCATTGTTCCATTCTTTAAGAAAGAGGTCGAACTATGGTACGCTGTATAAAACAAACGAGTTGCAAATACAATCTGGGTTTCATATAAAACTCTCGATCAAAAAGAATAAAGAGATCGAATTATGGTACACTGTATAGCATCCCCAAATTGATCACAAATCCATTTCAAAACAGTGACTGAGTTTTTTTTCTTAAAACTGTAGCTGCTGTCTGGGGTTGGCTGGGGATGTCCCTCAGGGATCGCAGACAACCATTTTCGGACAGGCAGGGGAGATAGGGGACGGCTTAGGGACGTTTCTGATGCATCCCCACATCCCCAAAATGTCCCGGGGATGGGAACAGCTGGAAAAGCCCCAGGGGCATGTCCCCGTGTATCATAGGCATCGAGGATAAGGCATGTTCTTTGACAAGATGCGGAACAGATATATCTGCTAATGTTGATTTCATATGCCTTGATTAGGTCTATTAAGGGAATGGAATCATCTAAAGTCTAAACTATGGTATCAAGCTCCCATTTTGACAACTCTCGACGAGCACATTCAACCTTGTGTAACCAAATATTTGTTAGAAGTGACTAAAATTTTAGTGGGCTGTATTGGCCTTTGTATGAATTTGAACTGGACCTTGGCACAAGACATTCTTAGATGAGCATCTTGCTGTAGTTATTTGATTCGGCAATTTAAATTATACATTAGTTCCCATTCAATGAATACAGTAGTTACTTCTTGCACTGTCATTAGATGAAGGCTATTATGATGGACTGAATTACATGTGTATCTCGATAGAAATGCATGTCGTTTACTGTATGGCCTTGAGTACGAATGCAGGGTGAATGCATTATTATGTAATTTAGAAGGGATGGTAACATTATGGCTATCAGTTTCTATTTGCAGCTGTTAACCATTCAATGCTTATGCTCAAGTTACTGTTATATGGTTTGATGCACATTTTTCCAGATTGAGCAATTGGAATTGAAGATTCAATCAGCCAAGCTAGAAGAATATCAGTATAGACACATTGCATCAAGCAGCATTCCAAAAGGCTTGCATTGTCTTTCCCTTGGGCTCTCTGATGAGTATTCCTCAAATGCTCATGCTCGGAAGCAGTTGCCATCTCCAGAATTAGTTTATCGTCTTACTGATAATACCTATCATCATATTGTCCTGGCATCTGACAATGTCCTTGCAGCATCTGTAGTAGTTTCATCAGCTGTGAGAAATTTCATAAAGCCGGAACAAATGGTCATCCATGTAATTACAGATAAGAAGACGTATTCAGCAATGCATGCTTGGTTTGCTTTGCATCCTCTTAATCCTGCCATTGTTGAAGTGAAAAGCATAGACCAATTTGACGGGTTGACGGAGGATCAGGCTCCAGTTTTGAAAGAATTGGAAAACCATGTAAAGGTTCAAAGATATTACCATGGAGACCATTCAATTGGGAAAGGTACTAATGACAGTCTTCGTGTCCTGAACTCAAAACTGCAGTCAAGAAGCCCCAGATACATATCAATAATGAACCACTTGCGCATATATCTTCCAGAGGCAAGTGAATCTCCAAACCCTTTTAAAATGTCCTTTTCTCTCTAAAATAATACCTTAAATGAAATTATTACATGGATAAATGCTTGCTTGAATCTAATTGCTTTCTTTTTTCTCTGGGTTCAGCTCTTTCCAAATCTCCAGAAGGTTGTGTTTCTTGATGATGACGTTGTAATTCAGCGAGACATATCCACATTGTGGGATATTGATCTTCAAGGAAAGGTCAATGGTGCAGTCGAGACATGCAGGGGAGAAGACCAATTTGTTATGTCAAAGAGTTTCAAGAGCTATTTCAATTTCTCTCATCCACTTATATCAGGAAATTTGGACCCAGATCAGTGTGCATGGGCATATGGTATGAATATCTTCGATCTGGATGCTTGGAGAAGGACAAATATCAAGGAAGCTTATCATTACTGGATTAAAAAGGTAAGTATAATGAGTTATTATTTGATACTTGTATGGCATTCATACATGCCAGAGCTCTTACTGATGGAACCTCAGTTTTCTTTTGCAGAATCTGGAATCTAATTTTACTCTCTGGCGATTTGGAACATTGCCCCCTGCATTAATCTCTTTCAATGGTCATTTTCATCCCATCGATCCCATTTGGCATATGTTGGGATTAGGATATCAATCTAAAACTAATCTTGATGATATACAACAAGCTGCTGTGATCCATTACAATGGGCAGGCTAAGCCATGGCTGGACATAGCATTTCCACATCTAAGACCCTTTTGGACGAAGTATTTGGATTACTCTGATGAATTCATTAGAAGTTGTAACATTAGATAGCCTTAGCTTGGAAACTTTGACCAGTTTGTTTTCATTCAATCTAATTCATATGTTGCAGTAATGGTTAACTACTTGGTTAGTTATAAGCCTTTTCACTCATTCCAATGAGACAGTAATTCCAATTGTCTGCAGATCCCTGGATGAGCAATGATGTGTTCCAGAAGTTAGTCCTTCCATGTTTTTGTATTCTGTAAAAAGTTCAGTAAAAGCAATTTTGCTTGAAGCTTGGTTGTTATATGGTTACAACAATAGAAGAATTTCATAGCAAGCATTTTCTGCAGGTACAACATAGAAGTGATGCTATATTAGAGTTTGGATGCCTAAGGAGCTAATAACCATGTGAAGAAAAGAAGGAATGGCAGATTCTACTGTAGATTTAATTAATTTATTGTAACTAAGGATTGCATTGTACTTATCCAGTAAAAAGAGTTTAAGGACTGCAAATCCTATTCAATTAAATTATAGTGCAGCCTTGTTGCCTTAAAAAAATACTAGAGGCTTAGAAGAATGTAAACTATGTTTAAGCCTCAATAAAATGCCATTAGAACACACAAAAAAAAAATCTCGGGGCAATATGCAGTCTACAAATAGTTTTCATCATGTAGATTTTAATATCGAGGGTAGAAAATATGAGTTTATTGAGGTTGGAAAGAGAGTAGAAAATATAAATTAATTAAGGCTAGGTATTTTCTCATGGCCAACACTTAAAAAAAAAAATTTAAAATTTTCACACTAATTGGTTGACACCACTGGAATGAAGCTATCCTACTTTTAGCTCTAGCATATTGTGAAGGAAAAACATTTCTCCCTAATCTTAATTTAAGATTAATTAAATGAAGTGGATACACTTAGAATAAATCAATTTAGATTAATTAAGATTAGATCATATAATAATTAATGTTAATTTAGGAAAATAAATATAAAGGATTAAGGCATTTATCTCAAGAATGATAAAGAGGACAATTTTGATGTAACATTGAATCCATCTATGTTGAAACTGAAAATTGAACTCTATGTTTAGTAAATGCTTCAAAATCCAAATAGTATGTAATTTTTGTAGTCAAATCTATAGCTTTGGATCAATCTTGTGAATGCAGATTTGTCTTATAACTCATGGATCAGATTTGATAAATTGTACATTTTTACTTTTTTGATTTGTTGAATTTTTTACATAAAAACTAAAACTATAAAGTAGTTCTTATTAACTAAATAAAATAACTCTTAAGTAAATAAAAATAACTCTTGTAAACAATATAAATAAAATGTGTGTGGGGTGTGGCCAAGTGGCTAAGGCCACTTGGTTATCATGATGGAGATTGAGGTTCAAACCTCCCCAGAGACACGTTATTAATGATTTTCATGTATTCTGTTGTTGTACCCAGTTCATAGCGGGCAAAGAGACTATTTTTTCTGGCAAACTTGGTGTTGTTGGGATTGGTGGGATTAGTCATGATAGAGATGGGTCTTCACATTTTTTTGTTGCTTACTTGAGCTGAGTAGATTCTTCATCTAATTACTCAGTTTAAACCTATATCCTTTGTTCATGTCCCTAGAGAATGGAATTCCGTGGCTAGTTGTCTTGCTAAGTGAGCTACTGAGGAGAATCAAACTTGAAAAGTTTTTGAATTAAGAATGATTACTCTCGTTCATCTCCTCTTGCCTTTATGGCAATTTTAGTCTGATGATTGTTGCTCTTCTAGTGTCTTCTCTTCATAGTTTTTTTGCTATATTTAGTGGCTTCATTTATTTTCTTAACTTCCTGTCGGTTCTGTTGCAAGTATGAGGTTAACCAGTGTTGTCATTGATGTCAACATACTCATATTGCATTGGTAAGAAGGTTTGGATGAGCTGTGTGTTGAGGATATTGAGAAAAGTAGTCTCAATCAGGAACAGTGAAGAACAGTGATAAGAAGAAGGCAAATGTACTCAATAGGTTGAGAATCAGAGGATGCGGATTAAAGGGTTTGTAGATATGAGTCTTGAGATGATCCAGTTAAGATTTCAGAGGTCTGCATGAAGATATGAAAAAGTTGTGATTGGTCAAGTAGAACCGGTTCCGGGAGATGCTCTAGAGGAACAGAGTGTCACAAAAAGGTCTGGTGAGATCCAGAGGTGCATTATCAGACTCTACGGATTGGAAGGAGTGTTTGGGATGTCCCTGTGATGTGTCATCTCGGTTTGTACAAAGTTTGGAGGTCCGGAAGAACCTTTTTCAGTTTGACAGTCGCGACAGACTGTGTTCTTGAAGTTCCGGATGAAGAGGAGAAGAGATTCCAGTGAGTAGAGGAAGTGCGGATGTACCTGGTCAATCAGGCAAGCATGTGAAGGTTCTTGGATCATGTTGAGGTTATGTTGTCGGTTCGCATTGGTGGTAGAGCCCGGAATTGAAGATATTTTTCCGGATGAAGTTCTTGTTCAGACTAGCCGACCGGATGAGTTATTCATCTTGCGAATGTTCTTGTGGTGGCCGACCGGATGTATTAATCATCTTGCGAATGTCCTTATGGTTGATTGCCGACTTAGATGATTGTTCCTAAGTCGATGTCTTGTATAAATAAAGGTTTGTGAGTTCATTTTAAAGTGTGGGGTGGAGCGGATGAGAGTGGTATAGCGAAAGAGCGAAGGGCAGAGCAGAAGTATCTCAGGCTTAAATGGAACTGATCCAAACATAGTAAAGATGTCAATCTCTAGTTCAAGTTTGTGATTCTTATCACTTTGTAGATAGTGTGTCTCTTGTAGGCAGTGTGCCTCTTTGTGAGCAGTGTGCTCGGGCAGTGAGCCCTAATTGGCATGTGCCATTCATTTTTCTTATTCTTCTAACAGAGAATAATCCTTGGGTTAATCACCCCGTGGTTTTTCCCTTAACCGGGTTTTCCACGTCAAAATCTTGGTGTCCAATGTGTTGATGTTTATTTGCTCCTGTGTTTATGCATTATGCTTTCATGGATGGTTAACTGATATGCTATTAACTAACAAAGAAGAATCAAGTGTTTGAAGTAGAAGCAAGTTTCTATACAACTGATTCAGCCCCCCCTCTCAGTTGTGTGCCCTAAATCTAACAATTGGTATCAGAGCCAAGTTCCTCTGAAAGGAGTTTACCTGCTTGAGGAGATCCAGGATGTCGTCATACAAGAAGGATAGTCTGAAGTTCGATGGAACCAACTTCACTCTCTGGAAAGGTCGCATGAAATGTCATTTGGAGTGTATGGGAAAAGCATACTTGACCATGGTCTCAAAACCATATGTTCCTCCACAGGGTGGTCCGACAACTCTGAATGAAATCACAGATGCTGAAAATAATTTGCAGACCAAGGAAGCTCTTCTAAGCGCATTGAATGACTCAGATCTCTCAAATGTTATTGACCTACCAACTGCATATGAGATCTGGACTAAACTAGAACTTCTGTATGAAGGAGATGAGTTTGTCAAGAGTGCAAGGTTGCAAAGTCTGAAAGGGAAATTTGAAAGATTGAAGATGAGAGATGATGAAAATATCACTACCTTTATGCCAAGAGTGAATGAGCTAGTGTGTGGAATCAGGAATGCTGGTGGAGTTCTAGATGAAAATGAAATTGTTTGCAAAATTCTCAGATCTCTCCCTGTTGCCTACAAAATCAAGGTTGCTACCATTGATGAATTCAGAGCCCATACAACTGTCACAAGAGAGCAACTAGCTGGCAAACTGGCTACATTTGAAATGATTGAGTTTGGAGATGATCCCCCCAAGACTGAATTTGCATTCAAAGCCAGTGCCTATGTGAAAGGCAAACAAAGATTTGATCCGGGAGAGAACTCTTCAAGGAAGCTACCATGGTATGATCAAGCAAGGAAAGACATGGAAGAGAAAGAAGCAGAAATAGCTCAACTTGAAGCCCTCATTGCAAAGAGACTGCCAAGAGGGTCCGGTAAGTATGAAGGAAAACTACCCTTTAAGTGCTTCAACTGCAATAAGATTGGTCATTTTGCTTCAAGATGTCCGGAAAGATCTGCAAGGTCTAATACTAACAGACAAAGGTTTTAAAAGAACTGCTATTATGTTCATGAAGAAGATGACAATGAAGGAGTAACAGATGATGAATCAGAAATAGGAAGCAAATCTGGAAATGAATGGGTGTTTATTGCCATCAAGGATGAAGATTCAATATCCTCTAAATCTGCCAATCATAAGGTTGTAGAAAGAGCTTTGGCTGCCCAAATTGAAGAAAAGGATGATTGGGTTATTGACAGTGGATGCTCTCACCATATGACTGGTGACAAGAATAAGTTCTTAGATTTGGAAAAGTATGAAGGAGGAATGGTAAAGTTTGGTGACAATTCTGCTGGTAGAATCAGAGGTAGGGGAACTATTTCTTTTGATGGAAAGAGCAAAACCGGTAATGTACTATATGTTGAAGGATTGAAGCACAATCTTCTCAGTGTTGGTCAGTTAGTGGATAAAGGCTATGATCTCCGGTTCAAGAATGGAAGATGCAGAATCTTTACAAGCTCCGGAACTGAGATTGCATCCGGTACTCAAACTAAAGGTAATATCTTCCATCTGGTTGGTTCAAATAAAAGTTGTCTATTTGTTCAAGTTGATCAGAGTTAGCTATGGCATAGAAGGATGTGTCATGTAAATTTTGATAACATCATCAAGATAAGCAATATTCAGGCTGTAAGAGATCTTCCAAAATTGGTGAAACCTACAAATAGTTTGTGCAAAGAATGTCAGCTAGGTAAACAGAGCAGTCTCTTTCAAAAGCAAAGATCAGTCCTCTACCGGATTATTGGAATTAGTTCATACTGATCTATGTGGTCCGACAAGAATCAAGAGTATGCAAGGTGATAGATATTTCATGTTACTTATTGATGATCATTCCCGAATGATGTGGGTTACCTTCCTAAAGGAGAAATCAGAAGCCCTTGAGAAGTTCAAAATCTTCAAAGCTATGGTAGAGAATCAAACCGGATTGAAACTGAAGTGTCTAAGGTCTGATAGATGTGCTGAATTCACATCCGGTGAATTCATAGACTTTTGTGAGAAGCATGGAATAAAGAGACAGTTGTCTGCTCTTAGGACTCCACAGCAGAATGGAGTAGTTGAGAGAAAGAACCGGACCATCCAGGAAGCTTCCAGGACAATGATGATGGAAGCAAATGTTCCTCAGATGTTTTGGAGAGAAGCTGTCAGCACTGCAGTCTACACTCTTAACCGAGTTCAAATCAGAAACAATACCGGTAAGACTCCTTATGAACTTTGGTTTGGTATAACTCCCACTGTGAGATATTTCAGAGTATTTGGTAGCAAGTGTTACATCAAAAGAGATGAAGATTTAGGAAAGTTTGATGCTAGAAGTGATGAAGGAATTTTCTTGGGTTACTCCACTCAAAGCAAAGCATACCGGTGTTACAATAAGAGATTGAGAAAGATGATAGAAAGTACAAATGTGAAGGTTGATGAAGGAATTGAGAAGCCCTCAAGATTCTATGAATGTGATGAAGATGATCAGAATAATTCTCTGGTGCAAGGAGCTCCATCCTCCTCTGAAAGTTAGATTTAGACTGATCCAATAAATCAGGAAGAAGAGGTTTGTCTGAATGAACCTGATCAAGAAACAGCAGTGTAAGAGACTCCCAAAGTTCCAAGGTATGTAACTTTAAATCACTCTGAAGATCAGATCATAGGTGACAAAAGCAAAGGGGTACAAACAAGGAGGAAAATTGCTCAAATTTCAGATGAATGTTGTTTGATTTCAAAGATTGAACCTAAGACAATAAATGAAGCATACAATGATGAAAATTAGACAAAAGCAATGGAAGAAGAGTTGATGCAAATTGAGAAAAATCACACTTGGGATCTTGTTCCCAGACCTAGAAACAAGAATATGATTGGAACCAAATGGGTCTTCTGAAACAAACTAAATGAGGTTGGTGAAGTAATCAGAAACAAAGCCAGATTGGTCTGCAAAGGCTACTCTCAAATAGAAGGAATTGACTTTGAAGAAACCTTTGCTCCGGTAGCAAGAATTGAAGCAGTCAGATTATTTCTTGCATATGCTACCTTCAAAGACTTCAAGGTATATCAGATGGATGTCAAGTCTGCCTTCCTAAATGGTGATTTGGAAGAAGAAGTATACATTGAACAACCGGATGGATTTCAATTGTCTGATAATAATGATATGGTCTACAAGTTGAATAAACCATTGTATGGATTGAAGCAAGCCCCAAGAGCATGGTATGAAAGGTTGGATAAGCATCTTGTGCAAATTGGATTCAACAAAGGTACTACTGACAGTAACTTATATTTCAAAATTGATTATGAAAATATTTTGATTGTTGAAGTGTTTGTGGATGATATCATTTTTGGAGGAAGAGATAGTATGTGCAAAACTTTTGCAAATCAGATGAAAAGTGAGTTTGAAATGTCTATGCTTGGTGAAATGAATTTCTTCTTGGGTCTGCAAATTACTCAAACAAAGAAAGGGATCTTCATTTCTCAGACCAAATATGTGAAAGAATTGTTGAGGAAATTCAGTATGGAAGATTCAAAGCCAATGAACACTCCTATGGCAACTGGATGTAAGTTGAGCAAAGATGATGACTCTCCAAAGGCAGATCAGACAAAGTATAGATCAATGATTGGTGGATTGTTGTATCTCACTCAGACTAGACTAGATATAATGCAGGCTGTTGGTCTTGTGGCAAGATTCCAAGCTGATCCTAGAGAATCTCATGTTATGGCAATCAAAAGAATTTTTAGGTACTTGAAAGGAACAGTTGAGTATGGTCTATGGTATCTTAGAGATCCAGATTTCTCTTTTCATGCATATACAGATGCAGATTGGGCAGGAGATGTGGATGACCAGAAGAGCACCAGTGGTGGAGCATTCTTTTTGGGAAAGAGATTGGTTTCTTAGCTAAGCAAGAAACAAGAGGCAATATCTCTGTCTACAATTGAAGCAGAATATTTTGCAGCAGCATAGTTGTACTCAAATTTTATGGATGAAGCAGATGTTAAGAGACATGAAAGTAGAATATGAGGAGCCTAACACAATTTTCTGTGATAATTCAAGTGCAATAAACATTTCTAAGAATCTGGTGTTGCATTCTAAGACCAAGCACATATCTATCAAGTTTCACTTTCTGAGAGAACAAGTGAACAAGGATGAAGTCAGATTGGAGTATGTACCCTCCAAGGATCAGATTGCAGATATTTTTACTAAACCTCTTCCCAAGGACTCTTTTGAGTATCTCTGAGTGAAGTTAGGGGTCATGGCCCCTCTGGTGATGAACTAGGATGCACTGATGTGCATCAGTCCGGTGGATATCACAGTCATATCTTGTGATCCGGATTGATGATGGGGAGCTGCTACTAAGGGGGAGCAGCTGGTATGATTTTGATATGTTACAAGTGCAAGTATGAGCCCTTTGCCATTGATGTCAAAGGGGGAGAGAAGACATGTGAAAAACAAGTGGTTGATGATCAAAGGGGGAGCAGTAAAAGAAGAGAAGACATGTGAAGAGTTGTTGTTGATAGGGGGAGCTGTGACAGAAAAGAGAAGTTCTTGTCTTGATGGTTTTTCACATCATATGTTGCCATCAATGACAAAGGGGGAGATTGTTACAAGTATGAGGTTAACCAGTGTTGTCATTGATGTCAACATACTCATATTGCATTGGTAAGAAGGTTTGGATGAGCTGTGTGTTGAGGATATTGAGAAAAATAGTCTCAATTAGGAATAGTGAAGAACAGTGATAAGAAGAAGGCAAATGTACTCAATAGGTTGAGAATCAGAGGATGCGGATTAAAGGGTTTGTAGATATGAGTCTTGAGATGATCCAGTTAAGATTTTAGAGGTCCACATGAAGATATGAAAAAGTTGTGATTGGTCAAGTAGAACCGGTTCTGGGAGATGCTCCGGAGGAACAGAGTGTCACAAAAAGGTCCAGTAAGATCCAGAGGTACATTATTAGACTCTGCGGATTGGAAGGAGTGTTTGGGATGTCCCTGTGATGTGTCATCTCAGTTTGTACAAAGTTTGGAGGTCTGGAAGAACCTTTTTCAGTTTGACAGTCGCAACAGACTGTGTTCTTGAAGTTCCGGATGAAGAGGAGAAGAGATTCCAGTGAGTAGAGGAAGTGCGGATGTACCTGGTCAATCAAGCAAGCTTGTGAAGGTTTTTAGATCATGTTGAGGTTATGTTGTCAGTCCGCATTGGTGGTAGAGCCCAGAATTGAAGATATTCTTCTGGATGAAGTTCTTGTTCAGACTAGCCGACCGGATGAGTTGTTCATCTTGCGAATGTTCTTGTGGTGGCCGACCGGATGTATTGATCATCTTGCGAATGTTCTTATGATTGATTGTTGACTTAGATGATTGTTCCTAAGTTGATGTCTTGTATAAATAAAGGTTTGTGAGTTCATTTTAAAGTGTGGGGTGGAGTGGATGAGAGTGGTATAGCAAAAGAGCGAAGGGTAGAGCAGAAGTATCTCGGGCTTAAATGGAACTGATCTAGACATGGTAAAGATGTCAATCTCCAGTTCAAGTTTGTGATTCTTATCACTTTGTAGACAGTGTGTCTCTTGTAGGCAGTGTGCCTCTTTGTGAGCAGTGTGCTCGGGCAGTGAGCCCTAATTGGCATGTGCCATTCATTTTTCTTATTCTTCTAACAGAGAATAATCCTTGGGTTAATCACCCCGTGGTTTTTCCCTTAACTGGGTTTTCCATGTCAAAATCTTGGTGTCCAATGTGTTGATGTTTATCTGCTTCTGTGTTTATGCATTATGCTTTCATGGATGGTTAATTGATATGCTATTAACTAACAAAGAAGAATCAAGTGTTTGAAGTAGAAGCAAGTTTCTGTACTACTGATTCACCCCCCCTCTCAGTTGTGTGCCCTAAATCTAACAGGTTCTACCTTTGCTCTTCAGAAGACCTTATTCTTTTGGTTTCTTGGTTGTTTGATGGATTCTTTGAGACGTTGTTGATGGTCTCATGACCATACCATTTGGACTTTTGCCTGTTTGCTTTACTTTATTTGGAAATCTCTGAATTGTAATATGTAATTTGGTTTTTGATATAATATTCTTTTTTGTCTTATATATGTTTCTGACTTCACATAGATATATTTAAGATATCTATACTAATAGGTATAATAGATGTCATATGCATAAAAATATGTATAAAATCAGGTGAAATAAGGTCAACTATATAAAAATGTGTAAATGGATCAAAATAATAAATTAAAAAATAAACCCAACTTTATATAGAATTATAGCATTTAATTTAACCATTCCATCTAAAATAAACTAAAAATTAATATAAATATAAAAATAATATAATAATTATATCTTAAATCATTCCAAAAACATTACTGAGTTGATGAAACTTAAATTGCCTCACGTTTCCTAAGTATTATGGAATGCATGAAACTTTAATTAAAGAGACCCCACACATAGATCATGAGCTCATAACGCATCAGTTTTAGGGTAATACATATCTTTTCTTCCTGTGGGCTCCATATTTCTAGTGGAAACACCCAACAGCTTGGTGGAAAGAGGATACCTGCAAGAGGGCAAGGCCGTACTGAGAAAAATTAGAGGAACTAACAATGTAGATCCAGAGTTCATTGAACTAGTGGAGGCCAGTCGAACAACACAGCAAGTTAAGCATCCATTCAAAAACTTGCTGAAGCGGAGAAACATTTGTGTCAGCATTTGCATGGTCATGGGGGCCTCTTGGATGGTTGATTCCTAGAGGAAACATTTCCACTGGAAACCATGTAACCGCCATCTTGCAAGGGATGCCACTGTGTAATAGTGGCATTAAAACCTTGAAGCACGTGCCTTAGTCAAAAGGGCAATGGGTTAGACTAGTCAATGAGCCAATAAAACATAAAGCACGAGGTTACAATATGGCAAGGCATAGTAACAACATAGACTGAGGGATAAATTGAGTGTAGGTCGGCCATAGAGAGAGCTAGAGGAAGACAATGAGGGATAGAAGAGATAGATCTACTATTAAGTTGTCTTTTTACTTAAATTGAGTGTAGGTCGGCCATAGAGAGAGCTAGAGGAAGACAATGAGGGATAGAAGAGATAGATCCACTTTTAAGTTGTCTTTTTAATTCATATTTAAATAAAATGATTTAGTTCAAAACATTGCTATGATTTTATAAGAAAAAGTTATTGCATTATATCAAACTAAATGTCTTCTAAATAAGTTATTTTTGAAGGAGACTTTGTAACAAAACACTTAAAACCGGGCTTCCATAAATGTAAAATTGGTCATCATAGGATACCATCTTTTTGTTTTAAAGTCTGTTTATTTAAAAGGGCTAAATATCCTTTATTTGTTTTCTAGAATTGGGGATGCATAAGTTACTTTGCATCATTTGGGTATACCACTCAATCATTATGTTGTATCTACAATAAATGGAGATAGGAAGAGCTAGAACATTCACTAATTTATAAAGTTATTGTAAGTGTATGAACAATCAACATATGCAATATGAAGGACATGATCTAGATTCATCAATTCCATTCAACCAAAATAGTGAGATAGAGAGGGACAAAAAATAGAAAAAGAGAGGCACAAAGATATATACAGAGAGAGAGAGAGGATACCATCTTTTTGTTTTTAAGCTTATTTATCTAAAGGGGATCAATATCCTTTTTTTGTTCTCTAGAACTAGGCGTGTAGAAGTTACTTTGCATCATTTGAGTAATACCACTCAATTATACCATATCTAAAAAAATGGAGATAGGAAGAGCTAGAACATTCGCTAGTTTATAAAGGTATTGTAAGTGGATGAACAACCAATACATGCAATATGTATGACATAGATCTAGATTCATGATCTAGAGAGATAGAGTGGTAGAGGAAGAGAGAATAATAGAGGGGGAGATTGATACAAATTAGTCAAGAATCAAAAGAGAGCAAGAGAGAAAGATGAGACATAGGGGAAGAAATAAGGAATTGAATAGAGAGAGAGAGAGAGCAAAGTTAATAAATTACATATTATATTAGAAATATGTTTACTCTTAATTTATGTGTCATGCATATTTCCAAAGTATATATAGATGTATAAATATAATTTAAATACTCAATTTTAGAATAAATATTATACTAAAAGTATTAAAATCTAATATATTCTATATAGTTTTCAAAATATATTTATTCTGATATATAAACAAGGCAACCACACGAAAGAGGACAACAAGCTTGATTTAATGTGATCAAGGGCTAGGACCACAAACATCTGATTCATGAAGGAGACTTTGTAACCAAACATTTAAAATTTGGCTTCCATATGTGTCAAATTGCTCATTATAGGATACCATCTTGTTGTTATATGGAGCCTAATTAGACTCGGAGGTTAAATTAACCCCACTTTTATCGGCGCAATTTCCCCCCAAATTCCTACAGGGTCAAGGGGCAACGCCCCCAAGACATTTTTTTATTATTTTATAAAGGCGTTGGGAGTTATTTTTTCATTGACCGACATAAATAAATAAATAAACCCTATTTTGTAACTGACATAAGGCTTGATAAAAGCAGCTAAGGGTTAGGGTTTCTGATGATGTATTGTAGCATTTTACAATAGTATTGAGTTGCATGGATTGTTGGTTGTAATCAGTTTGATTTACTGGATAATAATATTGGACTCTCTGTTTGGTGGATGTAGCCTGAGTTTGGGTGAACCACGTTAAAACTTGTCTCTCGTTGTTATTATTTCTGTGTATTTTCATTCCTCTATTTAATCTTTATTTGCATTTAATTGATATCTTTTGTCGGCTAACCCTAACACATCTTTTTGTTTTAAGGCCTATTTATCTAAAGGGGATCAATATGCTTTCTTTGTTCCCTAGAACTTGGGGTGTAGGAGTTAATTTGCATCATTTGAGAGAAAGAAGTAAAAACATACAAAGAGAGAAATTGGTTGATACAAAGAGACGAAGAGAGAAAGAGTAAGGGAGAGAGACATGAAGAGATAAAAGTGGGAGATAGAAAGGGCTGAATAGAGAGAATTAGAGACTAATTTAAAATAGAGAGAGAGAGAGAGAGAGAGAGAGAGAGAGAGAGAGAGAGAGAGAGAGAGAGAGAGAGAGAGAGAGAGAGAGAGCCAAACAAATATATAGAGAGAGGGGTGAATAGAGAGAGAATTATAGACTAATTTGAGAGAGAGAGAGAGAGAGAGAGAGAGAGATGAATCAAGATGAATGGGACAAGTTAGATAGAAAAGAAAGATCTACTATCAGGTTGTCTTTCTAATACAACCTTGATGGATGTTTTAGTTCAAAACATTACTATGAGTTTATGAGAAAAAAATATTGCATTGTATCAAACTAAATGTCTTGTAAATAAGTTATTTTAAAAAATAAATTTATATTCTTTAAATGTTTGGCTACAAAGTCTCCTTCATGCATCTTTAAAGAATACAAATTTCTTTTGAAAAAATAGCTTATTTACAAGACACTTAGTTTGATATAATGCAATAATTTTATCTCATAAACTCTTAGCAATGTTTTTAACCAAAACATTTTAATCAAGATTGAATTACAAAGACACAACCTAATAGTAGATCTATCTCTTCTATCCAACTTGTCCCATTCATTTTGATCCATTGCTAATGGTAGAAAATTGATTCTAATAATTATTATGATCCACTGATCTCTCTCCACTAAAAGATCTTCAACCTTTAATTTCTGCAACTCAAAGTTTTACCTGCTGAACTCACACTTCCTCTCTCTGAGTTCTCTCTCTAGGTCTCCACCTCTCTATATATATCTTTGTCTCCCTCTCTAGCTCTCTATTTCTCTTTTGCTTGGGATTCTCCTCATAACAACTCATTTTACAAATACGACAATTTCAATATATCTTAAAATGGAGCAAATAGTGTATTCCAACACAAGCAAACATGGTTGGTTAATGTTACATGTTTGTAGATGTGTTCTAAAGGATGAAGGTTAAGTACGTGTGTGATGGTACTTATCCTATTTAGCATGTTAGTTAGAGATTGGCTATCTTCCTTATGCTTGTTTGTTTGCTTCATTGAAAGGTGTTTGGGGTACCATGGTCCTTCCCCTTACTTTCATTTAGTTCCTTGAAATAGTGAAATGTGGAAAATGTCACTCCTTTGAGGTTACGCATTGTATTTTTCTTGCTAAATTTTATTTTGTTATGTGGGTGTCATGTGGAGATACAAGCCACCTTTCTTTTGAAGAGATGTTATTATCTCTCCTTATGCATTTTCCTTTACATCCCTTTCGCATATTAGGTGTTTGATGTTGGTATTTTAAGAGAGAGGAAAAGAGAGCTATAGAGTGAGAGAGAAAGAGAGAGAGAGAAGAAGAAAGAAAGGAGAGGGAGATATAGAGACATTAAGTGAGAGAGAGAGGGAGGGAGAGAGATCACTTTCTCTATCAACAATTGACATTGTCATAGAATGATGCAAGAAAATCAAGGTAATCTTAGTTGGGCATGTTTCTAACTTCTAATTTCTTAGTCATCTATGTGAATGGTTGAATCTCGTTGTCCATATGGCCCAATTTTTGTTTCGATACAGGCATCTTCAACAAAAATTTTCATAAACAAAATAAAATTTTGTTGTTTTTTTGTCTTTGTAGGCAAGTTCAAATTTATATTTGGACTAAGTTGCCATGTAGTGCGAAACTTACATAGTAATATATACCATACAATATATATTATGTATTTAATATTAATATTTATTTATAACTTAATTATACTTATTTTAAGTGGGTGGTTGGGTGGGAGCCTTGCCACCTCAGCATGAGGTGGCAATGCCGAATTAGGCGAATAGGAATTATTGGTTTGAAGGGGCGAGCAGTGGCACAAGCCGACTTGACTAGCATTCATTCCTTTGAGTGATTCAGAGGGATCGAAGTTGGCACTCATTCCGTAGAAGGGTTTCGAGAAGTTTCCGGCAACAAGTTATTAAGGCTGGCAACAGCTCCTCTCAACATTCATCCCACTAGTTTTAGCTTAATGCCTAAATATTTTGTTGTTATCTTCTCTGCGGACGCCATTCGGTGTGGTGGAATGGATACACCAGTTCATTTAACTAGCCAGAAGAGGTGATGGCCTTCCTCGGAGCCATTTCTAACCTTCGTTTACAGAGAATGATGCGCAGGTCTGATGCTCTGATGGTGGGGGTGGTGAAGTTGGTTCTAGGTAGGGTGTTTTTGGAAAATGGAGAATGCTACCGGGTAGACACAGACATTTCTTCCCAGGTCCTGGTGATGCTGCTCGAACTGGGGACGGACAAACAAGTGGCGAAGTCCATTATGCAGGGCGTCTTCAATGCGGAGCATCTTGGGGATCTAGAGGCATCGCTGCAGATGGCCAGTCCTGGGTCCGACATCCCGCGTCCGAAGGATTGGAATCTCTTTGAAGATCCTGGTGCTGTCATCAAGCTCTATCCCTTCATTCTGGACATCAGAGGTTTCGATCTGATATTACTGAAAGATCAAGCGGCAATGGCAGTAAGCTTCCTTAAAAAGGCTCTGGGTTTGGAGGTGGTCAATGGTCTCGGTTGGATGGAAGAATTCTGCAGTTTACTTGCATCTGTATGTATCTAATTTGGTCTACCTCCCCTGCTCCATTTTGTATAGCTGGAGCTTTGAATAGATAGTCTAGGAATATGTAAGTCTACTATGTCGTTTGGTCATGACCCTGCGAGGTCTTTTTCCTAGTTTTTCAGTTTGTATAGATAGATTGACAATCTCAGGCCAGCTGTGAGAAGGCTGATGATATGTAACATTTTTTGACATCCTTTAATATAATATCGTTATTATGAATCAAAAAAAAAATTATACTTATTTTAAATATTTAATATATAATATCTAATATAATTATATTGATTGCTGATAGTAATCTAGATCTGACTTCATAATTGTTTTTGTAATTGTTCTGCAGTAGATCCTTTTCTATATGCCTTGCTTGGGCTTCATCTTCTTCTTTTGGGTTATTCTAGGATAACTCCAATGCATTATAAATGAAATTTATATTATATGCATGCAACCAAAGTATGCCATTTGGACTTGAAAGTACATGTTACATTAGAGAAGAAAATGAAAAAAAAAAGAAAAAAAGAGGTAAATAAAGGATTGATAAAAACCCAATACATAAGTCAGACAATTTCAAGTAGAAATAGTTTAGGGGGATGAATTCACAAGTAAGGTGCACAAGGGAAGGATAATGAATGCATTAAACCTAAAAGAGAGGGCAATGATGTCACACATCAGACTCACTGACATGGGATTGTCGATAGGGTCATCATCCACAATGCATATAGCACCGAAGCACAACTTGGTAGTGATCACAGAAGCATGCTCAAGGAGACTACGAGTTTGTCTACAAATTACTTCTTTTCCACATTTTCCCTACTATTTTTCATTTTGGTATTGGGAATTTTTTCATTATAGGATACCATCTTTCTATTTCGAATCCTATTTATCTAAAGGGGATCAATATATTTGTTGTGTTCTCTAGAACTAGGGAAGTTTCTTGTCATCATTTGGGTATACCACTTAATTATGTTGTATCTGCAAAAAATTGTAAAGGAAACAAGCTTATCCAATTGAGGTGGAAGATGTGCAAAATTTCACAAAAGAAAGACTTGATGAAATGATTAATTCAATTGGAGGTTTTGATTTGATAATAGGTGGAAGCCCCTATAATAATCTAACATGCAACAACAATAGCACAAGGGATGGGCTAGAGGGGAAGCATTCCTCTATTCAACATGTGACTAATTGTAAGCTTGGATGTTGCCAATTACAATCCTAGGGTTATTAGTTTGATTAGTCATGCTAGCCATGGTTTCCTTTTGCAAGGAGTGGATGAAAGCCTAGAGGATGTGCAGAAAATCAAATTTCATAACAAAAAGCATTTAGATTTAGAAAAGGATTGTTATGAAACCCATAACAAATGTATGATGTTGAACTAAAATTTGTGGATTCAAACTACTTTTTAGTTTGAAGAAGAAAACATGGCATGGGCTTTAAAAATACACAAATCACAATGTATAACACTTGAAAGGGAAATAATCATCATTGGCAACATTGATTATCAGGGGCTGACATTCACAGCTATATCAAGAATAAGCAACCTTGCAAGTCTTTGCATATGCCCCAACTTCACATTCGAAAGATATACACTTATGTAAAAAAGCCCAAACACATGCAAATAGTTGACAGAAACAAAAAAAGAGAAAAAAACAAGTTTGTCATCTCCTAGAAATACGCCCCCCCTTATTTATTGCTCTTAGCAACTCAATTTTACAAACTATGTATACTTTAAATTTTTCCATATGCAAAATAATGTTTGATTTTTTCAAATATTATCTAAGATTTACTTTGATATAAATAATTTATAATCTATGTAGATCATGTATATCTTGAATAGATAATTTTCTTCTCCAAATATAAATCTATAGATAGTGCAAGACAATTGAAATGGATCAAGCTGACTATTTTTCATTCCATCACCAATTTTTCCCATCATGTTTCATTCCAGTTTTTTCCCAACAATTCAGAGGCTTTACCTAGCTATCATGACTCGTTAGGCTACAAATTCGTACCATAATTTATTAGAATGGGTTTTTTTCCTGAGTGATAGTTTATGTGACCACGTGTTCTCTTTTACATTACAATGTGACACCACTTTTCCTCAACATTAGATTTTAGTATTTTTAAATAATTTTATCATTTCATCTTTTGTTAGTCAATTAGGATTAACGTGGACGTATATGTTTATGTATTAGTTCAAGTATTTGGTTGATGACATTTAAATGAGAGGTGATTTATTTATCTTCAATAAATATGTTATATAATTAAATAATGTTTAAGTTTAGAATTAGTTAATTTAAAATATAATATTGATTTTTATGATATTAATTTTAGTGGAGTTTTAAGTATAGTGTTTAAAATTTTAAAAATGTAAAATAAATCTATTTTTAATTTTTTTTATGTACCATTTTATCTAATTTTATTTTTTATTGGTCTTATTTATGCATTTTTTATCAAAAAATATAATCAAAATTTTATTAGGATATGCTAAAATTTCAACAAGGGCTGAGATGCCCATAACTCATGATGGTCCAGGACTCAAGACACTTATTTTTGTGATGCGAGGAGATTATATATATATATTATTTCACAGTAGTCTTTTAAGATCGACATCTAACCAAAATTTTCTTAATTATTTTTAATTTGTCAAAGAGTTGAATTTGTAAAAAGTATATTTAAATTACATCTATTATGTATTATATATTTATTATTGAATTATATTTACTTCATATATAAAACTAAAAATATAACTATACTTATTATTATATACCATATTTTATATAATATAATTAACTATTTTTTTTTAATGTCATATTAAATATTATATAATGCTATATTTATATTGAATATATTCTATGTTTGATGTTTATTTATATTTATTGTTTTATATCAAATATATATTTTTAGTTCCATTTATTAAATTAAACTATAAGAAATCTCGCAACTTAAGAGAGAGATATGGAATGAGAATGTGATAGAAAGAGGGAGAGAGAGAGAGACTGTGGAAGGAGAGGACTCATAAGAGGATGAAGGATGAGAGGATACACCATTTCAAAAACCAACAAGGTACATGTCTTATGTAAAAGGGTAGCCAATTGTTCAAGGGATTGAGCATGGTTATGCATGTCAACAAAGAGTTGTCTACGAAGAGCAAGATCTTGCTTAAGGTTACATTTCTAAACAGATTTTTTTTAATTATCTTTTATTTGTCAAAGAGTTGAATTTGTAAAAAAATGTATATTTACATAAAATCTATTATATATTTTATATTTATCTATATTTATTATTGAATTGTATTGACTTTATATATAAATTTTTTAATATAACTATATTTATTTGACATATTTGGTATTCCAGTATGATATTTATTTGCAGACCATTTTGGTGTTAGAATGGTTTTATCTCTCTAGATTATGGAAGCGAGTGTTTGTATGACAATGGTAAGAGCACAAAATACCCATATGGAGGGATTGGATACACAAGGGAATGCATTTAAAAACCACATGAAAGGAGTGAAAGACAATCAATAATGGTTGGACC
Source organism: Cunninghamia lanceolata (assembly GCA_027924645.1). Lineage (NCBI taxonomy): Eukaryota > Viridiplantae > Streptophyta > Pinopsida > Cupressales > Cupressaceae > Cunninghamia > Cunninghamia lanceolata. The sequence goes on along the minus strand of BSBN01001318.1, from coordinate 1,552,864 downwards.
AACATCAAGAGCACATGTCAGGGCCTTGATGAAAATTTATGGTGGGCCTCTTTTTGACTAACAAAAGTTTTTTGAAGTGAGACTAAACACAATGGGATCTCATAACATAGAATGCATTCCATTTTCAGTCGCTAAGTTTGATCTATCTTTGTATCTTGTGCCATCCTAAGATAGGATGCATGATGGTAGGCTAGATAAAAAAAAACATGAGGTAGGTGGTGACCATGCTTGTATTTTCAAGAGAATGTCTATTCAATGTAAGGCTTGTGATAAACAAACATACATGTTGCAAATAATATGCATAGGTGATGACTAATGGAATGCAAGTGAACCCAGGTATAGTGCATGAACAAGAATCTAGAAAGGAGATGCACGCAAATAGAGACTAGACACCAAACATGAAAGCTCACACATTTGAACTAGATACTAAGAAAACACAAGGATCTTGAAAACCATGAAGATTGTGAAAATTAATTCATGACACTTGAAAAAACAAAAAAGGACACGAGCCATAGGGATACAAGACAACTATCATTCACTTATAACAAATGAACTTCCAAAACTCTTCAGTGTACCCATTGCGTGCACCAAGGTGCAATTGCTAATTACCAAGTCTCCTAGCACATGTGTTAGGTTCAATTGGCTTTAATCTCACCATGACTAGGAGAGGTAACACGTGGGAACTATATAACTTCAACTCAATGAAGGATTTATTTATTTTAACATGACTATTCATTTAATAATGAAAAACACATTTTATATTTACACATTATTTTTTTAGTTTTAACATTTTTTTCCAATTATTAAATATATTAAGTAAAAGTAGATTTTCTTATAAAATAATTGGCTTATATAAATTAGTATTTTTGTTTTTATAGTAGATTATAATATTATGAGAGAGCATACATTTAGATTAGAAGTTATTTTTTAACTTAGCTATCACAACTAGGAAGATCTAGGCCATCAATCACTTAGGGGTCAAACTTGGGTCAATCACACCTTCAAAGAATTTGAACCTTAGTAAATAATGTAATTAAGAAGCATACCATCATGCTCATCAATTAAACTATAACATTTCAGTATATAAATTGATTTAAATTTAACTACCAACTAAATAATACGTTAAATATTGGTAAACTTATTTTTTTAAAGATGGTTGTTTTTTAATAGAATTTGGGTGGGAAGATCTGGGTATTGGCATTGTTCAAGGGATGTCACATAGGAATAGGATAGAGGTGTTGGGAATGAGGACCCGCATGAGGTTGTCTCTCTCTTCTTGACAAGATCTAAAAATGAGTGTCTAGATCATGGTCTTTGCATGGATATTTTGTCATAGGGTGCCTTTTCTTCCTCAGGTGCGAAGGACCCTATACAAATTTCTTCTCAAAAGGAGGGAGGTGGAACATGGTCAGACATATTAAAAAAAGAAACTCTCCATCATGACAAATATAGATATTAAAAAACATAAGAATCACATGTCCTCTTGTTCTCCTCTTCAATTAGTGCCTACAAGGCTAAATGGTGACCTCCTCCTCAAAGTCCCAAATGTAATGGTTGATAGAGCTTCAAATAGGCTAGATAACACCCTCATTGGGAAATTTTTAGGGTCTAGGCTGAATATTGATCTCTTTAGGAGTTGGGTTAAAAGTAAATGGTGTCTTAGAGGTCAAGCGGAGATCTCAACTTTGGTTAAAGGATTCTTTCTTATCTCCTTCTCAAGCCATGAAGATTGTGTGAGTACCCTTCTAGGTGGGCCATGGTTCTTCGGAAGGTTTGGGTTATTTCGTAGAAAATAGAGTCTAGGCTTCAACCCAAACATGGAGAATATAAAGGTGGCTCCTATGTGGGTTAGACTCTAGGGCTACCTATGGAGTACTGGGAGGATGAAGTGCTAAAGGGTATAGCTAGCTCTCTTGGTCAACCCATTGCTATTGATGCCATTACTAGATCTAGGAAAAGGCTAGTTTTTGCTAGGATTCATGTGAACGTGAGTATGGATATGGAGCTTCCATATATTATTAATCTCTCTTCAAAGTTTGGGATATGGCCTCAACTGATTGAATTTGAAAACACTCCTTTTATTTGCTTTAATTGTCATAAGTTGGGCCACTTTGTTAAAATTTGCCCAAGGAAGAAGGTTAACAAGATAGTTTGGAAAAAGGGGAGAATGTCTCTTAGTCTAGCTCTAAGGAGGAGAATATTTTGATGGAAAGAAGCTTGAATTAGAATATGGATCACCCTATTTTGGAGGGACACAATATTGTTAATAAAAATGAAGGTGTTGAGCCTCAACTGATAGATCACATCCATGAAGTTGGAAGTCCCAATAAGGAGGAAAATGAGATTTTAACCTTCAAGGATCTAGAACCAAATAGGAGTTTTTTTCTAAGGAATACTAGGAGAACTTGTCAAATGAAAAGAAGATGGTGGAGGACTCTATAGGTAAGAGGTGGTGTTAGAAAAAGATAGACAGAGAGAGGCTAGTTTGGAGGAGGGTGGGGTTTCCCCAGCTGGGAGGACCTTAGCTACAAAATCTCAATAGAAGCTCTATAAAGAAAAAGAAGAAAATGAGGCATCTAATAATCTAGCGAGAAATATTCTTTTCTCTTAAAGAGACACAATGGAAGGGGGTGAGACTATGCCAAGTTCATTATATCTCGATGTGGATAGGAAGGACAAGTCCCTGAGCTTTAAAGGAGGTAGGAACACATATCAATAGAAACCAAAGTCTCAATAGAAGTCTCTATAGGAGAAGAGGCATTTGTAGAAGTCTTTATGCCATCACGACATTCAAGTTCTTCCCATTCATTAAGCATTGCATCTATTTTATGATCATACAGTTGAAAAACATCAGGTGGAAGAAGACAATCCAAGGTAGGATCTTCTAGGAATGGAGGATCAACTAGATCTCCATACATCTCCCAAATTTTGATCCAAAGGTCACGTGGACACTTAGTATCAGCAGTGGCCATCTAAGTGTCAATATCAACACTGCAACTAATAACTCCTAGGATGTGTTCAATCTTAAAATCCCACACAAGTTTCTACCAAAAAGATGTAGGTTAAGGAACAAGTCCATAGAGATGGGGCAAAATATGAAGCCACCTGAAATGCATCAGGATTCCATCTTTCCAAGACTTATAGTTTACTCTAACCAATCTTATTATAGCAAGATGCCTTTTAATAACCATGATTAACTCCTCAAATCTAGTCACACAATAGACCAATCAAGAGACTCAATCCAACAAAATTACAAGATTACCCCCCGAAATTCACTTAATCATGAGAACCCCCCAGCAAATTATGATTATGGTACTTTATAATTAGTGTGATTATAGTTTCCACAAGCCAAAACAATAAAGTGGTCTTTTGATTTTGGTACATGCAAATGCCAAAATTAGGCTATAAATGAAAGTACAAATTTTGGGCAAAATGAGACCAAACTGATTGCAGATTTGAGTACTCAGAAAATCATGCACTTTCAAAAAAATCACCAGAAAATGCTACCGTATGACCCCAAACGGAGCCCCGGAAGGTCTAAAAATGAGAACTGCTCATCAATAGCAATGAAAATCTGCAATTTCTGGAAAATCTAGAGACCAAAATAAAAATTCTTCTACACCACTACGAAGCCTATGAAATTTTGATCCAAACAAAAAAAAATGCACCAAAATCGGAGCATATATGATCAAGTTATAGGCATTTGAAATCTGAGTGCCAAATCAAAAACTCCATTGGAGAGGGGGGAGGAAAAAACAAAAAAAAATTACCTTTTTTTTAATTTTTTAATAAATTTTTTTCAAAGACTATACAGAACCAATTTTTTTCAAAAACTATAGAATTACAAAAAAAAAATTGATAGAATAATAAATCTGTCATACCATCATACTGACACCTACTGCAAAGGAGAATATTCTTTGCAGAGGGAATATTTTGTAGAATATTCTTATACGTATGGCCAAGGGGGTAAAAAAAATTGTCTTTTGAGATGACTTCTGATTTCGACGATTTGACAGTCAATCTTGGGGCTTTTGGGCCTCCTGAATGCGATGGCAAGGTCGAATTTGAGCCAAAATGCTTCAAAGGATTAGGTACCTGCTAGATCTCGCTCGCACCTCCCAACTTCAAACCCTCATAGATTTGGCCTCTAATGTCCGATCTGGACGAAACAAAAGGTGATTTTGACTATCTTGGCTTCTCTAGATGCAATGATGAGCTCATATTTGCACTAGCATGCTCCAAAATGAACCTGCAATATAAAGACACAAGAAGGAAGCCCTCCCAAATCTGGTATCTCTCTCAATTTTTTTTGATTCTCCAGGTCATCAAGTGATGCAAAAGAAGATCATACTCAATTTTTCAAGATCCACCATGATTTGCACTCAAGATCTCTCAATAGACTAACCAAAGGCAATCTACAAGCTTTGATACCATGTAAGATTTGGCTATGGGGATAGCCACCCAAGATCTAGAAGCCTAATGGAAAGCACAAATAAAAGAGAAGATCAATATGACAAGAATAAATTGTATTCCTATCAAAGAATGCAAATACAATAATTTACAAGATTACTCTCTTATTACAATATGTTGTGACATACCTTACTTATAAAGGTAACGATGAGAGCTAACATGTTGTAGTCATGTGACAACTATATGATAAGACAACTATATGGCAACTATCAACAACTAGAGACAACTCTCAACATCTAGAAACAACTAGAATGCTTCCTAAGTCAACTTAACATGTGAATATGTGTTTGAATATTATTTAACTAATAAATGAATTATTCACACAAGGGGAAAATAGCTAGTAAATATGAAACTAGGTATGAAATACCCCTATTCACAGTAACACAAATAGGAGTAGATTTGTGTAGTGTTTATGCTATTGTGAGTGCGTAGCAAGGAGATTCACTATGATAATGGCAGAGGTGAGTTGTTGGTTTTTTTTAGTATCTTATTTACTTGTTGTAGACTATTTGGATGCCATGGAGTTGTAGATTTTGGTTCATTAGCCTTGGTCATCATGGAGCATTGGTATGTTAAGTAGTAGAGAGGCAAGGAGATATGATTGAGAAGGTCTCTTTAAAGGTCTTGCACAAAGAATGAAGCGATGTCTTTTCATTTTGAGGACATGGACGGGTAAGTGCAAGAAGATGAGTTCACTTTTTGGCAAAAAAGTGGAAGTGTTTTTCTTGTTTTTCAAATTTTGTCGTACTTGGAGTGACAATTTGAAGCACTTGCACATAAAATATTAAAATGATGTAAAAATAAGAAATGTAGGATTTTGTTTTTAGTTTTCAAATATGTAATTTTTTCTAATACTCAGATGATGCAATTTGGTTTTTTATTGGATGTACAAAAAGTGGCTTTTTAAAAGTCCCCTATTTTTTGCAAAAGCATGCATGTGTACAGCCAACATAATTTGGCCTAAATTAATGTATTTTTCTAATTCATTTTGTGGAAAGATTCTCAGGATGTTAAATTTTGGTCAGGATATTTTTTTGTAATTTTTTTATAAATATTTTTTTATTAATTTTTTAATTGCCCTAATTAGTGTTTTTAAAACCCCTCGTGTATGACCAACATAATTTGAGCTAAACTAATCAATTTAGTAAAAAAAAAATTATCATGTAGAGAATGATGTCTAGTTTGGTTAGACATAATTTTTTTTAATAAACTTTCAAAATCAAAAGTTATTAAAAAATAGTAACCTATGTTATTTCAATTTTATGAGTTAGTTTGTTTAGAAAATAATTAATAAATAGAAAATTATGTTCAATAGTAAAAAAATTTACATAGTTGAAAACAAGACTTTCAGATCTAAAATGGGTTTTAATTTTGTTAAAATATTCTAAAAAAAAAGTCCTCAGCCACAGTGGTGAAACTAGTTTTTTCTTCCATTGTTTTCATGGCTTCTTAGTTGCAGGTTGGTTGCAAGTCCAAGGCTTAGGCTCTGGTTTCCAAGCCTTTACCAAGCCTAAAACCAATGCAAATTGGTGGGTGTCATGTTTGAAAAAATAAGAAATGGGGTTCCCGTTTATTTTTATTTTCTATAGAACAGGTACCCATTTCTTGTTTTTTAGAAACGGGTCCTGGGTACCTGCTCGTAATGGGTGCCCATTACAAATGGGTGCCTGTTACAAACAAATACCCATTTATTTTTATTTTCTATAGAACGGTGCCCGTTTTAAAACGAGTACCTGTTTCTTATTTTTTAGAACGGGCACCCGTTTTAAAACGGGCACCCGTTTCTATTTTAGCTGTTATTTTTTTAATAAATTGGTAGTACGACTGAAACCCTGCAACATTCATTTTTACCAATACAACCAACAGTGACAAATTCTGCAATTTTTTTATGTGCAAAGTGTCGATTCGAACTCTCAACGGGGCATATCTTATGCAATTTTTATAGGGATTCAATCATAAAGAGAATTTTTATATGGAATGAAGTAAAAAATCTATTTTTTACAGGCATTCAATTTCTTGGAGAGAAATTCATTTTTACCAATACACTGACAGCGACGAATTCTGTGACTTTTTTATATGCAAAGTGTTAATTTGAGCTCTCAAGAGGATATATTTTATGCAATTTTTATAGGGATTCAATCATAAGAAGAATTTTCAGATGGAATGAAGTAGGAAATCTATTTTTAAGAAGGATTTAATTTCTTGGAGAGATCAAACAAATATCAAGTGACTATCATATTGAACAAAGGATTTATTTCTACTTGTATTTCATACATTTTTTAAGAAGGGATCCAACACATTTTGGTAATCATGGGATCAAATAAATGTCCACAAAAAAAGAAGAGGAAGGTTATGACAGTTGAAGAAATTGTAGTACATCAAGAGAAAGAGGCAAAACGACAAAGAGGTAAAAAATAGAGGATTAAAAAAATGAAGAATTATGTAGCATCCAGTTCGATGATTATTGAAGAGGAGAACATTGAAGAGGAGAATATTGGAGAGACCAATTTAGATGAAGTGAATGTAGAGTATGCAAATGTGGAAGAGGTCAAGAACATGGAAAATACAAATATAAGAACGAATCCAGGTATGTCTTCGAATCTGTTGAATGATAATGAGATTAAAGATTTAGAGCAAGCTGGATATAATATTGATGAGATAAATGCTTCTACTACAAACAATACAATTGGTAAAACAAAACATGATGGAGTTGGAGCATGTGTGAAAAGGGCTCTTGCTAGGGAGCAACTAAAATTTCATGATGCAGCAAAGTTTCAAGATGCACGTGTAATTGTGGATTGGTGTAATGCAAAATTGACTATAGGAGAACTCTAAAGTTCAACGGTTTTTTTGGTTGGTTGAAGAAGAAAATATTCCTCCCTGATTTGATTGTTATACAATTAGTGGATTAGTAAAATGACATTCATTTAAGAGTTCAAATGCAAGCACATGGACTCTATGGACTAGGGAGCTCGCATGTTTTTGTCAGTTTTGTATTGCAGGTGAGTGGGAAGCATGCGAAAATATAGATTGGGTTGAAGAATGGTAACAAAATTCCTTAACACCTCTACAAACACATGATCAAAATGAGATAACATTTGAGGAGGATAATCATTTGCAAGCATCAGGTGACTATGAGCATATTTCAGACCTTGTACAAGAAGGTACATTCATTCAATATTTCTTTTTGATACAATTTTTGGAAATATATATTGAATTGTACATATGTATGTATGTATATTTTTGTGACTTATTGAATTTGAAATTTTTTTTAGACATGTGTACGTTGTTGTTGCACCCGAGGGTAATGAAGAGGAAATCGAGTATTAGTTGGCTCGGTATGTTGAGGCAAAATAGAAGTTGTTACAACCTAGAGTACATGATGATAAATTTGAGTATCCAACAGGTTCTATGGTTGTTATTGGCACTTGGCTACGTAAATATTTGATAAGGAGGAATGGTATACCTGCATTTGAAGATTATGAAAGACGTAAGAAAATTTTACACTACTCACATTTGATTGTGGCAACAAATATACAATTAGTGAGATATAAAGGGAGACCTATCACAAAAGAATTATGGACACTTTCTATGGAAGAGCATGAGGCAATCATAGATGCAATACAAAAAAGAGAGGATGCAAATGGTACAATGGAGTAAATGTTTTAAATGATTAATAGGTATGTAAAAATTTTAAAACTTTTAACCTTTGTCTAGGACTTGAGTTTAGGATTAATATGATTGATAGCTTAACTAATTGATTGCATCTCCCCTTAAGCATCCTCTTAATTCCCCTTAAGCCATCCCTTAGCTATGTTCCATAAGTTAGGTAAGTCATCTCCCCTAATTGATTGCATCTCCCCTTAAGCCATCCTCTTAACTCCCCTTAAGCCATCCCTTAGCTATGTTCAATAAGTTAGGTAAATTTAGGATTTAGTTTAATAACTTCAATATAGTTAATTTATATAGCTTTACACACCCTTACCAAAATACTATAGTTGATTCCATCTCCCCTTAAGACATTCTCTTAACTCCCCTTAACCCATCCCCTAGCTAAATGATATAAGTTAGTGCATGTACCCTTACCAAAAATACTATAGTTGATTGGACCATCTCCCCTTAAGACATTCTCTTAATTCCCCTTAAGCCATCCCCTAGCTAAATGATGTAAGTTAGTGCATGTACCCTTACCAAAAATACTATAGTTGATTGGACCATCTCCCCTTAAAACATCCTCGTAACTCCCCTTAAGCCGTCTCCTAGCTAAATGATATAAGTTAGTGTATGTACCCTTACCATTTAAATACTACAGTTGATTACATCTCCCCTTAATCCATCCTCTTAACTCCCCTTTTAAGCCATCCTCTTAACTCCCCATAAGCCATCCCCTAGCTATGATCCATAAGTTAGGTAAACTATCATCTCCCCTAATTGATTGCATCTCCCATTAATCCATCCTCTTAACTCCCCTTAAGCCTTCATATTAATATTCCTAATTCTCTTAAAGGTCATGACACATTCTAACTTTTTTACATTTCATTACATGGTGCAGGAGATGTTTTTTGCAGTCATAACAGAGGTTGGAAACATAGAAGATGTTAAATTTCACTTACACTTTATTTCATGTATTCACTAGACCTATACTATTAATTATTTTAATTTATGCTTCAATAGTTCTTTCCTTTCATTATAATTTCAATGGAACTTCTTAACAAATTCTATCTTTAAATAAAATGATTTCTAGAGACCTTCTAAATTTTTAAATATGTTTCATCGTGGCCTGACCTCTAGATTTATTTTTGCAATTTCACATGTAGTGTTGAAAGGATTCAAATCTATTGTTTCTTGTTGCACATGTATGATCTCTACACATGTTTCATATCTAGAGTCTTCAACTTCTAGGTGTCAAGTATAAAATCTTAGATGATCTAGACTTAGAGAATAACATTGTATAAAAGATAGGTGTCTCTAGGTGTCTTGGGTTCTAACTATATAATAGGTGTCTCTACCTGTGTCTTAGGTATTCTATATGTCAACTAGGTAGATAGAGACTAGAAAAATGGCATTTAATCTAATTAATCTAGGTGTCTTAGGTAGATACTATATCAACTACCTGTCTAGAGATATAATATGGAATCTAGGCACGTCTTAGGTAGATACTATATATCAACTACTTGTCTAGAGACTAGAATAAGGTATAATTTAACCTAGGTGGCTTAGGCAGCTACTAGATATGTCAACTAGGTCTACCATGTAATAGGTGTCTAGAGCCTGTGTCTTAGGTATACTATATGTCAACTAGGTAGAACTATATAATCTAAGGTGTCTAGGTGACTTAGGTCTAGACTACGATAAGGTATACAAACTATATATAATTTATCTAGATACATACTATACAATATGTGTCTTAGGTGTCCTACATAAAACTAGAATACATGTGTCTTAGGTCTTAGGTGAGGCCATATGAGCTTCCACCTTCACATTGTTGGCTTTGTCAATATAGAATATTTATATTTCTTGAAGCTAAGGGAAACTCTTTTTCTTGTACATAGAAGTTATGAAAAACCAACTAATGCATTGATTAAGTTATTATTTAGTGCTCTTGATGAAATTACATACAAAATGCTAATTTTATTATATTTTTTAGAAATTATAATTTTTAGTTTTTTACAAAATTCTCTAAGCAAATCTCAAAAGTTTTAGTAGATAGAACCAAGTATTGTTTATCAAATATATATATATATATATATAACAATTTAGAGTTACAAGTATTTGTTTATTTTTCTTTTGATATTTAGGTTACATGTAAATTTCTCTATTTTTCTTTTGATATAATTTAGGGTAGACTTAAATTTCTCTAATTTTCTAAATTTCTTAAATTGTAAATTTAAAGGGTACATATATTTCTATAGTTTTCTTTAAATTCTTTTCGTAAATTTATAGGGAAGGTATTGATCTATGAAATGTTTAATCTAGATTTAAAAATAAATTGATTAAACATGGTTACTAGATTGACAAATCTAATCAATGAAATTTTCCTAAATATTTAACTCAATTAAAATTTAACACAAGTGTCCCAACATTTGACTCATGTAAATCCAAAGATATTCATTCTAGTTCAAAAAAGTTAATTTTCATTTTATTTTTTAAATTTATTTAGGGTAGGTACATTTAGTCTATATAACTATCCAACCTAGCGTCTATATCTAATAAATGTTTAATAAATTAAATCAATTGAAATTTTTCTCTTATCTAATTAGAATTAGTATTTTACAATTTTATGTAATTAAACACATGATTTAATTTGAAGTGTTAAATATGAGATATATGAAATTAAAGTTTGAATATAGATGCATATAGTGGAAATTCAATAAATAGCAAAATCTAGTCTAGATGAAATAGTCTATGAGATATCAATATTGACATAATAATAGTCCATGTAAAAATAGTGAAATAGTCACAAAACATACATGTTTAGTCAATAGTGAAATAGTCATAAAATCCTCATGAAATAAACAATCTAATACATTATCATCATGGCCATCCATCATCCATCCATCAATCTAAAACATGTGTGTACACTAAGTTTGATCATCATCCATTTCAAGCCGCCTTTTGGTCCCATGTGAATGAGAGGGCAACTCGTGCTGTGTACAAGAAAAAGAAGCTTCAAATCAATTTTAATGTCAAAACTACATCCTAATTAAATGTAAATCAAATATTTAAAACTAAACCATCAAATTAAATTTTTAAATCTAAACTTCAAAATGTCTAAGCATACCACAACAGGCTCATCATCTCTCCTACCATGCTCCTGTGCAACAGATGGTGCCGATTTAGATGACAGATTAAATGTCTGTGTTGCCAATTCCTGTATTTCAATAAAACACATGAATTCTAGGATCTAGAGTATAGATACAAAATGCAAGGTTGAATGATACAAAAGACTTTGAAATTACATAGGATTTAACTATAGGACCTGAAATATGAGAGATGACTCGTGCACATGTGCAGGCTCATCAATGATAAGATTAATTGAGCCTACACCTAAACTAATCTCATCCTACATATATATGTGTACATGTATGTATAAATTCAACTTTAAAGATATGAATTTAAAATCATGAAATTACACTGGAAATTCAAATTTAAACTAAAAATGTACAATTTTAAGATACAAGCCATGGCATATGAAGTAGGCTCCTCTATAGATGATGTTGCCACTAGTCTTGGATGACTAGGTTGGTTTGACACAAAAGTGTCCGGACCTCCCATCTGCTTTAAATTAAAATGTCATATTTCTGTATTAAATTATATATTATTAAATTAGATAATATCAAATTAAATAATCTTTAGAGGTCCTAATTTTTATACCTCGACCGTATAAGGTCTACCCAACTCTACTGTCGTTGACACTAAATGGTCCAGCCATGATGAAGTGGTAGTAGCAGATGGAGTCATCTGTACCAATCAACATGAACATATATTTATTAATATATATTTAAATTTTTTAAAAAAGATTGATAATTGATAATTATCCAAATCTATATTAATTTGTATTAATTTTAATTTTATTAAATGTGGCATACATACCAAGTCCATAGGATCGAATAATGTAGCCAAAAAGGAATCCTCCTCCGAAGCAAATGTAGGACCAAAACATGGATGATGACAATTTTGACAATAATGAGGTGTGGATCACAATGGTGTCAATCTAGGTGATGCATCAGTACCAACATCATATGCTCCTCTAGGTTGTGTAGGCTCTCCAGGATTGACTTCATCTGCCAAGCGAGTAGCTTGGTCAGTTAAGTTTCTTGAGAGCTATGATAACACTCCGAGTGTTGAGATGACCATCCACTGGTGAAAGGGCACAGGAATAGAGGGTGGAGAAGGGACAATAGGTGCAGGGGGTAAATGTCAATTTAGATCGACACATGCCCCTGGTCTATGCTGTGGCATTCCACCACCCATGCCCTGAAATAATATCATATCAAAATAATTGGGCTTTTTGCCCATCTTAAACTCTGCCCATAATTTTTTCAGAAAATAAAAGGAACCTCAAAATTAGCATGAGGTGGATGGTCAAAGACCATCCACCATCGCTCCCAAAAATTATCATCTATCTGCTAATGTGTGCACCATTTGATTGAAATTCTCTTTTTAGTTGGTGGTATTTGTTCACCTATGGAGGGATCAATGAAATATGGGGCAATTGTATTTTTGGTAATGTGTAAATCATTGATCTCTTTATATGAGAGACCATCTGCATAAAATTGCCTCCTCTCTTCCTGCCATGAGCAGAATGTGTCTAGATATGTGTAGATAGCTCTCACTGAATCAACAATAGTTTGCATCATAGATGAAAACCGTGAAATGTGTGGAGGGGTTTGGATTTGGCTTTGCAAGAAATTGATTTTTTCTTGCAATGTTTGTATATTTTCATCAATTATTGCTCAAAATGAGCCTCATCATGCAGTGGTGGTGGTGGTGGGGGGGGTGGGGGCGGGTTGGGGTGGGGGGTCCTGTGGGGGGTCATGGGCTAGATCGGTCATGTGTACAAATAAGGTCTACACATAGAGCTGCAATTAAAAATAATAATTAAAATCAAATTATGAATTGGAAATATATATTAAATTGCATGCACAAAATATGTTTAAATAGACATATACATATAAATTGAAAACTTGGAAATATATAAATTTGCGTGGTTTAAACAATACATTAAAACATTTAATTTAACATATACATTCATTCAAAATTTAAACTTGTTAGAAAATGTTTAAAATTAAAATTTATACATTTAAGAATCATGACATGAATAAAAATTTATGTCCTAGTATCTAGTCATCATTATTTTGTCTTTCAAGTCCTATAATCTTATTTTACTATACATGTATGTATGTATGTATGTCTAGACAATTTCAAATGATCTTAGTTAATATATCATTCCTAAAAGTTTAATGTATAGCCTAAATGTCAATCCATCTAGGGCCATGTTACCATTTCCTAGATTTTGGTAAAATTTAAGTTGATTTTGTTTCCTATAAATTTGTGCAATGTTTGTAGAAATCAAAATCCTAAAAATAATTAACTAGTTAGGCTATTGTTACTTAATATATTGCATGTCCACAAACCCTGAATATCAATAGAAGTCCTAATCCTAGAGGTTATGATTAATGAGTGGACAATTTAGTTAGAAATGTTTCCTTGAGGTTTTGAAAAGAAGACAATTAAAGAGAAAAATTCAATAACAACTAGGTTGTTTACAACCACACTCATGTATTACATTCAAACTCCTAAACATGTCACTAAGTTCATGTTGATGGTCTATTGGCTACAAATACACCTACAAGACCCTAAATGTCATGTGTTTATTGTACATATAGCCTAAATGTCATTCCATCTAGCCATGTTACCATACATCCTATTTTGTTCCTAATCCATGTTTATCCTTCCTAAGTGTCTCATTTTAGTCAATCTTTGAACCCATCCTATGTACACTCAACATTATTTTAAATTTTTTCCATTGTTGTTGCCCCCTTTACCCCTTTGTTAAATGTCAAGTTATCATAGATATATGGATATGTTTAAATTAAAGATTTAAACATAATAAAATGACTTCTAAGTTTTAGGTTTAGGTTTAATAAGTCATTTAGGTTAGGTCTACAAAAGATATTAGGGTCCTATCCTGTCTAATTTGTAGGTTTTTAGCTTCATGAAAAGAGTTTTACAAATGCTTAAATTAGGACTTTGAGACTCATTAGGAACATTAAACTCAATGAAGACTGAAAAATAAGCCTATAGCACATATAACTAGTTCAAGGTCTAGATATAGGGGAAAAGACCTAATAGGTGAGATAATATATGTGCATTTAATGCCCAATATTTTTAAAAGTTTAGTAGAGTAGTTCTGACTTTAAGCTTGTTAGTGTTGTACTATAACTACTAAAAGTTTAATGACTAAATAACCAATCATACATGATGTTGTATCAGCCCACCAAAAAAAACATGACTTAATGAACACTTATTGGTCCACCCTTTTTTGGGGGGAACTATTTGACACCTCAACAAAAAGCACTTAGTTTTATCTTTACCCACTATAAGCTATAAAGTCTTAAAGGTCTTAATAGATGATTAAATTCAGAGTTCCTTTCGTTCCACAACATCAAAAATACATAAAGTATTCTTCATATTGAAAGACTAGATAATGCTCTTGAGGATAATAGTCTTGATATTTTAAGGAGGAGGCCTCTAAAGGGAAGAAATTTATTCCTAGTCAAAAGGCCAAGAAAACATATAAGACCTGAAAACTATAGGAGCATAAGGAGACGTGGAGGAAGAAGAAATTTCTTTGAGGAAGAAGATGAGAGGGACAACCAAGCCACCTCCTTAGAAACCTTCCACTATTAAACTCCCATCCTCTCTTCCTATGCAAAAGGATCCAACCATGCAGCCCATTCTTCCTCCAGTTATTCCTATCTCCACTAAGGTTAGGATGTCAGTCTAGAAAGACTCTATTCCCAAAGCTTCCATATCTACTATTCCTATCCAATATCATTCTTTTAGAACCATTCTTACACCTCCAATTGATTCAACCATGCCTATTCATTACAATTTCCATGCCTTCACCTAATAAGGAAGGAACTATAGAACTAGCTTCTCTAACCCCCTCTATTCCAAGGTCTATTCCCTCTCCACCCTCCCTCTCCAACATTGAAAAAGTTGTTAAGGATTTAATAGAAGAATAGTTTGAGAAGAAAGTTAAGGAGCAAAGTGAAGCAACTAGCTTGCTTAAGGAGTAAGAGCAACATGAAGGAACAATTCATCCAAGGGATAACCAAGAAGAGGCCTGAGTTGAAAAGGAAAAAGTCAACGGATCTCCCCATGAAAAGGATAAAGAGGAGAAAGCCAATGTTATCAATCCTCTCACCATAGAAGAAATAATTAAAGGGGAGAAGTTATTGGAGGAAATGGAGAAATTGCCTAATAGGTTGGATCTAGTAGAGTAACAAGAAGAACAGGCCTTCCAACCACCTCATGAAAAAAACTTATAGATCCATCTAATTCCTTGGTTCCAACCTAGCTTTATGTAAACATTCAAAGAAGAAAGTAGACCATAAAATAATTTTCAAAGGATATGTCTTCCATATTGGTGATGATCGAAGCTCCTTGGCCTGAGAAGACTAGAACTCTTTTGTCTATTAGATTGTATGCTTCTAGGTCTAGGATTACAAAGGTGGCAAGTCTAATGGTCAATAAAGATGACAAAGATATGCTATCGCCAGACTATCAAATCATTGCTTATAATTTGGGAAAGTAGACTAGGGAGGAAGAGATACATGGAATGCAAACAATAGTATCTACTATAGTCTCCTAAATGGATGAGGACTAAAGGATGAAAAGGGATTAAAGATCGAATTTCTTTAGCATAGTAAAGGAGGTGAGCGTATCTTCATAGAGTTTTAACAAATTTTTATTAACTATAGCATCACATTTCATCACACAATTCACTACACACCATGGAAGATTGGGGTCATAAATTAGAAGAATCGTGCCATTACATGTGTTGATGTGGCCTTGAAACCTTATAAGCAGGGGCCTTGCCAAGTAAGCTATTGTAAATTTTTTGGAGTGATTCAAAATTGCCATGTATGATTTTGAGAGGCGTGAAGTTAGGATGCTCAACTACTGGGTCCTCCCCCCTAAACAATTTCAAATGATTTTGAAATATCATTCCTAAAGGTTTATTGTTAAGCCTATATGATAGAAACCCTATCTAAGTTCTATTGAACCAGGTAGTTCATGGAGGGATTGTCATGTGGCCATAACTGTTTGTACAAATATTATATATATATGTCCATATGTTTAAATTAAAGATTTAAACATAATAAACTAAAGTTTCTATGTTTTAGGTTTAGGTTTAATAAGTCATTTAGGTTTTAAAGAATAGGTTAGTTTAGTTTTGAATTAGGGTTTAGTGTTTATGAATTATAGTTTTACGTTTTACTATTTATGAAATCTTAGTTTATGAATTAGGGTTTTATGTTATATAATTCATGAAACCCTAGTTTATGAATTAGGGTTTTAGGTTAATGAATTAGGGTTTTATAGTTTAGTCTTTATGAAATAGGGTTTACCGTTTTTGAATTAAAGGTTTACAGTTTATGCATTAGAGTTTACTTGTTTTCCATTTGAGGTTGAATATATATAATTTAACATTACAAAAACAACAAAATACAACAAAATACAAAGCAAAAAATAATGAAAATTGGTAGAAATGAATGGGCAACCAACTTGGGGCACTGGTTAACCAGTTTGAGGAGGCAGGGATACTTTGGAGGTGGAAAATGCGGTCATCCAATGCGGGTACCCATTCTTGGCATCATTCTCTCTTGTCTTCCATAGACTATAGCTGTTAAAATGAAGCTACAAGCCTATTTTCTAAAAAAAATTATACTTTTCAAAAACGGGTAATTATTCCATAACGGGTGCCTATTTTAGCTTCGGTGCCCGATTGTAAATGGGAGCTCGTTTCGTAATGGGCACCCATTTGTGTATGCTCAAAATCATGACTCCGGTTGCTTGGGGCTGTAAGGTTAGATTTTAGTACACACATGGACCCTTCCCTCCTTGCCACGGGCTGATCCACCATGTCACGCTCGCTCTCGTGGAAGTAGCCAATCGAGTGGAGGTGAGACATGGCTTGGGTCTAGCTCATTGGAGAGTTGGACTTTGTGGAGAGAGGTTGGCAAGTCCTGTGGCCTTTGTTGTTGTGTGCTGAGTTGAATGTTTTGTTCAATTGAATTTGTAGTTGAGATAACCCTATGACCTGAAGGGTCACTAGTTTCTCTTCTCCTGTTGGGGTTTCTTAAATTCCACCTCTGTGTGGGTAAGCAATTTCTTTTATTTATGTCCTCTTGTCTTTCTATTTGTTGAATGAGTTCTTGTTTTATTTGGAGTTGTCTAGCTTCTTCTAACAATAAGAGGACGAATGGGTCTCCTTGTGGTAGAACAAATCTTTCTTGTTGTGGTATTGGATTGATCTCCTCAATCTTGTCATGGATAGCCCTCACCCACTCTCCTCTCACTCCTAGGCACATTCATGAGCCAAGATGGAGGTAGTTGTGTGATTACTAACCTTAACTAGATTTAGGGTTTTGGCCTAGGGTTTGATTATGTTTTGACTTGTTTTTACCTCGTGATGGTATTGAGGGTTTGTAAGCTTGTCTATTCTAGGGTGTCTATATGCATGCAAAGCTAAATGATATGCAAAACATTTTTTTGTGCTTTTTTAGTATTTTGGAAATGAAAAGTGCTCTTTAATCTATGAAAGGGAAATATGTATGCAATCTAATATGATTTTTCCTAAGGCAATCTTAATCTATGTTTTTGGGTTTTCTATAGTTTTGAAGTAATCTAATCTAAGAAAAGGAAATTGCTTCTTCTAATAATCTAGATCTAAAAATATGAAAACAACTATTCTAACATGCAAGATCTAAATATCAAGGAAAAAGCAATGATTTACTATTCCCAAGAGCAAATTTAGTTTTAAAATTACTATGAATTGAATAAAACAATGAAGGAACTTGAGAGAAATGAAGATTTGTGTGACTCCACTCCCCTTAGAAATCCTTGATATTGGCAACCTTGAGTCCTTTTGCAGTAGTGAGAAGACCTCTTGACGACAAAATGACACAAAGAAGCAAAAAGAAGCTTTGTTGAAGCTTGAATGAGCTCAATGAGAGCTTTGGTTGAGCACAATGGCATAGAATGAAGAAGCCTAACGATGCTTGGTTGAACAATGAATAAAGCAAAAAGCACCTTCATCCTGTGAGAGCATTTGAATGCTAAGTTGGAGAGAAAAAAATGGCAAGAGTTGTGTGCACAATGAATTTGCCTCCCTTTGTGCTTGAGGGAGGGGGGTATTTATAGGTTTGGGGAATGAGATTGATTGAGAAGTTAACTCATTTGATTGATGAGTTAACAAGGATTGATTGGGGAGTTAACAAGGTTGATTACGCAGTGAACTCAGCTAAGTATGGAGTGATAAATCAATAATAGCTTATCACTGAAGAGGAATTGGAGATGTGAGGATGCATGAGAATGATTGAGGAGTTAATTATGCATGTGTGGGTGCATGAAATAGTCAACTTCATATTAGGCATCAAAAATCATGCAAACTAGAAGAAAAACGAGCGAAAATGGAGCTAAAATGAGTGAGAAACTTAAGTTTTTATGTGGCTATAAACATGGCAGGGTCGCCCCTTTTTCTAGTAGGGTCGCCCGGGGGAGATCCAGGCTGGACAGGCTTTTCTCAAGAATTGCAAGGGAGATGAAAGAAGAGAAGAAAAGGAGGGGTTCTGTCTCTGGAAACAGGTCAGTCATGTGCAAGAATCCAAATCTCCACTTGCATATGTAGGATCTCCCGGGGGAGATCTATAAATAATAGGGGAAGATTTGGATTGTTTGAGCGGAACTGAAAACTGAAAGCAGGAGATGGATAGGGGGGCCTCTAAAAGGCTTCTAGGGGGTGCAGAGGATTAAAAACATAGGGGAAAGGTGAAAACTCACCTACAAGATGCTTACAAGGCTTAGGAATAAGGTTGAAAGCTTAGAAAATGCAAATCGACAAGTGTCACAAAAAGTGTCACAAACAGGGAGAGAGAGAAATTGACAAAGAGGAAACAACACAAGACAAGAAGGAAGACACGTCATCAAGAGGTTTGCTACTTAAAGGACATTATTTCATGCTTACATGTATGTGACAAGGATTTTGAATCATCATAGGGGTCCTCGTGGAGGCTGTGCGTGATTTTTGTGCTTATAGTTTTGGCTCGGGCTCCTGTTCCAAGCGACATTTTTCATTCGTGGAAGACGTTCGCGAAATGTATACTCAACTTCTTGCTTTAACCTAGACTATGCTATTATGAGATACTCTAAAATAGATTATGATTTAGTTGTATCTTTTGTGTAGGTACATGGTTGTGATAGATTGTATTCTAGGTTGAAGATGGTGACCATGATGCCATGGGAATCTCCTCAGTGCTTGGATTGTGCTTTTGATATATGGTCTTTTGGCACTAAGGATAGGTATTTGTGTACCATGGTGGACTCTAGATTACTAATTAGAGTTTTGGCATGACATGGATACTTTTGAGAAAATCTATTAGTTATAGATTGATGATCTTTTGATGAGAAGATGTAAAGCATGGAGCCCTAGGGAGTAATTCCTAGGGTCTACATTGATCATTCACTAGGAGTATTAGCTATGATAATTAGGGATAATCTTCTAGTACTGAATGATTTGGAGATAGATGCTCCTAGATATTGTGGTGCTATAGTTTTGATTTTGGTAGGCATGAGATGATTGGTTGGGTACTTGTTATACTTAGGTGTTGGAATGGAATGAGTCTCTTGACGAGGTTTTGGCTGGAAGACTGAGGAGCCTACACCTAGGGTTGGATGTGAGTTCAACATGGGCTTGACAAGGATATTGTTCATAGAGAGGGTTAGAGTGACTCAGAGAACCACAAGAATATGAACAATTGCATACCCTGCTTTCATGGAAGTCCACTTGGTAGAGAATGCAACTTAATAGGTATAGCCCACCTAGTTTTTCATATACAACATGTTTTTCCTTTATCTTCTACAGGTCTTGAGCTTTGGAGTGAGTTTTAAGGATAACTTTTGAAAAGTATGTGTCATGGTTAGTGGCCATGGGATGATCCCCTTAATGTGAGAATAGAAGTTAGAGAATCCTCTTTCTAATTGAGGAGCTTAGATCTTTTGTATTTTTTATCTACTATTGCTATATTTGACCCTAGGGTAAATAGCTAGAGCACTTTGTTGGTGTTGGAAGAAGGACATGGTTTGTAGTGTTCTTTTACACCACGTGAGATAGAGAGGATATGATCCATGTACTTTATGTGAGTGCAATTGATAGTCTACTATGGTTTGCACCAAACCAAACATTGCCCAAGTAGTGGGTGTTAGAAATGAAGGTGTAAACCACACAACAAAAATATGATTCAAACCTTATTATCCTCTAAACAATGTAGAATCAATGGAGATTGCAACAGAAATCAAAACCCACTACACAGAAATAACAAGAATTAATAAAATAACGTAGTATGTAACGTGGAGAAAACCCTTTTAGGTAAAAACTCCACCAAGAAAAGAGGCTCCAAGTTGTATTATCTTCAAATATATGAGATTATAATACATGCACTTCCTCTCTCTTTCAGTCTTCAATCCACGGGTGCCTGTTACTCTCAACTAGAGTTAAAAATCTAGTACAAATATCCTTATAAAAGGGGGTTTCATTCTAGGGCAAGGTAACTGACAAAATATCGGTCGTCAGATCTGTGACTTAATGACGAACAACCCAGATTCACAACAATAAAATATCAAATAAAATGTGGTTTTGGGGGTGTTGCCCCCGAACCCCACTAGGCCACGCGGACCCCAGACCCCCCACTAGGGGGATGATCCCCTCGGACCCCTCGCAGGGGGAAACCCCCCTACAACCCCCCGTCACGGATGAAGGAGCGTCGAGGACCAGCTATAAACATGTAGCTCAAACAAGACCGCTACTGGTGAAACCTTTCATCCCTTATGGGTGATTTACAAGCAATATTAGGAGTAATTAATTACATAGGATTTACAAGGTTGATGGCAGCTTATTCCTAACATTCTCCCACTTGACATCATACATTGTAAATACCCATAGAAAAACCATAAAATAATCAGGCACTAGAAGCAAGGCCCATGGCCTCTTTGCACCAAACAAATTTCTTTGTGCTCACAGGCTTGGTCAAAGCATCTGCAATATTCTCCTAAGTGTCTACCTTCTTCAGCTCAATATGTCCATTTGCAACCATTTTTAGAACAAAGTGATATTGTACATCAACATGCTTAGTCCAAGCATGATACATAGGATTCTTGGCCAAACATATAGCACTTTGGCTATCACAACCAATCTGAATGATCCTGCAATTAAATCCAATACCTATACATAGTCTCCTCAACCAAACTATCTCCTTAGAGACATGAGTAGTAGCCATATACTCTGCTTCTATGATGGACAAAGCAACTGTGGGCTGCCTCTTACTCATCCAACTCACTGCTCCTCCAAACAGAGTAAACACATAGCCACTAGTGGACCTTCGACTATCCAAGTCACCTACCCAATCTGCATCAACAAAACCCTGTATGTCCAACAATATATTAGCACTATCAGTACCAGAGTAAACCAAACAATAATCAGGAGTACCTGCAAGATATTTAAGCACCCTCTTCGCATAATTCCAATGTTGTCTACTAGGGTTAGACATAAATCTGCTCAAAACTCCCATTGCTTGGGCAATATCTGGCCTAGTCCAAACCATTGCATGTACATCAAACTCCCTACAACACTACCATATGGCACATTAGACATATCCTCAAGATCATCTTCAGTCTTTCGACACATATCTAATGAAAGCTTAGTACCAATTGATTAAGGAATTCTAACTGGGTTACAGTCCTGCATACTAAATCTCTGTAAAATAGTACTCACATACTTACTTTGTGACAACCAAATCTTTCTGTTAACCTTGTCCCTTCTGATCTGCATTCCCAGAATATACCTGGCAGCTCCAAGATCCTTCATGTCAAATGCACCTAAAAGTTGGGCTTTAAGCTCACTGATCATACCCTTAGTATTGCTAAAAAATAACATATCATCAACATACAATGCAATAACCAGTATAGAATCATCAACACAATAAATGTAAACACGGTGATCCTCCTCGCTTCTAACAAAACCCAATTTTAACACAAATGAATCAAACTTTTGATATGGTCACATTATGGGGGACTGTTTTAAACCATAGAGAGACCTCTTTAACCTGCAAACCCATTTTTCTTTCCCTTTTACCTCAAAACTTATAGGCTATTGCATATAAATTTCTTTCTCAAGATCTCCATGCAAGAACGTAGTCTTAACATCCATTTGCTCAATCTCCCAATCATAAGCTGTAGCAATGGATAAAAGAAATCTAATAGAACTCAATTTAGCAACAAGAGAGAATATTTCACCAAAATCAACTCTCTCTGGGAGTAGCCCTTGGCTACTAGTCTAGCCTTGTACTTCTCCAATGACCTGTATGCTCCAAACTTCTTCTTGAAGACCCACTTATAACCTATGGCATTTCTTCCTTTGGGCAAACGAACAAGATCTCAGGTGTTACAAAAGTCTAAAGCCATCATCTCCTCCTGCATGGCTAACTGCCAAGACTCACTATCATCTGAAATAATATCTTCCCTGTAGGATCTAGGTTCATCGTTAGTACTCAATAAAGCAAATACACAATGAAAATATGGTGGGCTATACCTGTCAACTGGATTCGTTTGTCTTGTGGATCTCCTCAAGGGTGGAGTAAGCGTCTCAACTTGTTCTTCTATATGATCATCTGTACCAACTTCTTTTGTAACAACAGACTCATCTTCATCAGAACTACTCGAATCTTCTTCTTCTTCACCCCCAATCCATCATTTTGTTCTTCCTGAGGTGCATCTTGCTGCTCTAACTCAAAGTGCACTCTCTTTACCTTTTCATCTTTTTCTTTTGGCTGCTTAGGTTCATAAATAGCTCTAAGTTCCTTGAAAATAACATCTCTAGAATAGATAATCTTACGGGTTAGTGGATTCCAAAGCTTATAACCTTTGACATTATCACCATATCCAATGAATGTACACTTTTTAGCTTTTGGATCCAACTTAGATCATTTTTCCTTAGGCACATGAATAAAAGCCTCACAGCCAAAAACCCTTAAATGTGAAATAGAAGGTTTCTTACCTATCGACACTTCATAAGGTGTCGAATCAAGAGCCTTATGAGGAGATCTGTTTAACAAGTAGCAAACAGTACACACAGCCTCTGCCCAAAAGCATTTATCTAACTGTGCATCACTAAGCATATTTCTAACCCTTTCCATGATTGTTCGGTTCATCTTTTCTGCAACACCATTCTGTTGTGGTGTATACGGAGTTGTCTTTTGTCTGATAATACCTGCATGCTTGCAAAACCCATCAAATTCCTTAGAGCAATATTCCCCTCCATTGTCAGATCTTAATATTTTTATCTTCAACCCTGATTAGTTCTCTACTAAGACTTTAAATTCCTTAAACTTAGTGAAAACTTCATACTTGTGTTTCATAAAATAAATCCATGTAAATCTGGACACATCATCAATGAAGGTAACAAAATAACAAGATTTTCTGATAGAATCACTATCCACAAGTCCAAACACATCCATATGAATAATTTCTAACTTCTCTTTTGCTCTATTGCTTCCTAAAGGAAATAATTTTCTATTTTGTTTACCAAACACACAATGCTCACAGAAATCAAAGTGCTCATCAGAATAAGAGAAATTATTCGACAAATCTTTATTCTTTATAGTTTTCAAAACATTATTGCTAGTGTGGTCCAATCTACAGTGCTATAACATACATGTATTTTTAGTACTGGCCTCAAATACATAGGAGGCATTACAAACTGTAGTGGCTTCAAGCTTGAACAAGCTTCCAAGTCTCTTCCCCTTCGCTACCACCAAGTTCCCTCTCACCAATTTGCAGCCATGCTTGTCAAAAGTCACATGCATTCCCAAATCATTCAGCTTTGAAACAGAAATCAAATTTCTAGCTAATCCAGGAACATGATAAACATTAGGGAGGGTTTCAATTCTCCCATCACTGAAACACAACAGTACCTTGCCTTTCCCAACTATAGGATATGTAGAGTTGTCTCCAAGGTAGATATTACCTCCATCATATTCTTCATATGTGGAGAACCATTCCTTATGCAGGGTCATATGAAATGAGCATCCTGAGTCAACCAACCAGTGATCATTAGAAACAACATTACATGCAAAAAGTAAAACATCTTCACCTGCATTCAAGGACTTATCCGAAGCACTCTCCCACTATTTCTTTAGGTTTCCGTACTCCTTCACATGTCCCCTTTTACTGCAGTTCCAACACTTAACTCTGTTCTTCTTCCCAGGAGTCTTAGATTGGCCCTTGGACTTGTCCTTAGCCCCTTTCGGATCTCCTTTTGGTCCTCTTTCCATAAACCTTCCCCTGACACTGAGAGCATCCCTTGAACTATCTAAACTTTTCTTCCTCAATTCATGTGATAGCAGAACTTAAACAAGAGCATCCAACTTCGGATCTGTGAGGTTAGCAATTATAGCCAAAACAACATTCTCCCATGACTCAGGCAAAGAACAGAGAAGCATAATACATTTATCTTCCTCATTCACCTCAACATCTACAGATGCTAGTTGACTCAATAACAAATTAAATGAATTCAAATGCTCTACAACTGATTCACCCTCTTTTATTCTCATGGAAAATAACTTATGCTTTAAATAAAGCTTATTTACCATACTCTTGGCTTGGTTGATCTCACCCAGACGCTTCCAGAAGCTATGTGTGGACTTCTCACTCGCAACATAATAGTAGAATAGAATCTGCAAGACACAGCCAGATTGTACCTCGTGCCTTTTTATCCAGTCTTTTCCACTCATCAAGAGCAACATCATCAGGTTTCTTCTCTTTCTGAATAGCCGACCATTGGTTTCTTTCTTCCAGCAAATCTTCTATTTTTAGCTTCCACATTTCATACCCCGTACCATTGACCTTTTCAATGTCCAACCAAGAGGTAGAATCAACAGTGGATGAAGCCATGGTATCTACACAAGATCTGCAAACAAACAAGAACCAAATCTCCCACTGCAGCTAAAAAACTTTCACACTACCACCCAAGAATCAAAACTGGCTAGGCTCTAGTACTAAATGTTAGAAATTAAGGTGCAAACTACACAACAAAAATCTAATTCAAACCTTATTATCCTCTAAACAATGTAGAATCAATTGAGATTGCAACAGAAATCAAAACCCACTACATAGAAATAACAAGCATTAAGAACAGAATGCCGTATGTAACGTGGAGAAAACTCTTTTAGGTAAAAAACTCCACCAAGAAAAGAGGCTCCAAGTTGTATTATCTTCAAATATATGAGATTACAATACATGCACTTCCTCTCTCCTTCAATCTTCAATCCAGCAGCGCCTGTTACTTTCAACTTTGATAAAAATGTAGTACAAATATCCTTATAAAAGGGGGTTGCCTTCTAGGGCAAGATAACTGACAAAATATCGACCGTAAGATCTGTGACCTAATGACGAATGGTCTAAATTCACAATAATAAAATATCAAATAAAATGTGGTTTTGGGGGCACTGCCCCCGAACCCCGCTAGGGTGCGCGGCCCTTGGACTCCCCACCGGGGGGATGATCCCCTCGGACCCCTCGCAGAGGGGAAACCCCCCTGTAACCCCCTTGTCACGGATGAATGAGCATCGAAGACCGAATATAAACATGTAGCTGAAACAAGACCGCTGCTGGTGAAACATTTCATCCCTAATAGGTGATTTACAAACAATATTAGGAGTAATTAATTACATAGGATTTACAAGGTTGATGGCACCTTAATCCTAACAGTGGGAGCCCTGAGGAGGTATATGTGTCCATGTTGGACAAGAAGTGTTTAAGGTCTTCAAGTATCTTCAAGACACATCTAAGTGTTTGATTTGCTACCTTGGATGATAGACCTTGAGTAGAAAAATGGATAAATTATGTGATGAATTCATGGACAAAGGATGCAATGAAGGATTATCCAACCATGTATCCAAATTGTGAGGCTCTCATTTTTTTTTACAAACATACTTTAGTGTGATGGATTTATTTGTTTATGACACTATTGAATATGACATTTTATGTTATTACGATTATAGACCATGATGTTACTGATATCATGTTAGATTGGTATTTTATGGGTTATTGATGATGATGTAGTTAATTATTAATTATGGTTTTAATTATGCTTATAGAAATTTTAGAGTTTATAAACTTTGTTACAGGTTTATAATAGATGTTTAAGAGATATAATTATGTATGTTAATACATTCCCTAGATGATGAAATGAGACATGGTTATACAATTTGTATTGGAATGATTTGGACGCTAGATTATATGTGCTATTTAAATTTGTTATGCAATTATGATAACATTGTGAATTAAGGAATAAATATGTTGTATGTTAATTTTATTATGATTATTGTTTCCCCTATCATTCAGATGTGTTAGATTCCATGGTTGATGATCAATCACAAAGGTTTCTAAGAAAATCATTGTTGTGTTTTCCCATGCACCTAAACCTTATTCTAAGAGAGAATCTAGGTCTTCATGTGTTAAGTGTTGTGAGTATGAATGGGTCAAATTGATTTTCTATTTATATTTTATTACTTTTTTGTGGGGTGCTTAAATGGGTGTTTTAGGGGTCAAAAAGTGTCTTTTTCCGTATGTTTTGTAGAAAATAAAACCCTTATAGTGATAACTTATGAGTGAGTTCCTTCTTCAAATGTTTAAAAACTGTTTTTTAAAGGTTTAGAGGTGGGGAAAAATACCAAAAAAATGGTGATGAATTTTTAAGAAAAAAAAAATTTGCAAGACAAAAAACACCTAACCCTAATTTATATGTGTCTATTTATTTATATTTTGAAGGGGTTGATTTTATTATCATTAGAAGATTTTTATTTTTTGGACATAGGGGTATGGAAGAGCTGCTTGGAGAAAAATTGGAAATCAAGACTTCCCCTAACTTGGTGGAAGCAAGAGGTAAGTCTCCATACCATTTTTAGAATGTAGAAATGTCATTTTGGAATAAAAATAAATTAGTTGACAGATTTTTCTTAGTATTTGTTGCAAACCCTCTTGTTTATTTTTATGCCTTCAAAGTGTAAGATTCCCTATAAGAAAACAAAGTTTTCAGATTTAATCTTAAATGACAATCTATTTGTCTTTAATTCAGAAATTAATACACTCGTAGAAAATTAAATTATGGATAACTATTTACTATTGGATGGATACTATGAATGATTTGTTTTATAACTAGGAAAAAATTCTTTCAATGCACATATTTGCTGTTGAAAATCTGTAGAATGAGAATTCTCGCAAAAGAAAGAAAGAATTGACTGTACAATAATGTCTCTCTATGTTCTGTATGCATTTACAAAATGTTTCCTGAAATCAATTCATCTATAGGAAAGTATACCTCCTTTCTTAGGAGTAGAGACTTTGTAATAAACAATTTTGTGTATTATTTTTCAGATTTGATCTTATTAATTGTATTTTCTTTATTATAATTACGAGAGATCTATAATCTATATAGAGTAATAGATTAAAAAAAATGAATAGAAGATTGTGATCTGAAATTGTTTAAAAAAAAAAAATTGTGATGGTTGCCTTTGGCCGCCCCAATTCCCATATGGGAGCGGCCAAGGAGCCGTGGGGAAGGCCCCTTGTGGGCAGCCGCCTCTCCCCTCATAAATTTCTTTTTATAAATTTTAAACTTAAAAAGAGTTTTAAAAAAAAAAGCCTAAATAGTTTCAATAATAGTTTATACATAATTTTTTGGGGTATTCTTGCATAACAAAAATAAAGTAACGTTGTTTTCATTTTCATATTTCCTGCACAATAGAATATAGAGAAATAAAATAAAATAAAATCTTTTGTTCTTTGTGTAAATGGTTTGTTAATTAAATCAAACCTTCTTTGTGTAAATGGCTTGTTAATTAAATCAAACCCTACTACTATCCCATTACAAATAGTATTCTTGAATCAAAATTATTCCTTTTTTCCTATATTCAAACATAGTTCATAACATCAGTATAAACCTTAACTAGAGGGGATTTTGGGAAATTTTGAAAAAACCATGTTTATTCTTCTTCTGTTTTCTTTCATGAAAGTCAAACCCTCAATACATACAAACAACACAAAACAAAGAAAAATAAAAACAAAGTTTCTCCACAAATTAAAAATAAATAAAATTATTTTTCAATCCATTAGTATAAAAATGAATCCATTCTTAAAGTCATACGTGTCTACCTCCCTATTCTTCATATTTAAACCTCTGTAAAATATTTAGTTCCAACTTTCATCAAATCAAACCTCTGTAAAGTATTTTCATTTCTGCTCAAACAAAGAGCCTGCACAGCAAAATAATCAGACAGAATTTTAAAAAAAAAATCTGTCAACTCTTTATCTCCAATTTTTTACAAACTCTTTAATATTTTCATTCTTGCTCAAACAAATAAGCCTGCACGACAAAACAATTAGATAGAAAATTAAAAAAATAAGTGTAAAAATAGGGCTAAGTTATAATATTTTCTAAAATTACTACTCCACAACCCACCTAATTTAATTCTAATTTTATATGACATATTGATAATTTGTTTAATTTTTTTAAGATTTACTATCTCAAATCTTATTAAAGTTAAATTAATATTGCTTTCTTTTTAAAAAAAAAAAATTTACCATATCATAATTATTTTTTAAACTTTTTTATTTATTTATTTTTAAATGGCAAAACAAGAAAGCAAACTAACAAGGCAAAAGCACCAATGCAATTGATCATAAGATTTCAAAAGTCAAATAGTTCTTATTGCAACATGGACAGCTTGCTCAAATATTTGTAGGGGTTCCCAACATAACAAAATCATTTCAGCAACTCTTTCTGAGCAATATTTATTGGCCTCAGGATGATTACAGGGCCAACAAAAATAAAAAACCCATAGGTCCAATCAAATGCCCACAAACTCCACTTGCTGCAGAATAAATATTTAAGGGCTGAACTATAAATCTCAACTTCTGTAATGTTTTTGATTATGGTAAGCATGGATTTTGAAAGGGCCCAGACACTTGTACAAAAGAGAGATAAAACAACGAAGCCCACAGAACCACAAAGAACAAACACAGGACACTAACAGCACAACTACAGCACGACAAACAAGAGGCAGAAACCCCCAAAAAACAGTCAATCTAAGATCAAGGAGGTTTGAAGCCAAATTGCTCCAAAGATGTTTGAGTGAAATCACCCAACCTGTTGAAGTTCTGTTCAAATCTACCTTTCTTGAAAACTCCCTCTTCGCTTGGCACCTCCATCAAAGGAGTCTCAGACATAGCTATTGGATCCTCAGAATTCTTCTCCTTACTTCTCTCATCCTCATAAGAGGTCTTGCAAGTATCACCAGATGCTTGCACCTTTTTCCTCCACACAAGATGATTTGTGTTGAGGCTCGAACAAACAACAGCAACATGGCCCACTTTGCGGCAACAATCGCATATAACTGGAGAATTCTCAAAAATAATTTGCTGCACCCAGTTTCTCAGCTTGGAAGATAGAGTAATTTGCAAAGGGAGCACTCTATCAACTTCCACAAATACATAAAATCTAGCAGCAACCAAACATCTCTTGAACTTCATAACAACATCAACCGCACTATACTGCCAGAAAGTATTAACAATGCTCCTAAAAATCTCCTCATCCCAGTATTCTAAAGGCAACCCTGGCAACCTAACCCATATCAGAAACAATTTGATGCAATATTGCTCAGGGTTGAAGCCTGGACACCACTTTTTTAGGAAAAGACCATTCTGCCCAAGGAACCAGGGACCTCCCAAGAGGATCCTAGAACAATCTTCAGAGTTAGAAAATGAAAATAAGAAGAAATTGTTAGGTAAAGCTATTACCTTGACCTATCCCCTAACCTTCCATTTTCGAAGCACCCATTTTCTATGCACATCAATATTAGGGCGGTTACCACTGAATCTCCCAACAAGAGAGCTCCTAAGCCATGTAGTAGATCTATCAATAATAGAGTCTGAGATGCAAATGTGAGACTCCCCAAGAGAAGCCCTAGAATCTTGGGTCTCAGGAAGACTGTTGTAAATTGAGGCCCCTGGCATATGACCCAACATAGGTGACATGACTAGGCTCTGACCCCCAATGCCAGAAACCATATCCACCCCATTCACAAGGGGAGAAACAAAGGCTTTCCCAAATGGATCCACCGACTTCTGAGGAAAGGAAAGCCCTTGGGCCTGTGGAGAAACAAGCCCAGCAGAAGAATCACCAGTAGCCCGGAAAAACTGTCCCCAACAGTCAAACATGTCTCCAAAGCCACCTCAGGCAGAGGCATAGAAGACCCACTAGAAACATCACCATCCTAGCCAAGGGTAGGCCTCACCAGAAGGGAATCCGTCAGACACACATTCTTCAGGGTTGTTGGGGATTTCTCCTCCAAGCAACCAATCTCAGCTTATGTAATGTTGAATGTGCTTTTTCGTGATTATTTAAGTTATGGAGCTTGAATGCGAAGGCTTGAGAAAAAGTTTTGTAAGTGCGAATTTTATTCTAGAATAAAATTGAGAGATCTTTGCTTGTGGTTTTTTCCTCGTATATTCCCAAGTTTTCCACGTAAATCTGTGTTCTCAATTTTATACTTTTTATTGCTAATTCACTATTATTTCAATTCTGCACTGCTTATTTTTCTAACATGTAACACATTCACCCTACATCACCACATTCACCCTACATCACCTGATTGGAGCAGTAGTAGGATTGATTCTAGTAATACGACTCTCTTGTGTCTGAGGTCTGTTAACAAATTCTTGCTTAATGTAGGACCCAGCTCCTGGAAATCTTCCTTGCCTTCCAAAAGGGCACTCCAATTCTCCCATTACTTGCCCCTGTATTTTTATAACCGTTTGTAACTGCCTTGTCAAAGTTTCCCGCAGATGCAGTATTTGAGTTTATAGCCAATCCATCGAGCCTAGTGTTTATGGATAACCATCTGCCTTAGGAACATCTTCTTTGGAATTGGCAGACAAATTTTCTGTACCTCCATGATTTACCTCAGGATTCTGGCCAATGCTTCCATTAACTATTGAGGTCTTTGATGCCAAGTTTTGACTTTGTTTCAACATCTTTTCATGCAGACACTTTACTTAAACATCATCCATTTCAATGGTCAAACAATCAATAGTAATTTTACACCTCATACACAGTAAAAAATGGTAAACATTTATCCTGTTTTTATTGGTCAAAAATGACCTTGAACTATCCAAATGAATGATATTTAAGAATAGCCCCCATACAGATGCCTATACTGATTGGAAGAGTTCGAAACCATTTGCACCATAGGTGATGGATCTAAGGAAGAGCCTTTTACATCCTTCAAATTAATAAATATGCCCTTTCTTAAACGATGCACAAGAGACTGTGCTACAAGAGTTACTGCTATAGTTGGCATTCTTGCTGTTCCAAAAGGAGATGCAGCTGCAGCCTCGACCTTTGCTAGATGAATAAAGTCCCCCTCAATGATAAACAATTTGGGGTGAGAAGCTACAAATTCATCCAGTCGTCCAAACTGTTTCTTGTAATCATGCCAGTGAAGAGGCGCAAGCATTTTTCCCAGTCTGTTTGGTAAAGTTGTACTGATCTTGATACAAGCACTGGCTTCTGCAGGAATGGCCCGAACAAAGCATCCCAACAATGACCTCTCATCTAAAAGATCTGGGTCAGACACCTTGCCATATCCATCCAATGCTAAAGATTTCTGTGGTGATTGTACTGCAGAACTTTGTATATCACCAGTTTCTGAGTGAGGTTTATAATCAGATATGCTCTGATGAAAATGATTTGAAATTCTAAAAGGGGATCTGAAGCACTCTACTTAAATATCATCCATTAATGATCAAACAGTCAATAGCAATTTTACACTTCATTGACAACAAAAAGTTGTAAATATTTGTCCTATTTTTATTGGCCAAAATTGACCGTTGACTGTTGAAGTGGATGATGTTTAAGAATAGCCAACTTAAAGATGCAGAAACAGGTGCTTGAGAAATTGGCACCAATTGCTCCACATTCGTGGATTTACTGTGTGAATGTGTAACATGCTGTAATTCATATTCCATGTCTTGAGTTCCCAACTCTGTTTTTGATTGCTTGATCTGATGTGAAAATGATGGCAACTGCTGCTGTTCCAATCTTCTACTATGCTCCAAAGGTTGAAAGGATGAATGAATTGGTATTGCCTATGGATCCTGC
This sequence comes from Cunninghamia lanceolata, assembly GCA_027924645.1. Classification (NCBI taxonomy): domain Eukaryota; kingdom Viridiplantae; phylum Streptophyta; class Pinopsida; order Cupressales; family Cupressaceae; genus Cunninghamia; species Cunninghamia lanceolata. The sequence continues at coordinate 1,520,391 of BSBN01001318.1, read as the reverse complement.
TGACAAGCTTGATCCAGTTGCCGTAGTCCTGAAGCTTCCTGCGGTTGGTGGTGATGTTCACTATATTCCTACTGAATAATAGATGACATTTTTTTCTTGATTTTCTTCTTTTGGTTTCTGCGCCTGCTGCTCTTTCTGCATATCCACCATATCACCCCCTATCTGTTCATGCTGAGAGTGTGTCTGCAGATCTTGATGCTTAGAATGCAGCACTTGAGATTTCATATTCACTAGATAATTGGGATGTGATTGCTGTCTTGGTGGAAATCTCTGGACTTGTGAAGGCTGATTTTGATGTAACCAGAATAAGAGGTGTAGCTCCATCTACATTGCCATTTGGTATCATCCCAGCCTTAGCTTCGTTATTCAGCACCAATGTACTTCCGTTTTTGGTTGCATTTGAAGCTGCATCCCCATTCACATTATATTGAATGCCCCTTTGTTTTCTGAATATGATGGCTTCTTTTCTTTTGAATCAGTCTGATTCAGACTGGAATTATTCTTGGAAATATGACTTTGTTCTCTTGCCTCAGCTAGCTCAATTTGTAGATGCTGAATGGATTGTAAATATTATCTCTCTTGATCTGCCAGCTGTCTTTGGCAATTTAACCATAATTGGTTGAACTGATCAATACGATCTCTCAGCTCTACTTGCAAATTATGACTCTTGTTTACATGAACAGCATCCATCTCCTGTAAGCGGGGCAGCCATGTCTGAGTTTCTCCTAACTGGTCATCCTTGTACAAAAGCATTTCTTGTGCAGTCCTTCGCTGCTCCTCCATTTCATGGATTTCTCTTTCCTTTTCATGAAGCTGTTCCTTCAAATTCTGTAACTTCATAAGATGCTGTGTTCCATTCTACTTAAATATCATCCATTTCAGTGGTCAAACACTCAATAACGATTTTACACCTCATTCACAATAAAAAGATAAAATAATACTTGAGAACAACCGTTATGTTTTCTCAGATTCCAACTGCGTAGCTGTTGCTTTCAGCTCAGACAGTGCAGTCTCACATTCCCTTCATAAAGGAGCTAGCTCATTATTCTGCTCTTTAAGAAGGCCATCTTTAGCCCATCATGCTTCAACTTATTGTTATTCTGCCTAAATTGTTTAGGTCTTAAGTCAAGATGTTATTTAATCTCTTTTCAATAGTTGGGAGTAAGTAAAGTCTTAGATGTTTAGTTGTATTTCCCATTTAAGGTCCACAATATTTCTTTTGGTTTATATGGTGTTGTTTTTTAAACTATATTAGAGGTCCTTTTTGCCAATTCCATGGAGATGAAGAGCTTAATCTTTTACTCTTAATGGAACTGCTATTGTGTGCTTCCCTTTTTTATATTTTGTTTATATTGTGATTATTTGCTTATATATTTATATCTTTGAATTTTTCATTTTTAAATCATGATAAGATTACTTGGTATTAACTTTTCCAACTCAAGTACCCTCTAAGCTTGCTTTCAACACATTCATGAATTTATTATAAGAGAAATTTTTGAAATTAAAGACAAACACCAATTAAAGTGGGAAAATCAACTTAAGGTGAGGGTTAGAATTACAATTAGGATCAGGGATAGAATTAGGGTTAGCATTAGGGTTAGAATTTGAGTTAGGGTTAAGATTAGAATTAGAATTAGGATTAGGATTAGGGTTAAGGTTACAATTAGAGTTGAATTAGGGTTAGGATTAGTAGTAGGGTTAGGGTTAGAGTTAGTTAGAATTAGGGTTATTGTTAGGGTTATATTAGGGTTAGGGTTAGAATTAAGGTTGAATTAGATTTAGGGTGAGAATTAGGGTTAGGGTTATAATTAGAATTAGGGTTAGCATTAGCGTTAGGGTTAGAATTAGAGTTGAATTAAGGTGATAGTTAGAATTATGGTTAGGATTAGATTTAGGGTTACATTTATGGTTAGGGTTAGGGTTAGAATTAGTATTAGGGTTATAGTTACTGTTAGAGCTACACTTAGGGTTAGGGTTAGGGTTAGAACTAAGGTTAGGGTTAGGGTTAGAATTAGAGTTGAATTAATAATAGTGTTAGAATTAGGGATATAATTAGGGTTAGAGTTACTATTAAGGTTAGAATTAGGGTTAGGTTTAGAGTTAGTACTAGAATTAGAATTAGGATTAGGATTAAAATTAACGTAAGGGTTGGAATGAGGGTTATGGTTAGGGTTAGAATTATAGTTAGAATTAGAATTAAGATTATAATTAGGGTTAGAATTAGAATTACGGTTACAATTAGGATTAGAATTAAGATTAAAATTAGTGTTTGAGTTAGGTTTGATTAGGGTTAGGGTTAGGATTAAGGTTATAATTAGGTTTGTGACTACGGATACTGCTAGTATATTTATATTTAAAAAAATATATCTAAATTATGTTGATATGTTTCTTAAGGCCCCTATTCCACTTATATGTGGTAAATTGATTTAAAAATAGGCACTTTAGAAGGATATCTCTGGCATATTTAGATATATATTTTAAATATAAATATAACAAATATTATATTTCATTTGTTTTGGGTTTTGTCTTAAAATTTAATACTTAAATATTATTTTTTCTTAAAATTTAATACTTAATTATTATTATTTTTTAACCCAGAGGTATCCCCTGCCCGTTTGGGACATTGCGACTATGCCCAACGATACTTCAAGGTGAGCGAAGGCGAGACTAATCCTCTAGAGGGTGCTGATGTGACCCGCACACACCAAACAACCCTTAAATCCAAGTGGAGAGACCTATATGGAGAGAACCCAAAGCCCTTAGCCAACCACGCCACAAGTGCGGACTAATACTTAAATATTGTTATTAATTAATTTAACTTAGTAAGCGTTAATTTATTTATTAAATCTAGACTTTAATTTTAAAGATCCAAGATATAATTTATAAAAAAAAAATGATATTTAATATAAGCTAATTTAATTAATTCAATGATAGCAAGGGGTGGTGTATAATGGCCCACATAAAAATAATAAAAATTATAAAATAACTATTGAATAAATAAAATAGAACAAAATAACTGTTATTTAAATACATTAATTTTAAAATATCATTTCGATTGTATTTAGATTGTTTAGAGAGATATTAGAAATGATATTCATAAAGAAAAAATAATAATAAAAATTAAAGTATTTTTTTATATTATCTTGAGGATATTTTTTTATGATTTATTGTATTGTTATTGTAAAATAAAATAGCTCTTCAATAAATATTAACTCAAAAATATTACTTACTATTTTATTTATAAAGTATATTAATTATTTATGCACTACATAACTATTTACTATTTTATTTATCAAACTACATAATATTTTTAATAAAATACCTATCTTTTGAAACATCTATGTAAAATCTCCCTCTCTAAGTGCCTAGATTATGCTTTAATAAAAAATCTAATAAAAATAGGTGTCTTGAGAATGAAAATAGGTATGCTAGTTAATTATGAATCTTATTGATTGAGTATTTTATTTTAAATGAGTTTGGTGGTTCTTATAAAATAATTTAACTTAAGTGCTTAAGTTGAAGTTTAAAGAATGATAGAGTTTAATAATTAATTTGTTTAATTATTAAAGATAAAAATTAAATTTTGGTAGAAATTTATTTAAATTTATAAAATGATTAATAAATTATTAAATATAGGTTGGTTGTTAAAAATGAAGGTGCAAACCAGAAATTTGATTCAAATCTTATTAATGTCCTCTAAACAATGTAAAATCAATAGAGATTGTAATAGAAATAAAACTCTTAAAGTGAGAAAACCCTTTCGGATAAAAAACTCCACTAAGAAAAGAGGCTCTAAGTTGTATTATCTTCAAATATGATATTACAATACATGCACTTCCTCTTCTTTTTCAACTTTCAACTCTGATAAAAATGTAGTACAAATATCTTTATAAAAGAGGGTTGCCTTCTAGGGTAAAAAAACTGACATAACATCAACTGTCAGATCTGTGACCTAATAATGATCGATCCAAATTTACAATGATAAAATATAAATAAAATGTGGTTTCGAAGACATTACCTCCGAACCCCCACTGGGGTGCACGGCCTCTGGACCCCCCGTTGGGGGGGATGATCCCCTCGGACCCCTCGCAGAGGGGAAACCTCCCTACTAACCTCTGTTGCGAACGAATTAACGTCGTGGACCGGATATAAACATGTGGCTAAAACAAAATCATTGCTGGTGAAACCTTTTTTACAAACAATAATAGGAATAATAAATTACATAGGATTTACAAGGTTGATTACATCTTAATCCTAACATTAGTGTATAAGTGCAATTTAAACAAGTGCCTTCTCCATTGTAAGTTAAATTTTCTCTAGCAAAAAATAGTAATCTTCTAAGAAAATTTTTTATTAATCAAATTTATAATTTAATTTTAATTGAGATTTTAAATATCATGTATTCAACTCCTTCCAGATTCAAATAATAATTTTAGGGTGCTTAGTTTTGTAATTAAATTTTGTCATGTGTCTAGCTAGTCTAATTTAGACTTTAATGATAATCTCAAATCTACAAGTAAAAATGTGTTGAATTTTCCTTTTGATTTAACTTTGGCAGTATTGGTCAAAAATGTGTTTACTTAATAATTAAATTCTCTTAATTTTTTGCAAACAATTGCTCCCGATGTCATTCCTGAAGTCTTCTTCTCCTACTCGAACAGGGCCTCGCCTCCACCACAAGTCAATCCACCCTCTGGTTCACTCAAGAAGTAAAATCTCTCAGCTGGAGCTAGGGCGAATGACTGTTCGAGTAGGGCTTCTAGCACTCCTTCATGGGACTGGGAGCGAAATCTAGGGCTTAGGTATCTATTTCCCATAAGGTGCATGAGCAAATAAAATGTTTTAAGGGAACAACGATATGATCTTTCTCGGATGCATCAGCAGCTCCATATTCTGCAGATCTGCCTACGGATCAATCCTTGAATGACAATAAGGTTTATACCACCTGTGACGGTTCTTTTGAAAACAAGAATGTGTCCGTTCATGAACATGGTGAGATGGATCCTCCCACTGTTGTTCTTGGCAAAGAAGCATTAGAAGATGAGGTTGTTCATAGAGAGCATACATTGATTTGTTGATTTCATAATCTCTAGTCCAGTTTAGTGGAGTTAAACAAATGGATTCAGTAGAATTGGCAACATATCCTTGCTGGCAAGATCTACATAGGTCCTTGTGCCAAAGGGTTATTTTATGTGATCTGCGAAAAATGTCGAAAGACAAAGAATTGATGTTATAGAGGGATCCTTGGTTTTGGGACAGGGCAATCCACAGCATAAAGCCCTGGTTTCCTGAGTTCAACCCCTTCATTGAAATTTCAACAGCAACCCCAATCTGGGTGTGATTACCCAACCTTCCACTGCACTTTTGGGGATCTTCTTGTTTGCTTTCAATTGGAAATTTGATTGGGAAATTTATTTCAGGCCCAGCTTCTTCCAAACAAATCTACAATCATTGTTCAACCATCTTACACATTTGCTCAAACTTTGGTAGAAATGGATCTTTCCAAATCTTTACCATCAAAAATTGAAATCAAGGTCGGAAATAAGATATGGAAACAACAAATTGATTTTGAAGGAGTAGCTTTTAGATGTCGTCGCTATTATAGCACGAGCATAAAACAAATGAGTGCAAGAAAATTTCTCATGATCCCATTTTCAAAGAGGTCCTGATATTGATTCCTCGGTGAAAGAGGAACCATGAGCAACCCTTCCTCAAAGAGATGCGAATTTAGAAAAGTTTGCTCCCTCCCCCACCACACGTGAGGACACTCCAATGGTGGAGAGTCCATCACAAAGGTCTTTTGTTGCAGATCAACTTGGGGATGATAGTAATGAGTGGACAGAGGTTAAATGAAAAAAGAAGAATGCAGGAAAAAAGAAATGCAAAATGATTTTGTGATGTTAAGATGGGTAAGCGAGGAACACATTGAAAATAGGATTTAGCAGTTGTAGGCATCTTTATGCGCCCCTATTTACAAGGCATGCACTTTAGTCAATCATATTACATCTCTCATAAGGCTCTTTTGGTTTATGGCCCTCCATTGGAGCAGCCCTAGTTTGCATTTTGGTTTCTAATTTGATTATGGGAGTGACCCCCAAAACTGATAAAAAAAATTCTTTTGATTTGATTAATGTATTTAACTTGAATAAAAAGTTTAATTTTAATGGTATGTTTTAAGTCACGTCATGGAGGCATAGTCATCCACCTTCACTTTGTTGCATGTGCAATGGTGTTGAGTGCACATGAAAAACTACTATGTGTAAATGTGTTGATAGTATATTAAGTGAAAAAAAATAGTTGCATACGTGTTTATGTGTGTTTTGTTCATGTGTATGTTTAGGCATGACAAAATATGAATTAATAGCAACAACATTTTGTGGAAGAGAGATATTAGATATTAGAACTCTAAATGATTCTCTTTTTGCCATAAATGATCCAATGCATAAGTAGTGAACACATATAAGAAGGGTGAGAGAGCAAAACTTTAGTCGATGAAGCATTGTAGAGGGAAAGATTCATATATTTTTCTATTAACCACTAGGTTGGTATTAGAATCTTTGAAGATAATTTGGACATGAGCATATATTTTGTGCCCAAACCTTAACTATTGCATCATTTTGAGAATGAAGTTCTAGTCGGTTATATTATAAGATTTATCAAAATCTAGCTTGAGTAGCAATAAGATTGTGATCCGAAACATTGAGGAAAAATATCTAACACAGTTTTATCCAGAAGCATTCAATCCAGCAATAAGATTGTCAAGAATATAACTTCCACCAATATTCACTAGTTTCCTGCACCAAAATAAAATTGTCAAGAATACAACTTCCACTAATAACTCTTGTTTGTTTTGGTCTTATAACACCTTAAGCCACCAAATTGATTCTAGATAGATAGAGCCTTTGCAATAATATTGTAACAAATGTTTAGTACTTAGTGTATTGTGATTTTATGTTTACAACTCAATTATATTGACAATACCTAAATGTTTAATCTTATGATTATTAAACATACATGAAATATCTCTCCTGATTTTAGATAATGCAAGTCACTACAATATTCATACTATCATCCAAAACCTTAATACCATCCACACTTTTTCTAGTTTTTGATATTATTTTCAACACAGTCTTCCCAAATATATAGATGTTGTAGCCATTTAAAATTTTCTTAATGTGAGATGATCTCCGCATATAGTTTTCTTCAACAATATTAAGTTCATCCATTTCATAATAAGATTGTAATGGCAAAATTTGCATACCCATGCCATTTCCTATTTAGTTTTTTGTCGACCTTGGTGGAACATCTTAAATGCAAAAGCATATTGATAAGTGGCATACTCTTATGTTTGGTTTTGGCTCATGGCCAAATCCCTATCCACCTTCATTTACCCCTATTTAGACCAATTCACATACATTGCACCATCATTCACACCTCCTTCCATACATTATTTCCCTACTTCAAAACAATAATTTTATCTCCAAGGTTCATTTTTTAGAAGCTTGGGATTAACCAGGTTCCATCTTGCGATGGGTGAGAATGAACTTGAAATTCAAATTTCTAAGTCTCTCGCCCTTTTATACTAGTTGTTATGAGTCAACTTAATGCAAGTATGTACAACATGTTGCTATTGTTATAGTATTTAAAGATATTGATTGTGCACTTAATTACATATGCAACACTGAGGAAAAAACATTAGATCACACTTTAATTTATAAATGGACAAAGAACTAGATCTATATCATTTGCATATAGGCCATTTACATGTTGGCGAATGATGTCTTCAATATTTCTCATTGAACATTGTTAATTTGCTTACAAAAGGGGTTTAACCTGTTGGTAATCGAATCAGCAAAGGGTTTGCCAGTTCCAATGCGCAGGCAGATTCGGCCAACGAATACAGGAGGTTGCGTGAGCTGCCTCCCCTTCACTTCTGGTTCTGCCGCACCAAGTGGGGTATCCCTATAGCTAAAGATGTAACATTTGACTCACCCAATGATAGAAATATTTAGCTTGACAACAACAGGCAGAATACTCTCATGTGTGGACCAAGATGTGTGTGATATATCACAAGGTTGGCAACGTTCTTGGACATATTTGTCTGGTTGTGGATGAGAGTATGCAGGGGTCCTAATCCTACTCCTACAAACTAACAGATGGAAGTTATGAAAAGATGGATTTGAATTTATGCTTTGGATGCAAGACAGGGGTTTTGGATCATAACTACTAATCTAGAAGTAGATCGGTGCCTATCTCAGGGCAAGGAGTCAACTAGACGTATACACAAGAACGGATTGCATCTTGGATTCAAGTTTCAAGGGGTTAGATTGATGCTTGCCCTACAAACATCACCCAAGAATGGGTATTTAACTGCCTCTACTTACTGATATCCCAGTTAACATACAATCTCCTCCATACTCAACCTAAAACAATTTAATCCACTCCTTGAATGGAAGTCTAGAGATTAAACATGCAATACATAAATCTGTATTTTAGAATTTGAGGAACCCTTAGCAACCAAATTCAGAAGAAGAAATGCATGTAACAAGTGGAGAGGGACAGCTAGACACATGCCATAAGCATTTTTCATATAAAACAACACTGAAACTGAAAATGTATGCAATGTACATTCAAGGTGCAACTCATAAACTCCACAGAGATACAACAGCCAGGAAATGCTCTGTATTTCATTATTTACACAACAATGCCCAAGTCTTCAACCCCACAATGAGTAACACAGTTTGGCTTTTATGCCAAGACTGTGCACTCAGCAAAAAATTACAAGGCAAATCAAAAAATCACCAAATTCAATGCATCTTCAGATTGGCGCTCAAATCATTCAATGCAGCAGCGAGAAACAGAGGAAAGAGCAGGTGGAATCGGGATCTGAGCCGCCTCCCAAAGATTTTTGTCATAAAATCGGTGGTTGACCTGTCCATCGTCGACCCAAATCCTGCAATTGTCGCCATTATTGCTCAGCTACCCGCAGATCCTCAGTGGCGAATACATCTGAAGTTTTTCCTGCTCAAAACACAGCCTACATACAAAGGAAAACACCCCCGCTGAAGTTTTAAAACATGCCGTTGATCATCTCCTATCGCATGAGATCCGCGGCTCAAAATATGCTAAAAAGTCAAGAATCAATGAAAATGTTCCACATAGGCACTTCGCTCCTCTATCGTTGACCTTTCCAATCCTTATTTTGCCCTTTTCACCCTTGTATATGCATAAACATATGCATATACAAATTCCCTTTTTAAATCTTTGTATATGTAGGATGCATATACATACAATAGTTAACATGCAAGGCGGACCCCAAACTGTTATAGAGCAAATTAGAATTTTCAATCGGGTCCACCTTGCATCTTCTTTCCTTGCATATTTCCTTGTATATGTGCATATACAAACATACATACATACAAGCCGTGGATTTTAAATCATTATGCATCAGAATGTACCTTCTTTTGAAATCCGACGTGTATCCTTTCAATGCACATCAGCTTGTATATTAGCATATACAAGCGCTTTATACAACCCACGGACCTCAAATTATTATTCGCTGCATTTAATTCTTCCATCACGTCCGGGTTGCATCTCCCTTTCCTTTGTATATTTGTGATGTATATCGGCACATACAAGCACCCAATATACATGCTGCAGACCCCAAACCTTATAGAACAAATTTGATTTTCAATCGGGTCCGGATTGTATGATTTACCTCCTTTGTTTATTCGGCCTTGTATGTGCAAACATACAAGTGAATGCACATACAATCGGTGGGCCCCATTTCTGATGTTGACTGTCGCTGACCATTTTGCATATTTTACCTTGTACATTCGATTGTATATGCAAACACCTCTACACCTTCCCTCTTGCATATCAGACATACATTCGACTTTGTATGTCCGCAGGCCCTACCCAATGTACATCGGCCCTTGTATCTTTAGCTTGCATATGCATCGACCGATGCATCCTTTACACTATAGCAGATGTATATCGGGCCTTGTATATTTTTCCTTGCACCTTTACATGCAACCTGATATACAACGGCGGCATATTCCTGGAATCTTCAATAGATTCCCCCAATGTACATGCATCCTTTTGAGCCTGATATGCATCTAAAATGCATATAACTCAATTCTTTATCATTTTTTGGAGGCCGATTTAGATTTTGCAAGCCCGCCAATGCATATTAGACCTGCATGTATATACAAACACCCTTGTATATACAAAGACACTCGCACCCTAACTGATTTTTTGCAATTTTTACAACTGCAGAGGCCGAAGGTGTTAGAACTTTTTGGACTTTTGCGAAGGGGCCTGCATATACATATTCAGGTACCAACACAGGCTCTGTCTGGGGACACATGTCTCTTGCAGGCATGGTGAGAACCCTAGAATCTCTGGTTTCGCAGATTGGGCCTTATCCATTGGGCAACAGAGTCGAACATTGGACCAACCTGCACACAAAACATATTTATTAAAAATTACTTGGTGGCCCAGGGCCACCAAAAAGGAAAAGCCAGAGTTTTCCTTTGTCAAAAACCCTATTTTCTTTTAATTTTTTCAAATGAAGCCTGAAAGCATTTAACTGTCTGCAGCACCCAGCATTGCAATTGATTGTGTTGCTGCCCATTTTTCTTTCTCTGATAAATCTACAGCAATACTTTTGATCATACATTATTATCAGCTGTAGAATGTCATCATCATATTAGTCACTGATGTTGCTTGGAAAAATAACAGATTCACATGAAACAAATGAATCCACATCAGAATTTTGCCCTTTTTCAAAAAATAAGAGCTCCTCTGCATTAAACATGCAATATTCAGGCACAAGCAACATTTCATAATCATATTCATTTTTATAAACATTCAGATATTCATCATCACAGTGTTCAGCAATTCTATCATTTATGTCCACCTGGAATGTCTCAAAAGAAGGCAGAAATAACTTGGAATGCATCCCTATGTCAAAAACTTCATAGTTACCCCTGCAACCAGCACTACCCCCAACTGTATGAGCACACACATCTGCAACCTGTCCATTCACATCTAAATAGTGACCTTGTTTTTCCTCTTCACCAATGCCCTGATAATCAAAAACAAAATTTTCAACCTTTGCACTGTGAAGGTGTTTAGAATCTTCAAGGAAACACTCATATTCAGCATCCATATATATTTCATCATCTAAAAGGCTCACATATGCATCTGAATGTTGACAGTCACTAACATATTCACTGTTGTCCCTTGAAACAACATCTTCTATATTCAGAGTGAAGCTCTGCATATCCACCTTATACAAATAATTAGGAATAGCTAGGATATGCATATTGCTGTAGGACACAACCTCATGTATGTATTTCATTTTATCACTTGAAAGGCATTTTGTGTTTGCAGGCTTCTCATCTAGAGGTTGACAACAGTCTTCATTTTCATCATTATAAGATGTGCCTACATCTTCAATAACATCTTCTTCACGCATCACATCATGGTTGCACATGCTATTCTGAAATATATTTCCCCTTATAGAATCATTTATCAATGAACACACTGGAACAGCAGAAATATATTCACTTTGGTAATTGTTTTGACAACATGCAGCCATGAAACCTACTGGCATTCCATATTTCTCATTGTTTTCTATATCCATAGCAAATTGGTAGGCCTGGTGAAGTGTGGCTAGTTCTTTATCTCTCAATAAATAACTCATTTCTTTATCAAATGCAGCCAAATAAATTGCTAAGCACAATGCATTATTAGGTCTCATGTATTCAGGGATTTGCTTGAGCAACTTAATAAACCTAAGATTAAAAGCTGGAACCAGTTCCTCATCTTCCTTTTGGATATTCATAAAATGTATGATCAATGAGGCCACATCAAACCTTTCACCAAACTGCCCTAGGAATGCAATTTCTAAATCTATCCATGAAGAAACTGAACATACAGGCAGGTCTGAAAACCAAACCCTAGCATCATCTTCTAATGACTGAACAAAGAGTCTCATTACAACATCTTCATCCTCTACCTCATAATCTTCTATTAAATTACAAAATTTTTGCAGATGTTTGTTTGCTGATTCAGAATCTGATCCATTATATTTTGGCAAACATTTTCTAATGTTATTGGGAATAACATTTGGGTAACCATATATTCCTTTAAAATTTAGGGCTTTATATCTCTCAATAACAAATGGTCTTCTTTGAGAACACAACCAGGATTGTTGTTCTAAATTCATCATTTTTTGAATCAAAAGGTGAATACCTGGAAACATGTTGTAGCATTGATAGGTTCAATCAACAGAGTCGCCACCTCTCATAGAGAGGACAGAATATCAACAAGGCACATGTATTTTCTGGATTCACCATGCCAGCAGAGCACCACATGGTCATTTTTTGATCTTGCTGCAACAACTTCACTAGAAACTAGATTTTCCAACCTTCAAATCAATTGACTCTCTCTTCCCCGACAGAGTCGCCATCTATTGGTGACTCGGATGGATAAAATATAACACTACTTTTTTCATCAATTGATCCCCAACAGAGTCGCCATCTGTTGGTAATCGAATCAACAGAGGGTTTGCCAGTTCCAATGCGCAGGCAGATTCGGCCAACGAATATAGGAGGTTGTGTGAGTTGCCTTCCCTTCACTTCTAGTTTTGTCGCACCAAGGGGGGTGTCCCTATAGCTAAAGATGTAACATTTGACTCACCCAATGACAGAAAGATTTAGCTTGACAACAATAGGCAGAATACTCTCATGTGTGGACCAAGATGTGTGTGATACATCACAAGGTTGGCAACGTTCTTGGACATATTTGTCTGATTGTGGATGAGAGTATGCAGTGGTCCTAATCCTACTCTTACAAACTAACAAGTGGAAGTTATGAAAAGATGGATTTGAATTTATGCTTTGGATGCAAGACAGGGGTTTTGGATCATAACTACTAATCCAGAAGCAGACTGGTGCATATCTCAAGGCAAGGAGTCAACTAGACGTATACACAAGAACGGATTGCATCTTGGATTCAAGTTTCAAGGGGTTAGATTGATGCTTGCCCTACAAACATCACTCAAGAATGGGTATTTAACTACCTTTACTTACTGATATCCCAGTTAATATACAATCTCCTCCATACTCAACCTAAAACAATTTAATCCACTACTTGAATGGAAGTCTAGAGATTAAGCATGCAATACATAAATCTGTATTCTAGAATTTGAGGAACCCTTAGCAACCAAATTCAGAAGAAGAAATGCATGTAACAAGTGGAGAGGGACAGCTAGACACATGCCATAAGCATTTTTTATATAAAACAACACTGAAACTAAAAATGTATGCAATGTACATTCAAGGTGCAACTCATAAACTCCACAGAGATACAACCGCCAGGAAATGCTCTGTATTTCGTTATTTACACAAAAATGCCCAAGTCTTCAAACCCACAATGAGTAACATAGTTTGGCTTTTATGCCAAGACTGTGCACTCAGCAAAAAATTACAAGGCAAATCAAAAAATCACCAGATTCAATGCATCTTCAGATTGGTGCTCAAATCATTCAATGCAACAACGAGAAATAGAGGAAACAACAGGTGGAATTGGGATCTGAGCCGCCTCCCAAAGATTTTTGTCATAAAACCGGTGGTTGACTTGTCCATCGTCGACCCAAATCCTGCAATTGTCGCCATTATTGCTTAGCTACCCGCAGATCCTCAGTGGCGAATACATCTGAAGTTTTTCCTGCTCAAAATGCGGCTTGCATACAAAGGAAAACACCCCCGCTGAAGTTTTAAAACATGTCATTGATCATCTCCTATCGCATGAGATCTGCAGCTCAAAATACGCTAAAAAGTCAAGAATCAATGAAAATGTGCCATGTAGGCACTTCGCTCCTCTATCGCTGACCTTTCCAATCCTTATTTTGCCCTTTTCGCCCTTGTATATGCATATACAAATTCCTTTTTTAAATCTTTGTATATGCAGATGCATATACATACAACAGTTAACATGCAAGGCGGACCCCAAACTGTTATAGAGCAAATTGAAATTTTCAATCGGGTCCACCTTGCATCTTCTTTCCTTGCATATTTCCTTGTATATGTGCATATACAAACATACATACATACAAGCCGCAGATTTTAAATCATTATGCATCAGAATGTACCTTCTTTTGAAATCTGGCGTGTATCCTTTCAATGCACATCGGCTTGTATATCAACATATACAAGTGCTTTATACAACCCACGGACCTCAAATTATTATTCGCTGCATTTAATTCTTCCATCACGTCTGGGTTGCACCTCCCTTTCCTTTGTATATTTGCGATGTATATCGGCACATACAAGCGCCCAATATACATGCTTCGGACCCCAAACCTTATAGAACAAATTTGATTTTCAATCGGGTCTGGATTGTATGATTTACCTCCTTTGTTTATTCGGCCTTGTATGCGCAAACATACAAGCGAATGCACATACAATCGGTGGGCCCCATTTCTGATGTTGACTGTCGCTGACCATTTTGCATATTTTACCTTGTACATTCGATTGTATATGTAAACACCTCTGCACCTTCCCTCTTGCATATCAGACATACATTCGACTTTCTATGTCCACGGGCCCTACCTAATGTACATCGGCCCTTGTATCTTTAGCTTGCATATGCATCGGCCGATGCATCCTTTGCATTGTAGCAGATATATATCGGGCCTTGTATATTTTTCCTTGCACCTTTACATGCAACCTGATATACAACGACGGCATATTCCTGGAATCTTCAACAGATTCCCCCAATGTACATGCATCTTTTGAGCCTGATATGCATCTAAAATGCATATAACTCAATTCTTTATCATTTTTTGGAGGCCGATTTGGATTTTACAAGCCCGCCAATGCATATTAGACCTGCATGTATATACAAACACCCTTGTATATACAAAGACACTCTCACCTTAACTGATTTTTTGCAATTTTTACAACTGTAGAGGCCGAAAGTGTTAGAATTTTTGGACTTTTGGGAATTGGCTTGCATATACATATTCAGGTACCAACATGACCTAGGAGAACCCATTCACCTATTGTGTCAACAAACTCCTAAACTATGTCCTTAGACACCACCTTGACAAACTTAGATATTAAGAAGGTAGAGACAAGCAACTTTTTAGGTAAACACTCTGTCAGCTTGTTCCCACATGTCATAGATCAATTTTGTGTACCAAATCAAGTCCATGTAGATCAAGATCAACCTTGTGACACTTGGGATTATACCACAAGAATTTTTGAGACTGTATAGATCGACACATTCATCAAACAAAGGGTATTAATTGAAAGGAAGCACAGGTGTGGAAACAACTTCCAAAACTAGTCTTATGAGGAGAGGGTTGTAGTTAATTCTTTTAAACCTTTCAATGATTATAGTTTATTAAGATTCACATACATTTAGTTAATTAAGATTTAAAATCAAGAAACATTAACACAATGATTTTTACGTGGGGAAAACCTTTTCAAGTAAAAAACTCCACACTCCAAACACACATTTCAATTATATTATTATAAATTTTTTATGGTTACAATATAACTCTCAGAACAAGTGTTTCTTTAGCAGTCTTCACTACTGTAGAATCTAGAAACAAACTGGCAACATTTTGGCTCTTCAGAATTGCTTCAACCTGTAATACTACTTCTTCAAAAACACTCCAATACACATAATGCAAGAGCTACAAAAGCAAATCGCCCTCAAAAAGTTGGCTTAGCTTTCTCCACCAACTCCCATGCAAAAGCATACAAAGCATCCGCTTTCAAATATGTTTTAAATCCATAAAAGTTTATCCTATCTTTCCTAGGTGTCCACTTCCCAAAAAATAATATTTTCCAAATTGAAAATCTTTTCCAACTTGAAAATATTTTCCAATTGAAAATCTTTTCCAACATGAAAATCTTTTCCAAATCAAATTTCCAAAAAATAAAGCATATCCTCTTCATGGGTGCTCCAAAGAAATAAGGATAAGATTTGCCATAAATGGTAACTTCCGGCAATAGAAACCTGCTAAACAAGACCCAAGATCAACCGAGGTGGCACTCCTTGTTTTTATCAACAAAAAGTAATAAAACAACTTTTTGAGAAAAATCTAAAAGCAAAAAGTACAAAACAACTTTTTTCCAAAATGACTTAAAAATGCCATTTCCAAAAAAGCAAGAAGCAAAACTACTTTTTCACCTCCTAAAAAATAGGAAGCACTAGAAAGGACTCTAAGGTTGAGACACCTTGATCCCAACATTCTCCCACTTTGTCGAAGACCTATCAAGAGTCTATAGTAGCTAGCTGATCAGGCCTCAAGGCCCATGGAACTTGAACACCATTTGAACTTCTCTATGCTCACTGGCTTTGTCAGTGCATCTGCAACATTCACCAACATGCCAACTTTCTCCAACTGTATATTTCCATCTTCCACCATATCTCGAACAAAGTGAAACTGTACATCAATGTGCTTTGTTATGGCATGGAAAGTAGGATTCTTTGCTAAACAGATGGCACTCTGACTGTCACAACAGATAGTAATTTATCCCACATCAAAACCAATATCCAAACACAACCTCTTAAGCCAAATGGATTTCTTACAAGCATGACTTGCATCGATGTACTCTGCTTCTGTAGTGTACAAAGCAACTACATCTTGTCGCTTACTCATCCAACCTTTGCACCACCATTCATCAGAAAAACATATCCACTGGTGGATCTTCTGCTGTCAATATCACCTGCCCACTTTGAATCAACGTATCCTTGGATATTCACTGAATGCAAAGGTCCAGTAGGATAACCATGAAATCATAAGGAATACTTGGAAGTACCCCTCAAATATATGAAAACCCTTTTTACCGCATCCCAATGTACCCATCTAGGATTAGACATAAATTGACTAAGAACTCCCACTGCTTGGGCAATGTCTGGCCTTGTACAGACCATAGCATACATAAGGCTACCAACAACACTCACATATGGTACTCTGGTCATGTCCTCCATCTCATTAAGAGATTTTAGACAATCCTCAATAGAAAGCTATGTCCCTTGCATAACTGGAACAACTAATTATTTGCAAGTCAACATGCTGAATCTCTCCAACACTGAGTTAACATACTGGCTCTGAGTTAACCAAAGCTTTCTGTTAGCTCTATCTCTTCTGATCTTAATCCCAAGAATATATCTCACCGCATCTAAATCTTTCATCTCGAACTGTGATGACAATTAAGACTTCAATTCTAAAATCATACTTCTACCATTCCCAATAAACAACATATCATCCGCATACAAGACTGTGATAAAAATGTGGCCATTTTCAGATTTATAATAAACACAATGGTCATTTAGATCTTAGAAATCCAATTGACAACACATAGGTGTCAAACTCTTGATACCACATCCTAGGAGACTATTTCAAACCATACAAAGATTTTCTTAACTTACATACTGGATCTTCTTTACCTTTCACAACGAACTACTCTGGCTACTTCATATATATTTCTTCCTCCAAATCACCGTGAAGGAACGCTATCTTCACATCCATTTATTCCACTTCTAGATCATACATTGCTGCAAGTGACAATAAGAACCGTATAGATGTCAGCTTCGCCACAGGAGAAAAAATCTCCCCATAATCAATTCCCTCAACCTAGGAATGACCCTTCGCGACCAATTGTGGCTTATGCTTCTCAACATTGCCATCTGGACCAGATTTTAACTTGAACACCCATTTACGTCCAACAAGCTTCCGTCCCTTTGGCAAAGGTACTAGATCCCAAGTATTATTTGTTGTTATATGGAGCCTAATCAGACTCGGAGGTTACATTTTCCCCACTTTTATCGGCGTGGTTTCCCTCCAAATTCCTATGGGGTCAAGGGGCAGCACCCCTTGCGGGGTCCAGGGGCAGCGCCCCCGAAACCTCACATGGTTTTTTATTATTTTATAAAGGCACTGGGAGTTATTTTTTCATTGACCGACATAAGAAAACCCTATTTTTGTAACCGACAAAAAAGCTTGATAAAAGCGGCTAAGGGTTAGGGTTTTGGACATATTGTATTGTAGCATTTTGCAGCGGTATTGAGTTGCAGGGATTGCTAATTGTAATCAGTTTGATTTATTGGATAATAATATTGGACTCTCTGTTTGGTGGATGTAGCCTGAGTTTGGGTGAACCACGTTAAAACTTGTCTCTCGCTGTTATTAATTCTGTGTATTTCCATTTCTCTGTTTAAACTTTATTTGCATTTAATTGATATCTTCTGCCGGCTAACCCTAACAAGTGGTATCAGAGCGGGTTGTGTTCGATTATCATCTGCAAGAAAGTCTCACGGTTGAGTGGGAGCAATGGCGGACAAGGGTAAATTGAAGGTTGATAAATTCAATGGGCAGAACTATCAGTTATGGAAGATGCAGATAGAGGATTACCTCTATCAAAAGGATTTATGGAGGCCGTTGGAAGGAGTAGCCAAGAAACTGGCAACAATATTTGATGAGGATTAGAATCTTCTTGACAGAAAGGCACTGGGAACCATTCGGTTGTGCCTGGCACCGTCGGTGGCATTCAATATAATGGAAGTGAAGACAATAGATGGTCTGATGAAAGTTTTGGCTAAATTGTATGAAAAACCCTCAGCCTCAAATAAGGTATTTCTTATGAAGCGTTTGTTTAATTTAAAAATGGTTGAAGGTGGATCTGTGATAGGTCATATAAATGAATTTAATACGATTGTCAGTCAATTGACTTCTGTAAATGTAAAATTTGATGAAGAAGTTAGAGCTCTCTTGATATTATGTTCATTGCTTAAAGCTGGGATAGTTTGGTAATGGCGGTTAGTAACTCTGTTTCTGGTTCAAATACCCTGAAATTTGATGATGTTGTTGGTGTTATTCTGAGTGAGGAAATTCGTAAGAAAAGCTCAGGTGGATCCACATCAGGTAGTGTTTTGAATGCAGAAAGCAGAGGCAGATCAAAGGAGAGAGGAAAAGGTTCTGGAGGTCATGGGAAGTCATGAGGAAAATCAAAGGACAAAAGATCCCAAACTAGAGGACAGAAGGATTGCTGGTACTGTGGGAAACTAGGTCATCTGAAGAAAGATTGATGGTTTAGAAAAAATAAAGGAGACAAACAAGAAGGCAATAAGGAAGCAAATGTGGTAAGTAATAAATCTGAAGATGACGCTTTGATTTTTTCCCTAGATAATGCTGATGATTCATGGGTTGTAGATTCAGGGGCCTCATTTCATGCTACACCCCATAGAAGTTATTTTCTTGATTATGTCGAAGGGGATTTTGGGCTGGTTTATTTGGGAGATAACGAACCCTGTTAGATTGCTGGAAAGGGAAGAATCAAGATTAAGTTGCAGAATGAGAATCATTGGCTACTACAAGAGGTAAGGCACGTTCCAAGGCTCAGTAGGAATTTAATTTCAGCAGGACAGTTAGCTGAACAAGGTTGCATTGTTACATTTACTAATAAAAATTGGAAGGTTTCAAAAGGTGCCTTAGTAGTAGCAAAAGGTGTGAAAATATGCACCTTGTATCTTTGTACAGGTCATACTGTTCCTTCTACTTTAGCTATTGCAGAGAAAAAATAAATAGGTTCAGGAACAGTTGTTGCAGGTTCGCAGGAAAAGACTGGAAAAGTTGCTGCAGGTTCTGAGACAACACTGTTGCATAACAGACTTGGGCATATGAGTGAAAAAAGGTATGAAGGTACTTCATTCTAAGAAAGTTTTACCAGGTCTAGAATGTATTAATATGGATTTCTGTGAAAGTTGTGTGTATGGAAAACAAAAGAGAGTTAGTTTTCTTAGAGATGGGAAGCAAAAGAAAAATAAAAAGTTGGAGCTTGTGCATACAGATGTATGGGGACCAGCTCAGGTATCTTCTCTTGGTGGCTCTCGGTATTATATTACATTCATAGATAATGCAACTAGGAAGGTCTGGATTTATTTCCTTAGGCAGAAATCTGATGTATTTGAAACATTTAAGAAATGGAGAAGCTTGGTTGAAAATGAGATAGGTAAAAGATTAAAATGTCTCAAATCTGATAATGGTGGTGAGTATTGCAGCAAAGAATTTGAAGATTATTGTTCCTTTAATAGAATTCGTAGGCAGAAAACGGTTCTAGGGACTCCACAGGAAAATGGAGTGGCTGAACGCATGAATAGGACAATAATGGAGTGTGCAAGGACCATGAGATTGCATGCTGGGCTGCCTTTAAACATGTGGGCAGAGGCTGTCAACACTGTTGTATATTTAATTAATAGAGGTCCTTTGGTTCCTTTAGGCTGTGGTATTCTAGAGGAAGCATGGACAAGTAAAAAGGTGAGTTATTCTTTTTTCAAAACTTTCGGATGTGAAGCATTTGCACATGTAGATTCTAAAAATAGAACTAAGTTGGATGCAAAATCAAAAAAGTGTACCTTTGTTGGATATGGCATTGATGAATTTGGTTATAGGCTTTGGGATTTTGAAAATCAGAAAATTGTGAGAAGCAGGGATGTCATATTCAATGAGAAGGTGTTGTACAAAGATCAGTTGCAGCAACATGAAAAGAAAGCAAAAGATTATGTGGTGCTGGATGATACTCCAAATAGTGATGTTCCAGTGGTTCCTCATGCTCCACAACAGCAACCAGAAATACCATAAACTCCAGTGAATGTTAGACGGTCAACAAGGCTAAGTAGACCTCTTGAAAGGTTTTTTCCCTCTTTGTATTCTATTTTGTTAACAGATGCTGGTGAACCCGAAGGGTATGATGAAGCTATGTAGGTGGATACACAGGTTCAGTGGGAGCTTGCTATAAAAGAAGAAATGGACTCCTTGCTGAAAAATTAGACTTGGGAATTATGTAAGTTACCTGCAGGTAAAAAGGCTTTACCAAACAAATTGGTTTACCGGCTGAAAGAGGAAGATGGAGGTAAGAAAAGATTTAAGGCTAGATTAGTTGTAAAAGGATTTGTATAGAAAAAGGGCATTGATTTTGATGAGATATTTTCTCCGGTTGTCAAGATGACTTCTATTCGTACTGTTTTAAGTATTATGGCTGCTGAAGATTTGCTTTTGGAACAGCTAGATGTGAAAACTGCCTTTTTCCATGGTAATTTAGAGGAGATATACATGGAATAGCCCCACGGATTTGAGGTCAAAGGTAAGGAGAAACAGTTGTGCAGATTGAAGAAGATTTTGTATGGCCTGAAACAATCACCTCGGCAATGGTATTTGAAATTTGATAGTTTTATGGCTGAGCAAGGCTACAGCAGGTGTAATTTTGACCATTGTGTTTATTTTAAGAGGTTGGATAATGACAGCTACATTATTTTATGTTTATATGTTGATGACATGCTTGTAATTGGGTCTAACATGGATCACGTAAGAGAGTTAAAACAACAGTTAGCACAATCATTTGATATGAAGGATTTGGGGGCAGAAAACAAATCCTTGGTATGAAAATTTGTAGAGATAGGAAGAACAACAAATTGACTCTATCTCAGGCTGCTTATGTTGAAAAGGTGTTGCAGAGATTCCATATGGAGAATGTAAAAGTTGTCAGCACACCTTTGCCTAGTCATTTGAAATTGACTAAGGAGATGTGTCCTAAGACACAAGAGGAGGAAGAGAAAATGTCCAAGGTACTATATGCTTCAGCTGTAGGAAGTTTAATGTATGCCATGGTATGCACGAGACCAGATATTGCACATGCTATAGGAGTCGTCAGCAGGTATATGAGTCATCCTGGATTGGAGCATTGGAATGCGGTAAAATGGATTCTTAGATATTTGAGAGGTACATCCAATAAACATTTATGTTTTGGGGGCTCTAATGCTGATTTAGCAAGTTATGTAGACTCAGATTTGGCAGGAGATATTGATACTAGGCAGAGTACTACAGGTTATGTCTTTACTGTAGGTGGAACAGCGGTGAGTTGGATTTCCAGGTTGCAATAGGTGGTTGCTTTATCCACCACAGAGGCAGAATATGTAGCTGCAACAAAGGCAAGCAAGGAGATGATATGGCTGCAATCTTTCATGGAAGATTTGGGCAAACAACAGGTTAATTATTATTTGTATACAGACAGCCTGAGTGCCATACATCTTGCAAAGAATTCTGCCTTGCATTCAAAGACCAAACACATACAGTTGAAGTATCATTTCATTCGGTTAGTGTTGGATGATGGACAATTACAGTTGGAAAAGATACATACAGATGATAATCCAGCGGATATGTTTACAAAGGCAGTGACAAGGGAGAAGCTGAGCTCCTCTTCAGCTTCGATTGGTCTTCTTGACTGAAAACAACAAAAATAGAACAACAGAGTCCAGGGTGCTTATTTTTAGTGGGAGCTACAGGGTCGGTGGTGTTATGATCAGTCTCCAAGTGGGAGATTGTTGTTATATGGAGCCTAATTAGACTCGAAGGTTACATTTTCCCCACTTTTATCGGCGCGGTTTCCCCCCAAATTCCTACGGGGTCAACGGGCAGCGCCCCCGAAACCTCACACGGTTTTTTATTATTTTATAAAGGCACCGGGAGTTATTTTTTCATTGACCGACATAAGAAAACCCTATTTTTGTAACCGACAAAAAAGCTTGATAAAAGCGGCTAAGGGTTAGGGTTTTGGACATATTGTATTGTAGCATTTTGCAGCGGTATTGAGTTGCAGGGATTGCTGATTGTAATCGGTTTGATTTACTGGATAATAATATTGGACTCTTTGTTTGGTGGATATAGCCTGAGTTTGGGTGAACCACGTTAAAACTTGTCTCTCACTGTTATTAATTCTGTGTATTTCCATTTATCTGTTTAAACTTTATTTGCATTTAATTGATATCTTCTGCCGGCTAACCCTAACATTAATTTTCTTTAACGCAACCATCTCTTCTTCCATGGCTGTCATCCAAGAATCTGCATTATGCATACCCATAGCCTCTAATAGTCCTAAGCTCATTAGTGTTAGCAATCAAAGAAAAAATACAACTATAATCCAACATAGAATATTCAAACCTTTCGGGTTGCCGCCTAACACCATGTTTAGACCTCCGCAATGTGTTGAGGTAGAGGTTCTTCTTCTTCTTTAGAACTTTTAGAGCTACTTGAGCTCTCCTCATTAACAGGAGTGTGTAGTTCACTTCTAGTAGGAGTAGATGGTACTTGAACTACCTCCTTATTTTTCTCCTCTTTTTTTGGGTGTAGCTCAACTGAGGAATGTTTCATCTCTATAAAGATAACACTTCTACTGTAGAGAACCTTATGTGTAACTGGATCCCAAAGCTTGTACCCCTTCACATCGATTCCATAACTGATGAAGATACACTTCACTTCCTTGTTTTCCAACTTAGATCTCTTCTCAATAGGAACATGAGTGTAAGCTTCACAACCAAATACTTTGAGATGTCTCATCAAAGGCTTTTTACCAGACCGCACCTCCATGGGCGTGTTTTCAACAAACATTTATGTAGGAGATTTGTTGATTAAATAACATGCAGTGGCTACTGCTTCAACCCAAAACTTCTGATCAAGACAAACACCCCCCAACATACTCCTAGCCCTCTCTATCAACGTTCTATTCATCCTCTTTGCAACTCCATTTTGTTGTGGTGTGTATGGATTTGTCTTGTGTCTTTTAATCCTGTGGTCCTTACGGAACCTATCAAATTTTGTCAAGTAAAACTCACCGTCATTATCAGTCCTCAAACACTTAATCTTTCTACAAGTTTGATTTTCAACAAAGGCTTTAAAATCCGCAAATCAATTAAAGACTTCAGATTTGCTTCTGAGAAAGTAAATAAATGTCATACTGTAGTCATCTATGAATAAGACAAAATACACAAATCTAACTAATGAAGGAACATTCACAGGACCAAATACATTTGCATGCACATAATCCAATAACCCATAAGACTTATGAGAACTTTTGTAAAATGAAACACAGTGTTGCTTTCCATAAATGCAATGTTCACAAAAGTCGAACTCAAGATTACAATCATCAAGGCCTTCAACAAGGCTCTTTGATTTGAGGGTTCTAAGACCCTTTTCACCTATGTGACCAAGTCTTAGGTGCCACAACATTGTTTTCTCAGCAGGAAGCTTCATTTCCAAGGAATGAGCACTCTTCGGTACCCAAAAAGCATGACCATTAGATGTAGATGCTACAGACTTGTTTGCTACTCTATCTAATGGCGAGGATGAAGAATCCAAAGGTATACTCTTTGGTTTCATAGAATAACTATTGCATTGTATAGTGCATGCATCTAACTTGTACAAGGTGCCAATCCTAACACCCTTTACAAGCACCATAGATCCTCTTGTCATCTTGCATCCTCCATTCGAGAAAACAACCTACACACCTGAATCTTCAAGTTTACTCACCAAGAGTAGGTTTCATGCCAAACCTAGGATATGCAGCACACCATCAATCCCCTTCTCTCTACCATAAGGGAATATGATCTTGACTCTTCTACGACCAACAATATTTAGGTGAGAGTCATCATCCAGATACACCTTTCCACCGTCATATTCTTCATACTTCGAGAAAAAACCTCTATGAGAGGTCATGCATCTGAATCTATTAACCACACATCTTTTGATACATGTGTTGCCAAGGTTGCAACAAAAGCGTCTGCATCTTCATGAGAGGATTTTTCAGAGTCTGAATCAGAGAAATCCTTCTTGCATTTATTTTTCTTCTCCTCCTTGCACTCTTTGCCGATGTGACTAGTTTTGCTGCAATTCCAACACTTCAACTTGGACTTTCTAGTCTCCATTTTGATTCTAGTGGATGTGCTTGCCATGTTTTACATGCAATCAGGTTACTGAATTTTCACAACTATAAAACTCCCATTGAAATAAGATTAGACAAAAAACCCTTCTACCCACAACAAGAAATTGAGTTGATCAAGCTTTGATACCAATTGAGAGGAAGCAAAGGTGCTGAAACAACTTCCAAAACTAGTCTTATGAGGAGAGGGTTGCAATTAATTCTTTTAAACCTTTCAACGATACAGTTTATTAAGATTCACATACATTTAGTTAATTAAGATTTAAAATCAAGAAACATTAACACAATGATTTTTACGTGGGGAAAACCCTTTCAGGTAAAAAACCCCACACTCCAAACACACAGTTCAATTATTTTATTGTAAAATTTTTATGGTTACAATATAACTCTTAGAACAAGTGTTTCTTCAGGAGTCTTCACTACTGCAGAATCTTGAAACAAACCGACAACATTTCGGCTCTTCAGAATTGCTTCAACCTGTAATACTACTTTTTCAAAAACACTCCAATACACATAATGCAAGAGCTGAAAAAGCAAATCGACCTCAAAAAGATGGCTTAGCTTTCTCCACTAACTCCCATGCAAAAGCATACAAAGCATCCGCTTTCAAATCCATTTTAAAGCTAGAAAAGTTTATCCTATCTTTCCTAGGTGTCCTTCCCAAAAAAAATATTTTCCAACTTGAAAATCTTTTCCAACATGAAAATCTTTTCGAAATCAAATTTCCAAAAAATAAAGCATATCCTCTTCATGGGTGCTCTAAAGAGATAAGGATAAGATTTGCCATAAACGGTAACTTCCTCCAATAGAAACCTGCTAAACAAGACCCAAGGGCAACTGAGGTGGCACTCCTTATTTTTCTCAACAAAAAGCAAAAAATAACATTTTGCGAAAAAAACAAAAGACAAAAAGCACAAAACAACTTTGTTCTAGAATGGCTTAAAAACACCATTTCCAAAAAAGCAAAAAGTAAAACTGTTTTTTCACCTCCTAAAAAATAGGAAACACCATAAAGGACTCTAAGGTTGAGACACCTTAATCCCGACATTTATTTATGTGGTGTCGAATTGATCCTACATAGATTCAACATTGTTCTTTCATTGTCAATTTTAGAGCTAAGCACTCGTAACCACTTATTTATATCACATTTGCTCCATTTCAATTATAAGTCCCAACTCCAATTAAGCTATGTTAAATTTGTGCTCATTGATTGTATCTCTATATTTATCCTAGATTATTTATGTAAAACATTTTATTTCTTTACAAAAATTTGATATAGGATACTATTTAAATATAACCTTCCCTGACTTCAATAGAGTTTGTAATGAAATCTTGAAGTCATTTCTAATCTAGCCATAAATTTGTTGCTAACCAAACCTTAATATCATTATTAAGGAAATGCATATGACAACTCAACTACCCAAACATTAATGGTATTTTATATACTTAATTTTGAGACACAAACTTACAAGTTAGTACCAATATATCACATTCAATGGAAATAAGAATAGTTATGATACACAACTTGTGATGACAAATTAACTAAATTATTTATTGGTACAAGCAGGGGTACTAGTGTAAACTACACTTCAAGCATAATATGTATTATGAACTACCAATTGTTCCCACAAAAAAAGGAAAAAAAAAAGGAGAAAAAAAAGAAAAAAAAAAAGAAAAAAAAAAGATATTTATCCCACTATTTTTAACAAAGTAATCACAATACAACTTGTCCAACCCTAATACCATTCTACATATTTTACACAACTTTCCCATCCCCATGTAGTTTCTAAAATCTCATTCCATTCTCCAACTAATATTCTTCAAATCCTAACAATATCTACACATAGTTCAACACATCATTTAATAAACCATTATACCATTCCACATGCATCTTTCTAAACCCTCATAATATCTTACAAATCTCTTCAAATCTAATCCTAACTGAACCTTAAGGACATTCTACACATCTTTTCAAACCCTAGTCCTACCCATTCCCTAAGGCCATTCTACACATGTTTTCAAATCCTAATCTCACCCATACTTTAAGGCCATCCTACACATACCTTTTCAAACCCTAGTGCCACCCAAACATTGAGGTCATTCTATGTACATCTTTTCAAACCCTAATCTTATCCAAACCCTAAGCTTCCCTACACACTTTTTCAAAGCCTAATACCACCAAACCATTCTACACATCTTTTTGGAACCAAAAAAACACTGTGATACCATTCTACTAATATCTTTTGAATTGTACTACCAATTACAAATTCATACAACAATCATAGTGAAACCCCCAAAAAAAACCCTATTCTGTCCTTGAACAAACCCACCATATTCTATTATAAAAGTTGAATCTAGGTCTCCCTTTGCACCACACCCATGAACAATTTGGGATCAAAACCCTTCGATTGACCTTTCATTGCCAAATATCATTTTCCATTACCATCTATTACATAATCATTCTAAACCACTTTAGCAGACCCTTGGATTTTCTTGCTTAGACGCCCCTGTTTTATCTTTTTTTTTTCGTCTCTTTTTTTTTTCATTTAGAAGGAAGAACAAGGTTTTTTTTATATTAATAGATAGGGCCTTAACAAGACTCTAAGCCGAGCCCGAAATCTGCTGACATTCTTAGCGGGCTCCCATCAAAAAGGTCCCGATCAAACCGAATTTTTTGCATTTCCCGCTTCCAATTCCATTTCTTTCACAATACAAATCTTCTTCAGTTTTTATTTTTATTTTTTTCCGGATTAAAATCTCAATCTCTCCACTGTCTGCACAGCACAAATATCATATTTCTACTGTTTTAGCCTTTTTCAACGGATCCGATTTATTGATTTTAAATCTGAAGCTTCTTTTGAACATTAAAAAAAACAAAAAAAAAATCAATAAATATTTTGGAGAAGGGCGAAAAAGCGTGAAAAGTCAGAAGGGTCCGGAGAATTCTGTATCATAATTGAATTGTCTGAGGAGAAATCAGGTATGAGGATTTTGGGTATTTGGATTTTTTTATGCATTTTTGTTTATTTTTTAGTTATTTTTATTTTAAAAAAATTTGGGTTGGATTTTTAGTACTGTAATTGATTTGGGTTAGTTTATATGGTAGTGTAAAAGCCCTAAAGTTTTTGGGTTTCTTTAGGATCGTCTGTTAAATTATGTTTCAGTATGAGCTTAGTAATTAGAGCTTTTCGAGTAGCTGGAGTTAGTATATCTCTCTCCTGGAGGTCTTTATAACTGAGTTATTACATACCCAGTTGATTTTTAGTGTAACAACTTAGATTTACAGGGAATTAGATTATTTGAAGTTGGCAATTCATTGGGAAGTTGATGACTTGAGTCTGAAACATTGCAGAGAACTAGAGGAGTTTTAATGCTTATTATTTAGCTGCCGATCTTTTGAAGTTAAGTGGAGTAATCAGGTACGCAGGTTTTGGATATTTGAATTTTCTTTTGGCCAGTTTGTTTGGTATGATGCTTGAAATGCTTTCGTGGTGTGGTACTGAAATTTAGGGAGGTGTTTAAGGCTGTTTTATAACATAATATGCTGGTTTATAGTGCATACTTTATAATTCATAGCGCATTGAATGGTTTGATTTTGGGAATTTATTGGGAACTCAATGACTTGTATCTAAAATTTTGCAGAGAACTGGAGGATTTATTTCTGAAAGTCTGTATGTTTTGAATGCTTTTTATTTAGCTGCTGGTTGCTTAAAGATAAGGCAAATTTTGTGTAGAGAAATCAGGTATTTTGAGTATTTGAATTTTTGCTTTCGAATTTTCTTTTGTTTAGTACAATGTTTGATATTTGTTTTGAACACTAGTACAGTAGTCTTTGGGGTTCATAGAACCATTTTGCTGCTGCTGTTAAATGTAGCCATCAATTTTTAGGAGAAGCCTTTAAAGGCTATTTGATAACTCAACTAGGCGATGCTTACTATGTACCTAATTACTTATAGGGCATTAAGTGATTTGAGCTTGGAAATATGTAGGACACCAGTTGCTAGTGCTTACCTAATAACCATAGGTAATTTATGGATTTGAACTTGGAAATTTTTACAGCGCTTGCTAATTTGTTAAATCATTGCAGGAATCTGTCATGAAAGGCTCTATGTTGCCTATGCTTTTCATTCGGCTGCTGGTTGTTTGAAGATAAGGCAGGTGAGATGATTTTCAGCATTTTGATTTGTAACTTTGAATTTTCTTCTGGTTGGCTGAATGATAGCATGCATTTGTTAACATAACTTGTATACGTATGGTGAACATTTTTTGGTGCTTATAAGCCTATAGGGCATTGGATGGTTTGTGACTGAAAAATTATAGGAAACTAGAGGAGCTGGTCATACAAAGCTCAGCGTATTGGATTCCTTTTATTCAGTTGCTGGTTGCTTGAAGATAAAGTTTAAAACTTAATCAAATGAGTTTTATTCAAAATTCTGCCACAGATTCAAATTTTATGTGAAGAAATCAGGTAAAGTCATTGTTCGCTTTTCCTTTTTTCTGTCAATGCCCTTAGATTTTGAGAAAGCTTAATATGATGTCTGAAAATATGTGTGATCATCAGCTCAGTAGCTTTTCAGGTTAATGGAGTGTGCATATGCCCCTGATTTTGAAGGCATTAATATTTAGGACTGCATTTAAGAACTTTTAGGGCATTTGATGATTTGCGCCTAAAACATTGCAGGCAACTAGAGGTTTTACTCCTGAAATACTCTAGTTTTGAATGCTTTTTTTTCGGCTGCGGGTTGTGTGAAGATACAAGTAAAACTTTTGGGGGAGTTCAGCATTGGGTGTTAGAGGCATGCCACCTTGTTTTCGCCCAAGCTCAGAGTTGGTCCCTGATATTCAAACAGTTGCACCTGCTCCGTTTTCAATGGCTGAGTGGCATTCGTCTACGAATGAGGACTTAAGGGCCAGTTTTCCGGATCCTTCGGTGATGCCTACACCATCTACTCCTCAGTCAGAATCATGGGTGAGTCTGCCTCACAGAGATGAGCAAAGAGAGTTGTTTGATCAAGCCTTAATTGCATGCTGGAAGGAACTTCCACAGGCACAAAGCAGGCCTATGGTGCCCATTATTTCAGATGGAAAGACAGTTGATCTGTATAAGCTTTTAAACAATGTTAAGAAGAAAGGTGGGTATGATTGGGTTTCTGCAAATAAAATGTGGGTATTGGTGGCAGGGGATTTAGGATTTGGCCCCGAATGTGGGCCGACTGTCAAGTTAGTTTATGTAAAGTACTTGAAGCAAGTAGACATTTGGCTGCAGAGAGTAAGCAATCAAAAATTCAATGGAGCAAGTTTAGATCTCCAAGAAAAGAAAAGGAATGGCCATAACTTTTTGTTGTCAGATCCAGTACAAAATACTGAAACTCAACATGCTGATTCTGTTTATGGCACTGGACTTCCAGAATCTCCTATTGTCATATTAGACAGTAATGAAATTAGTGATGACTTGCAAGGGACTTATAATGGTAAGAGAAAGTATGATTCATTTTTAGGCTTGCTGAAATGGATTAAGAGGGTTGCAATAAATCCCTGTGGTTCCATTATAAGTCAAGGTGTGGATTTCTCTAGCCAGAGTGAGGAGTGGGTTCAAGAATGCTGGATTCAAGCAATTAGGGCTCGTGCAGTTTTATGTCATCAAAATGTCGATTGTCTTTCTGGGGAAATGCTGCATGCCCAGGTAACAGAATAACATTTTTTAGTGTTTAGAGAAGTATCTATAGTTTTAAAGGGTTTCAATCAATCATTAAACTCCATCCTTTCTATGTTTACAGTTCTGTTTATTTTAAATTGTTTAGGGGATTGAGAAGAGTTTATTTACATTGTCAAGGATTTTTGGTATCATGTTTCTTTATGTTTTTCAATTGTTAAGAAAGATGAAGGACTTGGATGTATTTAAGCTGTACCATGGAGAGACACTGCGGCAGGAGATATAGACATCTAAAGTGATTAATAAAGTGGGTATTCTAACATTTTGACTGGTGCCCATGTGGGTCTGTCTGGTAATTGATGATGAATAGCAACAAATGGTGAAATGTCCTAGTTTTAACCATTTTTAACTTCCTATCAGAACATTGTTTTCTAGAGCACTTAAACACCTCATGAGGATGCTTTTGGAAGATCCCACTCTGTAATCCATCATTAGGAAGAGGAGAGTTATGATTTAGATTGCAAACTTATTCCTTAAAAAGGAAGTGCGGGGGAAGGGGCGGATGAGTGGGTGGCCGTTAAGTCTGCAATCTAAATCATAACTTTCCTCTTCCTGATGATGGATTACTGAGTGTGATCCGAAACGTCGATACACAAATATACACAGTTGAATCCAAAAACACTCTTACAATAACTTCATGGACTGTGGAAAACTTATGCCTACCACCTCATAAGGATCTGCTTCTGAACATGTGATCACATTAGAATGTCATTATTTTAAGCACCTGAAAGTAATGCACTCTTCTGCCAGATTTGATCAGAAGAGGTCTGCTGGAGTTAGATTATACCTTAACATAGCTCTGGTTGCTAGATTAATGGGAGACAGACTAAGCTTGATATAATAAACACATAGATGACACACTAGGCAGGCTTTATTTTATGCAAGCGTACACAATGGTGTGTCTTCAATCTATTCATACTTAACATAACGGTGAGTCTTAACTTATAGATACTCATATTATCAACCAAAAGTCAAAACAAGAAGCAGATAGCCACAACAATTTGTGAGCATGCAAATCAGTATAGTCATTGAAATAATGTATTGACATATTTTTTGGACTGGCTCATTTTGAGCAACATTATGATTCCAACCTGTCATGCTCAAATTTACCCTATTAAACTTGGATCACACTTGAATGTACCCCATTTTGGTTGCACCACAACCTTGCAACAAATTCACAGGGTGATAGGTCACCTTATTGCAGTGAGGGGATTTGAACCAAGGTCATGTTCTTATTAGTGTCCCCCATCACTGTCACTTAAGCATCCCTTGGACACAAATTTTTTCTCTTTAACAGTTGTACTTGTGATTGATTAACTATCAATTGGAACTATGCACATTGTAAATGCATGTTCAAATTCTATGCACGTCTTTGGAAGCTTTTTTTTCCTTATGTCTTTTTTGTAGTCAATTTGTCCATTGCTTTTCAACTCCTTGCTAACTTGAATATGCTTTTCCTAATTTTTGCCAAGCCTGACAGACTTGTTAAGCATTTCACTAATGATAGCAATCGATTATTCTTTCCCAATTGCTTTGAATCATTCTACTTCTTATAGGAACAACTCTTTTCCATCTTTTGGTACTCATTGCTAATGTTTATTCTTTCTCTCACTTAATTCAAAGCTTTATATCCATTGAATTGCAGAAGAAACAGAAGGTTCATCCATCATTTTATGAAGAGTCACATGCAGCCAATCATCAACCTCTAGACAGATTGAGGGCTACTGATAGGCGTTTGGCACTATATGTTTCTTCGGCTTCAACTAGCACGGATTCCCAATCTATACAGTATTTTCCAAGACCCTCC
Source organism: Cunninghamia lanceolata (assembly GCA_027924645.1). Classification (NCBI taxonomy): domain Eukaryota; kingdom Viridiplantae; phylum Streptophyta; class Pinopsida; order Cupressales; family Cupressaceae; genus Cunninghamia; species Cunninghamia lanceolata. The sequence goes on along the minus strand of BSBN01001318.1, from coordinate 1,488,077 downwards.
TTCAATGTTTGTAATAGCACAGCTGTTTCCAGTTTACTTTATTTAGAGCGTATATCAAGGAGGAGGATCCCTATAAGTCCAAACAACCAGGCTATTGTTCCTCCTTGGAATGGCCCAAAGAAATGTGCAGGAAGTGGGGATAGTATTTCTGTTGAAGTGGACTTGGACTTGGATGCATCTAGATGGCTAGGTACAAAGGTTTGGCCTCCAGAAGGTGGTAGAAATATGGTAAACAAGGACAGGATTGGGAAAGGTAGACCTGATAGATGCCCTTGTGTTTTCCCTGGTTCTATAGAGTGCGTTAGATTGCATATACGAGAAGAAAGAGACAAGTTGAAGTCAGAGTTAGGGTCTGCTTTCTTTTCTTGGAGATTTGATGACATGGGAGAAGATGCCTCCATGTTATGGACACCAGAGGAGGAGAGGAAATTCAGAGCACTGGTTAGACTTAATCCTGTTTCACTAAAAAGGAATTTTTGGCACCATCTATCAGCATGTTTCCCTTCTAAAAGCATGGAATTGCTGGTTTGCTATTATTTCAATGTCTTTGTTTTAAGACGGAGAACACTTCAGAATAGGGTTAAGCCAGAAAAGATAGACAGTGATGATGATGAATCTGAATTTGGTTCTGTTGAGAACTTGAATATGGATGGACTTGTCTTGTCTAAAATGAGAACCGGTCATCTGTTGCCAAGGGGAAACTATTCAGGTGAAACATCTGGAACTTTAATTTGTCAGCAAAACATGCAGGATGATGATTTTGAAGTCTTTGGGGATAGGATTTTCACTCAGGGTGGATCTCTTGAAGGTGGTCAGAATGGAAAGGACATCCAAAATGAATATGGAGTACTACGCTCAAAGTACAGTGTGGCAGAAAGGGGCTTAAATCAGGCTGGGACATAAGCATAATGTGCCAATTTTGTGTTCTTTGATTTATTAAGTTGCCATCTTGAAGGTTGCTAGTTGCTTCAGGTTTGAGTACTGGTGATGGAAGAATGGTTGATTAATGCTTGGATTCACTTGAAGTCAATACCCTGGAAGAATGTGAAGGAAGCAGAGATCTGCTAGACGTATTAAGCCACTGCTTACTGTCAATGACTTGATGGTAGATGAGTAAGATCCACAATGGGTTTGGCCACTGTCAATGTACTGGAAGTGTTCATCTCATTGGCTTTGCAGCCATGTCTTAGTTAGTGTCCGGGCAGTGATTGTCCTCCGAAGTGGACTGGAGAGATGCTCTTTTAGTTGGAAGAAAAGCAATGTCTTTTTGGTTTGACATCCATGATTTGTGCTTTGCATTGGAGGGCTGAGTTCTGTGGTCTTATTTACATGCTTCCATAGGACAGAGATATTGAAATCCATTTTGGGAAGATTCCTTTTGAAGAACAATAGTGAATTCCTCCAATTGTGGAATGTCCAAGCATTAACTGAATTGCATTAGTCTACTTCCATTTGTTTTATCTGTTGATAATTAATGAGATCAAATTCTTTCTCATATTGCTAAATGACATCTAAGAGGGAAGATGTTATAAACTAATTATCTCCTTTTAGAAACCTCCTAGATATATTTAAGCGTATGAGAATGACATTCACAGAGGGCTTGTTTTGACATATTAATGTGACATTTGACAGCGTGCAAAATTCTGTTCATACACTGAAAGCTTTGATTACTTGGCAAGTCTGAGCATTGTTGTTTATCGAATCAACAAGAGACCTTATCAGTAAAGAGTTCAATCATTTTATTACTATTATCTTTTATTTACCCTCTAAAGCACTTTTGCTCTTCACATATTTTTATGTGGTCAAGTTTTGCAAGTTCTGTAATCTTGATGAAATTCTCTGATTGTAAACTACATTTGGCTTGTTATTTACTTGTACATGCCATTTAAAAAAGGTTAACTGTTCACATACTTGGATGTGCGCATGTTGTGCAAGCTTGGAGTTTCTGATGATATCCCTAATTGGAGCCTACTCTACATACAGGAAAGAGGCTTGCACTTAAAATGCTACTGAAAAAACATTTAAACAAACGTTTCAGCATAGTAGATTCTAAACTTCCATTCTTAACGAGCTTTAAGCTTAACTGGGACACATGTTCTTCTCTTCAGTGAATCCTGATGTAATTCAGAGGCACTGTTTTTTTCTTAACCCCTATCTACTATGTTTCATCAGTTAACTTGCATTAGAACTTATGTTTTTACAGTTTTAGTGTAAATGCTTTAATATAGACTCAGGTAGGCAGATTGGCAGGACCTAGTTTTCTTTGATTCTAGCTGCAAGGTTAAAAGTGAGTTTGTAGGTTAGGGAATTCCTGATAGGAGGGTCTGAGAGCCAAAACATGGATTGCTGGCCTTAAACCTTTTCATATGCTACAAATCTGCAAAGTTTACATTTTCCCAAGCTTGTTTGTACAAGGCTTTCATAATTAAAACATCTTTTAAAAATCTTTTGTTGATAGACCATATATGAGCGCACTTTGGAAGCTTATTTGTAACAACAGTTGTCATAAGTGGGTGTTTTACCTTCAAAACATTGCTTGTTAGACTCTGTCAAAAGTTATGCTGGACGATTTCATTGGTACATCTATCCAGCATACAATGTGTTAGATGCGTTAGCTTACTTGGTGGTTTGTTTAGCATTGTTGATTACACCATAAATTGTCAAGACAATTTCAGGACACGTTGATTGTTATTGGGTAAAAGTTTGTATTTTAATTGCATTTAAGGGGCCATCTTTTGAATGTCCTCTATTTTCTTGTTTTTATATTTTTAAGTGACTTTTTTGTTATGCCCCCAAAAGAAATTCTATGCTTTGTCTTAGGCACTTTATGCCTAGAAACAAATGACGAATTAGGTGTATACTACTATTCTGTAAATTTAATTAGCAAATGACAATTCATTGTTTATTAGCAAGAATAGTGAACTTGTGTTGTGCAAAATTGTACTCTGTATTTATGTTGATGATTCATACTCATTTCAGTTAGTTTTTGATGCTCATCAGTTTTACTTAGATTTGGGCAAATATTGCACCATCTTTCATTTTGTGGTTTCATATTGTTTTGTTTCCTTTGCAATATTTTGAACTTTTTTAAAATAAAAATTAACATTGAATTCAGTTATAAATCAACATATGGCCAAAAGCTAGTTCTTAACATGCAAATATGTAATCAAATTTTGAAAACCAGAATTTAAGACTGTTTTCATGTTACTACACAATTAGTTGTTATTCTTGAGTGATATGGAGCCTTGATGTTTGTTGTTTTGTTAGTTGCCACTATTGTCTTGTTTTATGGTTTTGGTTTTGGCATTTTTGCTCCATTATTTTTTTTCTTTTGTCCATGTCAATCCACATTAGTTTTTCCCACCATTGTATTCTTCCTTTCATCCTAAATTTAATATTTTTTCTAATGATCTGTCCCTTTGGCTTGCTCCATTTTGTTTCTGCACCCCACTTCACCTGCTCCCCTTTGTAATGTCCCCATTTTGGTTATGCCCTAGTTTTTGCCCTAAACTCATAATTCCAAGCGAAGTAAGAAATGAAATAGAGTTAGTGATATCATTTACCGATTTAAATGGTTGAACAAGATAGATCCCGGTTGAGAACTTGCAATCATGTTAGATAACATTGCAAACACAGTTAATGAAATGAACCTATTATTATTGCAAGGAAATCATATATTCATCATTATGAAGCAAGTTTGATTTGTACGTGAATCTCTAATTTTATCAACAGTCCCTTGATGTATGGATTGGAAAGGAAATTGCAATAGGGTGCCCTTAGTCGTTCTCTCCCTTTCACAGTGCAATAGGGTGCCCGTCTAGCTGTACTCCCTACTTGCCACTGTAGCAGAGTGCCCTAAGCTGTTCTCCCTTAAAGCAGATTTCCTTCTTTCCCTTTTGACAGATTGTTGCAGTGTTTTATGTATATTTTAATGCTTATTAACATATGATAGACTGCAGATTTAATTCTGCTCATATATATTTCTTTCTTTTATGCTCTTATGCTTCAGATGTTTTATAATGCATTCTGTATTTACTTCTGTCTCTTTTTCCCTCCTATGTATTTCTGCTCTAAATTCTATAAATAAATCATTTTGAGTTCTTTCCTCTATCCATACAATCCTCACTTTTATATCTTCTCAATGTAGGCAATGGACACACCTCTTCATAAAGATCATTACCTTTCTCAAACAATGTAAGTCTTCAACTTAATTGCTGCCCTTCATAACCAAACTGTCTTCTCATTAATCATTGCCTTTCTTATCATTTGCTGACTTCACTAATGATCGCCACCTTCATTATTGATTGTTCCACTCCTTAAAATCGATTACATTCTTAACATGAATCGCTTCTCAAGTATATATGCAAATCGCACTTCATCCATATAGCATATATTCTCTTTTATTCAAATGAGATACTTTTATGTGGGGCACTCCTTAACAAATTTGGCCTTCACAAAATAATATTAAATCGTCTTTTATTACACGACATATCGCCTTCCTTGTATATCTTCTCTCAAATCGCATCTTATGGTATAATCATAAATAACATTTTTGTAATAACCACCCTTGGTTACTACAATTCTTTTTATACCAAATACTAACTTAATAGTCCAAGCATCTTCTATCAAATTTAAAAGTGCCAACTTCAAAGACTTACCAACCATAGTAATAGAAACAATGCTATACCCCAACTAATATACTCATACTAGAGTATGGTAAGCTCCTAGGGTCAGGGTCATCCCTAGACCCAGACCTAAACCTCGAGGGTTCATTCACAATGGCCCTGCCTACGTATCCCATCGTGGGAATCAGAGGCTCCGTAGTTCGTACATCAACAATAGAGAGGCTTCATCCTCTCCTTTGATATGATATCTCTGATCTCACTCTTAAATCATTGATTAAAGTAGATCCAATGGTTCCATTTCAATTCATATGCAATAGTATGATAGAAAATGCAATCCAGTCAAAGGTTACTTCCATGTCAACATCCATGTACGAAATCACATAGAACCGCATAGCGACCAGCTCAATTAAACATCAATTGTCCAGACATAGTGACTGGCTCAAGCACACCTCACATTTACACATTGTGACTATCTATCACATGGGTCACACATACATGATGTGACTAGCTCAGGGTACAACCCATTTACACAACATGAATAACTCATACATGTGTCACATATACACAAAGTGACTAGCTCATGCAGAAAACACATACACAAGATGCTTAGTTCACACCTAATCACATATACACAATGTGAATAAGTCGTGCAGGAATCACATATACACAATGTGACTAATTCACATATACATAATGTGAATAGCTTGTGCAGGCATCATATGCACATCATAGGTTTACATCGTGACTAGGTAGCAAAAATGAATGGTTACGACCATATTGCAAGCATCTTCCCATTTGCCTGATTCACTAGCCCATAAGTACTCAAATATATCCCAACTGGGAATAGGAAAGTTGGTGTATCTAATGGTACGCCATGGGTTCATCAGTTTTCTCGATCTACAACCAACTATGATGATGAGCAAGCATCCCATACTACTTGCAGTCCACTAACAAGGGCTCAAGTGTGACAATGCACAATGTACATAAGGTCCTTAATGTAGATGCACATTAGGTTTGACTCACACAAATACATAGTGACCAACTAGTAATAGAAAGTGGATGTAACCTACTACATGCACCTTCCCATTACTTGGTTCACTAACACATAAGCTTCCATCCTTTTTCCGGTTCACAGCCAATTGTGATGACAAGCAAGCGTCCCATACTACTTGTTGTCAACACTAGCTAAGGACTAGGTGTAACAACATACACATTCACAACCAACTGTGATGACAATCAAGCATCCCATACTACTTGTTGTCATCATTGGCTAAGGAGTAGGTGTAACAACATACATCACATGTGGCTATTAAGAAGATTTCCATAGCCCGCTGAACCATTGAGTCTGTGGATCATGACATCTATCACCTCCATGCCACTAGCGAAAGCCAATCCAACTTGGTATGGGGTAGCTCTTGTCATCTATCACCTGCATGGTATTGGTGAAAGCCGACTAAGCCCTATCACACCAAAGGGTAGCCCCTGGCATCTGTCACCTCCGTGGTACTGGTGACAACTGACTAACCCTAAGATACGATGGATAGCACCTGGTATCTGCCACCTCCACAGTATTGGTGGCAACCAGCTAAACCACACTTGTATCATAACTTGGATGGCTCCTGGCATCTGTCATCTCCATGCTACTGGCGACAACAGGCTATCCGCACCTATATCAGACTCGATTCCAACATGTGGGTCATTTATACCTTGTGTCACAAGGATTCACCAACACTGATTAAGTTGACTTGGTTACATGCCACATAGAGGTCCATAAACTAATACACAGGGTCTTTTTAGGTATAGGGGTCTAAATTACAAGTCAACACTTAATAAACATATTGGACCCACATGAGCTAGATCCTATATAGTCACATATGCATAAACATATACAAACACAAAGTAATATCAAGGGCCATTCCATACATTCAGCTGTCACTTGGAAACATGGTATACATTATACATAAGTCAAACCCACAATAGTAATATTAGACAAGTTCAAGTCACCTTCGTATATGCACATTAGAGACGAACTGTTAAAATGGTAATTCTAAAAGTGGACATAAAGATTGGGGTAGATTTGGAGAACCTGACCCAACAACCTCATAGTATAGGAGCTTAGTGCTGATAGAGGGCCTTTTTCTGGCTCAGGCCTATATAATGAGACTTACTAATCAGAAGGTGGGTTCATAGCTCCATCATGTAGTTTCAGCCTCAAGCTGAAACATATCGAAGAAGGAAGGTTGATCAAGTTTAGGAACACCTCATGCCTCAGAGTCATTCCCTAAACCCCTTCCCTACGGACTTGAGGTCCAGGGGCATCCTTCGCCCAAGAACTGCCTACATACCCGCTTCCAAACGGGATCGAAGTCACATGTAGTTCTCCTCACTTACTCTCAAGGGTTAAACACCTAGGTTCCTACCCTCAAAGTTTTGTTGTCATCCCAATTTCATACTGACACTTATTATATCCCCATAATCAAATCCATACATAGAGATATGGATAACAACATAATCGATATAAAATAAATCAGTCATATTCGAACATAGGATGAGAGAAGACCAGATTTATTCATAGAGCAATAATTATACAAAGCCCTATTATGACTCCAAAATGACATCCTACTATAATATGATTCAATAATATCAATATCATAGTCATATCCAAGATTGTCATTCCCTAATAAATATATGTCAAGGATATCATGCATCATTCAGTACCTTGAAGGTAACACCACACATGTAATTATCACCTACCACATGTATCCTGAAGACATCTTCTTGTGATCAAGTACTCAATACATAGTGTTGTTTATATCTAGGGGAATAACATAACATTGTGTTCTATTATACGGTGACCTCATTAACCTCACTAGAAGAGAGTTACATATTTGTAAGACATGGCTTAATGTATTGTTTCCATGAAATTTATCATCAGGAAAGGAAATTAGATTATTCAACTATCTAAAACAACTATATGTAGTTAAGATTGCTCTACTCAAGGCATTTTAACCATAGTACCATGCCCACGATCAATCACTACATAGGCTCCACTATGAAGAATATTCAATTACATACTTTACATTATTAATATAGGAGTCACATATACTTGCAACTCATCTTTAATATCCAACATCATGTAGCCAACAAGAAAATGCACAAAACAACAATATAGAAGCATGCTCTTTAAACTCAAAGAGTTGACTTCGCACTTTAGCAACATGTACTAAAGAACTTCTAACAAAGAACACCAAAGTCTCAATTTAGACCTCTCCACCATTATGTTTATAATTAGTCTTAAACATGTTAGAACCCTTATGGGCTCATCTTATTAACATAGGCTAGGCTAATTATCTACCAACCTGTAATTCTCTTTGCTCACACAGTCATATTGTGACTAATATCATATACCATAATGTTGCCTTGAGTTCTGCCTTTGTCTATCCCTTGTGGTTTTCATAGACCTTATTCATCTATCCTTCCCCCTCGGGTCAGTTTTACTTAGTCATTTTTCGCAAGTCGGCAATCCTTTGTGTTTGTGTCGCAAGTCGGCGGGTTCACAAGTTCATGAAGTACCCGACGAGCTGACTTGCCTTGTATTTTTAGTACTCTGAGTTAGCATTAAGTCTCCGTAAAAGGTCTTTCCCTTGTAGTCGGGAGGTTGGAGATTCTTTGAAGTTTTGAATCTTCGACTCCCAGTTCAAAAGTTCATATTTTACTCGACTCGCCGACTTCACGTGGTGCTCTTTCTCAAGAAGCCTTGGCTACATTGACATGTTGTACGGAGGAATGACACTTGTCATTGTGCATTCGATTTGAGGTACGTGCGAGCATAGTGGCACATTTATCGAAGGGAAAGTTGAGGCATGCATTTATGATTTCTAATGATAAATTCACCGCTAGCATTTAATAAGTTTATGAGAAATGACTTGAAGGCAGAGTAAGGTGGTAGTATGAGCTGAAGGATGTGTTGCAGAGGGATGAACAGCTATTTCGCTGCATGCAAAATTTCAATTCAATTATACTCTCACAGGTTAGTAAAGCTGGTAACTTTTCCTTCTCTATAAAGACCTCATATCTTCTCGAAGGAGTTATACATTTCTGTTTCCCATGAATATACATAAGGAATTTTCTGTGAGTATTTTGCCTCATTCCCTGCTATCCACATATATCTTTGAATCTCTCTTCTACTGGTTTCTAGAGAATACAAAAATGAAATTTAAGTTCCAAGGAGCTCCCGTAGCCTCTGTTATAGAAAATGGTCTGGCTGGAGTGAGGGATACAAATTTGGGCCATGTTGCTTTAAATGATTTCTGGGAAAGGATACAATTTGAGAAAAGAACCCCGTTAGCAGGGAAAATTGTCAGCAGCGGTTTGCATAAAGCAGGGGGCTTTCCTTCTTGCCATGCCATGTCCTGAGTTAATGGTCGCATGCACAAATAGTTATTTTCTAGACTCTCAGGAGATAAAGACTCCCAATGGTACTGTAGTGGCCAAAATTGATGCTGAGTCTGTTGCTCTGGCTTTAGACTTAGAAGAGTACGAGGGTGATGATGATGTCTCTGTGTCCTCGGCCTGGAATTTCTACAATGAAAAGAAAGACTGGTGTCGTACCTGTGTCGCCAAGCATTGGTTGGAGGAAGAAAAGTCTGGGAAGTCTCGGCTGCCCGCTAACTTGAAAAGGAGCCATTTCAAGGAGGAAATCTCATATATGATAACTCTGCTGAACAAAGTGATTGACAGTCCTGAGTCAGATGTTTTTGAATTCTGGATGTGCAGGTTTATCTTGTTAATTTGTGGAGATCACCAAATTGATTGGCCAAAGGTCATCAGTAATTGCTTGCATGAACAGTTGACGAATTTCACACGAAGCACAAACTTCCATATGTGTTCTTGGCTGGTCTACATCTTAGCCCGGAAAGAGGCTGCTTGGCCTGGTTTAAGGACCCAGAGGAGTTCTTCGGCGAGCACACCTATGTATCAAATCTTCCCTCAGCTGCAAAGAAATGAAGGTATGAAAGATTTCCGTCGTGTGAATGATGCATTTTCTATGATGTTAGCTAAAATAATTAATGGTTTAATAGAGAAGAGATTTTCTGTGGAAGCCTTTTCATTGGTCACAAAATTTGGGAGTGTCTATGTTCAGTTTGATCGCTTCTCTTATTTAAGGATTGGGGGTTATGAAGATGCCCATTGAAATTGCCTCAGTACCCCTCTGACTATTTGGTATTATTGGAGGTTTGTCGTCAGATTGCTATGGTTAATGTCAAGTATCAAGCAATGAAAAAGAGAGGGTATTCATTTCCTGTGTCTTTGTCCTTCTATTCCTGCAAAAATAATGAAAGTGCTCGGAATGTGGAAAAATTGCTGTTTGAATTTAGTCTTCATAGTTTGTCTCCTCGCGCAACATTTGACAGAAGAATTTTATAAAAGAACATATGCACGGAGGTGGTTCTTATTTGCATATTCCTCAGCTTGAAGATTTTTGGGAGGACTGTATTGACGAGAGAGAGGTTCAAAAAAGGAAGTTGAAGAGGTTGACTGTTGATCAGGTCCGTGCTTTCAAGCTGAATATTCAGGTCCCAGATATGATCGATGATTTTTTAGATCTCCTGAGTGAAGAGTATAGTAAAGTATCTGGAGATCCTCTGCCTCTGCTAGATTGGTCAGTAAGGGAAGTTACAGATGTCATGTTGCTGTCATTCCAGGTTTTGAGAAGAACTGAAAAATGGTTGCAAGTAAAGTCTAAAGAATGCGCTGGCTCATTGACACCTAAAGATTCAGCCTCTCAGAATCAAGCCAGGTCTTAGACTGCCACTTCACACAGAAGAATACCCAGTTCGGACCCGACTTTCCAAAGAGTTGGTTCACAACCAAATGGTGATGGAGAAGATCCACCTGAGGGACTTGGCAAGTTGACTTTCCAAAGAGTTGGTTCACAACCAAATGGTGATGGAGAAGATCCACCTGAGGGACTTGGCAAGTTGAAAACCGCTTGTGAACAAGATGTTCAAGCCACGAAAAGAAATACCAGATTGACAGCCTTATCATCTAACGCTGATCATGTGCCCTTATCAAACAATCTGGCAAGTGATTTTGATTCTTTTATCTTTTCACAACTGGGAGATAATTTATTACATTCATTACTTAGTCCACCTAATTCCCCACAACAAAAAGAGGTTCATCCTGCACAAATGGTGATGACTACCGATGTTGTCAATGCACCAGTCTCTTCTCCTAACTGGTTAAAGAAGGTAGTTCAAAAGAAGAAAAGATGTACTATTCCACCCGAGGATGGTATTGATACTGTTGCCAGTCTATTGCAAATGGTTCCAAAACCTAAACGTGCAAAAAGAATGTCCAGGATGGTGATTGATGTCACCTCAGGAAATTAATTTTTGGAAATTGCAGACCCGTTGGTAGAGAAGAATGAAGATGAAATAATCGAGGCTGATTTCAGAGTAAGCCAGGTGGATCTGAGACCATCAACCACCGAAGGTGACCTATATCACATGCACTATTTAGTGGGCCAAAAGAGTGAAAGATTTGTAGGATGAAAATTCAAAGTTGTTGGCACATGTAAGTTCTTTATCTTCCTTCACCACTTCAATTTTTGAGATAGTCACCCCTTTCGTTGGAACTTCTTCTGCTATTAAGATCCCTACTCTCGACCCAAATCTACTTCAACAAATTAAAACTTCTTTGTCTCTGAGGCAAGCTATGGAGCAATGGACTAAAAAGATCATATTTGATGGTCTTATATTTATTGAAGAAGTAGTGAAGTTATTTGATTCTATTCATGCTAAGAGAAAAGTTTTAATAGTGGAGTTTGAGAAAGTCCCAAGCGATCATCATACTTTGAATATACTCTCCAAGGAAGTATGGGAAATTGCCAATATGGACCCTGACATCCTAATGGCTAAAGAGATCTTAGCTGATCCCAAAGAATTAGATACCGATGTGTGGACTGATGCTTTGGAATGAAAAATTTGTGTGTTCACAACAACTGAAGAAGAAATAGGAAAGGCAGTGGCAATTTATTATAAGGAGATGACGAGAAGCAAAAGGGACTTTGCTGCTCTGGATGTAGAAGCTAACGGGTCTGATGATGAAAAGCTGCTAGACATCAAGGTAATCAAACATAATTTCAAGAAGGTGGTGAAAGAAGATATAGTAAACTATGATACTATTACAGGGGAATCACTGGGCAGACTTTCTAAAATGGTAGCCTACATTAACACTTGCAAAAATGGCATTGAGGAGATATGTCGAAAGGTGATTGACCTTGACAGGACCATTATGAAGAAGAAGCACCGAATTAGTATGACTGGATCTCCACTTGGCATGGCCCTAACGCCAGTTATCAACAAATACAAGACATATAAAGTTAGGTTACGAGCACAGGTACCTCAAGTGGCACAAAGTGTCAATAAGGAAGGCGAGCAGTCGAGGGAAGACGAAGAGATGGACGAAGTGGATGATGGCGACACGGACTTGCAAATCTTGAATTAGCTTAGTATTTTATATTTGCAAGTTATCTTTTATTTTCTCTAAAACTATTGGCTCTGGAGGGCCCTTTTATTATTGTTTAAAAACAATCTTTGATCGACTATTTCAAGAAGCCGTTATGACTTTTCTGGATGGTTATGGTTTGGCTTAGCTATATATTTTGAATGGCTAGTTGAACTGAGGACTCTTCTTTTTGGTAAAATTTTTCTTTTTCTTTGGGAAGGGTGATAATAATTTGTTGTTTTTCTGACTTCTATGATGTATGAAATATAGTTAATACAGTGGAGTTCGGATGATTATGGACTTTGTGCTATGATTATTTGGAATTATGTTCTTCCTATGTTGAATATTGTCTACTGATGTTAATGGTGTTCATATATTATGGTGGTTGTATGATTTTGATTCTCACTCACTGCTTTGAATAATTTATCTGTTGGTCTTTTATCTCAAGGTGGTGATTTCATCTGTTCGTATAGTGTTCTAAAATACTCTGTTGTGATTGGAAGTCTGTGAACTTCTTGTGTTGGTGTTAGAATTATAAATTCACCTTTATAGCATTTTGGTCAAAAGATTTTGCCTTTATCTTGCTTTCTAGTTAAAAGCAACCCTAAGTTTATATTCCTCAGAACATCTATAGAAGGTAGCTGCGCCTTGTTAAATAAGCAGAGAGTCCATATAAAATACCAATATATCAGACTCAATTGTTGATTACATTTGTCACTTGTCCGGGTGTGAGTATATAGAGTTAAGTGACAAATCCGTTAACCAACACATAATAATTACATAACTAAAGTAATTACTAGTTCAAGTCTACCTATTAGGATAACGAATATAAATACCAGACAACCATTTTGTCACATACATGGGCAAGGTATATCCCTCTAGGATTCCCAACTGTAATAGATAGTTTTCCCTAATGAAGCTAGGGACTAGCTTAACCAAGGAAAATTATGAAGATGATAGCAAACAGGACTATATATTAGTTTATTCAAATGAATCAGTTCAATATGTTGTGATGACCTATTACTAAAAATAAGACTCTAGAACTACCTCTACATATCATGGTCTCCAATTATTGACCATATTTATATTAGGTAAACATTAAAATATTGCCCATCTTAAATGACATGCCTTAGACAATAGTGTCTTATAAGGAGTGATTGCCCAAATCAAATCCATACACAAAGTTTATGCATAATAGCATAGCTCATATAAAATAATAGTCAAAATATCACCCGATGCAAGATTGTACAAAAGCCCCGACATGACTTCAAGTGATGTCCTAGTTACAATATGATTCCAAAATATTAAGCATCGTAATCATATTATATTATGAAATCCTTCAAAATTGGAGCACATCATGTCAAGATACCAAACCATATCATACATGGTTCCTTAATAGATAACTGCCTCACATAAGGGAATCATGTTTGAGAACTCCTTTATTGATCTTATACTTATGATTTGACTTAAGAAATTGAACTTTGTACCATATGTTATTGTCCTATAACCATCGCGAGCAACATTATTTCCAATACATTATCATATTATTAATCATCATATTCTAAATCTCATACTTTCATTCATTCCTATGCTAAGGTAAGCTCACACAAACCATATTGGTTGCTTTAGTGGTTAGAGAACTAAAGATGATCTTAAGATTTTGTCTTCTAACTTTTAATTTACACATGCAATGACCTTGAGAAAAGAATAAAATATTGGCTCAAACACCCATCATATAGCTAAGTCTTTAGACATTGCATAAGTGAGCTTATGATTCCATTACAGTTTCACATAACCAACATTAGTATCACTGCTTTGGCAACTATATGCGATTTGCAAAACTAAAAAAACATTTAACATGTATACTATGAAACCCTTTATCTGTGGTGCACCTGCATACAAAGACACTTGGAGTGTACTCAACTCGGTGGATGATGCTGAAGATAGGCTCTACAAAATTGTTCTGTCACCTCTCATTTAGCTTTCTCCCTTTCTACTCTCAAATGCAATCGCTACCAACCTACTCACTTTGCATATTTCCACGATGAGGCAAATGGGTGTGCGCCATAGCCAAAACGTTTATCCTTAAGGTACACCGTAGTGCTCATTCAAAGGATGTACAAAAATATCTCTAATGGTGCCAAAGATTATCTACTCACAACTTGATTGTGCAATCCCAACTTCACTGACAACTACTGACTCAAATGCAGTTTCTTTGCCCATACTTACATCAAGCATGAGATGGAAATGGATGTAACCATGGATTTCCTGCAACACCCATAATCACACTTTGACAACTAATACAAAGACTCTTCTTTAGATCCCACTTCTGCTTCCACTCCTGCTTCCTGTAATTCTTGCACTCTCCTAGTTCGTCTACGACCTTTCTTGGCCATTTGATCAAGCAGACCAAGAGACTCCTTCATAAAGTCATTCTCACGTAACACATCAATAAGTGCCATGTAGGCACCTCATCAACCTTAAAACTAGAGCACTCAACTCCCTTATAGTTTTTGCAAGGCTTCACCCTGCAATCTTCCTTTAAGATATACATCAATTAAAGAGGAGTGAGTGAGAACATTGGAAAGAGAGAGTGCATTTCTTTTCCACCTTGTAATGACCAATTACTCTTCCTCTTTTTTTTCCGCAGCGCCCAATCCCCTCGGTTGATGAAAAATACCTCCATCCTTTATGCTTTTGATGGATGTCCATTCTGGGCAGTTGTCTAACTCCAAACCTAATTGATGAGCAGAAGGGATGCCATGCCTCATAATGGCATGGTAGATTACTTTCCTTCCTCAAGGCACCCAAACCATTAATTAGTCTCCCCTTGTAGCTAATAGTCTTTGTTCACATTTATGTTTTCTTGGAAATTGCCATGCTCCTGCACGTCCTCTTTTTGTCTAGTCCTAAGAGCCTCATAATGAGGAACGCAAGGGGGTTCCATGCCTTAGTAATGGCGTGGAAAAAGAAGACTTCCTCCTGTCCTGCGCCTATACTCGTGCCATTATTTTGTCCCCCTCTTTCATCGCAAATGGTCTTCCTTTTTATTTCGGCCATCAACCCCATTAATGAGATGTCCTTCAAATTTTATTATGTTTTGTTTGGCCACATAGGAGACTACAGGAAAGTCTCCTTCAATGAGGATGTGACAATTTTTATTTGTTTGTAAGTGCAACACTCAGTATAAAGATCGGCTAGCATACTTGAGTCGGCTAGCATATATGAGTCGGCCACTTTGATATTTTAAATCTTAATTTAAATTATATCTAATCTCCAAGGAGAGTTGGTTGCCTTGTCAAATTTAGATTTGAGTTTCAGTTTTGGCACCAAGGTTAAATACTTTTTAATGAATTCTTTGCATAGTATGGGTCATTACACCCTTTTTTTGTATTAGTATCTCATCATTGATCATTATTTTTTCTAGATAAAGTAGAGAGGGTTCTATAGGGGTTGTCAGCCTTAAAATAAAAGCACAA
Organism: Cunninghamia lanceolata; assembly: GCA_027924645.1. Taxonomy (NCBI): domain Eukaryota; kingdom Viridiplantae; phylum Streptophyta; class Pinopsida; order Cupressales; family Cupressaceae; genus Cunninghamia; species Cunninghamia lanceolata. Next base: position 1,472,464 of record BSBN01001318.1, on the reverse strand, counting down.
AAAAACAAGAGAAAAAAGTGAGCTGCTAGAGGATCTATTTTATGGAGCAGGGGGTCCCAAGAAACCCCCAAAAAATTGCTTCAACATAAATTTGAGGTGGGGCTGAAACTTTCCTCCAATAGTATTTCTACCGGTTTTTAGATTCCTTCCATTTAATTTAGGAAATATTTTGGAGGGAAATTTTTTATTTGATGATTTTTTATTTTTTTATTTGTAGACCCTAAAAAATCTTGCTAAATCAATTAGCATTAAACTAAAAAGCTCATGAGACCACTAGCTTCCATAAATTTCGGAACTTTATGTTTTAAGCCTACCTGCAACCAGGGCTTAAATTTGACAGTTGTATAGCTGTATTTAGGTATTTTTGCTGTAAAATACAATCCAAATTTTAAAAAGACTGTATCATATGAAAGGAGAGATTTTAGACAAACTGTGAAAATTTATATAGGATTATGACAATATATATATTTAATTTTTATATGATTTATTTATACTAAGGCATGTCATAGTATTTGAAGGATACTATTGAATAGATTGTTAGAGTAATAGGTTAATTACTTAATTAATTTAATCATATTGATTAATTAATTAAGTCACATTTACTTTATTTTTCACTTAAGCTAAACTTGGGAACTTTAATAATTATTTAATAATTCTTTTATTAAATCCTAGGGTTCACTTTAGGGTTTTGATCTCCTTTCTTAAGGATTGATCTCTTTGTAATTATTCATTATTCTTTATGCAATTTTACTCTCTTGGCTTGAAGAGCAATATCCTTGTGTTGTTCAAATCTCTTCTACGTGACAGGTTATTTTGCTTGCAGGTGATCACTGGGTTCTGTGAGGTTGGCTTTTACAACTTCAACATGGTATCAGATGGTTCTGGTTCATCACTTATAGCACATGCAGACACAGTGAACAGGCTTTGGCATGAGCATTTTGGCCATGTCAATTACATATATCTACAACAGATGAGTACACAGGCACTTGTGATTGGGCTCACTCAGATTTTCTGTATTGATGGTGTTTGTTGAGGATGTGTACTTGGCAAACATCATTGGGATTCTTTTCCTACGAGTAGAGCCACACGTGCTAAGGCACCCTTGGAGTTGGTACATAGTGACCTCATGTCCTTTCTAACTTCTTCATTTTCAGGGGCCAAATTTGTGCTTACATTCATTGATGACTTCTCTAAGCGTACATGGGTGTACTTTCTTAAGTATAAGAGTGATGCCTTTGATACTTTCAGGATTTTCAAGACATTCATGGAGAAGCAGTCTGGACTTTCTATCAAGAGGATACGCACAGACAATGGGGGGAGTATGTCAATCATGCTTTCAGGGACTTTTGTACTAAACATGGTTTGCAGCATCATCTTTCAGTTCCTTACACCCCTCAACAGAATGGTGTTGCTGAGAGAAAGAATAGAACTTTATGGGAGATGGCCAATTGTATGATTCAGTCACATGATATGGATTCTTCATTCTGGATTGAGGTAGTGAATTGTGCCAATTACATTCAGAGTCGAATGTCTCATAAGGCATTACGACATATAACTCCTGAGGAGGCTTGGACCCATGTCAATCCTAATATTTCTACATTCTGAGTTTTTGGTAGTGAGGCTTGGACATACATTCTTGATGCTCAGCGGAAAGCCATGGAGAGGAAAAGCTGACCACTCATATTTGTTGGCTACTATGAGGATGTTAAGGCGTACAGGTTGTTTGATCTTGATTCCAGAGAGGTCTTGTTTCGACGAGATGTCCGGTTTGATGAGCGCTTTCCTCAGATGGATTCTCCATCACCAGCTTCTCCCTCACTTCCTACTCCTCCCACTTCATCTCTTGAGGATTCCTTATCTCTTGAGGATGATGTTGATGATGCTCCACCTTCACCACCAGCACTAGATACTCAGCCTTTGCCCAAGTGGGCCCACTTTACTATTGAGGCAGTTGGATCTTTGGCCGGTGATCCTTCAGATTCCCATCGTGCCCGTGCACAAACATCAGGTGCTAGTCTTTTGAGTCATGCCATTTCGGATGATCCTTAAGAGTTTTCAGAGGCAGCAGATACTCCTGAGTGGGATAGAGCTATGGAGGAGGAGTATTCTTCTTTGATGAAGAATAATACTTGGGATCTTGTACATCTTCCTAAGGGAAGAAAGTTGGTTCGGTGCAAGTGGGTGTACCATATCAAGTTTGCTGCAGATGGTTCGATTGATAAGTACAAGGCACGTCTTGTTGCGAAGGGGTTTTCTCAGGTTGAGGGTATTGATTACTCCGAGACCTTTGCTCCTGTTGCCAAGATGAATTCTATTTGCTTTGTACTTTCACTAACAGCTTCACAGGGATGGACAGTTATTCAGATGGATGTGAAGAGTGCCTTCTTACATGGAGACCTACATGAGGAGATCTATATGGAGCAGCCTCAGGGATTTGTGTAGGACACTTCTTTGGTTTGCAGACTTCAGCGTTCATTGTATGGTCTCAAACAAACCCCTAGGGATTGGTATGAGAAGATGGACTTTGTTTTTCTTTCCCCTCACTTCACCCGCTGTCATTTTGATCCCACAGTGTACATTCAGCGTCAGGAGGGTGATCTTTTGATTCTTGTGCTATATGTTGATCTCATTCTTACAAGTAGCTCATCCTCCATGATTCAGAGTGTTCAGAGAGCTTTGATGGAGCAGTTTGAGATGACAAATCTTGGTCTTCTGCACTATTTTCTTGGTCTACAGGTTATTCAACCTTCGAATGGGATTTCCATATTTCAGTAGGAGCATGCTCTTGATATGCTCTAGAGATTTGGCATGCTTGATTGCAAGCCTACCCCAACACCATTTCAGTCAGGTGTTGTCTTGTCTTCCACTTGCTCTACTCCTTCAGTAGATTCTACATTATACAGGCAGTTGGTTGCAGTTTGTTGTACCTGACACATTCACGTCTTGATCTTTCCTTTGCGGTTGGCCTTGTCTCTCGGTTCTCACATGATCCACATGAGAGCCATTGGCAAGCTACCAAACATACCTTGAGGTACATTTAGGGAACCACACATTATGGCATTCACTACACATCATGAGCCCCTCACATTGTTGGCTTCATTGACTTAGATTGGGCTGGTGATGTCAATGATTGAAAGTCTACTTCTGGTCCTATTACATGTTCTTGCAAGAAGCAATTTGCTATTGCATTATCATCTACAGAGGTTGAGTACTGAGCTTCAGTGTTAGCTAGCCAGGAGGTTTTATGGCTTCGACAGTTGATGACTAAGTTTGGTTTTCCTCCTAATAGTCCCACTCTTCTTTGGTGTGACAATCAAAGTGCTATTCACATTTCACGCAACCCAGTGGAGCATCAGCGGACTAAGCACATTGAGATCCACTGCACTTCATCAAGCAGTTGATTCAGGATAGTTCTCTTATCTTGGAGTACATTTCTATAGAGGAGTAGGTTGCAGACATCTTCACGAAACCTTTAGCATCACCTCGCTATCTTCAGTTGTGATCTATGCTTGGGGTGAAGGAAGTTGTCCTTGGGGGGTCTTCATGAGGCCTTCCTTCCTTCATGTTTTTTTACATGCTTTCATCTCTTTTTGGAGATGAATTTTTCCCCACTGGGTTTTCTCCTTTTCTCCATTTACAAGATTTTGTTGTTTGTATTTGGGTACCTTATCAGGCCTAGTTGCCAGGACCCATCTTTGTCTTCATGCATTTGTCCTTAGTTTTTTAGCTTCTCCCTAAGTTCATCTTAAGTGGGGGTGTTAGAGTAATAGGTTAATTACTTAATTAATTTAATCATATTGATTAATTAATTAAGTCACCTTTACTTTAATAATTATTTAATAATTCTTTTATTAAATCCTAGGGTTCACTTTAGGGTTTTGATCTCCTTTCTTAAGGATTGATCTCTTTGTAACTATTCATTATTCTTTATGCAATTTTACTCTCTTGGCTTGAAGAGCAATATCCTTGTGTTGTTCGAATCTCTTCTACGTGACAGGTTATTTTGCTTGCAGATGATCACTGGGTTCTGTGAGGTTGGCTTTTACAACTTCAACATAGATAACTGTCTTAAAAAAATTGCTTGACAAGCAAGGTCAACTGTCAAATTTAAGCCCTGTCTGCAACTACAAAATTCATGGGACCACTTGTTTTAAAATACTCCTAAAAAATTTCAACAACATCACTGGGATAATTTAGGAAGCCCCCCTCCATGGGACCAATTCCTAACCCCATGTCCCCATGCAGCTGCTTAAGTTATTTTTTTGCTTAAATTTAACCAATTGAAGTGGCCCCATGAAAATTTACAATTATGAAAAAAGGATAATATAGAATCTTTCCCTATTTTTGTAGAGCAGCTACTGTTTAGGAATTACAATTTTTTTTTTTGAAATTTTTTATCTCCTACTTTTTCTTGGATTCTCTTCCATTTGTTGCTTATCTCCTTTAAAATCTTTGCTTTCCACTTCCTTTTACGGACACATTCTCACTTTGACAACTTCCTCATATTGCTTTTCTGTTTTCTGCAGACCAATCTTTCAACTTTGGCTTACCTGAAGAGCTAGTCAGTAGTCACCCTTGTGATTTGGAACATCATCTTTCCACCATATGGAGCAGCCAAGGTACTGTTTAACCTTCTCACAATCTGCTGCTACAGGACTCGTTTCATAAGAGTTCCAGCATCTATAAGTCAGATTTTCATAATCCAGAGTTTGTTTTCACACTACCTTCTCCATTTTTAGACCCATCTCTAGCAGCATACCTTTGGAGAGTTCCATTTCAACCAAGATCCGTGAGTTGATGTTTATGCATTTCCAATGATAGCATTAAAAATTCCCTAAAACATTCCCAATAATTTTTAAAGTAGAATGGAGCCAAAAATGCAATGGTAGATATGGCATTCTTAAGGATTGAATTCTGGAAACTAAGGCTTCAACATTAGTGAAGCCTTTTCCCAACTCCACGCTCCATTCTTCATTATCTTCAGGCGATCTATAGCCGAGTCACATACTATGACAAAGAACCCTGTTGCATAGGGATAAGGCACCATTGCAGCTTCTAAAAAAAGTTGTCACATCTCCGAAACCCATTCCTTTAGCTCAGGGAGGCTAGGCCATAAGGAACTGAACCTACCTATCAAAGCCATCTCTTTATAGCGCTCCATTTCCTCTATTTCATCCTTACCCACTTCTAGAACGGGCATTTTTGTTACTTCTGCAAAAGGAGGAGCCACATTCTTCTCATTAGCTTTGCCTAATCCCTTTGACTGAAGCCCAAGCATACCTCCAGGTTTATATGGCGTCTCAGGTGCTATTTCCTTGCCGCATTTGAAACCTCCTTTTCTTGCTTTGATTTGATTTGTCTGCCTCTACATTTGCTGCGCCTTCTCCATTCCCTGCATCCAGAACATCATGTTGTAATGCCTGTAGCATGACCTCCGAAGAACGATTAAGGTTTCCCAATTTTGACTCTTCCATCCCATTTTTGTGGTTTCTATTATCATTGGTCATTATTTTGCTTTGTATTCACACATCTTTCTTGTTAGTTTTCCCCTATAGTATTTGTACAATATCTTTTGAATTTTTTCTATCTTTTGTATTGAGTTATTTATTTTCCTTATTGTCAAAGTATTTCTACTTCTAACAACCTTTGTTTGGTGTTTACACAATTGATGTATCTAAAAAAGTTTACAATTCTTAACCATCTTTTGCCAATATAAGCACTTATCATGAAAACCTTTTTCTCCTATATTTGTGTGTATGTTATTATTTAATATTAATCTTCAATTTTTTCCTGAAGTTTTTGATATTAATAAAAGTAGGTTTTTGAAAGGTTTGAACACTTTTATAAAAAGAGAGCCATCCAACAAAGAGTACAAGTAACATGAGATATGGGACAAACAAGACAAATAAAAACCAGTAGCCCTGTTGTCACACAAAAACAATAGAAACACTCAACACCAAAGGATCAGTAGCCTAAACAACGCCTGATCCCAACCTAGTAATCCACACACCCTTGACTCAGGTGTGGGAATGAGAGATTGATTTAGGAAGACCTTTCTTCCTTCTTTGAACGATCGTCCAAGATCCACCAGTATCCAAATCCTTAGAGTGTGGAGAGAGGAGGGGATATCCTCAACTGACACCTCCACCAATGGCAACTCACACAAAGAGGACTATCTAGCCATAGAAGCTGGAAGCTGCACTGAATTCATAGACAAATCTAGTGTAGGGATCTCCACACAACACATCGTGGGAGGGATGGGACCCAATGAAGGAGCTACTAGTACCTATTTTGAAGAAGAGGACTCAGAAGGAGTCGAGGGACTCATTAGAGCTGTGCCAACCACACGGGAAATCCCCTCGGGAATGTGACTCACCATAGGAGGAACAAAAGGAGAAGAGCCAACATCCTAAGAAGACTCATCATCTTGAGAAGATCCATCAACCAAAGAGTTAGAAGCATTAACAATCAAATGATCATTGTGAGCATTCCTCCACCATGCAGTTGTGCTCTTGCGACGAGAGTGTGGACAATTTGAAGCAAGCTAACCGATGGAAACACATTGTCTACATCTGAAGGGGAGACCCTAGTTGTCAAGCGGTTGAGTCCATTTGGCCTATCATCCACCATTAGAACAATATCCCCTTGAAAAGCCTTAAAGATATTGATATCCACTAGAATACGAGCGAACATAGAGTGGCCTATGAATGAAATAGTAGAGTCAACCTTTAGAAAGCAACCTCGATGCATTACTAATGGCCTCATAACAACAGTCTTCCTAGAACTGAAGAGGAAGATTCGATAGCCTAACCCAAACAGGTCTGTTATTGAGAGGTTCTATGAGGGGGTTGAAGGAGGTAGATCAATGCTTGATCGAGAGGCAATGCTCACCCCTTTCCTTAGAAGAGGCAAAAGTCATTATGGAGAAGCCCATAACACATGAAAATAGCTCGACCTTGCTTACAATGAGAGGCTTCCATGATTCCAAAACCCACATATGTAGGTTGAGAAGAGATGGCCACAAACTGTTGAATCTACAGACCAAACCATGACGAAGATAAAAATCTTCATTATCAATGACAAAGGAGCTACTAGTACCTGTTCTGAAGAAGAGGACTCAAAAGGAGTCGAGGGATTCATTAGAGCTGTGCCAACCACACAGGAAATCCCATCGGGACTGTGACTCACCATAGGAGGAACAAAAGGAGAAGAGCCAACATCCTAAGAAGACTCATCATCCTGAGAAGATCCATCAACCAAAGAGTTAGAAGCATTAACAGTCAAGTGATCATTGTGAGCATTCCTCCACCATGCAGTTGTGCTCTTGTGACAAGAGTGTGGACAATTTGAAGCTATCTAACCGATGAAAAAACATTGTCTACATCTAAAGGGGAGACCCTTGTAGTTAAGTGTTTGAGTCCAAAGCCTATCCTCCACCATCAAAACAATATCCCCTTGAAATGCCTTGAAGATATTGATATCCACTAGAATACGAGCGAACATAGAGTGGCCCATTAAGGAAACAGTAGAGTCAACCTTTAGAAAGCAACCCCGATGCATTACTAATGGCCTCATAACAAGAGTCTTCCTAGAACTGAAGAGGAAGATTCGATAGCCTAACCCAAACAGGTCTGTTATCAAGAGGTTCTGTGAGGGAGCTGAAGGAAGCAGAGCAATGCTTGATCGAGAGGCAATGCTCACCCCTTTCCTTAGAAGAGGCAAAAGTCATTACGGAGAAGCCCATAACACATGAAAATAGCTCGACCTTGCTTACAATGAGAGGCTTCCATGATTCCAAAACCCACAAGTGTAGGTTGAGAAGAGATGGCCACAAACTGTTGAATCTACAGACCAAACCATGACGAAGATAAAAATCTTCATTGTCAATGACGTCCTGTCTGCAAACCACAATTGGAGAGGTTTGCGAATAGGGAAGATGACGACTATTAATTCATAGAGGGGTTAGCAGGAACACTCAATCCAACAATGGCCATGTAGGATTGTGGGGAACCATGACCTAAACCTAATGCACCAATCTTAGCCATCATAACCCCAGTCACCACAAAATCTTGCTCACTTGACTATGGCACAACATGACCAGTGTCCCGGGTAGGCGCACAAGCTTCAGACACAATTAGAATCCTACCTGTGTCAACGCCAAGTCTAGAGATCATGCCATAGCCAACAGGAGGGAACCAAACACCTCTGGGGCACTGCCATTTTGAAACCCAATCCTGACACAACCCACACCAAGAGATGGCATGCGAGTGTCAGACATAGTTGGGAACACAATGCCAACGCTAAGAATGTCGTTGCCTTTCCCAGAGCCAAGAAGCAGTGAAAATTCACCTCCGACACCAGGGGAAGGGATCCAACAATGGGCAGGAGCAGAACCATTTCAAAATTTGTGAATACAAGTAGATGTGGATGATGTTATGTTTTTTCTTTAATTTTTTTTTCTGAAGTTGCCACAGTTGCTTACTATTATAATTTGATTGTCGGCGTTTTCTCTTTCTTCTCTCAAGTAAATTGCATGAATTCTTATTGTATTTTATGGTGATAAATTAGAATAATAAAACCTGGAAAGAAAAGTAATTGTGACTTTATTATATGTACACTATGAGTTTTAACAGGTTGCGATTTAGTAGTCATGTTTATTTACTTTTCCACAGCTACTCTTTGACAACTGTTATTCTTTGTAATCTATTTTGATTAAAAAAAAATTGTGTTAATACATTAAAAGAAGCTTTGAAGTCAACTAGAGTTTAGGGCTTAAATAGTTTTCTTAGTTTTTTATATTGAGTTTTATTTTTTCTAGTGGATCTATTGTATGAGGCTGTTCTTAAATATCATCCACTTCAAAGTCAAAGGTCAATTTTGGCCAATAAAAAGAGGACAAATATTTACCACTTTTTGTTGTTAATGAGGTGTAAAATTGCTATTGACTATTTAACCATTCAAGTGGATGATATTTAAGTAGAGTGATTGTATGGGCTCTTTTCTTTTTAATAGATGATAAGAGCTCCATCCATCCTTGGTCTTCATCTACCAAATGTTGAAATTCATATCAACATCTAAGCATAGCATCCATGGTCTCAAGCCCATGATTCATGATGCACAACCTTTAATCTCAAGTCCCAAACCCTAAACCTATTATTAGAGCCAAGTGTCATTCCTCTCAAACTCCTTGACCTTGAAAGTAGACTCTTAATTTTTTTTGTAAAGGATTTGGATTTACTAGTAATCTTGTATCATGTATTTCATTTTTGTTGTAGAGTATTGGGGTTTACAAGTAATTTTGTATCACTTAAAATAAAGAATAAAAATAATTGAAGAGAATTTATTTTTGTGTGCCATCAAACTCAGATTTTGTGTTTTGTATTTTGAATAGATTAATTTATTTTAAAACTCTAATTTATATTCCAACTCGTAACGTATCTTCTTGTTCGCCAAACACTTAACGAATTTTAAATTCCAGCATAAAGTTCATGACAAATGAAAATAAAGCAAAATGGGAGTTTAAAAGAACCAATCTTGATTTTAACAGTCCAGAAGAAGCTGAACCTTTGGCATACTACCAAAAATCTGAAATTAAATTATTTTTAATCAATCATACTCCCATATAGCATTGGAGGCAAAAATGGGTGGCCAAAAACTTTGTAGAACACTGAATAGGGGCAATAAACGATAGGTCAAGGCATGTACCTTGCCAAGCATTGGAAACCGGTTAAAAAAGAGCAGCAGGTCAACAGGCAGAAATGAAATATATAGGTCGCCATTTTTAGGGGAGGGCTGTTAAAGTTTGAGGGAAAATAGTGTAGATACTAAAAATTGACTACACTTTCATCACTTGGGACATCATCCTAATATTACCTTGTGACACATTTATCTTTAGGTCCCCTTCATGTCCTCTATCATCATTTAAATTAATTAAATAAATATATTTATTTAATTAATTTATCTAATTCTATTTTTCTCCATCATCTAGATTAATTAAATAAATCATATTTATTTAATTAATTAATCCATGTTCTCCCTTAATTATTTATTTAATTAATTTTATCCTCACACATGACCCTCTCTAATAATTATTATTTAATCAATTATATTTTGCCACTTGTCTTCATCCTCATCCCCATGCCACAAATAAATAAATTAAAAATTCCAACTAATCACATGACTAATATCTTATCCATCCATCTTTATAGAAAGCCCTAGAAACTTCCATCATTATCCCTAATTCCACCTCTTAATCTCATCCATCCATTGCACCTCTTAATCCTAACCCTCCATTCCTCACATCATGAATCTATAAATTAATGATCCATTCAACCATCAACATCACATTTTTTGCTATCAAGTACATGTTGCCATTTTACTATCATACTATCATCCATAATACTAAGATTATGTTGGTTTATTGAACAATCCACATATTCATACAAACATTATCAAGAGCATATCTAGTGGAGCTAGGGTGCACTCCATTTTTGCTCTATCGGAGGAGAAAGAATGATTTAAGGTGAAGGTATTATGTTATTTGCATTTATCTTTATGTTGTTTACCTCTGATTATTTTCTTGTCTTCATTTAGGCACGCTTGGTGGGACCCCGTCCCTATTACTAACAATTGTTTGGTGAAGTTTCATGAATTTCTCGACTAGGTTTTCAGAACGGTGCTTTCAGTTGTGTTTTGACGCTTTTTCTTGCAAGTCAACACCTTCAACTGTGGTTTAGTGCTTTTGCCCAAATCAACACTTTCATCTGTTCTTTAACACCTTCAATCATATCTCAATGCTTACACTCTGGATTTAGCACTTCTGCCTGATTTAACAGTTTTGATCTGCATTTTGGCGCTTATGCTTTTACAACCTTTTCATCTTACTTTTCTTAGGTTTTGTATTAGTTTGATGTTTTTTTTGGATTGTTTGCTGCTTCATGGTTTTCTATGATTGGCCAACTCTTTGTTTCTAGGAAACTAATCTATTGTTTTGCAGGATTTTAGGGTTTCAGTACGGTTTAGTGCATTTGATCTTGGTTTAGCGCTTTTGCATCTTAGGGTTTTTATCTCATGTTTTTGGTTTTCTACATATTCTTAGTATTTGTCCTTCTTCCATCACATGTTCATGTACTTGTATTTTCTCTCTTTTGGAGAGGAGTTTTCTCCCATTGGGTTTTTCTCCTTTCTCTCCACTTTATGAGAGATCCTTGTTCATGGGTACCTAACATGGCCTTGTAGTTGGGACCCATTCTTGCATTTGTTGCATGGTTTTTTATTTTTCTCTAAGTTGCACTTATGGCGGGGTGTTGGTGTAATTTAATATTTAATTACACTTTAATAAGTTTACTTAGGGCTTATTTTTAGTCTCAAGTTATTATTAAGTAATATTAGGGTTTTATTTAACTTGCAAATATAAAAGCAAGTTGTCACATGTAATTCTCAATCCATTTCATTAATTCATCCAATATTGTGCAAATTATTCTTCTTTTCTTTTTTTTCTCTTGTGGGAGGTAAATCTTAGGTTTTGTAGGTGATCTTTGTGGCTTGAGTTAATTATCAACTTCAACATGATATCAGAGCGGATCTACAAGCCCCTTCTTAGATTTGGAGAAAAATTCAAGCAAGAGCCATTTGTTGGGTATGTTTCTGTGTAAAATAGAGTATTCTATTAAATTTGAAGTAGTCGAGATAGTCAGATTAGCCTTTTATTTGGCTGGATTTGAGCTTCGTAAGCCAGATCTGCAAAGGTTTCAACGGATGCTTTTTTGGGGGATTTGGAGAAAAGCTATTTTCCGAGCAATTTCGGCCCAAACGGACCTCACCATCGCATTCAAAAGGCTCAAAAACCTTAAGATCGACTGTCAAATCGTTGAAATCAGCCTCGGGAGCTTTTGAGGCAATTTTTTTTGCCATGCAAGCTGTATGTCCTACCCAACACACATATCAAGGTGACAAAAAAATGTTTTTTTCCTGCATGTAAATTTTTTTTTTCAAAAATTAATATTAAAAAAATTATATTGAAGCAGTTTTTTTTTGTTGTAAAAAAAGAAAAAAGGAGGCAAAAATGTTTTTGGTACTAGAGTACCTGCGCAGTACCCTGTGCAGGCCCCCGTACCTACAAGTAGCAGGCCTGCAGTACTTGTATTGACCCCTTTAAGGCTTTTGTTGTTTTAAAGGCTACGGTAGCCTTAATGGGCTTTGACCCATTTTTTTAATATTTTTTTTAAAACTTTTTTTATATTATAAAAAAAAGCATGAATTCTTTTTTTTATATTCCCTGTTGTACCTGCATTGAACTTTGTGCAGCCAAATTTGGCTTTTTCTTGGCTCTTTCCCTAAATTTGGTGTTTCTCCAAATCTAGCAGTAGTTCTGCCAATTTTAGTAGCAGGGGCCATTTTTTGGCTTAATTTGTGCTTCCAAGGGGTTTTCTTATTTTTGCCATATCTTGAGCAAACGAAATCGGATTTTTGCAAATGAATAGGCATTGGAAAGCTAGTTCTAAGTGTTAAAGTTGGTAAGCCAACCTCATAGATCCCAATGAACACTTGCAAGCAAATAACCTGTTACATAAAGGAGATCAAGAGGCACAAAAATGGTGCTCTACAACCTTGAAGCAAAATATGCATTAACAAGAATGAATAATTACAAAGAGATCAATCTTTAAGAAAGGAGATCAAACCCTAAAAGTGAAAACCCTAGGATGAATAATTAATAATTAATTATTAATGGGCCTAAGTTTAGCTTAAGTGAAAAATAAAGTAAAGGTGATTTAATTAATTAATCAATATGATCAAATTAATTAAGTAATTAACCTATTACTCTAACACCCCCCTTAAGATGAACTTAGGGAGAAGCTAAAAAACCAAGGACAAAATGCATGAAAGCAAAGATGGGTCTTGGCAAGTAGGCCTGATGAGGTACCCAAGTACAATGAAATCTCTATAAAGTGAAGAAAAGGAGAAAACCCATTGGGAAAAAACTCCTCTCCTAAAAGAGATGCTAAAATAAAGTACAAATGAAATGTCTCAAGAGACTCTCTCAAGAACATATGCAAATATACAATCAGATACCCCCCATGAGAGAGAGTGGAGGCTCCAAAGTCCCCCCTAGAATGAGAGAACTCCTATGCCAATGATCAAACCAATGTGTCTCCTCTGAGGAAGAAACCAATCCAACAGTCGATGATGAGGAAATCCCTGGATGTGAGGTGAGAATGGAAGTCCTAAATGTTGCTCACTAGAGAACTAAACTAAAGTATGAGTGTCTAAATGACAGGACGTTGAATCAAATGTATCAACATCAAACAGCTCAAGATGATCCTGAAATGGAATATCCAATGAAGATGGGATAACAGATGTACTGAATCTGTCATCTGTGAGGAAATGAATATCCTCTCATATGGCCTCAACAACTGCACTAGATGGCTCGATGAGTGGAGCTACAATGTCAGTCAAAGCTGAAGAGGGATCCTGTTGAACAGATGTGGGCTCAACAGGAGGTGGAGATGTAAAAGTCTCAAGACTGGTCTCATGAACAAATGGAAGAACACATAAGTTCAAGTGACCAAACTTCACCTTAGATACAACATGCTCTCTTGGAGAAAGAGAGTGATACCCAGACAGTGGAGATGGTGGACCAAAGTGTGTGAATGCATACAATCGGGAAGAATGATCAACTGTCCCTATTGCAGCAATGTTGCCAGTTTGAATGTCTCTAATGTGCACTGAATTCGGTGTGAACTTAACTATCTTCCCTATCCCACTGTGAGCAATCTGATAAATGGAGAGAAGGTTGGTGGACAAAGATGGTACACATAGTACATCATTGAATGTACCATCATCAATGTCGATAGAACCTTTCCCACATACACTCATATAAGTGCTATTACCCATCAATATGTGTGGTGAGGACGCAACCTCAAAAGATGAGAACATGTCCTGAGAAGATGCCATATGGTGTGAAGCACCTGAATCTAATAGCCATCTAGATGAATGTGAATTGGTGGTTGCACATAATGCATGACCCTTGTGTGGAGTCTGTCCATCTATCTAGAATGATGGTGAAGAAGAAGACCCACCTGATGTAGATGAAGAAGAGGGATGAATATTGTTCTTTATAAGAAGAGCTGTCAAATCTGAAACCTATTGTGCATATCCATCTATCTTCTTCTCATAGCATTTAGACTCATCATGTCCTGACTTATTACAATAAGCACACTTAGGTCTTTCTTCCTTCGATGATTCCCCCTTAGGAGAATGAGAATCAGAAGTGTTCTGTGAACTAAAATCCTTCCCATGCTCTGTGGTCTTTGGTTTCTATTTCTAGTTCTGCTTCTGCTTCCCTTGAGATGACTGAGCTACCAATGCATGGTTATGTGATCCTCGAAGAGCATCCAACTATGATAACTTGGATTGCTCACATGACAACCGATCACAGAATACCTCAAATGTAGGCATGGTAAATCATGGACCCAAAGCATCCATGGTGGAGTAGAATGTAAAAGAGAATATCTGAAATGAACCTTGAAGCTTAGATAGAATTAGGTAAATACTCTCGGTGTCCATTTTGGTCTTGCCACAACTCTACAAAAGTGATATGAGTGATTTGAATTTCATCAAGAAATCCTTAATAGATGAAAAGGAATCAGGTACAAAGGAAGTCAATTCTACCTCAAAGTGCTCTGAACTCATTGATGGTGCCAAATAGATCATTGAATTTTGTCCACATTGCCTGAGGAGTTGTGCAACTCTCAAGGTGAAATAAAAGAATGTCTGAAACATGCAATGATATCAAACCCATGGCCTCATCCATTTTGTTTCTATGCTGCAGAATCTCAAACTGACGTTGTAACTAAGGCTGAATCTCATCCAAACAAGACTAACCCCTTTGACATGAGAAGTCAGGTCATATGTGCCTTCCAGGTGTGATAATTGTGTGGGGAAAGACGATCAACTGATGAGGTGTCCGCCATGATGTTTGAGTTTTTGAAATGTGTTTAATGATAGAGGTTTCTAATTTCTGATGTGTCTATACAGAAAGCAAGAAAAAAATACCCCCCACAACACAAAAAACCAAACCCCAGTACAATTTTGAAAGCTGGAAAGCTTGAAAAAGAAAACATCACTTTAAGACTATTCTTTGTGTACCTGGTGAATTTTCTAATGAAATACTCTGCAGATCTAGAAAGAGCATTGTAAGACCTTTCCAATGCTTATTCGTTTGCAAAAAATGGAGTCCGTATGCAAGAGTTATGCCCCCAGAAGTGCGAAAATAAGGTTTGACTTTGACTGGAAATAAATGTAGAAAAATAGAAAAACTAGGAGAAAAGACCTATACCACTGGATTGGGCTCGGAACCAACTTTTCGGTGATATTTCATTTTCAAAAATCAGAGTTTGTATGCCAAAGTTATGGCCAAAATATCAAAACTGCTCCAAAAGGGATTTGGGGGAAGCCTAGCGATTAGCTAGCATTAACCGCTAGCAGTTAACTGACTACAGTATCTGTGCATACTCTATTTTTTTTCTTGGATTTCATGTCGTACTAGGTCGTACAACCCAAAAATGAAAAAAATTACCTCCCGGAGTCACTATGTCCGATTTTGATGATTTGACAATCGATTTTGGGGTTTCTGGGTGCTCTGAATGAGATGGTAAGGTCCGTTTGGGCTAAAAATTCTCCAAAATTGTAGGTACCCTCTAGATCTCGAAACCCTCTCAAACTTCAAACCTTCATAGATCGGGCACCGTATAACCAAAATTGATGAAATAAAGGTCAACCTTGACTATTTTGAACCTTTTGGACGCAATGGTGAGGTCTAAATTGACTCAAGAAACATTGAAATATCGCTTTTAAGGCAAGATCCCTCAAAAAATGAACAGGAAGCTGTAGATCTGGAGCTCTAATACCATGTTAAAGTTGGTAAGCCAACCTCACAGATCCCAATGAACACATGCAAGCAAATAACCTGTCACATAAAGGAGATCAAGAGGCACAAAAATGGTGCTCTACAACCTTGAAGCAAAATATGCATTAACGAGAATGAATAATTACAAAGAGACCAATCCTTAAGAAAGGAGATCAAAACCCTAAAAGTGAAAACCCTAGGATGAATAATTAATAATTAATTATTAATGGGCCTAAGTTTAGCTTAAGTGAAAAATATAGTAAAGGTGACTTAATTAATTAATCAATATGATTAAATTAATTAAGTAATTAACCTATTACTCTAACACTGAGCACAATCCAGTGGTGTAGGTATGTTTTCCAGAGTTTGTTGATTGGTACGATTTTTTGTTGTTTGAAGTCAAGGCATCTTTTTTGGCATTCGAGCTTCGTTCTTGCGCCTAGAATCTATGTTTTTAGAAAATGAATAGGCGTTGGAAAGGTTTCAGTGAGCTCTACACAGCTACCTATATAATAGTAGTCATTAATTTTCCACAGTCCATAATGTTATTGATCGTGCTTCTAGATTTGATTGTGTTGATTATTTTTCTCTCTAATAAACATTTCAAATCACACTCAGTGATCCATCATCAGGAGAAAAAGAGCAAGAGAAGAGAAGTAAAATGATAACTTGCAGGCTTAAGATTACTTAGAAAGGGGGGGGAAGGGAGTGATGAGTGCCGAAACCAAGAGACCTAGAAAGAGGAGGGCAACAACCAATCAAACAAGAGAACAAAGAACTAGTTAGAAAAAGAGGCAAAGACATACAAAAGAAGAGGACCAAATAAGAAAGAGAATAATTTAATCAGATTCCCCCCAGGTATATTTTAATCAGTTTGTCAATTTTATGGCTTTTGTTGGATATCCTGGACATGCTACCTCTTGGAGAGGTTCATAACCTAAGACTAAAAATAAGCCCTAAGTAAACTTTTTTTTTTGTAATTTCCTAAGTAAACTTATTAAAGTGTAATTAAATATGTAATTACACCAACACCCCCCATAAGTGCAACTTAGTGAGAAATGAAAAACCATGCAACTAATGCAAGAATGGGTCCCGACTACAAGGCCATGTTAGGCACCCATGAACAACAAGGATCTCTCATAAAGTGGAGAGAAAGGAGAAAAACACAGTGGGAGAAAACTCCTCTCCAAAAAAGAGAAAATACAAGTACATGAACATGTGATGGAAGAAGGACTAACTAAATCCATCACAAAAGTACAATCATGAATGCCCCCCATAAGAGAGCAAAAAGAGAATATGAATCCCCTCCAAGAAGAAGCTCTAAAACTAATGAAGAGATCTTGAAGACAAAATCCAATCCACTGTCTACAAACAACATTTCTCTATTTCAGAAGAAATAGATCCACTGGTGAATGTAGAAGCCATTCCCACACCTTGGATGAATAGGGAATCCATATCGAAATGTGTACCTCTGAATGCAACTCAAGTGACCTCATACTGGGAAAATATGTCTTCTCCAAAATAGAAACTATCTGCCCAATTAGAGAAGAAGAACCAAGAGAGGATATGATATGAACTGCATATGCAAACATAGAAGATGAAGGTGGTGATGCAAAGCCGCCCGAGATAGCATCAAACAAGAGAGATAAACCCTCAAATGTGTCTTCCAAATCAACAATGTGAGACTCCACAAATAGAGATGATATGTCTGCAAGATAGGAATCCCAATGAGGTGGATCAAGAAGACTAATATTGAACTGCTGCACATAATCACTAGAAGCCAATGATGATGCAACACTAAACTCTGAAGTAGCAATAGGTGATGGTGGAGCAATGATCTCATTAGGAGGAGAAGCGATCGAAGCAAGCATTTCAAAAAGATGATGTGAGAAATGAGGACACATCTCATTCTCATGTTGATTACTTCCACAATATCTACAATTAGATTTATGCTAATGGTAGAATCCCATCTCCTTAGATGATTACATATCAAAACATGCAAATAGATTTATGCTGATAATAAAGTCTATCAAAGCAAACATAACCTTTCTAGGAGGCAGAATTTCCAGGATATCCAACAAAAGCCATAAAATCGACGAACTCATTAAAATATACCTGGGGCTGAATTTGAAAAAATATATAGGTGGTTGTGTAGAGCTCACTGAAACCTTTCCAACTCCTATTCGTTTTAAAAAAATGAAGATTATGGGTGCAAGAACGGAGCTTGAATGCCAAAAATGATGCCTTGAATTCAAACAGACAAAAATTGTACCAATCATAAAAATATGGAAAAATACTTGCACCGCTAGATTGTGCTCAGAACCAGCTTTTTGACGCCTATTTGTTTACGAAAATATGACTTTGTTTGCTCAAGATATGGCAAAAATAAGGAAACCCCTTGGAAGCACAAATTATGGCAAAAAATGGCCCTTGCTGCTAAAATTGGTGAAACTGCCCCCAGATTTGGAGAAATGGTAGATTTAGGGAAAGAGCCAAGAAAAAGCCAAATTTGTCTGCACAAAGTTCAATGCAGGTACAACAGGGAATATAGTTTTTTTTAATTAAAAAAAACTATAAAAAAAGAATTCATGCTTTTTTTAATAATATAAAAAAATGTTTAAATTTTTTTTTTTAAAAAAAGGGTCAAACCCCATTAAGGCTACCGTAGCCTTTAAAACAGTAGTACGGGGGCCTGCGCAGGGTACTATGCAGGTACTCCAATACCAAAAAAAAAATTTCCTCTTTTTTTCTTTTTTCACAACAAAAAAAAACTCTTCAATATAATTTTTTTCAATATTAATTTTTGAAAAAAAATAAATTTACATGGAGGAAAAAAATATTTGTTTTTTTTTTGTCACCTTGATATGCGTGTTGAGCACGCTGTACGGCTTGCCTGGCAAAAAAAAATTGCCTCAGAAGCTCCCGAGGCTGATTTTGACGATTTAACAGTCGATCTTAAAGTTTTTGGGCCTTCTAAGCATGATGGTGAGGTCCATTTGGGCCCAAACTACTCGAAAAATAGCTTTCCTCCAGATCCCAAAAAAAAGCACCCACTGAAACCCTTGCAGATCTGGCTTACGAAGCTCAAATCCAGCCAAATAAAAGGCTAATTTGACTATCTCGACTGCTTTGAATCCAATGGAATACTCCATTTTACACAAAAACACACCCAACAAATGAATCTTGCTTGAATTTTTCTTCAAATTTAAAAAGGGGCTTGCAGATCCACTCTGATACTATGTTGAAGTTGATAATTAACTCAAGCCACAAAGATCACCTGCAAAACCTAAGATTTACCTTCCACAAGAGAAAAAAAGCAAAGCGGAATAATTTGCACATTATTGGATGAATTAATGAAATGGATTGAGAATTACATGTGACAACTTGCTTTTATATTTGCAAGTTAAATAAAACCCTAATATGACTTAATAATAACCTAAGACTAAAAATAAACCCTAAGTAAACTTATTAAAGTGTAATTAAATATTTAATTACACCAACAATATAAAAGCAAGTTGTCACATGTAATTCTCAATCCCTTTCATTAATTCATCCAATATTGTGCAAATTAATCTTTTTTGCTTTTTTTCTCTTGTTGGGTAGACAGTTTCTGTTTAGGAGAAGACATATTTTCTCAGTATGAGGTCACTTGAGTTGCATTCAGAGGTACACATTTTGATATGGATTCCCTATTCATCCAAGATGTAGGAATGGCTTCTACATTCACCAGTGGATCTATTTCTTCTGAAAGGGAGAAATGTTGTTTGCAGGTAGTGGATTGGATTTTGTCTTCAAGATCTCTTCATTGGTTCTGGAGCTTCTTCTTGGAGGGCATTCATAGTCTCTTTTCACTCTCTCTTATGGGGGGAGCATTCATGATTGTACTTTTGTGATGAATTCAATTCTTGGGGGATCTTAGTATTAGTCCTTCTTCCATCACATGTTCATGTACTTGTATTTTCTCTCTTTTGGAGAGGAGTTTTCTCCCACTGGGTTTTTCTCCTTTCTCTCCACTTTATGAGAGATCCTTGTTGTTTATGGGTACCTAACATGGCCTTGTAGTCGGGACCCATTCTTGCATTAGTTGCATTATTTTTCATTTCTCCCTAAGTTGCACTTGGGGGGTGTTGGTATAATTAAATATTTAATTACACTTTAATAAGTTTACTTAAGGCTTATTTTTAGTCTTAGGTTATTATTAAGTCATATTAGGGTTTTATTTAACTTGCAAATATAAAAGCAAGTTGTCACATGTAATTCTCAATCCATTTCATTAATTTATCCAATATTGTGCAAATTATTCCTCTTTACTTTTTTTCTCTTATGGAAAGTAAATCTTAAGTTTTGCAGGTGATCTTTGTGGCTTGAGTTAATTATCAACTTCAACATAGATCAGAGTGTTTCTAGATGTTTCTTTGAGGTTTTCCTTTGTCTGTTGTTGTCTAATATGTTGTTTTGTAGGAAATTGATCCTTTTTGTAAATTTTATTGTCTCAGTTACAGTTCAGTGCTTTCGCCTGCAAACCCACACTTCTGTTCTATATCAGTGCATTTGTTTGCAAATTAATGCCTTTACGCTCAAGTATAACATCTTTTCTAAGTTTTAGCGCTTTTGATTCTGGTTTAGCAATTTTGCTCTGTATCCCAATGCTTTTGCATACTGTAGCACTTTTGACTATATCTTAGTGCTTTTGATCTGTATATTGACGCTTTCATTTCTAGGTAGCTTATGATCTTAGAGTTTGTTTCTCTCAGCTAACTCTAGTTGGATTTTGGAGCTAATCAAGTGGTGCAACTTGTTTTTGCTTGTCAAAGATCAAAACTGAAAGTACTAACATATTTGTTATGTAGTTTCATTTGTCCAAGACCTCTTATTTTCCACTAATCTAGGCACTAACATTAGCTAGAGGGTTAATGAAATTTGTTTTCCGTGTTTGTGGAAGTGTATAGATATATGTTCTCTCCTTGCACCTAATGCGATCTTGGAGATCAAAAGTCTTACATTTCTTTTTGTGTTTAGATTAGAACCTAAGGGGTGTTAGTGTGTGTATGCTCTCTCCTTGCACCTAGTGTGATCTTGGAGATCAAAAGTCTTACATTTCCTTTTGTGTTTATATTAGCACCTAAGGGGTGTTAGTGTGTGTATGCTCTCTCTTTGCGCTTAGTGCAATCTTGAAGATTAAAAACACCTAACATTAACCTTACCTTTTAGGAGGTCTGCTTGGGGATTTCATCACCCCAAGGGAGAACATCAACCACGTGTTCTAGCGTGGTATATCAAAGGGGGAGAGTGAAAATTGTACCTCGATCTAGTCATCATCATGTCTAGCATAGCCTTGGGGCCCCTAGTGATTCAAGACATAAGGTGAAGGGATCACTAAGCCTTTTCTTCAATCCCATGCTTGTAGATAGGCTAGTGTTCATGGATTGGACCCCACGTACCTTGCATATATCAGGGACCTCTTAGAGAACTTGTGCAAGCCTAGATAAGACTTTTTGAGCATAATTTCTTATGGTGCATCACTATTGGGGAGGAGAAGTGCTCACATGTACCTCCATGTGTTGAGATAGAGCTAAGCTTGGTGAAGCCTTTGGTACTCCAAGGTAAGGGATTTCTCATGTACACGACTATCCCTAGCTATCCCTCAGATGTAGATGGTATTGATGGATTAATTTGCCATTGTGAGTCTACAAGATTTGACACACCTACCTGAATAATATTAGGCTTGTTCATGTGTTTGGTGTGTATTCATGTGTAAAACCAGTATAAGCCATTCAACCTTATTACCCTAGAAAGTCAAGTCACACATTATGTCTTTTAAATGTCTTGCCAAAATCTTTCAACATCATCAAACCTGCAAACTAGTGCTTCCGACTATATCTTGGCGCTTTTGACTGTGCCTTAGCGCTTTCCCCTATGCCGTAGCACTTTTGACTGTGTCTTAACACTTTCAACCTATATCTCAACATTTTTGTTGTTGATCACTTAGATAGCCAATCAGACTTTGCAATATTAAAATTAGACCATTTGGATCAACATCTTGGCTTAGTCGACTATAGATAGACCTAATATTGCCTATCACACATCCTCATATCAAATCCATATTCATTTTAGCATCAAAATGTCATTTTATTTCCATATCATCTCAACCATTTTCCTCTTTTCATCCATTACACCATAATCAACTTTCATCTTCCCAACTGTAGTCACTTGCCTCATCTTTGGACTTGGATTTGTGCCCATCATTAAGACTTTGATCCCCATCTATCCATAACCATCTAGTTTTACCTATCATAATCAATCATTATCTAATCCATCATTGATCCAAAATCAAAATTGTTTAGAGTCAAATCTAGATATTTTATCCCTCATCCCAAGTTACATTTTTCTTGAGAACTTGCCTATCTCAAGTAGTGCGTTAAGTTAGCCTTTTATCAAGTTTGGATAAATTAGCTTAGAATCTTTGGTGACTCCTAAGTTAGTGGACTCCATATCCTATCCTATTTTTCTTGGGAAATTATCTTCCCCAAGTAAGAAAGGGTAATCCTTATCCCATCGTTGCTTAGGAACTTGTTGATCCTAAGTAATAAAGAATAAAATCCGTGTCATCCTTCAAACACAAAGATCTATATTTACTTGAACCATTTTTTGGTTTTTTTTATCAATCATCTTTCAAGCATCACTACCTATTTCAAATCTTGATCCAAAGTCCAAAAGACCATATCCTAAGTCCACACCATCATTATCAAAGTCTAAAACCCAAATCATTACATTTCCAAATCCAAACCATTAAAACACATCTACATTCATCCTTCAAACAATAAACATCATATCATTCTCATACACCAATCACCCCCAAATTTCACACAATCAACCTAGGTCTTATCTTTGTATGCCAATCACAAGGTCACATGCAAAGAAAATCATGGAGTCAAATCAAGTCACGTATGGAATGCCACCTCACCTTTTCATTCCAAATGCCCAAAGGGATGATCCACAACCACCCTCTTCTCAAAATGAGCCTATCATAGAGGAAAATGTTCAAGATCATCCCGAATTGTCACCTAGGATGCACTAATTTTCTCAAGACTTGTATGGTAGGGATCTTATGAATCGTATTCTCATAGTAGACCCAGATCGTTACTTCTTTCTATTAGCTAAACATGGTGCCAAGTTACCTCTTGATTTTGACACTTTTCAAGTTAAAAGGCGAGATCCTTCAACTTCAACCTCTATAGAAAACATCCTAGGGGGATCTCACCCTCCTCAAATACCCAACATAAAAAATCTCCCATCAAGTTCACAACCAACAAACATCCCCATCTCACAAACAACTATATTGGACCCATCATCATATCTACAAATCAAAATTCCAAATAGCACGAGTCATCCTAGTACCCATACCAATATACCACAACTTGACCTTAATACATTAGCTTACATATCCCAGCATATTCATCAACCTTAATTTTCCATCCCATCTCCTCACATTATAGTTTCTGTCCTACCCACCAATCTTCAAACTTCAATATCCCACCCATTAATCTTCAAACTTCAATATCCATCCCACCCATCAATTTTCAAACTTCCACATCCATCCCACCTATCAATTCATATGTTCTCCAAAATTCAAATCCCTTGGCATAACAATATGCCCAACCTATCACTTCCCAAAAACAACCACCTCTTTTTCAACATCACATTAACCCACCCCCTTTGAACACAACCCACACACCATCCAATCGTGACACCTTATAACAAGAAATTCAATATATGAGGAAGATGATCCAAGACTTACAAACATGACACTAAAAGAAACAATATACATTTGAAGAATATGTCCTTATCCCTTCCATAGATCTATCATCATGGCACCTTTCCCTCCAAACTTTGAAATGCCCAAATTTGACAAATACAAAGGAAAGGGCAATGCTAGAGAACATGTTAGGGAATTCTACATAGCCTGCCTAGAAGTCTCTTATAACAACACTTATCTTATGAGACTTTTTCCTCAAAGTCTAGGAGGTCAAGCTATCAATTGGTTTTCCCATCTAACTCATGGTATCAAAACTTTTAAGGAACTCACTAACAAAATCATAGTACATTTCTCATATAACATAAACAATGAGGTTTCCATGACAGATTTGTGTAATACTAAGCAACAAAATTGGAAGACCTTTGTTGCCTTGGCCCATTCCTAAAAGAGAAACTTGTTAATATCTTTGTGCAAAATTTGAATAAGGAATTGACATTTACTTACAAGTTCAATATTCCAATACTTTCAAAGAAATTATAGAGAAATGAATCACCATCGAAAAGGCCATCATTTCTAGGGGGTTAGTCAAAATTTACAAAGAATATCAAAGACAACAATAATCAACCTAAATTGACAAACCCCATTTTGGGCCAAGAACAAAAATGTTGTTCATGATGGTGTCACTGATGTGAAACATGTCTAGAATGTCCAGACACCAACACCATCATCTTCAAAAATTCATAAAACTAGTGCCACTATTCTGAAGGGCCAATCCAAGCAAAGCTCTACTCCAAAATGTAAATATACTCCATTAGGGGAGCCCATAGAAACACCCTTACACAAATTAGTTGAAGAAAACCTCATCAAACTACCCACAGTTAGACAATACAAGGAAAACCAATTTAAACCCACTTGGTTCAAAGAACATGAATATTATGAATACCATCGGGTAAAAGGCCACAAAACTTCTAATTGCATGAGACTAAAAAATTATATTCAAGATCTCATTGACCATGGTGAGATTGTGGGTGAAGATCGCCCTAAAAAATCCTCTAATGAACAACTAGGTGTATACCAAGATCCTCTCCCTAACCATGGTCAAGGGAATGCCTCTAGCGAGGGTACCACCTCCAATCAAACCAACAATGTTCATGCATCCACTTCATATGACTTTGTCATGGGTTGAATTGAAGAAAGCCATCCCTAAGTAGCCACTATAACCATTAAAGCCAAAATATTTGATTGTGTCATTACCACATGATGTGGTTGAGTCACCCTCCAAGGAGCTTCATCCTCCTCCCAATCACCAGCCAAATGTAAAATCCTCGACCATCTGGGAAAAAATCCTGCACAAATTTCCATCTTGGAGCTACTTCAACCTTCACCCATCCATAAGGATGTTCTAGATAAAGCCTTATAAGAATCACCTGTCCCAAATGACATTAACGTTGACCAATTTAAAGCCCTGGTAGGACACCTTTCCTCACCTCACCACCTTGTTTTCATGGAAAAAGATTTACCTTCTGTTGATTTATCCCACAATAACTCCCTCCACATTGAAGTCTTGATCGACAAGCACAAGATCAAGTGAGTCCTTATAGATGTCGGATTAGGCCTCAATCTATGTACTCTCAAATTAATAAGACAATTAGATATTTTGATAGAGTCATCGATCCCCAAAAGAGCATTACAATAAAAGCATATGATAATGCCAAATAACAATTTGAGGGAACTATCAAATTACCCATCTAGGTCAGCCATGTGATCATGGAGACTACATGTCAAGTCTTAGACCTTGATCTCTATTACAACATCCTTCTCAGTCGACCATGGATACATGCCATGCAAGTTGTCCCTTCCACATACCACCAATGCATCATATTTCCTTATAATGACGTAGAAATAACCATCTTTGCCAATCCTCACCCCTTCTAATATTGCAAACTATTGGAAGGCAAATATAAGAACTCCCATCATTGTCCTATTAACAATGCCACACAACCATCATCATATTACATTGATCCATCCTCACTTTCATCCGCATCCACCTCTCATAATCCAATCCTAAAGATGAAGGCTAAGATCATTGATAAGGGATGTGGAGATTATGACCTACAAGGTTCCTTTTATGTAGGGCAACTCCCACTCTCCCCTAAATCACATGACAAACCTTGACCTTTTGATTCAATATCCACAGTGACAATAAAAGTTAAGCTGAGAAAATTCTTTCTTTGGGGATTCTTAAACAAGGAAACTATTGAGGGTGAAATATCATCATGGATTTATAGAGATGAAGAAGAGCAAGCATCCTCTTTGTCGATAGATAAATACACCAAAGGCATCTATATTTGTAAAAATATGGGATACAGAGACAAAGGTAGACCTAGGCTACATGAGCAAGGCACGTTTGAACCTTTGATAGTAAGAACGAGATACAGTCACCAAGGGTTTGGGTTTGGATCATCTAAGTCTGTGTCCTTAGAGCTTGAATTTATTCTTACTAAAGTAGCTAAAGCTTTTCCTACTATCAAAAGCACTAATGGTGGTACCCATGAAGACTCCTTTGAGTATATTTCTGACCTATTCCAAGACCTAACCATTTGTAGCATTTCATCTACCTCATCCACACCCATTGATCTTCCATTAGTTTACCCCCAGCTCATTGATTGGGATCAACAAGGCCCTCATGTCCTTGACACATTCCAAAATGATGAGGTCATCATCGAGCTCATAGAAATTAGAGAAAATATACCAATTGGTGACCATAAACCAGGATATGACATAGAGCTTAATGTTGTTGCATACTTCAGGGAACATGTCAAATTCCTTAGTTGTAAAAGTGAAAAATCAAAAAAAACAAAAAAAAGTCCCCTAGTGAAAACCACAATGTGGCACTATCAGATGAAGAAAAAGTAAAAAGAAAAGATGTATCCTCTAGTGAAAACCTCTTTGAGGTGCAAGAGGATGAGGAATTTGACCTCTTTGAAGTACCTAAATATCAAGAAAAATCTACAGTCCTAGTGGAGGAAATGTAGGAGCTTAACTTGGGTACAAAAGGAGCACCCAAAATCACTTTCATGGCAGCGTCGCTCACACTACAAGAAAAACAAGATTTTTCAACATTTTTTGAAAATAGGTCCAAGAATTTTTGCATGGACATATGCAGATATGTCGAGATTATATCCATATTTTGTGGTACATCATCTAACCATCTATCCTGATGCTAAACTGGTGAAGTAGAATCTTAGGAAAATGCATCTGCAAATCACTCTCTTAGTAAAAGAAGAACTCAAAAACTCTTGGAAGCTAGATTTATTTGTCCCGTTAACTATCCTAACCGGGTATCAAATATTGTACCAGTTTCCAAGGTAATTGGGGGCATATGTATCTATATAGACCTTATAGCGGGACATGAAATGTTATCCCTCATGGATGGATTCTTGAGATACAATCAAATTTGGATCACACCAAAAGACCAACATTAAACTACTTTTATTTGTGCATGGGGAACTTATTGTTGGCAAGTCATGCCCATCGACCTTAAAAATGTAGGGGCCACATATCAATAAGTGATGATTTTAATATTCCATGACATGCTTCACAAGATCATGGAGGGTTATGTCAATGACGTCCTAGACAAATCCAGAACAAGAGAAGGACACCTCTAAGTACTTGAACACATCTTTAATCGACTCAAAAAGTATCAGGTATGACTTAATCCAAAGAAATGTGTTTTTGGGGTAACTTCAAGAAAACTATTGGGTTATATTCTATCACATAGAGGCATTGAAGTCGATCTCGTAAAAGTCAAAGCTATCCTAGACATGCCTCCTCCCAAAAATTTAAAGTTGTTACATAGTCTCCAAGGAAAGTTCCAAGCAATTCAATGTTTTATTTTGCAACTTGCGAACAAATGCCACCCATTCTCGCATCTTCTTTGCAAGAATGTAACATTTTAATGGGATTCCGCTTGCCAACAATCTTTTGATCAACTAAAGGAATATCTTGCATCTCCACCTATACTCATGCAACCTATTCTAGGGAAGCCCTTTTTGATATACATTTCTACCACATCAACAACATTAGCTGCACTTGGCACAACATGATGATGTAGGAAAAGAGAGCAATTTACTATATAAGTCATACTTTAGTGGGATATGAGCTAAATTATACACCAATCAAGTGAGCATGTCTGGCAATGGTCTTTAGTTCACAAAAACATAAACATTACATGCTTAATCATAAAATAAAACTTAGACATTACCTATTGGAAAAATCTACTCTCACTAGACGTATGGCTAAATGGATAATGATCTTAAGAGAGTTTGCTATTGAGTATGTGGATCGGAAAGCAATCAAAGACAAGTCATAGCGGATCAGCTTGCAAAAGAACCTATAAACACAGGCCATCTAGTCATCTCAAAATTCCTTGATGAAGCTATACTTTCTATCGCTACGCCTACACATTGGAAACTATACTTTGATGGGTCCTATACTCAACATGGTTCAGGAGTAGGAATTATATTTATCACTCCACAAGGTGACTGCATTTTGAAGCTTGCATGATACCTTTTCCATACATACAAACAATATTTCTGAATATGAAGTTGTCATTTTAGGACTTCGAATGGTTGTCCAATGGAAAATCAAAGAATTGCATGTCTATGGAGACTCTCAACTTGTCATCAAGTAAGTCAACAACGAATATCAAATAAAGGATGACAAACTACTTCCTTATAAGATGATGGTCGATGACTTTAAGCGATATTTCTCCTAGACCTAGTTTGAGCAAGTGCTACGATTAAAAAATAAAGTTGTAGATGCTATGGCCACTATTGGATCCCTCATAGACATGCCGCATAATAGTTAGAGATGTGAATTCCTGGTCGAGCAACTTTTGCTACCTGCTTATGATGTCCTTGATACCGAGCTCATGTGCAAAATTGTTGGTCTTGATTCTCCTTGGTACCACGATATTTACACATATCTCCATGATCATATCCTCCCACCCAACATATCCGACACCCAACAAAAAACTTTTATCCATCATTCATCCCGTTTTACTATCCTTGACAATACACTATATCAAAGGAGTCTTGATAGAACCCTTCTTAGGTGCTTTGATTCAGAAGAGGCTCAAACTGCTTTATGTGAGGTGAATGCAGAAATTTGTGGTGCACAATCTAGTGGTCCTACCATTGTCAAGAAGTTTTTAAGAATGGGTTACTATTGGTCTACTATGGAACAAGATACCCATCAATTTGTTAAGAAATGCCTACAGTGTTAGCAACATAGAGATTTGATACATGCACCATCACAGGAGTTGCAACCGATCACTACTCCTTGGCCCTTCTCATAGTGGGGTCTTGACCTCATTGGCAAAATCCACCCATCTTCATCTAATGACCACAAATTTATAATCACCACCACTAAATATTTTACAAAATGGGTTGAGGCCATTCCTCTCACTTACATCACCAACAAACAAATTGCTAAATTCATTCTCCATTATATCATATTCTAGTATGGTATTCCCCTTTCCGTTTTCATTGAAAATAGAAAACTATTCAAAAACTAAGATGTTTGTTCCCTCTGTCAACAATTCCACATCCAACATCTTTTCTCCACTCCATACTATCCCCAAGGCAATGACCAAGCATAGGCTTCTAACAAAACTATCCTTAAAATCCTTTAAAAGACAACCAATGAAGCTAGTCATGACTAGCATCTCCAACTTAACCTCACCTTATGGGCCTATCACACTAGTATCCACACACCAACTGGTGCCACACCATATTCACTCATCTTTGGATTTGAAGTCATTTTGCCAATTGAGGTCCAACTCCCCTCTTTAAGAATATCTTGACAGAATCTCATTGATGAGGAGCACTATTGTATTTCATGGTTGCATGACTTGAAATTATTGGATGAGAGGTGCCTCAACACCTTAGATCATTTACATGCCTATCAAAATTGACTCCATCACAACTATAATAAAAGGATCAAAACTTGAAAATTTGAGATTGGTGACCTAGTGCTTAAAGAAAATCAAAGGAATCTATACGATTGAGATAAGAAAGGAAAATTAGAGCCTAATTGGTTAGGGCCTTTTGTCATCATTTCTAACTATGGATCAGGAACTTACCAGCTTGCTATACCAAAGGGTCAGCCTTTAGAAGAGCTAATCAACATCATTCATCTCAATAATTTTTATGCTTGACCCTCAGAATATCCTAATTGGATAAAAAATACAAAAAAAAAAAAAAAGAAAAAATCCAAAAATAAAAAAAGTAAAGAGAAATAATCTGTCCAATGGTGGAAAGCACTTCGGTGGTGCCTTGGGAAAGTACCATGTTGAAAACATGTTTATAGGCACCATGTGTAGTAGCCAAATCCACCATCTATTAGGATTCCATCCATTTCACATATCACAAAGGCATGCCCAATCCACTGTATACCATCCTACATATCCATATATACCCTTTTATATGCCCCCACCCTATCTTACATTCATCAACATTTATCCACCTATCATGGCTTGATCATTTTTAGTTAGTGTCACCATCTAGTCCCATCCCATAATACTTAGCACTTCTCCCACCCATTCATTTCCATTGTTCCATGTTGGGGGCAATTCCCTCAATCTAGTTATGGATTGGATCTTGTCATATACCTCATAGTTCTGGGGTAGATATTGATACAAATAAGTCTCATGTATCTCATTTAATAATGCAATTTTTTGCACTTTCACCCATCACCATCATATTCCATAATAATG
This sequence comes from Cunninghamia lanceolata, assembly GCA_027924645.1. NCBI lineage: Eukaryota > Viridiplantae > Streptophyta > Pinopsida > Cupressales > Cupressaceae > Cunninghamia > Cunninghamia lanceolata. Next base: position 1,442,023 of record BSBN01001318.1, on the reverse strand, counting down.
ACCTTTCACAAGACTTGACATTCAAACTCCACAAACTACATATAAAACATTGTACCAAAACATAAATCACACATAAGCCTAACTTTTGAAACAATCAATAGTTGCTATACCTATTGCCTAACTAGCCCCATCTATCATCCCAATCGTGCCTTCATGGATATATCCTTCCTATATCATGCATAATCCAATATCATCCTACCTATCCTAATTTGGAAAGTGATATGATGGATGCATAACTTATTTTGTTAGTTGGTCTTTTATTTTGATTAAATACCTTCTACACCTACTCAAGACCACATTGATCTTTCTATATCTTGGTGTGTTTTGACTAGCATAGAATAAGGCATAGTCTTTTGTTTTGTGTGTCATGTTGGTTGTTCTTTTACATGACCCACCAAGGCTAATGCCAACCTTGCGTGTGTTAGAACACCTTTATGTATGACAGTTGTTATTTGCATAGACAAAACAAGGCCATGCCAATGCCTTGTATGCATAAGTACTTGCTCATTATTTAAGTCTCTTTCCTCACATGAACCTCCAAGGTTATCTTATGTCTTGTGTGTTTAAGGACAACCTGTTGATTGAGAGTCAAGCCCATGCAACATATACATAGTCACCTTGGTTCTTTATACCTTGGTGCATAATATCAATTGATATATTAAAATTTAGTATTGCTCTCCATATACACCATAATCCAATCCCATCACTCATCTATTTTTCATCTCACCCATTTATTCCACATCCTATCCATAATCTTATTTCATTTTCCCTCCAACCTACACCACACCCTAGGGCATTCTATTTCTCCATCTACCCCATCTAACCTATCCTCTCATCCTACTAATTATTCCCCCCATCCTAACATCTACTTCCCTTTTGTATCATGACCAAAAAGACCAAATCAAAGTTACCGACCATTCCCATCATCCACTGCATCCACGATCTTCCTACATACACATACCATAATCATGAAACATCAAGTTAGCCATATCAAAATCATTGCATCATAACCATATACAATACCATACATATGTCATAATCACATCCATATATCATCAATCCTACACTATAAAGTATTGCATCACATAAATCAACATCATATCTATCCATCCATGCCATATATAAGCATAATGCAACATCACATATCCATCATAATCATAAAAAATCATATATCCTAAGTTCCATCATATTCATCCATATCATCTATTAGCATAAACCATTTATCATATTATAAATATCCATCATAAACATACATCATGCATCATAAACCATCATATGCATCCATAAATCACATACATGTATCATCTAACATAAATATCGTCTAACCTATCAACATCATATAACCATTACATACATCATAAAACCATACCAATAACATCATATATCCATAAAAAATCCATCAACCAATCAACATTGCCAACCTATCTAGCCAAACCAAATCCATCTCAATTACCTAATTCCACATCCCACATCCCCCGTCCAAATCCAAAAGCACATCTAAAATCCAAAAAATCTAACTCTCAAGTCCATCGTGTTGTGTAAGAAACACTTTACCATAAGGGATATAATGGTACCCTATTGAAATCCAAACATTAGGATAAGGCCAACTATTTTATCAATGAGGATCATAACAACATCAAAATATTGTGCAAGAGCGCTTGCATCATAGCAAAGTAGCTACTCTAGGCATGTCACTATTGGCATGTTATGACAATTGCATCTACATCAACTCTAAATCCAATGGACAAGGACATGTGAAGAGCCTTTGAATATCAAGCTATCAATGTCATCAAAATCCAAAAACAAAAAATCAAAATAGTAAAGAAAAATCATTCGTCCAATGGTAAAAACCATTTCATGGCACCTTAGATAAGTACTATGATGGAAACCCATTTATGGGCATCATGTGTAGATAGATTATCTATGTGACTTACACTTGGGGGCAAGTTGTCTCATCTATCCCATCCTATCATTTCCATCCTATTCTATCATCCTAGTCCATTATATTTGCATACCTATCCCATGGAACCAACCCATGTCCTCCCCCCTACTTTTGATCTTGATAAGGATAGGGACAAAATGTTAAAAAATGCTTTGGACATTTCTTGATGTACCTAATCTTTTCCAACCAATCCTATCACCCTATCATCATAAGATTTATTGTTTAAAGTATTGAGTCTAATATCTAGAGTGGGGCATGTTATTCCTATACTACATAGTCCTTGGAGATCACATCCTGAACCCCTCCATCAATCCACCATGTATCCCCCATACATCCCATCCATCATTTCCAATCCATCTAATCCTCATTTCATCCTTCCCCTTTAGACCTGATTTTCCCTTTTCATTGGTTGAGTATAATATCTAGAGCGGGGCATGTTATTCCTATATGACATAGTCCTTGGAGATCACATCCTAAACCCCTCCATCAATCCACCATTTATCCCCCATACATCCCATCCATTATTTCCAATCCATTAATCAATCCATCTAATCCTCATTTCATCCTTGCCCTTTAGACCTGATTTTCCCTTGTCATTGGTATCTAGAAAAATAGGCCATCCAAATGCACTCTAATACAACCATCTACCAAAAAGTCTAAGCAATAAATCCAAATGCAAGCAATCCTTAATCCATGCCAATCTAGCCAAGCAATTTAGCCAATCACCCAAAAGCATACCTTGGTTTTGTTCCCCGCCTTGTTGCAAACCTGATCAACTCAAATCATCATCATCAAATCCAATCAATTCTTGCTTAAAAACTTTGCCTATCTTAAGTAGAAATCAAATTCAATCAACTCTTTCTTAAGAAATTTGTCTATCTTAAGTATAGAGATCAACCAATCCAATCGGTTGATCAATCAATCAAATCAATTCCTACTTAAGAACCATGCCTTTTTAAGTAGACTTCAATCAACCAATCGTCGGTTTGCAGCTTGATAGGGGAAATAACCTTATTTTTTTGAATAATTTGTGCATGCTTGCTTGCTTGCTTGTGTGTGTTCTCATTTTACTTGCATTTGCATCAGTCCTTACAACATACTACTACAATGACATCATGGTCTTACATATCATGGTGCCATATGGAATATGTTTGCTTGTGACCTTTTTCTTTTGAGTTAGTCCTTTATAAATGAGACACATCATCACCCTAGTCTTTATACATTGGTGCATAATGTCTAGTGCTATATCAAAATCCATGGTTGCTCACCCAATGCAGCATAATGTATTATTCATCCATTTCATCCATCCCCTATCTTCCATCCATTTGAGAGTATACCCATGTTTTTTCGACTCACTTATCCTCTTGAGGAGGCATCCGATCCTTACATCATTTCTCCCCATCACTCCTCTGAGTGGTTGGGGCATCCATTTCTAATAATCCATATCCTATCTTCTTTGAAATGATGTTACTTCTTTTAGTCACAAAATCATCTCAAAGAGGGGCAAAATATAGACACCTAAAATTGACCACATCCCTTTCGACACCTCTAACAACACTTTCAACATCACCTTATGCGATACTTTGAGACACATTTGTCCTAGAACCTTTTCATGTCCCCTTCCATGATCCAATTTATTTAATTAATCAGGATTATCCTAATTCCCAAATTAATTAAATAAATTATGTTTATTTAATTAATTTAATCCATTTCCCCCTTAGTCAAATTAATTAGATAAATTATATTTATTTAATTAATTTTATCTCCCCACATCATCCTTGTCCAATAATTAATTAAATAATTTTATTATTTGATTAATTATTTTCCACTTGTCCTAATCCTCATCCACTTGCCAGAAATAATAAATAAGAGCCACATGACCAGCCAAGAGCTTGGCTAGATTCATTGAACCTAGACACTTGCACAAAAGTCAAACTAACTTTTCATCTCCACCATCCATCCTATACTACACCTCTTAATCCTAGCCATTCACATAAGGATAAACTCTAGAATCCTCCATCTTTGCCCTAGTTTCCTCTCACTCAATCTTGTCCATCCATTAATCTTTAATCTTAACCGTTCACATAACGATATGACCTAGAACTCTCCTTTATTGCCCTAAAGTTGCCTCATTCAATCCCATACATCCATCTCTAATAAAATCTTAGCCATTCATCCTATCATCCAAAAATCTATCAAACATCAATCAAGCCATAATAATCAAGAGCTTTGAAGATAATGTTATGCTATCAAAGTGAGAAACCAACAATCAAATCGTTATCAAGAGCAAATCAAGTGGAGCTAGGGTGCACCTCATTTCCACTCTATTAGAGGAGAAAAAATGATTTGAGGTGAAGATATTGTGTTTATTGCATTTATCTTTGTGTTATTTTCCTCTTTTCATTTTCTTATCTTCAAATAGAAAATAAAGAAATGTAAAGAAGAACAAGAGACGATGTCATCATATTTTTAGATTTTAATGGGGCTATCTGATAGGGGAGCATGAGTTAAGCTGATACTTTGGTTCAAAGCCAATGGCTAAGGGATATCCATTCTGCCAAGTTCCCTAGGGCACAATCTTGGTCTCATCCCTTATGGTGTCGGGGCCTTGCACTTAGCAAAACTTGATCTTTGGTGGGCTCATTAAGAACCATTCAACTTCACCAATAAACCAAGTGCTCTTTGACACATCTCTATAATATTGAGGTGGAATCTTGTTAATTGTGATATACTTCCAATATAATTTGGATTAGGGGCTAATCTTGTTAATTGTGATATTTTATTTTAATTGTAGGTGTGCCTAAATAATTAAGATGATAATTATTGATGAATTTAATTTATTTCATTTTATAGAGAGTGTGGAAATATAATGCCATTATTATTTCACTCTGTTAAATCAAACATGTATGAATGTGTTTATAAATAACCTCTCTTCTAAATTTTGTGTCAGGAATATCTATCTATTTTCTAGGTGCCAGGGTGCAAGGTGATGTGGACTCCATGGTTCTATTAATGAGAGAGGGTCTAATGCCGGACTAGTCTTGCACCTGTTTAAGTATATGTCAAGTCTAGATTTAAGGTTTCACTAAATATAAGTACCTTATATATTATTGTGACACTTACCAATGGTTTTAGTTTGAAGGCTTTGTTGGTATGTATGTGGGTAAATGCACAAAGATAAGTCCACTTAAGGTGGAAGTTTTAGATTTAGAAAAAAACCTGAAATCGGGTAAACCAAAATGGGATCCTGCTTTTTATGAAACGGGATCCCGTTGTACTTCGAGATCCCAAGACAAAAGTGGGATCTCATTTTCAAGAAATGGGATCCCGTTTTTAAACGGGGATCCCATTTCATAAAAGGTTAAAATATTAATCTTTTATGAAACGGGATCCCGTTTCTAGAACAGGATCCCGTTTCATAAAATTTGAATTTTTGACCAGATTTTTGCTATGGGTTTTGGGTCAGAAAAAAGGCTTAAGAACCCGACCCTTGGCTTTGGACCTGGTTTGACCTGCAAGTTGAAGGTCCTGTCAATGTCACAATAAAATAGTGACTTTGAGCATATGTTTGAAGGCCTTTTTTACAAATTTTTTTTACGAAATTAAAACCCATTATAGACGAGACAATGTAGATTCCAAATATGTAATTTTTTTTTACAATTGGATTATTTTTCTATTTTTCAATTAATTTTTGATGAAACAGGTCCATAAACTTGAATTATCAGGGTTTTTTAATATTTTAATAACTTTTTATCAAAATAATTTTTTGTAAAAAAATTGTACGAAAATGTACTTCAGACAATTCTTTTCAATTTGAAAAAAAAAAGTGAAAAAATGATAAGTTTAGGTCATCTTATGCGTGACATACACGATGATTTTTTAAAACACCAAAAATGGCCAATAAAAAATTAACAAAAAAAAAATATTCAATAAAAAATTACAAAAAAATATTGAAAACGTGCTTCATTGAGTTGTAAATCTTTTCCCAAAAGGATTTAGAAAAATATGATTATTTAGGTCAAAATATGGATGGCGTACACGTGCATGGTATAGTAAAAAAAAGTGACTTTTAAACAGTGGTTTTTAGAAACACCTATTAAAAATTAATTTATATCATCTGGGTATTAACAAAAATTATATATTTAGAAACTAGACTCCAAGTACTACATTTCATATTTACTAACTTTTTCCAAGATTCCACCTTTAAGTGCTTTAATTTTTTAGGTCAAATGTGACAAATTCTGAAAATCAGGGAAAACACTTCCACTTTTTGGCCAAAAAGTGGACTCAACTTTTTGCACACACCCATGTTCAGTGATTGCCAAAGGTCTTCTTAAATGTATTACCCTCAATAAAGATTCATTAATAATAATTATTAAATAATTATAATGATGGCTCGATACCAGAGCAGAGATCAATTTTCGTTTAGGGAACGAGTAGATAGTTGCAGGAATGAAGAAAGTAGGAATATTAGAAGGATATAGAGAAGAAAGTAGAAGAAATGGAAAAGGAATCGAAAGGGATTGGAAGGGTTTCAATAGAAATTTTAGTTATAAACCCTATGGTTCAAGGAGATGGGAAAGCCCTTTTTGGAAGTCGAAAAGACAAACAGATGTGGAACAAATCAGACAAAGAGGGTTGCACAGAGATGATAGGAGAATGGAAGCAATCTTTAAACAAAAGTTAAACACATAAATTGAGGAAGAGAATCTTAGAGAGAATGAAGTACCTGATTATGTATCTGGAGTAAATGGAGTTCTACTGGGAAACATATCGTCGCAGAAAATCTTAAAACTTTCACAATAAAAAATTCTTGTTTCTTCTATTCAATCCCTAAAAGAAAAAGCTTTTATTATAAAATGGGCTAATCTATGGCCTATTTGGGAAAGAATTAGTAAATTGTGTAAATTAAAATGGCGAGATTCAGTGATTGTTAGAAATATCCCTAAAGGCTTTTTCTTAATCATATGTGAATCTAAGGATAAAAAAGAAAGTATTTTGCAGGGGGGCCATGGATCACGGATGGGGTTGGAATATATATAAAAGAGTGGGAACCTAATTTTGACCCACTTAATCACAATATTCATATCACAACAATGTGGGTAAGATTGCACAATCTCCTTGCATAATACTGGGAGGAATATATTCTGAAATAAATAGGAAATTGCATAGGAGCCTGTTGGTTTTCAATCTGACTGGATGCTTTTTCCCAGCTATCCCTACAATGTAGCCATCAATGATCAACGGGATCTCTGGACCAGCGGCCAACAATATAGGAGATAGACTCTATAACATCTCCTCTTCTTCTTCAGGCTCTGCAAAACCTAGGGGGGTATTCTCTATTCAACACCCATGAGAATATGACTATGAACTGGCTGGGATGTTGACACAAAGCAGATAAATCCTCCTGTATGAAGACCAAAACTATGGGATAAGTGCAAAGGGGCTAGCTTTAGGCTTATGTTCAGTTGTGAATAAGAGGATCTTGGTCCTAAACTACTTCTATAGTCCTAAAGGTTGTTTTGGAAGTTTGAATTTGATTTATGTTTGGATGCAAAGTTGGACCTAGTGTATAACCTCAACACAGAGCTAGATTGGTGCCTATCCAGGGCTTGGAGTCAGTAGACATACACATGTAAATGTTCAGCATAAACATATCAAGATTGGATTTCAAGGGGATTTGTGTGATATCTGCCTTACAAATATCTCCCAGAATAGAGTATTAAGTTATCTCTACTCATGATATCCTTACTGCAATATATTCTCCTCAACACTTAACCTAAAAATACTTTAATCTACCCCTTGAGCAAAAGTTAAGAGATCAAGCATTCGATATAGTAAACCTATATCCTAGAACCCAAGACACCCCTTAGATATCTAGATTCAAAAGAAAAGCATATTCAATATAGGAGACAGATAACAAAACACATGCAGTATAGCATTATTCATCTAAAACAACATGAAACCAATGAATCTATGCACAATACATAAAACATGAGACTCATAAACTCACAAGATCTTCTGCACAGAGCAACCAAAACTAGTTATATCTTATTACAATGCCACATGTGTCCAGTTTTCAACAACCACCAAAAGAGTAACACAGTCTGCTTAAAATAGTGAGAGAGTGTACTTTCAGCAATTAATTCATGGCCAATCCAAAATTTGCCAGATACATTCACTCTAAGGAAAATGGCCTACAAAGATTAAGTGCAGCAGGGGACAAAACATGGAGAAGAAAGAAAAGGACAAGGGGCAGATGAGCTTGAGCCTTGTGCCACTGTTAGAGAATTTTCTTGCCATAAATCAGGTACATGGCTGTTCAACCATTCGCCCTTGCCTCTGCAAATCACCATTGATGGCTCAACCACCCACATCTTCTCCTAGAAATAGTCGCACAACTCATATGGAAATTTCCCGCTCAAAACGTGCCTAAAGACACAAAGGAAACTCATACTCCATCTTTAAAACAGGGTCGTCAATCCTTCCATCGCTTCAAAATTGATGGCACCAAATCCACGTTGAAAAGTCACTATCCTGCGAAAATGTGCCACGTAGGCACCCTAAAAATGCATGTTTTGCCTTGCGTATCAAGCCATCGGTGTGACGAAGACCATCGGGAAGACCTTCACATCTACATGAATCAATATCCCACATTCATCCTGCAGAGACCATTCTATTACTTTAAAAACATGGTCACGAGCACATTAAATGTCAAGCGTTTTGCCCCACTCGACCCATGAACCATCTGCTAGCGGTTACCAATCCTTCTTCCTCCTCCGTCAGTACGACCAAAACCATCAGCCCAACCGAAAACTTACTCGCCGATATCACCCGTCTCACCGACGAAGCCTCCGCACTCCCTTGTCGGCCAGACAAAGACCATCAGAGCATTCTCAAACCCTCTGTCCGACACCACATGTTACACCGATGACTACACAGCATAAATCCAACACCATCCGCCATCGGCCAGACCCTGATCATTGGTGAAACCCTCGCTAGCTCACTTGATAGTCTATGTCACCCCGATGGTCACCAACCTACCTTCGTCAGTGTGACTAATACCATTGGCGAACCACAAAATTTCCTCGCCGATGACCACACACACACCGATGACATCATCAGTTAGACCAAACACATCAGCGGAGCCTAGAATTCCCCTACTGACTACAATACTCTTGCCGATACAGTTCCATCGGCCAGAGTACCCCTGTCAGCCCAAATCTCCACATTCCATTTGATACTCTTCATTACGCCGATGGTATTCCCATCGGCCAGACCCCAACACATCGGCGGAACCAAAAACCCCCTCGCTGATAGCAATACACACACTGATGACCACCTCCATCGGCCAGACACCATCCCATTGGTGAACCCTTCGCTAGCTCGCCCAATATGCAATGTTACGCCAATAGCTACTCCATCGGCCAGATCAAAACACTCGGAGTACTCCAAAAATCCTTCACTGATATGCCAAGTTGCTCCTATGAAAACCCTAAGCCACATTCCGTCAGCCAGACCAGCCTCGTCAGAAAGACATCAACCCCAGCCGCCGATATACCATATCACACCGATGCCTATCCTCATCGGCCGAACACAAGGCATTGGCAAACCTTATTTACATCTGCCCGACACACAAAGTCACCCCAATGAACACTTGATGATAGAAAAACTTGATGATCCCTTGGGAAGGTGCCTGCATATTAAGCATTTTAGACCTGATTTATTAAGCAGGCACCAACAGTGGCTCCGATTGGGGACATGCAGGCACAAGGCTACAGTGAGAACCAGATCTCCGGGCAGACCAGGCAAAACACAAAAAAGCACCAACTGTACAAGATATTTACAATATACACATATTTTTACAAATGTGCATAGAGGCAGATCACTTATACAAAATAAAATTTGAGGAATTGACCATGCACAGGCAATTCCAGCATCTCACCATCTAGGGCCTGGAGGACATAAGAATCCTCGCCATGAGTATTGCAAACCTGATATGGGCCCATCCACAAGGGTTCAAACTTACCATGTTTGCCTTTGTCCTGACTTCTTGCATTCCAGATGAGCACCCAGTCATTTATCTGGAAGTTCCTTTCTGTAGCTCTCCTGTCAAACAGATACTTCACATTTTGTTGTCTCTTGAGATTGATCTGGTGGGCTTTCCTTTTGCTTTCATCCAGTGCAACCAGCTGGTTTATTCTTCTTATCATGGAGTCTTCAATCTCCTCATCATTCTCTTGGATGAATTTGTATATTGGCAGGAGGTTGTTTATAGGCAGACTGGCTGATGCACCATATACCAGTTCAAAAGGTGGCCTTCCAATAGCTTTTTTCACTGTCACCCTGTCAGCCCATAATGCCAACTTTAACTTTGAATCGCAAGCTCTCTTGTTCTTATCCACTATCCTCTTGATGATTTTCATGAGGCTTTTATTGCTTGACTCTACCTGACCATTTCCCTGTGGGTGGTATGGTGATGTATATGATAAATTTATCCCATACTTGTTGCAAAAATTAACAAATTCACCAGATCTGAAGCACATAGCATTATCTGTGACTATCTTGAATGGTACTCCAAATATGATGATGATATTTTCCAGTATGAAATCCATCACTATCTTACTTGTAGCTCTTTTAGTTGGAATAGCCTCAATCCATTTGGTGAAGTAGTCAATAGCCACCAAAATCCAACTATGTCCCCCACTTGACTTTTCTGCAATCTCCCCTACAAAATCAATTCCCCATTGCTGAAATGGAGCTTCCACAGTTACAGTTCTAAGGGGCAGTACACCTTCATACCTTAACTTTCCTGAGAACCTTTGGCAAGGGTCACATTTCCTTATCAGCCTTTGTGCATCTGAAAAGAGAGTGGGCCACCAATATCCTGTCGTAAGGATCTTATGGGCTATTGTTTGGGCAGTATAATGTCCACCACACAATCCTTTATGCATGTCATTCAAAACATTGTTAGCTTCATTTTCATCCACACATCTTAACAGCATACCATCAGGGTTCTTCCAGTACAGCTCACCTTGAACAATAACATACCTGATTGCATGTAGTTTTAAGGTCCTCTTTTGACTGTCACTGAAATGTGAAGGACAATTCAGATTTTGATGTCCTTATAGCATTCAGATTTTGATACATTAACATTCTCATTCTGGACTGCATTGACCTGTCATGCTTCCAAGTTCGACTGCGCCATCATCTTGGCTAATCCTTGTCCTCTAACCAACTTGGTAATTTGTATTTCTATGTTGAACTCCTGCAGTTTGTTTATCCATCTGCACCTTCTCCCTGTTACCTCCTGCTGAGTGAAGATGTCTTTGACTGCCACATGAGGCACGTATGCAATTATCTGGGATCCTACCAGATATGGCCTAAAACTTTTGACTGCTCTGACTAGTGCAGATGCTTGTTTCTCCATGATGTCGTACTTTAACTCAGAAGCCTGCAAGGACATACTGAAGAAAGCTATGGGCTGCTCAAATCCATCCTCATTTTTCTGTAGTAAACATGCAGCAACAGTATGGAAAGAAGCAAATGAAAACAATTGGAATGGCTTGGAAAAATCAGGAGATTTTAGCACAGGAGCCATCTTGATTGCTTCCTTGATGTCTTAAAAAGATCTGCTTGCTTCACCTTCCCAACTGACAATCTCACCCTTCTTCAACATTTTAGAAATGTTCCTTGTGGTTTCTGTAAAGTTGGGAACAAATCTTCTAACAAAATTTATTTGTCCAAAGAAGGACTGTGTTCCTTTTACTATTTTTGGCATCTGGATCTTATCAATTGCAGCTATTCTTTCAGGGTCAATCCTAACTCCAACCTTGGAGATAATGTGCCCCAGGAGCTTTCCTTCAACTACCCCAAAAGTACACTTCTTTGGATTTAGAGAAATGCCATACTCTAGTGCTCTTATGAAAATCTGCTCCAAGTGCATACATTGCTGCTCTTTTTTCTTTGAATAAGCAGTTAGATCATCCTGATATACAGCCAGAATTGAGTCAATCAACCTTGCAAAAGCAACATCCATTGCTCTTTGAAATGTAGCACCTACATTTGTTAGTCCAAATGGCATCCTCACATACACATAAGTTCCCCATGGAGTAGTGAAGGCAGTCTTGTATTGTTTTGATTCCTTTACCTTCACCTGATTGTAACCTAACAATCCATCCATCATGGATAGGAGTTCACAACCAGTCACTTTTTGCAACATAGCTTCCATATTAGGCAATGGGTAATTATCCTTTGAGGAGGATATATTCAAATTTCTAAAGTCAACACAAAGCCTAATATCACCATTCTTTTTTCTAACTGGGACAAGGTTAGACCCCCAAGTTGAATGTCTAATTGGCACAATTATTCCAGCCTCCCTAAGCTTCTTGAGTTCTTCCTGCATTTTTGGAGCTAAGGTGGGATTAATAGGCCTTTACTTTTGTCTAAATGGCTTAGCTCCAGGCTTCAATGGGATTTCATGCTGGAATAAGTCTTCTCTATAAGCTTTGAGGTCTTCATATGACCAAGCAAAAACATGCTTATATCTTTTCAATAATGCAATCAGCATGCACCTAATGTGTGGTTTGAGCTGTTTGCCAATGTATACCTTCTTGGGAGCCTGAGATGTCCCCAAATTTATCTCCTCTAGGTCATCTTTATTTGTGGGAGATGTCTTTGTGACCAATTGGTCTCTATTATCAAAAGCTCTTTCCAAAGATACTAACCCTCTAAGGATTTTGTTAGTCTTCAACTGAATTACTTCTTTCCCCATAAAAGTTTCTTTTCCATCTACAATTTCTACAAAATTTTGAAAGTCAATTTCTTGGTTCTCATATTCATCTATGCAGTGCAAAAATCTTAATAAGTCCTTGTCATCATCAAACACTTGCCAACTGCATATGTTTTCTGGTACTGCAGGTCTGATTTTGACTTCAACATTTGTAACACCTGATAGAGTGATATCATCTGGCCTTATTGCCACATTGGCTAAGAAATCAGCCATGACATTATTTGATCTTTCTACCCAACCTATTGAAAATGCATCAAATAGTTCAATGGTATCCCAGACATCATGTTTGTATTATTTTAATCTTTGTTCTTTGAGGCATACCTGTCTCTAATTTGGGATACAATTAACTCAGAATCCCCAAATACCCTTAGCATCTTGATTCCATGTTTGAGAGCCATATTTAGGCCTAAAAGTAAGGCTTCATACTCTGCAATGTTGTTTGTGCAAGCAAATCTTAGCAAGAAGGAGAACTTTAGGAACTTACCAGATGGAGACAGGAATACAACTCCATCTCTAGAGCCCTCCTTTGCACAAGCTCCATCAAAGTACATAGTCCACAGGCCCTGTTGATCTAGCTCCTGCATGCAAATGTCCTTTTTTTTCTCTTTATCATCTGAGACAACCCTGAAGTTATCATAATCGGTGTTCACAAAGCATATCTGTTCTTCTGATTCTTGATTCTCTACTGTCTCTGATGATCTTTGTTCTCTGATTAGTTTGACATCCCTACCATTCATTGGAATCATAGCATATGACAGGTCCAGCTGCATACTTCCACCAATTAGTGCTACCCATCTTCTTGACAACAACATACCATACTGTGGCTTGATGTCAACCATTGTAATGTTCATTTTGTAGGTTTTCTCTGGATACGTTGCCAATCTGAAATCCACATCCTTTATGATTCCAATGACTCGTACCTCTCTAGCATCCATTGCATAACATTTTCCACATGCCTTGTCTATTTTCAATCCAGCTTGTTGCATGATAGCCAGAGGCATAATTTTTATGGATGCTCCAGAATCAAGCATACAATTTCTGATTACTTGTCCATTTATAACCAGGGATACATAAAATGGCTCCACTTGCAAAGGGCATTTTGTCATGGTCATCCCTAAATACACCTCAGGGACTTCGTCTTCTTCATTGCACAAGGCCTGCTTCTTACCTTGGGCCTCATCATTTTGCTTAGCTTGACAAGGCACCCCAGAAATTAGGGATACTGTCCTATTCTTGATCTCTTCAACCTTTACCTGAGAGAGGATTTGAGTGATATCAAATGGGGCATAACTTTGTATGACAGTTGTAGCTTGTGTTGTGGCTTTGTTTTTATCCTGAACTGATCCGGCCTTAGTCTTTATTGCTGCTTGATTGTCATCCATAACCTGAGGGTTCTTACTTCGGTCTTCATTCTGGGGGCTTTCATTTTCTGATCTGTGGAAATCATGACCTAGTTTTTGTTTGAAATTTTGCTTGTTATTATTCCATTATTTCTTATATGTTTCAGCCCCTCTATGATCACGCATTGGCTGACTTGCAGAAACGCCTTCTGGCTGATGTGGGCTACTCACCTGAGCCTTGCCTCTAAGGTTATAGTTGCTCTTGACTTGGGCTACTGTTGCAACTGTGAGAGCTCTAATCTCTTCATCAGAAGGTCTCTGCAGGTTATTCAAAAAATTGTGTGAGCCCTGAGCATATACATAACTATCTTCATTAGCCTCATCATCTGTGCTCTCCTCTGCATCATGAGAAGGATGCTCCCAGCCTATGGATATCATATTAACGTCAGCATCCTGCATATAATGTGGCTCATTGCATTCATTACAGGACATAGCATTATCATACAAAGACTGAGCAATCATGCATTGTGACTGTGAATGTGGCATCTGACAGATTATGTACCATGGAGTATCATCAGCAATATTCACAGCTTTCTTCAAAGGATTAGGACTTTCCTTGGTACGTTGAGCTCTCTGATTTGTGTTGTTATGTGGAAATACAGGTTTACCATTATGCCAATTGGTATTATATGGCATATCATGCAATGATGGCCTTTTTTCCTGTCTTTGGTAAACTTGCCTATCGGGACCTATCCCTTTTTCACTTCTAGCCAGTCTATAGCTTAAATCCTTAACAACATTTGCCAGTTTATCAATTTTATATTCAGGAGCAGATGTATTACCTTGAATATTCTGAGGTTTGTTTAGATTCTGTAGAATTCTCACATCATCCCTCTTGTTTGTCTTGCCTGATGCTTTCCTATTATTCTCAATATTTATTGCTATCTTGAAAGCATCCCTGAGAATAGCAGGACCTTTATCTCTTAACCCATATGTAGTTTTGGCATCAAAAGCATTTATATACAATATTATGCACATTGGTTCATTTGGCCTCATGTGATGTGGCAATTTGTTTAATACTTTAGTAAATCTTGCATTAAAATCTGCAACCTGCTCATTTGACCCTTTAGTGATACTAGTGAACTCATTTACAAAAAAGCTAGGGTGAGTTTTGTCACCATACTGCTCCTTAAACATCCTTTTGAAATCATCCCATGATGAAATGCTCCGATCAGGTAGATTTTTGTACCATTCTCTAGCCTCATCAACCAAAGATTACATGAATGACTTCCTAAAAACATCCTCATGCTCAACCTCAAAGTTGTCCATGACATTTTGAAAAGCTTTCAAATGATCCTCCCCTAACACAGTGTTATTTCCTAAAAATTTTGGCACTTGCAGCCTTACATGCTTGTCAATGGGGTTAGGATAACCAGGGATACCATCAAACACCAACTGTCTAAATCTATCTAGCTGCATGGGTTGTCTATCAAACTGATTAGCATTAATATTTCTGTTTATGTTCTGATTTCTTACATTGTTCAATGGTATTCTGGCATCATTTACATTCTGTCCTTGATTATTATGTTGATGTTGTACCTCATTTCTGCACTGGTTTCTCTACATATTTCTATTTTCAAGGGTAGGAATTGAATCACTCTAAGCAGTCCTTAAAGCTTGCACTTTCTGTCTCATGTCATCTTTGACTCTCATTGCTTGTAAATATTTTAATTCTACTCTTAGGCTTTTGATTTCTTCAGCTAACTGTTCTTCTTTAGGCATGGAGGTAGATGGTCTCATACCATTCTGGTCATCATCTTCATCATCCCTTGGGGATTCAACTTCTTCAAATCTTTTACCAGGGTCTAAGAAAGGGCATTCTTGGAACACCTCTGACCTCATCCTTAAATTGCAACCCTGTTGCCTCTCATATGCACCTTGGATATCAGCTTCTGCATTTGAAAAATAAGGCACATGCTGTCCTGACAGCCTAGGGTCATCCTGAATATCATCATTATTCCTAGGGGAACCCTCATGACTGACTGAGACGGTTCCTTTTCTTCTATACATCATCTTTCTTTCTACTGGTAACTCTTCAAATAAAGGATTACGTTGGGATCTTCTCCCCTGCATATAAATTTTACTTTGACCGGTTGGGAGATTACTTTGGAGTCGCCACCTATAACTAGGAACTATTTTCTTCTACAAATCAGGGTTCCATCACTTCATAGTCCCCAACAGAGTCGCCAATTTCTGTTGGTTTTCAATCCGACTGGATGATTTTTCCCAGCTATCCCTACAATGTAGCCATCAATGATCAACAGGATCTCTGTGCCAGTGGCCAACAGTATAGGAGATAGACTCTATAACATCTCCTCTTCTTCTTCAGGCTCTGCAAAACCTAGGGGGGTATTCCCTATTCAACACCCATGAGAATATGACTATGAACTGGCTAGGATGTTGACACAAAGCAGATAAATCCTCCTGTATGAAGACCAAAACTGTGGGATAAGTGCAAAGGGGCTAGCTTTGGGCTTATGTTCAGTTGTGAATAAGAGGATCCTGGTCCTAAATTACTTCTACAGTCCTAAAGGTTGTTTTGGAAGTTTGAATTTGATTTTATGTTTGGATACAAAGTTGGACCTGGTGTATAACCTCAACACAGAGCTAGATTGGTGCCTATCCAGGGCTTGGAGTCAGTAGACATACACATGTAAATGTTCAGCATAAACATATCAAGATTGGATTTCAAGGGGATTTGTGTGATATCTACCTTACAGATATCTCCCAGAATAGAGTATTAAGTTATCTCTACTCATGATATCCTTACTGCAATATATTCTCCTCAACACTTAACCTAAAAACACTTTAATCTACCCCTTGAGCAGAAGTTAAGAGATCAAGCATTCGATATAGTAAACCTATATCCTAGAACCCAAGACACCCCTTAGATATCCAGATTCAAAAGAAAAGTATATTCAATACAGGAGACAGATAACAAAACACATGCAGTATAGCATTATTCATCTAAAACAGCATGAAACCAATGAATCTATGCACAATACATAAAACTTGAGACTCATAAACTCACAAGATCTTCTGCACAGAGCAACCAAAACCAGTTATATCTTATTACAATGCTAGATGTGTCCAGTTTTCAACAACCACCAAAAGAGTAACACAGTCTGCTTAAAACAGCGAGAGAGTGTACTTTCAGCAATTAATTCATGGCCAATCCAAAATTCGCCAGATACATTCACTCTGAGGAAAATGGCCTACAAAGATTAAGTGCAGCAGGGGACAAAACATGGAGAAGCAAGAAAAGTACAAGGGACAGATGAGCTCGAGCCTTGTGCCACTGTTAGAGAATTTTCTTGCCATAAATCAGGTACATGGCTGTTCAACCGTTCACCCATGCCTCTGCAAATCACCATTGATGGCTCAACCACCCACATCTTCTCTTGGAAACAATCGCACAACTCATATGGAAATTTCCCGCTCAAAACGTGCCTGAAGACACAAAGGAAACTCATACTCCATCTTTAAAACATGGCCATCGATCCTTCCATCGCTTGAAAATTGATGGCACCAAATCCATGTTGAAAAGTCACTATCTTGCAAAAATGTGCCACGTAGGCACCCTGAAAATGCATGTTTTGCCTTGCATATCACGCCATCGGCGTGACCAAGACCATCAGGAAGACCTTCACATCTGCATGAATCAATATCCCACATTTGTCCTACAAAAACCATTCTATTACTTTAAAAACACGATCACGAGCATATTAAATGTCAAGCGTTTTGCCCCGCTCGACCCATGAGCCATCCGCTAGCGGTTACCAATCCATCTTCCTCCTCCGTCTGTGTGACCAAAACCATCGGCCCAACCAAAAACTTACCTGCCGATATCACCCGTCTCACCGACGAAGCCTCCGCACTCCCTTGTCAGCCAGACAAAGACCATCAGAGCAACCTCAAACCCTCTGGCTGACACCACATGTTACACCAATGACTACATAGCATAAATCCAACACCATCCGCCATCGGCTAGACCCTGATTATCGGTGAAACCCTCACCAGCTTGCTCGATAGTCTATGTCACCCCGATGGTCACCAACCTACCTTCATCAGTGTGACTAATACCATCGGCGAACCACAAAATTTCCTCGCTGATGACCACACACACGCTGATGACATCATCGGTCAGACCAAATGCATCGACGGAGCCTAGAATTCCCCCGCCGACCACAATACTCTCGCTGATACAGTTCCATCGGCCAGAGTACCCCTGTCGGTCCAAATCTCTACATTCCATCCGATACTCTTCATTACGTCGATGGTATTCCCATCGGCCAGACCCCAACACATCGGCAGAACCAAAAATCCCCTCGCCGATAGCAATACACACACTGATGACCACCTCCATCGGCCAGACACCATCCCATCGGTGAACCCTTCGCCGACTCACCTGATATGCAATGTTACGCCGATAGCTACTCCATCGGCCAGACCAAAAGACTCGTACTACTCCAAAAATCCTTCATCGATACGCCAAGTCACTCCGATGAAAACCCTAAGCCACATTCCGTCGGCTAGACCAGCCTCGTCAGAAAGACATCAACCTTGGCCGCCGATATACCATATCACATCGATGCCTATCCTCATCGGCCGAACACAAGGCATCGGCAAACCTTATTTACATCTGCCCGACACACAAAGTCACCCCGATGAACACTTGATGATAGAAAAACTCGATGATCCCTTGGGAAGGTACCTACATATTAAGCATTTTAGACCTAATTTCTTATGCAGGCACCAACAGAGCCTTTGTTAAAGTAGATAATTCTACAACAAAGGGAGAATTTAGAATTTATGCTAGGATTTGTATAAATATTAATTTGGTAGAAGCTATTCCAAATAAATTAGAGATAATCTTAGAAAGTGGAGGATGGAGTCAAAAGATAGAGATTGAAGGCCTTTCAACACCTTTCCTAGAGGAGAATACAGAGAAAATAGATTGAGAGGAAACAGAGACAGAGGAAGAGGGGATCAATGTGAATTTTCAAGAAATAGAGGAAGAAGGAGAAATTAAAGAATCTGCCCCTAAAGTTCAACAAAAAGCTCCAGAAAATGGATCAGCAAGAAAATAAGTTGAAGAGGTCTTTGAAGAAGAGAGGGATAAAGGTTTAAATAAAGGTTTAAAGAAAAACACTTTTGAATTAGCAATGGATTTGTTTGGCCTTTCAGATGAGAATACAAGAAATATATCTATCTTCAGGCAAGGTGAAAAAGAATTTCTTCAAGAAGAGATAAGGGAGAATAAAGATCCAGAAGAACAATTGGAGCATTTCGATAGCATAATTTGTAATAATGATAAGGCAAATATTGAATCGTCAGAGGTACAAGAAGAAAAGGAGCAGGTTTTGTGTTCACAAGAGAAAGAAACCTTGTGTTTGGAGTAGTTAGGTTTAAGTCAGATAGAAAGTAAGATGGACAAGCCAGATGTTGGAAATTCTAAAAGAAAGGGGAGAAAGTCCAACAAAGAAAAATTCCAAAATGAAGGAGATGCAAAGGGACAAATGAAAATAAATATGATGCTGAGATCTAGGAAGGGAGTTCCCCTTCCCAATGATCAATGAGGATACAATCCTGGAATGTTAGGGTCCTAAATGCCACTAACAAAAAGTGCTTGGTTAAGTGCCAGATGGATATATCAAAAGATGATATTTTCATGTTTCAAGAAACAAAAATGGAAGGAGAAGCAAATATAATGAAAGGGAAGCTAAAATGTTATAATGGTGTCTTTGAACTCTTAGATGGAGCCTTGGGAGGGATTGCTACTTTCTAGCATCCAAAGAATGTTGTAGTAGATCTATTAAGCAACTCAAAGCAATGGATGGTTAGTAAAGTCTCATGTTTTAATTTTAGATGTCAATTTATTTTGATGAATGTTTATGGTCCAACTTTAGTAACTATGAAGAAGATAGTGTGGTCAGAATTGGAAAATGTGTTAGATTCTTTTCCAGATAGTCTAGTGATCATAGGGGGAGACTTTAATGTTATTTTGGTTGATGATGATAAATTGGGTGGGGTTAAATTTAGAAAAGTTGGTCTAAAATAGACTTTGTAGATTTTGTAAGCAAGACAAGCTTGTTAGAAATTCCTATGAAGAACAAGAAATTCACATGGACTAATTGGCAATTGGGTTTCAGCAATATATTAGAGAAGCTAGATAGACTTCTATGGAGAGGAGATTGGGGAAAGTTTCAGAATACATGTGTACATGTAGCTTGATTCCATAATTTGGTTCAGATCACTTCCCAATCCAATTAGATATATTGGAGGAACATAAACTAGAGAGAAGTCCATTTAAATTTAAAAATATGTGGTTTAGAGATACACATTTCCTTTCTAAAATAGAAGAATGGTGGAAAGAAAAAGATCAAAAAGGTTCTAAGATGTTTTCCTTGTATTGTAAATTAAGGTATGTTAAGAAAAAATTGAAGATTTGGAATAAAGAGATTTTTGAAGACATTTTTGAAGAAAAAAAAGATTTGAAAAAGATTTGGAATTTTTGAATGAGGAAGTCTTTGCATTACGTATGGATGAAAATATATTTATAAAAGAAAAAGAGCTATTTAGCACATATTCAGAGATTCTTTCAAGGGAAGAAATTTTTTGGAGACAAAAGTCCAGTGAAGTTTAGCTCCAGGAAGGAGATAAAAATTCAAAATTTTTCCATAATTCTGTCGAAGTCAATCGGATAAGGAACATAATTTCATGCATCAAAAAGGTGGATGGCTCAATAGTAGATAGATATCATTTAATTAAGGAGGAAGCAGTTATTTTTTTCAAAGATCCGTTGAATAATTGGGAGGGATCGGATCTCACTCATCAAACCCAAATGCTAAAAAGTATTCCTAAATTGGTGAAAGAAGAGCAGAACATAATGTTAATTAAAGAATTTTTAGAGGAAGAAATTAAAACCGCAACAATGCAATTACATCCAAATAAAGCTCTAGGTCCTGCAAGTTCTTTTCAAAAATGCTGGCAGATTATTGGAAAAGATGTCTATGAAGCAACTGAAGAATCTAGAAAGAAAGGAAAATTAGTAAAATAACTTAATAATACTTTTATAGTCTTAATTCCAAAGAAAGATCCAGCTCTTTCCTTTGAGGACTATAGACCTATTTCGCTTTGTAACACAATTTACAAAATAATTTCAAAAGCGGTAGCAAATAGGCTGAAAATCATTCTTCCGATGATCATAGCCGAGGAACAGAGTGGCTTTGTTCTAGGGAGATCAATTTTGGATGGAGCAATTGTTGCCCAAGAAGTTATACATATAGTTAGATTGACAAAAAAAGTAGTATGTTGATCAAATTAGATATTAAAAAAGCTTATGACAGAGTTGACTGGCGCTTTTTGATAGAAGTGTTAGAGGCATTTGGTTTCAATTCATTTTGGATTAACTAGATTTTTAGTTTCATTTCTAGTTCGAGATTTTTGGTGATAATCAATGGTAGTACTAATGGTTTATTTGAAGCTTCTAGGGGTTTAAGGCAGGGTGACCCAATTTCTCCATTCCTATTTATAATTATGGTTGACACGTTGGGGAGATCTATCAATATGGAGGCATCTATAGGAAAGTGGGAAGGCATTTTAGTAACCAGGAATGTTCCTATGGTAACTCATCAATAATTTGTCGATGGCACAATGTTATTTGGCATAGACAAGAGAAGGGAAGTGATAGTAATAAAGAAGATTTTGGAATTATATGCTAGTGCTTTGGGTTAGGAGATCAATGCCAATAAATCTGAAATTTACTTCTTTGCAGAGCCTAAAAAATAGAGTGAAATTCTCAAAATCATGGATTTCAAAAAAGAAACCCTTCCAAGTAAGTATTTAGGATTTCCTCTTTTTCAAGGGTGTTGTAAATACAAATTATGGGATCCTTTGATAGACAAGTGTTCTGCAAAATGTCTTCGTGGAAGGGGAGGTGGTTGTCTTGGTCCAGAAGAATTGTGATGTTAGAAGCAGTTATCTTAGCAATACCAATCTATTTTATGCCTTTATTAAAACTTCTGGTTAGGGTTAATAATAAGATGAATCAGATTATGCGGAAGTTTTATTGGCAAGGTTCTTTAGAAGGGAAAAAATCTCGTTAATAGCATGGGATACAATTTGTAAGACCAAAAAAGAAGGGGGAGTTGGTCTTAGGGATTAGTTAGCTCAAAATAAAGCTTTAGGGGCAAAGTTAATTTGGAATATCTATACAAAATCAAAGTTGAAATTGGTTAAGATCTTGCAAAACAAATATCTAGATAAAGAAGAAAGTGAAAGGATTTTAACTATCCAAAATTTGACAAAAGGATTCAGGTTGTGGAATTTTATGTTAAATTGTAGACTAATTAAAACATAACATATAACATGGGAAGTTAGAAATGGAAGGAAAGCTCTTTTTTGTGAAGACTCATGGGGAGGTCTTCCCATTATAGAAAAGTTGGGGAATTTCAAATCAATAAACCAAATTCTAACAATAAGATGGGGAACACATTTGGCAGATTATCTTTTATTTAAAGAGATCGACAAGATTCCAGTATGGGAATGGAAAAAAGTGGAATTGTCAGATATTCTAGAGATCAAAGTTCATGGCTTGGAAAATATTCTTGCAACTAGGAAGATAGGGTTATCCAAAGGTGAAGACTGTATCAGATGAAACTGTTCAGCAACATGAGATTATTTAGCTAAGGTGGGCTACATGGTGGCAGTAGACTTGTCAGGTCAAATAGAAATCCTAATTGATCTTTGTTGGAATAAATTATGTCTTCCTAAGACAGGGGGTTTCTCTTGGGTGACTTTACAAAAGAAAATTTTGACAACAAAAAAATTCAAAAAATTGGGTTTTGAAGGTCCTTTTAGGTGTTCTTTATGTAAAGAATCAGAATAAACAATAGATCGTATGTTTTTAGAATGTAAGTTTGCTCAAGAATGTTGGGTCTGGTTATGTGCAAGGTTGGAATGGATAGGTAACCTACCTAAAGATATTTTTAGCTTGTTCAAAGCTTGCTCGAGGTTAAAGAGGAAAGACAGATTTTATAGTTTTGGGATCATTAGCCCTCCTATTGGTGTGTGGGAAATTTGGAAAGAGCCTAATAGAAGAATTTTTCACGAGAAAGAAATGGCAATGTCTTCATTTGAAAACAAATTGGAAGTTACAATAGTGGAAGTTGTAAAAAATAGGGATGGTTCCTTTTCAAAAGGGAAAATTTTTTCATCTTGAGATAGTCTAATGAGAAAGAATTGGAAAGGACTTAAAACTCCCCCTGTTAATGGGGGTGAGGGAGATAAGTCTCTTTTATTAAGGAAGGAGGCAAAATGGATTTCTCCAGATATGGGGTGGTATAAATTGAACTTTGACGGGGCCTCGAAAGGTAACCCGGGTCTTTCAGGGGTTGGGAGTATTGTTAAGAATTGGGATGCAAAAGTTATTGGTAAAGTTTCAAAGAGACTTCCCATTGTAACACATAATATGGCAGAATTCAAAGCTTTATTAATCGGCCTCCAGGTTTGCAAGAATTTAGGTACTCGAAAGTTGGCCATTGAAGTAGATTCCTCAATAGTTATTAATTCAGTTAGAACAAAATCAATTCATTGTTGGAAATTTAAGGTTGTTTTGAATCAAATATTGGAATATCTTGATTATTTTGAAGAATACACTCTAAATCATATATTTAGAGAAGCAAATGGTGAGGCGGATTGTTTAGCTAACTCCACGGTTAATAGGAGTAAAGAGCTAGTGGTAGAATCTTGCGACGAAATATTACTCGGATGCTAATACAGTGTAATGATTAGTTTTTAGTTCGAGGAGATGTTTTGCCAACTAAGAAATACAAGCTCGATGTCATAGATATGATGAAGCATTTTTATTAGTACTAGTTGCTAGGCCAAGACGTTAAGCGGAGAAGCATGTAAATTAATTGGAGTTCATATTCAATATCTGTATTTTAATCTTGGATAATTTTTCACAGAGCAATGTATACTCCTATCAGTCTTACCTTCCCTCAGCGCCAAATGGATTTTCTCGGTTTGGTGTTAGAAAAGAGGATGCAGACGGTCTTTAAAACAAAGAATGGCCTTTTGCTGCTAGCGTTTCAATGGATTCTTGGTGACAAGTTCATGGTGGCAAATCCCAGGTGTAGAGTTAACACAGATGTTTTTTCTATGTTTGTTGCTTCTCTGTTAGAATTTGGGGAATTGAAGGAAGATATAAAGTCAATTGCAAAAGCTTTTATCAAGAAGAGTTTTTTAGGAGGTTTGGAGGAGGTGCTGGCTATTGTCAGGTATGGAAACGATATTTTGTTACCAGAAGTTTTCTCCAGGGTGATTCAAGATGGTGAAATAGTGGAATGGGTGCCATTTGTGATTTCAAAGAGGAAAGGGAGTTACTTTTCCAGGCATTACAAGGTGGAGAAAGCCGTTGGGTTCTTGAAATAAATTCTGGGTTTACAGGTTCGAGATGCAGGGGAGTGGTTTCAAACTGTTCCGGATAATGCTGAGGCTGCCGAGGGGGAATGGAAAATACATCAAGATAGTTTTGTAGGAGCCTTTGTTTTTTTATTTAAATAGATGATATAAATGTGATATGTGGATTGTCGAAAGCTATTTAGGTTGCAGGGTATAAGTTTGTGTAGTTGGGTTAATATGTTAAGGTTGCAGAAAACCTGGTTTTTGTTATTCTCCTTTGATGGAGCAGTTGTAAGACTCTATTAAAACTTTGTTGAAGTTTTGATTATTCAATATAAGGAAGCATCCCCAAGGATGTCTATATTTAGCAAAAAATTATTATTATTAAATAATTATCATTATAATAATATAAATTTTAAATAATGCTTCAGGACTATACAATATTTAATTTAATAGATAATATAAACACACAAATATATAGATATATAAAATACTACTATTAACCTACCTACATAGTATGGGCTTCTTATAATATAAAATAAAGAGTGATTATCAAGGAGGGAAATAAAAACAAACGGCTTAAAGCCACTGAAAACATATCATGTGGGCAGTGTATATGCGCCCCAAGCTCTATATTTTGTGCTCTAAGTCTTGGAATGAATTTGCATCCTACATGTTTGGAACACAAACACTTCTGGAACATTATATACATTTTTTAATTCAGGGCATGATAGAAGGTAAATGACTAGGA
Organism: Cunninghamia lanceolata; assembly: GCA_027924645.1. Lineage (NCBI taxonomy): Eukaryota > Viridiplantae > Streptophyta > Pinopsida > Cupressales > Cupressaceae > Cunninghamia > Cunninghamia lanceolata. The sequence continues at coordinate 1,416,731 of BSBN01001318.1, read as the reverse complement.
TAAATATGAAATTACAGAAGTTTGGTGGTTGTGGGCATGGAGAGGGTAGATGTTGAATGTTGTCTAGAAATCATCAATACAAAGGAAAGACCAGATTAGAAGAAGGGTGTTTAGAAGATTTTAGGGGGATTTTTTTTGGTAATGGTAGCAAAAGTTTGAAGAAGCAGCAAAACATAGTGTGTTAGGCTGCCACTCTTGTTTAGCACTATCCAACAAAGTCTATTAGGTTTTTTAAGAAATAATTTTTGGCATGTAAATCAACTTATTGTGATTTCTGCCTTTGTATTGTTTGTGAGATTTTGTTAGCATTTGTATTGGACTAGTCTGGCTGATTGGAGTCCATTGATTTATCTTTTTGTTACCTTATTATTAGTTTATACAGAAGTTCTTTTTGTCATGATTTTATATTTTCTATTTCATAACTATATTTTAATAAGTCTCAAATGTATTTTTCAACACTTTATGTTTAGATAATTTGTTAAACTTGGACTGTAATAACTATGATTATATTTTTTATTTCAGCCATAGTAGAGAAACAACCCAAAAATTTTACAACTAAAAATACTTAGACTAAATAAATCATTGCTGGTTGATAAATTAATCATAGACTAAATAAATCATTGCTGGTTGATAAATTAATCATCATTCTATGAGGCTTGAATTGGTTGCCTAGGGATTAAGTGTATGTGATGCTTTGATATTGGTCTTTCTAATATATATAAAGTAAAGAAAGTGAATAGGTTAATGTGTGAATACCATTGTCTTATTGACCTATTTTATATTGGAAATGGAAATAAGGAATAGGCTCTATTGGTCCTTAGAGAACATTGACTAAAAGTTATAACAGATCATTACTTATTTTGATACACATGAGATATCTTTCAAAACAACATGGAAGGGATTGCAATAATGTACTGGTCGTTTTTTGAAGGCTGAAAATGTATGGGGGATGTGATTAACTAAGACAAAGGTTATGGGGTTTCTATTTACCTCTGTTCATCTAAAACTACAATTAATAAACTGAAATTATTTTTAATTTTACCTCAATTAAATAACCCATTATTTAATGTAATGGAGGGGTTGTACAATAGATTTTTGCAGGAAGAGGTAGTCTGATAATAAAACCAAAGGTAATTAAATTTAAAGATATATGTGAATAAAACTAATATTAGAATTATTAAGTGGTTAAGTTGGAGTTATTAAATAATATGCATGATGAGTATTAAAATCTATGAGCTGTATCATTAAAGTTAAACATCCCAACAAATCATAAGAAAAATTAAGAGCATTAATATTTTGTTAAAAGGGAAATGGAGCTATTATTGTTAAAGTGAAGAGGAAATTAGTAGAAAGAGAGGTCTTCATTTTCTAGAAGTCTATTTTTCTCTAAAAAAATAGAAAAGATCTGATGATGTGTCTTTTTGGTTCAAATTGGTGTGAGAGAAAAGCCTCATTTTGTTGCTAAAGTTAAAGCTTTTGGTAGAAAGAGAGGTCTTCATTTTCTAGAGTCTATTTTTCTCTAAAAAAAATAGAAAAGATCTGATGATGTGTCTTTTTGATTCAAATTGGTGTGAGAGAAAAGCCTCATTTTTAAAGTTTTTTGCTTTAACTTTGGTCTTCATTTTCTAGGACCTTCCATTTGCTGAAGTGCTCTACCAATTGAACTAGTGAACCCTTGTGTCCAATCCATTGTTGCCCGGGTGTGGCTTATTTTCAACACTCCTCCTTAAGCCACACTACAAGCGCTTAGGGCTAAGACTCGAACCTGGGACCTTCTATCTGCTGTTGGAGTGCTGTAACAACTGAGCTACTAGCCCCTTGTGACTAATCCATTGTAGGTCCAGGTGTGGCTTATTTCCTACACGTATTCGAAGGTTGAAAAGAGAAAAGTTTGCTACTGCAAATAGGAAAAACTGAATAATTTTATTCAACAAAACTCCTGAATTCTATTCAAAACCACACAAATAAATAAAGGTTCCAAGACAAGTACAAATCCATTGCAGACAACCATAAGACAACTGACTACAAAACTGAAACAAACTAACAAAACTAAATGCTAATGAATGGTGGAGAAATTAGTTTCCTCCAACATTTTTCTGGTCACTGTAGTCTAGTCCTCTGAAATACCTGGAGTAAACGTGGGCTCTTGTTTTGACACTGCTACATTTTTTGTTATATTATTGTTTCCTTTTTGCACACCTGCCATAATTTCTTTATCACTCCCAAGAGCATCTTGTGATAGCTACGATGCATTGCCCGACATTAGTTATATTATTGGTTCCACCTTTTGTGAGGGAGAACTTGGCTCCTGGTTAACCAAAGAGGATTTTAACAAAGGCTCTTGTGAATTCTCGACGTGCTTAGTAGAGGCCAACACTCTGGTACTAATATCAGGTGAGGACTCTAAATCCTGCAGGAGAGCATCAATAGTATAATATTGTGGAAGAGTGCCTTTCCACCATGAAACCTGACAATAAAAATTATGCTTGGGCTTGGGGCAATCAATAGCCCTGTCTTGTATCATAACATCTTTAGCAGCGGAAGGGAAATCTTTCATAATCCAATGGTTGAGACCAATTGTGACCAGCAACCTTGAAGGCAATTTCAGCAGGAAGATCTCTCGAAATGTCAAAATCAACAAGAATGCGGGCAAAAGTTGTATGAGAGAATTCAAAGGTATCTGTATCTATCGCCAGTAAGTTGCCTAGTGAATTGCGGATGACTTCAAAATAAGAGAAACCATAATTGAAGTGGAAGATTTGGGAGGCGAATCCAGACAAGCAAAACCCTGAACGATTCAGTGAAAGGATTGAAAGTAGGATGCCACGATTTGAGCATGAGCAAGTGCTAGCCCTAGATCTAAAGCTTAGCATAGATGATAGCATCTTGATCCTTCACACAATTGAAAGCCCCACAAAAAAATCCACAAGCACAGGGATAAATTTCAAGATTACCTTCCATCTAAGCTGCCATGTTTAAAAAATCTATCTCCACAAATTTGGGAGCTGATGCAGTCCATAATCAAGACGTTGTTGGTTCAAGCAGCCACCCAAAGAGGATAAAAAAATTTTAATAACAAAAGAACAGAGCTGAAGAAAGATACTATTCAGATTATAAAAAAATTGCAGTTTACTATTAAATTTGCTGATGCACACAATCAATCAGTTGTTAACTCAGACTGTTCAAAACCTCACCACATACAACAGACCGCTTTACCAAAACTCACGCTTCTTTTCAATCAGACATTACAACATATTTGAATCTTCAGAACTTTGTATCTAAACTCAACCAAAATGACTGCAACCTACAGATTTCGCGCCAGTTATGACTCAAATGATGATTTAGCATCCTACAGACACTGCTTTACCACAATTTCTACCAAAAATAATTCAAAAAACTCCCTACAGATCAAACGGAACCTCTAACCAAAAGATCTCCTCCTAAAAAGAAAATCCCGAAAACAAAAACTTGAAGCTTAAAACAGTCGCAGCTTCTTATTGCCTTTTCACACTTCGACTATATAAAAAACTTCTACCCCTCCCTTTTTCCGTATTTTTTCCACGCCTCTTTTTTTTTTTTTGTATTTTTCCAGAATGATCCCGAATCTCCAGTTTTGCCAAGAGAATGATAAACGTAAGACTGGGCCGCCACACCATAAATCTCCACCACGCATATGCCATATGCCAAAATAAGGCAGCTATGGCTTAAATTTGATGGTTGTATAGTTGTATTTAGGCATTTTTGTGTAAAATACAATTTGACTTTTAAAAAATTGTATCACATGAAAGGAGAGAATTTTGTTGGATATGAAACCCAATGGTCACCTCTTGTCCCCTCTCGGTGACTCTTCACTGTCTTGGCTCTTTGTATCTTATCTATATTGTATTCTATATAAGCATATGTACATGCTGCTGTAAAGACATATTTGAGAACACATAATAATAGAGTTTTCTTCTGCTTTGTGGATGTAGCCATACATATAGTGAACCGCGTTAAACTGAGTTGTGTTGTGTGATTGTTTACTGTTTTACTATTCTTTTACTTTCACTGTTCCATTATTCTAACAATTGGTATCAGAGCCAATGGTGGAAAAGTTGTTTTGGAAATTGTGAAGAATTTATAGGAAAATGGATGTAGCAGCTTTGGATGATTGGGCTCTAGCTCTCATGTCTTGGTCGTGTGGCTCTGGAGTGAGTTTTGATGAAGTGGGAGCTGCGGACAGTGACTTGGAGCTAGATGAAATTGTGCCTATGGAAATAGATGAATCTCCTCTCTATTTGGTTGCTAGTCTTGCCACTGATGTTATTATGGGTGATGTTGATCCTAATTCCCCGAGCACTACCCAGGCGAGGTATGTGTGGAAAAAGCCTCCGCAAGATTTGGGAGGCGAGGATTTTGACATGCTAGAAGAATCGGAGAGCCTACAGAGGCTGAACGAAATAGAGGATTCAGCAACAATGGATGTTGCTAAAACAAAACACCGTGTACATTGGTGGGATGGCTGGAAAAATAAGGAGGATTCGGCTGAAGAGCATAAGGATGCTAGATTAGGAATTGAATCTGCACCAAAAGAATTTTTAGAAGATCTCAAAATTGAGCTTAGAGCACTTCTCAAACACACGGGTGATGCACAACACAGGAAAGCCATCATGGAGGAGTTGTGGAAGAGGGCAGAGGCAGATAAGAGTGGTAAGTCTGTAAAGGACCTAGTATTGCTCATCTATGAAATGGTTTCTCTCACTTTTGCCTTTCGCCTCGATGATCCAAATACCTTTGCTTCCACTATTCATAAGATGTTGAAGCTGGGTCTAGACATTTATGAGGAAAAAGATGTGCAGGTGGAGATCCCGGTTCGAACCCCGAATGAGGAGGTCGGTGAAGATGTTGTCACGATGGAGGCCGAAGAAGAAAATGAAAATATGCTGGAGTTGGAGGAGGTGAAAGGGATTTTAATGGCTCAAGGAAGAAAGTGAAAGCACAGTGGTGATGAGACTATTGAGAAAAAGAAAAAGAAGAAGGTGAAGGAGGTCTCACATGAGTGGTCTCTGGTTAACAAGCATAAACCCATCTGGATGCGGAAGCTAGAAGACATAACCAAGGATGAGTATTCAGCCTTTTACAAGTTACTCACCAATGACTTTAATTTCAGGATCAAGGCTTGGTCTTCCGTCGGTTACTACTTGCAAAAGGTTGTTCCCAAATTACTTGATACTGGTGTGATCCAGATATCTCCATTAGCAAATCGATTGGCATTAAAGAGGTCCCATCCAATATATAGCATCTTCGATGTTTAGCTACTTATGTTTGGAATAATCTTCTATATATGTATGCAAAATGTGGGGTGTTGGATGATGCGTGCCAAGTGCTTGAAAAATTGTTTGAACAGGATTTAGTGTCCTGGAATGGGGTTATTGCTGCCTGTGTTAGAAATGGGCACTATGAGGACGCCTTATGTTTCTATGTACAAATGCAAGAGCTCAGTGTAAAACCCAATTAGTACACTTTGGGAAGTGTTCTCAAGGCATGCGCTACTATTGGGAACTTGGATCAAGGAGTAGAGATTCACAATCATATTGCTCAAAGTGGACCTAAGTTGGATGTGTTTGTCGAAAGTACGCTTATTGATTTCTATGCCCAGAAAATTTTGATGGAGCTCTTAAATCAGATGGATACATTTGATAGAATTCAAAAATCCATGGAGGTTGTTAAATCCGATGTGTTTTGGAGAAGATTAATCCGATGTGTTCTTGAATAGAATTTGGCGAAGCTGAAATCTTCGTTTTGGGCTGATATCAAGATATAACATTGGGCCTATATGGGCCTAAAGTAGGGGAATAGCTCTGAAAGTTTGCAGCACTCGTTGGGTTTCAAGTGGGAGATTGTTGGATATGAAACCCAACGGTCACCTCTTGTCCTCTCTCAGTGACTCTTCATTGTCTTGGCTCTTTGTATCTTATCTATGTTGTATTCTATATAAGCATATGTACATGCTGCTGTAAAGACATATCTGAGAACACATAATAATAGAGTTTTCTTCTACTTTGTGGACATAGCCATACATATGGTGAACCACGTTAAACTAAGTTGTGTTGTGTGATTGTTTACTATTCTACTATTCTTTTACTTTCACTGTTCCATTATTCTAACAATTTTGGATAGATTGTCAAATTTTATATAGGATTATGATGATATATATATTTGGTTTATATATAAATTTTCTCATATTAAGATGTGTCATAGTATTTTAAGGACACCTTTAAATAGATAATCACCATACAGGTAAGGTTGACTGTCAAATTTAGGCCCTACTGCTTGCACCAGGAAAATGAATGTATTCAAGAAAGGCCTGAGCAGTGCAGAATTGAAATAACAGTGAATTAACAATAAAAATCACAAAACAGACAACACAGATGGAAAACCTCTTAATGTACCAGAAAAAACTGGCAATTTTATTCTCACAAGAAAATTCACAGTTACAAAATTTTTTCTGATGCCTTGGCATTCAAGCTTGACTAACTTAAATAACCACGAAAATACATGCAAAATACAAATCAAATCTAAAGATAGATTTTCATGCATAAAATCGCGAGTGGCACTTGGTCATACAATTTTTTGTGGCATATGACCAAAAAATTTGAGACTAGGCGTGACAGGGGGCTACACTCAACCTTTTGCGACTATCCAAGACTGTCCAACAACCTTCACTCGTCACTGCTAGAATAAGTAAAACTCACTTCACATTTCAACATCAAACTGTCCACCCAACATCAAAGAAAATACATCCTGAAAGTCACTTTCACTGATGCTCCTGCATCAAGAACCCAGGCCAAAAGCGATTAAATTGGCCAATTAATCCATTAGCAGTGAAAAACCTTTCTCATTCAGTCACTTCATTTTTCACATCCTCTATGAACCCTAGGATACGGGTCTTTTTGGCCCATCTGAGAGGCTTAACCTTCGTGTATTCTTGTGTGCTCCATTGCATAACCGGATCAACAAACTGTGTAGAGACCGAATCTACCTTAGCATCATTAACGGTTTTAAAATTTGGAAGGTTACTTTCAAATCTAGATTTGGGATGCGAATCCTGAACTGAAAAAAATGTCACATCTTTATGGACTACATTGACTACAATGTCCTTATAAAAAGGCCCTTGTTTCGAAGTTTCCACGCCTTTGTTCAATTCCCACCGCATCCCTATAACACCATCATTGTCTGCTTTAGGTTTACCTGTGTCCTCCATAGCAAAATAGGGAATTTTGATCTGATTTGAAGCAATCCATTACCTAGTGGATTTCCATCATCCAAACATAAGAATCTGTTTGTGGAGGCTATTCTTAAATATCATCCATTTCAACAGTCAAAGATTAATTCAAGTGGTGTAAAATTGAAGATGCCCTAGTTTCAAGAGGTTTCAAAGATTTTGGAGCCGCCATTTTTTTGTCCCTAATATAAATCTTAGAAGTATTAGATTTTTTGGTTAAAGGGAATTAAGAATGTTAAAATTATAGATTAAGGAAATTAGGAGTGGCTAGGATTAAGTTTTGCATAATATGGGATGAGAGTAGAGTTTAACTTTAAATCTATCAACTCATTTGCTCAAAGGGCTCTATGGCCTTCTCAAAAAAACCATTTTGTACATATCCAACTATCATGGTATTCCATGAGATGACATCTGGTCAAGGCATTTGTTTAAATGAACACTTTTGAAAATGTCCATCCTTTCTTCCTGGTTTGGAGTTTGTGTTGATTATTGCTTGATAAAAACATACAACCTTTTGGACCTTGTTTAAGGCTATGTTAAATAGCGCCAAACAAGATTGTTTGGAGCCTAGCGACCCCATGTTAGGTTCTACTGAGTATTTAGGATAAAAATTTTGGAGTCTAGCAGCCTTGTTGGAGGTCTATGCTAAAATACTTAACATTTGTTTGACATAATGATCGCATTACAAAGTACTGGCCATATGTTTGATGAAACATTTGTATGGAAGCCAACATAATGGAAAAAGTCTAAAATAAAACAAGTTTTGAGTAATCTTATGACTACTGGGAGTGCTAGTTATGTGACAATCCCAAATTTATATTTGTGCATTGCTAGTTTATAATTGTCCATTGTTGGTTTGCATTAGGTTGAGTGACAATAGATCTCTTGGGATGTTGCACTTGCAAGCATCCATTAAGTAATATTGTGTAGTGATGTTTTTCGGTTATAATCCATGATGCTATTCTTGATGTATGCACACCTCGAATGCTCTCAAGAGTCCTGAGGTTGACTTGATTTCCAAATATTTATGATTCCTAAAACCTCAAGGCTAGTTGGTAACTTGTTTTATTATTGTGACTTTTTATTACAAAATGTAGTTAGGTAATCACTCAATGAGTGCTTGTTTCACTACATGATGATTTAATTGTATGCTTATGTATGTTCAGGACTCTATGTTCTAGTTGTTAAACCAATCTAGGTGGTTGATATAATAACCACTAGTCTTGGGTGGAGTAAAACCATAAGACATCTTGATATGTTTATCTAGCTATAAGAGACCTCCACATGCCAAAATTGAGTCTAATACATGAGCTAACTAGTATGGCAACACACACAGGGTTCAGATAAGGGCACTATGAAGGCATAAGTAGAGGGTTACAACATTCTCTAAAACATAGGTTGTCCTCTCAAGGTGATCACTAAAGCAATAACATTTATGATGCACTCACATATAAGCTTATCACTACTCCAATGTGATAGAACTCAAGGAGCATGCTCTACAAATAGGAGTGATCAACTCCATCATAGGGTTATCAGTTTTCACTAGTAGTATGAAGGTGATAGATGTTAGGAGCCACCCACTTGGGATGGATGACTTTCACCAGTGGCATGCAGGCGATAAAAGCTAGGATCCATACACTCAATAGTTTTAGTGGGCTATGGGAGAAACTTATCAACATATGTATTAGTCTAGTCAAGAGCACTAGGTTGATCCAATGTTTGTGTAAGGTGGACATTTTATGCCCTTGTTGGCAATGACCACAAGTAGTATGGGATGCTTCTTCGGTTATTACAGTTGGTCATGACATAGGTGTAGTATAGGATGCACTAGGAGTTTTTTCCTTGTCATCACATTTTCATGGACTTAAATTTTAAGTGAACTAGGAAATGTGTAGTTGGTTAAGGCAATAGGGCCACATCTACCTCTTGTTGCAAGTTAGTCTATATATGTGCACTAGACTTGTAAGATGAGAATAACATAGTGAACCTATATGTTACTAAGTCTAAATTGACCCTGGTACATTGGGATAGTGGCATTAGGAACCTCATCCTCAATAGGTCACTAGAGTCCCCTTAGAAGGAGTGCATATGGACTTCTTATTTACACAATTGGGGTTATCTTGCACCTTGACACTTGAACCAAGAACCTAGTACACTTAAAGCAAGTCCCTCAATGGCTTCAAAATCCATAAAGAAGAAAGATCAAGATACAAAGATCAAGCCCAAGATGTTGGTAGTTAGGGACTTTCCCTTTGAATGTGGGTTCAAATGCACTCACTTTGTCTAAGGAAGTAATTGAGGCATTCTAGCATGTTCATTTGAACACTATTGTATATGGGTAAACCTCTGAGGATGAAGAACCCAAAGAGCAAGACCTTCCTGATATGTAGAAAAAAATTATCTAACTTTGATGATATGAGTATTAAATAATTATCATCATATCCATGTCTTTGACACCTCTTAATAGAAGCATGATAGTTGATTATGACATACTATGGGAAATCCTTGAATTATGTTTCCAATGAGATGAATACTAAGCACTTTATGATTGATGATGATAAGTCAAACCAATATTGCTAATTAGGTTTAATTTTATCTAATTTTATAGTAAGATATTTGCTAAATGAATTGCTAATTTGAGCATAGTTTATCATTCATAGAGATAGACATTAAGAACAATGAAGAGAACATCTAAGAGAGTAGTAAGTCCTAGTTTGGTTGAAATCCTTCATGCTAGCAAGAATGCACCACCCCATCACCCATGATACTTGAGAAATAACAAGAAGCAAAAATGAATGCTCTTTAAGCGAAGATTGCCTCCCAAGAACAACAAATTGAGGAGTTGTTGAGGCATAAGGAACATGAGATGAATTATAATATTAGTCCAGAAATAGAGGAACATGCTATCAACATTGATGAGATCTTTGATCCTAATTATGAGAATAGTTCCAAAATACCTAATCATAGTCCTTCACCTAAGGATCAATGATAGGAGGTGAGAAAAGATCCATTGAACCAAGAATTAAAAATGCAAGATTCCAAGTATGATGGGACATGATGAGACATAGTTAAAGCACAATTGATAGGGATGAACAAGTAATTTGGATTGTTGGAGTTGAACTCTAATACAAAGGCCTAGATCACTATATAGTAGCTCGAAGGGAAACATCGCTATGGTGGGGCCACTTACTAGAAATAAAGAAGTATGACTTGACTAAGTTTACTTGGGATAAGTTTGTGAAGTGATTCCACAAGGAGTAACTTTTGACTTAACATCATGATAAAAAAATGAAATAAATTCACTTAGTGCAGTGGGGAGGTATGATGGTAGTTGAGTATAAGGCCAAATTCATGAGTCTACTTTGTCATCTTCACTAGATGGTGGAGGAGGACCGTATGAACAAGTATATTTTGGGTTTGAACAAGAGAATTATGTATGCGACCAAGGTTACTTGGCCTATGAAATTGGGTTAGGCAATGGAGGTAGCCACTGTCATCGAAGAAAAGTGGAAGAACAATTAGGAAAGGAGACATAAACACTTTAACTCTACCCGCTTGAACAAAAGAAGAAGGAACTCAAGAAAGTCATGCACGTAAAAAAGGTACTTGGGAAATTTATAAGGATTCAAAACTTCGAAAGGAACGATGAGTTAGCAAGACCAAGGAATAATGAAGAAAAATGGTATAGAAAATCAAAATAGGTGGCATACAAATTATCCTAAGAACAAAGAAACAAAAAGGCTAGGACCAATGATAGTATATTAGATATGTGGGGGTGATTATTATAGAAATGAGTGTCCAAAGGATTTAAATAAAACCACCAAGCCACCAACCATAATATATGTAGCCATGGATAGGAGTGAAGTGAACAATTAAGAGCCTTCACTCATAAAATTTTGAGGTACACTCCACAGACAACCTGTTTTCATTTTAGAAAGTTTAGGAGTAACTAACAATTTGTTTCACCAATGTGTTAACTAGATGCAATGTTAAGTTTAAAAATATAAGTCAAGAAGAGATGGAGGTAGAGTTTGAGTCTGGTAAGACTCAAAGGATAGATTTTAGATTAAAATAAGTGGTTCAACTAACCTAGGTATTACAAAAAACCTAAGTAAACCAATTGGTCAATAAATTAAGGTCTTATGACATGATTCTAAAGATGGATTAGTTTAGGAAACATCAAGTTAAACTTGAATCCACATAAAGGACAAGAAGCATGATATCTAGCCCTCTATATTGTAGGATTCACACCACTTTTTGTAGGTTTATGACATGTTTTCCATCCCTAAACATGAATCCACATTTTCATTATGAACAAGCGTTTTCATTCATGTAGTGGTGTATCCATGCCTAACCTCTAAAATTGCATTTTCATCACACTTGATAATCTTTTCTCTCAATTTTTTGATAGTTGATGAGTTTGTAGGTTGTTATGTGGTCTATTTGACAACCTGACTAGTGTTTTTTGTAGATTTAACCTTGTTTTCTTACACATGTGTTAATCAAATTTTCTGGCCATAACACACTTCAACATGTCTGTCGTGAATAGGTGTTCCTATTCATGAACAAACATCTCCTTCCTTGACTGGTCAAACACTAAAATCATCATTTTTACAACTGTTACTCTTAGTTTTTTGACAATTGATGACTTTGCAGTGGGTCATGATGTCCATATTGTTATTTAATTTATGTTTTCTATGCAAGAAAGCCTTTTAAATCTATTTTTCATCTAACCCTATCCATTTCCTATGTAGGTATCATAGTTTGGCATACTTGTCCCGAACAAGCGTATATGTTCTTTGACTCAATGCATTTGTGGTAAGTGGATGTATGTTGTAAATTTATGTGTTTTAGTGCTTGTAGCTCTATTTCAACATTTTTGTAAAATTTAATCATTTTTATTTACACTTAAGTGTTTTTATTTCTATAGCAAAGTCCATTGATTTCCTTGGGATTTGTGCTTGGATAATCCTTGGTCTAATCTTTCTAGTTGTGTTTTATCACTAATCATCTATTTTTTAGCCTATTATTTATCAAAGACAACTCTTAAACTACTAATGTTATGTGTTGTAGCATCATTTGACTAGGACATCATTTTTATCCAAAATCTAGGAACATTTCAATTTCTAAGGCAATTAACTTATTTGTCATGATCATGAGGCCTATTTAAGTGTATGCTCTCTTCTCACACCTTTGGGTGATCTTGGAGATCAAAATCTTAAGTTGGGTCTCTTTTTCATGTTTTCAACCCAAGGGCTTAACCTGCGTATGCTTTTCTCTTGCTTTGCAAGGCGATCTTAAGAATCAAAAGCACCTAAGTTTCTTTCCCTTTAGCAAGCTTGCCTAAGGATTTCATCACCTTAGGGGACAACCTAAACCACACATTCTAGTGGGGTATAAGAAGAGGGAAGAGTGAAAGTTGTAATTTAAAGGAAGATCATCATGTTTGGCTTAGCCTTGTCACCCCATCTCATAAGGAGACATGGTGAAGGGGGATTGGACTTGTTGATGAACACATGCTTGTAGGTGGAGTCTAGTTCATAGACTTAGACCTCATGTACATTCAGGTATTTCGAGGGTGCCTCTAGCAACATCATTTAGCCTAGCTTAAGACCTTTGGCCGTGTATGTTTGTGATGCATCAATTAGTGGTTAGCACTAAGAAGTCAATCACCCTGTTCCCCTAAAAATGGATGTGTATGCGTTGTATTCTCTCCCCTCACACCTCTTGAGTGATCTTAGGTAAAAAAATGGTTAGCTCCTCATCATGGGCCTGACACATTACAATTAGACAAGGCATATTGGTTGGGTTACAAGTGTACACATTCCCACCTAAATAAGATAGGTTGTTGGTGTGTTCGGTGTGTTTTCATTTTGAAAAACCAATGCCTTCATCCCTTCAATCCAAATCATTAAAAAAAACATCAAAATTCATCCAAAATTAAACTCTCATCCTTTCGTGCATATCTAAAATCACCAAATCAGTCTCTACATCTATATAGAGGCACATCCATCAACCATTTCAGTGTATCCATCCTACGTTTCCAGAAACCCATCCATTCATCTTTTAATGCCTCCATCCTAAACTAGCACATGCATTCCATTCAAATCAAAATCAATCTAGCCTTCATCAAATCCATCCCAAATCCACCTCATCATATCATCCACTAATATTCCATCTAACTATCCAACCTTGCTTAAGGCATTAAAATCAATTATCCAATCAATCATACAATCCAAGGTCTAGTGCCTAATCCATCAAGCAATCTCAATACCGTCAATCTCATCATCTTTAAATCCATTATCAACCCTTCATTCTTAATCCATTATCCATTTATCCGAATCCAAATTAGAATCAATCCTCATAATCCTTGAAAACTAAAAAATCATCAATCAATCAAACATCAAAGGGTCTTTGACCTAATTTAGATCTAACTTTAACATCATATGTCATGCATCCTTTACCTTGATTAATCCAAATCAATCCAATCAAACCAACCAATCATTAAGTGTCATGCATCCTTGACCGTGATCAGTCTAATCATCAAGTTACCCAATTCTGGTACTGATAGTGCTGATAAATCTTTAGACATATAAGGTTTTGTTGATACAGATTGGGTAGGTGACTTGGATAGTCGAAGGTCCACTAGTGGCTATATATTTACTCTGTTTGGAGGTGCAGCGAGATGGATGAGTAAGAGGTAGCCCACAGTTACTTTATCCACCACAAAAGTAGAGTATATGGCTGCTACTTATGTCTCTAACCCCAAAACCATAAACCCTAAACCCTAAATAATGCCCCTAAACCCAAGCAACTCTAAACCTCTATCTCCTTATCTCTCCCTATCTCCCTATCTCTATCATCCCTCTACCTCTCAATCTCTCTCTATGTCTCTGGACATGTCTCTCACTCTCTATCTCCCTATCTCTCCCCCCGTCTCCTCTATCTCTCCCAATCTATATCAGTCCCCTCTCTCTATCTCTCTTTAAACCCTAAACTGAGCAACCCTAAACCCTAAACTTGAGCAATGCTAAACTCATCAACCCTAAACAATGCCCCTAAACCCTAACCCCTAACCCAAGAAACCTCTCTCTCTATTTATATGGTTAACTATTGAACAATGATAAAATGTAATATGGTAGGATGTGGTGAGTTTTAGATGTTGCGATATAGCATGGAGATATGTCTACATGTGGTGATGCTATGTAAATTTAACCATGAGTCATTTGAAGAAGTACTCACAACTACATATTTAATTGTGCTAGTAGAAGCATAAATAATAATGCATGTGGACTTGTAGCAGACTTGAAGTTCATGTGGAACAATCTAGAGGCTTGGTTATGTTAGGAGAATGTTCTACAATACTACAAGTTGAAATAATTGGTTAGATGGTTGTATGTGTTACCACAAGCTTATGGTTGGTAGTGGTGGTTATATAAGAAGACATGAATACATTGACTATAGTTAGTAATTTAAACTATTGATATTTAATGTGTATTCTAATGTAATTTAATGTGTAATGTAATTTAAACTATTTATATTCAATGTGTAATGTGTAATTTAAAATATTTATATTTGTATTTAATGTGTAATTTAAACTATTTATATTTAATGTGTAATGTTAAACTAAAAAACAATGAAAATAATTGGGTACAAAAAAATGGATATCTGTTTCTGAAAACATATAAAGGGAAAAAAGAGGTCATGTTTTGCAAACCTGTGGCTTGCAAAATGTAGACCTCTCGCAAAATTGATATTAGAGCTCTAGAACGGATATCTGATCCAAAGAGGTTAGTAAATTTGCATTTTTTTGTTTGTTTTGTATATTCAAGAAAGTTTTTTTGGTTTTTATGATAAATAGGTAAAATGGATGAAAAAAATGAAAACCCAAACCCTCCACCACCAAACCCTACCCCTCCAACAATCAAAGAGAAAATTCAAAGAAACATTGATCAAATAAGGAGGATTGTAGAAATGTATTGCCGCCACCCTCAATTGTCTACAATGACATCGAATTTAGAGGGAATTATTAGTCATGTTCGAACCCTGTCAAGCCAACATGAATCATTTAGGCAATGACGAGAAACCAAGAAGGCAGAATATGCTAACGATTTATCATATGATGAAGTGAAAGAGTTAGACATTACGGAAGCTATGTTAGCCCAACATTTTGTCAATCCTAAAACCAACTTGCATGTTGATGTTCGTAAGCCCAAGTATTCAATCAAATGGTATACACATGAGGGCATTAGTCAAAATTTTTAGGATCATTGGTGGATGGTTTTTGATAAACCACCCAACAACAATTTAGATGCACCTTTGTATTTCTTTTGTAAACTCTATGCTGAGTTCGTCATAGGTCACCATGTTAATTATTTTAATTTAGAGATTTCTAGGGAGTAGGTAAGGGAATGCCTCAAGATAGACCTAGGGCAATGAGACAAGTACAAGGTCCCTATATTCCCCCTCCTGCTATCCCTTCTCTACCCCCAATTCAGCACCCAAACATTGTTGCAAATGCAATACAACAGTGCCTTAGTGCAATACACTCTTTGACTAAGCACTTGATTATACAGACTTCTTAGTTTGTACAACCACATGATGTTGATGATGATATTGGATCACCTGATTTTACTAGAACCTCCTCGTCCACACATGTTTGTGTGCCCCATCATTGCATTTTTTGCAATCAGCTGTGCTTAGGTCCTATTTTGGAGAGTAGCGAGCCACCTTTGAACACCTCAGAGTACGATCTCCATTCACGAGATGACACAGTGGCCTCCAGAACTCAAGCTGAGGGGTCAAGGACAAGAGCAGAAGCACAAGCATCAGTGGAGCATAGAGAAGGAGAAGACCATGGCCAATCTTTTATGCAGGTAAAATTTAAAGATAAATTTCATGGTGTATTCCATATGAATAATATAAACAAATTTATTAGTACTAATGTATCTAAGGGGGATAACAACTGATGATAGAGGAGTTGACAGAAGTTCATCATCGAACTTTGTTTTCCATCCAATTTGGCTTTGACTTGACGGTATAATTTGTTCTACACCAATTTTTTTTGTATGCATTTATTTCTTTGTGAGTAATTATATATTAATTTATATCATGATGTTAATTTAATTAATTTGATGTTAATTTAATTTATATCATGATGTTTCTTTAATTTTATATCCAGAATGTGAATGATGTGGTTTCTTTTCCAATGGTCTTCACTCAAACTCCTAATTGACCCAAGAGACTATTATTCACAGAACATATTTCTGAACACCAACAAAGAGTGGAAACTTGATTTGATTGAATTGTACTTTAATTAATAATTTAGAAAACTTAAATATTTGATTATAGTCATTTAGATAAATAATAATTTAAAAATTATTATGATTATTTATATACATAGAGTCTTACATTCTTGTCATTTTTCATATAGGAGATATTAGTTGGCTCATCCATGATGAGTCCTTCTCAATCGATGCAAGAGGTAGGCAATGGTGGTATGTGCTTGTTTTCTAGTAGATAATTTTTTGTGTAGTGCACTCTAGATTATTTATGTGTAACACATCTAACCTTTTTTAATGTATGCATTTCCTTTTTGTTTAATAATTATATATTAATTTATTTCAATGTTACTTTAATTTTACAGTCTCTTGAGAATATCAGTGATATGCCACCTTTGCCATCAAGCTTTAGTAGGACACCTGATCGTCTTAAGAGAAAATCATTTGCAAAATGATTGTCTGAATGACAAGAAAGAGTTGAGGTAATTCAATTAAATTTTTCTAAATAATTGATAGTTTATAGCGGTCTTACAGTTGATAAGATTCTATTTACTAAATGTAACTTATTTTTATTGACCATTGAAGAGATTGATCAAATTTGTGGTTTGACTTGTTAATGCAGTCAACTTTGCCTCCATCAACTACTAGACATCATGGTACAAAGAGGACACTTTTTGAGGATCCACCACAAATTGAGGATCCATCATAGATTGAGGATCCATCACAGGTTGAGAATCCATCACAAGTTGGGGATTCACCAAAGACATAGGGTCAAGTGGACCTTTAGTATTTGATGTAGCTATTCAACATGTAGATTGTATCTAGATTTAGAGACATGGCATTTGCCACATTTTGTAAAAAATGTTTTGAGTTGGCATATTTGCCAAATGTTTGTATATGTCTACCATTATGGACTAGATTTTAATATATATACACCTTGATATACAATATAATTTAAATTCCTTATACATGTGCATGTATTCCTACTTTGAAACTTAAAAGTTTGATGTATAATCAGTTTACAATGGTTGAGTTATGATCAATAACATGTTATAGATTGATTTCTTGTTATATATTATTTTTTCTTGGTAGAAAGATGATACATGTTGTTTAATACCTCAAGACATAACTTGATCTTAGTTGCCACGTGATTGTAGTTTTAATTATATATAGGATTTTTATGAAATGACAAATTTTAATGGTTCACATGTATGCAGAGCTATAAAATACTTTTATCTCCTCTATATGTAGTTACATCTCTTCATTTTTCAAGTACAAACATCAAAAAGTAGTTTTAGATAACTAATTTCACCATCAAAACTTTATTTCTAGCCTCCTTTCTTCATGTTTTCTCTATTTTCAGTCTTATTCAAGACATCGACAATCTAGAATAACAATTTGGTACCTCATGGAAGGTTGTAACAATCATATTTAAGGATGTAATTCTCATACATGATTATAAAGTTTATTTTCATTCAGCTCCAAGACCTCGATTCCTTCATCTTTGACCATTTCTAGATATGATTATGTAGGTACAAATTTACAATAGTGATATAGGTCTAAAAATCAATTTGTTTCATGGTTGGTATAGCAAATTAGGAGTTTTAAATCATTCCTTGCTTCAATTATGCAAATTAGGATAAAACTCTTTATGACTCTCCTATAAGTACACTTGGTTGACTTTGGAGAATATTCTAGAAATTTCTTCATGCATTTGTAATAGTTTGACATATTTTGATGCTTTTTGGATATTGGTTTCTTACCATGGTCTTAGATGCATTTGGATGCTCCTGGAGGTCCTAGTGTCTTGTATGCTTTGGATGCACTTATTTGTTGTCACATATCTCATTTGAGTCAATTTGATGGTTTAAGGTTTGACATGCTTTTGATTGTGGAGTCTTGGTTGGTTCATAATGCATTTGGTTTTTCATGAGGCTCTTGGTTACATGGGTATGATGGGCTTAAGTTATTATTGCTTTAGGAGGTCTTGGTTAACTATGGTTTGTATTCCCATAGTTGTGTCTTGAGATTTTGGACTTATGAGTTTGCATGTTATCGTTGTGAGATATGCATGTGTGGTTATTACATGATGAGGTATGCTTTTGTGATATTATCCATATACCTTTGTTCTAATCTTATGACAAAATTTTGAGGGTGAATTTGGTTTGATTTGTGATGACATTGTGTGGATTTTGTAGTCATTAAGTTGTTTCAAGGTAATTTTTTTGTCAAGCATGGCTAAATGAACTATATCAAGTAAATGACGTTAAATCATGAAGATCACAACACCATACAATCCTCAAGTTGTTAGGAGATCAAAGACTAGAGTGGCCTCATGCTCAAACCTTCATTCGATTGTTAAAATGCACAAAACAATCATACAAGATAGTAATGAAGTTATCATCATGAACAAGGGGATTATATCAAAGTGATATGTATAATAGAGTTATCAAGGTCATGAAATAATAATACAGTTAAAATATCATCTGGAAGTGGATAGAACAATCCATGCAACTGTGAAAAGAACACATTTCATACAAGGGTTCCAACATTGCCTACTGTTGTCACAGTCAAACAATAGTGTTATGAGGTCTTTCATTCATGAAATTACTATGCCAGGGGAGGTCTCGTTTCATGCACCAAGCATCCCAGTCATTCCGGGCAGCAAAATACCGGTAAAGTCCCTTAAGATCCCTAAGACCAAAAAACTACCAAACTTTGACAAAGCAGTTATCAAAATTTGTGGTAGTTGTGAATGTTTTGTTTAGACCTACAGATGCATGTGGGGTCCTTCCACAATAACCTCTCCCAATTTTGGTCAACTCCAGTTTGTTTGACCGTGCCGAAATCAAATGCATTCTTGCAAAATGCTTCAGTTTGATGCAGTGGAAAGGTGCTAGGAGTGACATTTTGCATTCCATATCTCTTGGGGCCGAACAGATTGTGCCAACGCATCGGAGTGGGTGGGTAAATACTAGGGGAGGTCTCTTTTCATGCGCCAAGCATCCCAGTCATTTTGGGCAACAAGCTATCGGCAAAGTCCCTTAAGATCCCTAAGACCAATAAACTGCCAAACTTTGACAAAGTAGTTCTTGGAATTTGTGGCAGCTGGGAACATTCTGTTTGCACCTATAGGTGCACGTGGGGTCCATCCACAATAACCTCTATCGGTTTTGCTCAACTCTAGTCTATTTGACAGTGCCAAAATCAAATGCATTCTTGCAAAATGCTTCAGTTTGATGAAGTGAAAAGGTGCTGGAAGTGACATTTTGCATTCCATAGATCGTGGGGCTGAACGAATTGTGCCAATATATTGGGGTGGGTGGGTAAATACTAGCGAAGGTCTTATTTCATGTGCCAAGCATCCTAGTCATTCTGGGCAAAAGGCTACCGACAAAGTCCCTTAAGATTCCTAAGACCAAAAAACTACCAAACTTTAACGGAGCAGTTCTCAGAGTTCGTGGTAGCTGGGAATATTTTATTTGCACCTACAAGTGTACGTGGGGTCCATACACAATAACCTCTCTCAGTTTTGGTCAACTCTAGTCTATTTGACCATGTCGAAATCAAATGCATTCTTGCAAAATGCTTCAGTTTCATGCAGTAGAAAGGTGATAGGAGTGATATTTTGAATTCCATAGCTTATGGGGCCAAATGAACTGTGCCAACACATCAAGGTGGGAAGGCAAATGCTAGGGGAAGTCTCATTTCATGTTCTAAGTGCCCCAATCATTTGGGACAACAGGCTACCGACAAAGTCCCTTAAGATCCCTAAGACAACAAAATTGCCAAACTTTGACAGAGTAGTTCTCAAAATTCATGGTAGCTGGGAACATTTCGTTTGGACCTACAGGTACATGTGGGGTCTGTCTACAATAACCTCTCTCAGTTTTGTTCAACTCTTGTCCGTTTGACTATGTCGAAATCATACACATTCTTGCAAAATGCTTCATTTCCATGCAGTGGAAAGGTTGCTAGGTGCCATATTTTTTGTTCTGCTCATTGTGGTCCAGCTGAACTGACTATGCCAACACGTTGGGATGGATGGGTAAATGCCAGGGGAGGTCTTGTTTTGTGTGTCAAGTGTCCCAGTCATTCTAGGCTATAAGCTACCAACAAAATAGAAAGTTACTAACACTAAAATTTTGCCTTCCATAGGTCTTGGGGGTGAAATGAATGCACCAACACATCTAGGTGGGTGAGTAAATGCTAGGGTATGTCTTATTTCATGCGCCAAGTGTCTCAGTCGTTTCGAGTTGCAAGCTACCAGTAAACTCAAAAGGCGCTAGGAGTGACATTTTGCATTCCATAGCTTGTGGGACCGAATAGACTATGCCAACATGTCGGGGTGTACTAAGTGCCCCAATCGTTACCAACAAAGTCCCTTAAGATCCCTAAGATAAAAACTGCCAAACTTTGACGGAGCAGTTCTTAGAATTCATGGTAGCTGGGAACATTTCATTTGGACCTATAGGTGCATGTGGGGTCCATCTACAATAACCTCTCTTGGTTTCATTCAACTCTTGTTCTTTTGACCATGCCAAAATCAAACACATTATTGCAAAATGCTTTAGTTCCATGTAGTGGAAAGGTTGCCAGGTGCCATATTTTTTGTTCTACTCATTGTGGGGCCGAACCAATTGTGCCAACACATTAGTGTGGGTGGGTAAATGGTAGGGAAGGTCTCATTTCATGTGCCAAGCATCCCAGTCATTTTGGCCTGCAAGCTACTGACACCTAGCACCTTTCAAGTTTACCAGTAGATTGCAACCCAGAATGATTGAGACACTTGGCACATGAAATGAGACCTCCCCTCACATTTACTCACCCACCCAAACATGTTGGCATAGTCAATTCGACCCCACGATGAGAAAAACAAAAAATATGGCACCTGACAACCTTTCCACAACATGAAATTGAAGCATTTTGCAAGAATGTGTTTGATTCCAACATGGTCAAATGAACAAGAGTTGAATGAAATCGAGAGAGATTATTGTAGACATAACCCACATACACCTGTAGTTCTAAACTAAATGTTTCCAACTGCCATGAATTCTAAGAATTGCTCTGTCAAAGTTTGGCAATTTTTTCATCTTAGGGATCTTAAGGGACTTTACCAGTAGCCTGATGCCCCGAATGATTGGGCTACTTAGCACACAAAATGAGACCTTCCCTAGCATTTACCCACCCACCCCAACATGTTGGCACAGTCCATTCAACCCCACAAGCTATGGAATGCAAAATGTCACTCCTAGCACCTTTCTACTGTATGAAACTAAAGCCTTATTGACTGTGTATGATTGTAGGGTTTGGACAGATGGAAACTTGTTGTTGAAATTCACAATATCTTGATGGTATTGTGGCCATGATCTCCTCATATGACATGACAAGAGCTATTCCATAATCTTACTAGCCCATAACCTTGACTAGTATGATTAGAAGCATGGAAACAAACCCTACAAGAAAAAAAGCAATGATTAGATCTCAATATGATCATGAGATACCCAAGCATCTGTATTAGTCTAAATCATAAAATCTCTTCAAATAAATATTGATCCGAGGGTTTGGTGAGTTGCGATTGGCACCCAAACCCTAGGTCTTCATTAAAAATCCTTGAATGCTAATTATTGTCATTATGCTTCTTTCTTATTAATTCTTACTATTTAGGGTAATCATATATAAATATATAGTATCTCATACATATTCTCATGGAGACATGTATGCAAAATTTGGAAGCATAGAGAAGGCAAGTAGATAGTTTGACATGATGCCTTAAAGAAATGGAATCTCATGGAATTCCATGATTGTAGGATATGCACAAAATGGTTTTGTTGATAAAGCTTTAGAAAATGATGCCTCAAAGAAATGCACAGTCCCATAGAATGCAATGATTGCAAGATATGCACAAAATAGATTATTTGAAAATGATTTATAAACTTTCAAGCAAATGCAATTGGCACATGTAAAACCAAATTCTTGTAACGATAATTGATCATCATATTAAATATTTAATATAAGTTGTCATATACATAATGTCATGAACATAACATCTAGTTTATATACAAAGCCATTTAGGCATGTCCAAACAAAGCCATATAGGCATATATTCAAAAATAAATATAGGTAGTTCATACAAAAGTATGTATACAAAGCCATCTAGGCATACAAAAAATGTCCCAAAAACTAGCTTGTAGAGCCAATCAGTGACTCATCCTCTCTCTGCTGTTGAGTAGACATCTTCGACAGAAGTTCATCCAACTCCACCTATTAATACAATCAAACAATATATGCACATTAATATAGAAAACGTATGAAATATATAATATCACATATGTAATCAATCACTTATTGCTGCCTGATGATCAGTCTCCATCATCTTGTCTCTAGCTTCTTTGTCCGTAGTTGGACGGGTTGGAGTTGTGACTTCCTATGAGAAGCATCAAGAAGCAAAAAAGATTAAACATAAATATCTTTCAGATTGCATGAAGGATATGGGAAATCTATCAGATGTTGTAGTTGCAACCGCCTTAAGAGACATGAATGTAAAGTGAGGAAGCATAGGTAGAAATTAGTATTTAGAAAAAGCTAGAAAGCAAAATATTAAGAAATTTAAATTAACACTAAAAATCATACCTTGAGTATAGTCAAAATAACCTATGATGCCATGCAAAAAAATCTACTATGCCATGCAAAATAACCTCATTCACAATCCTATATAGTAAAAAACATGCATTATAGTTAAAGAAACAAGATTTTTAATTTAAAACATAGAAAAGTTTGGCAATTGGCAGGTGTAAAGCAAAGTGTGGAAACATAGAAAAGTGTGCAATTTGATTTCATATGTCATACCTACTTGCTTGAACATGGTCAAGGTGTCATTGGAACCATTTATCCAAAACCCAAGGAAAGTAGAGATTGCCATATACCATATGAAATATACCATACGAGATTGCATGAAGCATATGGGAAATATGTCAGATGTTGCAATCAAATTAACACTAAAATTCATACCTTAGATATAGTCAAAATAACCTATGATGCCATGCAAAAAAATCTACAATGCCATGCAAAATTAACTCATTCCCAATCCTGTATCTAGTCAAAAACATGCATTATAGTTAAAGAAACAAGAATTTAAATTTAAAACATAGAAAAGTTTGGCAATTGGCGGGTGTAAAGCAAAGTGTGGAAACATAGAAAAGTGTGCAATTTGATTTCATTTGGCATACCTACTTGCTTGAACATGGTCAAGGTGTCATTGGAACCATTTATCCAAAACCCAAGGAAAGTAGAGATTGCCATATACTATATGAAATATACCATATGAGATTGCATGAAGCATATGGGAAATCTGTCAGATGTTGTAGTCAAATTAACACAAAAAATTATACCTCGGGTAGTCAAAATAACCTATGATGCCATGCAAAAAAACTACAATGCCATGCAAAATAACCTCATTCACAATCCTGTATAGTCAAAAGCATGCATTATAGTTAAAGAACAAGATTTTTAATAAAACAATTCTAAAAAATAGAAAAAACAAGAACAAGTTAAGATAAAAAAATGTCATACCTATCCATCAGGAAGTTTAAATGTTAGTCAAGCATACCTGAGGGGTCATCTCTTACCTTCAGAGTATCCAATATGGCTTCATGATCAACATTCCTAATTGTCCATAGTTGTTTTAATTTTGGGTTTCTACGATGCTTTAGTACTTGACATTTGTTGCTATAACTAGGTGTGAATACATTAATATGGTTTTATGCTTCTCAAAGTCTTCAAAGGCAGGGATGCCATTCTTTCTAATCATATATGTTCATAACCAAGTCCCAGCAATAACAACTAATCCTGTAGGATATGTGAACCCATCATCATCTGTAATAGGTTGTGTTAGCTTTTGTTTTCCCTATACACATTGTGCCAACCAATAGTCTGACCTCTCTTCATTTCCATGTGGTGCAAGAACTGTATAAACATGACCTGGCTATACAAGGTTTAAAAGATGTTCATAGTTGAATGAGCTCTCCATGTCATTGACGGAAGATGATTGACCTTGAGATAAAGGGGTTAAATATCATGGAATCCATGCATCTACCCACTCACTTGACTTGCAATCCCCCAATCACATTTAATACAACTCTGACAAAAACAAGCTAATTCTCGTGTCCAAATAGTCCATGCAACTTGCATCTGAGCTTCAAAATGAATGCATCTTTGACGATTCACTGATTCTCTGACAATCCCATTTTTCTTTTGCTATCCCGTCATTAACCAACAAAAAGAACCTACGCACTTTTGAATCAAGAGCCACTCCTTGTGACAATGCATAGTTACACCACTTAACAATAGAATCTGCATCACTGAATGTAGCACCACCTCTAATCTTTAGTTGTTCTTTAAAAAGAGCTCTCTTCATGCATGCACTCGCTCCATCATGTTCACCTTTTCCATGCCCAGCTTCAAAAAAATTCCAAATATGAGGTATACCCGTCTTTACATGCTTTCTGCACAACCAATAGAATATATGAGCATTCTTGAATTGATTGGTGCAATTATCTGACCAAATGAGATGTTGATCCATTCTAATATCTTTTTCTTGCAAGAACCCATAAAATTGTTCAAAACAATATTGCACATACTCTAATGAATGAGATCGATCATCACTCATGTAAAAATGGTATTCTTTGACAATCTTCTTGTTCTCTTCTGTACTATCGGAGGCACGTCTATATGTGATGTGAACAAAAATACCAATCTGAATAGAATTTTAGTACTGGGATTGAACTTCATTTTGGGGTTGCAATGTGTAGTTTTCTACAAAATCAACTACAGAGACAATAGTTCTAATCAAAAAAAAGTCTTTACACATCTTGAACTATTGATCTAACCATCGAGACCTATGGTTGTGTCTGGCATACTTGTAGAATAGATTTTTCTTAAAATCATCAATAAAATTAACAATACTTACCTCTCTTATAATCAACTCACATCTAGAACCTTCACCTCCACTTTTCAAATTGTATTTCACTATCTCATATCTCTTTTTCTCAACCATTCTCTTTCCAAAATCATGCTCACTGCCCTCATGAAAACATGATACAAACTTTGATAACCTGCCATATTGTAAACACTTTTCATTTAAACAATCATTCTCATAGAAAATGCACCCATCATCTCTAATACATAGAAATAAATCCAATAAGTCCCTAGATGACTTTGGTAGTTGAATTGCAACACACTCCTATAACATTTCATTAGTTTGCAAAGTAGAACGAATATTGCATAATAATTCATGGTACATAGAAAACTCTACATGCTATTTGCAATAACATGTATTACAAACTTTAAGAGGAACACAATAAAATGGCTTAAGAGATTCAAATGCCCTTTGTGAGATTGTCGTACCTGGATGTGTTTCACAATATTGTTTGTACAATGTTGTTTGGCTACATTCCAAGTAATGTTGAGGATGTGGTGTGCAGTCTTTATCACTAATTCTTAACTTTAAAACATCTTTTGCATTTGGTGATACCCTAGAATTAGTGTGCCAAAATTGTTCAATTTCTTCCTTTGTGCTATTGATTAGCTTCTTGTCAACTCATGGAAGCCTACCACTAAAATCCCAAGTATCATTTCCAAGAGGGCTATCTAGCCTTGATCTTAGTGCTAGTACTTTTGACAAATTTTTATGATTCAATCTTAAGTCAACACAAGTTTGCCTCATTAATCGAGCATTTCTTAATTGTTTTCTTACTATTGAGGTTGTTATTACTCTACGAGTAGCTCTTTTATCTTTCTCCTTGCTAGTCTTTTCAATAGAATTGAGTGCATTGAAAAGGCTTCTAACAATAATTTTATTCCTATCGGACAATTTGTTTAACTAAATCTTTAATTTCTTTAGTAAAGGTCTCATTTTGTACATCTTTAGTAATTGCAAAAAAGGTTGGGATTGTTTGGTTAATGTTTTATTCTCAAAGTATTTATTGAAGAGTTTTGAAGCCCACAACCGAACCATTCGTGATGACCTCTTGCCTTCAAGTTTTTCCATTATGTTCTCATCAATTTCAAGTAGCTATTTTGGGGTTCTTGGGTGTTTTCCAATTTCATCATGCTTATTCTCTTCTTGACAAATTCCCTCTCTTCTTATGAAATTTGGAGATACATTGATTTTCATTGTTTCATCCATGTTATCAACCTCATCAATTTTATCAACAAATGGATTATGGAGTGCAAATTCAATATCATGAGGTTCATATCCACTTTGTTCAAGCACATGTCTTTATTTTTCTTCTTCTTCTTTGTCCATGGTATTGCTCTTATCAATAGGTGTTTCATAACATTTTGTAACATTTTCATTTGCAATATCATGGTGAATTTCATTCTTATCTAACATTTCATTATAATCAAAATTAACATCTTCAATTTGCATTGCATTGGATGGTAAAGAAGAAGCTTCATCTTGATGAGCATCCACCAAACCCGCTCTTCCAATCCTCTTCCTTGCCCTATCCTTTTCCCTAATTGCTTCAATTTCCTCCAATGTAACTTTCCTCCTTTTTGCTTTACGACGACTATTGCTCCCCATTAGGGGAACAAAAATATCACCCTTATGATTGTAACAAGCAAATTATATCTCTAAAAGTGCATAAAAATGTTTTTTTGTTGTCACAGGAAGAAATCATGAGTTTTTCGACAGTAGAGTGTTTGTACGTGCAAATGTCGGGCCCAACAATATTTCTTTTATCTTTTTTTTGCATTTACATAATGGATATCCATTATTGAAATGGATATCTATTTCTTAAGCCAATTCTTTGGGCAATAGTCACCCAGCAACATCCATATCACTTCTACAAAATGGATATTCGTTTCCAAAATGGCCAAAACAGATATCCGTTTTGTTTTCCTCAATTTAAGAATGAAACTATATACATAATCTACGAAGTATACAACTATATACATAAATGAGACTAGGAGATGCATAAGAACACATAAGAAGGAAAAATTAAATGTTAAAATACATATATAAATAAGTAAAGAATAGGAATGCTAAATGTGTAAGAACCATGAGTATGCTTAATTATTAGAAACATCATTATAAGCATGGAATATGGATACATAAGAGATAGAGATCACAAGCATAGATCAAAGGAACATAGGGACATCATGGATATATAGCATAGGGATATATAAGTAAACAAGGAACATGGAAAAATATAGGTTCTAAACATAGAACATAGAGATGTTTGGGAACCAAACAAGGCATAGAGCAAAGCATGGGAGGTAAGGATTGAATATATGAAAGAATAGGAGCTAAACAAGTAACATAGGATAGCATAAATGGTAATCATGGAAGATAGGAACAATAAGTCATATAGGAAGAAACATGGAAAGAATTGAAAGGAAAAATGTCCCCACATGGGTGATCAACCAATAAAGTTAGAGAGATAACTATAAAACAGGTCATCCCCATCCCAACAAGTAATATCAAGTTCTTTATCCTCAAGTAAATGTATTTTTTTATAAGAAGTGGTTCTCTTAGTGAAAAAACTAGCAACATGTGTAACTATTGAATTATTTTCTATATCCATTGTGCTTTCTTCTTTTGAGGTCGCTCCATAGAGAGATTTTGCATTTTCTTTGCCACAGTTCATTATTAAGTATCTAGGAAGAAGTAGTTCCTTTGGAATGAAATGTGGGTTTATCATACATAATGTTCTTGTTAATCTCTTGATTTCTTGGTATGTGAGGAATGTGTTCTTAATAAGATCATTGGAAGGCATGTATATATCATGACCTTAATGCTTAAACATTGTAGGATGTGCAACTTGAGTCTCAGGCATTTTTCATCATAAGTTCTAGAATGAGAAGGTGCATAAGTAGCTTCTTGATTCTTGTTCATATTTTTATTCTACTACTCTTCAATAACTATGAACTTTAACAATGACAACATGTCTTCATTAACAACTATTTGACTTTGTTAATGACTACTCAACTTCATCAACAAGGGAAACTTTGGTAGTAAAGATCCACTTCTAGAGAAACTATCAACTTTTACAGTAACGAAAAAAATTAGGACATGACCCCGATCGTCTAATTATTTCAAATAGATCCAAATTAGCTGCTTAATTTTAGATCAATATGGGTTTGACATCTATCATCACCTTGTACACATGATCCATGCACCACACACATGTATATATGTATAAAAGTATATACAAGGAAGAATAAGCTAAACATTGCACATTTGTACATGCCTTCTCCAATTCAATTAAGTAATTTGTTCAAAGTCTTTAATGCCTTTGAATATACATTGGATTCTAGACTAGGGATTCATTTTATTATTCTATAGACTTGTGAATTATCATCTAATTTGAATGTTTACACACTAATCCACCTAGGTATCAACTTAATAAAGATCCATATAAGCCATTATTTGATTTGAGTAGTTTTACTTTGGACACATTTGTGAAGACTCCTAAAGAGCCTCCATATAAAATTGTAAAGATGATATAGCCTCCATATAAGCATAAAGATGATATATAATTTTATTTTGTTGAAGGCCATGTTTCACTCATTGATGAGGACTCTGCTACACCTAAAGTTGAGTCCTTTGTTTGGAACTTTGAAGTATGCAAAGAGGCAAGTGAATTGTAATGCTTAAGTAAACACAAGTCTCAACATGATGTAGTTCAACTTGATGACATGTCTAAATGTGACACATTTTAGTTTGTGTTGCATGAGGACTTCCTTATTCATGCATATCAAATTTCTAATTAGGTATATTTTTCTGAAGTGTATGAGTTTGAGGCTTTCAATTTTTGTATTGACTCACTTGAAGATGCTAGCAGCCATGTGAACATGATTAATATGGGATCCAAGAGTTGTCCTTTTCCTATGCATTTGGAGTGGATTGTTTGCCCTTATGATTGCTTACATCATGTGGGCCTAGCATTTGCATACTTGCTTCATGACATGGATGGGAATAGATCATGCTCCTACTACCTATGGCTAAATTATATTGATGACTCTAATGAGTTTGATTATTATCTTTAAGAAGTAGTGTCATGGTCATGTTTGGATGTGCAAGATACTTCATGTTGTAGTTAAAAGGTGGATACATAATCAAGTCAAGATTGGGAATCTCATTCATGAAGGTTATTTTTTACAACTTGGAAGTAGATGTACTTTAGTTTATCTATTGTAGCATGCAAATGAATCTCCCCACAAGTCTTGACTTGCAACATGTTCTTGATGTTATTTGCATGACATGCTTAATTTGTCCTCCCGTATGCCTTTAGGTCAATTAGCTGCAAGTTTTCATTTTTATGCTTTGTCCTAAGGGTTCTAAGTTGTGTTCTCTTTATCCTTGTCTATAAATATTGGTGTGTGTTTGTGTATCACCCCTATGTTTTTGGACTTCCCCTTTTCCATTTTGGTCTACACCCTAGAACTTTTTTGGATTTTCATAGTGTCAAAATGTGATACTCATCCTCAACCAAAGCTTATGTTGGCATTATTTTTTGTCTAACTTTATGATATGCATATGTGCTCTTCTAACTTGTATGAACCTTGGTGTCTATGTTTTTATGCTTCAATTCTCAATTTAGATGTTCATTATTATTCTCCATCATTAAGGTTTCATTTTGAGCATAAGCCTCTTATGGTTAGGGTTTAACTTGTACATTTTCTCATTGCATGCACACCCTTATTCTAAGTGTTCCATGATGTTTATATATCTCTTTGCATGGCTCTATGTAATATACTTGGACCATTTGTATCATGACACGTGTTATCCTAGTGATGCCAACATTGGTGGGCCTTGATGTTTATTTGTCATGGGTGTATGGTCTCTCATGTGGCTTATGTGGATTCATTATTGGCTTTTGCTTGCCACGTATTTCCTTTGATGGTGATGGGCCCAAGCATTTATTATCTTGGCTTTACAATATGAGGTGTCATTGAAACTTGGTGGTGACTATTCTCCTACAAGATAGTCAGGTAAACTTCATTGTAGAGCCTTCATCTCATAAGAACACATAAAACCAAAACCTTTGAACACTTTGTTTTGGGCAGCCCCAAAATAGATATCCGTTTCCCAGAAACGGATATCCATTTTTAGCTGCCAAAATGGATATCCATTTTTCTTTGTTACTGAAGCAAAGTGGATATCCATTTTGGTTGTTGACTTTTCATGGATTCTAACATGTTTTCATGTTTCAGTCTCTTCTTCTAACTTCACCCTTTGTTCTGATGACTTTTTTTTATGCAAAATTGATAAAATGAAAAGGGTTTATTGAAGAAATTGTCAGATTTCAAAAAATATAAGATTTGTTTGCTTATCATTTTATTAAATAATTATTAATAATTTTCTATATAGTGTGTGTCTGAAATCTTGATGGATACATTGATTGAAAAACATGCATAACTTTCAAACCATTACACCTTTTTGAGATTCAAAAGTTGTGTCACACTCTATGCTTTTCTAGCTATAGGTTAATTTTTTTTTTGAATTCTGATTTTTTTTTATCGAGTTAGGTTGGTTGGAAAATTACTTTTTAGTTTTTAAGAAAAGCCACAGTAAAAAAATCATAACTAATTATTTTATTGGAAAAAAATTTCAAACAAATATGCATCACATCCGAGCATGAGTCCTCTACTTATTTTGAAAGATTAAAAAAAAATTATTTTTTTGCTCATAGTTAGGTTGGTTGGAATGACACCCACTTTTTATTTTTTTCTAAAAAATTTAATAGTTGTTCATTGAAATAGTCATTTTTCACTAAGTAAATTTAGTTTAAAAAAAATAGTAGCCCATAAACTAGATTCAATTCTCTACAAATTTCATTCTTACATCTTTTTCAAATTGTGTAGATAATCCATTCAAATTTTCACATGAACTTGATTAAGTTTGATTTTTTGTATTTTCATTGTCACTTAGAGGTATAGTTTGGCCCATCATGATCCTGCACATACCCATACATATATACATATTAAATACATATATGTGTATATATACATATACATACGTACATACATATATACATATACATTAGTATACATATATAATATATTCAGTTAGTGGAAAGGATATATTATGCAAGGGCTTGAAAGCCACACTTAGATGAGAATTCTTAATTCATCATGTGACTGTTACAGTGTTGTCATGACTATTAACTCAAAAGTAATTTAGTTCCAAACCCAAATCATGGTTGGAGGCGAGGTTCCTTCACAAACTAAATTGTTTTGTTTTATAGAACTCAAACAATTTGATCTTTTCTTGAGAAGGAAACTTTCCAATTTTATATCAATCTAGGTATGCATTGAAACAAAAATTTGTGAACTTGGAGAATAGGAGTTATCTTTATCTTCCATATTGAAAAGGTTCATTCCTATCTATTAGTGGAAATGTGATGACTTTGATCATTACTATTATTTATTGTGATTCTCGGATGGACAAAATTTGTTAATAAGTGAATGTAGACTTTCTTAAGACTAAAGAATATCTATCTTTTGGGTTGGGACATACTTGCATTAGCTAAGTTATGATGGTTGCATATGACGTTCAAATCCTTGAAAAAAAGAATCATGGTATCATTGCATAGAACTAGAAAACAAGCATATGCTTGCCTTTAAAATAGTATATCTACACTTATATTTAAATACACTCTAGATTAGAAAATGATACAAGAGAATAACTATAGGCAGTATGATATTCTGATTATTTACCATGAAGTTCTTCCACCAAAGGATATGAATTAATTGTAAAGTTGATTATGTGTTATTGTGCAATATGGAAATATATTAGCAATTGTTGTTAGTGATCTGATAGTTGTTCCAAATTTTAATTTCTTATATGATGGAGTGAATAGTGATAATATCAGCCAAGCTAGAGTACACTTTATTAGCTATTGTTTGGAGTTTGTAAAGGCTTATTATTGGCCTGTTAAGTAAATTGACCTAGTCTGATGATTTACTTACACCTTGACTAATATTAAATTAAATCGAGTACCTAGGTAATTAGTCAAGTTGGGGTGATCCCACAATACTTTGTCTCACTTTTTGGCTAAAGTAGGTATACAGGCACTGTTAGATAGAAGATTGGAGAGGAGATTGATAGTGTTGTATTGTAAACTCTATTTGAAGTTAATACAGATAGGTGTGTCTCTTCTTGTGTGGATTTTTTTCCTGAAAGAGTTTCCCCATGTAAACATTGTGTTATGTGTTTGATCTTTTGTTCTGTTATTTCTGTGTGTTGATTTCATACTATCTCCATTTTAGTTTTGCACTAGATTAATAGTTACAATTGTAATCATATTTCCATTCTATAGTTGTTCACCTTCATTTCTAACAGTTAGTAGATGTATTTTGTAACTAAAATACATCTACAATTAATGCAAAAAAAATTAAATTATTGGTTAAAAAATAGAAGTTTATTTTAGTGTTCACAAAGTTAATAAGGAACAAATAGTTAATTGCATGCTTCAAAATGGAATGAAATGGTCTTGTATGGAGGTAAAAGTATGCCATTAATTGTGGAAAGAAAAATGATGCAATTGTAGGCATTTGGAAAGAATTCAAGGAATTAATCCAATATAATTTATAATTTCTATCCCATAGGCCACAAGTATGATCAAAGGATTAAGTGGATATCTTTGAAACAAGAAGATGGGAAATATGTGAAGGATTATAGGATGTAGTTCGAAAGACAACCCATGTTTGTAGGCATAGAATTGGAAGAATAGGATATGCTTATCAAGTACCTTGGAGGGATCCATTTTACTATTAGAAGAAGAGTATTCACCACCAAACCACAAGACTTGGATGAAGCATATGTCCAAGCTTTCTATGTAGAAAGTGAAGGAAAGCTACCAACCCCCATGAAGGAGGAAGTAGGGGGATCTTTTCCTCACTTAGTGTCATACTAATTTTTTGTGGGACCAAAAGACTCTCTAATGAGGGAGGTGTGATCCATATGGATCATTAAATTGTAATAAAAATATATGAAGACTTGTAATTTTGTGAATGGTAAAATGGATTTTGAACTGAAATAAGGGTCATAGTAGGTTGGTCAAAATAGAGCAAAAAATACAAAAGACAAGGCCGAGACTATGATAGTGCCATGGATGGTACCAT
Source organism: Cunninghamia lanceolata (assembly GCA_027924645.1). NCBI lineage: Eukaryota > Viridiplantae > Streptophyta > Pinopsida > Cupressales > Cupressaceae > Cunninghamia > Cunninghamia lanceolata. The sequence goes on along the minus strand of BSBN01001318.1, from coordinate 1,383,053 downwards.
AACCACGGTATTGTTCTTGAGTTTGAAACTCAAAATTATTCTACGGCTTGAAAGAGTGCTCTCTCTCTCTCTAAAATTAAAATTCTTATAAAAATATACAATTCCTATCACCATTACAAATTAAAATTCCTATAAAAATATACAATTCTTATTACTGTTAATTTCTTATAACCTAGCTACAGATTAATTGCATAATAAATTCATAGAATAGAACCTCTATATGATTTATAACAATCAATACTCTGGGTTAATTAACAACAAATAATAGCAAAAGAAAAAATAACAATAAGCTAATTACAAATAGACAATAACACAGATATACCCAGGAAACCCCAATGTGGGGAAAAACCTACAAATATTGGATCTTCTATTCAACCTAATAGCAAACTTTCTTTTCAAAAAATATAATACAAGTTTGCTACAACAATCTTACATATATAGAGCCCAGTTGTTTTACTTAGCGTGCAAGAAAAGAAACTTTCCTTGGTTTATTCAGCTTTAAATCACACATAAAATCACTCTTGTTTTATCTCAACCTCACAAACTCACAAACATACTATTAATGAATAAAAAATCTGCTGTTGCTAAAAATCCAACTCGATTTGCTTTAAAACAACTCCACTCCACCTTTCGAGCTAGAAAATCAACACTCCCTCTTAGCGAGGAAGGTGTTCTACACAACACCTAACTTATCCCTGAAGAATTCAAACTTACTCTTAATCAAGGACTTGGTTAGGATATCTGCTATCTGCTCATCCGTAGGAATGTACTGGATCAGCTTCACTATCCGCTTCACACAATCTCTGATGAAGTGGTACTTGATCTCAATGTTCTTTGACTTGTCATGAAACACTGGATTCTTAGAGAGTTTGATACAACTCTGATTATCATAGAAAATGATTGTAGGATCTAGCTCCTGATCAAAGAGCCCAGCTAGAAGTTTTCGAAGCTAGATAGCCTCACATGTAGTAATACTGGCTGCCATATACTCGGCCTCCGCAGAATTCAGTGCAATTGACTTTTGTTTCTTGTTTTACCAAGAGACTGCTTCTGATCCCAAACTGAAATTGCACCCTGAAGTGCTCTTTTGGTCAGCTGAACTGCCTGTCCAATGTATATCAGTGAGCCCCTTGAGCTTCACTCCATCCTACTGAACATACTTTAGCCCATAATCAACTGTGCCTCAAAGATACCTCAAAACATGTTTCACAGCTGTCCAGTGCACACATTTAGGTTCCACCATAAACTGACTAAGTGAGTTCACTGTAAAACAAATGTCAGGCTTGATGTTGACCACATACATAAGAGAGCCTATCAACTGTATGTATAAAGTCGGGTCCACTTCCTCTGATCTGGAAGAATCAATCTTCTTCGAGTTGGTCACAAGTGGCATGGACATGGGCTTACAGTCCTCCATCCTGAATCACTTCAGGATATCAATTATGTACTTCCCTTGTCCAAGGAAGATCTCTCCCTCTTTCTGCCACAACTCCAATCCCAGAAAGTAGTGCATCAACCCCAAGTCCTTCATCTCAAACTCTCCTACAAGATCCCTCTTGTAGTGGGCTATGAGCTCCTCTAACCCTGTGAGAAATAGGTCATCAACATACAACACCAATATGAGAAGTTCATCCTTCACCTGTATAGGTTCGAATCTGCCTCATTCTTGATGAAGCCCACACTCTGCAAGTAACTGCCAATACGTGAATACCATGCCCTGGGTGCCTACTTGAGCTTATACAGTGCTCTCCTCAACCTGCATACATGAGAATCCCTCCCATGTGCTTCAAATCCTTCTAGTTGTTCTATGTAAATCTCTTCCTCAATCTCTCTGTTAAGGAAGGCCGTCTTTACATCCATCTGGTGAATCCTTCAACCCATCTATGCTGCTATAGAAATGATAGCTCTTATGGATGAGTACCTGGCTACTGGAACAAAAGTCTCATCATAGTCGACTCCTTCCTTCTGAGAAAACCCCTTAGCCACAAACCAGGCTTTGAACTTTTCCACACTACCATCTACAACATGCTTAATCTTATATAGTCATCTTGAGCCTACCACAGATTTACCTTTTGGCCATGGTACTACCTCCCACACGCTATTCTTCATGATGGAAGAATACTCTTCCACCATGGCATCCCTCCATACTTGGTGCATGGATGCCTCCTGAAAGCTGGAAGGCTCCTCTTCAATTAATTCACTCATAGGTGCCACATAATCAGAATAATGTTTGGGAGCTTTTCACTATCTGACTAAATCCTGTGAGTCACCAACATATTCCCGAGCCTCTCTTAGTGTCTGCTTAGCTGCCCTATTTCTCTTCTTCTCAGTAATAGGAATCTGAGGCTGAGGAATTATTTGTTCCTCCTTCTGATCAACTTGCTCGGCCTACTTGCTCTGCTCTCCAGCTTGTGGGACTAAAGTTTGAGGGATTTGTTCTACCTCAACCGTGGGTGATTGCTTCTCCTCATTCATCAAGCTGCTAGACTTTTGAAGAGCCCTCTCTTCCTCAAACTTCACATCTCTGCGAACAACTGTTTTCCTAAGGGCATGAATGTAAACTCAATAGGCCCTTAGAGGTTTCATTGTACCCAACAAGGATACCCTTCTTTGCAGTTGGTTCCAACTTGGTTCTCATCTCCACAGGAATGTGACAATACACAAGGCATCCAAAGATGCGAATGTGCCCCAAATCTGGTTTCTTACCAGTGAATGCCTCTTATGGAGTCAATTTTTCCAACACTTTGTGAGGGCTCCTATTCTACAAATACATAGCTGTATTGCAATCTTCTACCCATAAGAACCAAGGTAGATCCTGATCATGAAGCATGGCCTTGGCTGCTCCAACTATAGCCCTATTTTTCCATTTAGCAACCCCATTCTAATGAGGGTTGTACGGAACCGTCGACTCTTTCTTGATACCTTCCTAAGTACAAAAATCTTTGAAGGCATTCAAGGTATACTCACCTCCATTATCAGACCTCAGTATCTTGATCTTCCTTCCTATTTGGTTCTCCACAAGAGCCTTAAACTCTTTGAACCTACTGAAGACCTCATCTTTGTTCTTCAAAAAATATATCCATGTCTTTCTAGAGAAGTGATCAATAAAAGTAACATAATACTCATACCCATTCAAGGATACTATTCACATGGGCCCACACACATCTGAGTGTACAAGATCCAAAATCCCTTTGGATCTAGTGTCATTTCTTGGAAAATTGGTCTTGGCATATTTCCCAAGAGCACAACCCTTGCACACCTCATGGTTTTCTGTCTTCATCTTAGGCAACCCTATAACTATTTCCTTGAGCACATTAAGTGCTCCATGGTGAAGATGAGCCATCCTCCTATGCCATAATTCTCCTAGCCCTCTACAACTGCTTACCAACGCATGTGCTAGCTCAAACTATAACCGAAACAAGCTGCCATGTCTAACTCCAATCACTTTTGTAACCTTGGAATCGTTGGGACGAATATAGACTTTGCCCCTTTCAAAGGTCACGATGTAACCCTTATCTTCCAAAGTAGAAACTGAGATTAAATTCTTTGTCATGCCAGGGACATACAACACATCCTCCACCAACAAGGGTTTGCTAGACTCCCTCTGAAACTTGACGATGCCAATACCAGTTGCATGGTACTTGGTACTATCTCCGAGCTCAATATAAAAATCCAACTTCTTCTCCTCGAACTTGGTGAAGCATTCTTTGACTCCCGTCATGTGGCAAGAAGCCCCACTATCAATATACCATACCCTGCTGGTAATTGAACTTGAGAGACAAGCAATGAGTGAAAACTCATTCTCAAATCATGATGCAAACTCATCCACCTCTGTTGTGGCAGCAATTTGCTTCTTTTGCTTGTTTTTTTTCTTATTTGGACATTGACTGGCATAGTGATTCTTCTGATGGCAGCAAAAACATTTTATCTCGCTTAGATCTTTCTTCTTCCCAGTCTTGGAAGAACCTTCAGATTGCTCTATATTGGACTTTTTCTTGCCCTTGCTTGCAAGAGCAATATTTTCTTCGTCTTGATTCTTCTTTGTCTAATCTTCTCGATGAGCACCTTCACAAATCTCCTCCTAAACGAAATCATCACAAATCCTCGCCCAATCAGGTAGTCAATCTCTGCCCACAACACACTTGACAAACACTTCCCAGTGCTTCAAAAAACTATTCAAGGCTATCCACACCAACTCATCTTCAACAATCATCTCTCCAATAGTAGCTGACTCATCCCTAACCTGTGTCAGCTTGGACAAGTAAGAGGTCACACTCTCTCCTTTAGACATCTTAGTGTTATGCAATTTGTCCTTCAGCATCATCTTACGACTCTGATAGTCACTCTGATAAAGTTTTGTAAGCATATCCCACATCTCCTTAGCGGTTTCTTTCCCTGATAGATGAGGAATTAGATGATCTCTTACCCCATCCAGGATAATCCTCTGAGCCTTGGCCTCCTTTACTTCATGCGAATCTAGGGCAACACGATCATTTGTTGGTGGTGTCACCTTTGTACCAGCATAGATCCACACTTGTTCTCCTTGAGAACAGATTTAATCTGAACCTTCCACTATAAAAAGTTAGATGCACCCTCAATTCTATCCTCATATCAAACATTGGTTGCCATAGCCGCAGAAGAAATTGGAGATGAAAAACAATTTTTTTTCTTGAAATCTGCATCACAAATCTTTGCTTCGTATTTAGAGTTTAAAGCTCTGATACCATGCTAATTTCTTATAACCCAGCTACAGATTAATTGCACAATAAACTCACAGAATAGAACCTCTATATGATTTATAACAATCAATACTCTGGGTTAATTAAAAGCAAATAACAGCGGAAGCAAAAATAACAATAAGACAATCACAAATAGACAATAACACATATATACCCAGGAAACCCCAATGTGGGGGAAAACCTACAAATGTTGGATCTTCTATTCAGCTTAACAATAAACTTTCTTTTCAAAAAATACAATACAAGTTTGCTACATCAATCTTACATATATAGAGCCCAGCTGCTTTACTTAGCGTGCAAGAAAATAAAATTTCCTTGCTTTATTCAGCTTTAAAACCTCACAAACTCACAAACATACTATTAACGAATAAAAAATCTGTTGTTGGTGAAAATCTAACTCGAATTGCTTTAAAGCAACTCCACTCCACCTTTCAAGCTAGAAAATCAACAATTACCATTATAAACTAAAAATTAAAAAACCTTTTAAAAAATAGTCCAAAATAATCCTTTTTTACAATTAAAAAACAGTCGAAATAATCTTTATATTTTAAATTTCTGTTCATGAGGCTTCTTAGTAATGAAATGCTAGGAAAATACTTTTATAATAATAGAATGATCTCCGACATGACAGACACCTCTAAATCTCTGAATGTGAGACAAGCTCTTTGCTGGAGTTGGATGACACATTTTGTAGCCAGAAAAACAAGAGAAGAAATAAAGTGGTTTCCATCTAAGAACATCACAAATGCCTCTTAAGAGAAGTGAACTCCGAGAAAAAAACAAACCTCAACATTTTAGCATATGTGCAATAAAATTCTTCAAGTTCTTTTATAATTGTACAAGTTTAATATGTGACACACACTACTTCCAACGATATTTGACCATAATCTATGGTCTTTGGAAACCTCCAAAAGCTATATTGTAATTACAATAGTTCAAATGTTGTTTAGCCTAATGATGTAGTATAATTAAAAAAAATTGTTATAAGACAATGAAATAAGACAATAGGAAAAAATAAAATAAAAATTGCATAATGATTATATCTTAATATCTGGATGTTTTCTCTAGGGAGGAGGAAGTAAAGAAAACATGGTGTAGTGGAAGATGCCCATTTTAGAATGGCGGATATCAGCAAAAGCCATTTTTTAGCGTTGATCATTTTATTTCTGGTGCACCTGATTAGTAATGCTTCTGCACAAGAATCAGATAAAAAGGTATTGATCCATGAAAAAATGAATTGGATTTATTATGACCAAACTAAATAAGGTAGACCTTGACTGTTGAATTTAGCAATTAGATTAATAGTAAGGAACAAGAAAACACAAATGCACACATAACACGAAGATACCCTGGGAAAACCTCTCTCTTAGAGGTGAAAAACCCAGCAAGAAATTCTCAGATCTGATTAGATTAATAACAGAGGCAGATTACAACTTTGCACAATAAGCGGGATGAACAAATCAAATTATTGAACCACAGAGCCGGTTGAACCATTGAACTACTTGAATCGTCAAACCCATTGAACTGTTGAACTCGTTGAACTCATTGAACCTACTGAACTTGTTGAACCCACTGAACTCGTTGAATCAGCTGAACTCGTTGAACCAGCTGAACTCGTTGAACTGGATGAACTTGTTGAACCATTAAACCTATCAAACGGTTCAACTATCGGTAGAACTTCTTGAGCTTTCGAACCCTTTGAACCTTTGGAGCCCGTTGAACTCGCTGAACTGTTGAACCTATTGAACGGTTCAACTATCGACAGAACTCCTTGTTAATTGCAGAAGTAGATCGCTGATGGAGAGTTGTCGCAGAGTAGAATTCGGTGTCTTGTGTATCAATTGTGACTACAAGTCACTTTACATTTATAGGAGATTTCCCAAACAATAACCTTGGTCAGCCTGATACAATTTGGTGCCAAGTTATAGTAATTCAAATAATTACATACACGTTACATTGAAATAGGTCCAGACCTATTTGCAATTTCAAGATACATTGAATGAATTCACCCAAATAGGGCCTGCCTTAAATCAGATAATACAACTGAGATTCAAAATGCTAAGGCCGATAGGCTATTCAACATTTTATGACTAGGTCAGTCTCTGGGAGGGATCCGACCTAGCTACTAAAATCAACACTCCCTCTTAGCTAGGGAGGATTCCTTCATAAGGATCAAGTCACATAGTGACTACCATCATGGCTACTCCCATAGATGAAAACATAGGTGCTTATTGTCATCTTTACATGATGTTTACCATAGATACTCCCAGAGGGTGAACAAGCACATCATGGAATTTCTCCCATGATATCCACCACACCTACTTGTAGAGGGTGGATCCATCATGCCTACTTGGAGAGGGTGGAAGAGGGCTTTCACCTCAAACTTCTCTCAGAGAAGAGTGCATTACCACCATGCCTTCTTGCAGAGGGTGGGTCCACCATGCCTGCTCGCAGAGGGTGGAGGATACAGTATAATGTATCACTGATGCTCAGACTCTCTCTCAGCTAGGGCTTCATTATCCACAACTCCAAGCTTGTCTCAAAAATATACAAGCTTTACTCGAGCAAGAGGTTTGGTGAGAACATCTGCTGTTTGCTCATCAGTGCTGATGTACTTCAGCTAAATAGCATTCCTTTGCACCATAGCCTAGATATAGTGATACTGAGTTTCCACATGCTTTGATCTGTCATGAAACACAAGATTGACAGAGAGCTTCACACAGCTCTGATTATCACTATGAATGACTGTAGGCTCCCAAGGTTGTCCAAACAATCTTGCAAGGAGTTTTCAAAGCCACACTGCTTCTTGAGATGCCGCACAAGCTGCAATATATTCTGGTTTAGCAGTACTCAATGCTACTGAAGATTGTTTCTTGCTGCACCAGGATATCATGGCGGATCCCAAGCTGAAGCAAACTCTAGAAGTGCTCTTTCTATCAGTGACACTTCCTGCCCAATTAGAATCAAAATAGCCTTCCAAGGTAATGACTGTATTAGAAGAGTACTTCAATCCATATCCAACTATACCACGCAAATATCTCAAGATATGCTTGGCTGCAACAAGATGAATCTACCTTGGTTCACACATGAACTGGCTGAGGGCACTCACTACATAGCAAATGTCAGGTCTAGTGTTAACTAGATACATCAAGGATCCAATCATCTGTCTGTATTTAGTAGGATCCACAAGATCAGACCTAGCTGCAGATTCACTCAACTTCTTTAAGTTAGTTTCCATAGGAGTAGGTATAGGTTTACAATCTAACATTCCAAATCTCTTCAAAATATCAATGGTATATTTTCCTTGACTTAGAATAATTTCATTGGGTCTTTGCCATACTTCTAACCCTAGAAAGAAATGCATGAGACCTAGATTTTTCATTTCAAATTCTGAAGTCAATTCTTCCTTACATCTAAGAATGAGATGATCTTCTCCAATTAGGAATAAGTCATCAACATATAAAACCAAAATCAACATTTCACCATTGAATACCTTGAAGTAAAGGTTAGGATTAGCATCATTCTTACATAATCCTAGACTTACCAAGTACTTGTCAATTCTTTCATATCAGGCATGGGGGGCCTGTTTAAGGCCATATAATACTTTCTTCAATCTGCATACATGAGATTCTTTCTTATGGATCACAAAGCCTTCAGGTTGCTCAATGTAGACCTCTTCTTCAATAACACCATTGAGGAAGGTTGTCTTTACATCCATCTGATGCAACTTCCATCCCTTAGCTACAGCAATAGCAATGATAGTCCTGATAGAGGTATATCGAGCAACAGGGGCAAAGGTTTCCTCATAATCTATGCCTTCTTTCTAAGAGAAGCCACGAGCCACAAATATAGCTTTGTATTTCTCAATCCTTCCATCAGCAGCATGTTTAATTTTAAACAACCATTTGGAAGATACGACAAACTTACCTTTGGGTCTAGGCACAATATCCCAAACATCATTCTTGATGATAGACTGATATTCTTCATCCATAGCATTCTTCCATGCTTGTTGTTTCATGGCCTCTTCAAGGCTGGAAGGTTCAGTCTCAATGAGATTGCACATCAATGCAACATAGTTGGAGAATTTCTAAGGCCTCCTACTTTTTCTAAATGTGCCACTTGGAGCTGCAAACTTTTCTACGTCTTGAATCCACAGAGATCTCTTCTTACTCACGGTAATGTCCCTAGGCCTATCGGTAGGATCCAAAGGTTCACTTGGATCATTATGATTTTCAGATTCTGTAGACTCTCTCTAAATCTCAGTATCATGCTTAATATCCATGTCTTGAGGGTTATCATGATCTTCATTGTCAATCTCTATACTTGAGCCTTTAGATCTTTTGAGTGCAATATTTTCTTCAAAAGTGACATCTCTACTAACCTCAATAAACTTCTGACCTGGAATGTAAATTCTGAATGCTTTGGATATTTTGTTGTAGCCTACAAGAATGCCTCTTTTGCCAGAAGGTTCCAACTTGGTTCTCTTCTCTTTGGGTACATGGATATATACTGGACTCCCCAAGATCCTCAAGTGACTGATATCAGGTTTGATCCCTGAAAATGCTTCTTTTGGAGTCATATCTTTCAATACACTGTGAGGGCATCTATTCTGAATGTAGACAGCAGTCCTAGATGCTTCGGCCCATAGGAAAGTCTGCAGATCCTAATCATGAATCATAGCTTTTGCTGCCTCAACTATGGATCTATTCTTTCTTTCTGCAACCCCATTTTGTTGAGGGTTGTAGGGAACACAAAAATCCCTCTTGATCCCTACCTTAACACAAAAATCATGAAAACTACCCGAGGTGTATTCACCTCCATTGTTAGACCTTAAAACTTTAATTGTTTTCCCAAATAGATTTTTCAGCTAAAGCTTTAAATTCTTTGAATCTACTTAGAACTTCATCAGATTCTTTTGATTTGAGAACGTAAATCCAAGTTTTCCTAGAGTAGTCATCTATAAAGATTACATAATACAAGAATCCACTTGGGGAAGCAACAGACATAGGTCCACATAAATAAGAATGTACAAGAGCTAATTTCTGTTTAGACCTACTTTCACTTTGACGAAATGGACTCTTACTATTTTTACCCATAGCACAACCTTTGCATGTATCATCATGAATATGACTAAGTTTAGGCATACCTTTATCTATCTTCTCAAGTGTAGGGAGAGCTCAGAAATGAAGATGTCCAAGTCTTCTATGCCATAGCTCGCTTGACTCGGGTGCTTCATGAATGAGAGCTTGAACTGGACGTACTAAAAGCTTATGTAGGCTCTCATACCTATTCCCAATGACATGAGCAGATTTTATGCTGGACTTCTTAGGCCATGCAAGCACTCTTCCCTCAGAAAATGTAATCTGATAACCTTTATCTTCTAGTGCTGATATGGAGATAAGGTTTCTTTTGATTCCCGGCACAAACAAAATATCACTGAGGTGAAGAGAAATTCTAGAATCTAAATTAAGGGAAGTAGTACCAAAACCTCTCACAGGATAACGAGCATCATCACCAATGACCACATGAAGATTAGACTCTTTCTCCACTAAATCTGAGAGGTGCTCTCGATAGCCAGTGATGTGTCTAGATGCACCACTATCAATCAACCAAGTATCACTGTCTGAGGGTACATTGCTTGATAGAGCAGAAATGAAAAGGAAGTCTTCAGTATTAGACTTATTTGAGACTTCATTTAAGTTTTCTCCTTGTTGCTTAGGCTGGGATAAATAGTCCCTTGCATAGTGACCGAATTTGTCACACTTGAAGCACTTGATGTGAGACAGGTCCTTTTATTTTTCTTCGAATCATGAGGTGGATTAGACCTTTGATCTCTATTCCTCTTGAAATTGTTCTTCTTCCAATAGCCTCCTTTCTTCTTGAAAGACTGGGAAGCAAGGACATGATTGTCTTCATGAGTGTTTTTGATAACTCCTCTAGCAGCCAGTCGAGACTCTTCTTCTTGAATACAGTCAGCCCTTAATCTATCAAACTTGGGCAGATCAACCCTTGCACTAATTCCTTGAATGTAGGATTCCCAAGATGCTAGAAGACCATTGAGGGCTAGCATAGTTAAATCATTTTCATCAACAATCTTTCCAATAGATGAGAGATGATCTCTCAAATTAGAAACCCTCATGAAGTAAGCCATGACAGATTCACCTTTAGCCATCTTGATGTGATGAAGCTGCTGCTTCAAAGCTAGAACATGACTAGTGTTGTTGAATTCATACATCTCCTCCAAGGTTCTGAACATTTCGCTTGCTGTCTTTAGCTTGGAGATGATGAGAACAATGTGGTCCTTCACAGAATCAACTAGGATCTTCTGAGTTTGAAGATCTTTCTTCCTCCATTGGGTCTTTTCTTCTTCTTTCTCTGGTTCTAAAGATTCTTTACTCACAAAGTTTGCAAGATCATTTTCATTCAACACAAGCATGATACAGACTCTTCATGATGTGAAATTGGAAGCCCCATTCAATCTATCTTCCACCCTAAGACTGAGAACCATCTTGAAGAAGTGATAAGGGAAAAAGTAGATAATTGGTTACTGCAAATCTGATTACACTAATTTGAACCAAGCTCTGATACCATGTTGAATTTAGCAATCAGATTAATAGTAAGGAACAAGAAAACACAAATGCACACATAACACGAAGATACCCTGGGAAAACCTCTCTCTTAGAGGTGAAAAACCCAGCAAGAAAATCTCAGATCTGATTAGATTAATAATAGAGGCAGATTACAACTTTGCATAGTAAGCAGGATGAACAAATCAAATTATCTAACCACAGAGCCGGTTGGACCATTGAAATCCTTGAACCATCGAACCCGTTGAACTGTTGAACCCGTTGAACTTGTTGAACCTGCTAAACTCGTTGAACTGGCTGAACTCGTTGAACCAGCTGAACTCATTGAACTGATTGAACCCGTTGAACCAGCTGAACTCATTGAACTGGCTGAACTCGTTGAACCATTGAACCTATCGAACGGTTCAACTATCGATAGAACTTCTTGAGCTTTCGAACCCTTTGAACCATTGGAGCTCATTGAACTCGCTGAACCGGTGAACTTATCAAACGGTTCAACTATCGGTAGAACTCCTTGTTAATTGCAGAAGCAGATCGCTGATGGAGAGTTGTCGCGGAGCAGAATTCGGTGTCTTGTGTATCAATTGTGACTACAAGTCACTTTACATTTATAGGAGATCACCCAAATAATAACCTTGGTCGGCCTGATACAATTTGGCACCAAGTTATAGTAATTCAAATAGTTATATACACGTTACATTGAAATAGGTCCAGACCTATTTGCAATTTCAAGATACATTGAATGAATTCGCCCAAATAGGGCCTGCCTTAAATTGGATAATACAACTGAGATTCAAAATGCTAAGGCCGATAGGCCATTCAACATTTTATGACTAGGTCGGTCTCTGGGAGGGATCTGACCTAGCTACCAAAATCAACATTGACAATGTATAGTTTGATGTAAATTCTAGTAACTAGATTGTCCAAAATACTTCCTGATAAGAAAAATTATCTAGGTGTTGAATTAGCTTCATATAATATATATGGGTGACATTCCATCTGATGTTGAAGGAGATTTCCACACAGTAGCTGCTTCATCTCACATTGAAATAATCCAATATGCAGTTGGAAGGTAAGAATATATTTTCCAGAATAATTTCTAAAGCTCCTTTCTATCCTTTATAACCATTTTTGCTTCTTGTGTATGTAGTTGCATATATCCTTACCAGTAATAACACATTTTGGTGCAATGGATACATTAAGATGGCTCCTAATTTATTACTATTAGAAAATAAGTTTATTAAAAAACTGTGTAACAAACTTTTAAATAATTTTTAAGATCATTCTTGATGATCCATTATAACATGTGTTTAGATTGCAGAAATATATTGTACTTCTATGGAAACGACTTCGTTCACCCTTGTCATTACTATTGTTTTATCAAGAAATGATCATTCCGATCTAAGTCCTGCTATGGAGATTTGGAAAAAAGCCACACAGGCTTAAAATATTCGATAGTCAGATATAAACTATTAACATATATAATGGGGATTATTTTTAAATATCATTCATTTGGCCAATAAAAATAGGACAAACATTTACCTTTTTGTTATGAATGAAGTGTAAAATTGCTATTGGTTGTTTGACCATTGAAGTGGATGAGATATAAGTAGAGTGATATAATGGATATGTATAGGATAAGCCAAATTTTCATTGAATTCAATTTTCCTGTGAAAAGAGCTCCTACATACTATATTTGCCATTTTTTTTTACAAAGCTTTTCAAAATCCTAATGTCCCAATTAAATTTGAAAAAATATAACAATGTTGTATCCCTCTACAAGTAAATAAAAAGATTTTTTTCGGAATGGAAAAAATCAAGATAAAGTGAAGTTAAAAAAAAATTGATACTAAGAATTATCATATAAATAATGTTCAAACTATTCCTAAAATTGGGTAGAATGGAATTATGTCTCAAGTCATTTTGACTAACGAGGTAAAAAAAATCTAATGTTAAAGTGTTCTTCCAAACACATCAAAATAACTTAACAAACTCAAAAGCAGAAGTGCCAAAAATGTTAAATGGGTTGCCCAAGCATGCCCATTAGTCCAAGTGATTTTTTATAAGTACGAGTCTATATATAAGGGAGAGGGGCCAGTAGCCACACACCCTAACTTCGCGCACGTCAAGCACATAGCTAGACATGTCAAATTTTGACAATTTTTTTTGGGTTTTTCCGTATATGAGTGAAGAGCTTAAAGCTATTCTTTCAACTTCTAGGCATTTATACATTTCCCTATAGGATGCGTTATGTGCACATGGGTCAAAAAAGTGTCATTTCAACATGTCGCCCCATACATGTGCACCGATGTGCCGGTAACCGCTCACCATGGCCCCCCAAAAAATTTGCAAGTTCACTAAAAAGGCAACACACTTGATCATTTTTATAGTTACGATAAGTTAGGAATATGTTTATTAACACCCCACCATAAATCACGTTGGTGGGGCCTTCAAACTTACCCGCCCCCTTCCTAAACATCCCCACGCCCATCATAAGGGACAACATGCATGTTAACGTGTTTGCTTAGGCGCGGACGGGAAACAACATTAAATCCATTCAATGTTCGTTTAGGTCTGAATACATATTCCACTTTCCACCGAAAAGTTAATCATTTTACTAAGTGCTTTCCCTGTTCTCCACGATGCGATTGAAATGCGAGGGTTTCACTGCGTCCGCCAGCTATCGCTCTCCATGTAGATACATCTCAGTGTAGGTAACAAGTAAACATCATCTCTCCATGTGATTTTAGCTTTGCTTTCACTCCATTGCGGTGTTTATACAATCGTTTATCTTCATTTTTCTCTCATGCTACCCATGATTTGGGTACTGCTATGTAATTTACTTTCAATTTTTCATTATTTTGTTTGAGGCAACCCTTGTCTTGTGATAATTTCATTGTACAGAAGAATATACTGTTATATAATGATGGATTTTTGTTATACATACAAATGGGGTCGTATATTTTTATGGGTATATACTTTTTAGCGTTCATTGTCAATGGTTAAGGGTTTCATTATTTTGTCTTGTGATAATTTCATTGTACAGAAGAATATACTGTTATATAATGAGGGTTTTTTGTTATACATACAAATGAGTTCTTATATTTTTATGGGTATATATTTTTTAGGGTTCATTGTCCACAGTTAAGGGTTTCATTATTTTGTCTTGTGATAATTTCACTGTACAGAAGAATATACTTTTATATAATGAGGGTTTTTTGTTATACATACAAATGGGTTCTGATATTTTTATGGGTATATATTTTTTAGGGTTCATTGTCCATGGTTAAGGGTTTCATTATTTTGTCTTGTGATAATTTCACTGTACAGAAGAATATATTGTTATACAATGAGGGTTTCTTATTATACATACAAATGGGTTCTTATATTTTTATGGGTATATATTTGTTAGGGTTCATTGTCCATAGTTAAGGGTTTCATTATTTTGTCTTGTGATAATTTCACTGTACAGAAGAATAGACTATTATATAATGAGGGTTTTTTTTTTAATACATACAAATGGGTTTTTATATTTTAATGGGTATATATTTTTGAGGGTTCATTGTCAACATATCTGGTACTGATTATACATATGTATACATATCTGTATACATGTATACATATCTGTATACATGTATACATATCTGTATACATATCTAGAAATACTTTCCATCGCACCATTGAGAACAAGGAAAGTAGTCGGTAAAATGATTAACTTTTCGGTGGAAAGTGGAATATGTATTCAGACCCGAATGAACATTGAATGGATTTAATGTTGTTTCCCATTCATGCCTAAGAAAACACGTTGCAATGCATGTTATCACGTAAATCATGTCAGTTAAATCATTCAATATGTTAAATCATGTCTATTAATGTAATATATATAGTGGGTTCAGAAGGTCAGGCATTTGGCCACTGAATAATGCTGCTGTTATAGTTCTGAATGCTGTTGAAACTCTTTTTAATGCTGTTGTGATATGTTGTTTCCAATCTTGGTGATGTTGTTTCCAATGCTGCTGATACAATGTCTAATGTTGTTGATACAATTTGTAATATGGAAGGTCTTAGTTTGCCAATGCTGCTGATACAGTGTCTAATGCTATTGATACAATTTGTAATATGGAAGGTCTTAGTTTGCCAAGTCAAGTTAGCCAACCAGAATGGATGGCTGCAGCTGCTAGAAACATGGGGATACAAACATTAGTATCTATTAATATGAAGTTAATGTATCTGTTAATAGGGTTTCATTATATGAATGTTTCGAATGTTTTGAATCCTACAGCTTTGTCTCATTAATAATTTTACAGTCAGATTCTTCCTAGTTTTGTCCGAATAATATTTATTAATTATTCATACATTAAATATTTACAATTGTTTTACTATGTTGTAATATAATACATTGAGGGTTTCATTTTATATAATCTATCCAGGGTTTATATAACAAGCTTCTACATATATTCAGATTAGACTGTTAATGTACTGCATATATATACAAGTCTATCTATATATACATGTCTATCTATATACATATGTATATCTTAGACATGTGCTTATAGATAGACATAGTATATCTCTATACATTTCTGTATGCATATCTCTATACATATCTACATATCTATATACATATTTGTATATCTATAGACATATGTAGATCTATAGACATATCTATATTGATATACATATGTATATGTATCGACATATGCAGTGTAGACAATAGAAATATTTCAAAATGGTACTTAACATTTCAACATTTTACAATTCTAGATATACATGTTCGAAAGATTAGTCCAATTTGTTTGTTGAATTTTACTACATCTTTTCTAATTGTTTGTTGCATGGGTAACTTCATTGAATGGATTAAATCGTGTCTTTTACTGTAGTCATTATTTTGTTTGACGCAACCCTTGTCTTGTGATAATTTCACTTTACAGAATAATATACTATTATATAATGAGGGTTTTTTTTATACATACAAATGGCTTCGTACATTGGAGTGATCGGTGTATCGACAAAGTAGAATCTAAAGTAGCCGATAGCACTTTTCTTGCCGATAGGCAAGAAGTGTAGAGTCACCCATCGGGAAGAGTTACGATGTCGGGGTGACAAGTTCGAAGATGACTGATGGTGATTTTCTTGCCGATAGGCAAAGAGTGTTGAACCTCACATCGGAGTGACTAAGACTTCAGAGAGATAAGTTGTAAAGTGGCCGACGGATAATGTGTTGCCGAAAAGGAAAGGAAGAGACATGTTCACATATGTATATTGATAGACATATGTATATAGATAGACATATGTATATCTATAGACATATACAGCCTAGACAGTGTTAACATTTCAGTCTGGTACTTAAGATTTCAACATTCAAATTGAACAATCAAATTCAATTCTACTTATCATATCATTGAATACAATAGCTTCTACACATTTAATCAAATTCAAACTCAACAACCAATTTCAATGCATTCCTTTTTCAAATTCAGATCCATTATAAGAGGAACATTATGCAGCGTAGACATTGTTTTTAGCATAAATTTCCTGAAGGATCACTGCAAAACCTGTCTGGTACTTAACATTTAAGAATTATCCAATTGTAACCCATCTATATGCTAGAAATTGTTGAAACTCTCAAACATTTATAATGCACCCTCAAAAATAAATACATATGTCATAATATTTAATATATATATACATACAAATATATGAATACATGTATATATTATACATGTATTTCTATATGTGTGTGTATAAATTATATAAATTCGAATACGTTATGTTTGTAGTCCATATGTTTAGGAAATGGGTGGGTAAGTTTGAAGGCTCCACCAACTTGATTTATGGTGGGGTGTTAATAAACATATTTTTAACCTACTCTAACTATAAAAGTGATCAAGTGTGTTGCCTTTTTAGTGGAGGAGTGGATATAAATGATATATACACATATATGGATACATGTAAATTTTTATTATGTATACATATATGTATATGTATCACTATATATGTCTGCAATATATAGTTGTATCATTGCACTGCTTGAATTTATTTGGATGATTTGATGTTTGTTCGTTACTACCCAGATGACTACCCGGCATATAATTTCTATGATTGTAGGCATGTGAGAGGTTTGTAGAGCACCTTGCATTGCAAACACTCGATGAAGGTAAAGTATTATAAGGCTTTACTTACATCACTGGTTGACAAATTGTACTATACATTTGTGTTTATTAACACACCACTATTCATGGAATATTTTTCCCTGATGGCTCTGATGGAATATTTTGCTCTGCTACAATATTATAGTCTTCTTTTGTAATTGCATGTGATTATTTAAAATAATATTCCTGAATGCAATTCATATTTTCTTTTGCAAATGTGTGAGATTATTTGGATGATTTCATGTTTGTTCGTTACTACCCGGATGACTACCCAACTTTTGATTACTCTGATTGCAGGCATGTGAGAGGTTTGTAGAACACCTTGCAAGGCGAGCACTTGATGAAGGTAAAGTCTTATAAGACTTTACTTAAAACACTGGTTGACGAATTGTACTATGCAATTGTGTTTGTTAACACACCACTACTTATGGAATATTTTTCTCTAATGGTTCCAATGGAATAATTTGCTCTCATACCTTATTATATACAGTCTTCTTTTTCAATTGTTATATTTTGGTCAGTTCAATTTAATGATTTTGTTTTATGATGTATATTTGTTACTGCCTCGATTATCATTTATATGTTTGCAGGCATACAACCATGGTCAGTGCTTTCTAGAATGCCTTCGATTGGGTTTAATCAATTCAGGTAAAGTCTTATAAGACTTTACTCAGGCAATGACCCACTAGGCTTTAGGTTTTTCTTCATAGTGGTTTTATGTTCTTTTCAATCATTGTCCTTTACGAAACTTTAATTTATAATATTTTAATTTACAATACTTTAATTTAGGTTCCTTTGAATAGTTTAAATTTCCTTGTTGCTTAAATGGAACTACATTTACTTGGATGCTTTAATGATTTCAATTAAGGTAGAATTATGTGAATATAATTCTAAAACAACATGTTATTTCAGTACAAATTATGTAGACAACTTGTAGTACCATGCTGACAAACCATTCAAGTCTTTTTTTTTTCCCAAAAATAGTTACAGTCATACAAATATACAAACATAGAAACATGAGATCAACACAGATATTTCAGAAATAACCATTTAACTCTTGATTTTTTTCTAAAATAGTTACAAATATATAAACATGACATCGATATGTTCCTTTTTCAGAAAATATTACAAAAATATCAATAGATAGACATGACATCAATCTGTTGCTTTTTTTCCAAAACAGTTACAAACATATAAACATTACATCAATCTGTTCCTTTTTTCACAAAATATTACATAACGATATGACTAAATCAGATGTACACATAGAAATTTCACTAATGTCAACTATCTCTATCCAAAAAAAATGTTCTTCTTCAATTCTCCATAAATCTAGGAAAAAGAATAGGTTGTTCAGGTTCTGTAGCAGCACATTCATTTGCAGTCCGAGTTAAACTCAGTGGCTCATTTATTGTCTGTAGTGATGCATCAATCTGGGCAAGCAAACCCTGATTAGAATCTCCATTTACCAGCAACTCATTTGAGCTTCCTGGGCTAGACCCTACTTGCAGATTGCTTAGAGCTGCAAAGGCTGGGCTCAAGATGGCAAACATGTCCATTAGAATGGGATGTTGCCCGGGTAGAGGAGAATTTGGGGTACTCAATGGTCTCTCATTTGCTGATTTTTTTCCTTTCTTTTTTGTTGTCTTCATCCCTGGAGCACTCTTTGCCTGCTCACGCCGAATTTTCTTCTCCCATTTTTCCTCTGCCGCTCTTTATTTTTTTAACACTCTTTCTAATTTTTCTCTCTTTCTCTTGTTGTTGGGCTTCTTTTTCAGCTTTCCTCTCTAACATTTGTTCCTTTTTCCTCAGCTGCAACTCTTCCTGACAAGGTTTCTCCCTCTCTTGTTCATTGAGGATTTCAATGTATGCATCGGATGTTAAGATCTAGGGCTACCTACTTAAACGTAGTACCCCAATCTTATTCTTACCACCCCTTGCCTGTACCCTTCGAACCGAGATCTTGAGAAATTGACTAGCTCCTTGTGGCTGAAACTCACTATCTTGGGTGTAAGGCACATAATCTGGTTCCAAATCACCTATGCATTCTTCTTCTTCTGCAATGTCCTCATTTTGTGGATCCCAATTTGATGTAGTAGTGAAGTAGTGTATGATGTCAAATGGATCATGATCTGGTGGTGAAGGCATTGAAAGGCCGACATCCACTGACTAAAATTTGTTTGTATCCCCATGTTTCTAGTAGCTTCAGCCATCCATTCTGGTTGGCTAACTTGACTTGGCAAACTAGGACCTTCCATATTACAAATTGTATCAACATCATTAAGAAATCTATTAGTAGCATTAGACACTATATCAGCAGCATTGGAAACAACATCACCAACATTAGGAACTGTAACAACAACATTATCAATAGTTTCAGCAGCATTAGGAACTGTAATAGCAGCATTATCAATAGTTTCAGCAGCATTAGGAATTATAATATCAGCATTAGGAACTGTAACAACAGCATTAGAAACTGTAACATCAGCATTAGAAACTATAACAACAATATTAGAAACTATTTGACTTCTTGGCATTTTAGTGCATTCTTCTTGTACTTCCATTGGATTCTGTACACTTCCACTTTTATTGTATGTTTTGATGAATTCCTCAACTTGTGCATCTGAATATCCAGTGAATTGCAAGAAGGTTTCAACTGTAATTATCTCGGCATCCTCTTCCACTGTGAAGGCCTGATTCTTTGGTGCAGTGGCCATAGAATCTTCACTGTCTTCATTTGATACTTGGAAGCCATCACTTGGCCTCATGTCTTCTTGAAGCGCATACCTATTCAGTGGCCAAATGTCTATCCTTCTGAACCCATTAATTATATTAGCAGGGGTCAAGGCCTGCTTGAATGCTTTGCTAGCAAGAGTGGCCAACTCTTCTCTTCCAATTTCTATTTGCGGGTGGCTTGCCATCCATGTAGACCTTTGTTTTTTGAAATAGTTTTTGAATGCTGAAAAAATACTCACATCTAGTGGCTGCAATCTATGGCTTGTATGTGCTGGGAGGGTGATGAGGTCAATCCCTAAATGACATGCTTCCTCTATGGTCTTCAAAGGAAACATGGCTACCATGACCATCAAAAATTAGAAGAGCTCTGTTGGTTGGTGAAACCCCTCTGGGGATAGATGTAGCAAAATGCTACAGCCAATTCAGAAATAGTTCTTTCATCATCCACGCATGTTCTTGAGCTACCATGCATACACCCGGCTCACAGTTGGCTATGTAGTTTCTGATATGCCTTTTGGATTTAAATAGATAAAAATTAGGTATGCACTAACACATGCCAAAATAGTAATCCACTCCCTGCTTTTTGAGATCAGGTGGGGCACACAACGGGATCCCAATTTTGCTATTACCCGCATTCCACTATAGTTCCTATCAACTTGTACCCCAGTTTCGTCGCAGTTCCATATTCTGCTGGACCCATACTTATGTGTCTTGTAAAGATTTTCTAGATTGTCATAGAATAAATTTTCTATGCTTGGCCTTAGCATAATGGCTCTATCAATATCCACACCCTATGTAGTGCAAATAGTTAGATCTGGATGCCTTTTCCTAAATCCCTCCCACCATGACCTCCCTGGCATCCCATTTGTGAAAGGATTTGGCCTAGATTGAATGACCTCTGCCACAGTAGATTTCAGCTGTGAAATTTCAAGCCCATGGCCTATGTCAGCCATGTCCTTGCACCATTGAACTATTTCTACCTCCTCCTCATCAACCAGGATGGTTGGTGGCCCCCTGTGTTTGGTGCTCATGAGACCTAGTAACCAGGCCCTCAAACTGCTAGCAGCCACTCTCCACTTCTTTGTAGCTGCTCTGATTGACATATGTTTATCTTTGACATCAGCCATAGCACTTTGAATGTCATTGTTTATCCATATACTTCTATTCAACCTTGAAGAACTTGTTTCCACAGCAGTAGTTTGAAGGCAATCTGTATTGGTTTCTAAATCCTCTGTATGTGCGGAGGGAAATATATATTCTACTGCAACATGATCTGGTTTTGTGGTATGTGTATCTTCATCCCCCGACACCACATTAGGAAACTTGCACCCCCCAGGTTTTCTGACTGTCCTCCTTCCAGAAGTTCTCCTCCCCTTTTTACCTTGAGCCATAAGTATCTATACACCTGCAAGAAATGCAAACATCATCAATACCAGAAGTGATATGTAGGAAAAATGGCATCCTTAGTGCAATGACTGAAAATAGATTGAGGCATCATTATTGCAGTGGCATGGACAACAACCATCACGTGTTCCATTTTGTAGTGTTTCATTGTGTTGTTCCATTTTAGACTGTGTATAGATATACAGATATGTATATAGATATGTATACAGATATACATTTGTCTATCTATGTACATATGTGTATATATATACATATATATACATATATATATATATGAGACATTAACAGACATGATTTAATCTATTGAATGATTTAATAGACAACATGTATGGTAACGTGTTTGCTTAGGCGCAAACGGGAAACAACATTAAATCCATTCAATGTTTGTTGGGGTCTGAATACATATTCTACTTTCCATCGAAAAGTTAATCATTTTACCGTCTGCTTTCCCTATTCTCAACAGTGCGATGGAAAGTATTTCTAGATATGTATACAGATATGTAGATACGTATATAGATATGTATACATGTATACAAATATGTATATGTATGTATAATCAGTAGCAGAAGTGATTTGTAGACAAAATGGCATCCTTAGTGCAATGACTGAAAATAGGTTGAGGCATCATTATTGCAGTGGCATGGACGGAAAACATAACATGTTCCATTTTGTAATGTTCCATTGTGTTGTTCCATTTTAGACTTGTTATCAATGGTTGAGGGTTTCAGCAATATGTGTTTCCAATATATAATCACTACAGTAACAGATGTGATTTAATCCATTCAATGAAGTTACCCATGCAGCAAACAACTGGAAAAGATGTAGTAAAATTTAGCAAACAAATTGGAGTAATCTTTCGAACATGTATATCTCCCATATAGCAAACAACTAGAAAAAGATGTAAAATTTAGTAAACAAATTGGAGTAATCTTTCGAACATGTATATCTCCCATGCAGCAAACAACTGGAAAAAGATGAAGTAAAATTTAGCAAACAAATTGGAGTAATCTTTCGAACATGTATATCTCCCATGCAGCAAACAACTGGAAAAAGATGTAGTAAAATTTAGCAAACAAATTGGAGTAATCTTTTGAACATGTATATCTTCCATGCATCAAACAACTGGTAAAAGATGTAGTAAAATTTAACAAACAAATTGGAGTAATCTTTTGAACATGTATATCTCCCATGCAGCAAACAACTGGAAAAAGATGTAGTAAAATTTAGTAAACAAATTAGAGTAATCTTTCGAACATGTATATCTATAATTGTAAAATGTTGAAATGTTAAGTACCAACTTGAAATGTCTACGTTGCATATGTCTATACATATACATATGTATATCAATATACATATGTCTATAGATCTACATATGTCTATAGATATACAGATATGTATACAAATATACTAATATGTATTGAGATATCTAGATATATATTTGGTCAAAATTGGGAAGAATCTGACTATGAAATTATTATAGAGACAAAGCTGTAGGATTCAAAGTATTCAAAAACCTGATATAATGAAACCCTTAACCGTTGACAATGATACGATGAAACTCTTAACCATTGACAATGAACCTTCAAAAATATATACCCTTATATATATAACATGATTTAATCTATTGAATGAAGCTACCCATTATATGTTAAGTGCTAACCTGAAATGGTTGTCTTAGTCATAATAGGTAAGAATGCCATTGCAAAAATATATACCCTTAAAAATATATGAACTGATGAGGAGCGTACATCGGGAATGAACAATTGATCAAATATTGAATTTTTGAACTCTTGAACCTTTTGGAACCATTCCTAGACTCGGCGAATAGGTCTCTTCCTTTCCTTTTTGGCAACACGTTGTCCGTCAGCCAATTTACAACTTATCTCTCTGAAGTCTTAGTCACTTCGATGTGACATTCAACACTCCTTGCCTATCGGCACGAAAATCACCATCGGTCGTCTTCAAACTTGTCACCCCAACATCGCAACTCTTCCCGATGGGTGACTCTACGCTTCTTGCCTATCGGCAAGAAAAGTGCTATCGGCTACTTTAGATTCTACTTCGCCGATACACCGATCACTCCAATGTACGAACCCATTTGTATGTATAAAAAAAAACCCTCATTATACAACAGTCTAAATTATCACAAGACAAAATAATGAAACCCTTAACCGTTGACAATGAACACTAAAAAGTATATACCCATAAAAATATACGACCCCATTTGTATGTATAACAAAAAACCATCATTATATAACAATATATTCCTCTGTACAATGAAATTATCACAAGACAAGGGTTGCCTTAGATAAAATAATAAAAAATTGAAAGTAAATTACACAGCAGTACCCAAATCACGGGTAGCATGAGAGAAAAATGAAGATAAACGATTGTATACCAGTATAGTCTTCAGTATAGATATGTATACAGATATACATATGTCTATTGATATACATATGTCTATAGATATACATATCTATATAGGTAGACATGTATATATATACAGTACATTAACAGTCTAATCTGAATATATATAGAAGCTTTTTATATAAACCCTAGATAGATTATATAAAATGAAACCCTCAATATATTATATTACAACATAGGAAAATAATTGTAAATATTTAATGTAACAATAATTAATAAATACTATTCAGACAAAACTAGGAAGAATCTGACTGTAAAAGTATTAATGAGACAAAGCTGTAGGATTCAAAACATTCAAAACATTCATATAAGAAGGTGAAGTAAAGGTGAAGTACCAACCTGAACCTTAATGTGGAAGTCTGCAAAATTCCTTTTGGCAGCAGATAGGGTTTGCAGCGCTCCTTCAGGAAATTTATGCTTAAAACAATCTCTACATTGCATAATGTTTGTCTTTAATGGATTGATATTTGAAAAATAAATGCATTGAATTTGGTTGGTGAGTTTGAATTTGAATAAGTGTGTAGAAGCTATTGTATTCGATGTTATGATACGCAGAATTAAACTCAGTTGTTGAGATTTGAATTTGATTAAATGTGTATGACCTATTGTATTCGATTGATGTGATTTACAAATCTCACTTTTTTTATGTAAACTGGTTTAATTTTATTTTTTTAGTAAATAATCTCACTTTTTTTTATGTAAACTAGTTTAATTTTATTTTTTTATTAAATAATTCTTTGGATGGGGAGCCTGATACCATTATGTGTTTGTGCAGGTGCAAGTGGATGTGATAGCAAGTATGGGAGAATGTGACAGCAAGTGGGGGGGATGTGATAGCAAGTATGGGAGAATGTGTGATTAACAGCCCTTTGGGATTGGGGTGGTGTGTGTTTATGGTAGCTTAGGTACCAATAGTTGTGCACAAAAGTATGTGAATATGACCGGTTTGACTTTATTTGATGTCCAAATGGGTGGTTTTTTATAAACATGACATAATGTAATAAAAACAATAAAGTGTATATTTAAATTGGAAGTTCTCATATTTGCATCAAGTTGGCTTGGAAATGCAAGTGGAAGAGCATGTGTATTAGTTTTTTGCAATGGTAAATTACTCATGCAGTTGTGAACATGTATTGGTGCATATGTGTTAATTTACTAGGTATTCTTTTTACATGTAATGGCTCTTTTAAAAAAATTTATTGGTGGGTAGGGTGCACAAAAACATAGCGGTTATTGGGGCGTGGGCGGCTACTGGCCCCTCTCCCTTATAATGAAAGTGAAAAGTGTCAAGTCCATGTTTTTGGAATGTTAGGTAAGCCAAATTTGTGAGAAGACGACAAAAGGTGTGTTGTTCTGTGTA
This sequence comes from Cunninghamia lanceolata, assembly GCA_027924645.1. Taxonomy (NCBI): domain Eukaryota; kingdom Viridiplantae; phylum Streptophyta; class Pinopsida; order Cupressales; family Cupressaceae; genus Cunninghamia; species Cunninghamia lanceolata. Next base: position 1,357,648 of record BSBN01001318.1, on the reverse strand, counting down.
CGCTTTTGGTTGTTTCGCTATTAAAAATAGAATATAAAATACACACTTAATGCTCTATGAACCACGGAGAAGATTAGGTTTTTTTCTACAAAGGGATGGATTTTTTTACCATTTTCATCACTTAGAGCTTGCAATCTCAACAATTTTATGATAAATGCATTTGAAATCATCCAACAATAAAAGAACTCCATTGCAAGGTTGTTTGAAGAATTTTACTATTGTTTATTATGTTTAATAGTGAGAGAAAAGAGGTGTGAATCAATGAATTTGAGCACAGAAGATTATGAGTAGATTTTTCTTTCCCTATGATTTATTTGATTTGAAAATCTTGCTGTCTAGTTTGCAAATGGGAAGGGTTTTGACTTGCTATTTTATCAAAAAATTAGATAAATGTGATCATTATAAATGACTAATCAAGAGATACCCTTTTAGGATACTTAAATGAAATACCAATTTATTGTGGTGTTCCTCCTCTTTTTTGTTCAAAGTACTTTTTAAAAATTTCAAGATACTAAAAGAGGACATGCGGATTTCCAAAGAAAATATTTGATAGATAACTCCCAAAAGGGAGATGAACTAGCAAAAACTTTTGTTCCTCTAATATTTGGAAGTTGCAACTTTTCTTAGTTTCTTATCTCCAAAACTTGTTAGATTATGACCATGGAATTTTGACTAGGATACAAGAGAAATAAGAGGTTTTGATGGGTAGATATTACCTAGATTTACTTCAGATGCCTTTGATGATTTACTAGGTATTCCTATCTCAATTGAATCTAGTTGTTAGAGTTAATATAACTCAATGTTAGGCATGATCATATTCAAATGAAGAGGCCTATTTGAAATATATTTCTCAAAATTGTTAAACAAACTTTTTAAGAGATGAATTTTGTGATTGATGACACAAATCACGTTGTTAAACAAGATTCCATTTGTGATTGACTAGGCTTTCCTTATTAATGAAAGCACACATCAATAGTTGTGTAATATTTTTTTTAGTTGGAAAAAACTAAAAGAAAAGAATTACAAATATCAAAAGCAGCAAAATAGAAGCTTCTAGTAACAACAATTATTCATACTACTGAGACCAGAACAAAAGAGAAGACAGACAAAGGCTACCTGCACCGGTTGTTCTTAAATATCATCCACTTCAACAGTCAAAGGTCAATTTTGGCCAATAAAAATAAGACAAATATTTACCACTTTTTGTTGTGAATGAGGTGTGAAATTGCTATTGGTTGTTTGACCATTGAAGTGGATGATATTTAAGTAGAGTGGCCTGCACCACAACAACATTAAAGACTACACTGGTCCGCCTTCACACAACCCCTTGAAGACACATCAACAACAACAAAATACTAACCAAAGACTTATTTCATAACACATGAATTCTATTTAATTCTATTTAATTCTATTTAATGACATATATAATTTACATCTTGGTGCATCTGAGAATATTCCTACACTTGAATAAAGTGGTTTGGTCCCCTCACCTTATTTATAATCACCTTACGTAGTTCCCATATGGTGACTCCCTTACTACTAGCAGTTGCACAGAATTTGCATAACGAATTTGCCGATAGGTAAAATATTTTGAAGAAAAAATCTGAATTTGAAGGAAAAATGTGAATACATTCAGAGAAAATAAAAATTAACTAAACTTTTTTTTTTAAAATTGGATGAACGAAAGCAACTGTCATTGTGTTTGTTCATCCAGTTGCTCATTTCTTTGTCTCCACTCCAGTCGGTCTTGGATTATACATATTTTGTAATCTACTGCGTAGTTTTAATTCTGACAGCTACCCCTAATTTTAAGCATAACCCTAATTCTGACCCGAAAAAATCTAAATTTGAAGGAAAAATGCAAATACATTTAGAGAAAATAAAAATTAACTAAACATTTTTTTAAAAAATTGGATGAATGAAAGCAACTATCATTGTCTTTGTTCGCCCAGTTGCTCATTTCTTTGTCTGTACTCCAGCCAGTCTTGGGTTATACATATTTTGTAATCTACTGCGCGGTTTTAATTCCAGTAGCTACCCCTAATTTTGAGCATAACCCTAATTCTAACCCAAACCCTAATTGTAATCATAACCCTCAATCTAAACCTAATTCTAAATCTAACCCTATACCTTAACTGTATCCCTAAACAAAACCCTAATTCTAATCTAACCTTTGTTCTCACCCTAACACAAACCTTAATTGTAATCATTACCCTCAATATAACCCTAACTCTAAATCTCACTCTAACCATAACCATAAGATTACATTTAACACTAATTTATAAGCATAACCCTATATCTAACCTTATTTACAAGCCTAAGCTTAACCCAATCCCTAAACACAACCCTAATTCTAAATCTAACCTTCATTCAAACCCCAACTCTAAACCTAATTTTGACAAGTTGTACTAACATTACACTTAGGATAAAGATAAATATGCTAACCTTAACACTAATTTAAATCATAACTATAACTCTAATCGTACATGTCCAACCATAACTCTAACCATACTATGGTACATGAATAAAATATTAAATGTAACAAGATTTATAAACATAACCATAACCCTAATTAGATTAAAATCTTATTGTAACCCTAATTTTAAGAATAACCCTAATTTTGAACCTAACCCTAATTCAACCATGATCCTAGATTTATACTTAGCATAGATTTCTCTAAAGATAAATATCATAACCTCATAACTCTAATCATAATCATAACCCTAACCCTAATTCTATCCTATCTAGGGCTGGCTAAATTTTCAATTTTACTATTCGATACTTCTTCAATGTTGATCTCAAAATCAACATCCAACTTAGCACAATACAATATATAACTCCTAATTAAAAGAAATTGAAATCCTAAAAGTGAAAGAATGTCAACTTGGAATTTTAACTAAAATCAACCCCAAAAAAATTAAAATACCAAAATATAAATGAAAGAATGTCAACTTCAAATTTATCACTTATATTAGAGATGTCAAGACAATAACATTGCTATATAAATCAACATCCAACTTAACACAGTACAATATGGCTTTATATATCAGAGATTCAAGACAATAACATTGCTATATAATACCATTAACAAGTGCAAGTTCAAATCTTTTACTAAACACATGAAATGTTGCTAAGAAATTGAAAAGTATGATCAACCTCTAAAGGAAGCTCGCTAGAGTTATCCTTCACAACATCCAAGTCCTACATCTTTTCACCTTGAGTAGGGCCATTAATCGAGGGATATTTCTCCTTTTCCTTTTGATGTAGTTGCATATTGACCTGATGTAGTTGCCTATTGACTTGACAACGAGAAGTGGAATGGCTAGCCATACGATATTTTCCACATAACCCATGCCCACATCCACATACACAGAAAATCTAGCAAACATTAAACATTTCCTAGAAATGGTAATTGGATCAAAGGCAATGCACTCTCCAAATGCAGAAGAAATACCTTTGAAGATCTCCTCCTCCCAATATTCTAGGGGCAAACTCGAAAGATTAACCCACACAGGGACTTTGTTGAAGCTTTCCTTCTTTAGATCAAACCCTAGAGCCCACTTTTGCAAGAAAATCCTAGATCTTCCCATAAACCAAGGGCCACCTAGTTGAGGATCAACACAATCTCATGGCTTGAAAAGGAAAATGGAAGGAAGCCATTCACCATGGCCGCAATCTCCACATGACCACAATGAGACCATTTTCTATTAGCCTATCTCCTCACAATGTCAATGTTAGGCCTTGTCCCCAAAAACCTCCCAATGAGAGTTTTTGTATCATATATGGAATCAAAACCTAGTTTACAACCATTGGCATCGTCTATAAACCAATCTGCAAACATGAACCGTCTATAGGTAGTGAGACATTAGCAGGGGAAGCGACACCCAAGACTGGGCCATCCGACCTCGGACCTACGAACTACTAAAATGGAGAATGCTCCACATTCATGTTGCTAAGGCCGGAAGGAAGAAACCACCATTCCCACATTCAACAAAGATGCCACATTCAATGGTAGGCAAGGAGCCAATCGCGGACGGTCCCCGCTCCATTCAACCATAAATGATGTTTTCAAATAGGGACATTGAAGAGCCCGATGATTTGACTTCCCTGGAAATCAAAATAAAATTATTACAGCGTTTTAGGGTCACGGAAGTGAAAGAAAAACTAATGCTGAGATGATTTTCCAACTAAAAATTAAACTACAACGTTAACAATAATGAGTACAATCAAAAGTGTGTACATTGGAAAAGAAAGGAAGACGATTAAGAAACGAGTGGAGGAGAGATGTTTGCCGCTGACAAAGAGGCCATGGAAGCTGCAAGGAACTTTGACAGGGAGCTCCACAGAGGCCACAATCTCCAGCGTTGGAGAGCGCGCATCCATAACCACGAAGCGAGACTGTCTGGTGCTTTCATTGTGTGTATACACCACTACGTAGTCATTGTCTTCCTCGGCGGAACAAAGAAGCACTCCTTGCCATCGCCTGCCTCCTCCTTATTGAAATCGAGCTTCACAATGCCGGATATCTTTGGCAGCGACGCATCGATAGACATGAAAAATATAAAATATATATAATTTTTTAAAGTATTTTACTCTATAAAATAGAGTGAAAAATTCAGTAGTATTGAAAAAATTATGTATCCCACTTCAATCCATAATCTGAAAAAAATTACACAATTGTTCCATAAACATCCTACTTTTATTTCATAATGGTGAAAAACCAACACAGTTAATCCAGAACCTCATGTTCATTATTAAAAAACAATTAATTTTTCTTAGTGTAATCCCCATATAAGTTATTTTCATGTTAGTGGTAATAACGAGTCGCTCTCCACCAATGGAATATAAACATCACACATCAAAAATGAGAAGTCATTAAATTAAAAAATAAATGGGCATTTAGACAATGGAAAGAGAGATAAAAAGCAATTTAATTCTATTTTGTTGTCTCTGGTTTACATGGACCCCTCAAGAATTTAAAGAACAAATCATTATAGGGAATAAATAAAACATTATAGCAAAGAGATGCATTGTAGTATCCAATACCTTTTCAGTATAATATTACATAACAAGGGCTCACAACTCAAACCATATTCTATAGAATTAAATCATGGCATTTTATATAGTTTCTCAGTACCCAACAGAGGAATTAGCCTGAAAATGTAGATTAAAGCATGGTATTTTATACAATTTCTCAATACACCAACAGAAAAATTAGCTTGGAAATGTATAAGCAGAGACAATGATTCATGACAAAGTTCAAAAGAAATTTACCATCTCTTGAATGATAGTCATTCATGCTCTAGCCACAAATTCTGCAAGCTTCCCTATTCTTTCAGCTAACTCCGGAGAGATTTTCTTGGTAGGCTTCCTAATGGGATTATAATCAATGTTAAAAATCTCTGCTACATCCTCTGAACTCCACCCTGCTTTTCTCAGAGAATTTGACATCAAATCTTCTTTAAGTAACAACCCCTCTATAATTGTCTGGCTGTCCAAATATATATCTTCAGTGTCTGGCAAATTTGAGGAAGAGACTTGAAGTAGCATGTCATTAATGTCCCTCTCCTTCGAACCCCCATTTCTGAGCATATTTGCCAACTCCTCTAAGTACTCCATTACCCATCTAGGCATGCAGATTTCAGCAATATTAATACACCCACCATCTCCACCATATTTATCTTCTACTAAATCAATATCTACTTTGGAAGAAGAAAACAGCCTTTCAGGAGAGGGAGATGTAATGCACGAGAAAGAAGAATTTGACCTATTTTCTGCCAAATCACTCCAAAATTGTATCCACCTTGGAGCCTTGGAGGCAGACCACAGTGAAGGAGACGCTGCTAAATTGGCAAGGATCTTGTCAGAGATGATCCTTTCTTGAAGGTGGGTGTTGCATCCTTATTATACTCTGCCGATCAAAGCTGCTGACGGGGAAACAAAAACGGCGACCGGAATGTCGAGCAAAAACGGGAACTTTATGCCCGACAGGTTTTTGACTACCGAAAGAGAAAAACGGACGGTGTTAATCTAGGTTGCCGGTTTATCTTAATCCCGGCTATCGGATTATCTGAATTCCAGCTGGCTGAATTCCGGCTGAAGCCATTCTCGCACAAATAGCCTATGGGCTAAATACTAGCAGTTGCCGATAGACTATTAATAATGGAAGAAATAAATTGTGGAATGAAATATAGAAATAAAATTTCATACTTATAATATGAGACAATGACAATGGTGTTTTACTTTTTGCAATGTATAAGAAGCATTTTTAATTTACATTTTAAATATATAGTATTTACAGTAAATCTTCCTTGTATGAATAAGAGTAATATAAAGTTTATAGAATTTGGGTTTTCATCACTAACATAAACGTTCTCTTGTATTATAGTATTTAGGGTAGTATCAAATGCACGTGTATTGAAGGAAAAAACATTAATATGATGTTGTAGATGATTACATAAGGTAGAGATATTTTCATATTTTTAATGCAATAAAATCCATTTGAAGTTGTAATGAGTTCTCCCTGGTGGTGTGACAAAGTATGGAGACTATATCAGTAAAGAAACATAATGCTTGGTGTTAGTAACCACATCCAAAAAATATGGATCATTTAATTTTTTTCCTCAAAAAGATACTTTTAATATTACCAATTGCTTAACTAGTAACATTACATATTGACCATCTTACAATACTAAATGTTATAGCCAGTACAATCTCCTAGAGCTCATCTTAAGCCAAGCAATTGTAATTGCATAATTAATAATAAATAAGAGACAGATCGACAACACAATCTCTCAAAAATATGCTATACAAGAATAAATACAATTATATTAGAGACTATATATTATATATAAAATAAATATATTTAAGTTATAAATACTAAATATTAGCAGTATCAATTACGTAAAAAATTAACCAAATTTTAGCATAATTGTTGGTTTTCATTATGGTTTATTAGTATTTATGTGTTTCTTTTGTTTAATTTTTTGTTACTATTATTCTTTTGTACCTATAACTTTAAGAGGAGGGCATTTATACGCTTCCTTTGGATTCATGTCTTGGAGTAGATTCTTAGCCCCATGTTTGGCAAAGAGTGGAAAACATTCTTGAAACTTTAATTGTATAGTGAAATCACTATTCTTCGGAGGTTTAATACTATAGAGCTAACTCAACTTTGAAGAGATCAATAGAATAATAATAAGAAAACCATGCTTTTATAGTCAATTAAAGAAGAATGTCTTCTGTAGAAAGTGTGTTCATATGTAAAAATAATATTCACTTGGCTAGAGAATCAAATATTCTCCATATAATTTGTAAGTAAAGCAGGAGTTTGAGTTTGTAGTTTTAAATATAAGAAAAATAAAATTTAAAAAACTCTAAAACAAAAAAAAGAACATTTTGATTGACTACACAACTGAAATAAATTATATTCTTCCAATAGCTTTCTATTTAGTAAACTTCCAATTATACACAACTGAAATAAATTATACACTTCCCTAGAGTTTTCTTGTCAACAAAATATTTGGAGACTTAATACTATAGAGCTAATTCAACTTTGAAGAGACCAGTTTAACAATGAGAAAGCTTACGCAAAAAATAAGTGCAAGTACAAATGGGAAGCAATGTCAGCTGGTTCCCAACTGTTATTGCTCTTAAAAAAATAATCAAAAAAACCATGCCTTTATAGTCAATTAAAGAAGAATGTCTTTTGTAAAAAATGTGTTCATCTGTGAAAGTAATATTCACTTGGCCAGATAATCAAGTATTCTCCACATAATTGTAAGCAAAGTAGGTGTTTGAGTTTGTATTTTAAAACCTAAGAAAAATAAAATTTTAAGACTCTCAAACAAAAAATTAGAACATTTTGATTGACTATACAACTAAAATAAATTACACACTTCCAATAGTTTTCCATTTATTAAATTATTTTATATAATTAAACATAATCAAAATAACATTCTTCAATATGAATGTGTGCAATATATCCTAGCTTAGTTACATCCTAAAACACAACCAATACAAAAAATATAAAATAATTAAAGAAAACACAAAGGTGAAAATGAATGGGGAAAAGCAAAAAGAAATAATGTTCTTGCCCCAAAATGATGCATTTCAAGCTAACAAACATATCCCTTTGTGATATGATATATATCATTAACTACTAAGAACCTATCCCCTTGATGATTGACAATAAATAAAAAACTATTAGCAGAACTAAAAAAAATTCAGCTTATATAGTATTTCTGCATATGTTAGGCCTACTGAAAGTCCATTCGAAATCAATTATAGCCAAATCCATAAATCTAGACCTAACATCAATGGACACTTTTATGAGTTTGCTCAATACGAATCTATGCAATCATTTGGCATCAAGTTTACTTCCCCAATTAAAAACTACATCATCCACCTCTTGTACGTCTACCTCCTTTTGGGTCACATTATAATGAAATGGGTACGCTTTAATAGAAATAAAAAGATTCATTATTGTGTGAAAATCCTTTCCTTCCCTGCTCAGCACCTCCTAGCAAACGCACTCCCCAAGTAAGTCTGTATTTTACTATGGTTTTTTCCCTATATGTACAAAGTTGTTCTTTGGTCCAAGTAAATATGTATTTTACCGTGGTTAATCACAATGTTTGAACTGTTTTGGTTTGTTAACTTCAGTTTTGGAGACCATCAAGTTCTTTCAGTATCGCTGAGGTTGTTTAAAATTCTACACTACCCTAGTTTACTGCAACTTCCTTTCTTACTTCATTTATGCTTGTCTACATTTAAACTGTAGTCTTCAACCCAACACTTCTCTAGAGTAAAATTTTGAGGGGAAGAGGAAAGAAAGAATTCAATGGTAGGTTATAAGACTCGCTGGTAGAATAAATGCATTTGTGTGTGGAGCTCAAGTTTAGAGTGTTCACTAATGTTGTGCAAATTTCCAAACGTGTGATGTGCTAATTCAATTGGGAGGGCTTGCACTGCATTCCATAGAGCTAGGAGTGCATATTATTTGTACAAAGTTTATTAGTGTATATTTTAAATAATGTGAAGACTATAAATTTTAAATAAATCGGAATGCCTGCGCGAAGGGGCCCGTACGAGAGGCAGGTGGAGACTGTTTAAGAAATTACAATTAAATTAACATCACATCAATTTCAACAGAGAAGTGACACTGAAAACTTTAACGGAAAGAGGAAATCCGGACTGGGGCTGACAACTTTCTGGCGTGAGACAATTTTCCGGCACAAAAATGTGCCACAGCCTATCGGCTAATTAGAAGAGTAAATTAGCTTTCTATGATTTTTATTTGAGTTTCAAAGGTTTACAAATAAAAAGGCTAATAAAATACACGTTTCAAAGATACATGATTTGTAAATACTCTATGCACTCAACCATTGCCGGTAAGAATGTTATTGCAAGTCTAGAATTTATATAAATAGATAAACAAATTTATAAATAATTGAATCATTGTATAATAAGTTCTGTATCATTTCAGCTATGAAGCAGCACAACAGCTTTTGGTATATAGCTACGGAAAGAGCTTTAATGGATTCGCGGCTTGGCTTGATCCATCAGAAGTGTAAGAGATTTCAGGTCGGATTTTATGGAGCTGATTATTACAAGGCCTTAATTTTTTTTTTAGAAATTATTCTTTTCTCATGTGTTTATTGAAATGTAGCTTCCATTGCATTCATTGAATTAAAATAATTACTTAATAAACGCACCCACCAGTCTATTCAGTATTGTCTATCCAACATATGCACATTTGAGCGTATTTATTAAATAACTGAAATTTAGAATATATTTACTGATAATAAAAGTTGTTTGTAACTGCTCTGTTTTTTGGGATAAGGAAAACAGGGTCATCTACCGTATTGTCTATCCAGCATTCTGATGTACATTTGACTGTATATATTTTGAATTTCAATTAATTAATAAATATGGTTAAATGTGCATCTAGAATCTCAATTGTATATCAGAATGTGGGATAGATGTTGCAGTCATCTACTAATTATTTTTAAATTTGAGAGTGTCAAAATATGAGTCTTTTTCCTTACTAGTGAAGTTGAATGATTCTAAATGAGTCCACCAGGGATCAAGTCTTGCTGAGTGCAAGGCCCTGACACCATAAGAGATGAGGTCGGGATCGTGCCTCGAGTGACTTTGGCGGAATGGATACCCCTCAATCCTTGGTTCTCAGCCAAAGAGGTTTCAACCTAAAGCTTGTGCTTTCTATATAGGGTAGCTAAACGATTATGTGGGTTTGATATAAAACCCTAAAAAAATGTGGGGGGGAATCTTTTTCCTTACTAGTGCTTTTGGCTGTAAATAACAGATATGAAAAGGTGTTGTTATGATATAAATCAGATCTTCTGTATTTTTCCATTGTCTTTAAGAATATTTCTTCTGTGTTGTATGGTCTTTTTGCCTTATTCTTTCTAGTCTGCTGCGTTGGCTTTTTTAATCTTTAGTTAATAGATTATAGATCAGAGATAAAAGAGTGTGCATCATTTTGATATCAAAGCAAACAAAGATGATTTAGAGAGGAGTTCCTCTTAATTGGGGGAAGGAGAAGTAGGAGGAATCCAGGACCACAAAGAAATAATGATGAAGAATGGCTCAGCAGATTAGAAGCCATGGAAGCTAGATTGTATCCAGATGACTTTGAAGAGGATCAGGAGAACCTGGGCAATGCAGCTAGGGCAGTAGACCCCATGGAGAGGCTCATTGACGTCGTGTTCAAACAAGGCTCTAAGATGAAAGTTGATATTTCAGACTTTAAAGGCAAACTCAATTTAGATTTATTCCTAGACTTTGGTTCAGGAGTTTGAGCAGTATTTTGAGTCGGAAGGCATTGATGAAGATGACCATATAAGGATGAAATTTGCAGCATCCAAATTGAAGTCTCATGTTGCTCTTTGGTGGGGTGGGAGAATTTGCAGAGTTCTAGGAGAAGACGTGGAAAAAACAAAATGGCTCAAGATGTTGAAACATCTAAGAGCTCGATTCTTGCCTTCTGATTATCAGCAAAAAAATATTTAGAGAATTTCAGAACCTAAGACAAAGGGATTAGTGAACCTAAGACAAAGGGATTAGTTAGTGCAAGCTTCTATTGAGCAATTTATTAAGCTTCAAATTCAAATTGATATACAAAAGGTTGAAGAACAAGCAGCAACTAGGTATGTTAATAGATTAAGGTTTCAACTTCCAGATGAGCTTGCCTTGGTCAAGATACATATTGTGGATGAGACATATGAATATGAATTAAAAGCAGAGGATTAAAATTGATTCGAAAGAACAAAATGGGGAGTAAAAGGGTCGATAGCAATCCGTATAGAGGAAAAGTCCAAGTTCCTCCAAACTTGCTATAGGAGAAGAGCTCGAGGGAAATATGAAGCCCAACTTCAAAGGAAGGGGAAGTTTTGAAGGTAGGGGACGAGAAGGACAATCTTTTGGAGTTTGGAAGCCCTTAAATGTTCATTTGCAATGAAACATGAAAAAGTCACGACTGCCCACTAAATTCTAAAACTTCCAATTGATCAATGCTGGCGGAAGAAGAGACACAAGTCGTGGAACGAGGCTAAAATTATAGAGAACTTAATGCTGCAAAAGTCCTTGGTGGTGGGAAACAATCTATGTATAGTGATTGGAGGAGGAAAAATGTATTTTAGGCCAAATGCAAGTGTCAAGGACAGGTATTCAAAGTGATTGTAGATGGTGGTTCAACTGACAATTTAGTAAGTACTGAAATAGTGCAAAGATTAAATCTTTCTTGTATTCCTAAGTTAGAACCGTATAAGATTTTCTTGTTGAAGAAAGATTAGAGTGTGTTTGTAGATAAGTCTTGTTTTGCTGTCTTTAATATCAGCTACTATGAAGATAAGGCATTCTATGATTTAGTACCTATGGATGCTTGCTATTTGTTATTGGGTAGGCCTTGATAGGAATATAGTCATGGTAGAGAAAATACTTAAAGAGATACAACATGAGGGTAAATGCCATATTTTGAAGCCTTCTAAAGGAGAATGATCAACTAAAATAACAACTCTATCCTTTTTTTATAGTGAGTTGGAAGGTGTTTTTAAGAGAGTCCAAGGGAGAGACCTACCATCTATTTTATTCTAGAGAAAAGGAGAAATCATATCAGCAAGCAGTCCCATTGGAGGTGTAGAAATTGTTAAGCCAATATTCAAATTTAACTCCATTCAACCTACTATATGGTTTGACCCCTTCAAGAGGCATTACCCATCAAATTGATCTAATTCTTAGTGCCAAACTCTCAAATTAGGCCACTTATAGGTTGACTCCTCTAGAGAATGAGAAAATGCAGAGACAAATTACTAAACTATTGGAAAAGGGATTTGTAAGGGAACACATGAACCCATGTGCCACACCTACTCTACTCTTCCCCAAGAAAGGAGGGAAGTGCAAGTTATGTATGGATTCTAGAATTGATGACACTAGATTGTTTGTTGGGTGCCAAGATCTTCTCCAAGATTGACCTTAGAAGTGAATACAATCAGATCTAGATTTGTGAAGGTGATAAATGGAAGAGAACAATGAATCAAAGATTTAAATCATACATTGGAAAATTTGTTATAGTCTATTTTTGATGCAGAGGCAGGGGAGGCTAGAAACACAATCCAAAAGGTTGCATATGGTTTGCTTTGATGACTGTCCCAAAAAAGCCGACTGTCCCCTTAATTGGCATGTTCAACAAGAGAGGTAAAATGCCCAAATGAAGGATAGATGGAAACCCCAACTTGCAGACCACCCTAATCACCTTGGATGACTTTCTCTTGGCAATCTAGAACCACTCAAGGCCATAAAAGATCATGGCTAAACACCCACCTATCCTTTTACTCACAACTAGCCCTATGTGCTTGTAGCCCTCGGAAAGAGGTTTTTCGGGCATAACTCACAAACTACTAATCAAACCACTAAACACATTAGGTTTTTGGATACCCATTTGGACCATACACAATATATCTAACATGAACCCAAAGTTTCTTTGGAACATATGCCCCTATAATTGACTGTATCTGTTGTTCTAAGCCTAATTAGGATAGCTGAAGTAGTAATTTTGACATAACTTTCTGAAAATGACTCAAAGTCACAAAAGAAATGGCTTTCCAAACACCCATTTGGATCTTTCACAACATATCTCAAAACAAGGTAGGGTCACTTTGGCACGTGTGGGTCTAAAATTGACTATTCCTTTTCTCACTAGGCCTACTTAGGCCACTTTTACAAAGTAAGTACATGAAAATGGAAACCCACAATGCAAAACTCTTTTCACAGACATCAAACAGGTTACAAAATGCCTAAATCCATGATTTTTATCAGATGGAAGGATCACTAAGTCACCAAACTCTAAAACCCTTGTTTAGGTCCATTCTAGGCTTGCTTACAAGAGGGTTTTATTGGATCTCTATACTCCAGGCTACAAACCACTTCAAAAACACTTAAAACACATCATAATATGTCTGCACATGCTTTCCAAATCAACTCCCTCTTTCTACCAATGCATTTTTTGCAAAACCCAACTCCTAACCACCATTCTTGGCTTCAATCTTGCATGCAACCAACTAGGACAACAATCACATCTTCCCCAAATGGCCTCCCTTGCTCCTGCCATGACATGAATGAAGAAAAATAGACTAACCAAGATCATTCCACCCATTTTTGAGCTTTGACCTAGGTGGAATGGGTCAAAAACCCATCGAATTGCCCAAAACCCTCAAAACTGGTGTTTAAGAGTAGTTTTTAGAAAAATGATTATAAAATCCTTCAACCACAATGAAAATCTTCCAAAATTGATTCAAATGAAATTTAACACTAATCACTTCATGATTTCAGACATTTGGATTCATGACAGTACAGTACAGACTGATACAGGACGTTGGAATAGCAAAAAGACAGAAAAATATGTAGAAAACTCAGAAAATCTTTATTTCTTTTTGTCTCAAAACTTCTCCTCTGATCTTCTCGAGGTGTGGGAAGCATAAATAATATGTTTACAAAGTAACTCCCATGTTTCATAACTCCTATATCATGGGAAAAGCCAAAAAGAAGGCTTAAACAGCCTGTCCACTACAATACCAAAATAGACTGTCCTAATATTAAGCAAAATATTAAAGATCCTCATCCTCCACTACATGCAAATGCCTCTAGTGGGCTTATTACAACATTTAAAACCAAAATTTCACTTAGGTTCTCATTATTGAGACCAAAAAGCAAAAATTGCCTTGAGGTCTAGGTGCCCCTGCAACATACAACCGGCCTAGAAAAAGGACTCATGTCCCATGAGTGCTTGCTCCATGCTTCTTCTCAGCTTCTCCTTTCTTTTCACATGTTCTTTTGACTAGAAATCTCCTCCATGGGATCAAATACTTCATATCTTCATGCTTCATACCTTGCTTTGTATATTTGTTCATTCCTTGATAATGTCTATTTCTTGCAAACTGTCTTTCTCTTTGTTCTCTGATCTTGTCATCTTCATGAGTTGGTGTCATGGCTATCTTGGCACCTGTATCCATGCCTTTTCCAACTATCCTTTCACTTATCTTCTGCTCCATCCTTGGTATTTGCTTAAACTCATTCAAAGTATCTTGCAAACAACTGTCTGCTACTGCACTTGTCTTCACTTTGTCCTACACATTATCTGCCCCCAAGGCTACTGTATCAACTGTCTTTTCCTGTATTTTACTAGTCCTACAACCTTCTATCTTCACAACCTCAGACTGCACCTTCAACTCTACTGTTCTCAGTGGACATAAGATTGTCCCAACCATGATTACATCATGCCAAACTTGTGTCTGACAAACAACTTATCCTTCACTTCCTCTTGGACTGTTCTACACATCACTTTGTCTTCTTTGCTCTGCAAAATCAGACTACTTTTCAAATCTAGTGTCCTTCTATCTTCCTTTCTTCTTGTATCTACTATCTCAATATCTCTATGCCTTGTAATGGTTGTACACTCTCTTGTTGTGTTCTCTTCAAGCCTCATTGGCTCCTTCTTACCAAACATTATCATCTTTTCTGTCCTTGTCTACTCCTTGGCTTCTTCCTGCAATGGAATCAGCACAAAAGTCTTCGTATCCTTCCTAATGGTGCAGGTGTTAGCTCTTCCAACATAAACTGCAAATATATCAAACTGCCAGGGTCTTCCAAGTATCATATGACAACAATCCATAGGTAAAATGTCACATAGGACCTTGTCCTCATATCTTCCAATCTTGAACTCAACTAATGCTTGTTTAGTCACTAGAATGGACTGATTATCATTTACCCAAGAGACTTTGTAGGGTGTGTCCCTAGGTACTTTCTCCAATCTCAATTTTTCTACCATCACACTAGACACCATATTGTCAGTACAACCAGAATCTACTATCACTTGACATACCTTGTCTTTGCATTTGCAAGCTGTCCTAAACAGTGCTCTCCTCTGAACCAACTCCTTCTCCTTGGAGGTCTTCAATAGTGTTCTTTCTCTTAGCATCAACATTTCTCCTATCTCACCAACACAACTAGTGGGAGTAGAACCACCACATTCTTCTTCTTGGACTAATTGAGTCCTCCTCTCATTCTTCCTTTCACCATCACTTGTAAAACCTTGCCTCTCAGGACACATGTATGCTGGGTGCCCAAACTCTTGCCAATTGTAACACTTACCTATAAAGGTGTTTGCACTCCTTCCACCACCAAATCTGCCTCTAGAACCTCTGCCTCTGAAATCTACACTTTGTCCTTGTTTAAAATCTACACCTTGTCCTTGTGCCTTGCTTATCTCTTCTTGACTCTCATTGACTTGTTTTGCATTTGTAAAAGATCCTCTGCCTCTAGAGGTGCTGCCTCTACCTCTTGTTGTCTTTTCTTGTCTCCTTTTCACCTTTTCTTCTACCCTTATAGCCATTTGAAAACATTCTTCAACTATTTTTGGTGTCATCAAACTTATTTCACTGTAATGTCCCTTGTAGGACTTAACTGAAATACATTAACTTAGCTAAGAATACTTGCAACCAATTACTCACTCAAGTGAAAATAAACAAGTACACATATACTTAATGGAATTCCAACTTCAAGATCTTATTCTTTATTCAAATGAGGTCTTTACAAAATAGCACTTGGCTACCCTTTATGACAGTCACATATAGATACAAAATCAGACTTCTTAAGGCTCTCCAATGGCCACCAGCTTGTATTGAATGTAGAGCAATTGATAGGCAATCTTTGACAATTGGCCCCCAGCTTTTGAATGCCTTTGCAACACTTCCAAATGGGATTGAAATGAGACTGTGGGACTTTTGCAACAGTCTGATATGGACAGCAAGCAAGAGGATCTTTAATGAATGTCAAATCTTCTTCAATGATAGCACCGAGACTTGGAACAATGGATCCTTGAGAGTTGCCACTAATATGTGAGATTGAAATACAAGATGATACTTCTCCCTTATGACTGTGATGATGCTCCGAGGGCTACAATGACTGTAGTGAAACCCTTGTGACTGAAACAAGATGAGATCTTCAATGCAAGACCATTCAACAACTCCTCAATGGTGTTCAATGTTTATCAACCTTTTCTCCAACCTGCAATAACACTTAATACCTACAAATTCAATAGCAATGATGATATTAGAAGCAATATCACCTCCAAAAGCATAGGGGGTCATCACCCTATGTGCAAGGGCACATCACCTTGCAAGGAAGTAAGAAGATCAGAACCTTCAAACTTGAAAAGAATATTAAAACATACCAAAATTCAAACATGCCCTTAGATGTCATCAGCTCCTCTATTTATCCTTGGCCGATTTTCCTTCATGTCACTAAACTTGGCGAATTCTCCCATGGCGACCTTCATTGGAGTTTGAACGATTTTTCTTTAGCATTGACAATCCTCATAGAATGGCGTGATAGCTATGACCTTGGCAAATGCATTGATATTTAACATGGCCGAATGATGCATTTGGAACTGCCAATGATTATGGGTTTGGCCGAATACCTTAATGGCATCCCTTATTTCATAATACAAATATCTTCTACCATTTGCACCCCTTAGGAATGCGACCTTCCTTGGACGAATCACCATCCTTGGTAAATGGAATTGATATCTCCTTCCTCCTTGGTCGAGTGCTTCCAAGATAGTTGTTTGGGTTCTTTTAATCCATAATTTGAATTTGAATTATTTTCCTATGCCACCGTTTGGAGATGTTTACTTGTCTTTTCAATTGCTTAGACTTATGCTTGGACCTATTTAGGCGAATGACCCCCTTCTTGCTTTCAACCGTTGGGTTCTTGTGATGGTTGATGCCCCCTTTGAATTTGCCTTTGATCACCTTTTTGGTCTAGACCCATTTCTTCAACACACTTAACATCAATTGTCAATAAGTCCTATCTAAGAGTAGATTAGAGAAAATTTAATTAAAGATTTCATTTTCTCTTTTACAATTTGGCCTTAGAGAACACTTATTAGTTTGGCCCCTCAATTATAGGTCCTACCCCCCTTAATATGAGAAATTACAATAGAAATTGCAATTCCCACATGATGAAGTGCCAAAATTATACTTAGCTCAAAATGGGGACATTACAAGTCTTCCCTCCCCAAGATTGCTTGTCCCAAGCAATCATCAATGGATACCAGGATCCCAAACCCATCTCTCCTTTCCACATGAACTCACATATATTATCTCAAAGATGTTGATGTAGACGATCCTTGGACCTCTTCCATTGTCAAATGAAGTGAACACATCTATGCACAAATTCCTCACCCAAATGATGAAGCAATTCCTCCACTCAAAAATGTAGAAGCCAATATCAATCACTGACCCATCCAAACTGAAAATGAGGATTGATATGAAGAACCCTTGGTAAATGATGAATACAATCATGAAAGAAGGGGCATTCTTCCATGTTATCCCACTATTATAATTCAGATCAGCAACACATCAACTGAAAATATCCCTCAAAATGATATAGAAAGTGCCATCCAAAGTGTATGAATATAAGGGACCATCACTAGGCTTCTCTTCCACAAAGATATCCTGATTTCCTTCACTATAGAATGCCTCAATCTCTGTTGTACCAAAACTAAAATCACACATGTTAATGACCAGCAAAAAGGAATCATTGTCAAACCATGGAAAATAAACCATCGTGTCCTCCATATATCTTAGAAGAAATTCATCATCAAAAACATGAGTAGGCTGATCCTTTCTAAACAAAATCAATATGTTATTCAAAACTGATTTGTGTTCACTCTCATTCATCTGATCACCTTTATGTGTGTCACCAATAGATGGTCTGTTATGTTCAAACCTAGCTGATTACCTCATTGCTTTGACCTTTTCCACGTGCCATTTTACTTGACCAACAACTATTTTAGTTTTCCTAGCCTTCTCAAGCCAAGAAGTACACTTCCCTTGTGTCTTTTCTTCATCTTCAATGTTCTGATATGCAAAATTAGAGTGTGTAGTGCCTTGTTTCTTCACAGAATTACCATCTCCAATACTCCAATTTCGAATACCATTATTAGTAGAACACAAGTGACTACCTTTCAAAGGTGTTTGTATGTTCATGTTATCAAAATACAAAGCCATATAGCCTCTGTCCTCAAATAAATCAGAAGTTATGACATACCAACCAATAGAGAAATTCAAATGCTCACCATCAAATATATCTCTAATCATGGACTTGGCTGCCCTAAGATGAGGTAAAGTGTACCTGAGAGCTACTTGTTTCCCATCATACAAATCTGAAACAATCTTACCAAATCCCATAATGATGAAGAGATAGTGATGTCCCAAAGTGCTAGCCATGCCAAACAATTCTTCAATAATATTACCGCTCCCATGAGTATGTGCAATATCCAAAATATCCTTCATCAATGCAAGAGAATGTGAAATCACTCCTGCTAAACTGCTGGTATAGGTGAGGACAATGAACTTACAACTAAAAATTAAGTCTAGGTGAATGCCAATGTCATCACTAATGCTCAATGGTGAGTGAGCCTTATCCATAGGCCATCTTCTCATGATGTAGACATGATCCAAACCTCTACCATGCTCCCAGTCATCTGTTATCCTCCAAGTGTTATTAAGGGTCTCCCTGTGTGATGTCATCAACTGATCATCCTACATCAATGTGTCATAAAGTGGGAATGAAATATCAGTGTATATTTGTTCACCTATGTACTGAAGGCCACGATCTAGCTGCACTGCCAATGTTAGTGCCTCAAAATCACAACTCAAATCAAAAGTATGTCTCATACATACAAAGAGCTCATCACAAGTGAACTCATTCAAGGCTCTGTGCATGATCAATGACCAACTCAAGTCTTCATCTGTCAAATCTCCATTCTTAGACATGTCACTAGTGGCCACTCCACACGATATCCTCTTCATATTACCAACCAAGTCTACCATCTGAATCCCCAAGTAGAATCCAAAAAGGTATGCCGACAAGCTCTCATGAAGCCATCTATGTGACCGTACTAATAACAAATTTGATTGCTTTACTTGACTCAACTCCATGCAAGGTCCATTCTTTGCATGCCAAATGTCTTGAATCATTTTTGTCTCAATCATGCCATGGTGTATCAACTCAAAAATATAGAGCCTTAGGTAATCAACATATGTGATGGCTAATGAGGTATCAAAGGTATGAGGAATCATCCCCCTCTTATCCTCATGAACCATGACAACTACCAACTGATTATGCAAAGGTGAAAGGCTGCTGTCCCAAAACAAAAAATCAGAATCATACCTTTTCATCACTTCTTTATCTCTTTCGAACACCTTACTCTTCATTGAGTGCTTTCCTTCACATGCTGGTCCAATATGAATCTCTCCATGAAACTCACATGTTTTAGGACTAAATATTTTGGCTACCATAGCATGATGCAATAATGATGAAGGACTGTTATTGTAAATTAGGAAATCAGACTTCATATCATGCTCGATTGTGTTACCTTTTGCCAATCCCATAGTATCTCCTATCACGGATGAATAGTCATCAACAAGTGCTGATCCATAGATTGTTACCAATTGAAAAACATGGCTACAAATAAATTCTTCATATGTGTAGTCCTTCTTTGTCACCATCAGAGCCCTATTGGGCTCGTGCCAAGCAAGAGATGAACTTCCTCTCAAGTCTAGAGCCTTCCAACACAACTCTAAAACTACCTCATGAATGTCAACAAAATGGGTTAGAGCTAAAACAATACGATATTCATTGACCTCTAGATACTCCTCCAATTGATGTGATACATGAAACTCAATTTCTTCATGAATGTGCTTCTCCCCATCAGCTAAGTCTTCATCATACTTCATCAAGGAATTTTTCATAGAAGTGTTGACATTAATCAATAAGTCAATACTATGACTTGGCTTCATCTCCTCAAGTGACCTTGTCTCTTTGAAAACCTATACATGTGCATCGTCTTCATGAGCTGATCCACGATGAGTCATGTTCTCTTTGTATTCAAGTGTCATGAGTCCTTCATGTGAGTCTCCATCAAGGATGACCCTTGTAGCAAATACTATGTCTTCTCCTTGCATGTAAGATAGAACACCAAGAGTGTGTCCTTCATAACCGATTGTAATTTTAGGTTCATGCTCATCTTTGCCCACCTTACTTGTCTCAATGTACTCCTCTTGTGTTTCCTCTTCATCATGGAATGGGTCATGCATCTTGTGGCTATGCTTGATGGCAATTATCATGTCTTCTTCTTGACAACGAACTGAAATATCAATTGCATCACTTGATTCCTTACCATTGTGAAGAGAAGATGAGACAATGTTGGCATTATCATGAGTACTCGTACCTTCATTTGATTTATCTTCATCTTGTGCATTCTTTATATCATGAACTTCTTCATCTTCCAATTGTATAATCTCTATACCACTTGTATGATTTTGCTTTCTATCCACATGCCTTTCAAATTCCTCATGAAGACTTTTTGCCACTCTTTCATTTTTCTTCTCATGAACTAAATTCTTGATCTTTTCCTTCTTAGAGATGATTGTGTGTGTTCTTCTAGATGTATAGTTTTCCTTGGTTCTTTGAGGCCCTTCTTTGCTTCCCATCAAGATCTGAAACATCTTCTCCATGTTGGCATTTGTTTGTTGCATCTTTTCCTTGAACTGTTGTTAGAGTAGTTCCATTCTAGAGTGACTATTAGCCATCTTGTTTTGATTTTCTATCATTTCTTTCATTGTCTCTTCCATCCTTTGCTGGCTTTGATGTCTTTTGTCACCCATCTTCGTCCCTCAAGCTGGCAGGATCATGGCTCTAATACCACTGTAATGTCCCTTGTAGGACTTAACTGAAATACATTAACTTAGCTAAGAATACTTGCAACCAATTACTCACTCAAGTGAAAATAAACAAGTACACATATACTTAATGGAATTCCAACTTCAAGATCTTATTCTTTATTCAAATGAGGTCTTTACAAAATAGCACTTGGCTACCCTTTATGACAGTCACATATAGATACAAAATCAGACTTCTTAAGGCTCTCCAATGGCCGCCAGCTTGTATTGAATGTAGAGCAATTGATAGGCAATCTTTAACAATTGGCTCCCAGCTTTTGAATACCTTTACAACACTTCCAAATGGGACTGAAATGGGACTGTGGGACTATTGCAACAGTTTGATATAGATAGCAAGCAAGAGGATCTTTAATGAATGTCAAATCTTCTTTAATGATAGCACCGAGACTTGGAACAATGGATCCTTGAGAGTTGCCACTGATATGTGACATTGAAATACAAGATGATACTTCTCCCTTATGACTGTGATGATGCTATGAGGGCTGTAATGACTGTAGTGAAACCCTTGTGACTAAAACAAGATGAGATCTTCAATGCAAGACCATTCAACAACTCCTCAATGGTGTTCAATGTTTATCAACCTTTTCTCCAACCTGCAATAACACTTAATACCTACAAATTCAATAGCAATGATGATATTAGAAGCAATATCACCTCCAAACGCATAGGAGGTCATCACCCTATGTGCAAGGGCACATCACCTTGCAAGGAAGTAAGAAGATCAGAACCTTCAAAATTGAAAAGAATATTAAAACATACCAAAATTTAGACATGCCCTAAGATGTCATCAGCTCCTCTATTTATCCTTGGCCGATTTTCCTTCATGTCACTAAACTTGGCAAATTCTCCCATGGCGACCTTCATTGGAGTCTGAATGATTTTTCTTTAGCATTGGCGATCCTCATAGGATGGTGTGATAGCTATGACCTTGGCAAATGCATTGATCTTCAACATGGCCGAATGATGCATTTGGAACCACCAATGATTATGGGTTTGGACGAATACCTTAATGGCGTCCCTTATTTCATAATACAAATATCTTCTACCATTTGCACCCCTTAGGAATGCGGCCTTCCTTGGACGAATTACCATCCTTGGTAAATGGAATTTATATCTCCTTCCTCCTTGGTTGAGTGCTTCCAAGATAGCTATTTGGGTTCTTTAAATCCATAATTTGAATTTGAATTATTTTCCCATGCCACCGTTTGGAGATGTTTGCTTGTCTTTTCAATCGCTTAGACTTATGCTTGGACCTATTTAGATGAATGACCCCCTTCTTGCTTTCAACCGTTGAGTTCTTGTGATGGCCGATGCCCCCTTTGAATTTGCCTTTGATCACCTTTTTGGTCTAGACCCATTTCTTCAACACATTTAACATCAATTGTCAATAAGTCCTATCTAAGAGTAGATTAGAGAAAGTTTAATTAAAGATTTCATTTTCTCTTTTACAATTTGGCCTTAGAGAACACTTATTAGTTTGGCCCCTCAATTATAGGTCCTACCCCCCTTAATATGAGAAATTACAATAGAAATTGAAATTCCCACATGATGAAGTGCCAAAATTATACTTAGCTCAAAATGGGGACATTACATTCATCCTAAATATTACACCTCAGACCATTAAGATATCTTGCTATTTTTTCTTCTTCATCTTTCTCATGCTTTGTCCTTATACTTAACCTATAGAACTCCTCGATGTATGCTTGCACATTTAAGTCCTTTTACTTGAGATTTTGAAGTTTCTTAAGAAATTGAACATTGTAATCACTAGGAAGGAACTTACCTTTTAGTTTTGTCTTCATTCTCTCCCAAGAAGTGATCTTGCTCTTCCCATTTTTTTGCCTTTCATCTTGCACAAAGTTCCATGACAACAAATCATGTCCTTTCAACTTGGTTTTAGCCTTCTTCACTTTTAAAGTAGTTTTCCATGGCTCCTATCCAGTCTACGAGCTCTTCACCATCTAACTTACCTCCATACATAGGCAAGTCCATTTTGCTATGTCATCACCCTTCATAGCCTTAAAAAACTTTACCATCTTCACATCCTCTGGATCCAACTCTTCCTCTTCACTAAAAGTTTCTTGTTTAGGGGAAAATTGGATTTGTTAATGTTTTAGATTTTATGTGTTTAAATCTGCCTCTCCACTAAACATTGAAGGATCTGGGGTTGAGTGGCGAGCACTATCATACCCTAGGTCACTTACAAATGTAGGGAAACTTGGATTAGGGAATTTAATTATTAATTTTCCTTCTCTTATGCCCAATTAACCATTAAAACCCTAATTATGCAAATACGACAACAAACTGACGAAAGACAGAAAAAGCTCTTGCAGACAAGATTAAAATACCAAATCATAGAATACCTATTTTCGGGGTTCTGAGGTGGAACAGTCAGGGACACTGGAGCGGGTGCCCTAGTCCAAGGTACCAGTTTCTTCGTAGAATCTAGACCTCCTTCCGACACTGATCAGCCCTGTAACTTCTGTTTTCTGAAACTCAAATGTGGAGGACACTAGAGCGAGTGCCCAAGTCCTGGAAGTGCTCTTGTGTCCTTTTCTTCAGATCCCAAATCCCTGATGTCTGCCAATCCTTCCTATAACTCCACTTTTTCTAAATGTGATACCTGTAACCTGCAATCACAAGACTTGGTTTGGGGGTTGTGGTGTTTAGAGGCTTGCCTCAATCAAGTCTTGGAGGACACTTAAGTCTCCAAACACCGTTGTCAGACAAAGAGTACGTGCCCTTGTGAGGTAGAGGCAAAAACCAAAGGAATCAATGATGAAAACACAATATTATGTCACCTTGTAGTGTAGCTCTCATGGAGGAAGATGCTCTTCATGCCATGAGGAGACTGATACTCAAATCTGTGAATATCAACACACAAAACATAGAAGTCTACTCTTGCAACACAATGGAAGCTTTGAATCACCTTGAAATGAATGCCTAAGCATGTTTATATATGCATCTACAAACACTCCTGCCAAGGTTTTCGAAATTCAAACTTACCGTGTCAGAAAAGGGACCTGTTGATGATTGTTTTTAGACAAGTCAACAATAGAGTAAAACACTAGAGTATCTCACTCTCTCTTGAGCAAAGCCTCTCAAATGCTAAACAAAGTGATCAAATGAGATGACTCCAAGGTTCCTTTTCTTATGAATTCATTATGGATAGCTCAATAACTTAGTATAATTTTGCTAATAAATACAAAGGGACTTACACAATTGTTTGAACAACTGGTTGTTTCAATGAAAAAAGGCAAACACTAGAGTATCTAAGTACTACAATTTATGACGTATGATATGGAAATGAAGTACTTGATCCTAAATTCTAACCAAATTGATAAAAAAGAAAAAAAGATGAAAGGGTTCAATGAAACTAATCTAATCTTAGATGTAAGGGATGATTACTGCTCAAGTGAAATCAAACCAACTCTTGCTTTGCTAGAATAAACAACTACACAAGGTTGATGCTATCTTCTAGGGTTATACAAGATGTTTAAATCACTTATGCTCATGAGAATTCAACAAACATAAATATCAAAGTTAAGCTCAATTCATTCAGACCAACCATACACTGCATCTTGCAAGCCGCAAACTACAAATGGTGTGAACATAAAGATTTCACCAAAAAAAATAATAAAGCCTTCCACCAACTAACATAACACTTAAAAGGAAACTTAATCTAACTTAACATTTGCTTAAAGGAATTAGAAACAATGCAACACTTAGAAACATATATAGAATCACCAAAAAATGAGTCTTATATTATTTCAGAGAGCTCTTGCAATAATTTTTAGAGTCTTCAATCTTACAAATGAGAGCAAAAGGAGCCCTTATATAGACCTCAAGAATACACGAAGGGTCAAGATCGATTGGCAAAGCCAATGGACCAGATCATGCCACAGCACAAGTAGTTACAACAAACTCCTATTTTTAGTATATGAAAGAGGGAACAAAGGCACATTTCCCAAGAAGATAAGGATGACAAATCAATAGCCTATGAGGAGTCTCCATGTGAATAGCCATCACTAGTATTCTAAAATTCAATGAATCTAGACACTATTTTCTTGACGTCATCAAAAGGTACACTTGGCATATATTTAGTGGTTCCTTTAGCTTCAAGTACATCATCTGCATAGAGGCCAAGTGTCTTCTCCCAATCAGTCATCCTAGCTTTGTTAGCGCCAAGGTGGAGAACAAGTGAAAAGATACTATCAATCTTCTCATCAGAAACATCATCCTCTTGGAAGTAGAAAGCTTGAACTTGTTCTTTCATATTATTAAGAGTCATTTCTCCAAATGGATTGCATATTTTCATCAAGGATGCATGTATTCCATCTTGAATTCTTTGAAGTACACTCCTTACTCTTGACATGTCTGTTTCAACCTTATCAAGTAGCTGCCCCTTATTGCGAAAGCAATAGTACCAAGAAGAGAAGTCATATGTCATACCCTCTTCAATCACTTCAGCATGTATCAAATCATCAACTGAAGTCTCCATCAAGCTCTTCAAATGTGGCATGTACTATTCCTAGATAACCTTGAACTCAGCACAAGCTATCAACAATGCAAGTACCCTTTCCCTAAGATCATCAATCTTATCATACACTTGCATGATATCTTCCAGGTGTCTATATGTGGTTTCCTGTGACCTTTTTATCCAATCTTTCAACTTGTGAGATGAAGACCTCAACCCCTTGAGATGTACAACTATTTCTGGAGGAAGAAGAGATGGAGGTGTAGAAACTTTCTCCTGTTGATGGATAGGATGAACTAAATGTTGAATATACTATTCTAGAGCTATGCACCTTTACTCAGCCTTAATCCTACCTTTTGTTTCTTGCCTTATGATAGCTCGAGAATTATCAATGGAATACTAATGTTCTTCTTCTACTTGCGCTCCAGTCAATGGTCCCAAGTTAATTGTATCGATGTCATAATCTTCAGGTGTTATATCTTCTACATTCTTTTCAAACCTGGGAACAACTACATGTACTTTCCTTACACTTGCTTCATCTTTGGTTATCTTTGAAAGAGTAGTTTCTTTCTTCTTTGGTTTTTCATTAGACATGTCTAGAAGCAACTCTTCAACTAGAATAGGAGGATATTTTTCAACTTCATAGCTTTCTTTAATTCTATCCTGCAACCACTCCGGCAATGATGAAAGATCCCTTAACTGTTGTACTTGATTTCCTTGTACAGGCAATGATTCTTCTTCAGCTTCATCTTTGTCTTCAGTGTTAGCCTCATCAATGATCTCAGTATCATGTGGACTTGAAGGTACTTCTTCAAATGGAGTATCTGGAACTACATCCTCAACAACATGTAAACTATATCTTGATTCATTGGAGTATCACCTGGCTGTCTAGATGAAGCAGTTTCAATACTTATTCTTTTCTTCTTCTGTCTCGATTCCCCTTGTGTAGATTCAAGTTGTTTTCTCTTCTTTGTTTGACTTGAGTTCCTTTCATTATCCTTACTTCGCGAACTCCTGCTAGGTGCACTACGTTGTTCTTGCTATTCAACTTCTCCCATTTTAGTGTAAGTGAGCTTTTTCCCTTCATCTATCAATGCTTGTACTTGCTCTTTTACATGTTCTTCAGTGATAGCAATGATAGGCTCTATCAACTCTTCATCATAAACTCTTTCTCTATCAGTCCAGTCAATGTCATATGGCAAGTTCCAGATCTTGTTGTATTCATCACCTCAAAGAGTTCTATCATCATCTAACTGATTAGGAATCCTTAATACCTTTGTAGCTCTGACTAGATCCCATCTTAACCTTGAACATTTTTTCATTCTTATATCATCATCATCAATGGCATTCGCCCAATGATCCTCAAGCTACTCAACATGTTGGTAGGAAGAATACGATTGCTTAATAGCTCCATGCGGATCGAAGTTCTCCCTCCTTGAATCATGAAGATGCAAATGATATGCTTGAAGCTCAACCTCTGAATGTTTGGCTACTTGAAGTGACAGACAAGAGTAATATCTACCAAGTTTGAGAGGAAACTGAACCTCAGCCTTCTTCCTTGCCCTTTGCATCTTATGGAACTCCAAAAACCGTCTTGAAACTTCTAGCAACACCATCCTATTGGTAGGATACTCGACAATCTGTATGGAAAGGATGTAAAACCTTGAATTCTGATATAAGTGAACTTGTCATATTGAATTTAGTACCTTCCATATTGTTCAATGAAGTTCCTAGCAGCACCTGTTAATCTTCTATGCAATTCTCCTCTCAACTTTCTCACTATGTACATGGTGAAGGCATCATTAAACCTCTTGTAATGATTGATGTTCTTCAAATGGAACTGAGGATAACACTGATGTGATATAATCTGTCCAGACTTTGTACCTACTTCTCCTTTAGATGTTAATCCCTTATAAACCACATTTCTTGCCAAGATGTAAACAAGATAGGAAGTCATGAAGAAAGATTTTGTCTCATCAAACCTTTCAAATTGCTCATCAAGACAATGACTTATAAGGCCAGCCCAAACAACCATCTTATTCTTTATAAACACATGATCAAAGTAGGTATACATCCATCCTTCAAAAGTAGATGATTGAGGCCTACCTGTTACTCGATTCAAGAACATGATGAAGTAACTTATCTCTTGTTTGAAGTCTGCCTTGAGAAACTTTAGATCTTCAGAGTTGTATATCTTGATTGATGAATCTATTATCCACTTCTTCCTCACTTCTTGCATGTACTGCTTGGGATTGCCTTCAAAAGTACATTGGGTAGTTGTAGGACAAATGAACATTGCCTTCCGGTTCAGGATGTTGAAGATCTCCTGAATGGCTTCTCTTTGTAGGTAGGCTAAGACAGTCCCATCTTTAGCTACAATTTGTCTCTTCTATTTGTCATAGTGATGAATACATTCCAACACTAATTCGGTGCTAGGTAGGGTAGGTGGGAAGCATGCCGCTTGAACAATTCCACTCTTTCCAATGGCCTTGATGTCTTCATTCCTCGTGATGATGAGCAAGAAATCCTTCATCTCCTCTAAGTTAACGTGTCCCATGTTGGTATCTCCCACATTCTTCCAATGAGTTTTGAGCTTGGAGTCGGGTATGTTGGACTTGGCATCCATCTTGATCATTACTTGCCTCTCCTTCGCCATCATGCCCATCTATCTACAAGACAAGACTTGAATAAATGAATTGAAATGATAAAATTTAATTCTACAATCTTGATTTTTAGATGATAAAATTATGAAAATCTGCAAAAATAAAAGCCAAATTCATGAAGAAAACGTGGCTGAAACATACCTTAAACCAATTTTCTGACCTAAAAAAGTGCAGATTTATGTATAAAATGATGAAAATTAGTATTGAAATGACAAAAATTAGTTATCAAAGTGCAGATCTACCCTTCCTAAAAAAATTGTTCCTTGAAAAGATTGTGAGTGAATGATGTAGAAGTGAAGTGGAGCGCTCCTTCTTATATAGTGACTTTACTTACATTTAATGCTGGTCGACCAGCTAAGGGGTCGGCATAGTTAAACACTTAATGCATTTGTTTTAAAATTTCAAAGCCTAGGGTGCCAAAATAGGTGAGAGTCCATATGAAGGGAACCACAAACTATTCTTCTTCCTTCTAGGCACCAAGAATGATGATTTAGGTGCAGATGGGCGCCAAGATTAATATAAGGACTTCTTCACTTGTTTGGATTCTGCAAGGGGGCAACTTTCAAGTTGGATGTTGTATTTTAAACTCATAGTAATCAATCCTCAATGTGCTAAAAACTATCTTCTCTCCCACCCTCTAGATCTAGGGCACTCATACTTGTAGGTAAGTTAACTACCATCTTCCTAAGGCACTCATGGAGGTTCATTCATTCTTCTACATGCTTTGAATTACCCTTTGCCATCCAAAGGCATATTTTGGAGGATTTCAACATCTTTTCTTGCAAGGTCTCCTTGGCGCCAAGGTGGAATACTTTCACTTACCTTTCACAAGACAATATTCTTCATCTCCTCCACAGGGTGCCAATACAGATGAGAATCCACATGAGGAGTGCCAAAATGAGTTGAGAGGAGGCATAAGGTGCGCCTAGACTCTTGGGCGCTCAAGAATGAACTCACATTGGTCAAAATGTGCCTAAGACCTATTGCACTACTTAAGATCGCAAGTTTCTACACCATCAAGGCGCTCATACTAGATGGTTTTGACCATATCATGCGCCTTGACTCCAAACATTCAATCAATCTTCACAATCATGCTTTACTCCTTCAAGGCGTTCAAGGTGACTTCTTCCTCAATCTAGTTTGTTGTAAGAACTTTAGGCGCACTTATAAGGCAATTGTGATGACAGGGAGCTCCTTGGATCTTCACTTACATACTTCTCATCTCAGAGCACCTAAAGATGATTAAATTTCCAAACAAGGGGGGCCCAAGGAGTTCATTCAAATATAGGGTGTCATTTGATAATCTCTCCAACCCTCTGGATCTAGGGTGCCAAGAGTGATGAAAACAACCAGAAAGTGTGCCTTAAGTCTTTGAAACAACTTAGCCAATTTGGGGACTTTGCACAAAAGGTGCCCAAACTTGTTATTTTCATCATTTTTCCCATGTGAATCTAGGCGCCAAAACTTCATTTCTCTGACCATGTACTTTCTGAGTGCTCAAGGTGATGTTTTTGGTGTAATAAAGCACCCTTATTCAAAGTGGACACTTCAATAGGCTATAAGCGCCTTAGGCCTTAGATGATTTCTCTAAGCTCTCAAAGATTTCAATCAACTATTATTCCCTCTAGAAATACTTATCCTTCTTTCTCAAGGCACTTAAGTGGTGTTTCTCTGACTCATTTACCCTTAGGTTCCCATACAAGATGGTTTTGACCATACAATGCGCCTTAGATTCAGAGCAAACACTATACTTATCATCCTTTATGCTTGTAAAAAGGTCTTGAATGAATTTCCTCATTTAAGCGCCCAAACTAAAGTGTCATTCTTATATCTTCTTCCAGGGTGCCAGAATGAGGGGAGATGGACTATAAAGTGCGCCTAGATGCTTCAAGGAGACAAACTCTTTCCAAGGCGCTTATGATGATGATCTAAACAACCTTAGGCGCCCAAATCAACGCTCAATCCTTCACTTACTTGTGGCTCTCACTTACTGAAACATATTGAACTCAAGACCTCACTTTAACACAAAACCCTCCAATTTTGACTTTCAAGAAGTCTTTGCATTGCATTCACAGAGCTTGATCAGTTGACTGACTCTGAGGTGATACAAACAACAAACCTAGAAATGACTATCCTATGAAGAAAATTGGGGGTCCCCATTATGATGGGGCGATGTGTGATTTGGTCACAACATTTGGTGACTCCACGGGAAAAAATGTTCGTGAACATTTCAAAAATAAGGATTCAATCTAAACTTAGAACTGTAAAATCATCTTCTTCAACCAATCAACCAGTCAAAGATGAACTTGAAAGGGAAAGGAATCATAAATTGGATCAAGACACTATCTCTTTTGATGTGTGATTAAAGATAAGTTTCGATTAAAATAGTTTCTCAAGTATTCCAAAGATAAACAAATGTCAGGTTTCAACATTTCCATGTATACCCACACACCAGATCAAATAAACATGACTACTCGATCAAAGAATCAAAACCAATTGCCAGTGCAACTATCCATATTTGAATTTTGAAGTGCAAGCACTTATGTTAATTCCCATCCCTCAAGTAGCCAAGATCATCTAACCTAACCTATCTCAAGCTAGGTAAATTCATGGAAAGCAGATAGATGGATAAATATACATATGGATGAAAAGAGCAGTGATAGAATGCAATGGTATTGAATGGAACAAAGATAGGACAAGGTGATATGGAAATGATTGGAAATGGAATGACATAGAAAGGAGTGACATGAGACAAGGTGTCTCTACCATGATGCCTGTTTGCCAGGTTTTCATCAAGGTACTTATCCAAGGCGCCACAAGAAGTGGTTTTCACCAGTGGACGAAATTTTTCTTTTTACTATTTTTTTTTCTTTTTTTTTTTTGAATCACCATTACACACGGTGCCTATTTGCCAGGTTTTCACGGAGGTAATGAATATGAAGAACTCAAAAGTTTGGTTATGTAGATAACAAGATGGTCCAAACACAATCATGTCAAGTTATTACACTTACAGATGTTGGCAGGAGATAGCAAAATGATAAGGTGAATAGAAACAGTAGATTATATTGTAGTCTATACAAAATAGATAGATGAAAGTGTATATCCAGACACGACGGGATATGCTGAATGATGGGAAATGGAAACGAATGGTGAACAATTGAACGAAATGGAATGGAAACATGATCAGCATCTGTTCATATCGACCTAAACCTCGAAGCTTGCAAGTGGGAAAGGGATATATTACAGGGAACAGGATGAATGATAACTAGTAATTATACCTTCATATCCTTTACGAATTTAGGATTTCCTGTTTTAATTTCAGTTCGCAGGATGAAGTAATTTGGAATTAGAGATGGAATGGAAATGAAATAAAATGAATGGATGAATTGGATGCAGTAGCCTCTTTGAATTCGGCTTTAAGTACCCAGAACTATATTTTTTTTACTTTTCTCTATTGAAGCTATGGAATGAAATAGCCTTTTGAATATATTATGCTTTGATATGGGTTTGAAGGCATAAGGACTCTTTAAGATTTTTAAGAATTTCTTTGCTTTCCTCATGGGCATGGGCATCCGAATATTTATTTTATGGAACTACGGAAAGAGTGAAAGGAACTGCAAGCTTCTAGTTCAGATGTCACTCACATTCACTAATCATGACTTTAGGAAACAGGTGAATGGATGAGGAAATATGGCCATGTGATTTATGAAAAAAGGAGGAAGGATGGATGACGGAAGGTATGGATAGTTACATGCTTCAAGACTTTA
The DNA here is from genome assembly GCA_027924645.1 of Cunninghamia lanceolata. NCBI lineage: Eukaryota > Viridiplantae > Streptophyta > Pinopsida > Cupressales > Cupressaceae > Cunninghamia > Cunninghamia lanceolata. The sequence goes on along the minus strand of BSBN01001318.1, from coordinate 1,325,415 downwards.
GATGGTAACAAAGGTGAAGTAAATACATGATAGGTGGATGATGAAAATGATGGATTTTAGATGGAGTAGGTAAGAAAACCAACATCTTGACCTTGACTTGTATGTAGTGGCTAAGGTCATTTAGAAAGGATATTGACATGGAAATACTCCAAATGATTCCTAAGGAATTCAACTTATCCTTCTAGAGTATGCAATGAATAACATGACTTATTCAAAAGATTCAGGCATCAGACTCGAATTCATTATTGAATGAAGGATGCAATGTGGATGGAGGTTTTATTGCTTTCAAGTGGGGCAATAAGTGGAATGATAGATGGAGGTATGTAAAGATGCTTACAATAGAGAAGAACGGAAATCATGAATTACCTTGAGATGTTCACTTGATCTAGGCTCACAAAGACTTTCCTAGCAACTTTGGGATCATTAAGATGTGTAAGATATAAACCTTAAAATACTTCAGTCAATACCAAACAATTGACTCATCTTCCAAGAGCAAGCAATCCTGCTATTTGACACTAGCAATGGAATCCACGGGAAATCCATCAATCATGACTCATGTTTCTCAAAAGAAGACATAAGAATTCATAAGTTTAAGATTTGGCATTTTAAAACATTATGATCAAAAGATAGCAGTGTCAAGATACAATAGATGATTAGCGTCCCATTCAAGTCGAGAATTCATCTTGTCAATAAATTGAAAACCATGATTCTTCAACACTAATAATTTCATGAATAAATATTTAAGAAATGAACTAACATAACTTAGAGAAATCATACCAAATGCCTACGTAAAATTCATCGCTGCAACATGAATTAAGAACCCCCAAAACGACAAACCTAAAATAACTAAACTACTGAAAAGACAAGAAAAGACTTGAGTCAAATGACATCAAGACAAGAAAACTAATCTAGGAAAACAAAACAACATAAAGGAAATCCTATTCTAACTATGTACAAACAAGTCCGACAGGGACTTATCGCTAGAAGTAATGTTTTAGAAATTGCCCATTGACGGGCAATGGGAGGTCTTCTCCAATCAATATTTTTAGCTTAAAAGCATTTTCTCCCAAGATTTCAGCGATTTGATATGGGCCTTTCCAAAGATAGTCAAATTTGTCATGGTCTCCTCATCTTTCATGTGCTTTATCCCAATATAACATTAAATCAGAAATCCTGAATGATTTCACCCTCGCTTGATGATCAAACCAGCGCTTTACCACCCCTTGGTGCTTCATGAATTTATCTAGGGCTATATCATGCTTCTCTTCCAAATGCAATAGTTGTGATAGTCTCGTTTGCACTCTTTGATCTTCCTCTAGATATTCTTGCATGAACTACAATGTCAGAATCCTCAGTTGTATTGGGAAGATAGGATCTTGGCCATAAACTAAGTGGTATGGAGAAGTACCCAAAGAAGACTTGACATAGGTTCTATCTTCCCAAAGAGCAAACTTCAATTGCGTGTGCCAATCCCTCGGGTTCTTGTCCAACAACTTCTTGATTGCATTTAACAAGTTTTTATTTGTGGATTCAACTAAACCATTACCCTGTGGATAATAATTTGATGAAAACTTCAAAGTTATTCCATACTCAAAGGCCCAATTTGAAAATCTCAATGATGAAAAAGCGGTACCATTGTCGCACACAAGGGCACTAGGACATCCAAACCTGGTAATTATGTTATCTTCCAAAAATTTAATCACTACTTCAGAAGTGCAAAACTTCAAAGCATGGGCTTCTGACCATCTAGTACAGTAATCAGTTGTGGTTAAGATATACCGGTGCTATGTAGAAGAAGGTGGGTTGATCATACCAATAAAATCAAGTCCCCACTTGGCGAAAGGACTGAACTCAATAACGGGTTGTAAAGGCATTGCTGGATTCCTTTCCCTTGAAGCTGCTACTTGACAGGTGTGACAAGTCTTGATATGTTGGTGAGCATCTTGAAATAAAGTTGGCCAATAATAGCCTTCTCTTAGTATTTGATGTGCCATTGCCAATTCACCGCCATGACAAGTTCCAAAGTTATCATGAAACTGCTCCATAATTCACTTAGCTTCACTTCTACCGACACACCTCAAGTAGATTCCCTCATGATTTTGTCTAAACAGAACTGACCCTTGCAACATGAAACATTTTCTTCTGTACCTTAGTGCTCTTCTTTGTGTTGGACTCATGTAATCTGGGCATTTCTGAGATAGTAGTAATAAACAATATCATCATACCACTCATCTGGGGACACTACCTCGAGTACATATGCTTGTTACACCAATCCAGGACCTTCAACTACCATAGTCTGTGTAAGCGCTTGTCCTCGAACTAGCTTCATTGACTGAATTTCAATATCATACTCTTGGATAGTGGCGACCCACTTGCCTCTTCTCTTGCCCAATTCATTTTGCATTAATAGTGTCTTGACCGCAACATCTGGGACTATTGCATACACTCTGCTCCACAAGATATAGTGTCTGAATTTCTCTATGGCCTTCACCAAAGCATACGCTTGTTTCTCAACACCAGGATATCTTAACTCTGATCCTTGAAAGGAGCACTCATAAATGTGATAGGATGCTCATCCGTACCCTCTGTCCTTTGAGTTAAAATTCCTGTGCAAGTGTGATCTGATGCAAAAGAATATAAATAAAAAGGTTTTTAAATAATTCGGACTGATAAGTACAGGAGCACTAGCGATCACTTGCTTTATTTCTTCAAATGCTCTTTTCACTTGTGGAGTCCATTCTATCTTTGCATCCTTCTTCAACATGTCATTCAAGGGCTTGACTATCTTTGTGAACCCAGTGATAAATTTCCTTACAAAATTGATCTTGCCGAAGAAAGACTTCAATTCCTTTTTACTTGCAGGCATGCTGACCCTTTTGATAGCTTCTACTCAGTCAGGATCAATGGAGATTCTGTGTTCTGATATCATGTGACCCAGAAGCTTCCCCTTAGTTAGCCCGAAAATGCATTTCTTCGGATTCAAGGAAATCCCATATGTTCTACAAGCTTCAAAAACTTTCCGTAAATGATCCACATGATTTCATCTTATTTTTGAAAACACTGTGAGGTCATCAATGTAGATGATAATGCACTTGCCAATTATGTCCCTGAAGGCAATGACCATGGCTCTCTAAAAAGTTTCTCTAACATTAATCAAGCCGAAAGGCATCCTTCTATATGCATACATTCCCCCTTTAGTGGTGAAAGCAGTCTTCAACCGATCCTCTTCTTTGACAATCACCTGATTGTATCCTGAATATCCGTCCAAAAAGGACATCATTTGTGATCCGTTTACTATCTGGAGTACTTCATCAAGCGAAGGCAAAGGATAGTTGTTCTTTTCTGATACCTGGTTGAGGTTTCTGAAGTCCACACATAGTCTTATTTCTCCATTCTTTTTTCTGACTGGGACTAGATTGGTGACCCACATCGAGTGTCCTATTGGAAAGATGATTCTAGCCTACAACAGTTTCTTCACCTCCTGATAAATGAGAGGTTCTAATAAAGGGTTCACTAGTCTTTGTCTTTGTCAAAACGGTCTGCTTCCTAGCTTGAGAGGGATGGTGTGTGTGATAATGGAAGTATCATATGTTTTCAAATCTTCATAACCCCAGGCAATGACATCCTGAAACTCCTTCATGCTATTGATGATACTTTCTCTTTCTTCAGGTGTACAGACCTTCCCTATGAAGACATTCTTTGCATCTTGTTCTATTCCCAGATTTACTGCATCACATTTGTTCCCATCTTCATTGTGATATTGAAGAGTGTTTAGCTTGTCTGAATCAAAAAGCCTTTCTAGCTCAATCATACCTTTTGGAATAGTGTTGTTTTTTAGATTCATGATCCCGTCTGGATCGAACTCAGCTTCTGCTTCACTTTCATCAATGACTTGGGCGGTGAAAATACTTGAATTGCTCAAGAAGTGTAGTATGTGCTTATCATCATCAAAAACCTAAAAATTTGTAATATTATCTGGCACTGAAGGAACTGATGTTAGTTTAACCATGAACTTCTTTAACCCTTCCATGGCTAAAGGCTTGAGAGTACTTGCAGCTTGGGCTAATGCATTGGCCACTTGATTTGTAGACTTGTAGATTAACTTAATGTTAAATGCATTGAAGTCTTTGATGAGATCCCAGACCTGATTTCTATACTTCTTCAATCTCTTATCATGACATACATACTGCTTTCTGACTTGCCTGATGACTATCTCTAAATCCCCAAACACATGCAAAATCTTGACTTTCTTTTTGATGGCAAGAAGCAATCCATGCACTAAAGTTTCATATTTGGCGACATTATTTGTGCAAGGAAACTGCAGTCTTAATGCAGATAAATATGCTTCTCCAACTGGACTGATTAATTCAAAGCCTGCCCCTGATCCTTGTTTAGATTTTGATCCATCAAACCTTAAAGTCCACACCTGCTCAACTTCTTGATTCAACACTTTACTATCTTCATTTACTTCTCTAGACTCAACTTGAGTACCTTCTTTGGCTGATGCTGACGTGCTTGCTTCATCCATAAAGATTGCATCAGAGATAGGTTCTTTCAATTTTAATGTCTTTGGAATCTCTAGGCCCATCACTTCTAGAATCCTTTTCCGAACCTGTTTTAGGGCTACTCCACACATTGTGCAGGAAAATTCAGAATGGAAGGCATTATGTATCCTAAACCAATTAGGTAATAGTAGATCTTGAACATGCACATGACTCCCTAATTCCATGCCTTGCTTCACATGTTTCATAACAAAACTTTGAAAGTTTTCAAACATGCCTTCTCCTTCCTCATCTGATGTCGTATCATGATCACTTTCTATGAGTCCTTCTGTTGGATTGTGCAGCATCAAAATCTCTTCAACCTTAGGCTTATAAACACCTAGATCTGTCTCTACAAAGAGGATTTCATTATCTTCGCCATACTCAGTGATCATTAACTTCAGCCATGGAGTGCTATCTATTCTGATCTGATTCGGCAGTCCCTTCCATGATAGCCACATGTGCAAGAAATTGGTTGATATATATCCATTCAATTTATTTAACCAATCTCTGCTTAATAACATTCCATACCCTTCAGGTATATTGACCACTAAAATATCAATATAGTGCTAAATTCTGGGATCAACTGCCAACTGCATGTGAATATTATGTAGTTCTCCCACAACTGGGACTTCAGTCTTATCTAATTGAGTAACTTTCTTGGAAGTCTGCTTTGGGATCAGGCCGAGTTTCTTACAAACACTAGGTGGCATAACATTGCTTGAAGCTCCTGAATCCATTAAATAGTTGTGCAAAAGCTGTCCAAACATTCTAATTGACAACAAGAATGGGGGTTGTTCATCTTTCCCTTGATAAAAGACCACCGACTTCCTTTTTGGAGCACTATACCTTGCATCATTTACCAGCTCAGTATTGCCTTGTGAATGTTGTCCTTTCAACTTGTTGTCTTCTGCTAATTCTTTCTTCTCTTCAGCTTGCTTGTTGTTAGCCATGCTAGGTGAATCTTGTGCAACATAAACTGCATTCGTTTGCCTTGGGGAATGAGAAGGTATTTCTTGAACTACATTCATATTTTGAACCACATTTGACTGAGATGTATTGGAAGTAGAAGGGTTCGATGATCCTGTTGTGGCTTGCACATTTTGATTTCCAACTTTTACAGTAGTATCATTAACACTTCCTAAGAAAGCTTCCCTTATCTCAGGCACTCTTATCAACTCCATCAATGGTAAGCTAAGCTTGATCTTCTTGAGTTCCTCCACAACACATTGACTTAACCTTTTCAAATCATCTTTGCGAACTTCCTTCCTGATAGCATCAATTCTTGGAGAAGCATTCTATTGCTGAGCATCTTGTGCTAGGACAACTTTCTGGGCTGGATTCTGTTGTCTATATTCAGGTGAATCCCTCAGATAACTTGGATTATTGCTTGCATTCAGATTAGGTGGAGTTTGCAAATTGTTCGGAGGAGTTGATGTAGTAATAGGATCTTGTGCCCAGTAATTCCGCTGATAAACCCTCTGCGGTGCATTTCCAGAAGACTGTTGAAAAGTTTGCACCTCATCTGCCGCTTGAGCTTGAAAATCATTATCAAGTGAGGGAGGATAATATGCATCTTCAACAAGCCCATTTGTAGAGGCTGGTGGGAACCTTCCATTGTATTCCGTCATATCATATTCCATCATGGGCGGGAAAGTGAAATTTTCAATAATTAGAGCTTGATCATATCTTGTCGTCGGCACGATCTCATACCTAATGACAGGAGGATTCTCTAGTGCTTGTGAACCATTTATTTCTTTTTGGAATATGTCTGCTGCTATCTTGAATTCTGGGCATTGTAACTCTAAGTGTTGATTTGTATTATGCAATCTGCACCAAGTAGATAGTGATGCCTCTGCCAAGAAAAGTTTTTCTACTGGCTTTAGATCGGCAGTTGGCAGATTATCAAGTGGTGAAGGCACACTTCTGTTGTTGGGTGCTATATTCTAGGTTCTATTTTGCCTTTGAAAGCCTTGATTATTTCCTCTGAAACCTTGATTGTATCCTGAATTATATCCTGGATTATTCCCTTGATACCCAGTTTGATTTCCCTGATAGTTCCTTTGTAGATAGTTATTTTGATTCCTCAAATGTGTAACTTCAGTGGATAATTTCTTCACCTGATCAATCATCTCCTTCATTTCATCTTTATCTTCCTGAGTCTTCGTAGAAAGTGATGATCATTGTAAATATACTAGATTTGTAGCTGCAACTTGTGAAATTGGTGCTCCCAGGTGCAAGAATAGCTAATTAGCAAGAGTAGGAACGGGAACAAGGTTCATCACTGGTGTATGTTGAGCCAGTGCTTGATTGATTCCTTGAATTTGATTAGGCATTGCCACATGCCCCATATGATTGAGTGGTCCATGAGTATTCATACCTAAATCAGTGTTTACCATGACGGCTTCAGCATATGCTTCAATTAGAGTGGCGGGTGGCGTCGTTGCTCTCTTCACAAACATAGAAGTAAGGCGATCCAGAGATGCATAATAAATTTCCATGATATTATATGGACTTTGCAATCTTGAATAAGCCTTGTGGAACCTGTGATTGAAAGCAGCGATGGGTTCATGTTCTTGCCTCCTTACTTCAATGAATTACTTGTAAAGTTCTATTGGAGTGATGGGAATCCTAAATTTTTCCAAGAAAGCCTCTTTCATCTGCTTCCAACTGGTGAAGGATGCTGCCGGCAAGTTGACATACCAAAAGGTAGTGTCTCCTTTGAGTGAGTATGGAAATAACCTACATGCCACATCTTCATGCATGATCCTTCGATTCACCAAGGTGTCTTCAAAGATCTTGATGTGTTCTTCTGCTGTCCTGTTTACATCATTAATATGGAATTTAGAGCAGAAGTGTTCAGGGTTCTTGGGAATCTCATGTTAGTTTGTGAAAGTCCCAAGAGGTGAAACATTTGTCAAGGGCCAAGCTTGTACTGGTGCTGCCATTGAAATGTTAGGTTGTTTTCCTGGACCTGGTTGAAGTGGAGTCCCTGGGGTGGCTACTTGGGTATTACTAGGTTGACCAACTCCCCGCTTTTGATTTTGCGAAGGTGGAGTCTGGAATAAGTTTGAAATATCACCTCCACTTGGAGATCCTTGACCTGATGAAGTTGCCTTCTTTCCCTTCTTTGACTTAGGAGGGAACTCCAACTCGGCGAACTCCTTGGATGCTCCTGGTGTAGACCTTAGAATTCTCTGGTGCCTTTCTAGCAAGAAAGAACCGATTCACTCCAGGATGTTCTTCCTTCTTCTTCAATCTAAAAACGAAACAACTTGCTGTGTAGGCCCTCCTTCTAGCACCAAAAATGTTGATGCTTGTTTTTACACAAGTCAACAATACAGTAAAACACTAGAGTATCTCACTCTCTCTTGAGCAAAGCCTCTCAAATGTTAAACAAAGTGATCAAACGAGATGACTCCAAGTTTCCTTTTCTTATGATTTGGTGATGGATAGCTCAATAACTTAGTATAATTTTGTTGATAAACACAAAGGGACTTACACAATTGTTCGAACAACTGGTTGTTTCAATGAAAAAAGATGAACACTAGAGTATCTAACTACTACAATTTATGACGTATGATATGGCAATGAAGTACTTGATCCTAAATTCTAACTAGATTGATAAAAAAGAAAAAAAGATGAAAGGGTTCAATGAAACTAATCTAATCTTAGATGTAAGGGATGATTATTGCTCAAGTGAAATCAAACCAACTCTTGCTTTGCCAGATTAAACAACTACACAAGGTTGATGCTATCTTCTAGGGTTATACAAGATGTTTAAATCACTTATGCTCATGAGAATTCAACAAACATAAAGATCAAAGTTAAGCTCAATTCATTCAGACCAACCATACACTACAACTTGTAAGCCGCAAACTACAAATGGTGTGAACATAAAGATCTCGCCACAAACAATAATAAAGCCTTCCACCAACTAACATAACACTTAAAAGGAAACTTAATCTAACTTAACATTCGCTTGAAGGAATCAGAAACCATGCAACACTTAGAAACATATATAGAATCACCAAACAATGAGTCTTATATTATTTCAGAGAGCTCTTGCAACAATTTTTAGAGTCTTCAATCTTACAAATGAGAGCAAAAGGAGCCATTATATAGACCTCAAAAATACATGAAGGGTCAAGATCGATTGGCAAAGCCAATGGACCAGATAATGCCACAACACAAGTAGTTACAACAAACTCCTATTTTTAGTATATGAAAGAGGGAATAAAGGCACATTTCCCAAGAAGATAAGGATGACAAATCAATAGCCTATGAGGAGTCTCCATGTGAATAACCATCACTAGTATTTTGGAATTCAATGAATCTGGACACTATTTGCTTGACGTCATCAAAAGGTACACTTGGCGTATTTTTAGTGGTTCCTTCATCTTCAAGTACATCATCTGCATAGAGGCCAAGTGTTTTCTCCCAATCAATCATCCTAGCTTTGTTAGTGCCAAGGTGGACAACAAGTGAAAAGACACTATCAATCTTCTCATCAGAAACATCATCCTCTTGGAAGTAGAAAGCTTGAACTTGTTCTTTCATATTATCAAGAGTCATTTCTCCAAATGGATTGCATATTTTCATCAAGGATGCATGTATTGCATCTTGAATTCTTTGAAGTACACTCCTTACTCTTGACATATCTATTTCAACCTTATCAAGTAGTTGCCCCTTATTGCGAAAGTAATAGTACAAAGAAGAGAAGTCATATGTCATACCCTCTTCAATCACTTCAGCATGTATCAAATCATCAATTGAAGTCTCCATCAAGCTCTTCAAATGTGGCATGTATTGTTCCTGGATAACCTTGAACTCAACACAAGCTGTCAACAATGCAAGCACCCTTTCCCTAAGATCAGAAATCTTATCATACACTTACATGATATCTTCCAGGTGTCTATATGTGGTTACCTGTGACCTTTTCATCCAATCTTTCAACCTGTGAGATGAAGACCTCAACCCCTCAAGATGTACAACTGTTTCTGGAGGAAGAAGAGATGGAGGTGTAGAAACTTTCTCCTATTGATGGATAGGATGAACTAAATGTTGAATATACTGTTCTAGAGCTATGCACCTTTGCTCAGCCTTAATCCTGCCTTTTGTTTCCTACCTTATGATAGCTCGAGCATTATCAATGGAATCCTGAAGTTCTTCTTCTACTTGTGCTCCAGTCAATGGACCCAAATTAATTGTATCGATGTCATAATCTTCAGGTGTTATATCTTCTACATTCATTTCAAGCCTAGGAAAAACTGCATGTACTTTCCTTACACCTACTTCATCTTTGGTTATCTTTGAAAGACTAGTTTCTTTCTTCTTTGGTTGTTCGTTAGTCATGTCTAGAAGCAACTCTTCAACTGGAATAGGAGGATATTTTTCAACTTCACAGCTTTCTTTAATTCTATCCTACAACCACTTCGGCAATGATGAAAGATCCCTTAACTGTTGTACTTGCTTTCCTTGTACAGGCAATGATTCTTTTTCAGCTTCATCTTTGTCTTCAGTGTTAGCCTCATCAATGATCTCAGTATCATGTGGACTTGAAGGTACTTCAAATGGAGTATCTAGAACTGCATCCTCAACAACATGTACAACTATATCTTGATCCATTGGAGTATCACCTGGCTGTCTAGATAAAGCAATTTCAATACTTATTCTTCTCTTCTTCTTGCTCGATTCCTCTTGTGTAGATTCAAGTTGTTTTCTCTTCTTTGTTTGACTTGAATTCCTTTCATTATCCTTACTTCACAAACTCCTGCCAGGTGCACTACGTTGTTCTTGCTGTTCAACTTCTCCCATTTTGGTGTAAGTGAGCTTTTTCCCTTCATCTATCAATGCTTGTACTTGATCTTTTACATGTTCTTCAGTGATAGCAATGATAGGCTCTATCAACTCTTCATCATAAACTCTTTCTCTATTAGTCCAGTCAATGTCATATGGCAAGTTTTGGATCTTGTTGTATTCATCACCTGAAAGAGTTCTATCATCATCTAACTGATCAGGAATCCTTAATACCTTTGTAGCTCTGACTAGATCCCATCTTAACCTTGAACATTTTTGTATTCTTATATCATCATCATCAATGACATTCATCCAATGATCCTCAAGCTACTCAACATGTTGGTAGGAAGAATACGATTGCTTAATAGCTCTATCCGGATCGAAGTTCTCCCTCCTTGAATCATGAAGATGCAAATGATATGCTTGAAGCTCAACCTCTGAATGTTTGGCTACTTGAAGTGACGGACAAGAGTAATATCTGCCAAGTTTGAGAGGAAACTGAACCCTGGCCTTCTTCCTTGCCCTTTGCATCTTATGGAACTCTAACAACTATCTTGAAACTTCTAGCAACACCATCCTATTGGTAGGATACCTCAGCAATTTGTATGAAAAGGATGTAAAACCCTGAATTTTGATATAAGTGAACTTGTCATATTGAATGTAGTACCTTCCATATTGTTCAATGAAGTTCCTAGCAGCACCTGTTAATCTTCTATGCAATTCTCCTCTCAACTTTCTCACTATGTACATGGTGAAGGCATCATTAAACCTCTTGTAATGATTGATGTTCTTCAAATGGAGCTGAGGATAACACTAATGTGATAGAATCTGTCCAGACTTTGTACCTACTTCTCCTTTAGATGTTAATCCCTTATAAACCACATTTCTTGCCAAGATGTAAACAAGATAGGAAGTCATGAAGAAAGATTTTGTCTCATCAAACTGCTCATCAAGGCAATGTCTTATAAGGCCAGCCCAATCAACCATCTTATTCTTTGTAAACACATGATCAAAGTAGGTATACATCCATCCTTCAAAAGTAGATGATTGAGGCCTACCTATTACTCGATTCAAGAACATGATGAAGTAACTTATCTCTTGTTTGAAGTCTACCTTGTGAAACTTTGGATCTTCAGAGTTGTATATCTTGATTGATGAATCTATCATCCACTTCTTCCTCACTTCTTGCATGTAGTGCTTGGGATTGCCTTCAAAAGTACATTGGGCAGTTGTAGGACAAATGAACATTGCTTTCCAGTTCAGGATGTTGAAGATCTCCTAAATGGCTTCTCTTTGCAGGTAGGCTAAGACAGTCCCATCTTTAGCTACAATTTGTCTCTTCTATTTGTCATAGTGCAGAATATATTCAAACACTAACTCAATGCTAGGTAGGGTAGGTGGGAAGCATGCCACTTGAAAAATTTCACTCTTTGCAATGGCCTTGATGTCTTCATTCCTCGTGATGGCGAGCAAGAAATCCTTCATCTGCTCCAAGTTAACTTGTCCCATGTTGGTATCTCCCACGTTCTTCCAATGAGTTTCAAGCTTGGAGTTGGGTATGTTGGACTTGGCATCCATCTTGATCATTAATTGCATCTCCTTCGCCGTCATTACCCATCTATCTATAAGACAAGACTTGAATAAATGACTTGAAATGATGAAATTTAATTCCACAATCCTGATTTTTAGATGATAAAATTATGAAAATCTGCAAAAATAAAAGCCAAATTCATGAAGACAAGGTGGCTGAAACATACCTTAAACCAATTTTGTGACCTAAAAAAGTGTAAATTTCTGTATAAAATGATGAAAATCAGTATTGAAATGACAAAAATTAGTTATCAAATTACAGATCTACCCTTCCAAAATCACCGCCCTTCCTAAAAAAATTTCTCCTTGGAAAGATTGTGAGTGAATGATGTAGAAGTGAAGTGGAGTGCTCCTTCTTATATAGTGACTTTACTTACATTTAATGCTGGTCGGCTAGCTAAGGGGTCGGCCTAGTTAAACACTTAATGCATTTGTTATAAAATTTCAAAGTCTAAGGTGCCAAAATAGGTGAGAGTCCATATGAAGGGCGCCACAAACTATTCTTCTTCCTTCTAGGTGCCAAGAATGATGATTTAGGTGCAGATGGGCACCAAGATTAATATAAGGACTTCTTCACTTGTTTGGATTCTGCAAGGGGGCAACTTTCAAATTGGATGTTGTATTTTAAACTCATAGTAATCAATCCTCAAGGCACCAAAAACTATCATCTCTCCCACCCTCTGGATCTAGGGCGCTCATACTTGTAGGTACATTAACTACCATCTTCCTAAGGTGCTCATGGAGGTTCATTCATTCTTCTACATGATTTGAATTACCCTTTGCCATCCAAAGGTACATTTTGGAGGATTTCAACATCTTTTCTTGCAAGGCCTCCTTAGTGCCAAGGTGGTATACTTTCACTTACCTTTCACAAGACAATATCCTTCATCTCCTCCATAGGGTGCCAATACAGATGAGAATCCACATGAGGAGCGCCAAAATGAGTTGAGAGGAGGCATAAGGTACGCCTAGACTCTTAGGCACTCAAGAATGAACTCACATTGGTCAAAATGTGCCTAAGACCTATTACGCTACTTAAGATCACAAGTTTATACACCATCAAGGTGCTCATACTAGATGGTTTTGACCATATCATGCGCCTTGACTCCAAACATTCAATCAATCTTCACAATCATACTTTACTCCTTCAAGGTGCTCAAGGTGACTTCTTCCTCATTCTAGTTTGTCCTAAGAACTTTAGGCACACTTATAAGGCAATTGTGATGACAGGGAGCGCCTTGGATCTTCACTTACATACTTCTCATCTCAAAGCGCCTAAAAGTGATCAAATTTATAAACAAGGGGGGCCCAAGGAGTTCATTCAAATACAGGGTGCCATTTGATAATCTCTCCAACCCTCTGGATCTAGGGCGCCAAGAGTGATGAAAACAGCCAGGAAGTGCGCCTTAAGTCTTTGAAACAACTTAGCCAATCTGGGGACTTTGCACACAAGGTGCCCAAACTTGTTATTTTCATCATTTTTCCCATGTGAATCTAGGTGCCAAAACTTCATTTCTCTGACCATGTATTTTCTGAGCGCTCAAGGTGATGTTTTTGGTGTAATAAAGCACCCTAATTCAAAGTGGACACTTTAATAGGCTATAAGCGCCTTAGGCCTTAGATGATTTCTCTAAGTTCTCAAAGATTTCAATCAACTGTTATTCCCTCTAGAAATACTTATCCTTCTTTCTCAAGGTGCTTAAGTGGTGTTGCTCTAACTCATTTACCCTTAGGCGCCCATACAAGATGGTTTCGACCATACAATGGGCCTTAGATTCAAAGAAAACACTATACTTATCATCCTTTATGCTTGTAAAAAGGTCTTGAATGACTTTCCTCATTTAAGCGCCCAAACTAAAGTGTCATTCTTATATCTTCTTGCAGGCTACCAGAATGAGGGGATATAGACTATAAAGTGCGCCTAGATGCTTCAAGGGGACAAACTCTTTCCAAGGTGCTTATGATGATGATCTGAACAACCTTAGGTGCGTAAATCAATGCTCAACCCTTCACTTACTTGTGGCTCTCACTTACTGAAACATATTGAACTCAAGACCTCACTTTAACACAAAACCCTCCAATTTTGACTTGCAAGAAATCTTTGTATTGCATTCACAAAGCTTGATCAGTTGACTAACTCCAAGGTGATACAAACAACTAACCTAGAAATGACTATCCTATGAAGAAAACTGGGGGTCCCCATTATGATGGGGCAATGTGTGATTTGGTCACAATAGGACCTAATAACGGTCATTAACTGACACCCAGAAATTGTGGCTGCCCCAAAATAGGGCAGGACTAGGGCGAGGGTGCCCAAGTTCTCCCTCCTATTTTGGGCAGTGTACAGCTCAAGGGGTCCACCTAGGTCTAATTTGCCATGGAAACTAGGTCTCATTCCATTGGGGTGTCAAAATATGAACTAAAATGTCGTAAATGCACGCTAAAGACCTAGGAGCTAAACCTTATGAAGGAAAAGCCCCCAAGGGGACATTTTTTGATGTTACATTTAGCCCCCACTTTAATGTATGTATAAACACGAGGCCAATACATGCATTAAAGTAAGGTCACAAACACAACAAACACATCAAGCATGGAGAAGACACACCAATTGCATGGAAAAAAATAACAGGGACGCAAAATGCGGAGAAGACAATCAATGCATAGAAGACACATTAATGCATGGAAGACATAAATGATATCTTTTCTTTTATTTTTCCCATATATATATGAAATGCAAATGCAAGTACTGGAAAGTAAACAAACCTCCCATAATACAGGATGCACTAACCTAGGGTGTAAGTCTCTGTATATATGGGGCAACACACACGCAAGACACACAAAACCTCCCAAAATCTAGGAAGCACTACCCGAGGGCACATGTCATGTCACTTAATTTCAGTCCATAATAGTTCGCAGTTTTCCAATTAAAGATTGGAAAGAAGATTAGTTTATCTTGAAGGTTACATATGTTTTCATAACTTAGCCAAATTTCATGGCAAGAAGAAAAGACAAAATAAGAATAAGACAAAGGCTGACTTGGCACTAGAAGACAAATCATATTTTTTTTAATGAAATAAAGGCAATTATGAAAAGATCAAATAAGTCACTAAGGACCGATCATCATTAAGGAGATAAATATAATTAAATGAGTTTAATGAAGAGCACGAAGGCCTAAGGGTCTCCACCAATGGCTCCTCCACACCATAAAAGGAGGAATCGAAACCCCAAGAGAGGCATTCATTATTGATATTTTCATAAGAAGGAAAACAAATCTGCATTAAAGGTATGGCATAGAAACAAATCAGAAGTTTTGAATTCTTGGAGGCATCAACCCCAAATAATAGATACTATTATTACTGCATATAAGAGCACCTTTACAAGATTGCAATCCATCTTTAAGAGCAGGTAAGAATCTATATAATATTTAATTCCACTTTACCTGATGGGTGGCCGTACCAACATAGGTATGAAGGAAATGTCATTTCTATTTCATTCTTGATAGCATTCATTATGTAGACAGTTATATGCATTGAATCTTGACAATATATTTGCATCAAATATACTAGCACAGTAATGAGCAGTCATACGCTTGCTCTCATAAATTGTATCAATTATGATAACTCTGATTTATGAGCAGCAGTCATATGCATGTCTCATAAATATATTCATCATGATAACTTTGATTTATGTACTATCATTCTTAGAAAAGGTAATGTATACATTTCATTACCCATGATGATAGATAATGGAATATAGACAGTCATATAGAATGATCAGTTATACTATGTCTAGTATGCAATAACTCAAATAATATATCTTGTATAATGTTATGTAATTTGCTAACCTAATATGAGAGATGGGAAGGAAAAGTACCAAGAGGCCACATGGGTATTTAGAGGCCTTTGTCACATGAAGTATAAGGTACCCATGATGCAAAGGATGCTTATCACATAGAGGCCTTGTCACATGAGGTATAAGGTACCCATAGTGCAAGGATAGTGATGTATAGGCCTTAGTTGCTTGATGTAAGGCATCATAAAGGTACCAAGGAGTCTCAAGAGGCCTTGACTCTAAGGTATTAGGGATACCATATCAAGTCTAAGGATAGAAACATTAGAGCCCCATAGTGGATAATAGTAACTCTCCTCCAATCTCCCATAGGATGTTAGTAAATGACATGTAGACAAGTAGATTGCAATTTGTATTGATGAATATCCTAGATCATGTAAAATGTCATGAAAGAATATGTAAGGCATATTAATGATGATCATGAAAATAACATATGAAATGTTAATGATATGCAAGGCATATGAATGATAATCATAAGACTAACTTGTGAAATAAAAAGAGCATTGAAAGCAATCATGAGATTAGCAATAATGATATGCATTGAAAGTAGCTATGAATTCATAATAGTGATATGTATAGAAAATGATCATAGATGAATAATAGTGATTTGCATTGATAGAAATCAATGATGAACTAAGTTATGAATTGACAATTAATCATAGTAATGATAATCAATGTTCTATGTAGGAATTATATATGTTGGCTTTAAATGAAAATAGACTAATGTTCCTTTGTTGCAAGCTGAAATTTGTGAACAAGGGAAAAAAAATCTGTTTTGTGACAAGGGGACATTACAGCGCTAATCTCTGCATATGGGGCAACAAACATGCTAGACAAAACAAGCACGCCAAAACACACACTTGAAGACACGGAGAAAACATGGCAGACAAGAGATGGAGTGTTCCTATATCTAGGTCCAACACCATCTCAGACACATTACAAGCACACACTGATGATTGGGCTTTGCCACAACAATCACCGAAAACACGCTTAAGGGTTGAGTTAGTCACAGAACCGCTCCCCACCTCTGTAGAGGACTTTTGAAAATGATAGGATGATGCAATCTGCTTCGAGAAATACACCATCCCCACCTCTGCAGAGGGCTTAAAAAAAGGATATGCTCGATATCTCACCTCCGCAGAGGGCTTACATGATTGATTGATTGATTGCAAAAAAACTCAGGATGCATGATGCACTACCTTGGGGCGCAAGTCTTTGCATTTCAGGTCAAACACATTGCTAATATCTATAACAGACAGCTTACCTTATATATGCCCCCACCTTAAGGTGGTTGATATCAATTATCGATATGAAGCACGTTAAGGTAGGAAGAAAACATACAAGGGAACACTGACTTTCGCAAAGCCCATGCCCCCCGGAGGTGACATGTACTTTACGATCGTCAAATGTTCCCACAAACACATCCCTGCAAGAAACATGTTAGTGTCTACAACATCATGATAAACAACAACATCAATGCATATGATTAACCACACAAAGAGCCAAGGTTATACAACAAATTCGGAGTTCGAGGATAACCGTAGGGCTATATCACGAAGCTCTCCGAATTGAGTACCGCCAAGGCTGGATTCAAAGGCAAACAAAGGTGCATAGAGTAGTAGTATTGTTAAGGTTTGTAAATGCGACAGAAACATCATCAAATTCACTACGCGGAAAGCATGAGTGCTTCTACTAGCCAAGTGTCAGATAAGATATACAACCCCATCATCATATTAGGAACTAAGTCCATTTTTGGATTACTCTCGAAAGGGACACTAGGTCTGCATCAGTATAAATGTTTTTCGTCATCTTCCCACTAGATGGAAACACTAGAGGAAGGGAAATAATAAATAAGAGAGGAGAAATAAGTGTCTTAGGGATAGTCACGTAGGAGGTGCCCCCAAGTCACCAACCATGACACTATGTCCACAAGACACAACGCACAACAATGAAATCAGAGAGAGGCAATTTAGAAGAATGATGATACAAATAGAAGGTCACAATAGAGGTGGTCTCCTGGTATCCCAAACCTTACAAGAGAATCTGAGGTCATCCCAGGAGGCCTAAACAACATATAACACATCACGAGGGAAGCACATCACGAGATAGATACAGGGTTAGAGATACCTACCTGTAGGGCCCCTGTCGGGCTAGAGGTTGTCTATAAGCAAATCATTGTCATCATCTTCCCACTCCCTAATGTTGGAGGATAGTGGGACATATGGTACCATAGCCAAATTCATATCTTGTTCATCATGTTGTTCATTGTTAGGATCGTCTTTGTTTGTTTGAATGTTAGGATCAATGTTTTCTTGTTGAGAGGCAAGGTTGATAGCATATTCTTGTCTTCTTTTTCTTCTTTCTCTTCCTTTTCTATTTCTCTTTCTTCGACCACTTATCTCTTGTAAGACAAGGCCTTGCTCTTTTATAGGTTTTTGCAAATTAGAGGATGAAGCATCAGGATCAAACCTCATTTGTCACGATGGAACATTTTGTTGTTGACAATGATCTCTTGATCCTTGTAAGGATTTCGGGGGAGGAACCTCAGCATAGGGACCTTGTCCTTTCGGTCTAAAGTTCTCTTCACATGCGGGTTGTTTCTCTTTTGTCATTTCTTGTGTAGGAGGACTAGGTATTTCAGTTTTATCCCAAAAGTAATTCAACTTGTTATGTGTTTTCTGAACCAAAGGTTTATACTTGTTGCGAGGGACTGTGATTATATGGCCATCCAGAGGGAATTTTAGACAATGGTGTATTGTTGAAGGGATAGCTTTCATTTCTTTTAGCCAGAGATGTCCCAATTTAATGCAAAAGAGGTTAGAAATAGGGACAACATCAAACCATTGTTCGACATGTTTTTCAGATAGTGTTACTAACGTTGATATCTTACCCAAAGGTTTGATAAAGGTTCCCTTATGTGTCTTAACCATCATGCTTGAAAGGTCATAAGAACCTTGTATTAGTTGATGTGAAAAGAGGAACTCCTCAGTGGCAACATTAGTCATGCAATTAGGATCAATAAGGGTTCCATCCACAGGGTTTCCCATTATTTTCACAGTGATGTAAAGAGGTCTTTCTTTGTCTCCAGTTGTTCTATCATGAGGTGTAAAGACAATTTAAGGTTCAGGTACTTTTCTTTTCATGTAAGGTCTAGGATGGAACCTATTATTGTTATTGTGATTAGAGGCCATGTTTTTGTGCTCAAATCAGATTTGAAAGCTTTTCCAAAAGTATAGTAAAGATTAGTTCAAAGCGATATACCCCGAAATAGCCTCAAATGCTTGATTTTTGATAAGTTTTCAATGCTAATGAATAAGCCAAAGGGTGTTACAAGGATTTAGTCAAGGGAAATAATTTATATGTTTAATATCAGTTCAAAAAAGAAATAAGATCACTCCCAACACACTCTTGATGCGATTTTTAAGTTGATGCCAAGTCAAAATATAGTGAAAATATGTCAAAATAGACACTTTTTTCACAAAAAACTTAATGCAAGAGAGCATAAAAAAGGCTGTTGTGAGGAAAATGATGATGTACAGAAACTAATATCAGTAATAATAGTGACTTGATGCCAAAATACCCAACACAACACGCTTTTAGTGCCACTTAAGGTCAAACCTTAGTGAAAATATAGTGAAAATAGGCTATTTTTCACAGTTTTTCAGCTCCAAGACCTAGAAAAAGAGATTTTGTAAGGAATTTTAGGAGGGAAAACAAATAATATTAGTCATCTCAATCCATAAAACTGATCACAACACACTTGGAGTGCAAACTAGGTCAAATCCTAGGGCAAAAATAGTCAAAAAGTGTAGTTTTTCACCAAATTTTCACTACAAGAGCCCGTTAAAAGGGTGTTGTGAAGCTTTTTATGAGGGAAAAAAAATTATTACCCTAATAACAACAAAATAATGCCAAAATATTTTTCACAACACACCTATGGTGCAAGTTTATAAAGTCAATAAGGCTAAATTGAGTGAAAATTGTTGTTTTCGAAGCCCTAGGTTTGGGATCTTGGAACAAAATGCTATGCCAATGTTTTGAAGTCTAATTTTTGATGGAAATTACATACTCTCAAATCTGAAAATGATTTTCAAGCTTAAACATGCAAAATGCCAATGAAAATGCATCAAAATTGCTAGTTTTTGTTGAAATTTTCAATGCAAAAATGCAAATATTTTAAATCTAAATGCAAATTCACACTAAGATGCAAGACTACAGCCAAATGTCAATTTGAATGAGCCTCTAAAATCAATAGAAAAATATGATAAAAGATTTTTCCTACTAACCCCAGATTTTAGAATTACTAGGTTATATAAAATTATTGAAATTTTCACAAAACCCTAGCAATTAAATGATGAAAATGCAACCCAGAATTTTGAATTTTTGTATTTTTCTATAGCTTATATCAAATCTGATGCAAAAATCATGAATTAGGAAAATTTAGGAAGAATTGATGCAATTTAGTAAGCCCAACAATGCAATTTTTTTGAATTTTCCCAATTTTTCAATTTTTTTGAATTTTGCTCAATGCAATAAATTGAATGACTAAATGAATGAATGAAATCAATCCAAATATGAAGACAAACACTTAGAAAATTTCAATTAAGTCCAAAAACATGGGTTCACCAAAATGTTTAGGGGAAAATTGGATTTGATAATGTTTTAGATTTTGTGTTTAAATCCACCTCTCCACTAAACATTGAAGGATCTAGGGTCAAGTGGCGAGCACTATGATACCCTAGGTCACTTACAAATGTAGGGAAACTTGGATTAGGAAATTTAATTATTAATTTTTCTTCTCTTATGGCCAATTAACTATTAAAACCCTAATTATGCAAATATGACAACAAATTGACGAAAGACGGAAAAAACTCTTGCAGACAGGAGTAAAATACCAAATCATAGAATACCTATTTTTAGGGTTCTGAGGTGGAATAGTCGGGGACACTGGAGCGGGCATCCTAGTCCAAGGTACTAGTTTCTTTGCGGAATTTGGACCTCCTTTCGACACTGATCAGCCCTGTAACTTCTATTTTCTAAAACTCAGATGCAGAGGACACTAGAGCGAGCACCCAAGTCCTGGAAGTGCTCCTGTGTCCTTTTCTTTAGATCCCAAATGCTTGATGTCTGCCAATCATTTCTGCAACTCCACTTTTCTCAAATGTGACACCTGTAACCTGTAATCACAAGACTTGCTTTGGGGGTTGTGGTGTTTAGAGGCTTGCCTCAGTCAAGCCCCAGAGGACACTTAAGTCTCTGAATGTGAGGCCGATTATTTTTTCTTCCTTATTTTGATCATTATGCATTTCAGTTGATGACAGTATCAGACTTTTAGAGACTATGGTTGCATTATGCAGATTTGATTATATCTCCTAATTTTGATATGACATTGTTAGACATATGGTGATTCAATTTGATCATATTTTGATGCTATTTTGTGATTAGACATACGAGATATATTAGATGATGTTTTGTGATGTGATTTCTAGTTATATATGTGATGAGGATTATTTGACATGTGATAGAAAAATGCAGTTTAATTTGGATTTATGTGATAGTTGATTATTATTATATTCTATGGCTTGAATTTAATTCCAGTTTCTTTGGCTATGATTATTCATGATATGATTGACACTTTATCGAGATGTGCAGGTTTTACAATCCCAAGCCACAAGAAATTAGAGGTAGAATTCACACTATGTTATTCCCTATGAAATCGATCCATTCCCAAGAGGGATGAAGATCACGTTTGAAATCGAATGTTGATTTAAGTGCTTGATTTAAATTTTATCATTTTGGCCTAGTACCCCTTTGTTTAATTAATTAATATTAAGTGTTGTATAATTTTTATTGATTTACACCACTTGGTAATTGTTTTTATTTTTGAAGCCATTTAAAGTGGATTTATGACCCCCTTGGTGAACCTTAGTGTCCCAAAGTTACCCTAGGAGGTTACCCATGGGTCTAGGGTCAATTTGACTAACTAACCCTTAGATTAACTCACTTTTGGTCCCTCTAAACTATGGTTTAGTCAAAGTGACGAAATTTGAAATTAGAGAAGGTGGGAGATGAGTCATGCTTTGGGAAAGACTCATCTCCCTTCCCAAAGTTCAGGAATCCTTTCCCAAGGAAGACTTGGGAGGTCTCCAAGACTCCCAAGTGTGTGGGATCTTCCTCCAAGACTCTCACACACGTGTGAGAGCAGCTTGGAGGGAGATGGCTCTTTGAGAGAATAAGAGGATGCCATATGGCATCCCTTATCCTCTTGGAGGTTTGGATGGAAATGCCACCTCACCACTTGTCCTCTCACACGTGTGAGAGCACAAGTGGATAAGGTGAGGATTGAAATGGAATTGGAAGGTGACACTTGTCACCCTCACACTTCCTCTCCTGTGAGAGGACAAGTGGTGAGGTGAGGATTGAGATGGAATTGGAAGGTGACACTTGTCACCCTCACACTTCCTCTCCCTTGCAAGTGGTATTGGAGGAGGAAGGAGAAGGTGACAAGTGTCACCTTCTCATTCCTCAAGGCCAAAATTGATGGCCTAGATTATCTCCTCTTGTTGAGGAGTGTGGGGTTCTTGCATTTTGGAGTTCTTTTCTATTTTGAGCAATTTTGGGAAAGTTAGAGAAATTCTTGGAGATTGGAAGGTTTGGGAAAGCTTGGATCTCATCACCAAATGTGCTTCCATTATAGGGCTTTGAAGGTAAGCCTCATGAACTATGTTTCTTCACCCTTGCTTATTTATTGTGATGTGTTGTATTTTTTTTGTTGGTTGTTGTTTCTTATTTTGTGTGGGATGGGAGTATGGTGAGGGCACCTCCATTTGGAGGTAAGGCTCAACTTGTTTGGGGTAGGGGAAATGAACCTCCTTGAGGTCACTCCCATATTGTGTTATTCATGATTTGAGGGCTTTTACTTGTTGTGGAGATTATTTGAATGGCAAGAGTGCCATGGATATTATTTTGTGATATTGGAGAGTTGGGGTTTTTGGAGATTTTTGGCTTGAGGCCATGAGATTGGTATTTTTAGTATTTTGGGTGGCCTTTGAAGTAGAGGGGTCCATTCCCTACCCCCATCAAACTTATTTTCATGAGTAGAGTTATGTGTTTATCCTTGGGGTTGTATTTGTGTTGATGTGTTTTGATTCTTGTTGTTTAGTGTTTGCACCCGTGTGAATCCCTACCTCCCTAGCTCGAGGGTGACCCACTTGCGGGTCTACGGTAGGGAGGAGGATTTTCGATGTGGCTGGGTTGTTCTTTTGTTGTGCTTTTTGCAGGTGTTTAAATGGAAAATGGAGCTTATTGTGAAGTCCATTTTTGTGTTACTATAATCTTTGTTGGTGGCTATTTGAGCCATGGCCTTTGTGGCCCTATGGTATTTATTTTGGCAAGTTTAATGCCCTTGGAGTTGGCTATGAAAAGTATTGCAATGTAAACTTTCTGTTTATTTTATTTTAAAAGTTGTTATTTCCCTTTATTGTGGAGTTGGTATTGTGTTGAGAAATGCATGTGGAAATAAATATAAATAATTTTTTGTCATCGTTCTTTACAAAAAAAAATATGCATCAATGGTTGTTTAAAATTTGTTGCATATATGAAAGAGGAATTTGAGGTTAGATGTCTGTTTTGTTAAACTAAAAATTTTATTGAAATTTAGTTGTTGTTAGAAAATTAAGTGAGAATGCATATTCTACCACATATATTCTTCTTAGAAAAAAAAAAAATATCTCTGTTTAGATGTGTTCGAAAAAAAATTTAATACTAGGTTGTCTATTTATGATTCAGAAATGAACTGTTAGTATTCAAAAAAAAAAACCTTTGTATTCTGAGTATTATTTCTCATGATGTGTTCATTGTTTGTTTGAATGAGATAACTGGTTTTTACTTTCAAATCAGTAGTTAGGGTATTTTATTTATGTCTATTCCTGAATATAATGCATAGTTGGATCTTAGATATTT
Source organism: Cunninghamia lanceolata (assembly GCA_027924645.1). Taxonomy (NCBI): domain Eukaryota; kingdom Viridiplantae; phylum Streptophyta; class Pinopsida; order Cupressales; family Cupressaceae; genus Cunninghamia; species Cunninghamia lanceolata. Next base: position 1,301,674 of record BSBN01001318.1, on the reverse strand, counting down.
GAGCACACAGTATAAATTAGTTTGACATATATCTATATATATATATATATATATATGAACAAAAAATAAATAAATAAATGAACAAACTGAATGGCTATTATTCTGGGTTTATAAACAATCAGAATAGTTAAATATAGAATTCTTTGGTTTGAACCTGGTTGTGTTTTTTTTTCTATATTGTTGTGTACGTATTTTTCCTTATATATTAAAAATAATTTATCAAATGGTATGGCCAGTGTGGATACAAGAGATATATTTATATATGAGTAAATATATATATATATATATATATATATATATATATATATATATATATATATAACTCTTTTTGCAGACTGTATCCTGTGAGGTAAGGCCGTAGTTGAGCGTGTATGAGGGCATGAAACCCTAAAGCATCACAGCTTACTGTTGTTAATAAAAACAAATAGGAAGTTTAACCTTGGGGCTGAACCCTTTCTAGGCCACGACGTGGTTTATGTCCAAAGACGACATAGATGGAGGGAGGGACAGCTGCCCTCCCAACTCCCCTTGGTCTGAGTGGATTCCGGTGGTGGTGGAAGAACTATCCCCATGCCTTCCTATGAACTCTGTCACTATGGCGTGAGGGGTTTCAAACCGTTGCCCTTGGTCTGTGTTGTCTGTCGTCCACCCAACACCGTCGTTACCTCTTGGAGCCGTCACCCTTGGGCATTACATGCTTTCCATGCTATGTAGACTGCCGTGGAACTCGACCTTGGACTGTAAATTCATTCCCTTATATCTGTAACAAAAGATTAATAACACACCTTCATTTTGTTCGCTGTGTTCCAAATCTTGAAATCTAAAACAAAAAAAAATATAAGAAGGATAACCCTACGGGGTGTAAACAAAAATTTTACCTCTAGGTGTAAACCCTCATGGCTGCCAAGAGGAGATTTTCAACCTGCATAAACAAAGAACAAAACAAGGTAGAGAAGTAAACAAGAAAGAGTGAGTTAGAGAAAGTTAGGGTTTCTTTGTGAAAACAATAGAATAAAACATAACTTAGGGCTTTTCTATGTTAACAAACCAATTTTCAAAAAAGGAGTTAGGGCAAGAGGTTATGTGAGAGAGTTATTTTATTTCTTATTTTTTTTATTCTTGCATTTTACCTTGCTTTTATCCCATTTTTGTATTTCTTTTAATTTTGCTTAGTTCAAATGGGATTTTGGCATTTTGTGTATTGCCTTGTAATATAATTTTATTTTGAGGGATTGATTTTATTTAGATTGGGGAGAGTATTTTCCCTTGTATTAAATTCACTTTAATGGGGATATTTATTTTATTTCTCCTAGTGTGATCTTTTTCTTTGTAATTGTTTTTATATTTTACTATGATTTTACGGGAAGAGTTATTTAAACTCTTCCCCCTTCTCTATTAAATTTTTGAGTTAGTTATTAATTATAATGCCGAGATTATATTTAATAATGGACTCAATTCTTCTTTTGGAATTTTATTTTGGTGTAGCTTAATTATTTCATTATTTATATTCAATCTTCTTTATCCTTTATACAGGGTCGATTTACTCGACCATGGAGGGTATTTAATTTGTTGTTTTAATTTTGTTCTTAAGCTTTATTTTAAATTTTATTGTTAAATTTTATTTACATTCTCATTGGTGTTTTATTTTAAAATTTTTATTTCGATTATCGAAAACGTGTTATGCTGTCAGATTTTTCCTAAATTTCTAGGGTTTAATTTTTGTGTTATTTTAATATCTTTTTTTTTAAAATTTTTATCATTCCACTTTAATCATGCGACCATCAATTCCATCATTTTCTTAATCATTTTTCAATTTTATTTTGACCGGAGTTAGAGTTAGGTTTCGAAGCTGGCGGAATCATCTTCACACCTAGGAAACTTAGGGTTAGGATTAAAACTGTTCTAACCCCCTAAGCGACACACTTCATGTCGCATACCCCCTAGATGGCTATCATCACGCAGGGGACTGCGTGGAACAATGCAGCTCCCTGAATTATGTTGACATGTTTACGCCTTATACGTATTGCCACCGAGCACGCAGACGTGTGCGAGGGGGTTCCTAGGGATAGGTAGAAAAGTTTTTCATTGTTCGTGTCATGACCACATGGAAAATGTGGACATGACACGTGTGTTGTGTGTCGTGACCGCATGGGAAATGCAGGCATAACACTGAACACCGTTGTCAGACAAAGAGTGCATGCCCTTGTGAGGCAGAGGCAAAAACCAAAGGAATCAATGATGAAAACACAATATTATGTCACCTTGTAGTGAAGCTCTCATGGAGGAAGATGCTCTTCATGCCATGAGGAAATTGATGATCAAATTTGTAAATATCAACACACAAAACATACAAGTCTTCTCTTGCAACATAATGGAAGCCTTAAATCACCTTGAGAACATAATAGCTTGCTTGTAATCTTCTAATTGAAATCTAGTTTTTAAATGAATGCCTAAGCATGTTTATATATGCATCTACAAACACTCTCGCCAAGGTTTTCAAAATTCAAACTTACCGTTTTGGCAAAGGGACCTAATAATGGTCACTAACCGACACCCAAAAATTGGGGCTGCCCAAAAATAGGGTAGGACTAGAACATGGGCGCCCAATTCCTCCCCCTATTTTAGGTAGGGTATAGTTCAAGGGGTCCACCTAGGTGCAATTTGCCATAGAACTTAGGTCTCATTCGATCGAGGTGTCAAAATATGAACTAAAATGTCCTAAATGCATGCTAAAGACTCGAGAGCTAAACCTTATGAAGAAAAAGCCCCTTGGTGGTATTCACCTAGGGTTAGGGTCCTGAAATTGAGTTTTCTAGTTCCTGTGTGTATTCCTTCAAACCCTTGGTGCCTTGGTTTGAATTGTTCCTCCACCTACATGCAGTGTTTTACTGCTTTTTCCTGTCGCACCTGAGAAAATGTTAAGTCTTGTATGTGCAAGTGCAAGTTGTATGTTGGCAAGCTTATGAAATATCTATTGGCCTCCAAAAAATGATAAAGAATTGAGTTATATGCATTTTAGATACATATCGGGCTCAAAAGGAAAATGTACAAGGGTGGAATATACAAGCAGGAATCTTCCAGGAATATTCGCTGCCTGCATATCGGGTTGCATGTATATTTGGTTTGTATGATCAGACATACAAAGGAAATGTACATTGAAAATATACAAAGGCTGGTGCACATACATTTGCTACAGTGCAGCAAGGATACAATTGGTGGGGCCCGTGGGTATGTACAAGTGAGTTTGTATATGGTCGATATACAAAGGAGATATGCATTCGCTGATATACAAGCCGAATTCCAAAATATTTCAGATGTGCTTTTTAATTGTGGCAAAGTCCAGCTTGTACATTGCATTTGTATATGCGATGTACAATCAAATGTGCAAAGGAGAGAGAAAATGGGTCGGGCCCACTAGTTGTATAAAACGGTGGTTGTATGTATGCCGACATACATTCAAAACATACAAGTACAAAGATGCATTCCAGACCTGAGTAGAATTCCAAGATGCTTCATACAAGTTTGGGGTCCGCAGCATGTATATTAGGTTTGTATATGCAGCATACAACCCAATATACAAAACAAAGATATACAACCCAGATGCGAAGGAGGAGTCAAATACAACGAATAGTAATCTGAGGTCCGGGGGTTGTATAAGGTGATTGTATGCTTGTATAGTAGCCGATATGCAAAGAGATTGTTGCCAGGATCGTATGTATTGGCCAACCTTTCTTGGGTCATTCTGATGGACGATGGAGATCAAATGCACAGCAACGGAGGACGAATCACAAGCTGTCACGTGCCTGGGAACTGTTGCATGTATATGCATTTTGCATATACAAGGGATATTGAGAGGCGAACAGTGGCGATTGTATATGCATTTGGATATGTATATACAAGGGATGAAATGGCAAAATGAGGAAAGGGAAAAGTCAGCGATAGAAGTGTGGGGTGCCTACGTGGCATGTAATCATTGGCTCTTGGCTTTTTGCAGTTTTTGGAGCCGTGGATCTCAGCAATGGAATCATGATCAACGGCCATGTTTTGAACCCGTAGCATAGGTGTTTTCCTGTGTATTTGCAAAGAGGCCTGTTGGTAGGTGAGGCAATAATGGTGGATTTACAAAGGATAGTCAATGGAGTTGACGAGTCAGCAACCCGATTGAAGATGAAAGTCCTTGAGCGGCAGTACAGATCTCAATTCCACCTACTCCCTCCTCTTTATCTCTTTGCGGCATTAACTATTTTTGAGTGCCATTTCTCATGCATTGTATCTCGCGGGATTTTTTGACATGTGATGTAACTAATTTGCTTGATGTACAGTTTGACTATATAAGGGGCAAACTGTATCATTCATTGGTGGTTGAAAACTGGACAATACTTGGGTGCTGTGATAAGATATAGCTTCATTGGTGGCCCTGTTTTGGGTGTTTTTGTGAGTTTATGAATCTCATGTTGTATGTTTAATGCATAAATCTACTAGTTTCATGTTGATTTAAATGAGTAATGCTTCATTGCATGTGTTCTGTTACTTGTCTCCAAATTGAATGTATTCTTCTTTTGAATCTAAACAGTTAAGGGGTGTCTAAGATTCTTGAATATGGATTTGCTATATTGAATGCTTAGTCTTTTACTTCTGCTTAAGGAGTAGATTAAATGTTTTAGGTTAAAGTGTTAAGAAGAATATATTGCAATGAGGATCGTCTAAAAAGAGGTAACCGAACACTCAATTTTGGGAGGTATCTGTAAGGCAGATATCAAACAATCCCCTTGAAACTTAGTCATCAATATAAGTTTATGTGTACATTCACATGTGTATGTCTATTGACTCTGAGCCCTGGATAGGCACCAATCTAGTCTTGTATTGAGGTTGCAACCCAAAGTCTCAATTTTGCATCCAAACATAAAATCAAACTTAAATTTCAAATACAAACCTTTAGAACTTTAGAAGTAGTTTTAGGACCAAAATCCTCTATCTCACAACTGAATATAGGCCCAAAGCTAGCCCCTTTGCACTTATTCCACAGTTTTGGTCTGCATAAAGGAGGATTTATTTGCTTTGTATCAACATCCAAGTAAGTTTAATGTGTATATATCATAGATGTTGAATAGGGAATACCCCCCTTGGTTCTGCAGAGCCTAAAGAAGAAGAGGAGATATTTATAGAGTCTATCTCCTATACTATTGGCCCCTAGCCTGGGAATCCTCTTGATCAATGATGGCTACTTTGTAGGGATAACCGGGAAGAAGCATCCAGTCTGGAAAAGTAACCAACAGATTTTGGCGACTCCGCTGGGGACGTGAAGTGAAATTGTTATCTTTTATCCTTGGTAAATTATTAGCAATTCCTAGTTATAGGTGGCTACTCTGAACCAATCTCCCAACTGGTAAAGTAAAAATTTGTATGTTAGGGAGAAGATCCCTACGTAATTCTCTATCTGACGAATTACCCAGAAAAATGATGTACAAAAAAAAAGGGGACTATTCAAGCCAGTCGAGAGGGTTCTCCCAGAAGTAATGATAATATGCAGGACAATCCAGGATCTTCAGAATGAACAATACCTTATTTTTAAAACACTGAGGCTGAGGTCCAGAATGTATATGAAAGACAACATGGTAGTGGATTAAGAATGAGATCGGAGGTGTTTCAAGAATGCCCTTTCCATGATTCCCCTGATAGATTTGAAGAAGCTGAATCCCCAAGGGATGATAATGATGATCATAATGTAATGAAACCTTCCTCTTCTATGCCTAGAGAACAGGAATTAGCTGAAGAAATTAAGAACTTAAGGGTGGAATTAGAATATCTGCAGGTAGTAAAGATCAGAGATGACATTAGACAGAAAGTGCAAGCACTGAGAGTTGCTCAGAATGATTCAGTTCCCACCCTTGAAAATGCAAGTATGCAGAGAAATCAATAAAGAAATGAAGTCCAGGATCAGCATAATGATCAAAGACAAAATGCAAATAATGCTAGAGTACCATTGAATAATGTAAGAAATTAGAATACAAACAGAAATGCCAATGTAAATCAGTTTGGCAGACAGCCGATGCAGCTGGACAGATTCCGACAGCTTGTTTTTGATGGCATCCCTGGTTACCCCAATCCTATTGACAAACATGTGAGGCTGCAAGTGCCTAAATTTTTAGGAACTAATATTGTATCAGGTGAAGATCATTTAAAATCTTTTCAAAATATCATGGACAACTTTGAGGTTGAGCATGAGGATGTTTTCATGAAATTATTCATGCAATCCTTAGTTGATGAGGCCAGGGAATGGTACAAGGGTCTGCCTGACAGAAGTGTTTTATCATGGGAGGACTTCAGGAGAATATTCAAAGAACAATATGGTGACAAGACTGATCCAAGTTTTTTCATAAATAAATTCACTGGCATTACCAAAGGATCAAATGAACAGGTTGCTGATTTCAATGCTAGATTCATGAAGGTGTTGAACAAATTGCCACATCACCTGAGGCCTAATGAACCTATTTGCATAGTGTTGTACATAAATGCTTTTGATGCCAAAACAACTAATGGGTTAAGAGATAAGGCTCCTCACAGCCTCAGAGATGCCTTCAAAATTGCAACAAATATTGAAAATAATAGAAAAGCGTCTGGTAAGACAAACAAAAGAGATGATATAAAAGTTTTGCAAAATCCAAATACTAAATCTTAGAGTGTTTAAGGTAATGCATCTACTTCTAAAGATACATTAGATAAGTTAACAACTATTGTCAAGGACCTGAGCTATAGAATGGCTAAAAATGAAAAAGGGGTAGGTCCTGACAGACAGGTTTACCAAAGGCAAGAAAGAAGACCATCATTACATGATATGCCATATAATACCAATTGGCATAATGGTAAACCCATTCTCCCAAACAGTAACTCAAATTTAAGGAATCAAAATGTTAAGGAAACACATGACCCTTTGAAGAAGGCGGTTAATAATGTTAATGATACCCCATGGTGTATCATATGTCAGATGCCTCATTCACAGTCAAACATTCAGTCGTTATATAACAATGTTGTTGCCTGTGATGAGTACAATGAGCTGCACTGCATGGAGGATGATAGTGTAAATATGCTGTCTACAAATAGAGAGTATCCCTCTCAGGATGCTGATGCAAATGCAAATGATGAGATTTAGGTCTGCCAGCAGTTTCCCTATGATGAAGATGATGAAGATAATTATGCTTATGCTCAGGACTCACACAATTTTTTGAATAATTTGAGGAGACCATCTGATGAAGAGATTAGAGCCCTCACGGCTGCAGCAGTAGCTCAAGTCAAAAGCAATTACAATCTCAGGGGTAAAGCTCAGGTAAGTAACTCACACCAACCCGAAAATACTTTTGTAAGCTAGCCAGTGCATGGTCATAAAGGGACTAATTCACAAAAGAAGCAATAGGACAATAATAGGAAAAATTTTAAGAAAAAAAAGGTCATGATTCTCAAGGACCAGAAAATAGAATTCCCCAAGTTGAGGATCAAAACAAGAATTTTCAGATCAAAGATGAGAGTTAGGGAGCCACAAAAATTAAAGCTGGATCATGCCAAGATAAAAATAAAACTGTGGATCAGGCTACAACTATTATACAAAATTATGCTCCATTCGACATTGCCCAAGTTTTGTCACAGGTAAAGGTTTCTATTCCATTGATGGAGTTGATGAAAGTTGAGGAGTTCAGAGATAAAACATTGTCCTTGATTTCAGGAGTACCCTGTCAAGCTAGTCAAAATATTGAGACTCAGAATAAAAAACAAATTATGTGTATTGATGAGGATGAGACTCCTGAAGTATATCTAGGGGTGACCATGACAAAATGCCCTTCACAGGTTGAACCATTCTATGTTTCCCTTGTCATAAATGGAAAAATGATTAAGAATTGTATGCTTGATTCAGGAGCATCAACAAACATCATGCCTCTGGCTATTATGCAGCAAGCTGGGTTAAAGATAGATTAGGCATGTGGGAAATGCTATGCCATGGATGCTAGGGAAGTACCTGTCATTGGAATCATGAAAGATGTAGATTTCAGACTGGCAGCATATCCTGAGAAGACCTACAAAATGAACATAATAGTTGTTGATATCAAGCCACAATATGGCATGTTGTTGTCAAGAAGATGGGCAGCATTAATTGCTGGAAGTATGCAATTAGACCTGTCATATGCCATAATCCCAATGAATGGCAGGGATGTCAAATTGATCAGAGAAGAAAGATCACCAGAAATAGTTGAGGATCAAGAATTAGGGGAGCATATATGTTTTGTGGATACTGACTGTGAAAATTTTAGGGTTGTCTCAGATGTTAAAGAAAGTGAAGGGAGAGATGTTTGCATTCAAGAGCTTGACCAACAAGGTCTCTGGATCATGTACTTTGATGGAGCTTGTTTGAAGGAAGGCTCTGGTGCTGGCATTGCATTTCTATCTCCAACTGGTAAGCTTCTAAAATTCTCATTCTTACTGAAGTTTGCCTGTACAAATAATATTGCAGAGTATGAGGCTCTATTGTTAGGATTGAATGTTGCTCTGAAGCATGGAATTAAGATGCTCAAGGTATTTGGGGATTCAGAGTTAGTTGTTTCCCAAGTCAGAGATAAGTATGCATCAAAAAATAAGAGGTTAAAATAGTATAAGCATTTTGTTTGGGATACAATTGAATTGTTTGATGCTTTTTCAATAAGTTGGGTAGAGAGATCAAAAAATGTCATGGCAGATTTTCTAGCTAATGTAGTTGTAAGCCCAGATGATATCACTCTATTAGATGTTATAAATGTTGAGGTCAAACTTAGACCTGTAGTGCCAGATAATATATACAGCTGGCAAGTATTTGATGATGATAAGGATTTGCTGAGATTTCTACATTGTATTGATGAGTATGAGAACTAGGAAATGGATTTTTAGAACTTTGTAGAGGTTGTAGATGGAAAAGAAACCCTCTTAGGGAAAGAAATAATTCATCTCAAGACAAATAAGATCCCTAGAGGGTTGGCTTCTTTAGAGAGAGCTTTTGACAATAGGGACCAATTTATTACAAAGGCATCTTCAACAAATAAGAATGATTTGGAGGAGATAAACTTGGGGACATCTCATGCCCCCAAGAAGGTATACATTGGCAAACAGCTCAAACCACATATCAGAACTATGCTGATCGCATTAGTGAGAAAGTATAAGCATGTCTTTGCCTAGTCATATGAGGACATGAAATCTTATAGAGAGGATTTATTCCAGCATGAAATCCCTTTGAAGCTTGAAGTTAAACCATTTAGATAAAAACAAAAACCTATCAACCCAACCTTAGCTCCAAAAATGCAAGAAGAACTTATAAAGCTTAGGGAGGCTGGAATAATTATGCCTATTAGGCACTCAACTTGGGTGTCTAACCTTGTTCCAGTCAGAAAAAAGAATGGTGACATAATATTATGTGTGGATTTTAGAAATCTAAATGTATCTTCTTTGAAGGACAATTATCCATTGCTAAACATGGAAGCCATGTTGCAGAAGGTGACTGGCTATGAACTTTTATCCATGATGGATGGATTTTCAGGGTACAATCAAGTGAAAGTGAAAAAATCAGAATAGTTCAAAACTACTTTCACCACTCTGTGGGGAACCTATGTATATGTGAGAATACCACTTGGACTGACAAATGCAGGTGCTACATTTCAGAGGGCAATGGATGTTGCTTTTGCAGGATTGATTGACTCAATCTTGGCGGTATATCAGGATGACTTGACAGCTTATTCAAAAAAGGAAGAGCAGCACTGTATGCACTTGGAGTAGATTTTTATTAGAGCATTGGATTATGGCATCTCACTTAACCCAAAGAAATGTGATTTTGGGGTAGTTGAAGGAAAATTGCTTGGACACATTGTTTCCAAGGATGGAGTCAAGATTGATCCTGAAAGGGTGGCTGCAATTGACAAAATTCAAATCCCTAAAATAGTGAAAGGTGTTTATTCCTTCTTTGGACAAATTAATTTTGTTAGGAGATTTGTTCCTAACTTTGCAGAGACTACAAAAGATATCTCCAAGATGTTGAAGAAAGGTGCAACTATCAAATGGGAAGATGAAACTACTAAATCATTTCAGAACATAAAAGAGGCAATAGAGATGGCTCTTGTGCTAAAATCTCCTAATTTTTCTAAGCCATTTCAGCTGTTCTCATTTGCTTCTTACCATACTATTGCTGCATGTTTATTGCAGAAAAATGAAGAAGGTTTTGAACAACCTATAGCTTTCTTTAGCAGGTCATTGCAGGCTGCTGAATTGAAATATGACATCATGGAGAAATAGGCATATGCACTGGTTAGAGTAGTCAAAATTTTTAGGCCATATTTGGTAGGCTCTCAAATAGATGCATATATGCCTCATGCAGCAATCAAAGATATCTTTACTCAACAGGAGGTAACTGGAAGAAGATGCAGATGGATAAATAAATTGCAAGAATTTAACATTGAGATACAGATCACAAAATTGGTAAGAGGACAAGGTTTGGCAAAATTGATGACACAGCCAAATCTAGAGGCATGCCAAGTGAATGTAGTACATTATAAAATTATAAATATGTCAGAATCTGAATGGTATAAGGACATTGTACATTATTTGCAAAATTTGAACTGTCCTTCCCATCTCAATGATAGTCAAAGGAGGACTTTAAGGCTGCAGGCTATTAAATACATCATTGTTCAAGGAGAGTTGTATTGGAAAAATCCTATTGGTGTATTACTCAGATGTGTGAATGAAGATTAGGCTAAGGATATTCTAAATGATATGCACAATGGAGTATGTGGTGGACATTATACTGCCCGTACAACATCGCACAAAATTCTCAGAGCCGGCTACTGGTGGCCAACTCTCTTCTCAAATGCACAAAGAATGGTAAGAAAATGTGATCCTTGCCAGAGGTTCTCAGGAAAGCTAAAATATGAAGGTGCATTGCCCCTTAGGACTATAACTATAGAAGCTCCATTTCAGCAATGGGGAATTAATTTTATAGGAAAAATTTCAAAAAAATCAAGTGGAGGGCACAGTTGGATTTTGGTTGCCACCGATTATTTCACTAAATGGATTGAGGCCATTCCAACTAAAAAGGCTACAAGTAAAGTGGTGATGGATTTTATTCTAGAAAATATTATTATCAGATTTGGAGTTCCAGCCAAATTGGTCACAGATAATGCAATGTGTTTCAAGTCTGGTGAATTTGTTGATTTTTGCAACAACTATGGAATAAATTTGTTACATGCATCACCGTACCATCCACATGGAAATGGTCAAGCAGAGTCAAGTAACAAAAGCCTCATGAAGATTGTCAAAAAGATAGTAGGTAAAAACAAAAGGGCTTTGGATTCAAAGTTGAAAACAACATTATGGGCTTACAGAGTGACGGTGAAGAAAGCAACTGGAAAGTCACCTTTTGAATTGATATACGGTGCAGCAGCTACATTGCCTGTAAACAACTTCCTACCAGTCTATAAATTCATACAGGAAAATGAGGAGATTGAGGATTCAATGACTAGAAGAATAAATCAGCTGGTTGCACTAGATGAAGTGAGAAGGGAGGCACAAGAAACAAACATCAAGAGACAACAGAAGGTAAAATATTTGTTTGATAAAAGGGCTACAGAAAGAGCCAGGATAAGGGCAAGCATGGTAAGTTTGAGCCCTTATGGATGGGTCTGTACCAAATTTGCAATACTCATGGAGAGGATTCTTATTTTCTCCAGGCCCTAAATGGTGAACTACTGGAATTGCCTGTGCACGGTCAATTCCTTAAAGCTTTCTTCTCATAGATGAATGCATTTCGTGCACACTATAAACTAAATGTAAATGTTTGTACATGTCTTGTATAGTCGGTTGTGTTTTGAGTTTTGTATTTTTTCTGGTCTGCCCCGGAGTAGTTTGGTTCTCACTGCAGTCTTGCGTCTGCACGTCCCCAGTCAGAGCCACTGGTGGTATTCACCTAAGGTTAGGGTCCTGAAATTGAGTTTGCTAGTTCCTGTGTGTATTCCTTCAAACCCTTGGTGCCTTGGTTTGAATTGTTCCTCCACCTACATGCAGTGTTTTACCGCTTTTTCCTGTCGCACCTAAGAAAATGTTAAGTCTTGTATGTGCAAGTGTAAGTTGTATGTTGGCAAGCTTATGAAATCTCTATCGGCCTCCAAAAAATGATAAAGAATTGAGTTATATGCATTTTAGATGCATATCGGGCTCAAAAGGAAAATGTACAAGGGTGGAATATACAAGCGAGAATCTTCCAGGAATATTTGCTGCTTGCATATTGGGTTGCATGTATATTTGGTTTGTATGATTAGACATACAAAGGAAATGTACATTGAAAATATACAAAGGCTGGTGCACATACATTTGCTACAGTGCAGCAAGGATACAATTGGTGGGGCCCGCGAGTATGTACAAGTGAGTTTGTATATGGTCAATATACAAAGGAGATATGTATTTGCCGATATACAAGCCAGATTCTAAAATATTTTAGATGTGCTTTTTAATTGTGGTGAAGTCCAACTTGTACATTGTATTTGTATATGTGATGTGCAATCAAATGTGCAAAGGAGAGAGAAAATGGGTCGGGCCCACCAGTTGTATAAAATGGTGGTTGTATGTATGCTGACATACATTCAAAACATACAAGTACAAAGATGCATTTCGGACCCGAGTAGAATTCTAAGATGCTTCATACAAGTTTGGGGTCCACAGCATACAACCTGATATACAAAACAAAGATATACAACCCGGACGCGAAGGAGGAGTCAAATATAGCAAATCGTAATCTGAGGTCTGGGGGTTGTATAAGGCAATTGTATGCTTGTACAGTAGCCGATATGCAAAGGGATTGTCGCCAGGACCGTATGTATCGGCCAACCTTTCTTGGGTCATTTTGATGGTTAATGGAGATCAAATGCACAGTGATGGAGGATGCATCACAAGCTACCACGTGCCTGGGAACTGTTGCATGTATATGCATTTTGGGTATACAAGGGATATTGAGAGGCGAACAGTGGTGATTGTATATGCATTTGGATATGTATATACAAGGGATGAAATGGCAAAATGAGGAAAGGGAAAAGTCAGCGATAGAAGTGTGGGGTGCCTACGTGGCATGTAATCATTGGCTCTTGGCTTTTTACAGTTTTTGGCGCCGTGGATCTCAACGATGGAATCATGATCAATGGCCATGTTTTTAACCTGCAGTGTAGGTGTTTTCCTATGTATTTGCAATCATTTTTGAGAGGGAAAACAACAAAGGTATCCGTTGTTGCATTTCGAAGAGGCATGTTGGTAGGTGAGGCAATAAAAAGGATAGTCGATGGAATTGACGGGTTAGCAACCTGATTGAAGATGAAAGTCCTTGAGCGGCGGTGCGAATCCTGATTCCACCTGCTCCCTCCTCGTTATCTCTCTGCGGCATTAACTATTTCTGAGTGCCATTTCTCATGCATTGTATCTAGCAGGATTTTTTGACATGTGATATAATTAATTTGCTAGATGTACAGTTTGACTATATAAGGGGCAAACTGTATCATTCATTGGTGGTTGAAAACTGGACAATACTTGGGTGCTATGATAAGATATAGCTTCGTTGGTGGCCCTGTTTTGGGTGTTTTTGTGAGTTTATGAATCTCATGTTGTATGTTTAATGCATAAATCTATTGGTTTCATGTTGATTTAAATGAGTAATGCTTCATTGCATGTGTTTAGTTACTTGTCTCCAAATTGAATGTATTCTTCTTTTGAATCTAAATAGTTAAGGGGTGTCTAAGATTCTTGAATATGGATTTGCTATATTGAATGCTTGGTCTTTTACTTCTACTCAAGGAGTAGATTAAATGTTTTAGGTTAAAGTGTTAAGAAGAATATATTGCAATGAGGACCGTCTAAGCAGAGGTAACCGAACACTCAATTTTGGGAGGTATCTGTAAGGTAGATATCAAACAATCCCCTTGAAACTCAGTCATCAATATAAGTTTATGTGTATATTCACATGTGTATGTCTATTGACTCCGAGCCCTAGATAGGCACCAATCTAGTCTTGTATTGAGGTTGCAACCCAAAGTCTCAGTTTTGCATCCAAACATAAAATCAAACTTAAATTTCAAATACAAACCTTTAGGACTTTAGAAGTAGTTTTAGGACCAAAATCCTCTATCTCACAACTGAATATAGGCCCAAAGCTAGCCCCTTTGCACTTATTCCACAGTTTTGGTCTGCATAAAGGATGATTTATCTGCTTTGTATGAACATCCAAGTAAGTTTAATGTGTATATGTCATAGATGTTGAATAGGGAATACCCCCTTGGTTCTGCAGAGCCTAAAGAAGAAGAGGAGATATTTATAGAATCTATCTCCTATATTGTTGGCCCTGGCTCGGGAATCGTCTTGATCAATGATGGCTACTTTGTAGGGATAACCGGGAACAAGCATCAAGTCTGGGAAAGTAACCAACACCCCGAAGGGGACATTTTATGACGTTACACTTCCTCTTCAGAATCATTTTCATCCATGGTGACCCTAGCTTTAGACTTCAATGCAAAAATCTCCTTCCTCAAGGCTTCTAGTTCTTTAGCCTATTGATCAATCTTCCTAGCAACTATGCTTCCTTTAGGAGGCATCTTGACTCATCAAATTCCACTTTGCTCAAACTCCAACCTTCAACTCTCAAGAGATCTACTTCCTATGCTCTGATACCACTTGATGTAGAGGTAGGGGAGGCTAGAAACACAACCTAAAAGGTTGCATATGGTTTGCTTTGATGACTGTCCCCAAAATGCTGATTGTCCCCTTAATTGGCATGTTCAACAAGAGAGATAAAATGCCCAAATGAATGATAGATGGAAACCCCAACTTGCAGACCACCCTAATCAACTTGGATCACTTTCTCTTGGTAGTCTAGAACCACTCAAGGCCATAAAATATCATGGCTAAACACCCACCTATCCTTCACAACTAGCACTATGTGCTTGTAGCCCTTGGAAAGAGGTTTTTCGGGCATAACTCATAAACTACTGATCAAACCACTAAACAAATTAGTTTTTTGGGTACCCATTTGGCCCATACACAACATATATAACATGCACCCAAGGTTTATTTGGAACATATGCCCCTAAAATTGACTGTACCTGCTGTTCTAGGCCTAATTAGGACAGCTGAAGTAGTAATTTTGACATAAATTTTTGAAAACGACTCAAACCCACAAAAGAAATGGGTTTCCAAACACCCATTTGTCTCTTTCACAACATATCTCAAAATAAGGTAGGGTCACTTTGGCACGTGTGGGTCTAAAATTGACTGTTCCTTTTCTCGCTAGTCCTACTTAGGCCACTTTTACAAAACAAGTACATGAAAATGGAAACCCACAATGCAAAATTCTTTTCATAGACATCAAACAATTTACAAAATGCCTAAATCCATGATTTTTATCAGATGGAAGGCTCACTAAGTCACCAAACCCTAAAACCCTTGTTTAGGCCCATTCTAGGCTTGCTTACAAGAGGGTTTTATTGGATCTCTATACTCCAGGCCACAAAACACTTCAAAACCACTTCAAACACATCATAATATGTCTATACATGCTTCCCAAATCAACTCCCTCTTTCTACCAATGCATTTTTTGCAAAACCCAACTCCTAGCCACCATTCTTGGCTTCAATCTTGCATGCAACCAACTAGGACAACAATCACATCTTCCTCAAATGGCCTCCCTTGCTCTTGAAATGACATGAATGAAGAAAAATAGACTAACCAAGATAATTCCCCCCATTTTTGAGCTTTGACCCAGGTGGAATGGGTCAAAAACCCATCAAATTGCCCAAAACCCTCAAAATTGGGGTTTAAGAGCAGTTTTTAGAAAAATGATTATAAAATCCTTCAACTACAATGAAAATCTTCCAAACTTGATTCAAATGAAATATAACACTAATCACTTCATGATTTCAGACATTTGGATTTATGACAGTAAAGTACGGACTAATACAGGACATTGGAACAGTAAAAAGGCGGAAAAATATGCAGAAAACTCAGAAAATCTTTATTTCTTTTTCTCTCAACACTTCTCCTCTGATCTCCTTGAGGTACAGGAAGCATAAATAATATGTTTAAAAAGTAACTCCCATGTTTCATAACTCCTATATCGTGGGAAAAGCCAAAAAGAAGGTTTAAATAGCCTATCCACTACAATACCAAAATAGACTGTCCTAATATTAAGGAAAATATTAAAGATCCTCATCCTCCACTACATGAAAATGCCTCTAGTGGGCTTATTACATCATTTAAAACCAAAATTTCACCTAGACTCTCATTATTGAAACCAAAAAGCAAAAATTGCCTTGAGGTCTAGGTGCCCCTGCACCAAATTTGATGATATCTTGGTTTTTAGTAGAAATATGGAGAAGCATGTAGAACATTTGAGAGTGTTGATTGACACACTTAGAGCAGAAAGATTGTTCATCAACCTCGAAAAGATTAAATTTTACAAAGATAAGTTGGTATTCTTAGGTAGTGTTATTTCAGCTGGTGGATTGAGCATGGATCCAAAAAAAGTCAAGGTCATTCATGAATAGCTTGTTGAGTTTTTGAGCTCAGTTCGAAACTTCTACACAAGTTCAATGTGGTGCAATAAAATTGAGTTATTTCTATTTTGTAATTCACTTCAGTGATTAAAGTGAAATCTTTTTTTAGTTAATTAAATATAATGAAGTGTGAAAGAACTAATGACTTAGACTTATATTCCAAGCCATCTCCTGCGTGAGATAAGGTTGCTTTCTTGTGAGATAAGGTTGCTTTATTTTTGAGAGATAAGATCGCTTTATTGGAAGATTAGATTTTTAGCTGAATAAGTATAAAGATAGATGCAAGGTAGAAGTTCATTATTCAGATAGTCTTTTGAAAGATTGAAAGCCTAAGTTTTTCAACTGCAGCTATGAGTAACATTAGTCGTGGAAGTTGCCTAAGTTTTTGAAGGAATGTGAAGCAAGTTATAGGTGGAAATTATTGTACTTGTGTTCATGGTTTAGGCTATCTAATTTCAATGATTTGTATGATTAATTTAATGTTATTTCAACATTAGGAATTTATCATGGAGATTGAAATTTGAACATGATATCAGAGCATTGGTTTGAAAGACAGAAAGACAAGGAGGAAGATTGCATAGCCCGATAAAAAAATTCTGGGATTTTTCGTTGAAAAAATGTGCATGTATTTTTTCTTGTAAAATCGTGCTGGTAAAAATCGCACAAGCTTTTGTGGAAGAAATTCGAGGTTTTTCATGAGAAAAATTGTGGTGCCCAACAGTATCAAAAATTGCATCTAATCTATAGAAGGAAAAATCATGCGACATGTTTATATGATTCACGAGCCTAAAAATGGAAGTAATTTGCGACCTTTCAACAAGCAAAATCGCATGCTAAATGGACATAGAAATCTACAGCCAGGAAGGATGAATCGTGGCCAGCAACAGGTTTAAAAAGAAAATCGCATCCAACAAGTAAAAATCATAGCCTATGTTTGGTGAAGAAAAATCCATAACTAGGTGAAGAATAACCTGCGCCCCATTTGTTGTTCACAACTAGGGCAGGACGGCGTTCGAAGATATCTTTATTGCAAGTTTATTGCTCATGATTAGGGTAGTATTTTTATGTAGATTCCTCATGGCTAGTGTACAAAATTTGTTCATAAAAATCGCAGCAAGGGTTTTGGCCAAGTTTGATGGATTTTTAAGAGCATTTTTTTGATGGTAGCTAGGGCAGAAAGCGCCCAGGGTTTGCTAGGATAACAAACAACGACTAGGGCATAGTTGAAATTTGCACTCGGGGTTTTGGAAAGTTTTATTTAAGGAGCTAGGGTTTTGTAACCAAAGGTTTTGAAAAGGGTATTTTTTCAAAAAAATATCCAAGTAGTTCTTTTATTCCCAAATATGAGGAGAATTTGTTTTATGAAAATTCATATGGAGTTAAAGGGAAATAAAAGAAAAGGGAACAACAAAGGAAAGGGAAGGATGAGGATTCATCCTTATAGTCAGGGAAGGACTTGAGTAAATCAAATAGGAAGAAGAACCAAGGTAAGTAGTAGTAGAAGGAAGCAACAACTTTTGCAGAAACTCAAATGGACAAGTTTTTTGCTAGATTTGAGAAGGAATTCTCAATGATTTAGAAGGGTAAGTATGCAGTTGAGATCTTGAAGTGATTTTGGATGGAAGATTGCAAACCCATGGCCACACCTATGATCACTAATCTAAAGAAGACGACAACTTTAAATTTAGAGGTGATTGATCCCACATTGTACATGCAACTGATAGGTTGATGTATCTGGTCAACACAAGACCAAATTTATGTTTTGTAGTGAACACATTGAGTCAGTTTATGGTGGAGCCCAGAAAGGAGCATTGGGTAGTAGAAAAACTTGTGCTCAGATATTTGAAGGGCATAGTGGATTATGGTTTGAGTATCTTGGAGATGATGAAGTGAAGTTGTAGGGGTATACAAACTTTGATTGGGTAAGTAGCGCAACAGACAGGAAGAGAACCTCAAGGTGTTGCTTTAGCTTGGGTTTGTGTCCTGGTTTAGTAGGAAGCAAACTTAAGTAGCACTTAGCACAATACAGGTAGAGTATATGGTAGCTAGTACCACAAGTTGTGAGACCATCTGGGTTTGCAAGTTACTTGCAGGGTTATTTGATCAAGAGTTGGATCCCACAGTCATTTACTATGATAATCAGAGTTGCGTCAAACTCTTGGAGAATCCAGTGTTTCTTGATAGGTCCAAGCACATAGAGATCAGATATCACTTCATTCGAGACAAGATCCAGAAGAGAGTAGTGAATCTTTAGTACATTTCCATAAAGTAGAAGTTAGCTGATATTCTAACCAAACCCTTAGCAAAAAGGAAGTTTGAATCATTCAGTGATAAACTTAGATTGGTACAGAATTCTTTCCTCACTAAGAGGAAGTGTTGAGTTTTTTAGCTTAGTTAGGAACTTCTACACAGGTTTAGTGTGAATGTGCAGGTAGTTCAAGGTGCGGGTAGTTTGAGCTATTTCTATTTTGTAATTTACTTTAGTGATTAAAATGAAATCTTTATTTAGTTAATTAAGTCTAATAAAGTGCGAAAGCACTAATGACTTAGACTTATCTTCCAAGTCATCTCCTGCATGAGATAAGGTTCCTTTCTTTTGCTTTCTTTTTGAGAGATAAGATCACTTTATTAGAATATTAGATTTTTAGCTTAATAGTATAAAGATAGATCCAAGATAGTCCATTATTTAAATTGTCTTTCGAAGGACTGAAAGACTAAGTTTTCCAAAGGACTGGAAAAATGAATCGAACTCAATATAGTGCAATAATTCTGTGCAGCTATGAGTAACATCAGTTGTGCAGGTTTCTTTGTCAGTTTCTAAAGGAATGTTAAGTAGGTTATAGGTATAAATTGTTGTACTTGTGTTCATCATTTCTGTAATTTAATTTCAATGATTTGTATGACTAATTTAATGTTATTTCAGAGTTAGGAATTTATCATCGAGATTGAAATTTGAACACAGTTCACTCCTCAAAATATCATAAAGGTGAGGAGGTTCTATGGGATGGTGAACTTTACAAAAGGTTCATTAGAAATTTTAGTGGTATAAGTGCACCCTTGATTAATTGCACAAGAGGGAAAGTTTGTACCTAGACAAATGCAGCTAATATGAATTTTGAACAGCTCAAAAGGAGGATATTGAAGCTCTGTTTCATGCTATACCAAACTTGGAGAAATCTTTTACAGTTGAGTGTGATGCTTCAGAGGTAGCTATCAAAGGAGTGTTAAGCCAAGAAGGTAAACCTATGGCCCTTTTCAGTGAGAAAATTCAATGGTGCCAAAAATGTGTATACGACTTATGATAAGGAAATGTTGTATAGACATTAAAATATTGGAGGCATTATCTCCTACATAGGCATTTCATTTTGATGATTGAAAATCAATCCTTGAAGTACATAAATTCCTAGGCTAAACTTTCCCACAAACATGCCAAAAGCGCTTCATTTTGTAGGCATATACATTTTTTGTGAAGCATAGGAGTGATAAAACCCATAGTTCAAAAACTCAGACTTGGTGCAAACTCGACAAACCCAAAATTTGACTCAGACTCGGGACTTAGCATGGACTTGACAAAAAACTCGACAAAACTCAGCAAAAGAAACCTCCTAATTACGCACACAAAAAAATAAATTATTACATTTAGAGGAAAAAAAGTCTAAATTGACTATCAATTTGTCATAATTCAAACATTACACATGTCATATGATCCTTAAACTCTCAAAATTTGAAATGTCATAGTTTCAAAGTTGAACAATACATTGTAATACAACAAAATTATAACTAATAAATGTATAACAACACTTTAAGTGTTTACATATGATGATATGTCAAAATGAAACAAAAACCAAATAGAATCTACATCTTCCTCTTTCCCGTCCTAGTATAACTTAATTTTTTAGGCCTTGAATTAGAAGGTAAGTCAGTATCAAAACGATGATAGATTGTTTCCTCAAAAGTGTCTTCGTTTTCCTCCATTGCATCCAATTCTGCTACTTCTGTTGCTCCTCTCCAATTCTGCAAGATCCTCATTAGTAAGTAGGACATCATTTTGTTCACAGACAGTCCATTCACAATAAGGATCAATCTCATCCAATTTGATGGAATCATGTGAAATGCCCTCCACCTTCCTGATTCGAAGGCGAAGGTTGTACCGAATGAAGGCAAGATCATTGAAGCACTCCTGAGTCAACCTATTTCTCTTCTTCGTGTGAATGCTCTCAAATAGGCTCCAATTGCCTTCACACCCAGAAGCACTACAGGGATGGGGAAAATATGGATAGCTAACCTCTGAAGATTTGTTGTGCCAACACCATAATTCTCCCACCATAAATCTACAAAAAAAATTTACAAAATATAAGAATTAAGTAAAAAATATAAGAATCAAGTTTCTAATTTCTACTTGTAGTATTGAGCTAAAATTTAAAGATTATTTTCTACCTGGTTGTTGTTTTGACCTCCTTTGAATTGCTTGACTTGAAGAAAAGAGCCTCCCCTCTGCACCCTTGTAGACCTTGAATAGATAGATGAAATACAACAAGCTAATTATTATATATGTAAAATAGATGTTTCTAGATAGTTGACATTGCCAAATTCATAAATAAGACATACTAAATCAAAATCTAACCTCCAACTCATCAAAGACTTTGTCTCTTATCTCATTGTCTGGCACCATTTTATCAATGCATGAAATAACACCTACCATGACCTCCTCATCAACCTTAAATGTATCAAAGAAGTACAACTTTGGATTCAGGGAGTAGGCCAAGGCATGTATTAGTTGGTGGAGTTGGTTTGTCCATCTGTGATCGATGATGCGCCAAATAATTTTATATTTATTTTTGTTTCCACCATAGTAATGAAAAATGGCCTCTTTGGCCTTATCCATGGCCTCATAGAGGAAACCCATCGACATGCCGTCCCCATCCACCATATGAAGAACCCTAACCAAAGGTTTTATCACAAAAAAATTGAAAACAAATTTGAAATTATTACAAAATTAATTCCCCCTGAAAAAAAATAGCAAATAGATAATTTCATATAAAATTTATGAACATTGTATTTGTTACTTACCTTGATTAACTCCTCTCCATTTTTTATGAAAACTCATCAAAAACTGTTTTACAGTCTTCTCCCTTTCAATTTTTTTGGAAAATGGAGACTCCATCTAGGCAGCAACACAAACATTTGCTTGAGAGTAGGAATTATGGCAAGAATTCTTTGCAAAGTGAGGAAGTGGCAAGAAATTCATGTCACTACCAGTCACACAAGCTCCTTGACATTTGTGTGCTTTCTCATCAAAGAAAAGACGGTCCAAGTATGGTTATAGATAAATTTGGTAACCTATATAGCATCTTCAACCACACTTTTGACCCATCCAATCTTCCCAATGTCCTCTAGTAGCAAATCTAGGCAATGTGTAGCACAAGGAGTACAAGAAATAATAGGATGCCCCTCTATAATTAGTCTAACTACGGCTACATATGTTGTTGCATTGCCTGTGATAATTTGGACAACATACTCAACCCCAACCTCTTGGATCACCCCATCCAATAGATTGCACAAAGTCTCAACATTTTTGACTTTGTGTGAGGCATCTCTAGACTTCAAGAACACCAGTGTGCCATTCGAAGCCACTAAAAAATTAAGAAGGGTTCTGTTCTGCCAATCTGTCCATCAATCTAATAAGATGATGCGGCCCTTTTTCCATCATACTTTTTTTTATCATCAACCAGAAGCCATGTATTTCTTATGGCTTCCTCTAGCAATGGCCCACTCAATCTCTAGCTATTGGAGTCTTAAAACCCTTACCAAAACTTGATAATGCATTCACCAACTCTTCCCAATATGGGCTATTCACCAGATTGAAGGATAAATTATTATAGTACCAAAAGTTTGTTGTTTCCATCCTAGCTTCATGGTGTTTTTCCTTATTCTAAGCAGTACCTTCAAGTGAGGGTTGTGCTTCTGGAACATTGCATGGAATAAAAAAATTGGTGATGATGAAGAAGGAATATAGCTAGAAATAGAACCCTTAGGAGTCTCATCAATAGACTAATACCTGATGATGAATGTTTGGGGTAGTAAAGGAATCAGTAGAAGCATTTTAATTCATCACTGCTGCCACTACTTCCTTTGTCTTTTGTTTTTCCCCTTTTTTCATTTCAGAGCTAGCAAGTAGGGCATTCATCTCTCGTAATCTCTTCGGATGTCTTAGGACATGCCTTCACATCATGTCCAAGTATTTTAGCAAGGTGGTATTTTAATCTATTAATTCCATCTGTCATAGGATGCTTGCATTCATTACAAATTATGTGGCCCTTGATAGCTCCTGGTGTCCCATACTTCCATGCAGGGTCTTTTCTACCACTCATTTGTGTTGAACTTGACATTTGCTATTTCAACATAGAAAAATAAATCAGCAAGGTTTTGCAAAAAAAAAAAAAACAAGCAAGTGACAAGCATTTATAAAAAAAATAGAATACAAATAGAAGCTAAAAATGTTAGGAAATAAAGGGTGAGGGGAAATTGACAACATTTGGACAACATTTCCCCTATTTTTTCAAGTATTTTGATTTCCAAATCAAAAGAAGAAAAAAAAATATACTTGTTTGATGATTTTGATCAACTTTGAATCTATAAAATCTCTTCTCAAATCTTCTTCTTACTATGTCAATGCTGAATCCTTGCTTGGGTAGGCAAAATGGGTGAGTGAACACAAGAAATGGCCCAAAAAAATTGGAAAATGACCCAACAATGGTGCATATTTTTTTATATTTTGACCCCAGGAGGGTCCTGTTGTGACCTAATCACACATCGCCTCATTGCAAATGGGGACCCCCTTTTTTTGAGCTCCGGTGCTTTGCCTTGAGTCTTGGATGATGTCTTAGGTCTATGATGGAGTTGGTGGTGTTTGAATCTATAACCTCATACTGGAGGCCATAATTCCCTGGAGTGTGTCAAGCGTGGAGTCTATGGAAGTTGAGGACTTAGTAATGACAAGGTAGGTTACACCCCAAACAATTGAATCAACCTCATGTTCTGGACTTAGATGAAATCTCAGCAAATGATAAGCATACACTAAGGTGGAAATTCTGAGTGCGCCTTAATCTAGAAGGAGGTTTTCATCATTATAATCACTCCAAACCTTGGTGCCCTGCATGAGATTGATGTTTTGACCCTCAAAATACTTTAAACATTGAAAATTTTGCAAGGAAATGGAATGATAACCCAAGGCACAAATATGCTCCTGAAGAGACCCACTTTTGCGCCTAAGGATGAAACATGAACTATTTGACTTAGAAAATGTTGAGAAACACCAAGGGTAGTTAGGCGCAAATTCACTCCTGTACAAGTCAAGATGTGCGCCTAAGGTAAGAACTTGTGAAATCATCATTGGCAATGGCAAATGTGTGTTTGAAGACTTATTGAAGGTTCAAAGTTAGTCAAAATTGCTTCAAGGAAAGCTAGGCGCATTTTATCACCTGTAGAGCTATCAACTTGCGCCTTGAGAAGAAGATGTTAGAAGTTATTAAAGGAAGTGGCGCCTTGAAGAGTTATTCCTCCCAAGACACCTTCAATTGCTCAAGTCCAAAAGTTCACTTACCTAAGCTAAGGTGCCAATTTGCATCAGTAGGATCATCTTTTTGCACCTAAGAAGAAGTATGTCTAATTCCATGAGTTTTGAGGAACTTTTAGTATCAAGACTTCTCCTTGGACCTATGCATTGGTTTGAATTGATAAAACTTGAAGTATGAAGCCTAAGTTACCTAGGTGCAATTTCACACCCGGAGAGTCATCAATGTGCTCCTTGCAAAAAGGGGGCTTGAAACTATGAAGATTGATGTCACCTTGAAGCAATAAGCCCTCTGGACACCTATGCACTGAGTTGAAACCATAGATTGAACAAGTTCACTATCTCCAAGATGAGGCGCAACTTGGCATCTCTTCAAACCAATTTTGGTGCCTTGGAAGCAAAGTGCATGTAACCATGAGAGTTGGCGCCTAGGGAGGAAGTGATCTCCTAAGAATTTAAATAAGTGTTTGAAACCATAGAATGCTAAAAAACAAGCCTAAGTTACCTAGGTGGACTTTTCCACTTCTTCAACCCCAAAATTGCACCTCAAGTACAAGAGCAACAATCAATGATGGAGGGTCTTTACTTTGTTAAAATAAACATCTTTAAGCATCAACAAGGGTTTGAGATCATAAAATTGCACTAAGTATGCTAGGCGCACTTTCACCTCTCTACAACCCTAAATCTACGCCTCAAGAAAAGCACATGAATTCACATCAAGAAGTGAGTGCCTTGAGAAAGAGAAACATTCTAAGACATTTCAAATTGTTTGAAATCATAGAAATGGCAAAAATAAGGCTAGTTTGATGAAGGCGCACTTTTGCATCTCCACAGGCCTAAATGTTCGCCTAAGCTTGGAAAGGCTAATAAATGTTCAAAATGATTTATTTATGTTATGATGTCAAAGTGCCTATCAATTGATTGATATGTTTCTTGGTTTGTGTGGCAAGAGCATCAATGGGGCTGAGGAGTCATCCAAGGAGCCCGACGTCTGGAACAATCTTCAAGCAAGGAATGAAGTTAGAAGGCAGTCATTGCAGAGGAGACATTATATTATCACTCCAAGAGATCACTTCAAGTTCATCATGCCAGTACACTTCATCATCTGCATCATAAAGGACATTTATCCATCAAACTTTAAGCTCTTCCATCTTCAAGTCTCTGAGAGAAGTCTCCTACTCCATGTTATGAAGGAAGCATCATCATCTACACTATTCTCTATGAAGAAGCCTCCAAAGATGACCAACATATATCCTGTAAGGAGAAGAAGTATCATAGATTTAGGCAAGTGAGCAACATGTATCATACACATCCGACGTACAAAAGACACAAGGAAAAATCAACAAGGATACATTCCCAAACGTTCAAGTTCATCAAAGCAATCACATTCGAAGACATCACACAGATGATGTAATTTGGGAATATGCCCAAAAGCAAATTGAATAAACTGTTGGAATCCATAAGAGTTGTTGAGGTGGCACCTACATGGCATACGCATCATTCTTACCAATCAAATTGCCACATCATCCTTGTCTAAGTACATTGTACCTGCATGCACAAACAAGAGGATAAGGGCGCTCCAAGGGAGAAGTCTTCCAACTCATCATCTTTATCATCTTGGGAAGTGTGCCTTCATTCCTTTTTCTTTTCTATGTACAAAATATGTCTACTATATTTGAAAATACTAAAAATAGGCATAGTTGCCTTGTAAAGATCTGGGCTGTCCATTCACAGATCAATCTCGGCAATTGGTTGTATTCTGGAAAACTATATAAAGGCCTTGTTGCCTCATTTGTAAGGGTTAAGTAGGCAAGATAGAGAGTAGGTGGATAATAAAGTAGAAAAGTAGAGTAGGAAGAAACTCAAAATTCTCTGAGAGTACTTGAAAATTGTTGTAAATATTTCTCAAGATTAATGCAAAGACATTGGAGCTTGCTTGGTGTTAAGTGTTGTCTTGTGGAATAACATGGTTTCTTGTATTTGTATGAAATGGAGAGATGTCTCTAAGTAGATTATAAGTAGAATAGTAGTAGTTCATTGATGTAATGCATGTATGTATTGAATATTTGATCAACTCCTAGCTAATGCTTTTGACATCCATCATTGGTGGAGTGTTGTGTAAAGCTAGTTTGAACTTCATCGCAATTCGCTTAAGTTCGATTGTGGATGCTTGTTTGAGCTGCGCTGTCCAATGGGTGCTTATATGAGCTTTCATGATTTAAAAACCATTCGGTAACCATAGGAGATTACACCAACTCCATGTAGTTGTAGGCATTCCTGGTGAAGTGGAGTTAGGTTTATTGAGGAGTTTGTCTATTCATGCATCATCATTGCCTCATTGACCTTAGATTAGTTTTTCTAAACTCTTATCTTTTTCCTTTTCTTTATTATTAAGGTATCGTGCATACATCATCTACACTGAAAGGAGAAATAAGCTGAGTGAAGAAAGAAGAAGTCTACGTAAGTCCCTTTGAGGAAACAACAATATCACATCATACCAACTAAAGCTATCTTATGAGCAAGTTGAGAACCAACGTACAGGAACCTTGGAGATAACCCACTGGATCACATTGCTTAGCTTTTGGGTATCTTTGTTCAAGAGAGGATAGATTACCTTAGTAATTTATTCTAAGTTGCATGTGCATAAAAAATACATCAACAAGTCCAAGCTTGGGACTCATGAGTCTGAGCCTGAGATTCGGCGAGTCTTGGCATGAGACTCAGCAAAGTACTCGGCGAGATTCACTTAGAATTGGGCTCACGAGTCGTGCCAACTCGGTGCAACAAGCAAAAAGATACGTGAGTTTTGGCAAGTCTACCAAGTCTCAGTGAGTCTTGAAACTATGATAAAACTTATGTGGTGGCTGATGCATCAAGTAGAAGGCATCATTTGTTAGTTGTAATGAGTAATGGGCTAGTTGGCTTTGAAGATATGAAGAGTGAATATGTATATGATTCCTACTTTGGCAAAATTTATGGAGTTCTAAGTAGTCAAGACCATACAAATATTCATTCATTTGAAGACTATTTATTAGTTGATGTCTTTCTATTTGGGTCCCAGCTCTACATTCCCCTTGGATTGAGGAGAGAAAAGCTAGTGAGAGAAATGCACTCAAGTGAGCTGAGTGGACACTTTGGTAGAGATAAAACCTAGGGTTTGGTAAGTGAAAATTTTTTCTGGCCATATATGAGAAGAGATTTGAACAGGTTTGTTTTAGTTTACAGAGTGTCAAATTGCAAATGGAGGACAACAAAATACATGCCTATATATGGATTTTCCTGTGCCTAAAGAACCACAGATTTAGTATTGGTGATGTGACAAATGTAAAGAGGAAATGATTCAATGTTTGTCTTGGTGGATTGCTTTTCTAAGATGACACACTTTATACAATGTGAAAAGACAAATGATGCCAATTAGTCACTCATTTGTTCTTTAGAGATGAAGTGTGGCTATATGGTATTCCTAAAATCATAACCAATGACTGAGACACTAAATTCTTAAGCCACTTTTGGAGAACCCTGTCAAATAAATTGGATAGCAGGCTACAATACAGCTCAGTGTACCACCCCTACACTAATGGTCAAACAGAGGTGGTGAATAGGAGTCCGGGCAATCTACTGGGGTACTTGGTGACAACCCTAGGCAATGGGATCTAGTACTATCCCAAGATGAATTTGCCTATAATTCCAGCATTAATAGGTCTATAGATAAGTTTGCATTTCAAATAGCGTAATGTACAAGTTCTAAAGAAATTGTGGATTTAATTGATTTCCAAGTAAACCCACAATTCAACCAAGATGCTATAGATTTTCTAGAGTATTTGAGAGGTACATCAATAGGTTAGGCACAAATAGCAGGCAATGAATGAACAATATAAGAAAAATGTTGATTTGCATAGAAGGGAAAAGGTTTTCTAGGAAGGGGAAATGGTCATGGTACATTTGCACAAGGAGAGGTATTGTCAAGGTGCTTAAAACAAGTTAAAGCCCAAGAAAATTGGGCTTTGTAGAATTGTGAAGAGGATAAATGACAATGCTTATGTGACTGACTTTCCAGAGGATTTGGACATCAACACTATCGTAATGTGGCCAAACTTTATTCACACTCTGTAGGGATGAATGATGACGAAATCAATGATGAACAACATGACACAGAAGAAAACAACTAGACCAAGTAGTTACCGAAGAAAAGAGAACAAATTGAACAAGTGCTGAATACCAAATTGGTTACTACAAGGTCTAGGGAATATAATATGTATTTCCTTAAATAGGAAGGCATGCTGGATTCCTACAATACATAGATCATGGAAGCTGACTTGCTTAAGTATAGCATAACAACTCTACAATGTGATTTTGAACTAGGAGGTTCAAAATATTAAAAATGAGGGGTGAATGATGTGCCACTCATTATGGAACTTAACGTAGTGTTTGTATAGTGTTAGAAATTGGGGAAATTGTCTTTACTAATAATAGCAGCTATTTGTAACTGTTTTATTTTTGTGGGGTAAGGGATACAAGTTATGTGACGTTTTTATCAAGAATCAACTGTATACTTCGAGTAAAACTCATTGACCCATATTTCATGAGTAATGGTTTAGAAGAACCCATATCTCATGATGCCTCACTTGTATAAGCATCACCTAGATGTAATGAGTGCTAGGTGGACCATTCATATTCGTGAGATATGGATTCTTCTAAGTTACCGGATTCGCCTGTTAGAGGACCAGGTGCGGGTGCGGTGCGGCTCGGGTGCGGGTGCGGGTGTGGGTACCCTGTGGGTGTGGGCAGGGTGCTGCACAAAAGTGTTGGGTATGTCCTGGACGCACCCGGGTTTGCTGGGTGCGAACCCAGCCTTAAAACATAGCACCCGGAGCGCACCCACGGACCTTTCAAATTTTTTTTATGTTTTTTTCACTTATAACACAATTTAATATTATTTTAAACATTCAAAAATGCAAATATAACCCTAAAAAGTCATTATAAACACACTTTTGCCATTTTCAACTCATTCTTTCATTCCAAAACACAAAAATTGTCCATTGTGGTTGAACTCAAGAATTTTTTTGTGGTTGAAGAAAGAAGCTTGAAGATTGAATCCTGAAGGTTGGAAGTCGATTGCTCCACCATTCCTACTCATTTCCAATGGTTTAGAGGCTGCCAAGAAGATCAAAGGAAGAGATTTTTGCAAAGAGGTAGGTTTTCTATTCATTTTTTTTTGCATTTTTGAACAACAAACAAAGTCTTTTCAACTTGTTTTTTTTTTAAAACTATTTATATGAATCATGAATGTATCACCATGCTTTTGTTTTTGTTTTGATTCTTGAAAGTTTTGAGTTTTCATTGTTTCCATTTTGTTTACAAAACTTATTGCCACACCCACAGGTGACAGGAATCACAATGGCAGCTAGTTCTAGCTCAGTATCACAATCAAAATTCAAAATCGATCCACACTCACCTCTTTGGAGGCATGTTGAAATGATTCAACAACAACCAGGTGGTGGGGGTTACCTTTGGAAATGCAATGGCTGTGATGTGCAATACAACAGTTCATATAGTGGGGTGAAAGTCCATTTGTGTAACATCCCTGGGATGGGGATCAAAGCTTGCCCAGGAAAGAGTAATAAACCTATACCACGAGAGCAAGTGCTGGCATATATCACCGAGCAAGAACAATAGATGAAGCAGCAGGCCGTAAATCAGTAGCAAACGTGTTAAGGAAAAGAGGCAGAAATCAAATAATGGGTCCTCCATCTATTCCTAGTTCCAATGTTGTGATAGAGAGCCACCCATTTTTGGTCACTCCTCAAGAACAACCCACAAGCACTACAAACAAGAGACCAAAGGGACCTTTAGAAACATCATTTCAAAATGAGGCTCGAGATATTGCTGACCAACATATAGCCAGATGCCTTTATGCAAATGGTATGTCATTCAATGTTGTTCGCTCACCATATTGGCAAGAGATGGTGAGAAAAATTAATGAGGCTCCAAAAGGGTATAAGAGCCCAGGTTATGAGAAGGTGCGTGGCACCTTATTGGAGAATGAGGTGAAGAATATAGAAGATGCATTGAAGCCCTTAAGGGATTCATGGAGTGAGACAGGGGTGTCGATTGTCTCTGATGGATGGAAAGATGCCAAAAATCGGCCTTTGATCAATGTCATTGCAGTGTCCCCTAAAGGGGCAATGTTTTTGAGAGCTGTGGATTGTGAGGGACAGGTGAAGGATGGTGAATTTATTGCTCAGATCCTCATTGCAGCCATTGAGGATGTGGGACCTCGTAATGTTGTTCAAGTGATAACGGACAACGCAAAAAATTGTAGAGCTGCTGGGTTGTTGGTTGAGGAACGATATTCACATATCTTTTGGACACCTTGTGCTGTCCACTCTCTCAATCTAATGCTACAAAAGATTGGGAAAAAAATTGACTGGATTAGAGAGTTGTATGCAGAGGCCAAGGAGATACGAATGTTCATCACCAACCACTACATGTCCCAAAGCATATTTAGATCATTTTCTACATTGGAGTTGTTGAAGGTAAGTGAAGCAATATATTTTTAAATTTAAATTTTTCATAGTGCTTTAAAATTTTAATTTCACATATTCTATTTCTTCTTAAAAGTTATAGTTTGTTTATAATTTTTTCAATGTTTAAATTAAATTTTATTTATTGTACTTTTTATTTTTGATATTTCAATAGGTTGCTGAGACCCGTTTTGCCTCAAACACAATTGCCTTGAGACGACTTGTGAAGGTCAAACAGGCTCTTATCAGCATGGTAACAAGCACTACTTGGTCCGTATGGAGGCAAAGCAACACTGAGAGGGCAGCAAATGTTAAGGGGATGATCCTAAATGACTATTGGTGGGATCGTGTGGAGTATCTCCTTAGTTTCATTGAGCCCATTTTGAGCATGATTCGTTATACGGACATGGACAAGCCTTGCATGGGGGAGATATATGATGGCATTGATTCAATGATAGAAAAGATAAAGAACATCATAAATGAGAAGGAGAAAGATCCTCAAGAAATTCTCTTCAAGCAAGTGCATGAAATTATTGAGGCTAGATGGAACACAATGACAACCCCACTACATCTTCTTGCATTTGCATTGACTCCAAAATATTACAGCAGTGAGATTCTTTCGGTGACAAATAGGATTCCCCCATGGAAAGATTTAGAAGTGTCTGAAGGGTACAAGGCAGCATTTCGTAGACTCTTCCTTGATCCAGATTTGCATGATATGGTCACTGATGAGTTCACTGATTTTGTACACTCCAATGGTCTAAGCATTGAGGCTCTTCGTGATAGATTCAAGAAAGATGCTCACAATTGGTGGTACTTTCATGGCCAACAATTCCGGTGCCTACAGCCTCTTGCAGTCAAAGTTTTATCACAAGTAAGTTTACTAAATTTCTATGTTTTTTATGATTTATAATTTTATCTTAAAGACTTTTAAAAATTTGAAGTTTGAAGTTCCATAATTTTTAATTATTATAAATTTTATAACTTGTAACTTTATAAGTTTTAACTTTGTAAGTTTTTATTTTTAACTCTTTCTCTCTACTTTGTCATCATAGGTTGCTAGTTCCTCTGCATCTGAGAGGAATTGGAGCATGTACTCTTTTATCCACTCGATAAAGCGCAACAGATTGCACTCCAAAAAGGTGGAGAATTTAGTGTATGTGCATTCCAACTTGCGCCTCTTTTCGCACAAAAAACAAGACTATAAGGAGGGGGAATCAAAGTTGTGGGATGTGGAGCCAGAGCAAATTGACTTGGATGCTTCTACTTCCCAATCCAAACATGTTGCACTTAAGGGATCAGAGAGCGAGCATACTTTTTCAGCGAGTGGCAGTGGTGCTGGTTGTGGTTCTTCAAATGATCTTGCTAATGTCCAAGAAGATGATGATGATGTGGAGGATTTAGCAAATCCATATGATGATTGACACTTGTCATTTGACATTGAAACAATGAAAATTGATTGTTGAACATGATATTATTATTTTGAATCTTGTTATTGAACTTGAAGTTCGAGTTTTATGTTTTATGATATTCAAGTTGATGGTGGTTTTGTTGATTATATGATGCTATGTGGTGTTCTACACTTTATTCTTGCATTTCTACACTTAATTCTTGCTTCTATGCTTAATTTTTTTGCATATACATATATTTTTTTATATATATAAAAAAACGAACCCAAAAACGAACCCAAACCCCCAAAAAAATTTTGGCCGAACCCGTGAACCCGAACCCGCGAACCCAAACCCGCACCCGCACCCGCACCAGAACCGGCAACTTAGGGATTCTTATTAACCACTACCCATAAAATATGAGTTTGTGAGTTTGACTCAAAAACTATGCAATTGAATCCTAATAAAACATCACATAATTTGACACTGCAAATAATACCACCTACTTAATAAGGGAAGCAGGTGTCATCTACTAACTATTTTTAATCTTAGGATTCGAAATAAGCGTCTTTTTCCTTACTTGTGCATTTGGCTGTAAATAGAAACACATTTTGTTAGATGGAGTAGAGTTAGAATATATGAAAATGTGCTATTATAATGTAAATCAGATGTTCTGTATTTTTCCATTGTTTTTAAGAATATTTATTCTGTGTTGTATGTACTTCTGCCATATTCTCTCAAGTCCGATGGGTTTGTTTTTTATCTGTATTGATTTAACAAGTTGCAATCAGAGATTAAGGAGTGTGTGCAACAGCTTGGCTATTTCATAACTGTGAAATATAACATTTGTTCAACTGGTTTCCATCTTTATATTTCATGTGTTTTAACAAAAAATTAAACAATTTGATACAATATTTTTTGGATAGTTTGGCAACAATATTTTGGGCCAATTTTTTTTTCTCCAGAGGATATATTTCAATGCGTATATAATATATCATCACTCTTGTTGATGAAACCATTTGTAATAAAATGTAGGCATTGAGAGGATTCTCTCTGTATTTGAAAGCAAAGAAAATACGCTTTTCACAACAAGATCATGGGATTTCTTAGGCTTCCCATAGAATATCAAGAGAAATTTGTCCTATGAAAACAAAGTTATTGTTGCACTTCTAGACACAGGTATGGTGATATATTTATTTGTTTTCTAATTATTAGATACTTCAGAAATCACCGTGTTCTATCCACTTTATATATATAAAATAAGGACATGTTGAAATAATATCAAAAATCCAAAGGTGATTACTTGTTTATCTTTCTGTGTATTGATTATGCTGAGCAGTTTTGAAATGGGGGATATGTTGCAGGAATATGGCCGGAGTCAGAAAATTTTATTGACAGTGGATTGGGCCCAGTTCCATCCAAATGGAAAGGGAAATGTCAAACTACATTGGATTTTAAGGCCTGCAACAAGTCAGTTTTTCTCATTTTATTATTGTTGAAATTTTATTTGCATTGCAACAAACTTAATACCAAGTAGATTTAGAGATTTGTCACCACCATGTTTTTTCTGAACTTTGAAGTTGACTGAAGTTCATCTCTTTTTGATTTAAAGTGTAACAATTTATAAATATACAATATTAGCACAGCATCTAACCAGGTGCCATGTAAACAACGTACACATTGTAATCAAGTAGTCGTTGTTTATGTGGGAGATCTTATTATGAGGATTACAGATGTTTTAATTTTTTAATTAGAAATTGAAATTGTTATATTAAGGATAATCTTCAAAATCAACACGGATGGCTCTTCTCGAGGAAACCCTAGTCATGCTGGAATTGGTGGTGTTGGTTGGGATAGCTCTGGAGATGTTTAGTTTATCTTCTCTATTTATAAGGGTCTTCATACTAATAATTTAATGGAGGCTCAGGCTATTTTAACGGCTGTGGAGCATGGAAGTCAATTGGGGTGGTGAAGAATCATATGTGACTCTGATTTCCAGGTTGTGGTAAACTTGTTGAATAGGCGGCATTTAGATGATGTTAGCTGGCATTTGGCTTTGATTGTTTCTCAAATTCTTAACCTCTGTGCTTTTTTGGAGTTTGTTACTTTTACTCATATTCCTAGAGAATGGAATGATGTTGCTGATTGTTTGGCTAAATGGGCTTCTGAGCATATTCATGATTGAAATTTGATGGACCGAGGTCATTTACCCCCGGATCTGTCTCAACAGTTGGATCACTTGGTGGAGCTTGACAGGGCTATGTAATACCCTTGCTTTGTACTTCTTGTTTTAATAAATTTTTACCCCTCCTTTATGTTAATGGGACTCAAGATAAAGTTTAATATAATAATTCAAGAGAAAGTACCTAAAGCTTATGTAAACAAAATAAAACAAAACAAAAAGAATGCACAAGAGACTAAGCAACTAAATCTAATAATAAGACTCAAAACTAAGTCAATTGTGAAAGAAATCTATAATGCAAGTTCTATCAGGATATATATGTCACACTGTATGTCTCCTTGATCTTGACACCTTATCTTTCCTGTCACCATTGTCTGAAAGCATCATTTATTAAAACTAGATATAGTATATAAACAACTATCAGATGCATAGTTCAAGCCACTAAGAAATGATAGAGATGATCCAATGGAGTTTACATATTTACAAGTTGTCAATATAATTTTTTATCTCAATGTTCATCATCAACCTCAATTTTTATATAAACCTCACCTAAAAATTATCAATATAAATTTTTATCTTAATGTTCACCATCAACCTTAATTTTTAGATAAACCTTGCCTAAGAGGTGATCAACCATAATTTTTATATAAACCTTAACTAAGACTAACATTATAGTGCAGCACTAATCATATAGGTCATGACCAATGGATTTTTTTTTAATATTAATAATCGAGTAAAAATCAGATACAACCATGCTATGAGCCTAGAATAGTATTATAGGTCTGTTTCTGCATTATGCAGTTTATTTCCACCACTTACACATATAACAGTTCAGACTTTAAATCTCTAACTATTACATCATTGTTTTCCAGATTATCAACATTACTCATGTATACAAAAAGGGGTTTTCAAAGCTAGTGATTTATTCATCTTTACTGATTTCAAACTCCTCCCAAGGTAGGGTGCCAGGTGGAGGAAAATTGACTGACAGGTCTTCAATGGAGTGGACTGCTTCAATGCTCAAGTCTGAATATGTGTTCATGTGGACCCTTGTCTGATGTTTATTCTTTCTTGCCAGCTCTTCCATTTCATGATTATAATTCTTCAGCAGTTCAGCCATGCCTTTGAGCAAGGGAATACTCGTCTCTTTGTTGAACTCCCATGTGTGGCCACATTTGATCTCATTAGTGTTCATTAGCACTTCACCGTCTTGCAGAAATTTCATGAACTTTTTCTTTGAAATCTCCAATGTGAATGTTACCCGCACAACAATTTTGTGGAACATGAGTTTCTTATAAAACTCAGTAAGCGTTCTTTTCACCCCTTGTAACTTTTCCTCATTCCTTTCGGTCCAGATTAGCCATAAGATCTCATTAGTAAGAATAAGCCAAGACAGATTACATTCCTTATTTAAACCATACACTTTGCCAAATAGAATTTCCTTCCATTTTATGTTACCATGCCAACCATTAAAATTAAAGAACAACAGATTCCAAACCTCCTTTGCAAAGAGACAATCAAAGAAAATGTGCTTAATAGTTTCAGGTTGTTTGCAAAAGCTACACAGATCAATGTCAGCATGATTAACCTTATAAGGTAACATTTGCAAAATTAAAAGCCATTTAAAACAAGCCTTCTTAGGCTCTACATAACTAGATCAATTGTAGATTAAGATAGACTGCCAAATTTTATTCGGAAGAGAGATGTTCCACACTTGATTCAGAAAATCAAAAATTGCATTGTTATTGGTTAAAGACTTGTAAATATTTTTGAATTAAGCTTATTGAGAGAAGTTCCATCTTCCCAGGTGAGGTGGTCTAGCCAATTATCATTACTGTTACCCCTTATGGGCGGCTGAAGGCCTTCACAGGCTTTTTTAATTATGGAGAAAGTTCTCCAATTGGAAGAGGGGAGATCAAAATCATTTCTGAGAGTATCCCAACTTTTCAATTCCCCATTGCTTAGGATATCTTTGAAACACCTTATCCCTTTGCCTGCCCAGCACTTGGCTAAGCAACCTTGTAAGAGTGCCAAACATTTGTCTTTGTGTCTAAGATTCCACCAAATGGATCTTTCTTCATCAATACAGTTGTTATTGTCAAAGATGTTCTTATTTTTAATTCTATTATTAACAACTTCCCAAGCTTTCCATAAACTTTTGAAGACCATAGAACCTGTAGGTGACATTGAGAAAGTACCTACCACTAGGTCACTGAAAGGAAGTAGCTTCCATGATTTGGCCTGTCTTGGGACAACCTTATGATAACCTTCCAAGGTTCATTCCCCTAAAGAGACTTAATAATCCATTTGATTGCAAGGACGATCCCATGCACCTTCAAATCTTTCAACCCCAGACCCCCCCTTGCCTTTTCAACACAGCACCACTCCCAACCTAGCAAAATGGATTTTGAATTAGAGATTTTTTCCCCTGAAGCAAGGGAAAAGATTTTTAACTTCTCCATAAGGAGTTCCATGTTATTTTCCTCTAGCTCCAGAAAGATAGCAGTATCATCAGCAAATTGTAAGTTCAAGAGCTCTTCCTTGTTCGGTAGGGACACCTCCTTGACTCTGGGAGATACCGAGGTCTCTCTCAATAGATAAAAGATTGCATCTCCAACAATTACAAACAAGGCAGGGGTAAGGTGACAACCTGGCCTAATTGATCTTTCCAACCAAAGTTCATTTGTTAGGGAGCCATTGATTTCTATCTGAGCATTTGCATCCTTCATCAGCACTCTAACCCAGTTGCAAAAATTCTTTGGAAAGCCAAACACTTCTAAAGAAAGGAGTAGAAAATCCCATTCTACTCTATCATAAGCCTTTTCAAAATCTAGCAGTAGCATTGCCATCCTCTGATCTGAGATCCTTGCCCAATTCATTGCTTCCCAACTAGTTATTAGATTTTCCAAAATATACCTGCCTTTAATAAAACCAGTCTGAGTCGAAGTGATAAATTCTGGGAGAATATTCACCAATCTGTTGGCCAATGTTTTAGCTAGAATGTTGTAGGAAACATTTAGTAAGGTGATCAGCCTCCAGTTCTTCAGGAGTGTTCTATCACCATCTTTGGGCAATAGTTTGATGATGCCTTTGTTGATTTCTTTTCCAAGGGACCCTTTGATGGCAGCTTCCTTATAGACCTGAAGCAAGTCTTCACTTATCCAATAATATTTTGCTTATAGAATTCCACAGTGAGGCCATCTGCCCTAGGTGAATTGTCATTACTTAATGCAATGATGGCATTTTTGATTCTTTGTTAAGGTCCAAAATGAATTCTTTAGTGAGCTTCCAGGGGATGACTTGCTTGCAAATCTCTCTTGCATGTCTTGATTCCTCATTAATACCATATGAGGAGAAAAGGTTCTTATAGAAGCTATGGAAAGCTTCTTTAATTTTTTCCTAATCCTTGATGTTATTGTCATCAAGCCAAATTTTTTCAATGTTTTCTCTTGTTTCTTTACTTCTCAAGGTTTTAAAAAAAAACTTTGTACCTCTATCCCCATTTTTTAGCCAATTCAGTTTGGACCTGACTCTCATCCCTTGGACTTTTTTGGTTTGCATCCTTCTTAGTGCATCTTTAATCAGCGAGACTTCTTCCAATAATGTGGCATTAGTTGGATCATTTTGGATGCTATTTTCAGCTTCTAACAATTGTTTGTTCAATAAAAATTCCTCTTGCCTAGAGTCCATAGCCTTTTTCTTCCCAATATTTTTAAAAATCACCTTCCAACTTTTCACATTTTGTTCCCACCTTTCCCTTGCAAAGGCATCCTTTAACATCCATCTGTTGATCTCTCTCAGAGTGAAGATTGCATTGTTGCAATCTTGGTCCCTGTTGATGTTTATTTTTAGACAGGTCAACAATAGAGTAAAACACTAGAGTATCCCACTCTCTCTTGAATAAAGCTCTTCAAAGGCTGAACTATGTGATCCAATGAAGTAACTTCAAGGTTCCTTTGTTTTATGACTTATGGTGGATAGACTCAGTGATTACATGTGATCTTGCTAATTATCACAAAGGGACTTACATTAGATTCTTCTTCTTTCATTCAACTTATTTCTCCTTTTAGTGTGGATGATGTATCAATAATAAAGAAAAGCAAAAGATAAGGGTTCAGAAAGGCTAATCTAAGGTCAATGAAGTAATGATGATGTATTGAACAGACAAACTCCTTAATTAACCTAACTCCACTTCGCCAAGGATGCCTACAACTACATGAAATTGGTGCAATCTCCTAAGGATAGCGAAAGGTTTTCAAATCATGAAGGCTCATACAAGAACCCATCTGACAGCGCAGCTCAAACAAGCATCCACAATCAAACTTAAGCAAATGAAGCTCAGACTAGCTTTACACAACACTTCACCAGTGATGAATGTTAAAAGCATGAGATAGGAGTTGATCAAATATTTAGTACAAACATACATTACATCAATGAGCTCTAATCTACTTCTAATCTAATTTGAAACATCTCTCCACTTCATCAAGATACTAGAAACCATGTTATTCCACAAGACAACACTTAAACACTGAATAAGCTCCAATGTTTTTGCATTAATCTTGAAAAATATGTACAACAACTTCAAGTCCTCTCAGAGAACTTCGAGAGTTTCTTCTATTCTACTCTTACTTGCCTACAAAACTATTGACTACTTCCTCTCTAATATCTAATGAATTACAAATGAGGCAACAAGGCCTTTATATAGAGGTCCAGAGTTACAATGAATGGCTAGGGTCAATTCACGTAGCCAAAGGTACAGATCATGCCATCTCAGCAGGTAGTTACAAGTTTACAACAACTTTTTAGTACATGAGAGAGGCAATGAAGGCATGCTTTCCAAGAAGATAAGGATAAGATGGAATCTTTTAGAGCATCTTCCACATGGACATCCTCTTTGTCTTCTTGTTTGTTGTAAATGCATTGAATGCAGTCAGGTGATATGGCAACATTTGATTGGATGATAATGTGTATTTGCCATGTAGGTGCCACCTCAGCAAACTTGTGGATTTCAACTGTTAATTAAATATGCTTTTGGGCATATTCCTAAATCGTATCATCTTGTGATATCTTTGATGTGATTGCTTGAACTTGAATGCTTGGGAATGCTCCTTGTTGATCTTGCCTTGTTCATTGTAAGTAGTATGATATATGATACTTGTAACTCATTTGACTAACTTTGTGTACTTTCTTGTAGGGTATGTGAATGATCTTCTTGGATGATACTTCCTGGAGAGTAGATATTGATGATAACATGAAGTAGAGTAGATGATGATGATGCTTCCTTCATGACTCAGAGTAGATGATGAAGCTTCATTGATGACATGGAGTAGAAGACTCTTCTCAAGGACTTGAAGTTGAATGAAGGAATGTCTTCGGACATGATACCATTAATGATGAAGTATGTTGAACTTGATGTGAACCTTTTGGAGTGGTGTTTCCTCTGCAACTTGAAGGTGATTTAGTTGCTTGCTCTTCAGATGGCTCCTTAGCTTCACCAACACTCCACGTTCCTCAAAACAAATAAGGAAACAACATCAATCACACTATAACACAAAGAAATCACTTTGAAACATGTAAATAACCTTTCTATAATCTAGGTGCACATCTAAGGTTGTAGAAGTGCAAAAGTGTGCCCTATCCTAAATTTATTTAGCTTTATACTTGTCACTTTGTGATTTCAATCAATTAAACATGCCTTAGAAGGTTTCTATCTTTCAAGCGCCCACTCCTAGATGTGATTTCTTCCTTAGGCGCCCATTTAGGTTGTTCAAGTGGAAATTAGCGCCTTCACTCCTTGGGCTAATTTTTGTCATTTTTGTGACTCCAAACAATTCAACATGACTTAGAATGGATTATCTCATCTAGGCGCCCATTA
This sequence comes from Cunninghamia lanceolata, assembly GCA_027924645.1. Lineage (NCBI taxonomy): Eukaryota > Viridiplantae > Streptophyta > Pinopsida > Cupressales > Cupressaceae > Cunninghamia > Cunninghamia lanceolata. Next base: position 1,261,543 of record BSBN01001318.1, on the reverse strand, counting down.
CCTAAGGGAAATTGATACATTTTTCATCTAGGTGCTCACTGAAGTTGTTTAACTACAAACTAGCGCCTTGTCTTGATTTAGCCTATTCTTTGACATTTTAATAATTTCAACTTAATGCATAGGTGTCTAGAGGAGTTCTACTTCAAGGTGACACCTAATCTGATGACTTCTAGTCCTCTTTTTGCCAGGCGCAATATTAGAATCCTCCAAGTGTGAAATGGCGCCCAACTGTCTTGAGCCAATTTTGGCTAAGTCTAAACCTCCAAGATGTGTCAAGTGTAAAGTAGATATTTCCAAATGCAAATTTATCAATGACAACAATGATTCCTCAATTTCTCACCTTAAGCGCTCAGTTGGGGGGATTTAGGTGACAAGATGCACCTAGACATTTTGACTCTATGAATGGTATTTCATGACTTCAAACATCTATTACTAGGCTAGATTAGATGGCTTCAAATAGTTTGTATTCCTAGGTGCTTAGAGTAATTGTACAGAGGGTAAAATGTGCCTAGAGGACTTAACATAATCATTCTCACTTTTGGGAGCCAAAAATGGTTTATATGGAGGTAAAAAGGCGCCTAGTCTTCAAGTTCCCAACCTTCACCTCAAAACCTCATGTCTCATGGGCGCAAAAGCCAGTATATAGTTGCATGAAAGGGCGTCCAAGGTCTTAAGACATTTCTTCATTGTTAGGTGCCATTTAGGAGTCATTAGAAGTGCATGAGATAATAGGCGCAATTTAGAGGTCATACTAGTCTATACTAGCGCCTAGGATTGGATGTATTCTTCTTAAAAACAAGGTGCATATCTAGGGTAAAATAGGTATGAAATTGCGCCTAAAGTCCTTAACTTAGCTTTTATGTTCCCCCAACTCCTCAATCACTCCTTTCAACTTGTAAGAGGTTCTTTCATGCTATATTTCAATGTTTCAATGCCCTTCACACTCAAGGCGCTCAAACTGACAAAAAATAACAAGGAATGGCACCTAAGATGTTCACTCCAACCCAAGGCGCACTTTGAAGGTCATATGGATGTGAATTGGCGCCTAGACTTTGGGAGCATTTTTTGTCAAATTTTCATTGTTTAAGGCCTTCCAACTTCAATTCCAATCAAGGTGCCTTAATTTTAACCTTTCCTTGCTCAAGGCACACTTTGGGTTTCTACCTTTAGGCACCATCTGGGCTTTTGCAAGTGGGAAAATGTGCCTAACCTCTTAAAGCAAATATTGCGCCTAGAAATGTAAGTCCGCAAGGTAAGGTATATTGAAAAATATATTTAAGTATAAGATGAATTTCTTATACTTTAAATATTTTTCAATATACATTTCAGGATGTTTGAGATAGGTCTCAAATCCACCGGATTTAACATGTAGATTATAGAATTTGGAGGATCCACCAGATTTCAGACTCAGTCAATTTTTCAGTGTTTTAGGATATCAGGCTACTAGACTTAGTCATTTTTAGGATCTCAAACATACATTAGGATTGGTCTCAGTGTTCATTATTTGGATTTGATCAAGACTCTTCATTAATGCAAGTTCATGTTCCAGATGAGACCTCCAGTTATAAAGCAAAAACTTCTAGGAGAGAGACTTATTGTTGGATTGGCATTTCATTACTTCAAGCACCTTCACTAAGCCAAATTTGGTGATTTCCAACTTGATTTCTCTTCTAAGTGCAATTTGATGATGATTGGAGTGTGAAATTGCGCCTAACACTTAAGGGAGAAAACACTTCAAGTTTATGGATTCCTAGTACTAGATATAGACAAGGAAGCTTTGTTCAACTTAGGCGCCACTTAATGATATCATATCATGATTTTTCTTCCTAAGGCACAACTTGGAGTCAGTTTAAACATCTCTTTCATGCTAAGGCGCCAAAATGAATAGTCTAATGTATGAAAGGCGCCTAGCTTAAGTTTGCTCATTCTTGACATTTTTAAGGCTCTCCAACACTTGATTACATCCTTGTGAGACTACTTGAACCTTAGGCGGCCATTTTGAGGTTATTCATCTACTATATTGCCAAGGTGCCAAAATGGATAATCTAATGCATGAAGGTCGCCTCACTTTACTTGCTCATTTTCATGCCTTCAACTTAGGCGCACTTTTGTGGTTGAATAAAACATGAAATGGCGCCTAGACCTAAATGCCTTTTCCTTGTCAAATTTACAGTGTTTCAGGCTTCCCAACATCAATTTCAATCAAGGCGCTTTGGGTTTAAGCTCTCCTTGCCCAAGGCGCAATCTTGAGGTTGTCTAGATGATAAAAGGCGCCCGAAATTCTAGGCAGAGTTTTGAGGTTGTATAAGTAGAGAAATGCGCCTAGAAGTGGAAGTCCCAGAGGGTAAGGTATATTGAAAAATATATACTTTAAATATTTTTCAATATACCTTTCAGGATGTTTGAGATAGGTCTCGGATCCACTAGATTTAACATGCAGATTCTAGATTTTTGAGGATCCACCAGATTTCAGACTTAGCCAATTTTAGGATTTTCAAGATCAAGATACCAGACTTAGTCATTTTTAGGATCTCAAACATCAGGATCAGGTCATCAGGGGACTATAGGACTCAAACACCACTGACTTCATCATGCAAAAAAAACTAAGACATCATCAAAACTTAATGCAAAGCATCAAAGCTAAAAAAAAGGGGGGTCCCCATTTGCAATGGGGCGATGTGTGATTAGGTCACAACAGTCCCCCCAGCAGCCCCAAATTCAACTTGAATAGATTCTCTCTTTGAGGGCTATTATCCTCCTTATAGTTCATTTTTACCTTAGTCAAGATTGGGTGGTGGTCGGATAGAGTGTAAGGATACACTTGGACAATTTGGCCCTCCTCATTTTTGTCAAGGCTGAAAAAGTTTTAATTGACATAAAATCTATCTAGTCTGTAGTAAATCCTGTATTCCCTTTCTGAGAGTTGCACCAAGTAAACCAAATGCCTCTATTCTTCCTTTTATTCCCCAGCAAGGGGTCAAAAAGTTGATGCTTAGATTTCAACCTAGACCAAAAGAACAGCTCATTGCCTTTCCACTCCATTCTGCTTCCCCCACATTTATCATCCTAGTGTTCTACCATATTGTAGTCCCCTCCCATGATCTAGGGGATGCTTGGGAGGTCATGTAACTATTTCCAAAGCTCAGTCCTGTCCCTATATTCACTAGGGGCATAGATTGAGCAAATGCCAAATTTGATCCCCTCTTTTTCTAAAGCTATTCACACAGCCCTTTGACAGGGAGAAGAACCACTATCCACTACATACTTTTCCAAAGCCTTAGCTAGAAGGATAACTACATCACCCTTCCCCTTTTCATGTTTGGTTGCAAAGCAGATTGAGTCCTACCAAACCACCATTAGGCTTGTTTTGAGAGTGGACAGTGTAGCTTTCACCTCTTGAAGAAGAACCACCTCTTTATTCTTGGAAAGATTCAAAAACTTTCCGACTATATACTTCCTGTCTGGGGACTCAAGTCCCCTTACATTCCAAGATATGTAGTTCAGCTCCATGTCAAAAAGGCATATTCTGTATCCATCGGTTTCCTAAAGCTATCATAGCATTTAGGAAGACTATTCTGATTGTCCAACCTCTTCACGAAGGGATATGGAGAATCCTTGGATCTGTTCTTCCTTTTGTTGATCATATCCCTGGGGTTTCCACCTTCTTCTGAGAGCATATTAGAGCCTACCTCTTTGGTGACACCCTTTGGCAAGACTAAATCAATGTCACCTTCAGATATTGTAATCTCATTGCTTGGGAAATTGAATTTTTCTGTAGCATTATTTTTATTGTTCACTTTACCTTTTGGCGGGCTGATAATGTTAGATTTCATTTGGCTGGAGGTTTCATTACTCAACTCTTGTCTTTTCTTATCATTCATGTTAGATGAATCAGTCCTTAGCGGACTTTTAGACACCCATTTGTGAGCCTGCATAGGCCCATCACCTAGCCTCTGTTATGAAACAAGACAACCACTATTGCTTAGGTCATTGAGGTTCTCTTTTCCTGAGGATTTTGCTTTCCCCTATTGGGCTCATGACCAATGGATTTAGAAAGACCTATGTGAAAATATACATTGATAGGTCAGTCAATCTCTTGTACCATAAAAGATTATTTTAAATTTACTATAGAATGTTCGAAAAGATGATATTTTTTAATTGAAGCAAGCAAGCTTCCTTGTTTCTTCTTTCCATATTATCTATGTATTCTTCTTCGAATTCCTTCCAATTCTATTTGTATATCACGACTCAAAGTTTCAAACTGTCTCAGCTTTTTACTACAATTAATAATCCCAATCCCCATCTCCAGAAAGGAGAAGTCTATTTAATTCGTTAGGGGGTAAAGGTGTATTGGCAAGGTCTGTTTTACTACAAGAGCAACCAAGTTGAGATTATAAAATTTAACTTGCTATATAATTATGAATTATAATATTGGGAATTGATATAGGGTGTATAGAAAGAAATCCATCCCTGAGCTTGTACAAGGTGGGTCTTATAAGAAATCCATCTCTGAGCTTTTACAAGATGGGTCTTGTACACTAAAAAAGTATAAAATTTTGATGACAGATTATGAAGTGTAATAAAAAACGTAAAATACTTTTGTAATTCCAATTCCATCTATTTGGAGACCTATTTGTTTGAATTCAAAGACTGTAAAAATTTTGTAAGATGTTAGATTTGAGGGTCATCAATTAATTAATTGGTTGGTAAGGTAGCTAAATCTCAAACTTGCTGTAATGAAATTCAGATTAAGTACAGAAACAAACACATAGTGGCTATCATTTGCTTCAAAATTGAAACTACCACTATACGGTTCTCTAAACAGTGTTCCTTTGGCAGAAAAATTATTGGGGCAAGCTGAAGATTTCTTGTCCCAAGAGATGGTCATGGTCATGGATCACACACATCAACCACAGCAGCTGGGAATGTTGTGAAAAATGCAAGCTTTCTTGGAGTGGGGCAAGGGGATGCCCATGGAGGAGTCCCCGGTGCAAGGATTGCTATGTACAAGGTCTGTTGGGCACCAGATGCAAGATGTGAGGATGTAGATATTCTTGCTGTAATTGATGATGCCATCCATGATGGAGTGGATATCATTTGTGTTTCACTTGGAAAGAAATGCCAACACTTGGAATACTTTGAAGATACAATTACAATTAGATCATTTCATGCCATGAAAAAGGGGATTTTGGTATCAGCTGCGGCAGGAAACTCTAGACCTCATCAACAAAATGTTTGCAACTATAATCCCTGGACTCTCACTGTGGCTGCCAACACAACTGATCGAAAATTCATCTCCCCACTTGTTCTGGGGAACGATATGTCTTTCCAGGTAACTAAACCCTGCCTTGTTATATTAATTGGGTATTTGGAAAATGGGAAGTGTCCAATAGATCCTAATATAGATGATTATATTTTTACTTACCTTCACCTAAAATAGGATGGAGGACAAAAAAGTTGCAATAAACCTTTACCCAAATGGATTTTTTATTTTCTCAGTTAAGATGCTATTTTCAAGCTTGTCGCTATAAGCCATGTGTAGTCTATCAGTGCTGGTGTAAATATCCAAAACATAACTTCCTAATTGTTTGATTTGCAGACGCAACAAGCTATATAAACTATTCAATTTTTAAGTGTGTCTGTGATGCTCATAAAACATAGGAAAGTTCATTATCACATAACCCTTGTCCTCATTATCTCCCTGCTTGTAATACATAGGAATCCAGTACACTCCACACCACCTTACCTCACCGTAGATTCTGCATTATCAGTCATCATTTGAAGCACCCCCCAAAAAAACTATTCATACAATTTCAGCTCTAATATTAGTAAATCATACTTTCAACTTCAGACTCAGAGTTTTCTCACCCAAGGGCTAAAGATTTTATCGATTAAAACAGAGTACAATGAGACAGGAACCCAAACAGACTAGAAAAACCACCTGTAATGTCCAAAAAGAATTGTAGAACAACACTATGTTCGTAACTCAACCAATTTATCAATTCAACCCCTGAATGTGCCTCTATCAGCTGTACCAAGACTGACGTTTCTCCAAGAATGTCTTAAGTATGTAATAACAGGGAGAATTAAATAAGAATAGGACACTCTAAAGGTGGGTTAATATATATCTGATTATGGGACCAAAGTTGACAACTGCCGTGTTGATCTTCTTAAGGTTTGTTGTAAGCATACATTAAGATAATAAACACTCAGAAGAGGTGCCAAACTTGCCTTGAAACTGAATGTCAAAGGCTTACAGCCTGGTTCCATTCTAGAGGCTTCCTAAATTTTCATTGCAGCTATTCCTTAGAAAATTTAAAAACCTATTTTTTGGGGGGTGTTTTCATGAGTTTTTGTTGCTGATTATTTTTCAGCTGTCACATGAAATTTACATTGAAAATTCAGAGATAAAATTTGTATAAAAATATAGATAAAAACTTGGAAAGAAGATGTAATCTTTAATCGTGTGGCAAGAAAAATGTTTAGCAGTGGTATAATTTCAGCCCCCCTTTCTCCATAGTTTATATCCTAAATAATAGCAGAAAATATTTTCCAGGATAAGATTCCAAACTTTTCAGTTGGCTGTTAAAAAATATGAATAGGACCACGTTTACCATAAAAATAGATGCAGTAGCCCTCAGCATGTAAGTCTCCCGGAATTGCCTTCTATGAAATTTCCAACTTGCATTGTTTCTATGTATAGGAAACTCTAGAGACCAAAGAAACTCAAAAAGGTAGCCTAGTTGTGATAAGAGAATAAATGTTGAAATTGTTCACCTTACCTGGTACTAGACAACTTGAACATTTATATAACCTCGATTTCCACCCCACATTGCCATAGTTTCAGAAGTAACAAAAGATTTCCACAACATTAACATCTGAATTTTTATTTTTATTTTTAGACAAATCATTTTTCTACCCTGGTCACTTCCAATTTAAATTATACTATGGTGGTGCACTTCTAGATTGCCATGTTCAAGTTAAAATTCCCAAATTTTAGTCCTTTTTCGGCATCCATCTCCAAGTGAGAATTGTTTGAGCCAATTATGTTCTTTTGATCTCTAAAGTATCTTTGATCTATCCATCTAGTTGTTTAGGAGGAAAGCTTAGAAAAGTAAGAGATTGTGTAATCTGTTAACTGGGTGTCCTTGAGCGGTGTTTCAGTCTTGTAGTCTAGCTGTCATCACTAGACAACTTATTAGCTGTGCTGGAATAATTAGCTGTCATCACTAATAGTCTAGATTAGGTCGAGAGTCAGTTAATAGGTGCTAAATTAGTGGTAGTTTGTTCAGTCCAGTTCAGTTAATGAAGCTCTAATTTATGTAATCTTGTTTCAGTTAATAAATACTTAATCCATGGCATGATTAGTGGAGTCTATTTATGTATACCTTTTCATTATATGCAGCAAATCATTTGAAAAAAAGGAGGGTTTTTTTTCAGCTATTTACTTTTTTCTTCCCTTCTTTGTCTGCATTCTGTCACTAGTATGCAGGGTCATATTTTCAATATGGTATCAGAGTTAAGTATGTAGGAAAGAGAGCATGAGGGCTAGGCCATGGATTGGAAAAATCTGCAACTTCAAAATGAAGGTTTTCTCCAGTGGGTGGATTCAATTTTTTTATGAAATGGCTAGCCAAACAGGTGAACAAATCAGGATGGTGGAGAAGTTTGATGGAGAAAACTTCCATCTATAGAAGGTGAAGATGAACATGCTACTCTTGGGAGCAGATCTATGGGAGACCATTAATGGGACTGAATTGAAACCCACTAATGGAGATGTAACAACCAAGTGGTAGTAGAGAGATGGCATAGCATTAGCCACAATCTTGTTCAAGCTGAAGGATACACAACATGTAAGCATTATGAAAACCTCAATGGAGGCTTGGGATATATTGTGTCAAATGTTTGAGACAAAGGATGTGACAACAATGCTGTACCTATGGAGGAAATTATTTCATCTATGAATGGCTAATGAAGAATCAGTGTTATCACACATCAACTTCTTCAAATCTTTCTCGAGTCAGTTGGCCATAGTTGGTTCTCCAATATTAGAAGAGGATAGGATTATGTCTCTTATGGGGAGTCTTCCACAATCATTTGAAATCTTGGTGGTCTCTCTAGGCACACATGCTAGTCTTTGTAATGTTCCTGATTAAATATTTTTGCAAATTCCTGATTTTTTTTCGTGTTTTTCTGAATTTTGGAAATGAAAATAAATTGGAACAACAAAATAAACTTTCATATGAACAACTGGAAACACTTGATGAAACCCTCAATCACCTCACATGGTAAATTTGAACCAGTTATTATCAATTATGATTTCTGGTACAAACCCTAGATCACACCAAATATGAATATTGAAGTGCTCCAAAGTCTGATTTTATTAATATGCAACTGCTGGAAGTTATTACAAGGTTGGAAATACATCCTGAGACAACTTACAGATCTGAAAATAATAATTTTTACTCACAAACCCTCTCTTGAATGGTACAGTTGGTATAATGCAATTTTAAACCTACACGACCTGGTATAACAACAAAATGAGGAGGGCACAGCTGTTACAGACTCTCAAGCAGCCAAATAAAAATGTGTAGGGTCTTCCCCCAATGCTGGTGCCTCAAGATATGTCTGGAAAAGTGCAAATCACCCTAAAAAGAAGATGATATAGTTCCCTTGTTGATTGCTGCAAACCTATACAGCTTCCAAAGTCAACAAATGTGATTGGTACGACCTACAATAAATGTTGTATGGCCAGATGTCATGCCCTCGAAATAGAACAAATCATAAAATTAAATGATAATGTTTAAGAGCAATGACTAAAGCTCGTCACAATGACAAACCACGGAATAGAGTTATATAGCCAAAAACCAACATGGACGAAGCCACATTATTTCTATTGAATTCTAAATAATTACTATACCACAATACAAGCAATATGAACTGGTATCGACAACATGGTTTAAACTGATATGGAACAACTTACCAATAGGTGTAAATTGAATTGTGGAGGAGGGAAAATGAATTATTGATACTGATATAATCATGTATTACATACTACGATTACACTTCACAATATAACAATTTGATTTGCATCACTTATAATATGGTGTGATTTATGATCAAGGTTTATGAAGATAAAAGGCAGCAATAATGAAGGGGTGCGATTAAGTATATCTACAGTTTTTAAAAGGCAGTAATCATAATCAAAGTTTGTGATCCTTGGAAGAGACATATCCTTTAATAAAAGATGCAACCTTTGGTTGAAATCGTGTCCCTTGAGATGCTATATTATGTGGGAAGTAGTGTGAATAAAAGGGAGCAACAGAAGACTGATAGGAAAATAAATACAATGCATTATAAATGATTTAGAACAGATATTTGAAGAATAACAGCATAAGAGAAATAAATATATATTAGCAGAGCTAAATCTGCAGGCATACATCAATAGAGATATATATGCAATAATTTATAACAACAGATATTGTTATTCTCCTAATATAGTTATTCTTGCTATAATTTTGCCTATGCACAATAGAATCAATATAATATTATAATGATTCCCTTAAGGCTATTATCCAACTATCAATCCATTCTGGAGGATACTGCATATAAGGAATGCAAGAAGCTAGGACTCCATTCTGATAAGGACACCCCGAGTGGGGCTGGGAGGCTGAATCGCGGGTATCATTCCCTACATCTTGGGTTGGATGGAACGGCTCAAGGTGCATTGTATATGGTGCTCTATAATGACGATGGGCTGATTTGATAGAACCTTAAAAGGAATCCCATATGTACATGCTGAATATTATAATAAGGATTGGAATCCTATCTGTAACTGTTGTGACCAAATCACACATCGCCCCATTGCAAATGGGGACCCCCTTTTTTTTTTGAGCTCTGATGCTTTGCATTTAGTTTTGGATGATGTCATAGATGGTTTCATGATGAAGTATGTAGCTTTGTGGTGGATACAATAGTCTCTGGATGTCTTGATATCCTGATGTATGTTTGAGATCCTGAAAATGACTAAGTCTGATATCCTGAAAATCTTAAAAATTGGCTAAGTCTAAAATCTGGTGGATCCCTCAAAATCTAGAATCTACATGTTAAATCCAGTGGATCCGAGACCTATCTGAAACATCTTGAAAGGTATATTGAAAAATATTTATTAAATATATTTTTCAATATACCTGACCCTGTGGATTTCCATTTCTAGGCACAAATTTGCTCTAATTAGTTGGGCGCATTTCTCCACTTGCAGTGAATCAAAATTGCGCCTAGAATTCAAGGCGCATTTCATCATTCGGACAACCTTAAAATTGTACCTTAACATGAAATGAGCATAGGAGCTTACATAATATGGTGCCTTGATTGAAATTGATATTAAAAAACCTTAAGCATTGAAAATTTGACAAGGAAAAGACATTTAAGTCTAGGCGCCAATTCATTCATCTTGGATCTAGGTGCATTTTGCATGTGTAGCAACCATTTTTAGCGCCTAAAGAGGTGAATTGTTTTGAGAGATGTGAAATTGTGCCTTAATGAGGAATGTGAAGTGGAAGTCAAGAAGTATCTATTGGCAAGAGACACTGTGTGGCTTCATGAGTGTTGTCATTGATGGCAACAAAGTTCATCCCACACATCCATAGGACATGGTGTGTCTGTACCGAAAGACAGATTAAAGAGTATTTTGGTCTGGTGACCAAGAATAGAGCATGCAGCTAGGTTTGACAATCAGGTCTGGATCTCTCAGAGGAAGTATCTCAGTAAAGTGTGGACTTGGGGAAGTCAAGATGAGTACCTTGACTATTAGATTCCAGGGATTAAGCCTCCAGTGATGAAAGAGTGAAGAGATATGAGAACCTAAGTATTGGGTTCCTGTTTGGCAGAGTAGAGTGAGGAAGAACTGACCAGCAGAGCTTCAGACCTTAATCCGGATGAGATATTGATGGTGACCAAGTTTCTTGAGGTATCATTCATGATTGACTAACATGATTGATGACTTCTATAAGCATCTCTTTGATACGCATCACTTGATAAACAAGGATTCAGCCGACAGACCAGAGTTTGGGAAAATATTGAGTATTCTAGATGCCGACTAGAAAGTGGATGAAATCCTTGGTGTGGATATATATACCAGATTGATTTTGGTATGAAGGTGTGTGTGGTGTGTTGTGTTGTGCGAAGAAAATCAGAGAGCAGAGTGGAAGTAGTAATACAAGTCCGATATGTGACAGGACAACAGCACCAAAGAAAAGGAAGAATGAAGTGCAGTAGATCAGTGTACTGAGCCTAACCGGAATTGAACTTCAACATATGTTGATGCTTCTCATCAGTTCAAGTATCTTGTTACTCTCTTTATAACTTGTAGACAGTGAGTCTCCTGTAGGCAGTGAGCCTCTTGTGAGCAATGTGCTCAGGCAGTGAGCCCTAATTGGCAAGTGCCATTTTGTATTTCTATTCTTCTAACAGAGAATACATTCTTGGGTTAGTCACTCCGTGGCTTTTCCCTTAACAGGGTTTTCCATGTCCAAATCATTGTGTTATGTGTATTGACTTTGTTTCTACTTTCATGATTATGGATGCTTATTTTGTTTGATGCTACACTAGTTGTTAAAGAAGAACATAAAGTTAAATTAATTAAGATAACTAATTCACCCCCCCTCTCAGTTATTAACAATTGGTATCAGAGCTAAGTTCCTCCAAACAGAGCCTAACAGCTTGAGGAAGATCTGGGAATTCAAATGGATATGTATGGTATGAGGGAACAACTTCAGTCTGCCCTTGATGATCTTGAGCAATCTCACTCTAAAGTCAATAACTTGAGATAAAGACTCAAATAAGTTGATGATTTCATAAATGAACTAAAGGAGAAACTGAGTATCTCTATGAAAAAGAGAAAGGAACTTCTTCAGCAATTAGCAAGTCAAAATGAAGCCAATGATACTAATGAAGATCTAAATGAGAAGAGAAAATTATGTGAGAAGCTATCAAAAGAGGTCATTATGGTAAGACATGAAATGGAATAAGGAGTTATGAAATTCACCCAAGAAATTGAAGAGAAAAGAAGGACTGAAGATAATCTAAAACAATTTCTCAAGGAGAAGTTAGAAGACTGCCACAAAATGGATAGAATAATCAGACATTTGGAATCTAATCTTGAAGAGGCCAGAGATAATGAAGAATAACTTGAGAATCAGATTGTCACTCTAAAAAGGGATCTTCAAACAACAAATGAATACAAAGAGTAATTCAAGATAAGCTCTGCTCAGCTTAAAGTTCTTCTTGAAAGCTAAAAGAGAGTAGATGACAAGCAAGGCTTGGGGTATGAGAAAGGTGAAAGCTCTGGATCCGGTCAAAAGAACTCTGGATCAGGAAATCCAAGGAACAGGCATAGAAGACCTCCGGTAAGGCAACCAAATGCTCAAAGATATCCATCCTTCAATGGATACTGCCACAATTGCAATAACTTTGGTCATAAAGCAAATCAGTGCAGAAGAAGAATAAATCAGACTAACTCATCCTTCTCCAGACAGTGCTTTAATTGCAAAAAGTATGGTCACAAAACTCATGAATGCAGAAATATGCAAATAAACAATTCATTCAATGGTAGATGTTTTGCATGCAATAGAATGGGACATATGGCTAATCAGTGTAGATCAAGAAGATATCAGTCAAATATGCAAAGAAATATTGTTTGCTACAATTGCAATAGATCCGGTCATATTGCCAAATTCTATAGAAGTAAGAATCATGACAAAAAGGGTCCGGTGCATCATAATCAAAACCAAGACAAAGGAAAAGGAAAAGTGAATGCAGATGAAATTCAAAGGGAGATGAACAAGATATGGGTGAAGAGAAGTACAGAAAATGATGGGGATGGATCTGCACCAAAATCTGGTGTTGATATTCCTTCCGGAAACTAAATAGATGAGCTCTAGCTCAGGGGGAGTAACAAAAGAAAAATATTTTCCCCCAGCCAGTCAATAGATGCCTGAAATTGACACATGAAAGGTTATGGATTAAAGGGTTCTCAGACAAACATCTAAATAAACCACGGTAAAGATATGGAAGATCCGCAAGAAGTTTTGAAAAGGTTATTCTTCCAAGATTGATCTGGTTCAATAGTCATCCGGTAAGAACAGGATTTTCACAATTAGATCTGGTATGATTCAAATTTGAGGTATCTTGATCTGCAGATAAATGGAATGATTGTGAAAGGTAGATAGATTGCTAATATCCACTGAGAATAACTTTAAGTGCATCTTAGTGATCCGGAAAAATCTCTTAGGACAAGGAGAATAGAGCAATCAGAATAACTTAAGGTATGCATTTATTGCAAATGAAATTAGGGTTTACGCAGAAATAAAAGGGTTCTTTTGTTCATCATTTGTACATTTGCATTCGAGAAGAAGAGAAAAGGAGCTCTACAACAAATTTTCTCAAATTTCTCAAAGATCAACTACTGAAGTCGATTCATCTGGCAAATTGATCCGGCTCATTTCGTGAACCCTAGAAGCATAAAAGGTATTTTCCGTTCTTGAATATCTCTCCGTAAATCTTTTGGAAGATGGCTACTCCCAATGTTGTGAAAATTATTGATAGGCCATGCCCTAAATTTAAGAAGCATCCCTACAAATCTCTAGAAGTGGATCCCTCAGGTGCATTTTCCAACATTCCGCATGGTGTTTTGCATGTAGAAGATGTTAGGGTTTACATTCATGTAAATATTGAAGAATTTGGGGAATCTAAGCTAATGGATATCTACCACAAGCAGTTAATAGATGATTCATTTGAATTCAAACCTCAGTACAAAGCTATTCGGGACAAACATTTTTCTGCATTGCATCCATTTTCCCTGTTTTGCAGAAGATGAATGGGTCTGGTATGTTTTGAGCAGAATGCATGACAACTTCATATGATTGAATAGGCTATTTAAGATCACTAAAGATGCCATTAGAGTGGTAACCAGATTGCACTCATCTGGTGGGTTGCCGACTCTCAAATCCGTCAAAAACCAAATTGTGAGTGAGGCTACTGGATCAAAATTTGACAAGAGAGCAATGACTATAGAAGATATCACTGATCCAGATATCAAGTTTGTATCCATGATAATTGGCTATCAGATATATCACTCCATCAGGGAGAATTCTGTATCCGAAACTGCTGTTTATATTGCTTATGAAATGTTAAGAAAGAATGCTGACTATGATCTTTGTGAGCTCCTTCTGAACCAACTTTTGGAGAATTTGTAGAAGATAAAGAAGGATAGGAAGAATTCCTTCAAATACGGTGGCCTGATACTCTGTCTATTCTTCTATTACATGAATGAGCTACCCAGATCTAATCGATGGATATGGCAAAATGACAGACCAGTAGCAATACAAATCAGAGATTATCTGCATGGAATTGGTGATGCCAAAGCATAGAATATAGCACTCTAGGGCTACTTCAAGAACTTTCAGAGTATGATGCAAGCTAGAGAGAGAATTCCCCAATCTCTAGTTGAAAAGTATAAGGATACAATATGCTTTATGGTAGAAACTGATCAGTGCCTAATGGAGGCAGTGGAGCCAAGGATAGTCTGGATCATGCCAATGGGGCATGAAGTTGATGAGAAAATTCTAGAGCTACATATTCAACACCTGCTAAGTCAGCGCAAGGACCTTAAGGCAGAAAGGTTTGGAACCTTTGAAGAATTGAGTGTGAAGATTCATGTAGAGCTAAGACAACCGGAAATGAAAAGAAAAGTAAGGAGGGAAGTAGAAGAATTTTCTAAGAGGCATGGAATTTCAAAGGAGGCACTTGATGCAAATAGAGAAAAGATGGAAAGAGCAGAGAAAGAAAGGCAAGAAACTAAAAAAGAAAGTGCTCTGGTGCAAGCCGCATCCTAGACCAGATCCTCCAAGAGCTGTGCACCTTCCACCTCTAAGAGCCAGAAAGCATCAAAACTAGAAGTCAGAACATCTGGAAAGGGTGAGAAAAGAACTAAGACAAAGGCAACAAGGTCTTATGCCAGTCAAAAGGATGATGAAGAGACTGAGTCAGATGAGGAGGTCAAGAAAATGAAGAAGAAGAAGAAAACATCTGGTGAACCCTCTACTAGTCAAGGTAAAGAAGAGAAGGCAGAGGAATTTGTTGAAAAGCCTACTCTCTGCATTGATGATATCATCAAGTCAGTCACTATGGATGGGAACCTGAAACCAATGACTGAGTTCTATGATGAATATAATGAAGCTGACCAGAAGATCTTGCAAGAAGCAACAATCAAGTATCTGAATATCTATAATAAGGCATTTATTGAAATCATATCTCTAATTCCCAAAAGCCTAGAGAAGGAACTAGAAATAAGGAAGAACAATGCCAAGGCAAAAGACCTTGAGATCTGGGAATAGATAGCTATTCAGCTCTATCCTTCAATCACTCAGAAACAAATAAATATGATCTTCAAAGATTGCAAGGATGAGTTCCAGAGCAAAGCTAGAATGAATCAGCTTATGCTTGGAGAAACTGACAAAGTGGTAAAAGAAACAGAAGACATACTCCAGAATGCATACAAAAGATTCAATATTCCTATTATAGAGGACATAAGTGATGAACCTTTTGAGGAAGATCCTGTAAAGGCAATTACTGAAGAGTCAAAAGGGTTAAGTGAGGAGAAGACCAAGGACCTGGATTCCTCTGTTCTAGAAGAGGAAGTTCAAGAAGAAGTAAATATCTCTCATCTGGATTCCCCTGTAGACTCCAGATCTAAAGGAGAAGAAAGGATAGAGGAGAAAACTAGTCAAGAAGAAGAAGGAAAAGGAAAAAGACCAAATAGAGAAGACCCCAGGAGACAGTTCTGAGATTGCAGAAGGAAAGAAGACTCTGTCTCCGGCAAGAGACACTGCAGAAATTATCAAAGACTTCTTGACCAAAGAGATAATGGAAATTGATGAACCGAAACTACTTCAAGGACCATTCAATTTTGATTCCCTCTCCCCAGTTCAGACTATGAAGATAGCATCCTTTGCCCATGCAAAGGCAAAAGAAAAAATTTTGAAGTCTCACATAGAAGACTGTGAGCTAATAGAGATTGCATCTGGTGCATTAGAGAAAATCATGTCATCCTTCCAAAAGGATTTTTCAGCCTCCACATCCTGTAATCTAAAGTCTCTTGTAAACTCAATTAGCACACATTTTGATTCTTTGGAAAAGTCAGCTGAAGATAAAGTCTAGAAAGAATTCTTGGGAAAGAGACTCTCTGAGGTGTAGGGTCTAATAACAAATGATAGGAGAGTTATGGATATTGGGATAAAGAGATTAGAAAGTGCTCTTAAAGATGGTGGGGAAATTTATAAATTGTGTTTATCTTGGTCTAAAGTGACAATGGATATTGAGAAGAAAGTGAAAGAACAAGAGGATAAACTGTCAAGTTTATCACAGAATTTTGATCCTCTTACCTCCATAATAAATCAAGAGTGTCAAATTATTGCAGTTATAAATGAAATTAAGAAGCTTGAGAAGGAGAAGAAAAATAGAATAAACAGGTTAAGTGAACTCAGAGGGATAATTATCCCTAAGTTAGAGGCCATGCATGAGGTCCTAACTGATGCTCAGACCACAGCCCAGACCAGTGATCCGACAGATCGAAAGAGGGTAGAAGCTTTTGCATTCCTGTTGAGTGGTCACATCTCAATTTTGGACAGGATGAAGCAGAGTTGGGAGATAGAAGTTGTACAGTTGAAGAATACTTTTGCAGATATACTTAAGTATATGTAAGTATAACTTGTATATACATACTTATGCGGCTAAGTATAGTTGGATTTTTGGGGATTTTTGGTGTGCGGATTCTACCCTTTGCCATCGATGTCAAAGGGGAAGTGAGTAGCAGTGAAAAATGTGGAATCTAGCTAAGGGGGAGCTCTAGAAAAGTGTACATTACAATAGAGCATCAGCCAAGTGGGAGTACAGTGTGACACTTAGTCATTTTTCACTAAGTGTTGCCATCAATGCCAAAGGAGGAGATTGTTGGCAAGAGACACTGTGTGGCTTCATGAGTGTTGTCATCGATGGCAACAAAACTCATCCCACACATCCACAGGACCTGGTGTGTCTATACCGGAAGACAGATTGAAGAGTATTTTGGTCCGATGACCAAGAACAGAGCATGCAGCTAGGTCTGACAATTAGGTCCAGATCTCTCAGAGGAAGTATCTCAGTAAAGTGTGGACTTGGGGAAGTCAAGATGAGTACCTTGACTATTAGGTTCTAGGGATTAAGCCTCCGGTGATGAAAGAGTGAAGAGATATGAGCACCTAAGTATTGGGTTCCTATTTGGCAGAGTAGATTGAGGAAGAATTGACCGGCAGAGCTTCAGACCTTAATCCGGATGAGAAATTGATGGTGACCAAGTTTCTTGAGGTATCATTCATGATTGGCTGACATGATTGATGACTTCTATAAGAATCTCTTTGATACACATCACTTGATAAGCAAGGATTCAGCCGACAGACCAGAGTTTGGGAAAATATTGAGTATTCTGGATGCCGACTAGAAAGTGGATGAAATCCTTGGTGCGGATATATATACCAAATTGATTTCAGTATGAAGGTGTGTGTGGTGTGTTTTTTTGCGCGAAGAAAAGTAGAGAGCAGAGTGGAAGCAGTAATACAGGTCCGGTATGTGACAGGACAACAGCACCAAAGAAAAGGAAGAATGAAGTGCAGTAGATCAGTGTACTGAGACTAACCGGAACTAAACTTTAGCATATGTGGATGCTTCTCATTAGTTCAATTATCTTGTTACTCTCTTTATAACTTGTAGATAGTGAATATCCTGTAGGTAGTGAGCCTCTTGTGAGTAGTGTGCTCGGGCAGTGAGCCCTAATTGGCAAGTGCCATTTTGTATTTCTATTCTTCTAACAGAGAATACATTCTTGGGTTAGTCACCCCATGGTTTTTCCCTTAACAAGGTTTTCCACGTCAAAATCATTGTGTTATGTGTATTGACTTTGTTTCTTCTTTCATGATTATGGATGCTTATTTGCTTTGATGCTGCACTAGTTGTTAAAGAAGAATAGAAAGTTAAATTAATTAAGATAACTGATTCACCCCCCCTCTCAGTTATCAACAATATCAAGTTACCAGCTTTAGGCACAATTTTCAACCTATTTCACCTTATATTTTTGCCTAGATTTGAAGAAAACCTCATCCAACTTAAGGAGCAAGATCCCTCTTGTCTAACTCCAAATGAGCGCCTAGTAATTATAGAGTTCAAAGACATCAAAATTGGCACCTAACTTGGAGAAGATACTCATGATAAGGCACCAATTCACACCTGAGTAGCCCTCAACTAGCGCCTAGCCTTGTGAAGGCAAGAATCAAGGATAAAAGACCTCACCTTGTTAAAATGGAAAATTGTAATCATCAGTATGAGTTTGAAATGTCAAAGAACAAGTTAAGTCAAGGTAAGGCACATTTCAACCTCTGGATAGTCAAAAAGTGTGCCTAAGTATAAGTATGTTGTCAGAATGAATTGTGAAGGAATTTAAGTGTCAAGACCCTTTCTTGAACATGCACAATAGTTTAAAATCATTAAAAGTTCAAGTAAACACCTATCTATTGTTAGGCGCAAATAAGTCCCTGTAGAGTCACTTTTGGTGCCTTGATGTAAAATGGAGTCTAAATCAATGATAAAGTGTGCTTAAGAGAGAAGTTATTCGCCTTGAGTTCCTAAAATTGATCCTAAGTTTAGGTGCATTTTCATCTCCCACCACCTTGGATTGCCACCTCAAGTAAAATCTCATTAGAAAATTGACTAAGTGTTCTAGGTGCAATTCCATACCTCAACCTTCATCAAAATGCACTGAAGGTTGATAGAAGAAGAGCAACATCATCTAGACATCCAAATTTGTGCCTAAAGAGTTGTTTGACTTATAATTCTTTTTGAAGAACATTGATGGAGATGAAGGCACATCTAGGCCTATGAACTTGATCAAGAGTGCACCTTGGAGAGTTTTGATTTACTAAGATCCCCTTCAAACCCCAAGCTCGAGATCCATTCATTGAAAGGTTAGGCACCCATTATTACTTGTGGAATACCATTTTGGCACCTTAACTACAAGAGCATGAGTCATTCATGAAGGGTCTTTGCCTAATCCAAATGACCATTTTTTATCATTAATATCAGTTTAAAGGCATCAAATTACATTAAGTCAAGCTTAGGCGCAGTTTTCAACCCATTTTGCCTTAGATATGTGCCAAAAGTTGGAGATAACATTCATCATATCAAGCTGCCAGTTTATATCTATATGACCTTTAAAGTGTGCCTAGACATTATAGAGTCCCAAAGATACTATAATAGCACCTAGTAATGACAAGGAACTGCAAAAAAGTCAAGGCGCATTTTCATGTACCCACTTATCATTTTGGCGCCTAGAAGACATGAGGCTTGAAAGTGAAGTGTTGAAGACTTTGAGAGTAGGCGCCTTAATGAGGAAGTCTTTTGAAAGTCTAAACGTGAGTTGAAATCATTTAAAATGCCAAGAAACTAACTAAGTGTTCTAGGCGCATATTTCTACCTATGCAACCTATTTTTAGCACCTCAAGAAGAACACTTAATTTTGCATCATTGAATGGCCGCTTAGATAGGAAGGATCATTCTAAGACATGTTCAATTAATTGAGATCATAAAAATAGCAAATAAAGCTCAATTTCGCCTAGGCGCATTTTTCCTTCCATGCCAACCCAGATGAGCACCCTAAGGAATATCACTCAAATTCATGAGCACCTTGAGAGAAGGGATCATTTTAAGCCATTGCAATTGTTTGAAATCATTTAAAATGACAAGTATGAAGCTATCTTATGCTAGGCGCACTTTGCTCCACCAGACACCTAGATATGTGCCTAGACTTAAGACAAGTTATTTAGATGTTTAAAAATGATTCCTTTGTGTTATAAAGTGTTTATCATAAAGATTGATGTGTTTCTTAGTTTGTATTATAGGAAAATTGAAGGAAAAGAAGTATCACAGGGGTAGGAGCGTTGAAGGAACTAAGGAGTCATTCAAGGAATGAAACACTTGAGGTCATCTTTAAGTGAGGAGTGAGGCTACAAGGCCACTACTAAAGAAAAGACATCATGTACTTGGAACCTTTCACCATCAGCCGGAACACTTCATTATCAATGACATCTACAGAAGACATCCATCCACCATGCTTCAAGTTCGATACAACTTCGAGTCAGGAAGCATCATCATATCTACTCTACATGAAGAAGCCTTCAAAAAAGATCAACTTATATCCTACAAGAAGAAGAAGAATTACAAAGTTAGTCAAATGAGCAACATACATCATACACATCCAGCTTACAAGAAGATAAACAAGGCAAAGTCAATAAAGATACATTCCCAAATGTTCAAGTTCAAAGCAATCATGTTCAAAGACATCACATAGATGATGCAATTTGGGAATATGCTAAGTTGGCATCTACATGGCAGATACTCATCATCAAGCCAATCACAGTTCACCACATCATTTAACAAGCAAGAAGCTAAAGAGGACGCCTATGTGGAAGATGCTTTGAAGATTCCATTTTATCCTTATCTTTTAGGAAAACGTGCCTTCATTGCCTCTCTTATGTACTAAAAATAGCAAGTTGTTGTAACTACCTACTAAGGTGGCATGATCTGGGCCCTTGGCTACTTGAATTGATTCGGGCCATTCATTGTAATTCTAGAACTCTATATAAAGGCCTTGTTGCCTCATTTGTAAATATATAGTTTGTAGAAGTAGAGTAGGAAGAGACTCTCAAAATTTTCTGAGAGTACTTGAAGTTGTTGTAAATATTTCTCAAGATTAATGCAAAGACATTGGAGCTTGTTTGGTGTTAAGTGTTGTCTTGTGGAATAACATGGTTTCTTGTATCTTGATGAAATGGAGAGGTGTTTCTAAGTAGATTAGAAGTAGATTAGTAGCTCATTGATGTAATGTATGTTGTATTGAATATTTGATCAATTCCTATCTCATGCTTTTAACATTCATCGTTGGTGAAGTGTTGTGTAAAGCTAGTCTGAGCTTCATTGTAATTTGCTTAAGTTTGATTGTGGATGCTTGTTTGAGCTGCGCCGTTTAATGGGTGTTTATATGAGCTTTCATGGTTTGAAAACCTTTCGCTATCCTTAGGAGATTGCACCAACTTCATGAAGTTGTAGGCATTCTTGGCGAAGTGGAGTTAGGTTGATTAAGGAGTTTGTCTATTCATACATCATCATTCCTTCATTGACCTTAGATTAGTTTCCCAAACCCCTTATCTTTTGCCTTTTCTTTATTATTAAAGCATTATACATATATCATCCACACTGAAATGAGGAATAAGCTGAGAGAAAGAAGAAGTTTGTGTAAGTCCCTTTGTGATAATTAGCAAGATCACATCAAATCACTGAGTATATCCAATGCAAATCATGAAAATGGAACCTTGAAGTTGTCTCACCAGATCACATAGCTTAGCCTTTGAGAGACTTTACTCAAGAGAGAGTGGGATACTCAGTGTTTTACTCTATTGTTGACTTGTCTAAAAATAATCAACAGTAACATCATTGGATTATATGTTTATTTATCTGTTGATAACTAACATGATTGTAGGACCTAAATTAGGTTTATCTCACTTCAAGCATTCAATTGATAAGTTACAACCCTAACTATGTTAAAATTGTGATTCTAGGGCACGATTTAGGGCAATCCCAAAAGGGGACATTACACCAGATCTGATTGCTAGGTAGCTGATAACAAGTACAAATAATTATTTTTCAATGTCAAACCCTTCCCTGTTGGCAGGCGCAGCAAGTTGGATGCTCAATTTGATGATGTACAGACTCCAAATGATGCCACAAAACATGTACAAACTGTCCACAAGCTAGTGCACGTCATAATCAACAATCAATGCCTCCAAATTGAGTTACCACCCTTGGAAAATTATTGATAATTGTTTTATGAAGCTAGGTGACCTCAAAATTAATGCAAAAACCCTCTAATGATGTCAACCAGCAATTCACCTTTGTAAAAAAATCTCCAAGAATCATGAACAAATATTTGCTTGCAAATGCAATTGATAAATCCCTGAAAATCCACACAAATGTTGAATTAGCACACCATGCAAACCCTAGGTGGATTTACCAATGTCGGATGATTGAAAGTTTTCATTTTCCTAGATCACAAATTATAGCCAAGGGTTTTCGTCTTCAGATACACTAGATTGAACAAACTGCCCAAATCTAAAAATTGTATGCAAATGATAACTTGGATGATGCTCAAATGAGGAGGATAGGTGCCTCCTTGATTCCTAAATTTTTAAATATAATAATACCTTTTTGGATTGGGCCCTTGGGCCCTAAATTTCCCTCCAAGTATTTAAAAATACTTTTAAATTTTATTTTATTTTATTTTTGTTTTAAATATTTAAAAATACTTTTATTTTAGTACTAGTGTTTAAAAACACCTTTTTATTTTAATTATAATAATATTATTAAGTTTCCCTTAAAATTAGAAATTATTGAGCCCAACCTAAATAATATTATTATTTATTTTAATCCGAAAAGGGGACATGACAATCTCAAACTCCAAATAGTGTAGTTACTAGGAGACACAAGGGTACTAATACAATTTTGGGGATGGGGACGTCAATCAAATTAGTGTATGCGAGTAAATGAATAAGGAGACGATTATGTTATATATAAATGCAGTCACCAAAAATTGTGGGTACAGGGATGGCTACGCGGTCCACATTCCTATAATGGAGTTTCCTGGCAACTATGTCAAATAGTTATTGGGTTATTATTGTAGGAGTTGAGAAGAAAAGATATGGGAGTGAAGTCAAAAACTCCCACTACTACTAGAAAGAAAAGTCACCCAAGAAAGAGAAACCAACCACCACTAACAGTGGAAATTCTTCAAAGAAGAAGAAATTCAAATGTTATTATTGCAAGAAGGCAAGTCACTATGCAAGCCTCACAAACCTCATTGTGAAAGTAGTAGATCTTGCAGGAGCAAAGCTCACAAACCCACAAGCAAATGCAACAAAAACAAAGGAGCTAAAGAATTTAAGCTATTCATAATAGCATTGGCCACCACTGCAAGTGATCAAAACCTCTGCTATATTGATTTAGGAGCCCCACGATATATGACACTGTAAAGATTTAGTTGTCATATACAAAACTCTTTAATGAGAAGAAGGTTTATTTTGGGTGATGACTCAAGTCACAAGATCTATGGTGAAGGAGTGATTTTGGTAAGCTCTGGGATGGTGTATGCAAATAGATCCACAATGTTTTGCATGTCCCAAGGTTAACCAAAAATTTGTAATCTGTTAGTAAAATTGCAGATGGTTTTATGGAAGTGGAGTTTGACTCAAGCATATGCATGTTGAAGAAAAACAATGGATAAATTGTAGCAAAGGGAGTATGGTGTGGTAGCCTATACAAACTATGCTTGTTAGGTTGGAAGAGCATGCTGCTATTGCAAGCATGTTACATAAAATCTACAAGGAAGATATAGGGCATCAAAGATTCAGGCATATTTAGATGCAGAATCAAAAAGTCATGGATAACCAGAAACTCATGTTGTGTTTGGATTTGGACAAGGGATTAGAATTGAAGTCATGTGAAGCATGCATTTTGGGAAAGCATCAAAGGACAAGGTTTCCAAGGAAGGAGGTACTCAAGCAAAGGAGTTTCTGGAGCTCATACAATTTGACATATGCAGGCTGATGCAGACCATGTCAATCAGAGGAGAAAAGTATTTGGCACTTGAGGTGTATCTATGTGTTCTTCATTGAACAAAGTCTGAAGTTTTAGATAAGTTCAAATTCTTCAAGAATCTTGTGGAGAAACAAACAGGAAAATGCATAAAGAAGTTTAGGAGAGACAATGGAGGAGATTACAACTCAAAAAACTTTGAACAATTCTATATGAATATAGGAATCCAAAGACAATGGATATCCCTATACAACCTAGGACAAAATGAAGTTGAATGCAAAAATTGAACACTAGTTGAAAAAGCAAGGAGCATGATGAACCATGTTGGACTGTCAAAGAGTTTTTTGGTTGATGTAGTTGCTATTGCAGCATACTTGAAAATAGAGTTCCAAGCAAGGCAGTGATTGGAAAACCTCCAAAAAAATTTTGGTTGGGGATCAAACCAATGGTAACCCACCTTTGTGTATTTGTATGTGTAGCATATGTGCACATACCTGATGAGAAAAGGAAGAAGCTAGATGTGAAAAGTCAAAAGTGCATCTTTCTTGGATATGAGTGGGGAGTTAAAGGCTACAAGGTGTATGATCTTACTAAATGCTTAGTGGCAATCAACAGAGATATCTTATTTCATGAAAGAACAGGTGTACCAAATGAAGTGGGAGACAATGAGCTTCTTGTAGCTGATCTGAATTCTGATTTAGTGCAGCCACTATACCAACTTACCAAGAGATTGATCAAGGTAGTGATGAAGAAGGTGTACAACTTGGTGAAGAAGAACAAGGAGCTAATGGTTCATGTGAAGGAGAAATTATAGAATCCACTGCAACTTTGAAGGTCAGTAAGGATTCAAAAACCTTCACTTAAAGGGAATATAATCAATTCATCTTTGCTTTAGCATCCTTTGTAGCTGAACCTAATAGCTTATCTGAAGCATTGAAGAGCCCTGAAGCAACTAAGCGGAAAGAGGCATTGAATTCTGAATACAAGTTGTTGTTGATCAACAAGACTTGGAGTTTAAAGCTATTGGGTGCAAATGGTTGTTCAAGCAAAAGCTCGAAGTAGATGGAGCCAGTGATTAGTACAAGGCTCAATTGGTAACCAAGGGCTATTCACAAGTAGCAAGTACTTATTATAATGATACATTTTCACCTATGGTTAAACTCACATCTATTCAAGTTTTTCTTGTTGTTAGTACAATTAAGGACTTAGAAATCCATCAAATGGACATCAAATATGTATTCCTCAATGGATAAATTGAAGAAGATATCTATATGGACCAGCCAAAAGGATTTGTGGTTCTAAGGAATGAAGTGTTGGTGTGCAAGCTATGAAAGGCCCAGGTATGGATGGAAGCAATCACCAAGAGCTTGGTATCAATGAATTGACAATTATCTCTATTTTTCTACTGTTGTAAAAGTAATACCAATTCAAATATTTATGTGTTGAGAACAAATTAATTGAAGATCATAATTGCATTATATGTGGATGGTGCAATCATTGCAATTAATGATCTTGAGTTGTTAAATGATACAAAGGTAATGTTAGCTTTTGAGTTTGAAATGGAAAACCATGGAGAGATACACTATTACTTGGTTAATCAAGTGCAGTGAAATAGAAGTGCTCATTTAACTCATTTCAGTCAGCATAACTATATTGAGAACATTCTGAAAAAGTTTGCTATGGATATCAGCAAACTGGTGAGCATGCCTATGGAGAGTAGTGTCAAAATAGCTGACATGTCTCCTCAAACAATGAAAGAAGAAAGCAAGTGGTGTAGAAAAAACCTCTATTCCTACAAATTATCAACACTAAACTCATACAGAATCAAATGCAGCAAAACAGAGAGAGAATCAATAGAAATATTATAGAGTCAAAATTCCCTTAACAAAAAACACAAGAAATATTTCTTTATTTCAAAGATGCTAATTTTTAAATACCTACCATCTCTCTAAAGTGTCCAAATAAAAAATGGCCTTCTAATCTAACTCTCTAAGGTCTAATACAAGTATTTAATCTTTTAGTCAACATTTGTTTCCCCTTTCGATGTAGAGGGGATGTTGAACCTTCCTACCAACTCAAACCCTCACTCACCTTTCACCAAAACCAAGGTTTGTTAGTACTTCCTTTGTAACTTGGCTTCTAGCCTTGTAGCCCTCCAAAACAGTCTGTCAGGGCATAACTTCCACATAGGGAATCATCTGAAGGGAAAAAAGACATTTTGGAGTACCCATTTGGCTGTTTGTCAACATATTCCAAAATGAAGATAGGTTGTTTTAAAACATGTGCCTCAAAACTGAGACTATTTTCCTACAACTAGGCCTAATTAGGCCACTTTTACAAAGCAACCCTATGATGTCTGCACTCCAAAACTCCCAAACCAACTTTAGACCTCTCCTCACATCACAAAAGGTCTACTTCCATCAATTTCATCAATTAAAACAACTCCTATATGACTTTCCTATACACACTACCCTCCTAGGCCTAATACATGAGGATATTAGGCAAGGGTTTGACAAATCTCTGTACAAAATCTATTTTCCAATCCTACAACTACCAAAATATTAAAGACTACCCTACCTACTTCCATTCCACTGCTTTTGAAGAACTCTCACTGGTGGAATGGCCTCCTAATCCATAAATCTAACCTTCAAACCCTAAATCAGGGTTTTCAGGACTGCTTTTAGCAAAAAAATGTGATAACTTCCTTTAAACTCTATGAGTCCTCCTCAAACCAATTGTAAAATGTAGTTAACTCATCCCTCTATCACATTCAACAATTTTTAGGACACCAAAATACCGTACAAAACAATACGATGGCTTGGAATAGTAAAATTGTAGGAAAATAACAGGAAAACAAAGTTTTTATTTAGTTTTTCTCCTTCAAAACTTATCCAAACCCTATCCTTGAGGTATGTGAGGCTATTTGAACTTGTTTCAAATAGACTTCAATGGTCTACAACTGACATTCAAACTATATGATCGTTTATCCTCTCTCCTAATGCATTATTTGTTAAGTTGCAAAGTAACTCTTACATTATTTGACATTATTTGACAAAACATGACTTAAAAACATAAGGATTGGTCTTCATTGACCTTATTACATTCATTAGGTGACAAAAACACCTCAAACTTGTACTAAAACATCATTTGACAATCACAAGGCCAAGATTGGCCATGGTGCTCCTACACCATACAACCGAGGTGAAAAAGATTTCATCCTTCTGATGAAATGAGCTCTTGAACAAAGGTTCCATGATATTTGATATCATCTTCTGACATCCAGGTAGCATCTTCATTTGGCGATCCAAGCCATTCAACCAAGTGTTCATTGTATACCTTGTTTTTTGTTCTCTTGACCTCCCTTGTGTCCAATATGGCTTCAAGTTTCATTGGTTGACTAGGTGGAAGGTCTCTTATCCAATCTTCATCATTAGCTCCTACTACACCTGCTCCTTCACTTCTAGAGATAGATCCTCTAAAAGGATAAAGATCAGCCACATTAAATATGGGTGAGATAGCCACTCCAGGAGGGAGTTCTATCTCATAAGCATTTTGTCCAAACTTATGGACCACCTTGCAAGGCCCAATCTTCTTCATCACCAGTTTGGTGTATTTGCCCTTAGGCAACCTCTCCTTCCTCAAGTGTGCAAGCACCATGTCTCCTAGTTTGAACTGAACATCTCTCTTCTTCAAATCAGCCTTCTTCTTGTATTTCTCCACACTCTTTTGAAGAGTCTTCTTCACTTGTTGATGAATGTCATGCATTACCACTGCAAAGTCTTCTCCTTGTGCACTTCTCTACTCCATTCCCCTTAGATCTCTCAATTCATGTATCCCTCTTGGGATCATGCCATATGCAACTTCAAAAGGGCTCATTCCAATGCTTCGGTTGAGGGAATCATTGTATGCATATTCTTCTTGAGGGAGTATGAGATCCCATGATTGTCCATGTTCCTTGGTAAGGCACCTCAACAAGTTACCCAATGACCTATTGACAACCTTAGTTTGCCCATCCGTTTGGGGATGGTAAGAAGAACAATAGGTTAAATTTGTTCCCAACTTTCTCCACAAGGTCCTCCAAAAGTGACCTATGAACTTAGAGTCTCTATCAGATACAATGGTTAGAGGAAGTCCATGAATCCTTACAATCTCTTTGAAAAACAAACCAGTAATATGAGATGCATCATTAGTAGTCTTACAAGCAATGAAATGTGCCATCTTACTGAACCTATCAACAACAACAAAGACATTGTCATACTCTCTTTGTCTTGGGCAGTCCTAAAACAAAGTCCATGTTGATTGACTCCCAAGGACGGTTAGGTACTAGCAATGGTTGGTAAAGGCCTGAATTAGAACTTGATCCTTTGGCTCTTTGACACACCCCACAACTCTTTACAAATTTCTTAACATCTACATGCATTCTTGGCCAATGGTAGAACCTCTTAACTTGCTCCAAAGTCTTATCATACCCAAAGTGTCCTCCTAAACTTCCACAATGCTTCTCTCTGATCAAATTTTCTCTCATGGAGCATCTTGGTATACACAACTGAGCACCCTTGAATTGAAACCCATCTTGCAACACAAACTCTGAAAATTCATTATGAAAAGTGTCTTGGGACTGATTACAAACAGTAAAAACATTCTTGAAATCTTCATCATCTTGATACATACCTTTTAGTGCATCAATGCCTACACTCTGAAGCTTGATCTCTTGCACCATCATAGACCTTCTACTTAGGGCATCAGTAACCTTGTTTGCTTGTCCTTTCTTATGCTTTATTGTGAATGGGTAGGCCTGCATATACTCCATCCATTTCATGTGTCTATGGCTCAATTTATCTTGGCTATTCAAAAAGCTCAAAGCATGGTTATCTATGAAGACAATAAACTCCTTTGGCAAGAGGTAGTGCCTCCACTTCTTGAGGGACTGCACCAGGGCATAGAGTTCAAGGTCATATGAGGAGTACTTCCTCTTAGCTTCATTAAGATTTTCACTGAAAAATGCAATTGGCCTTCCATCTTGACTTAGGATTGTACCTATGGCATACCCGCTTGCATCACATTCAATTGTGAACACCTTGTTAAAGTCAGGGAGTGTGAGGATAGGTTATTGAGCCACCCTTGTCTTTAGGTATTCAAAGCTCCTTTGTGCCTCATCAGTCCATTGGAACTTAGTCTTCTTCCCTCCTTTGATAGTGTCAATGATTGGTGAACAAATGTGGCTAAAGTTCTTGATGAACTTCCTATAGAAGGAAGCCAATCCATGGAAGCTCCTAACCTCTGCTGCTGCTCTAGGGGTTGGCCAACTGAGTATGGATTCTACCTTTGAAGGATCCATCTTGAGTGTACCCTTGGAGATCACAAATTCTAGGTAGACAAGCTCTTCCTTCATAAACTCACACTTCTTGAGATTGATCATCAACTTCTCCTCATTCAACCTCTTCAACACCATGTCTAAGTGTTGTAGGTGCTCTTCTTTTATTTTGCTATATACAAGGACGTCTTCTAGGTATACCACCACAAATCTACCTATAAATTGCTTTAGGACCTCATTCATTAACCTCATGAATGTACTTGGGGCATTTGATAACCCAAATGGCATCACTAACTATTCATATAGACCCTCATTAGTCTTGAAGGCAGTTTTCCACTCATCTCCTTCCCTTATCCTAATTTGGTGGTAACCACTCTTTAAATCTATCTTTGAAAAATAACATGCATCTCCTAAACTATCCATTAAGTCCTCCATCCGGGGTATAGGGAATCTATACCTGATTATAATATTATTGATTGATCTTGAATTAGTGCATAGTCTCCACTCTCCATCCTTTTTGGATGCTAAGACCGTGGGTATAGCACAGGGGCTCAAACTCTCCCTTATAAGACCTTTGTCCAGCAATTCTTAAACCTAATTTCTGATCTCTTCATTTTGTTTTGGTGTTATCTTGTATGCTGCTTTGTTTGGCAAGCTTGCACCGGGTATCAGATCAATATGATGACTCACATCCCTCATGGGAGGCAATGAATTAGGGAGCTCCTTCACTACTATGTCTTCATACTTGTCCAATAGGGCCTGAACTTCCTTTGGTATCTTTTCTACATCTGCTGCTACTGTGGTTGATATAGGCTTCCCAATGATGGCATAACCAATGTCTTCTTCATGCAAACTACTCAAAAACTCTTTCTCCTTGACCACCATCACACTTGGTCCTTCATGAACTGCACTATCATCTTCTTGTAGGGGTGTAAGGGTGTATGTCACTCCATCCTTCACAATCATGTAGGTGTTCTTCTCCCATCATGCTTGGCCTTTCTATCAAATTGCCATGGCTGGCCTAGGAACAAGTGGCATACATCCATGGGGATGATGTCACACAAGATTTTGTCTTTATAGGCACCAATATTAAACTCCACCCAAGTCTGCTCATTCACAAGCACTTGTTGACCCTTGTTGAGCCATGATACTTTGTAAGGTGTAGGGTGAGGACTCCTCTTCATTTTTAGCTTCTCTACCATTTCCAAAGACACAAGATTGTCAGTAGAACCAGAATCAACAATCACCTTACATACCTTTCCTTGTGCTTTGCAAGTTGTCCTGAATAAGGCCTTCCTCTGTGGGGGCTCCTTGGTGGCTGATACTTTGATCAATGTCCTTATCATCAGGGACTCTCCTACCTCTGGGGATGCATGTACATAAGGTGAGTTCACACTCTCTTGGTCCTCCTCTTGCACAATTTGGGTTCTCCTCCCTCCTCCATGAGCACTTGTACCTTGTTTGTCTGGACATTTCCAGGTAGGGTGACCAAATTGGCCACATTGGTAGCACTTACCTGAGAAGGTATTAGACCCTCTCCCTTGTCCACAAAATCTTCCTCTAGTGTTAGGCCTTCTACCTCTAAAACTGCCCCTTGACTCATTTGTTTGCTCTTGCTGTCCACTTGATTCTCCTTGCTACTTTTGGAATTGTGTTCTTCCCCCACAATTACCTCTGCCTCTATGATTCTTTCCTTTGCCCCTAGCCTATTGTTCTTGTTTTCTTTTGATCTTCTCTTCTTCCCTCACCGCCAATTGGAAGCATTCTTCCACATTTCTAGGAGTAGCAAGACTTAGTTCATCTTGGTTATTGAACCTAAGCCCATTCATATACCTTGCAAATTTTTCAATCTCATCTTCATTATGCCTTGTTCTCATGCTCAATTTATGGAATTCTTCAGTGTAGGCCATTACATCCATCTCTTTTTGCTTCAAATTCTGTAACTTTCTAAAGGTTTGGATTACATAGTCACCCAACAGGAATTGACTCTTCACCTTGGACACCATCTTGTCCCATGAATTGATCTTTGCCTTGCCTTTCCTCATCCTCTCTGTCTGAACATAGTTCCACCATGTAAGGGCTGGTCCCTTCAACTTGGTCTTTGCCAATTTGACCTTTCCTTCTTCCGATACCTCTTTGTATTCAAAGTAGTTATCTAAGACATCTATCCAATCTAGCACTTCCTCATTATTCATCTTCCCATCATACATGGGTAACTCCATTTTGACATCAAGGCTCTCCCCTTTCATAGCCTTCAGCACCTTCAAAAACCTTCTATTTTCTGGATCCATCTCTTCCTCATTGGATCCCTCTTGAGGGCCTTCATTCTCACCCTCATTCTCTTCTTCGTCACTCTCTTCCTCAGTGACCCTACCTCTTCTTAGGTTTTCTTCTAGGTCTACAAGTCTGGTTAGGACTCTATTTTGAGATTCCTTCATCATTCTCACTTCTCTAGTGAGGATTGTATTGCTTCTAGGAGGCATCTTGCAACTACTCCTTCACACTTCAACCTTCTTCTTCTTTCCCAATCAGAACCCACGCTCTAATACCACTTTGATGCAAAGGGGATGTTAAACCTTCCTACCAACTCAAACCCTCACTCACCTTTCACCAAAACCAGGGTTTGTTAGTACTTCCTTTGAAACTTGGCTTCTAGCCTTGTAGCCCTCCAAAACGGTCTGTCAGGGCATAAATTCCACATAAAGCATCATCTCAAGGGAACAAAAGTATTTTGGAGTACCCATTTGGCTGTTTGTCAACATATTCCAAAATGAAGATAGGTTGTTTTAGAACACGTGCCTCAAAACTGAGACTGCCTTCCTGTAACTAGGCCTAATTAGGCCACTTTTACAAAGCAACCTTATGATGTCTGCACTTTGAAACTCCCAAACCAATTCTAGACCTCTCCTCACATCACAAAAGGTCCACTTCCATCAATTTAATCAATTAAAACAACTCCTATATGATTGTCCTATACACACTACCCTCCTAGGCCTAATACATGAGGATATTAGGCAAGGGTTCGACAAATCTCTGCACCAACTCTATTTTCCAATCCTACAACTACCAAAATCTTAAAGGATACCCTACCTAATTCCTTTCCACTGATTTTGAAGAAATCTCACCAGTGGAATGGCCTCCTAATCCATAAATCTAACCTTGAAACCCTAAATCAGGGTTTTCAGGAATGCTTTCAGAAAACATGTGATAACTTCCTTTAAACTTGATGAATCCTCTTCAAACCAATTGCAAAATGTAGTTAACTTGCCCCTCTATCACATTCAACAATTTTTAGGACACCAAAATGTTGTACAGAACAATACCACGGCCTGGAATAGTAAAATTGTCAGAAAATAATAGGAAAACAAAGTTTTTATTTAGTTTTTCTCCTTCAAAACTTCTCCAACCGCTGTCCTTGAGGTATGTGAGGCTATTTGAACATGTTTCAAACTGACTTCAATGGTCTACAACTGACTTTCAAACTATATGACCATTTATCCTCTCTCCTAATACATTATTTATCAAGTTGCAAAGCAACTCTTACATTATTTGACATTATTTGACAAAACATGACTTAAAAACATAAGGACTAGCCTTCATTGACCTTATTACATCCATTGGGTGACAAAAACACCTCAAACTTGTACTAAAACATCATTTGACAATCACAAGGCCAAGATTGGCCATGGTGCTCCTGCACCACCTTTCCCCAGAATAACATGGTAGTTTCAACCAGCACTATTATTAGAAAGTTAACTCCCTCAATTTCTCCACTATGCTAACAATTGTAGTTGGCAGACTCTGACTTGGTAAAAACTCAGCAAACCCAAAATTTGCAACTCGGCAACTTAAAAAATTGCTTAAATTTCTTTAAAAACACATTTTTTACAAAATTCAATGACAAAATGTATCCAATGAGTTCATAAATGACTACAAAAGTGTTTTCTAATAGATTTGATTCATTTGAATACAAATTGAGTACAAAATTGCATCATCATGTAGAATCTTGATACAATAGTTCGTTGGCAACTATTATGAATTTATGATGATTGCCTTTGAAAATCATAATCATAATTCATAAAATGCATGTTACAACATTTTACATCTTCCTTTTCGGCTCCCTAATCTAGTGAAAAATTGGGGAGAGCTTCTAATCATTCTACTTGATTGCGGCTCCTCACTTAGTATCGAAGGTTGTTCTTGTGGCTTTGGTTCCACCATGAGTGATGCATCACGATGGTCTTCTATGGTCTTCTCATAGGGCTTGGCACCACGATGAGTAATGCTTGCAAGATTATATTTGAAGCGATTGATGCCTCCATGATATAGGTTCTGAAATCTTGTGCAAATGACTGTCCCAGGTGTCAGTCCTTGTATGACATATTTCCAAGTGGGATATCTCACTCCATCTAGTAACTGGTATTGACTGGGACGAGTCTGAGCCTAATGCGGAGTGGGAGCCTGATCCAGAGGCCAATGGATCTCTATTTTCCATTGTATCAAATGGTAACCTACAACATATTTAATTTTTAAATACAAAAAAATTAGCATAAATTAATATAAATCAACACAAATTAGTATAAATCACATAGATTAGTGTAAATCAATATAAATTCAATATAACCTAGTGATTTTATTTTTTTAAAAAAAGTATAAATCAGAAAAATAATTCATTTGTAGAAAAAAATAATGATTTCATAAAAAAATCATATAAATGAACAAAAAATTGCTAATAAATCCAATTTTTTGCAAATAAAATCATAAATACTACTAAATAGTATGAAGTTATGAATTGTTTACAATCTACATGCTAGATTTTAGTAGCTAAAATGATCTTAAATGCTTGCAAAAAAAAAGTACTAACTTGCCTTTGAATTTCTTTAAATCTACCCTTCAAATTTGCCTAAAAATCCTTGCAATAAGCTGAAATGTAAGCAAGAATGTTGTGTGAGGAAGGGTGAGGGGTGAGTTTTCTTTTAAAGGCAAAAAAACACATTTTTTGTGTGTTTTTTCTGCATCCCAGGGGCGTCCTATGAGTTTTTGCCATGGGCTCGTTGAGTCTTTGGCAAAAACTCACCAAATACTTGGCGAGATTTTGGCAAAAGCTTGCTGAAAAAAGTCGGTGAGTTAAATGGTAAGTAACTTGCCAGGGTAAATATTTTGAGTATTTGCTGACTTACTTTGTCTACCAACTATGCTAACAATACATCAAGTTCAATGGTGCCTTAACAAGATGACAAGCATCCTATATTAAAGTGCAGTAGGCAACCTTATGCACACAATGGTTTGCACAAGAGCTCACATTGTATATGCAATATTGGAGCTGTGAGCTGACACCCATCAAATTTGGGAGCACAACATTGAATTGCTATCAAGAGAATCTGTATTTGAAAGGGACAACATTTCATATAATTTGTTTTCAAGGAAACAAAGTTGCTACAAAGTTAGTACAAGCAACAAGGTATTGCAACACTACTTGGGTAGGTGATGTTCATAGTAGAAGATCGACAACCAGTTATTGTTTTTAGATTAGAAATGGCATAGTTAGTTAGGGAAGCAAGAGGCAACCAATGGTTGTTTTATCTAGCATAGAGGCTAAATATATTGCAGAAATGCAAGTAATAAAGGAAGCGGTTTGGCTAAGGAAGTTGCTCAAAGATTTGGGATACGAGTAACAACAACCCACTATCATATACTGTGACAAGCAAAGATGTATAGCTCTGACAAGAGATCCCAAGTTCCATGTGAAAACAAAACACAGAGAAATCTAGCACCACTTTGTTCATGAGAAAATGAAGATGGAGAAGTGGAGCTGAACTTTTGTGGTACCAAAAGCATGTATGCTGACATGTTCACCAAAGATCTCCCAAAGATCAAACATGAATTATGCATTGAGAAGTCTAGAATTGTGACAAACTAGCATCCAATAGATGCTGGTAAAGTGGGAGTGTTGAAAAAATTATCTGCCATCATTGGTAGTCTGGATTAGGTAGAGAGTCAATCAATAGGTGATAAATTAATGGTAATTTGTTCAGCCCTATTTTACTCAATAAAGCCCTAATTTGTGCAATCTTGTTTCAATTAATAAATTCCTTATCTAGGGCATGATTAGTGGAGTCTATTTTTGTTGGTGTGAATAGGGTACATTACCTAACCAATTTCCTTTGAAGTCCTTTTCACACCTAGTTAGTTAAGTTTACTTAGGGCATTTAATTTTTGTGTCTCAAGTCATATGACTATAACACTTATCATTGTTGTCCTATGTGTCACCCTTGTCTATATATACAAGGGTTCTCTTGTACATTATTCATCTTGTATGCATTGTATCATTATTGGCATATAGTATTTTTCATTGCATCTCTCTTGTGTGGAAGGTTTTTTGTGTTGTAGAGTGTTTTTTCTCTTGTGATTCCTTTTCATGACTCCAACATGGTATTAGAGCTTTCAATTTGCAAGCTTCTTCTCTTTTTTGGGAAGAGCTTGCTAAGCTTTTTCATGCGGTGCATCCTAGCTCAAATCTAACCTCACAATTGAGTCTAGAAGGCTCAAATATTTATGGATTGACAATAAACTCGATAAAGTTTGGCAATAGTCACTAGTAGAGGTTTTTCTGAGAGCATCACGTTTTTCATTGTACAGTGTCTATATATTCTATACATTAGTACAATCCATATGGATTGCACTATTTTTGCATAGTCACCTATTAGATCTAGCACAAAATATTCCTTGTATGCATCATCAAGGTACAAATTTGGCATAATACAATATGGATTTGCATTTTAATTTTTTTTAGTGGTTTGATTGGCTACAAGGTACAAGCATCAACCATATGGTTCTATAGCCCTATGCTAATGTTATACCATTTTTGTGTTAGTAGACATCAATAGTCAGTAGTTGCCAGCACACACTAGCAATCACCCAGGTTATATTGGTGACTACTGCTCTTGTTTGGTGCTTCGTCAAGGGCGTTAAGCCCTTGGTTTTTACCAACCCAACAAGGGCTTATTTTGTTAAATGGCCACTCTACCCACAAGTCATCCAACAACTAGCTCCACCACATTTCACCACCAAAGCAATGCCTCTGCACCACTTTGCCAGCTCAGCTCCTCCTATGGCCACATTGCAAGTGTGCCACCCACATCTGCCACTTGCGTGCCACCCCCACTCTACTCGCTCGGTGGCACCACCCAAATAATAACCTTGGTGCGTCTTTTAATCCCTTAGAGGGTTTTTTTCTTCTAAGAGGCATAACTTTTGCCCATGGTGGTATTTTTTAAAATTCTTATAAGTAACGAAATGCTCTTCTTGAGCACTTCATAGCATTGTAGGTGATTTTTCCAAATTATTTTCCATATGCCTGTATTTCTAGTTTGAAGCTTCTTTTGCCCTCTCTTTTTTTGACAAGCATAACTTTTTCTCACAAAGTGAAAATTTTGGCAATTATTTTTTTAAATTTATCAAAAAAATTGCAAGGAATCTATTTGTAACCTCCAATTTCTTGTTTGGCAAGCTTTTTTTCTTAAAATTTGTAAAAATCACCATGTGTTATAATTAGTTGATTTAGACTTGTCCTTTGTACAAATTGCACTTAAATGCCCATTGTTATTTATTGGTGGCTTGCAATTACAACATTAATATATTTTGGGTGGTGTAAGACATAATTTAAGTGCCCATTATCTTTTTTGCTCTCTTGGTGTTTGTTGGTAATCATTGAAAAACTTAGGACTATTGAGCTCAAGCCATGGGATTAATGGAATGCCATGTATCTGATAATTTGTTCACATTATAGAGTGCACTACACCTAAACAAGTATGGGACAAATGTGATGATTTGTTTGGCACGTGTTCTGCAATTAGAGATAGATTTGACATAACTCTCTAGATGATTTTCTTTCTATCAAGGACTTGCTTGTGAAGTTCAAGTTGTTATTGTCACAGTTGAAAGGTTGTGGATATGATAAAACAAATAAGAAATGTATCTTCTTGATTTTGTCTAAGTTGGAGGGCCCATTTTATGTTTTCTCGCCTATCTTTTACTCCACCATGGATGCTTTAGGGACTAATTTTAAGATGCCCACTTTTGAGTTGTTTTGTGAGCATCTTACAAGGGAATAGACCAAGATTATTCAATTGGATGCACTTCCTAGTACTGAGAGCCAAGCATTGGTGGCTCAATCATCCAAGGGAAAAAGTAGGATTGAAAGGAAGCCTAAGATAGAACCTACTTCACATGGTGAGCCTCCCTCAAACCAAAGCCAAAGAACACTCAAAAGTCCACACCTCCCTCCAATTCTTCCAAGTCAGGTGAGTCTTCCTCCAAGACGAAAAATAAGATAGGTGATCCTTTTACTTTTTGTGGAAAGCTTGGACACGATGAATCCAGATGTTGGAAAAGGTTAGAGGATTTAGAGGAATCCATGAAGTGGCATAAGATTTCCATCTCCAAACCCTCTTCCACAAGTAAAGGGCAAGCCCTTTTTGCATGGGCTTTGCAAGGTTCACCTTCTCATGATTGAATACTTGATTTAGGTGCTTCTCACCATATGACGCATTCACATGATCTACTTCTTCACTTTTTGGTGACGATACTTCTCAGATTGTAGTGGGTGACTCTTCACAGATTCCTTTTTTGGGATTAGGTACAATATAATTGGCCAATGGGTGCATCAATGATGTTCTCTTAGTTACAAAGATCTTTGCTAACCTACTTTCCATCTATTAGATTTGTCATTCTGGTGAGGGAAAGATAATTGAGTTCACACCACATGATGCAGTCATTCAATAGCTACAAGAGCCTAAGATTGTTTTTCCTATAGAGAGTGTTGATCATGCATCTCGTTTGTACAAATTTGATGATTTGAGACTTCTTCATGATCATCCCTCATGGCACATGCTGATTATTTGAGCAAGTTTTGGCACGAATGGTATGGTCATTTGAATTACAAGTATCTTAATAGTTGAGCACATGGGATATGATGACTGGTCTTCCCAATATTTCATGCACTAAGGGATTTTGTTGAGGTTGTGTTCTTGGCAAACATCATTAGGACCCTTTTCCAAAGGATAAGGCCTCTTATACCAAGACACCCCTTGAGTTGGTTCATAGTGGTCTTATGTCATTTCCGACTCCATTTTTAGGGGCCAAGTATGTCTCACCTTTATTGATGACTTCTCATGACACACATGGATGTAGTTTCTCAAGTACAAGACCAAGGTTTTCACCACTTGTAGGACCTTCAAAGCATTTGTGGAGAAATACTCATGTCTTTCTATTTGGTAAATACACATAGATAATGGGGGGAGGGTGTGAACCAAGCATTTTAGGATTTCTATAGTGAGCATGGTATTCAACATCAACACATAGTTCCTTACACTCCTCAGCAAAATGGTGTGGTTGAGAGGAAGATTAGGACTTTACGAGAGATGGCCAATTGTATGATT
The DNA here is from genome assembly GCA_027924645.1 of Cunninghamia lanceolata. Classification (NCBI taxonomy): domain Eukaryota; kingdom Viridiplantae; phylum Streptophyta; class Pinopsida; order Cupressales; family Cupressaceae; genus Cunninghamia; species Cunninghamia lanceolata. The sequence goes on along the minus strand of BSBN01001318.1, from coordinate 1,223,059 downwards.
CAGTCCAAGTCCATGGCACCCACTTTTTGGGCTAAAGAAGTCAATCATGCTAACTAGATTCAAAACCATATGCCCTACAAGATAGTGCAAAATATGACTCTCGAGGAGGCTTGGTCCCATGTCAAGCCTAATGTTTTCTTCTTTAGAGTATTTGGTAGTGAGGCCTGGGCATTCATTTTAGATGGTTGGCATAAATCTATGGAGAAGAAGAGTCAACCTTTGATTTTTGTTGGCTATTGTGAGAATGTGAAGGCTTATAGGTTGTTTAATCCTATCACTCGAGATGTCTTCTTTCAACAAGATGTCCAATTTGATGAGCACTTCACATAGATGGATACACCATCACCCGCTTCTTCATCACTTGAGGGAACTTTACTTCTTGAGTATGATGATAATGATGGTCTTGATCCACCACCTCTTGGTGCACAATCTTTGCTCTATTGGGCCCACACTACTCTTAAGGATGTTGGACCTTTGGTTGGCGATCCTACAAATTCTTGTCACACTTGTTCATACATCGTAAATGCTGGTCTTTTGAGTCATGCATTTTCAGCTACTCAAGAGTTTTTAAATGTTGTAGGTATTCTAGAGTGGGACAATGCTATGGCTGAGGAGTATTCTTCCTTGATGAAGAATCTTACATGGGATCTTGTACCCCTTAATAAGGAAGGAAATTGGTTCATTGTAAGTGGATGTGCAAAACCAAATATGTAGTAGATGGGTCCATTGATAAGTACAAGGCACGCCTTGTGGCTAAAGGCTTTTCATAGGTTGAGGGCATTGACTATTTCAAGACCTTTTCTCTTGTTGCCAAGATGGATTCTATTTGTCTTTTACTTTCTCTTGTTGCCTCACAAGGATGGTTACTTTATCAGATGGATGTGAAGAGTGCCTTCTTGTATGGGGATTTTCATGAGGAGATCAATATAGAGGTGTAGGCCACTTCACTTGTTTGCAGGCTTCGTCGTTCATTGTATGGTCTCAAACAAGCCCCTCAAGCTTGGTATGAGAAGATGGATAGCTTCTTGCTTGCTTCTAGTTTTTCTCGCTACCATTCCAATCCAGCAGTATACACTCACTGACATGAGAGGATCTTTTGATACTTTTTTTGTATGCAGATGACGTGATTCTTACAAGTAGTTCCACCTCCATGATTTGGGGTGTACAAAGAGCATTGATGGAGAGTTTTGATATGAATGACCTCAGGATTCTGCATTTCTTCCTTGGTCTTCAAGTTCTTTAGTCTTCTGAGGGCATTTCTAATTTATAGTAGAAGTATGCTCTAGATTTGGCATGGCTGATTGCAAACCAACCCCAACTCCATTTTAGTTAGGTGTCACACTATCTACTAGTTACACTACACTGAGAGTTGATGCTACACTGTATTGGAAATTGGCCAATACTATTCTATACTTGTCACAAGATCATACTAATATATCCTTTGTGGTTGGTCTTCTCTCCCATTTCTCTCAAGATCCTTATGAGAGTCATTGGAAGGCAGCCAAATGTATCTTGAGGTATATCCAAGGCACTTTACACTTTGGCATTCACTACACATCAGGGGCTTCTCAAATTTTGGGTTTCATTGGCTCAAATTGGGTGAGTGATGTTGATGATCAGAAGTTTACTTCTTGTTTTGTCTACTACCTTGGTTTAGGTTTGATTGCGTGGTCTTGCAAGTAAGTAACTATTGCATTATCATCTACCAAGGCTGAGTATTGAGGAGTCATTCTTGCTATTCAGGAGGTTCTTTGGCTTCACCAATTGTTACAAAGTTTGGCTTTCCTCTTGATCACCCCGCTACTCTTTGGTGTGATAATCAAAGTACCATCCACATTTCACACAACCCAGTGGAGCATCAATGGACTAAGCATATTGAGAACCACATGCACTTCATTCGGCAGCTCATCCAAAATGGTGTTCTTAAGTTGGAGTATTCGCTTACTGAGGAGGTTGTGGACATCTTCACTAAGCCTTTGGCATCGCCTCAATATTGTTCACTTGTAGTCAATGCTTGGGGTGAAGGAAGTTGTCCTTGGGGGGTTATCTTGAGTCCTTCACTTTACATGTTTTCTCTCTTTTAGGGAGGAGTTTTTTTCCTATGAATTTTTCTTCTTTTCTTTGTTTGTGAGAGCTTTTTTCGTACATGGATACCTCATCAGTTCCTATTGCTAGACCCATATTTAAGTTTTTTCTTTTTTTCTTTTTTCTCTCTAAGTTGCACTTAAGGGGGGTGTTGGTGTGAATAGAGAATATTATCTAACCAGTTCCCTTTTAGGTCCTTTTCACACCTAGTTAGTTAAGTTTACTTAGGGCATTTACTTATTGTGTCTCAAGTCATATGATGTTGTCCTGTGTCTCACTCTCACCTATATATACAAGAGTTCTCTTATACATTATTCATCTCAAGTATGCATCGTACCATTATTGGCATATAACATTTTTCATTGCTTCTCTCTTGTTTGAAGGTTTTTTGGTGTTGCAAAAGTGTTCTTGCTCTTGTGAGTCCTTTTGGTGACTTCAACAATTTTTATATACCTCTACTTTATATGCAGCAAATCATTTGAATAAAAAATAAGTTTTTTTCATCTATTTATTTTGTTCTTCTCTTCTTTGTCTACATTCCCTATCACTGGCATACAGGGACATATTTTCAATAACCTGAAGTATTATCTTTTTTGGTTATAACTTATTATTTATACTTTGTTGTATAGCATACAAATACATGACTAGCTAGCAAGAAGACATTAATATATTATCTTCCATCTCTATGTTTAACTTCTACTTTCTGTGAGCTTACCTTGAGCTGACAAATTAAACCTAGTTTTATTATAGGGAATAGCTATAAACACATTTTCCATGGGAGAGCAATGGTATCATTTAATATATGCAGGGAATGCCCCAAATATATCTGGGGGGTACTCTTCATAAGAGGCAAGGTGACATACAAGTTTTTTCAGATCTCCATAAATAGACATTTTAGTTTCTTCAATGCTTTTTAGAAAGCAATGTGTTATTTCTAGAATCAATGGTGATAAAAAAGAAATGACAAATTGATTCTAGAAAATTGGGAAAGCTAAAACAAGTGACATATTGCTTGCCCTTTATGATTGTCTGAATAACTTTTTGAACATATTGGCATATATTTTTTTTTCTGAAAGCAAAACTCTAGATTTTGCTGTATGTATTCCTCAGACAATGTTATCCAAATTCTTTGGATCCCGACAAAGTTAAAGGAAATATAGTGCTATGTGACGAATCCGATGATGATTCAGTAGTGGTCTTAGCTGGAGGTGATGGTGTCATACTTAGTTGGGATTACATTGAGGAGGCAAAAAAGTATGTTCTTCCAGCAACAGTGTTCTCAACTGCAGAAGCAAACAAGATAAAGTCCTACATCAATTCCACAAGGTAATTGCATTACCTAATCACTTTAAACAGTATTGAGGAAAGGATAAGTCTTTAGTGCAACCAAAGGAACTTAATATATCCCTCAAAAACTACTACGATTTAACATTCTAACTCATGAGTTTAATTGTGATAACTCTGAAATAAGTTTTGGATGCAATAAAATAGTAAAACATGTTGGTATAGCCATATCTTGGGGCATGTGATTTTTGTATACTGGTAAGGCCAAATTCCTAACATAAGGTCTACTCTAAATAAAGTCTCTCATTGTCTAACCTTATCAGTCACTTTGAAATTTTTGATCAAATTCTAAATAGAGTTAAAAGAGGTCAGCTATTACACGTGGAAGTCAAACATTAAGTATTCTAAATAATTTATTTTTTGATTATAGGGTAAAGGGGTTTTCTGAAAGGGCCCAAACCCTTGTACAAGGATTAACTCAGAAACAACAATGAATCCCAACAAACTACAATGATACATCATATAGGGACTAAATAAAATTTCAACCAATGTGTAATTGGAAATTTGAACCTGTGGCATTTTCTTTTTCATACAGGAGGTGGACATAAGTGTTGGGAATTAAGGTGTCTCAACCTTGGTAATTCTCTGCATTTGTAATGTTTATATTTATTATTTAATTGCCTATGTTGTAAATATTTGGAAAATCCATATTGTCATGTTGTGGGATGTGGTACGGTGATGTGTCAATCCTACATGGATTATGACAACTTGTATTTTTGTCCTCACATGAGGAGATAGGCATCCCACTTAGTGGTAGGAATATTTTGCCATGTGTCGGCATCTTCTATCTTGTGTAAGGAATGTTTGACTGAAATGGTTATGATGGATTCCTATGACGAATCTATGACATGTAAGAGTTGAGAATAGAAAGTTGTAAGACAAGTGATGACATGTGTCATGTAGCATCTTTGAATAAGGCATATTTGGGTGCCCCAAGGTGGAATATGACATGTTGTAAGAGAATATGCTATTTATAGCATGTGTATGATAGATTCTCTTACAGCTGTAAGTTGTAACTTCTATGACAAATTCTATGACGGTCATAAGTGTCGTAAGAGCATCTGTCATAGCCCATTTTGGAAATAGGCGACCTCTTTGGGATGGGAGATGTGGACAAGTGTCAGACACATTCTACAATGTTGACCAAGTGTCCCTAGGCATGGGTTTTGGTCCAAGATGCCATGTTGGACGCCCATTCCAAGATAGGTCCAATATTGCCTTGTATTTCCTTTATATACAAGTGCTTGGAGATGGAGTTTGTATCACAGGTTCACATGTACTGTTATGCTACCAGATTGACTCCAGACACAAGTGTCGAAGACCTTTGAAGCTTGCATTGCAAGTGTATTGTAAACATTCTTTCAGATATGTTAATACATTGTGCAGGTTTCTGAGTGGGGTTTTTCACCCGATAAGGGTTTTCCCCACCGTAAATCTTTGTCTCTCTTCTTCTGTCTACTTTCTGGTTCTTGTGTTTTTCTGCAATATCTCATGTTAATGGTTTAACATTGCTGTAATAGTTAAGATAAATTTGAATTTGCATAGCCCTCTCCTCATTAGATTAGTGTAGGAAGCGTTTTCTGCACACCTAGCTTCCTTTCAGTTGGTATCAGAGCTTGATCACCTTTGGTCCTAGTTGTTGGGTAGGGGTTTTTTGAGCTAATCTTAGGTTGAGTGGGAGTATGTGCAGAGCATTCTGTATCTTATTGCAGCAAGGAGATGGTAGGCACATCAAGAAGGTTTGAAGTAGAGAAGTTCAATGGCAGTAATTTTGAGCTGTGGAAGCTCAAGATGGAAGACATGTTAGTTGACCAAGACCTTTGGGATAGTGTGAACAGAACTAAACTAGTTGCAATGTGACAAGCTGACTGGGATCTCAAGGATCAGAAGGCTAAGGGTCTCATAAGACTTAGTCTTGCTGATTCTGTGTTGTTAAATGTCCATGAAGATACCACTACAAAACTCCTTTGGAAGAAGTTAGGGGATGTGTATCAAGCCAAATCCCTTGTTAATAAACTTTTTCTAAGAAAGAAGTTGTATTCTCTTTGAATGGAGGACAGAGGATCCATTGCTGAACATATGAATGCCTTCAACATGCTGGTTGCACAATTAACATCTATAAGTGTAAAGATGGAGGAGGAGGATCAGTGTATGACCCTGCTTTGTTCTCTACCAGACTCATGGGATCATCTTGTCATCACAATCGGAAGCACCACATCCACATTCAAAATGGAAGAAGTGGTTTCTTCACTATTGTCTGAAGAGATGCGGAGAAAGTCTTCTGAGGCAGCCAAAGAGGCCCTTGTAGTTTGTGGTAGACCCAAGGAGAAAGGGAAGAAGAAGGACAAGAAAGATGATAAGGGTAGATCCAAATCTTGTGGGAGATCCAAATCTCCTAGAAAGTCTAAGGCACTTTGTTGGAACTGTGGCAAGACCGGGCATTTCTAAAAGGAATGCAAAGAGGAGAAGAAGAAAAAGAAGAAAGCTCTTGATTCAGATTCTAACAAGTCACAAGATGATGATGATGCTTTCATCGCAGCCCTGGCAACCCATGCATCTGATGATGTGTGGCTAATCAACTCTGGTGCATCATTCCACATGACCTCGCATCGAGACTAGTTCACTAAGTATGAGGAGTTCGATGGTGGAAAGGTGTATCTAGGTGATGACTCTCATCTGAAGATCGTTGGTCATGGAAGAGTCTCTATTCGATTCCTTAATGGTCGAGTGAAGGGGATCTCTAGGGTTATGTACATCCCAGGCTTAGCATGGAACCTACTTTCTGTAAGTAGTTTGAATGATGTAGGTGTGCAAGTTGTCTTTTCAAAAGAAGGATGCAAGATGACTAGAGGATCTATGGTGCTTGCTAAGGGTACTTGGAGAGGTACTCTATTTTAGCTAGAAGCATGCATTGCACAATGCAATAGTTCTTTTGACTCAAGGAAGAGGGCAATAGTCACTTCATCCCCACCATCTGAACGAGCAGTGAAGAAATCTATTTTTTCTAATCTTGATGGTTGTAATCGTGCATTGGAAGTTAAACTTCCTGCAGAAAAGACAATGTTATGACATAAGAGATTTAGCCACATTGGTGAGAAGGGTATGCGTACCCTGAAAAATAAGAACCTCATTGAGGGGTTAGATGATTGTAATCTTGAGTTTGACTTTTGCGAACATTGCATTTATGGAAAACAAAACTATGTTTAGTTTTACTCGAGTTCTCATAAGTCTTCTGGTGTGTTGGACCTTATTCATTCTGATGTGTTTGGTCTTGTTAATGTTCCTTCATTATCAAAATATGTATACTTTGTATCTTTTATAGATGATTACAGTAGAAGGACATGGATGTATTTTCTCAGAAGCAAATCTAAAGTCTATAGCAAGTTTAGGGAGTTTAAAGCCTTTGCTGAAAATCAGACTGGTAAAAAGATTAAATGTTTGAGAACTGACAATGGTGGTGAGTTCTGTTCTACATAATTTGATAAGTATTGCAAGGAACTTGGGATTCAAAGGCATAAGACAACTCCATACACACCACAGCAAAATGGAGTTACAGAGAGGATGAATAGGACACTAACGGAGAAGGCTAGGAGTATGCTTAGTGGAGCTGGTCTAGAACAAACATTTTCAGCTGAAACTGTTGCCACTGCTTGCTATCTGGTAAATAGATCTCCTACATCAGCTCTTGTTGGAAAGACACCCATGGAGGTGTGGTCTAGTAGAAAGCCTTCAATAAGGCATCTTCATGTTTTTAGTTGTGAGGCATATGCAAATGTGCCTAGGGAGAAGCGGTCCAAGTTGGAGAACAAAGTTGTTAAGTGTATCTTCATCGGCTATGGTGTTGGTGTGAAAGGATACAAGCTTTGGGACCCCGTGGCTGAAAAAGTGTTGTATAGAAGAAGTGTCATCTTCAGAGACCTTACACCTTCTTCCACTATTTTGTAGCCAGAAGAAAAAGAAAAGAAAGAGGATGTTGTTCAGTTGCCTCTCACCCCTGAGAAGACTGAACAGAAAGACAATGTTGGACCTGATCATGAGGAGAGCTCTAGTAGCTCTGAAAGCTCAGAAGAAGAAGCTAAACCTCAAGCTCAGCTCTTGAGGAGGTCTACACGGATAAAAAAGCAACCTGAAAGGTTTGTGTATACACCTAAAAATGACACGATTCATTCTAAATAAATATTCTTAATATTTATTCCCTTCTTATTTTCTTCTATCAATTAAATAAATATTCCAAGGTTATTTGATTGGTTCATTATCCCATAATTAAATAAAATCAATTTATTTAATTAAATTCCCTAAATTCTTCTAATGTCTCACATAATTAAATAATCCTACATTATTTAATTAATCCTAAATTCCTCTATCCTAAGTCCTAATTCCATAAATCCACCTCACTAATCCACCTCACCTTTCCACCTCACCTTTTCCACCTCACCATGTTGCACATGTAATTAAATATTTTAAATATTTAATTACCTAATATTCCCTCACCCACATGTCCTATTTCTTCTATAAATCAAAATTAGTTAACTTCTCAATCAAAACTGTTAACTAACCAATCAATTCTGTTAGCTCCTCAATCTATTCGGGTAACTGATCAATCAATTTAGTCAGTCCTCAATCCATTCTTCTAACTGACTAATCAAGTTTGTTAATCGATCAGTCAATGGAGTTAACTCTCCAATCAATTTTGTCAAATTCCCTCTTTCATGATGGAGGTGGGACACTTGGCATATTCCTTCTAGTTGCACATTCCTCAATCATTCTCAGCCATTGATCATCATACTTCTCCTCATTCATTGATCCTCATTCTTCTGAGTCTATAAATGGAACCTTGTTCCTCCATTCTATTCATCCGAGTTATTTGTATTGTTACTCTGCAGAAATCCACCAGCGCGCCTTTGGCACCCCCAATACAATCTACTTGAGATCACCATTTGCTTTGAAGCTCTTCTTCATATCAATATCTATCAACACAGCCGTTTACTACTGACATCCTACAACACAGCAAAAGGAGTGCACTCACTGAGGGCCCAACTTCATTACGAACAAGGACGGTTTTAATAGGCAAACAATAGAAGCTTTGATTCAAGGAAGCTTTGCATTGTTTTATTCATTGCTTCATTTCATTCGATCTTTCTTAGTTTCATTATTCTATTGATGTTTGGGTTTATTATTGTTAAATTGATTAATCCACATTTTACCCTAACATTTTGGTTTTACATTGCTTGATTCTAGTTCTGCTTATGCTTTGATTACTAACAGTGATGAACCTAGAACTGTATCAGAGGCTTTGGATATGAAGGATGCAGGTTCCTGGAAGGAGGCCATGGAGAAAGAAATTGATTCTTTGGAAAATAATAAAACTTGGGACTTGGTGCCTTTGCCTCTTGGACGGAAACCCATTGGATACAAATTGGTGTTCAAGAAGAAAATTGGTATAGATGGCAGTGTTGAGAAGTCTAAGGCCAGATTGGTTGCGAAGGGGTATCATAGGTGGAGGGCATAGATTATGGTGAGATCTTCTCTCTTGTTGTAAAGCTAACATCCATTCAATACCTGTTGTCTCTCGCAACAGCTTATGACTTGGAGGTAGAACAGATGGATGTGAAGACAACTTTCCTTCATGGTGACTTGGAGGAAGAGATCTACATGTCACAGCCAGAGCATTACATGGTGAAAGGTAAAGAAAATTTGGTTTGCAAACTTATGAAGTCTTTGTATGGTTTGAAGCAATCCCCTAGGAGATGATACTTGAAGTTTGATGCCTTTGTGTTGTCAATTGGATTTGTGAGATCGAAATCAGATCACTATGTGTATTATAAATTTGATGGTGATCATATTCTCATTGTTGCATTGTATGTTGATGATATGTTTCTCATTGGGAAAGGTAAGAATATGATTTTTATTTTAAATCTCAGTTGTCAGCTCAGTTTGAAATGAAAGATTTAGGGGCAGCCAGGTACATTCTAGGAATGGAAATCAGAAGAGATAGAACCAACATAAAACATTGGTTAGGCCAGAGTAAGTATGTTACATCCCACTTGTGCCGTAACTATTTTGATATGTGTTTACACCATGTGATTTAATTATTTTGAAATGTGTTTCATCATGATGTCATGTTTGGTATTATGAGATGTTCTTAATTTTTAAAAATATAGATTTTGATATAATTTATTGATCAAATGACAATTGGAATTAAATAATGTATGTTTTGATTCAATTCAAATGTGGAAAGATGAATTTGGAATAATAAAATACAGGAGATATGTTATCGGCTAACTATTACCTTGTTTGAGTGATCGCAGGATTGGTCAACCCCAAGAAAAGGGGGAAAAAAATCATCAGGAATGAGAAGTACATAAGAGAATGTAATGCCATCTGAAATTGTTGGTAAGTTGAAATTGACATAGTAATTTCATTTGGATGAGAATGATAGAACCTAGTGCTAGATAACCTTTCATCGATGAAAAGGGTAAGACTTCTCAAACCTAAATCAAAAAATCAATTATCCTTTTCCTTCTTCTTTCTCCTACGTGAGTAACTTTAAGTCGACTCGCCATACTCGAATTTAACATTATCTTTCTATTGCATTAAATTAAACCTATATATCTTCAACTTTAGTCATCATGGCTTTCAACCTTACTGAGTCTATTATTTTGAAATGTAAAAGTTCTTCCTTAAAGAGAAATAGTTTAATATTTTGAATATCTACCGATGAGACTTAAATTCTTCATTATAATCTTATATTAGTAACCTGAGTTCGGACCCTCATTTCACTCCTATGATAATCGAATCCACATTCTTTTGGAAGGTTTCTCTAATGGAGAAGTTTTAGCGGCCACTTAATCGGCCTTCTTAATGCGGCCCTATCCTTCAAAAAGAAGAGACTTAAGAGCTTCAAACTTTAAATTCAAACTGACCATATTGTTTCTTCCTCAGTTGATTAAGTTTTAGAGAAGAATTACTCCCTGGTGGAAATGGTTAAAAATAGAAAATAGAAGGTGGCGCACGAGTATCGGGGATAATGGGAAGCGAGCTCATTTAAGGGCAAAAACTGTTTTCTTGTTGGGCATTCGAGAGAGAACAATCTGGAGTAAGGAATAAGTCTAAAGAAGGAGTGAGTCTTAAAAGATAGGAAAGGCAATAGTTTACTTGGCCAGAGACTTCCAGTGATAGGAAGATAGAGATGGAGTTTTGCTAAGCCTCAAAGCAGAAGAGTTAGAAAGGAGTGCGGACCTTTTAGGGAGTTCATGAGTTCTGCTGAGGAGTGCTCCAACTAATAGGAGACATCTTCAAAGAGCCTCAGAAATTTGAAGGCATGTACTCTTCTTTCACAGCAAACACGTATTTCTTCTTTCTTATCTAGAATATTGAGTAGGAAGTATATGATGAAGCTCCTCGTCCAGAATTTCCTGGAACATTAGATAAACAAAAAAAAAGAAATCTCTAATTCTATTTTGTTAGGAACTATCAAGAAATGTCCTCTTTTTCTTTTTGGATGATGCCAGTAGGTAAATTTATGGGAAATACGAGAATGGAACTTATCTTTCATCTTTGTTAAAAGAAAAGAACTTCTCCTCAGACTTAGCTTCCTATAGCCACTCACAACAAGAAACTTGAACTATAACAATGTCTAGAAAAGAGAAATCTTTGAGAATAAAAATACTTTTATTGAACAGAGCAATTCTTCTCTATTAGAAAAGAACTTCTTTAGAATGTAGACCTGTTGTTTATCTCTGCAATGGACTTATTATTTTTTTTGGGGTTTGAAATTTTTTTTTTAGAGACATAATTCTGGCTCAAACTAATCATCCAGATTACTTTCTGACCTCTACTCCAAGGTCCAAATCTTGAAACTACTGAAACATAGCAAGGTTCCTTAAGCTTGGATAAACCCAAAGTGTCAAGTTTTGACAGTAAGCACCTATAAATTTAGTAACAGAAAACCAAATCATTTTATGTTTAATCTATTTCTGTCCATTCTTGGGAACAGTGTTGATACATACCAGAAACTAGTGATAACGTTCATACTGACCATGTGCAGTAGCACAAGTGTCTTAAAACTAAAACATACCGATAAGTCAAAGACCAAGTCAAGTAGGGTGACAACTAAACTACATGATCGATTGAGTTGTGTTGCGCACATTTGTGAAACCTTGGCCAAGGTGACTCTAACATCTTAAGTGGTGTCAGTCAGTTCCTTGCCCAGATACATTTCTAGTCAGATGGTCATACTAGTTAGAAGATTATCTATAGTGTGTGATTGACTAGGAAGTAGTAGGGTGATGCAGAGGAAAAGATCAACTTAACTTCATACTAGGTAAAGTTCATTCCAAAGTGTTTCAAACCCACAATCTTATCATAAACCCAGGCCTCTACATAGCACATCTTTGCTTTTCAGCTTCTCAGGTCCAAACCTGACCCACACAAGGTTTCTCCATGCCTTCACATCCCTTAGGAATACTAATTCAATCAAAATAAACATCTATCAAGGACTATCCCAACATGCATGCAACTATCTCCTTCATGGACTATTATAACACCTTGTAGCCCTATTTTGAAGGACAATCACTCATATCTTTTACCCTAGAACCTTCCTCAAGATTGTTATGAGTGTTTTGAGTACCCATTAAGGTTCTTTAAAACATATCAGGAAATCAATGTCTATTACTTTGTAAAGAATGTCTGAAAAATAGGACTATCGCTGTGCTAAATAGGCCTATTGGACTTTGCATACACAAGGCTTATTGGTTCTACTGTCTCCTGCCTCAATCTCTCTTAATCAAACCCTCAAACCATATTTATTTGACCTACTCTTGCTTATGAAGCCATCAAAAGTTCATTTCCACATGAATTTCTACAAAACCCAGATTGCAACTCTCAAGACTGTCCTCTAAACTCTATTTTCTGGACTGTATATAGAAAAAATAGTCATAAAACTTAGATTTTCTCACATCAACCTTAGTTATTTGGTCAAAGACCTCAATAATTTGAAAGCAAATGCTACTATAGTCATTTCCACCAAGGATCAATAACATACAAAGGATAAAAAAGGAAGAAACACAAGATTTCATGCCACTGTTTACCCTAATCAGGGTTTTTGACTGTTTTTAGGAAACACACCATATCTAACTCAAAACAGAACCAAAATGCATGAAACAAAAAGAATATGGAGGGTGATTGAAAGAACTTTCATACATAATAAAAAAGAAATGTCCTCCTTCCTGTACTAGGCCGTACCATGCAAGACAACAACAATTTCTGAACTAGAATACAGGAAAACAGTGCTTTTATCATTCCATGTTTTAAATCTTCAATCACCCACGAGTTTTCAAAGGTATACAATGCCTTTTTAAAGGTATTACAAATGACATTTTAGTTTCCAACTACTTGGAATGAACCAAGAGCCAAATGACTCTTCACCTTCCCTCATTCTACATCTTTTTTCCAACTTTACATTGACAACCTTTACATTGTTTACAATATTTTGCATATTTGAAACTCCTATTGACCTAAACACATAAAAATGACTTGATGGACCTCAATACAATATTGAATCATTTAAAATTGAATCAAAATCCAAAAATTAGTCTAAGAAAACATTAATTTGCCAAGGTGCTCCTGCACCATAGGGTAATCACCAGTCTTAGATGGCATTGGATTCTCTTCATGGTACTTCTCGGTGGCAGGCCGGGTCATTTTAGTTGAAATGACGCGGGGGACTGAAAAGTCCGTGGTTGGGTGGATAAATGCCCTGATGATATTTTTCCGCCCCGACATCTAGTATGAGAAAAATAGAAGAATACCAGAACAAACAAGTTAAGAATATTGAACTAATCTCCCTCTCGAATAAATACGATACTCTTTTCCTCTTTATCTTGTTCATTTTTTTTTACTTATGTACAATGAATTAGATTAGAGACTTTAGTAGTTGAATTCAAAAGATAATTATTTTTTTACTTATGTTAATTATATGTTTAGAATATTAGCTGATGTTATGCTTTTACTTGCTTATTACTTTAAGTTCAGTTGTTACATATGGCATCAGAGCTACCAGGTTCGACATTGAACCTCGGGCTCATCACCAAGAGAAGCTTAGAACTTTTTAGAACTGAAACAAGCATTTTGGTTTTGTACTAGGATGCGGGTTTACACTACAAAACATAAGAGAACACAAGAACCAGGTAACATTCCGTAATGGAAAACAACAAAAGAGACAAATGATTATCTATGTTGTACTATACCCTTGGATAATCAAACTTTGGCTGATGCTATCAAACAGCCCAAGGCTGAAAAATGAAACCGAGCCAAACAAAAAAGACAAGTAGTGATAATTATCTCCTTAGAGCCTAGAAAACCAAAAGTTGTCAAACAACTTGTAATTTCAGTTGAAAATAGTAACATGTCTCACACTGTGAAGGAAACCCGAGTGCCTACTCTGGGCTACCAGTTAATTCCTTATTCAGAATTCGAAGGGTAGGAAGAGCCCATAACCGATAGTGATGAAAGCTCTTAGATAAGGGGCTCCAAATAGAACTATGTAAAATATTGTAAAAATAAAATTTTTGGTAGTGTGTAAATAAAAATAAAAATTTTGTAGTGTGTAAATAAAATAAATGTTGTTGTGTTCAATCTGTTATACAATTAAGAGAATTTAAGTGTAATGTAGAGACTAAAAGTATAATCACTTTAACATGTTTAATTGGTGAGAGGATGGCTCACTTATCTAAGGGTAGGGGGGAGATTGAACTCCCAGAGACCTCTGCTGCAAAGTTAGATAGACTCTTGCAGATGATGCATGATACTCAGACGAGGCTCCAATAGCTAGAGTAGAGATAGAATAGGCATATCCAGAATCAAGACGAGGAATGAATCAAGAATTAAGGATAGAAACTTTGAAAATGCTCACACTCATCCAACTGGAAATGAGGAACACACTATAACTCAACCTGGTAAAGACAAGGTAATGCATGGTATTATCTCAAATGATATGAAGAAAGTAAAACCTCCACAATACGATGGATCTAAGGTAGGAGATGCTGCCAAAGCCTAGTTGACAGGTATAGAAAAGTATTTTGAAATAAGAGAATATACAGAAAACATGAAGGCAGTGTGGGGAGCCTATCAATTAATTGGAGAAGCTGCTGGATGGTGGGAGAATAAAAAGGCAGAATTGGGATGGTCATCTACGGATATGACATGGGATCGATTTGTGGAGGTCTTTAGATAGTGATGGTTACCTCAGCTATTTTATGAATAGAAGTTAATAGATTTTCAAGAACTAAGACAAGGTGAGCTCTTAGTGCATGCTTATTGGGAGAAGTTTACTCGTTTACTTAAATATGTTCCCCAATTCCATAGGGATGAGAAGTATAAAATTAGGAAATTTATCATGGGACTCAATAATCGCATTGGTGGATCAGTAGATGTTTTGGCACCCACTACCATGAATGAAGCCTATGAGAAGGTTGTGAGACAGGAACATAAACTCAAAAAAGATGACTCCATAAGAGATAGAAATAGAAAAAGGTGAAATTGGTCACAAAATTCTCAACCCTTCAAAAAGAAAGGAGGCAATTTCAATTACAGAAACAAGGATTCAAGAGGAAACAAAGGAAATCACCCGGATCAGTCAAAGGATAGGAGAAGTTTTGACAAATTCAGGAGGATTAATGAAGAGAACAATAGAGGAACAGAAAAGAGAGGACCCCCAGGAGGATGCTTTACTTGCGGAGGTGATTATTATGCTAACTAATGCCCCACAAGAAACCAAGGAGGGCAACGATAGAAGAACCCACTACCTAACCAACAGACAACTTTTTAGCAGAGAATTCACGCAGCAGTGGACAACGGGCAAGTGGAGTATCAATTCACACCTATAGAAGTTCCAGGTATGCTATATGGGAATCCTATAACCATACTCATAGATACAGGGGCTACAAAGAATTTCATTTCGCCTAAGTTATTGAGTAGATTCCCAAAAAGGGCAGGATATATGGCAAATTCATGGATGGTTGAATATGCTAACCAATCGAGAGCTCGGCTAGAGCAATGTTTATTTGAAGCCAGGGTTTAACTTTCGGGCCTCATTTCTGAAATAAACCTATATGTATTGCCTCTAGGTTCATATGATATCATATTAGGCATGAGTTGGTTGGAGAAACATAAGGCCAAAGTGGATTGTTACAATAAAATAATTGAGTGTGAAGATGATTTAGGAAATAAAGTGCAAATGCAAGGCATTCAACATGAAGTCAAGCTACAATGACTCTCTGCCATGCAATTAAAAAGGAATGGAAGGAAAGGTAGCCAGATATTTGCGGTAAAAATGGAGAAAGTTAGTGGAGTCAAGGAAACCGATTACAATTCAAATGAGAAAACACAAGAATCATTTGTAGAGAAATATCCCTATCTTCGTGACTATCAGGATGTATTTCTAGAAGAGTTGCTAGGTTTGCCTCTTAAGAGAATATTTGATTTTTCTATAGAGTTAGTACCTAGAGCCGCACCTATATCAAAAGCCCCTTACCATATGACAACTGTTGAACTTATGGAGTTGAAGGCCCAACTTCAAGAATTACTAGACAAAGGTTTGATTAGACCGAGTGTGTCACCATGGGGGGCACCTGTAATTTTTGTCAAGAAAAAGGATGGAACTCTTTGGCTATGCATAGATTATAGAATGTTGAACAAATTAACTATCAAGAATAAATATCCTCTGCCCTGCATAGATGATTTATTTGATCAAATGCGAGGAGCATCAATCTTTTCCAAAATAGACCTTCGCTCAGGATATCACTAGTTAAGATTAAAGGAGGAAGATATTCATAAAACGGCCTTGAGAACTCGTTATGGGCATTACGAATTCACAGTGCTACCTTTCAAACTTACTAACGCCCCAGCTACGTTTATGAATTTGATGAACAGTGTGTTTCATGACTGTTTGGATAGATTTGTTTTAGTTTTCCTAGATGACCTTTTAATCTATTCAAGGAATGAAGAGGAACACTATCAACATCTTCAATTTGTCTTGCAACGCCTGCGTGAAA
Source organism: Cunninghamia lanceolata (assembly GCA_027924645.1). NCBI lineage: Eukaryota > Viridiplantae > Streptophyta > Pinopsida > Cupressales > Cupressaceae > Cunninghamia > Cunninghamia lanceolata. Next base: position 1,206,578 of record BSBN01001318.1, on the reverse strand, counting down.
ACAAGCTTTACAGGAATTTGTCCAAATGTACTTTTTTTCCAGAAAGAAGTCCAATATCTGGGGCATATTATATCTAAAAAGGGTATAGCAGTTGATTCTGCAAAAATAAAAGCAATAACTAAATGGCCTATCCCCAAAAATATTTTGTCATGCCCACATTTTCCATGTGGTCACAACATGCATCACACGTGTCATGTCCACATATACATATCATAGCCGAAGCAAATTTAATACATGCATTTCTAAAGCATACCATAGTTTGTATAAACATAATGAAATCAAATGACAATTTTCTATCTTATCTCACCCAATTAGTTTTCCTATAATGTAAACATTAATCGAACATCACCTAATTAGTTTTCCTAATAGAATAAACATCTATATAACATCACCCAATTTGTTTTCTCTTAAAGCAAATATCTAACTAACATCACCCAATTAGTTTTCCTTTAACATAATAAGGTTTAATAGTTTGAAAATCTGAGAACAACAGTCCCATAAATATAAAAATACCAACAACAGTAAGCTAAATAGTCACATGTACGGAAATGAAAAAGTGTAGGCCTCACATCCTCCCCCCCTAATACTGTACTTCCTCCTGGAAGTCATCAAAGAGGTGAGGATATAGAGTCCTCAGTCTCGCTACATCCTCCCTTGTTGCGGTGACCTTGTCATACATGTCCCACTGGACCTTAACCTGGTCCAACTCTCGACCTCGAAGGCCCAGCGTCCAATGAGCCAATATGCGAATTGGCTCCAACGCCAGTTGTCTGTCTGCCTCTACCTGAAGAGCACTCCAATCCAATACGTGAGATAAGTTAGAGATATAATGACGTAAAACTGAAACATGAAAAAGATTGTGGATACGTGACAGGCTAGGTGGCAAGGTGAGACGATAGGCTACAGGTCCTACCCGCTCCAAAATCTCAAAAGGTCCTACAAATTGAGGTGTGAGTTTAGAGCCCTTTCCGTAATGGATTGGACTCTTGTGCGGTCGCACTCTCAAAAATACCCTGTCACCTAGTGAGAAGCTCCGATCAGTTCTCTTTGCATCGGCATACTTCTTCTATCTATCCTGTGCCTTCTGAAGTCTTTGTTTAATCAGTGCAATCTGCTGCTTCATGTCCTGAACTAGTTCTGGACCAATGGCGACCCTATCCTCTATCTGATCCCAACTCAATGGTGTCCAGCATGGTCTGCTGTATAAAGCTTGGAAAGGAGGCATACCCAATGAGTGGTGCCCATTATTGTAGGTAAACACAACTAGATATAGATACTCCTCCCATCTAGACTGGTGTTCCATAACATACATATGAAGCATATCTTCTAACACCTGATTAACTCTCTCTGTCTGTCCGTCGGTCTCTGGATGGTATGCTGAACTAAAGTTGAGCTATGTGCCCAATGCCTGATGTAAGGCTCTCCAAAATGATGAAGTGAATACAGAGTCTCCATCAGTAATGATGCGGCGAGGTACTCCATGAAGTCTAACAATCTGATCTAAGAACACTCTCGCCACTGATGGTGCATTGTACGTCGCGTGTATAGGTGAGAAATGTGCCACCTTGGTCAACTTGTCAACTGTCACCATGATGGCATTATGATGACATGATGGCATAGGTAGACCAATGATAAAGTCCATGGAAATGGTGTCCCATTTCCACTTAGGTATCTCGTGAGGGTACAATAGTCCTGTTGGATGTTGATGCTCGACCTTGACCCTCTGACACTCAAGGCATCGAGCAACATATTCTGTAATGTCTCGTCTCATCCCAGCCCAATGATATAACTGTCGCAAATCGGCATGCATCTTCTTCACTCTTGGATGTGTTGCATAAGGTGCTCTATGAGCCTTTGAAAGAATCACTATACACAGGTCACCTGCACGGGGTACATAGATGCGCTGCTGATGTCTAAGCAAACCATTAGACTCAAGAGAATATCTTGTAAATTTACCCTTATGGGCCCCCTAATTTTGAATTTCTTGCTGCACCTCAAGAAACCACTCGTCCTCCGGTAGATGCTGTAAGATGCAGTCCCTCAAGTTCTCCTTTAATGTCAAGGTCAGGATCTCGTGGCGCCTCCGACTTAAAGCGTCAGCAACCATGTTCTCCTTCCCTTTGATGTAGTGGACATCAAAGTCGTACTCGCATAAGAACTCCATCCAACGCCGCTAGCGAGCATTTAGTTTTGGCTATGTAAAAATGTACTGTAAGCTATGGTGATCTGAATGGAGCTCAAAGCATTGACCTAAGAGAAAATGTCTCAAACGAACAAGAGCATGAATAACTGTTGCGAGCTCTAAATCATGAGTAGAGTAGTTTAGTTCATGTGTCTTAAGTTTGCGCGATTTGTATGCAATCACTCTACCTCCCTACATAAGCACGGCTCCCAAACCCTCTAATGATGCATCTGTGCAAACAACAAAATCCTCTACAGGATTTGGAACTGCTAAAATGGGAGCACTGGTAAGACGCTCCTTGAGGATCCCAAAGGCCTTCTCACACTGCTTAGTCCAAGTGAAACTTTTCCCTTTTCGCTGAAGGGAAGTGATGGGATGTGCTATCCTAGAAAAGCCCTCGACAAATCTACGGTAATAACCGGCTAATCCCATAAAGCTCCTAACTTCTGTCACATTGGTGGGTACTGACCAGTCCTGAATTGCTCTGATCTTCGATGGATCTACGGAGATGCCATCACCTGATAAGATGTGCCCCAAGTATTGCACCTCTATCCTGAAGAAGGCACACTTTGCCAGGTTGCCATAAAGTTGCTTCTCTCGTAAGCGCTGCAACGCAAATGATCCACATATTCCTCCTCGGTTCACGAATAAATCAAAATATCGTCAAGAAATATGATCGCGAACCAATCCAAATAAGTACGGAACACCCCGTTCATGAGACTCATGAATACTACAGGGACATTCGTCAAACTGAAGGGTACCACGGTGAACTCATAATGGCCATATCTGGTTCGAAAAGCAGTCTTATGAATGTCTGCCTCTGTGATGCGCAATTGGTGATACCTAGATTTTAAATTAATTTTTGAGAACACTTTGGCTCCCTGCATCTAATCAAAGAGGTCATCAATCCTAGGCAGAGGATAACGGTTCTTCACCGTCACCTTGTTCAACTGCCTGTAATCCATGCATAGTCGAAGAGACCCATCCTTCTTCTTCATGAAGATGACCGGTGCGCCCCAGGGTGAAATGCTAGGTCGGATGTGCCCCTTTTCAAGTAACTCCTCTAACTACAGTTTAAGTTCTATAAGCTCATGTGTAGTCATTCTGTAAGGTGCACGAGACACAGGTTCTGCACCTGGCACTAAGTCGACGTGGAAATCGACCTCTCTGTGTGGAGGCATACCTGGTAACTCTGACGGGAATACGTCGGCAAAGTCTCTTAAGATAGGGTGATCATCTAAGGTAGTCTTAGGCTCATCCTCTGATCTGTCACTGACCGTAATAGTAAACATCTGACAACCCTTCCACATGCAGCGCTTAAGCTGCTGAGCGAATATCATATGAACTATCGTGGGCTTTTGAATGCCCACTATCTCGACCAGTGTGCCATGATCGTCTAAGCAACTAATCATCCTCTGGTGACAATCTACTTTAGCTCTATGAGCCGCAAGCTAGTCCATACCCAGAACTACTCCGTAGGATCCTAATGGCATAACCCTAAGGTCACATGTTGTAGTGAAGGAACCTAAGGAGATCTCACAATCTCTAACCATGGTATCTACTGACATCCTAACCCCAGAGGCCAACTCGACCTCCCACCTAATGTCTTGCCTATAAGCCACCAACCTGCCATGTTCCACTAACGATGTAGACATGAAAGAATTGGTAGCTCTAGAGTCAAAAAGAATGGAGATAGGGAAATCCCCAATCGTACCTACTGTCTCAATGACTGAAGCCTAGAAATCAGCTTGGCGGTTGTCGACCGCTACAAACATGTGGTGGAATCTGCCCATGTCACCTACAATCTACTCAGGTCCTCCTGCACGGGGCTGTCCTCCTGCTGTAAATCCCTGTGGACACTCCCTGGCTAAATGCCCTGCCCCACCACATACATAGCACATGCACCTAGCCTGTAACTGTACAGACTGAGTCCTACCCGACTACTATTGTCTAGTCTGCCTAGTGGACCCCTGTGACCCTTTGTTTGTTTGCTGAGGCCTTGCAGGTTCCGCAAAAGATCCTTGCTGTCTCTGGTCTCTACGCTGGCCTCGCTGCTGCCACCCATGGTTCTGTCCCCCCTGAACCCTCTGTTGGGGCCTAGATTTTTGCTGATGCTGCTGTGGAGGCCTAGGAGGGAATGATGAGAAATTAAACCCTCCTCTCTGTGGTGTAAATTGCGGTCTACGAAAATTCTGTTGTTGTGGGGGATTACGATCTTGATACTGTGGGTGTGAATTCTGCCCTCGTCCCTGAATTTCCTCTGCAATAAGAGCCTTTTCAATAGTCTTGCTCATGGTCTGAGGATCTACCTTACGTACTAGTCCTAATATCCTGTGATTCAGGCCTCTGATGAATTTGTGTACCAAGAGTTTCTCATCCTGGAGGTACTCCGCGTAATGAGAAAGCTCGATGAACTGGCTCTCATATTGAGCAACAGTGAGTCCTCTCTGCTGTAACTCATGGAACTCATCAATCCTGCATTGTCTGTAATGCTCTGACAAATATCGCGCATTAAAGCACTCTATGAAGATATCCCAAGTGAGTATCTAGGGATAGTTGGTGCTTGCACTCCTCAGTGCGCCACCAGGGAGCTGCTGCATCTCTCAGGAGATGCACTGCCACTCGTGCTTTCATGTTTCTCCCGTAAGGTTGCAATGCGAAACACCTGTCCAGACTAATCAACCAAGCCTCGGCCACAGCTCCCTCGGTAGCTCCTACGAAAGTAGGTGGGTTGAGCCTAAGCAGATCTCTAATGGGATCTCCTCTGTCTCTGAGCCCTATAACTGGCTCATCTAATCCATACTCATACGGTCCATGGTATACCTGTCCTACCCTCCTAGTCTCATCTCTTCTCGAGTGTCTCAGAGGACTCCTACTCTGTGCATGGTAGGCTGACCCTACCTCTTCTACTGTAGTGTCAGGAATCTCAACGAAAGGCTCCATGCGTGGCACCTCTAACGGATCTATGCGGGGTTCCACATATGGCTCAGCACGTGATTCCGCATGTGGCTCATTACATGGCTCTTCTCGTGGATCAACGCGAGGCTCATTACGTGGCTCTGGAATCGCTGGTGGTAATCGCTCTAACAAAGTCTCCAGTGTCTGAAGAATCTGTGGGCCTAGGTCAATTACTGGTGGTGCCTATGGTATGGGTGGTGCCTGTGGTTCGGGTGGTGCCTGTGGTATAGGTGGTGCCTGTGGTTTAGGTGGTGCCTGTGGTATGGGTGGATCTGCGATAACTGCGGGTCCTTGTCCCTCAGCTGAGGAATCACTATGCACCTCAACGGATGCCGTGTTGCGCGATTGCGCTCATCGAGCACACTGGGGAGGCATCCTACAAAACATGGTAGACTCTAATTAGTCAACGTTACAGAATAATAATGTGCCCAATTATGCCCAGTGTTTAAACTTGCTCTAATACCAAATGTCATGCCCACATTTTCCATGCGGTCACAACATGCATCACACGTGTCATGTCCACATATACATATCATAGCCGAAGCAAATTTAATACATGCATTTCTAAATCATACCACAGTTCGTATAAACATAATGAAATCACATGACAATTTTCTATCTAACCTCACCCAATTAGTTTTCCTGTAATGTAAACATTAATCGAACATCACCCAATTAGTTTTCCTAATAGAATAAACATCTATATAACATCACCCAATTTATTTTCTCTTAAAGCAAACATCTAACTAACATCACCCAATTAATTTTCCTTTAACATAATAAGGTTTAATAGTTTGAAAATCTGAGAACAACAGTCCCATAAATATAAAAATACCAACAACAGTAAGCTAAATAGTCACATGTACGGAAATGAAAAAGTGTAGGCCTCACATGTTCAAGAAGTTCGAAGCTTTATGGGCTTAGCAGGATATTACTGAAATTTTGTAAAGGATTTTTTATGTATAGCTTACCCAATTACTTCATTGCAAAGAAAAGGGAAAAGTTTTGTTTGGTCAGAAAAATGTTAGAAGGCATTTGAATTACTTAAAGAGAAACTAGTTTCTCCACCAATATTAAAAATACCAGATCCTAAAGGAAAATTTGTTGTGGTAACCAATGCATCAGGGGAAGGATTAGGAGGGGTACTCATGCAAAATGGACAAGGAATAGCATATGAGTCTAGAAAACTAAAAAATTATGAGCAGAACTATGCACCTCATGATCTCGAATTAGCTGCTATTATTCACGCCTTACAAATGTGGTAGCATTATTTATTAGGAAAACCATTTGAACTCTGATCTGATCATCAAGGATTAAAATACATATTTACTCAACCAAATTTAAATGCCAGACAAAGATGGTGGTTAGAGTTGATTTCGGATTATGATTTTGAGATCAGTTATATCAAGGGGAAGGAAAACAGGGTAGCAGATGCCTTAAGCCACCGAAGACATGTCAATGCATTAACCTCAGTATACTCAGACTTTAGAAATCAAGTACTTTAGCAATTGAAGAATGATCCACACTACGGCAAGTAAAGTAGGCCCTTCAACTCGATCCTTTAGATCCAAGGTATGAAGGATTCAGAATAGAAAGTGATGGATTATTAAGATATCAGGGTAGAATGTACATACCCAAAAATATCGAGCTCAGAAATTCTATTTGGAAAGAAACACATACAACACCATATTCAGGGCATCCTGGAGTTACTAAACTTATGGCAGATGTTAAACCTTTGTATTTTTGGAAAGGAATGAAGAAAGATGCAGCGAGATTTGTGGCAAGTTGTTTAGAATGCCAAAGAGTCAAACTAGAACATTAGCATCCTGCGGGATTATTACAACCTCATGTAGTACCTGACTGGAAGTGGCAGATAATCAGCATGGACTTTATCCAAGGACTACCCATGTCTAGAAATAAACATAATACCATCCTAGTAGTAGTTGATAGACTCACCAAAGTGACACACTTCATACTGGGAAATTTAACTGATGGTGCGACTACTATTGCTCATAAATTTGTAAGAGAAATATTTTGGTTACATGGAATATCTGAGAAAATAATATATGATAAAGATGTTAGAATGACTTCCTGATTTTGGCAAACATTATTTTCAGCCTTGGGTACACAATTGAATATTAGTTCTTCTTACCATCCTGAAACTAATGGCCAACCAGAAAGAGTTAATCAAATTTTAGAGGATCGTCTTCGGATGTATTGCATGGATCAATAGTACAAATGAGAAGATTATCTCCCTTTAGTTGAATTTGTATACAATAATTCTTATCAATCATCCATAAAAATGGAACCATTTGAGGCACTATATGGAAGGAGGTATAGAACTCCTATCAGCTGGGATAAGCTGGAAGATAGGATAACCCTCGGTCCAGAAATGCTCTCCGAAATGGAAGAGCAAGTAAAGTTGATCAAGAAAAGGTTAGCAGAAGCTAACGATCGACAGAAAAGCTATGCTGATGCCAAACGAACTCCCAAACAATTTGAGGTGGGAGAGAAAGTACTTTTGCATGTTAAACCTCATAAGAGTGCCATAAAATTTGGGAAATCCACTAAGCTTGCACCTCGGTATGTTGGACCATTTGAGGTTCTAGAAATTATCAACCCGATTGCCTATAAAATTGCTCTACCACCAGCTCTCGCTTGGTTGCATAATGTCTTCCCCTTATGTTAGGAGCAGGGAAGTTTAGTTCAACTATTATTTCTACTAGTCATTTATTATCATTCATCCTGGTGATGGATCAGTCTTTTGATAGACATTTATTACCATCCATCTTGATATTGGATCACAAAGGGTGACTCCAAGTTTAGATCCAATTTTATGCAGTTTATTTTGTGCAAAAGTACCCTCTTACAACAATTTATAGATTGCATAAACATAAAAATCTTTAACTTCATCTAATTGATAGGTAGCAATAATGTCATGTAGTACTTATGACTTACCTTCTTATTTGTAATTCTATAATGCTTTTTATTGGAAACATTTCATAATCATATATATTAATAAAAAAAAAACAAATATATAGAGTATATATGAAGGTTTACAATAAAATGTAGCCAGTTGGTATGTACGGCCCATTGAAACATAAACAGACAAAATAAAAAGCTTAGAGACCCAAAAACCACAATCTAGATAAGGACACACAATTGTACCAATGCGAGGAGGTGGTGGATCATCCTTAGCATGGGGATTAACCCACTAAAGGGGTTGGTGCATGCCCACCAAAATTTGAACAAATATTATAAAATCTTAGAAACCAAAAATCACCATCCAACAAAGCACATGCAATTGCACCAATTAGAGGAGGTGGTGAATCATCCTCATGGTGGGGTTTAACTCACTCAAAGGGTTCCTCTAAAGGCAGATTAGGAGTCACCCACCCATCTTGAGAGTCATGGACGACAAAAAGCACAAGCATCCCCCAACCAGGTAGTGGAAGAACATTGGTGCTAGTGTAGATGTCACCTTGGGCAAGAGAGGGCCAATCAAAAGGCCCAACGCTCTTGCCATGTGGTGGAGGAGACCAACTCCTTTGTTGGAGTGGATGCAAGAAATGGCTATGTGTGTAAGATCAACTCCTCTATCTGGGAATAGGTGGTGACAAGCCTTGTGGTGAACTATCTAGAGGAATACTGTAAATGCCCAAAATTGAACAAGCATACATGGTAGTTGGATGATGATCTAGTTGTTTAGCTCATGACCCACATGGTGTGAATAAAACTTCCTCTCAACCTTTTTGACCTTTATGGAAGTGTTTTCTCAGCATCGAGGACCCTCCCTTGCTCTCATCTTAGCCTCCCTAACTTTTTTTTCTTTCTTGCATACTCTTTAACACTTTAGAAATTACTTTTTCACTTTTCAAATCATGGGGTCACCAAAACATTCTCAAGGTCACCTATGCAACTTGCCTTGGAAAAAGGGGTGACCCCTACTAGCAAAACAGGCAACCCTAGCTAGTAAAAGGGGCAATCTCCACATTTTGGATTGGCACGTAAAACCTTCAATCCTAGTTGTTTCTCCACCATTTTTGCACCTAAACTCAAGCACAACTTAGTCCTAACTCCATCTACTTTTGTTAGCTCTTGAGTTCCTCCCTAATCATGAATTTGATTGAGTTTTCAAGCATATTTAAGAACCCCCATTTGGATTCCAAATGATTTTTGGTTGTTCATTGGAAGCCTCCTATAAGAATTGTGATTTTGCTAGTCATCCTTCCACAGTTGTTTCAATAGGGTAGAAGGTCAATTCTAAGGTTTCGAAGCCAAAATCCAAGTTTTCTTTGCAATACCCATGCTCTGTACAATCTCTAGTTTTTTTTAGTTTGAATCTTCAAAGCTTCTATTATAACAACACAATACTCTGTCATTTTCCCTTTGCTTAGTTTCTCATCATCCTATCTTTCTTCCATCAAATGAAGTACCCCAGTTTGGAGAGGAGAGGAGAGAATACAAAAGCTAGGCCATTGAGGACTTACATGACATGAGCATCTTCACCAAGCATCTTGGTTGTTAATCTCTAGGTGGGAGGTTTTAGTTTATTTTCTTTCAAGTTGTCAAGTAGTTTACTTTTAAAAGTTTGAATTAAAATAGTGAGAACAATAAATTAAACTATCTTTACCTTGCCTAGATATTTGACATTCTATCATTTCATCACGGATTAGTAGTAGTTTGATAGAATTCACTTGTTCTATTACATTAGATTAGTTTAGATTATATTGTAGATTTTAGTTTTAATTCAACATAACCATTCTCAATCCATTTCATCAAGCCCTTGCTAACAAGACAAGGCAATCAACAAGAAATTAAGACCTTACTAACAACACAAGGCAATCAATAAATGAAAAAAAAAAAAAATTTGCTAATGCAAGAGCATCCCAGGTTGAAGAGCAATCTTGCATCAACCAAAAAATATTTTCTTTCTTTTCTTGCATTGCAGTGGCAGTTCAGTCATTGGTAGCTTCAACACTTTCTACCACATTCTACCACATCTTCATTTCAAAGCTTGCGAAGCATGAATTAGCTTATATGCCATGTCAACTACATCATAATCAGATTTGAGGAGATTTGGAGTCATCTGCAGAGAAATATTGCTATCAGAAGATCATTAGCTTTCACAGAATAGAGCATTCATTAGTCAACAAGAGAATACAAGGTTTGAAAAGTACTTCCATGATGTGCAGAGCCAAATGAAACATCATACAAGGTAAATTGGGACTAGATAGACCTTCATGGAGAACTGCATCAAGTTTCATCCATTTGCGGAGCATTACTAGGAGTTGTAGGCCGACCTACAGGTTTTCTACATGTTTCATCATTCATTGGAGTTTGAGAACTCTTAAATCTGATGCAAATGATTATTTGAGCTTGAGGATGATATATATACATCTCTTAGATGCATTATGAAGGCAATTAGTAGATATAATAGAATAGATAGCTAGTTTCTTTCCGGGAGGCACTTCAATGCCATATCTTCCATGTAAGTTGTAACCTGGAGAGTAGGCATGTGAGCCCTTTGATTGTAGCCTGCATGTTGCTGGCATATTAACATTTTAATTGACTGATATATTGAGCATCTAAATCTTCCATCATATTCTGTTATTTTTTTGTTTCCATTGTGTTTACTCTAGCTGCATGGTTGGACAGTCCATTCTCTAGACCCTCCATCCATGACTACATCAAGTGGTATCATAACAAAGTTTGTGAATCCTTTGGGAGTGAAGGCATTCTAGAAGATATTGTGGTGAATAGATCATTGACTTGAGACAGTCTACTTGTGCTTGTCAATAGAGCACCGATTGTGAGGCAGTTGCACCAGATCCTAGGAAGAGACGTCATCAAGGAGGATGCCTATTATGGCCAATGTTGCTGGAATAATGGAAGAAATGATAGAGATGATGAGAACAATGAAAGTTAGATTAGATGTTGTAGAAGAAGATAGAAGAAGAGGACTAAACCCTAGACATGAAAATGAAAGTGATGATGAAGAATTTCAATCAGCTGACCAAAATGAAGAAACCCTAGAAGAAGAAGAAGAATTAGATCAGGTAAAGGTGTTGAAGGCTATTTTTAAGATGGATAAGAGACCTAGAGTGGAAGTATCAAACTATACTGGAAATTTAAACCTTGAGGAATTGATTGACTCGATAAATGACCTGGAGGAATACTTTGAATATGAGGAAATTGAAGATCTGAAGGGAGTGAGATTTGCAAAAACTAAGTTGAAAGGACATGCTGCTATTTAGTGGAAATTTCAATTGGAAAGAAATAGGAGAGGAAAAGAGAAAATCATAAAATGGGATAGGATGGTGACAAAGTTGAAGAATCAGTTCATACCTATTGACTATGAGTTGGAATTGTTGAATAAATTGCAAAACCTAAGGCAGAAGGAGAAATTTATAAAGGAGTACACTAAGGAATTTCATAAGATGATCATAAGGACTGGATATAGTGAAGCAAGCAAGGAGAAAGTGGCACGGTACATAAATGGATTGAGAATGAATATTCAAGAAGAACTAAGTTTGGTGAGGATGACAACAATAGAAGAAGCATACTCGTTTGCATTGAAAGTTGAAGACAACTTGAATAAGAGGCATGAGCAAAGATAGAGAGGTAGAGGAGGAAATTTTCAAAGAGGTAGAACACATTCTAGAGGAGAAAGACCTTATGTGGAGCAGAACAAGGAGAGTAGCCCATACCACAAGGAAGAAAAGGACAATAATTCATACTACAGAGGAAGAGATGACAGAAATTTCTACCACAACAATAGAGGAAATCATAATTCTTACCACAATGAAGGATACCGAAGAGATGAAAGAGGACTTGACAAGAGATCATTCAAGGGAACCTATTTCAAGTGTGGAGGTGAAGGACACATAGCATTTGAATGTCATCAAGGAAGTACCAGCAAAAGGATAGAGAATAGTGCAAGAGCAACTTATGCAGAGGAAGAACCGGTTGGATCACCTAGTTCAGTGGGAAAACTGAAGAAAGGAGAGTCATTAGTCATGAGGAGTGCCTTATTTCAAGCAGAGACAACTGAGGAACCACCACAAAGGAAAAGTTTGATCTCGACAAAATGCAAATCAGGAGGTAAATGTTGTAAAGTTATCATTGATAGTGGTAGTATTGATAATTTGGTTACAGAGAGGATGGTGACGAAGTTGAATCTAGAGAGATTGAAACATTTGAAGCCCTACAAAATAGCATGGATTCAAGATGAGCACAAGGTACTGGTGAGTGAACAATGTCTGGTGAAATTTCATATAGGATCTTATGTTGATGAGGTATTGTGTGATATCATGCTGATGGATGTATGTCATATATTGTTAGGAAGACCATGGCGGTATGATAGAAAGGCAATACATGATGGAAGGAAGAATACTTATGCTATAACATTGAATGGGAAGAAACATATCTTGATACCTTTGGAAGATGAACCTAAAAGTGAAGTATGTGGAAATGCTAGAATCTATTTAGTGGATGAAAGGAAATTTTTGGATGGATTGAGACATGAGAACATGTATTCTGCTTTGATTCCAAAGAAGTGTGGGACCCTAAGTGCAGAAACCACTACTACAAAAGAAGAAGAACCACCGTTGGAGGAGATAACTGAATTGTTGATAGAATACAAGGATATCATTTCAGAGAATGTACTTGAAGGATTGCCACCAATCCAGTGTCTCATTCAACATATGGACCTTATACCAGGAGCTATTTTTCCTAACAAAGCACACAGGATGAAACTAGTAGAAAATGTGGAGTTGAATAGACAAATACAGGATCTGTTGAGGAAAGGATTGATCAGAGAAAGTTTAAGCTCATGTGCGGTACTTGCAGTACTAGCACTGAAGAAAGATGGAGAATGGAGGATGTGTACAAACTCAAGACTAATCAATAAGATCATGGTTAAGTATAGATTTCCATTATCAAGGATGGATGATATCATGGACTGTTTGAGTGGAACAAAATATTTCACAAAGATAGACTTGAAGAGTGGATATGATTAGATTAGGATCAGAGAAGGAGATGATTGGAAGACTTCTTTTAAGACAAATGAAGGATTGTATGAGTGGTTAGTGATGCCTTTTGGATTAACTAATGCACCAAGTACTTTCATGAGGTTGATTAATGAGGTATTGAAGAAATCCTTGGGTAAGTTTGTTATTGTATACTTGGATGATATTCTAATTTTTAGTAAGACAAAGAAGGAACATTTGTGGCATATTAGACAAGTATTGCAGAGGTTGAGAGAAGAGAAATTGTTGATAAACATGAATAAATGTAGTTTTATGAAGGAAGAACTGGAATATTTGGGATTTGTGATTTCTGTAGAAGGATTGAAGATGGACCCTGAGAAATTTAGAGCAATTGTTGAGTGGCCAACAATTATGAACATTGGGGAGGTAAGATCATTTCATGGACTAGCAAGTTTCTACCAGAAGTTCATCAGAAATTTTAGTACTGTATGCACATCAATGATAGAGACAATGAGGGGCGTGTTGTTCTCAAAATTAGTTGAGCTCATTTTTGTAGACAACCCCCATGAAACTTGTCTGTTTCGTGATCTACACTCTAAGTTCGCAAATCGAGACAAGATTCTCTTGGTCCCTTGTGAAGTCGTTTAACATCCTAAATTAGTTTGCGACATTTCCTCGAATTGATTCCTCGATATTTGTAAAAATTGATTAAGTCATAAACTGATCAAAATGTTAATTTTGGTCATTTTTCAGGTGTTAGTAAATTTTTGAATCTTCACATGTAAAGTCGGCCAAATTTGCCGCTATTACATATCTTTTGTTCACTTATGCAATGTCGGTAGAAATTGCCGACTTGACATAATCTTTTTGGTTTAATGTGTAATGGCGGCACTTTTTACCTCTCTTACATAGTTTTCTTTTTCTGTATGCCTGAGCGGCACTTTTCACTGTCATTACATGTTTCCTCAAAAGGTTTTAAAATGCATTGTCAACGGATTTAACTGCTTTTGCATTTTGCGTAAAAAATGTGTGAGGGTGGCTGATTTTGCCGCCCGATCAAGATCTTTGAGATCTTGAACTTCGAGTACCATTAATGGCCACTCATGCTGAATATTAAAGGTTGGTTTTCAAGTTTTAATATGTCTTTTCGAGGGTTTCTTTTGTCATCTCATTTTGTTTTACTTCCTAGCTAGTCTCTGGACTCTCCTCGCGTCATTCGATAGTGCCATTCTAGGATTCAACTGAATTCGCCATCGTCGAACCTAAGGTTTCCTCTGTTTGAATAGGTAAGTCTTTTACCCACTTTCATTTTCTTTCTTAGGGTTTCCATTAGTATAATGGTTTAATATGGTTATATTTTTTTGATTTTGTCGAGTGTTGTTTTTCTGTTGTTATGGTCATTTTTTGTTTTAATCTTGGTTCATTTTTCAAAACCTGCGTCAAATATGTCTTCAAAATAGATCGATCTTTGTGCCCTAAGTCTTATACGAATATGAGTGTCAGCAGTTTTGCCAATCACGTATTAGAACCAATTTACACTTTGTAGCCCCTATATATAGCATCAGTTGTATTAGTCACATTCGCATGCTTCTTGTGGATCTTTGTCAAATGCACAATCGGCTATATTAACGGCTTAAACCTTTCAATACACATCAAAGCGCAAGGTGTATGGGCGGCAAAATTTTCCGCCCTTGCACGAAAATCTTGTATCTTTTACTATGTGCAATGTTGGCATTTACTGCCGCTCAGACACCAAAACTTGAATTTCCTACTTACATGTAATGTCGGTGAAAACACCCGCTCGAGCACTTATACCTTCCCCAGCTTGAAATGTCGGTATTTTTTGCCATTTTAACATATGTAAGGGTAGTCATTTTGACCATCCCTACATAAAATATTTTTCCAAGTGATTACATGCAATAGCGGTGTTTTTCGCCGACTTTGCATGATAACCAATGATCTTCCCAAACACATGCATAAGCGGTGAAAATACCTGCTTTTACACATGCAAATACTTCCTCATGCAGGAGTGGTCTTTTTGACCGCTCATGCATATTTTCCTAAATTTTTCCCAACATTGGAAAAATTCACCTTTCAAGACCTATTAATCCGCTTTCATCTTTGCCTCGATTTGCACGCACTCAAGCCCTTAAACGCATGCTTTCCTATCCATGATCATCAAATCGCGGTTATCCCAGTTTATCCATTTTTCCCCTAACTATGAGATCATGGCCTTTTGCAGTTCTCAACCAGTGTTCGTGGCAGATATCAATCTCAAAGTTCTCTTCAAGAGCTCATGTCAGAAACATCTCTATCGAAGGCCATAATCATGAAGTACAAGTACCAAGGTGTATTTTCGGTGACAGCAGTGCAGTCAAATATTGATGAAATCAGAGACATAGAAATTGGGCATGTGGACATGGCAAAATTTGTAGATAGAACAAAATAGACAAATATTTCTAAGCCTATGCAGAAAATCATTGACAGTAATATTCATTTGGTTGCATCATTTCTAGTTTCTATACACAATCCTGAGTTTGTTCTTCAGGTAGCCAACCATTACAATAGAGACACTAGAGTTGTGATGGATTCTTAGGGGAATGTAATCATGAGATTGGATGTAGAATTCCTTGAAAAAATCTTCATGTGTCCGCCATTGAAAATATTGGACGGATTGACTTTGCTCAGGGCCAACAGGATTATGATAAGGATGTGGAAGCTGCCAGAAGGTACATAAACAAGTGGTTGAAAATTCCTAGAAGTAATTTGACCAGATGGCCAAAAGATCTTCACAGGAGTGACTTTGTAGAAGAGGTTTGTGATTTGATTACTCTTTTGAGTCACATCAGAGGACTCCCTTCTGCTTCCAAATTCTAGGACTGGATGTACACTTACATCAAGGTAATTCTACGGGGTAATCAGAAAATATTCTGGGGAGAACAGGTCAGCAATGCATTGCACGAGCAACTGGTAAAGTTCAATACCACATTCAAATTTTATATGACCTCTTATCTTGTCTATGCTGCTGCAAGCATGAGAAACTTTCCAGGTTTAACTCAGGTAGGAGACAGGAGATTGATCCCAGTATATGAATACTACCCTCAAATCACTTTGAAGGGATCAATTCATCATTTCTGAAGGGTCAATGATGCATTCTTTTCCATGTTCATGTGCTTGTGGGATAGTGAACTGGTTCAGAAAAGGGTCTCTGATGAAGCTTGGCATGTTGTAAATTCTTTTGGTTGCTTGTTCCTGCAATTTCCCACTTTCACATATCTTTGGGTAGGGTATTATCCTGGATACCCTTATATGCTTCCACAGTATCCTAGTGACCGTATTGTTCTTATGGAGCTATGCAGATAGTTGATTGTAGTGCACAATAAATAGATGGATCTGAAGAAGTTGGGGATAAAGTTCCCTATTGAAATTGGGAGGTATTCGGTTCAATTAGCCAATAAAGCAAAAAAAATTGATTCTGAATTACAACTGGTCACTATGAAGACTTACAAGAAAAGAGACCATTTTGATTTTAGAAGAGTTCAGGATAAGATCAAAAGGAAGTCAAACTTCCATGTACCAATTGTTGAACACATATGGTTTGATCTCAGGACCCAGAATGAGATCAGAAAGCTAGACTTCTGTAGACTTCACCTGAGTCAAATTGAAGAACTTCACCTCGCTGCTATTCCAGATGGAATGGAGGATGACAGGGACGTTCTAGATTCCAGATATAATACTGAGAACGTTGAGGCTTCACCTCTTCCAGAGGTGAAATGGTCAATCAAAGAAGAAACTCTAAGGCCCGCCCTTGTTCGACTGGTGTGTATCCTATTATTCACCTAGCTCTAGATTAAAATGATAAAATGATTGATTATTATATAATATGGTTGCCAGATGGATATAGGTAGTGATTGGTTATACATCCTCATTAATATGTTTAATTTGCTTCAGCTATGATATGTATATGTGGAATTAACTTTGAGATTGAGTGTGCAGGTATTTCTAACAAAATCATAGATATTGGAGATTATTTCGCACCTTATGTTGTAATCCCTTGTGAAGCCAATCTAGTTCCACGAGGAACCAAGATCAACTCTGTGTTTGGTGCAATGTTGTAATGTTGTAATATTATCTTGCATGAGGTTGAATGGGTTAGGTCTACCCTTTTGTAAAATTGAATTATGATTTGTGTTGTAAGAATTGTATTTGAATTTTATTTTTTTAATTTAAATTTTTAAGGCCCTTTTCTTGTGTCTTAACTTGACCCTGGGTGTCCTAACTAAGTTCAAATTGACCCTGGGTTATACCCCATGGGTCTAGGGTCACTTTTGACTTGGGTAACCCTTGGTTCACCTCCGTATGGTCACTTTAACTTCATAGTGAAGTTAAGTGACGAATTTGGAGGCATGAGAAGGATAGGATAGTGGGGATATTTTATTAATTCCACATAGGATAGTTGGGATATTTTATTAATTCCACTTGGGATAGTGGGGATATTTTATTAATTCCACATAGGATAGTGGGGATATTTTATTAATTCCACATGGGATAGTGGGGATATTTTTTAATTCCACTTGGGATAGTGGGGTTATTTAAATATTACAATCTCAAAAAAAATAAATTTTTAATTCATCCATTATGAATTTAAAATTCACAAATAATGTGAGCCTTTGATGTCATAATCCACTCTTCCCAAAAAAATAAATTTTTAATTCATCCACTATGAATTTAAAATTCACAAATAATGAGAGCCCTTGATCTCAACTTTTGATCCTCACCCTCCATCATCTTTTCAAAAATCTATAAATAAGACCCTTCTCTAAGCAATTAGGGAAGACTGAATTTTGCAGGGAACTTGATTCTTGCAGGGGGACTTCATTCTTGCATTCTTATCATGCCTAATTTCCTCTAGGAAATCTTCTTCTGGCATCATCATAATGCCCAATTCCTTCTCTATTCTCCTCTTCATAGCCTCATAGTGCCGAAATTATTCTAGCCATCGTATATCCTCCATTCATTATCCCTTGCTTGTGATCATAGAGAGATTGTTTTTTTTGAGAAGGGAGATTTGGAGAGGAGGCTGGAAAGGAACTCTACATCAACTTCATCCATTAAAGGGCTTTTTAAGGTTGTATTTCAAGGCCTTTCCTTTGCATTTTCTATTTCTTGCATGATGGATTTGTGAAATGAAATTTAATTTGTTGTGTTGTAAATTATGTAATTGTGGAGAAATTTATTTGGGTGTTGATAGAGCTTCTTCCACTTGGGAGAAATGCTCATCAAGTGTGGGGTAGGGGAGGAGTGATCCTCCTCGAGTACATGCCTTGTTTCTTTTGAGACGTTGAAAGCTTTGAGGACATTTGTGTGACTTTGAGAAATTGTGTTATTTGGCTTGAGAGTCAAAATATGAACTCCTTGGAATCTTTGTTGGCAAGTTGAGTTGAGGCCATGAGAATGAAACTGTGTTGAAATTTAATTGAAGGGTGACACTCTAGAGTTGAGTGTGTCCACTCTCCTACCCCTCTTTAAACTCATAGTGGATGAGTTTTGTGGTGTGTAAATATCTATGAGTGTATTTGTGTTTTGGTGTGTTGTTTTTATTTTGTTGTGAAGTGGTATTGAATCCCCTAGGTGTGTGGATGATCTTCCTAGCTCAGGAGTGACCCTCTGGCGGGTCTACAGTAGGGAGGAGAGCAACTTGTGTGGTGTTTCTTCCCTTGTGTGATATGCAGGTTTTCTAGGAGCTTATGGTGAAGCTTGGAGAAGATTATTGGATCTTAGAAAATATTTTATTTTCCTTTACTCTTAAGGGAGCTTGGTCTTTTAATAGTTTCATCTTTGTTGATTTTACAAGAGGAGAACATTCTCTCTCTTTCGTTGTATAATTTGGTATTTTAGAGTTGTGAGGAAATTATTTTCTTATTGTATTGATAGTTGTAGTTTTATTGTTCGTTTAGTTTTGCCATTTGGAAAGGAAATAAAATTGGATTAAAGTTGTGTAATTGAGTTAAATAGAAACTAATCTCATTAAAAGTTTGCCTTAATATGAATAGTGAATAGTAAAAGTGAATAGTGAATAGTAAAGTGAATAGTGAATAGTAAAAATGGGATTTATTTATGCATATTGTATAATACGAATTGAATAGATGCTTAAACTTAGAGATGCAATTCAGAAATATAATGTTTATATTTGTAAAAAAAAAAAAATTAACTCTTTGCTCTATTTTTAATGATTTATTGGATAGTAATCGGTTTTAACAAATTATATATATATATTTATTATATATATATTCTATACTTTCTTTACAGTTAAGGAACTTATTAATGAAATTATGAGTTAAAGTGAACTGAGATAATGGCGGTATATATACATACATACATACATATATATATATATATATATATATTTATATTTATATTAAATTTTAGAGAAACGGAAGAGAGGGCAAATGATCGTGCTTTGTTGAAAAATGATCTATCACCTAAAACAACTACTATACAAATGTAATTCGTGAGTGTAATACCCTGCTAACAACTGCTTTGTTTACTCCTTAAGCATACGCCACCGAGCACGCTTACGCATGCGAGGGGGTTTTCAGAGTAGTAAGAGAAAAATTTTGATAGTTCGTATCATGACCACATGACGCATGTGGACATGACACGCGTGAATACGTGTTGTGACCGCATGGGAAATGTGGGCATGACATTTGGTATCAGAGCCCATGTTTCAACATTTGGAGCTCTGGGGTTTGCGTGTTGTTTGGATCGACATGGAGTGGGTTGCGCATGGTTTGACCCTTGTCCTACTACATGTAGCTGTGAGAGAGTGAGGTTGTGGTTTGTTGACTAACCTTCACCTTCGAGGAATACCCATCCTCTTGTTTTATCATCGTGATAGCCTTGTCACATGATTATAGAAGTCTTCCGCTTGTGTTTTATGGTGGTTGTGATCCTCTTGGTCGATTTTCCTCTCGAGTCAGTTGGTGTAGGTGGTGAGGGTTGCGTTGGACCCTTCCTCGCCCTTGTGCATTTTTGTGGAGAGTAGTGACATCTTAATGCCCATTTGATTTATTCTTGCCTTGTGAACTTGACGTGTGTTTATCATAAGGTTGAATGGCATAATTTCTTGAATCCCTAACCCTTGTTATCATTAGAAATTGGCATTGTTTCCTTTGGATTATTTCTTTTGGTTGTTTGGTGATCTTTTTATATCTTGCCTGTGTGGACCAACCATGTTATTTAATCTTCTCTGAAAGTAGCTTAGCCATAAATCTTTGATTTCTCCATTTTTCACATAATCCTTGTGGTTATGGTTGATTTATTGTTGGAATGGTGCGCATTTATTTATTTTACTGTTGGATTTGAAACTCCTTTCTTTTGGTATATCTGTTATTTGTGGTGGCTAAGCTAGATTATTTTTGTTTGCAAGTGTTGGTCATATGTTGTGATGTTCTTCTCGCCATGTCGATGGAGCGACCTCTGGTGGAGTGTATATAAGGAAGCAGACGTGGGAAACTTTTGAGGATGGGGGTAGGTGTGGACTAGTATGGGCTGGTCATTATCCACTTACCTTCCTAGTGATCTTGTTCTTATGTTGGCTATCTCTTGGAGGCTAAACCCCTTATACAAACAAGAGGTAGGCCATTGTGGGAATGTATGATGAGGCCCCCAGGCGTGTGGCCCTGAGACCATCATTCTACCTGGTTCTTAGATCTTTGGTTACTTGGCATTGGTTATTGGTTACTTGGTTCTATGAGGAGACTATGACATTCCCCTAAACCTTTATCTGAGCCTTGTGAAGTTAATTCCTGTAATGTGGATGAATGAAAATATTTGTTTGTGTAAGATTTGTATTTGATGTAATTGCATATGAATTGGTATTTTCTCTATAAACTTGTAATGTGATGTGTAAAGATTCTCTATACATGTGTATAGAAGATTGATGATCCTGAGATTAGATGTGCTGAATTTCAACCCAAAGAGTGTATTTTGTGAAAGGAAATTAAGCCTTTATAACATTTAGTTACCATGCTTTATTTTCTTGAGAAGAGTTCTTTATTGCATATGTTCTCTTCTGTACTTACCTTGTTTGCTGCAAAGAAGTTCAGAAAAATGCTTCCAACCTCCTCTTGATGACTTCCGGGAGTAAGTCATTTCCTAGGGGGTTAGTATGTAAGGCCCACCCTTGTCTGACTGGTGTGTATCCTATTATTCACCTAGCTCTAGATTAAAATGATAAAATGATTGATTATTATATAATATGGTTGCCAGATGGATATAGGTAGTGATTGGTTATACATCCTCATTAATATGTTTAATTTGCTTCGGCTATGATATGTATACGTGGAATTAACTTTGAAATTGAGTGTGCAGTTATTTCTAACAAAACCATAAATACTAGAGATCATTCCACACCTTATGTTGTAATCCTTTGTGAAGCCGATCTAGTTACATGAGGAACCAAGATCAACTCTGTGTTTGGTGCAATGTTGTAATGTTGTAATATTGTCTTGCATGAGGTTGAATGGGTTAGGTCTACCCTTTTGTAAAATTGAATTATGATTTGTGTTGTAAGAATTGTATTTGAATTTCATTTTTTTAATTTAAAATTTTGAGACCCTTTTCTTGTGTCTTAACTTGACCTTGGGTGTCCTAACGAAGTTTAAGTTGACCCTGGGTGATACCCCATGGGTCTAGGGTCACTTTTGATTTGGGTAACCCTTGGTTAACCTTCGTATGGTCACCTTAACTTCACAGTGAAGTTAAGTGACGAAATTG
Organism: Cunninghamia lanceolata; assembly: GCA_027924645.1. NCBI lineage: Eukaryota > Viridiplantae > Streptophyta > Pinopsida > Cupressales > Cupressaceae > Cunninghamia > Cunninghamia lanceolata. Next base: position 1,184,669 of record BSBN01001318.1, on the reverse strand, counting down.
GAGGCATGGGAAGGATAGGATGACTGGGACCAACACTCAAGCCCATCATTTCTCCATTTTCAAGGCTTGAAATGACTCCATGCTCCACCAATAATGGAGAGGCTTATCTTCTTGTTCCCTCACTTTTGGTGAGAGTCCCCATGAAGTGGTGTGGTCCTTCATGAGTGGGGTTATTTTTTAATCCCACTTGGGATAGTGGGGATATTTTTTAATTCGACTTGGGATAGTGGGGATATTTTATTAATTCCACTTGGGATAGTGGAGATATTTTATTATTTCCACTTGGGATAGTGGGGATATTTTTTTAATTCCACTTGGAATAGTGGGGTTATTTAAACATTAAAATCTTAAAAAAAAGAATTTTTAATTCATCCACTATGAATTTAAAATTCACAAATAATGTGAGCCCTTGATGTCATAATCCACTCTTCCCCAAAAAATAAATTTTTAATTCATCCACTATGAATTTAAAATTCACAAATAATGTGAGTCCTTGATGTCATAATCCACTCTTCCCCAAAAAATATATTTTTAATTCATCCACTATGAATTTAAAATTCACAAATAATGTGAGCCCTTGATCGCAACTCTTGATTCTCACCTTTCATTCCCTTTTCAGAAAATCTATAAATAAGACCCTTCTCTAAGCAATTAGAGAAGACAAGATTTTGCAGGGGGAACTTGATTCTCGCAGTGGAACTTCATTCTTGTAGGGGGACTTCATTCTTGCATTCTTATCATGCCTAATTTCCTCTAGGAAATCTTCTTCTGGCATCCTCATAATGCCCAATTCCTTCTCTATTCTCCTCTTCATAGCTTCATAATGCTGAAATTATTCTAGCCATCCTATATCCTCCATTCATTATCCCTTGTTTGTGATCATAGAGAGATTGTTTTTTTTGAGAAGGGAGATTTGGATAGGAGGCTGGAGAGGAACTCTACATCAACTTCATCCATTAAAGGGCTTTTTAAGGTTGTATTTCAAGGCCTTTCCTTTGCATTTTCTATTTCTTGCATGATGGATTTATGAAATAAAATTTAATTTGTTGTGTTGTAAATTATGTAATTGTGGAGAAATTTATTTGGGTGTTGATAGAGCTTCTTCCACTTGGGAGAAATGCTCATCAAGTGTGGGGTAGGGGAGGAGTGATCCTCCTCGAGTACATGCCTTGTTTCTTTTGAGATGTTGAAAGCCTTGAGGACATTTGTGTGACTTTGAGAAATTATGTTATTTGGCTTGAGAGTCAAAATATGAACTCCTTGGAATCTTTGTTGGCAAGTTGGCTTGAGGCCATGAGAAGGAAACTGTGTTGAAATTTAATTGAAGGGTGACACTCTAGAGTTGAGTGTGTCCACTCTCCTACCCCTCTTTAAACTCACAGTGGATGAGTTTTGTGTTGTGTAAATATCTATGGGTATTTGTGTTTTGGTGTGTTATTTTATTTTGTTGTGAAGTGGTATTGAATCCCCTAGGTGTGTGGATGATCTCCCTAACTCGGGGGTGACCCTCTTGTGGGTCTACGGTAGGGAGGAGAGTAGCCTGTGTGGTGTTTCTTCCCTTGTGTGATATGCAGGTTTTCTGGGAGCTTATGGTGAAGCTTGGAGAAGATTATTGGATCTTAGAAAATATTTTATTTTTCTTTACTCTTAAGGGAGCTTGGCCTTTTAATAGCTTCATCCTTGTTGATTTTGTTGACTTTTTCTTCTGAATCAGCATTAGGGTTTGCCACTTCTAATGCACAGGCAGATTCAGCCAACTAAATACAGGAGGTTGCGTGAGCTGCCTCCCCTTCACTTCTGGTTCTGCCGCACCAAGGGGGGTATCCCTATAACTCAAGATGTAACCTTGACTAGCTCAAAGATAGAAAGATCTAACTTGACAACAACAGGCAGAATACTCTCATGTATGGACCAAGATCTGTATGATAGATCACAAGGCTGGCAACATTCTTGGACATGATGTCTGGTTGGGTATGAGAGCATGCAGGGGGTTCCTAATCCTACTCCTACAACTAACAGGTGGAATGATGAAGTGATTTGAAATGATGTTTGGATGCAAACCTGGACCTGGTGTATAACCTCAACACAGAGCTAGATTGGTGCCTATCCAGGGCTTGGAGTCGGTAGACATACACCTGTGAATGATCAGCATGAATAGCTAAAACTGAATTTCAGGGGGATACACATGATATCTGCCTTACAGATATCTCCCAATAAAGAGTGTTAAGCTGTCTATACTTATGGCATCCCTATTGCAGTAAGAAAGATACATGCAAAACTGGAGACAGAATTAGCATAACACATGCAAACACAGCATTATTCATATAAGATTAACCATGAAATCAGTGGATTCATGCCAAATCGTACAACAGGAGATACATAAACTCACAAGTTTTGCTACACAGAGCAACCAAAACCAGTTGTATCTTATTACAGAGCCAAAATGTCCAGTTTTCAACAACATTCAAATGAGCAACACAACCTACTATATACAGCAAGGTAGTGTACCACAGCAATTAATTACATGGTTGACCAAAAATCCCGCCAGATACACAGTATCAGAAAAATGGCGCTCAACGCATTACCAGATTGGCGCCCAAACATGAAAGTAGTAGGTAGGGGAGGAGACAGGAAGAAACCTCGAGCCCTGCGCCACTGTCCATTGATGTACACCTCCAATCGGGTACCAGATCTATCCATACCTCTGCAACCTTCGCCATTAATGGCGCACCAACCCGCGGCCTTGGGAAAAACATCAACTGTCGATCGCAACCATTTCCCACCAAGATACATCGTCATGATATTTGAAAATATGCAGGATATCAATTATGCCACATGCACCCCGCGGCGACCTTTTCAACACTTTATATACTAGGCCACGAGCATATATGATGTCGGTGCTTTTGCTCCTGACAACACTAGTATAAGACTTCATCATCATCCTCCAACAGCATGATATCCTGTCGCTTGAAATATCACCCTGACATCAGCATCACCCTGCAATATACCCTGCATGATAATCGCCTTCATCGGCACAACTTGATCCATCGGAGGAAGATCCTCCTGCTTAGCCGATACCAAATGTCTGGCTGATGAACATCCTGATGCCGTCACCGTCATATCCTGCTGATGTCATCAGCATATCTGCCTACTGCGCACCTCCTCATATCCAGATGACGTCATCGTCATATTCGCAACATTGGGGGATCTTCATAAGATGAGTAATGTTAGAAATATGACCCCCCGGACCTTGATGATGTCACCACCACATGTCGGCATCAGGATGATATTCGGAAGATAACCGGATATTTGTAAATATCATCCTGATGCACAAATATCATGCTGCACTGTAGCTCCACTATAAGATCGGGGTGATAGATGAATATGCCAGATATTTGAAAAGATCACCCCCACTAGATAATGCACGAAGCCGACAGGCAGATATCTCCCTGATATCAGCATCATCATGATGCTGGAACAAACATACATCCGGGTGATATTCAAATATGAAAATATCACCCCCTCCTTTAGAAATATCATGATGCAGATAGGCAGAGAAATAGATATCACCCTGACATAAGAATGGTGTCAGCATCATTAGGGTGATAAAACAACGAACATGAAGTGATAAAACAACATCAGGATGATCTTGACTAAGATCACCCGATGTTCAAATATGATGACCCCGATGAAGATTGGATCATACTTAGGACTTTGCAGCAACATCATCAGGATGATCTTAACAAAGATCACCCGATGTTAAAATATGACCCTGCGAAAGATCATGCAGGCAGAAAATATGATGACCCTCGCAAGCAACACGGTGATAACTGGAAATATGATGAACATGATGACGACCCTTAAGAAAAATAGGTCGGGTCGAACTACTTAGAAAATGACCCCTTCAGAAGATCGGGGTGACATCATCATCATATAAGGGCAGGGTGATAATTGGAAGATCACCAGATATTTGAAAAATCACCCTCCGCAAGAAAATCAGGGCACACTGTAGCTCATCAGCAGGATCGGGATGATGTCCAAACATCACCCGATATTGAAACATGATGATCCTGATGAAAAAATCGGTTGACAGAAAACATGATGATGATGACCTCCTCCTCAGGAAAATATGATGCTGCAGCTGAAAAATGTTGAGGAGGTCCAACACTTAGAACATCTTTAAGGAAGGTGCCTACATGAAAATTGCTCAAAAACTGTCAGTCAATTCAGGCACTAACACTGGCTCTGTCTGGGGACGTGCAGGTGCAAGACTGCAGCGAGAACCCCAGATCTCTAGGATGCAGACCAGTGCCTTATCCATTGGGCACAGAGTCAAATACTGCACCGACCTGCATCACCAAACACACTTGATGGCCTAAGGCCACCAAGAAAAGAAAACATGTATCTCCCTTTGTCAAATATCTTGTTTTCATCTGCATGCACTGGGTCAAGCTTGGAGATACTACAGAGATCCACCCACAAACAAATCTTGTCATTTGCATACTCAACCCTCTGATTTGGCTTGTCATTATCACCCCTGTGTAGATAACCTTCAACATCATGTGACATGTGGGTGTAGAATGTATCAAGCAATGCATACTCATATGGCATATAGCACTTGTCATCTATATTAGCAATATGCATTGCAACATGATCTCCTAGCTGGACTGAAAACTGAAAACACTCAAAGTCCACCATATAGCTAAGAAGATCAGAGCTCATTGTATCATATGCTGGCCTCTCAAGAGAAAAGCTTTCAAATTCACAATTGTGTACATCATGTACACAACCAACAGTAGCACCAACCTGGAAAAGATCAGGCTCTGGCATCTCTTTCAAATTAGGCACATTTTCATAGTCACTTACCTGATGTATGTTGTTTCCTCTTTCATCAGGATGAGAAACAAAATCCAAACCAAAAACAATGTCTAGATCCTCACCATACTCAAATAGATCCTCATCACCATATGTGTCAAAGATGGGTGATCCAAGTGCATCAGCTTGATCATAGTATGCCATTTGTTCATGGGCAGCAGAGCATGCATCTTCATCACCAATGGATTCACTCTGTGGAGGAGTATCAGCCTGTGTGCTTATTTCTTCTCTATCCTGAGCACAATACTCACAATTATCTCCACAGGTCCATTCCAAAAATTGCTCACTGCTGTCCACAACCTCATTGTTGTTTTCATGGTCAGATGCCTCATCATTGCAATGGGAATCCTCATTAGTCCTTTCACTGGCATCCTCAACATTCATCTTTTCATCTTCACATGATGCCTTAATTATTTGGTCATTTGCAGCTTCACAACTATTTTTCACACCAAGGCCAGGGGACAGAGATTTCAGCAGGTGCACATTTCTGATTTTTTCTATTTTTTCTATGAACTTGTATGCCATCTGCATACTTGTCACCTTAAAATCCCTCAGTAATGCACTAGAGCCCTCCTCAAAAGCCTCAAAGAATATGCCAACACAGGCTGAAATATCAGGTCTGAAGACTTCTGGGATCTGTGAAAGGGCTATTGCAAACCTATGACTGAAATCAACACATGGCTCTTCATCTTGTTTTCTAATTCTCATCAATTCTGCAACAAGATCAGCCGGTTCTTTTGCAAATTCTTCCTTGAAACAGTCAGCAAGCTCATCCCAACAGGCAAAGGATTTCTTTGGAAAGCTCAAATACCAGTCTTTTGCTTTTGCATCAAAGGACCTAACAAAAAACCTCATCCACATATCCTCATCTCTGAATGAATATTTTCCCATAAAACTGTGAAAATTTTGGATATGTGCATTCCCATCACATACATTGTGACCACTAAATCTAGGCATCTGACAGTATATCCTAGCAGGCATAGTTTCTACTTTATAATCCACCCATGACAAATCCAGTTGGTCATATAAAGGATCAAAAGGGCTGAGAAGAGGTTTAGCCTTCTGACTGGCAGACACAACAGGGTTACTGCTTTTTAACTGGGCCTGCTCAGCCTCTAAGAATATCAACCTATTTCTTATCTCTTCTATTCTTTTATTCGACATTTCACCACTGAGTATGGGATAATTCATACTTGGATTCATAAAAATCTTACTCTTAGACATCCTTTGTCTGTCTAAGACCTAAGGCTTCCCCTAGCATCTAGCTTATGCAGCAAAACAACAAATATAAAGGGGAAGAAACAAGGTACCTTTTCTCATACAGATGCAGAAAAATGAACAACACATTTTTGTCACATCACATACATCCATCTTTCATGTGCATTCAGATCTTTTTTGCAGAGTCGCCACCTCTCCAGAGAGGACAAAATTTTCAATAGCTGAAAGCTGCTTTTCCAGGTTCATTCCACCAGCAGAGCATCATTTTTCACATGAAAGACTCCCCAGTAGAGTCGCCATTTTGTTGACTTTTTCTTCTGAATCAGCATTAGGGTTTGCCACTTCTAATGCACAGGCAGATTCAGCCAACTAAATACAGGAGGTTGCGTGAGCTGCCTCCCCTTCACTTCTCGTTCTGCCGCACCAAGGGGGGTATCCCTATAACTCAAGATGTAACCTTGACTAGCTCAAAGATAGAAAGATCTAACTTGACAACAACAGGCAGAATACTCTCATGTATGGACCGAGATCTGTATGATAGATCACAAGGCTGGCAACATTCTTGGACATGATGTCTGGTTGGGTATGAGAGCATGCAGGGGGTTCCTAATCCTACTCCTACAACTAACAGGTGGAAGGATGAAGTGATTTGAAATGATGTTTGGATGTAAACCTAGACCTGGTGTATAACCTCAACACAGAGCTAGATTGGTGCCTATCCAGGGCTTGGAGTCGGTAGACATACACCTGTGAATGATCAGCATGAATAGCTAAAACTGGATTTCAGGGGGATACACATGATATCTGCCTTACAGATATCTCCCAATAAAGAGTGTTAAGCTGTCTATACTTATGGTATCCCTATTGCAGTAAGAAAGATACATGCAAAACTGGAGACAGAATCAGCATAACACATGCAAACACAGCGTTATTCATATAAGATTAACCATGAAATCAGTGGATTCATGCCAAATCGTACAACAGGAGATACATAAACTCACAAGTTTTGCTGCACAGAGCAACCAAAACCAGTTGTATCTTATTACAGAGCCAAAATGTCCAGTTTTCAACAACATTCAAATGAGCAACACAACCTGCTATATACAGCAAGGTAGTGTACCACAGCAATTAATTACATGGTTGACCAAAAATCCCGCCAGATACACAGTATCAGAAAAATGGCGCTCAACGCATTACCAGATTGGCGCCCAAACATGAATGCAGTAGGTAGGGGAGGAGACAGGAAGAAACCTCGAGCCCTGCGCCACTGTCCGTTGATGTACACCTCCAATCGGGTACCAGATCTGTCCATACCTCTGCAACCTTCGCCATTAATGGCGCACCAACCCGCGGCCTTGGGAAAAACATCAACTGTCGATCGCAACCATTTCCTGCCAAGATACATCATCATGATATTTGAAAATATGCAGGATATCAATTATCCCACATGCACCCCGTGGCGACCTTTTCAACACTTTATATACTAGGCCACGAGCATATATGATGTCGGTGCTTTTGCTCCTGACGACACTAGTATAAGACTTCATCATCATCCTCCAACAGCATGATATCCTGTCGCTTGAAATATCACCCTGACGTCAGCATCACCCTGCAATATAACCTGCATGATAATCGCCTTCATCGGCACAACCTGATCCATCGGAGGAAGATCCTCCTGCTTAGCTGATACCAAATGTCTGGCCGATGAACATCCTGATGATGTCACCGTCATATCCTGCTGATGTCATCAGCATATCTGCCTACTGCGCACCTCCTCATATCCGGATGACGTCATCGTCATATTCGCAACATTGGGGGATCTTCATAAGATGAGTAATGTTAGAAATATGACCCCCCGGACCTTGATGATGTCACCACCACATGTCAGCATCAGGATGATATTCGGAAGATAACCGGATATTTGGAAATATCATCCTGATGCACAAATATCATGCTGCACTGTAGCTCCACTATAAGATCGGGGTGATAGATGAATATGCCAGATATTTGAAAAGATCACCCCCACTAGATAATGCACGAAGCCGACAGGCGGATATCTCCCTGATATCAGCATCATCATGATGCTGGAACAAACATACATCCGGGTGATATTCAAATATGAAAATATCACCCCCTCCTTCGGAAATATCATGATGCAGATAGGCAGAGAAATAGATATCACCCTGACATAAGAATGACGTCAGCATCATCAGGGTGATAAAACAACGAACATGAAGTGATAAAACAACATCAGGATGATCTTGACTAAGATCACTCGATGTTCAAATATGATGACCCCGATGAAGATTGGATCATACTTAGGACTTTGCAGCAACATCATCAGGATGATCTTAACAAAGATCACCCGATGTTAAAATATGACCCTGCGAAAGATCATGCAGGCAGAAAATATGATGACCCTCGCAAGCAACACGGCGATAACTGGAAATATGATGAACATGATGACGACCCTTAAGAAAAACAGGTCGGGTCGAACTACTTAGAAAATGACCCCTTCGGAAGATCGGGGTGACATCATCATCATATAAGGGCAGGGTGATAATTGGAAGATCACCAGATATTTGAAAAATCACCCTCCGCAAGAAAATCAGGGCACACTGTAGCTCATCAGCAGGATCGGGATGATGTCCAAACATCACCCGATATTGAAACATGATGATCCTGATGAAAAAACTGGTTGACAGAAAACATGATGATGATGACCTCCTCCTCAGGAAAATATGATGCTGCAGCTGAAAAATGCTGAGGAGGTCCAACACTTAGAACATCTTTAAGGAAGGTGCCTGCATGAAAATTGCTCAAAAACTGTCAGTCAATTCAGGCACTAACAGATTTTACAACAGAACATTCTCTCTCTTTCGTTGTATAATTTGGTATTTTAGAGTTGTGAGGAAATTACTTCCTTATTGTATTGATAGTTGTAGTTTTATTGTTCGTTTAGTTTTGTCATTTGGAAAGGAAATAAAATTGGATTAAAGTTGTGTAATTGAGTTAAATAGAAACTAATCTTATATTAAAAGTTTGCCTTAATATGAATAGTGAATAGTAAAAGTGAATAGTGAATAGTGAATAGTAAAAGTGAATAGTGAATAGTAAAAGTGGGATTTATTTATGCATATTGTATAATATGAATTGAATAGATGCTTAAACTTAGAGTTGCAATTAAGAAATACAATGTTTATATTTGTAAAAAAAAAAATTAACTCTTTGCTATGTTTTTAATGATTTATTGGATAGTAATCTGTTTTAACAAATTATATATATATATATTCTATACTTTCTTTACAGTTAAGGAACTTATTAATGAAATTGTGAGTTAAAGTGAACTGAGATAATGGCAGTATATATATATATATTAAATTTTAGAGAAATGGAAGAGAGGACAAATGATTGTGCTTCGTTGAAAAATAATCTATCACCTAAAACAACTGCTGTACAAATGTAATTTGTGAGTGTAATACCCCGCTAACAACTGCTTTGTTTACTCCTTAGGCATACGCCACCGAGCACGCTTACGCGTGCGAGGGGGTATTCAGAGTAGTAAGAGAAAATTTTTGATAGTTCGTATCATGACCACATGACGTATGTGGACATGACACGCGTGAATATGTGTTGTGACCGCATGGGAAATGTGGGCATGACATTTGGTATCAGGGCACAAGTTTCAACATTGGGAGCACTAGGGTTTGCGTGTTGTTTGGGCTGACATGAAGTGGGTTGAGTGTGGTTTGACCCTTGTCCTGCTACGTGTAGTTGTGTGAGAGCGAGGTTGAGGTTTGTTGACTAGCCTTTACATTGGAGGAATAGCCATCCTCTTGTTTTGTCATCGTGATGGCCTTGGCACATGATTAACGAAATCTTCCGCTTGTGTTTTGTGGTGGTTGGGATCCTTTTGGTCAATTTTCCTCTCGAGTCAGTTGGTCTAGGTGGTGAGGGTTGCATTGGACCCTTCCTCGCCCTTGTGTATTTTTGTGGAGAGTAGTGACATCTTAATGCCCATTTGATTTATTCTTGTCTTGTGAACTTGACATGTGTTTATCATAAGGTTGAATGGCATAATCTTTTGAATCCCTAACCCTTGTTATCATTAGAAATTGGCATTGTTTCCTTTGGATTGATAACTAGAAAGGATTGCATGAAGTGTATCTTGCTTTAAATTTTATGAGTGCAAGATGTGACGTGTGTGATTGCATTAGATTACCTTGTAAAATACTAAGAAAGAAAGAGGTGAAAATTAGTTTTATGCATGGCAAATTGTTAAGAATTAGCATATGTCCTTAAATTGTTCAAAGAGGAATTTGTGTGCTTGGCGACTTTTTTTGTAAAGTACTTCTACAAAATAAAATTTTGCATTTTATAACCTTGTTTTTGTGTGAAATTGATATCATGTTATGCATACCTTGTGCGGAAAAGATGTTTAGGCTCCATATAGTAGAATAGTAAAATTAGAGACGTGATCTTGCTATTAGATTCTTCTTGTGATATGCCTCTACTTTATGAACCTTGTGTTAGATAAATGTGTGGTGGTTTCGTAGTGCATATGTAGTGTTATATGGGATATCGTTAACTCTATGATATGTGATGTGTTGTGAGTCACCATCTTGTGAGTTGAAATAATGTTGTTTGGGTTCAATTATGATCTATCAAGCATAGCTAGTAAATTGGTGTACTTACTTGAGGGTGTTGCCTTATCTCTCAATGTGAAGTCATGGTTGGATTCCAACATGCTCTAGATGGATTAATTTGAGTTGATGTTTGAGTAAATTTCTTAGAGAACCTTTATGGTAATTATTATGTGAATTTGGGGTATGAAAGTTGTCCTTCTTCACTAAGTAATGAACATTAAAGGAGAATTATGTTATGTGTTACCTTGTGGATGTAAATACCTATTATGAACATGTTTACTATGTGTTGTGATTATCCCATACATGCTTAGTGTACTCATGAGCTTGCGATACTGGGTATCCATCCATGGGTTGAGTGTATAACTAGAAGTATGATGAACTCATGCTTGTATGGATGTTTGTATGTACACCCTGTAAGGTCCAATCTTGGAGTTGGAGACCTTCCATGTGTGGAGTTCAGTAATGGAGAGGAAGAACTTAGGAAGCTATGGCGATGTGTTGTGGCATGGGTTTGGGATTACCCAACCAACCATACCTTCCTATGCCAGAGTACCTCCTACTTCTCCTTAGTGAATGGACTGTTGAGAGGCCCATAGTGTTATCCTATCATGCTCGGTTTCCTTGACGATATTATTGACATTTGACATGGGATCTTGGTTATGTTTTGGTATGGGCATGTGATTTTCTCAAGGCCATGCTACTTGTGCAGGTTTATTCTTACCTTGGTATCTTATTTATACCTTTGAGAAGGGCATGATGTACTATATTGATGACGTGTACCTTTGAGAAGGGCACGATGTGTCTTGTATGAGGTTGAATGGGTTAGGTCTACCCTTTTATAAAATTAAATTATGATTTGTGTTGTAAGAATTGTATTTGAATTTCATTTTTTTAATTTAATTTTTTGAGACCCTTTTCTTGTGTCTTAACTTGACCTTGGGTGTCTTAACTATGTTTAAATTGACCCTAGGTTATACCCCATGGGTCTAGGGTCACTTTTGACTTAGGTAACCCTTGGTTAACCTCCGTATGGTCACTTTAACTTCATAGTGAAGTTAAGTGACGAATTTGGAGGCATGAGAAGGATATGATAGTGGGGATATTTTATTAATTCTACATAGGATAGTTAGGATATTTTATTAATTCCACTTGGGATAGTGGGGATATTTTATTAACTCCACATAGGATAGTGGGGATATTTTATTAATTCCACATAGGATAGTGGGGATATTTTATGTAAGGCCCGCCCTTGTCCGACTGGTGTGTATCCTATTATTCACCTAGCTCTAGATTAAACTAATAAAATGATTGATTATTATATAATATGGTTGCTAGATGGATATAGGTAGTGATTTGTTATACATCCTTATTAATATGTTTAATTTGCTTCGGCTATGATATGTATATGTGGAATTAACTTTGAGATTGAGTGTGCAGATATTTCTAACAAAACCACAGATACTGGAGATCATTCTACACCTTATGTTGTAATCCCTTGTGAAGTCGATCTAGTTCCACAAGGAACCAAGATCAACTCTGTGGTTGGTGCAATGTTGTAATGTTGTAATATTGTCTTGCATGAGGTTGAATGGGTTAGGTCTACCCTTTTGTAAAATTGAATTATGATTTGTGTTGTAAGAATTGTATTTGAATTTTATTTTTTTAATTTAAATTTTTGAGACCCTTTTCTTGTGTCTTAACTTGACCCTGGGTGTCCTAACTAAGTTTAAATTGACTCTGGGTTATATCCCATGGGTCTAGGGTCACTTTTGACTTGGGTAACCCTTGGTTAACCTTCGTATGGTCACCTTAACTTCACAGTGAAGTTAAGTGACGAATTTGGAGGCATAGGAAGGATAGGATCAGTGGGACCAACACTCAAGCCCATCATTTCTCCATTTTCAAGGCTTGAAATGACTCTATGGTCCACCAATAATGGAGGGGCTTATCTTCTTGTTCCCTCACTTTTGGTGAGAGTCCCCATGAAGTGGTGTGGTCCTTCATGAGTGGGGTTATTTTTTAATCCCACTTGGGATAGTGGGGATATTTTATTAATTCCACTTGGGATAGTGGGGATATTTTATTATTTCCACTTGGGATAGTGGGGATATTTTTTTAATTCCACTTGGGATAGTGGGGTTATTTAAACATTACAATCTTAAAAAAATAAATTTTTAATTCATCCACTATGAATTTAAAATTCACAAATAATGTGAGCCCTTGATGTCATAATCCACTCTTCCCAAAAAACTAAATTTTTAATTCATCCACTATGAATTTAAAATTCACAAATAATGTGAGCCCTTGATCTCAACTCTTGATCCTCACCTTCCATTCCCTTTTCAGAAAATCTATAAATAAGACCCTTCTCTAAGCAATTAGAGAAGACATGATTTTGCAGGGGGAATTTGATTCTTGCAGGGGAACTTCATTCTTGTAGGGGGACTTCATTCTTGTATTCTTATCATACCTAATTTTCTCTAGGAAATCTTCTTCTGGCATCCTCATAATGCCCAATTCCTTCTCTATTCTCCTCTTCATAGCCTCATAATGCCGAAATTATTCTAGCCATCCTATATCCTCTATTCTTTATCCCTTGCTTGTGATCATAGAGAGATTATTTTTTTTGAGAAGGGAGATTTGGAGAGGAGGCTAGAAAGGAACTCTACATCAACTTCATCCATTAAAGGGCTTTTTAAGGTTGTATTTCAAGGCCTTTCCTTTGCATTTTCTATTTCTTGCATGATGGATTTGTGAAATAAAATTTGATTTGTTGTGTTGTAAATTATGTAATTGTGGGAAAATTTATTTGGGTGTTGATAAAGCTTCTTCCACTTGGGAGAAATGCTCATCAAGTGTGGGGTAGGGGAGGAGTGATCCTCCTCGAGTACATGCCTTATTTCTTTTGAGATGTTGAAAGCCTTGAGGACATTTGTGTGACTTTGGGAAATTATGTTATTTGGCTTGAGAGTCAAAATATGAACTCCTTGAAATCTTTGTTGGCAAGTTGGCTTGAGGCCATAAGAAGGAAACTGTGTTGAAATTTAATTGAAGGGTGACACTCTAGAGTTGAGTGTGTCCACTCTCCTACCCCTCTTTAAATTCACAGTGGATGAGTTTTGTGTTGTGTAAATATCTATAGGTATATTTGTGTTTTGGTGTGTTGTTTTTATTTTGTTGTGAAGTGGTATTGAATTCCCTAGGTGTGTGGATGATCTCCCTAGCTCGGGGGTGACCCTCTTGTGGGTCTATGGTAGGGAGGAGAGTAGCTTGTGTGGTGTTTCTTCCCTTGTGTGATATGCAGGTTTTTTGGGAGCTTATGGTGAAGCTTGGAGAAGATTATTGGATCTTAGAAAATATTTTATTTTCCTTTACTCTTAAGGGAGCTTGGTCTTTTAATAGCTTCATCCTTGTTGATTCTACAAGAGGAGAACATTCTCTCTCTTTCGTTGTATAATGTGTTATTTTGGAGTTGTGAGGAAATTACTTCCTTATTGTATTGATAGTTGTAGTTTTATTGTTCGTTTAGTTTTGCCATTTGGAAAGGAAATAAAATTAGATTAAAGTTGTGTAATTGAGATAAATGGAAACTAATCTCATATTAAAAGTTTGCCTTAATATGAATAGTGAATAGTGAATAGTAAAAGTGAATAGTGAATAGTGAATAGTAAATAGTAAAAGTGAATAGTAAAAGTGGGATTTATTTATGCATATTGTATAATACGAATTGAATAGATGCTTAAACTTAGAGTTGCAATTTGGAAATACAATGTTTATATTTGTAAAAAAAATTAACTCTTTGCTCTATTTTTAATGATTTATTGGATCGTAATCTGTTTTAACAAATTATATATATATTTATTTGTTATATATAAATTCTATACTTTCTTTACAGTTAAGGAACTTATTAATGAAATTGTGAGTTAAAGTGAACTAAGATACTTTGGGTTTTTGAGAATTCTCTTGGCTTTTCTGGATATTTGTGTTGGCTAAGCTAGGTTTTTTCTATTTTTCTAGTGCTGGTCTTGTGTCGTGATGTTCTTCTCGCCATGTCGATGGAGCGACCTCTGGTGGAGTGTATATAAGGAAGTAGACGTGGGAAACTTATGAGGATGGGGGTAGGTGTGGACTAGTATGGGCTAGTCATTATCCACTTACCTTCCTAGTGATTTTGTTCTTATATTGGTTACCTCTTGGAGGCTAAACCCCTTATACAAACAAGAGGTAGGCCATTGTGGGAATGTATGGCGAGGCCTCCAGGTGCGTGGCCCTAAGACCATCATTCTACCTGGTTCTTGGATCTTTGGTTACTTGGCACTAGTTATTGGTTACTTGGTTCTATGAGGAGACTAAGACATTCCCCTAAACCTTTATCTGAGCCTTGTGAAGTTAATTCCTGTAATGTGGATGAATGAAAATATTTGTTTGTGTAAGATCTGTATTTGATGTAATTGCATATGAATTGATATTTTCTCTATAAACTTGTAATGCGATGTGTGAAGATTCTCTATACATGTGTATAGAAGATTGACGATCCTGAGATTAGATGTGCTGAATTTCAACCCATAGAGTGTATTTTGTGAAAGGAAATTAATCCTTTATAACATTTAGTTACCATGCTTTATTTTCTTGAGAAGAGTTCTTTATTGCATAAGTTATCTTCTATACTTACCTTGTCTGGTGCAAAGAAGTTCAGGAAAATGCTTCCAACCTCCTCTTGATGACTTCCGGGAGTAAGTCATTTCCTAGGGGAGTAGTATGTAAGGCCCGCCCTTGTTCAACTGGTGTGTATCCTATTATTCACCTAGCTCTAGATTAAAATGATAAAATGATTGATTATTATATAATATGGTTGCCAGATGGATATAGGTAGTGATTGGTTATACATCCTCATTAATATGTTTAATTTGCTTCGGTTATGATATGTATATGTGGAATTAACTTTGAGATTGCGTGTGCAGGTATTTCTAACAAAACCACAGATACTGGAGATCATTCTACACCTTATGTTGTAATCCCTTGTGAAGCCAATCTAGTTCCACGAGGAACCAAGATCAACTCTGTGTTTGGTGCAATGTTGTAATATTGTAATATTGTCTTGCATGACGTTGAATAGGTTAGGTCTATCCTTTTGTAAAATTGAATTATGATTTATGTTGTAAGAATTGTATTTGAATTTCATTTTTTTAATTTAAATTTTTGAGACCCTTTTCTTGTGTCTTAACTTGACCCTGGGTGTCCTAACTAAGTTTAAATTGACACTGGGTTATACCCCATAGGTCTAGGGTCATTTTTTCTTGGGTAACGCTTTGTTAACCTCTGTATGGTCACTTTAATTTCATAGTGAAGTTAAGTGACGAATTTAGAGGCATGGGAAGGATAGGATAGTGGGGATATTTTATTAATTCCACATAGGATAGTGGGGATATTTTATTAATTCCACTTGGGATAGTGGGGATATTTTCTTAATTCCACATGGGATAGTGGGGATATTTTATTAATTCCACATGGGATAGTGGGGATATTTTATTAATTCCACTTGGGATAGTGGGGATATTTTATTAATTCTACTTGGGATAGTGGGGATATTTTTTAATTTCACTTGGGATAGTGGGGTTATTTAAATATTACAATCTCAAAAAAATGAATTTTTAATTCATCCACTATGAATTTAAAATTCACAAATAATGTGAGCCCTTGATGTCATAATCCACTCTTCCCAAAAAAATAAATTTTTAATTCATCCACTATGAATTTAAAATTCACAAATAATGAGAGCCCTTGATCTCAACTTTTGATCCTCACCCTCCATCATCTTTCCAAAAATCTATAAATAAGACTCTTCTCTAAGCAATTAGGGAAGACTGGATTTTGCGAGGAACTTGATTCTTACAGGGGAACTTCATTCTTGCAGGGGGACTTCATTCTTGTATTCTTATCATGCTTAATTTCCTCTAGGAAATCTTATTCTGGCATCCTCATAATGCCTAATTCCTTCTCTATTCTCCTCTTCATAGCCTCATAATGCCGAAATTATTCTAGCCATCCTATATCCTCCATTCATTATCCCTTGCTTGTGATCATAGAGATATTGTTTTTTTTGAGAAGAGAGATTTGGAGAGGAGGCTGGAAAGCAACTCTACATCAACTTCATCCATTAAAGGGCTTTTTAAGGTTGTATTTCAAGGCCTTTCCTTTGCATTTTCTATTTCTTGCATGATGGATTTGTGAAATGAAATTTGATTTGTTGTGTTGTAAATTATGTAATTGTGGGGAAATTTATTTAGGTGTTGATAGAGCTTCTTCCACTTGGGAGAAATGCTCATCAAGTGTGGGGTAGGGGAGGAGTGATCCTCCTCGAGTACATGCCTTGTTTCTTTTGAGATGTTGAAAGCCTTGAGGACATTTGTTTGACTTTGGGAAATTGTGTTATTTGGCTTGAGAGTCAAAATATGAACTCCTTGAAATCTTTGTTGGCAAGTTGGCTTGAGGCCATGAGAAGGAAACTGTGTTAAAATTTAATTGAAGGGTGACACTCTAGAGTTGAGTGTGTCCACTCTCTAACCTTTCTTTAAACTCACAGTGGATGAGTTTTGTGTTGTGTAAATATCTATGGGTGTATTTTTTATTTTGGTGTGTTATTTTTATTTTGTTGTGAAGTGGTATTGAATCCCCTAGGTGTGTGGATGATCTCCCTAGCTCGGGGGTGACCCTTGCGGGTCTACGGTAGGGAGGAGAGCAACTTGTGTGGTGTTTCTTCCCTTGTGTGATATGCAGGTTTTCTAGGAGCTTATGGTGAAGCTTGGAGAAGATTATTGGATCTTAGAAAATATTTTATTTTCCTTTACTCTTAAGGGAGCTTGGTCTTTTAATAGCTTCATCCTTGTTGATTTTACAAGAGGAGAACATTCTCTCTCTTTCGTTGTATAATTTGGTATTTTGGAGTTGTGAGGAAATTAATTTCTTATTGTATTGATAGTTGTAGTTTTATTGTTCGTTTAGTTTTACCATTTGGAAAGGAAATAAAATTGGATTAAAGTTGTGTAATTGAGTTAAATAGAAACTAATCTCATATTAAAAGTTTTCCTTAATATGAATAGTGAATAGTGAATAGTAAAAGTAAATAG
Organism: Cunninghamia lanceolata; assembly: GCA_027924645.1. NCBI lineage: Eukaryota > Viridiplantae > Streptophyta > Pinopsida > Cupressales > Cupressaceae > Cunninghamia > Cunninghamia lanceolata. The sequence continues at coordinate 1,166,803 of BSBN01001318.1, read as the reverse complement.
TGAATAGTGAATAGTAAAAGTGAATAGTGAATAGTAAAAGTGGGATTTATTTATGCATATTTTATAATACGAATTAAATAGATGCTTAAACCTAGAGATGTAATTCGGATATACAATGTTTATATTTGTAAAAAAAAAAAAAAATTAACTCTTTGTTCTATTTTTAATGATTTATTGGATAGTAATCTGTTTTAACAAATTATATATATATAGTTATTTATTATATATATTCTATACTTTCTTTACAGTTAAGGAACTTATTAATGAAATTGTGAGTTAAAGTGAACTGAGATAATGGCGGTATATATACATATATATATATACATACATACATATATACATACATACATACATACATACATACATACATACATACATATATATATAAATTAAATTTTAGAGAAACAGAAGAGAGGGCAAATGATCGTGCTTTGTTGAAAAATGATCTATCACCTAAAACAACTGCTGTACAAATGTAATTCGTGAGTGTAATACCCCGCTAACAACTGCTTTGTTTACTCCTTAAGCACACGCCACCGAGCACGCTTACGCGTGCGAGGGGGTTTTCGGAGTAGTAAGAAATTTTTTTTGATAGTTCGTATCATGACCACATGATGCATGTGGACATGACACGCGTGAATACGTGTTGTGAGAGCATGAGAAATGTGGGCATGACAGAAACATCCATTAGGAAAAGGTTTCAATCAATACTGGCCAACACAAATGTATGGTTCAAAAGTAAAGGGGTTAAATTGAAGGAGTTCCTCATAGGATCAGAAATAGAAACACAGGAGCTAACAGGAAAGAAGGCTAAGAATAGAACTAAAAACAAGAGTGACGCCCCTTCTTTTTCTAAGATACACAAACCAAAGATCAAATTTGTATCCAAAGGACGGAAGATGAAGGAAACTAAAGAGACTTCCAACGTCATTGAGTCAAATGTTGAAGATACTAATGCTGATCAAATGGAGATCGAAGAGGTAGAGGCTGAAGAACAAAATATTCAGAAGTCTAAGGATGATCAACAGATGATAGTATCTGATAAATTTGATGAAGAAGAGGAGACTGAACAAGGCAAAGAGGAAGATATAGAAGTAGAACAACTTGATGATTCACATCAATCTCCTATGAAAGATCTTCCCACTAGGACACAAGTTTCTTCACCTCCTCCTCATGTTCCAGTTTCTGGTAGTTTCCCAGTGGTTTCAAATGTTCCCCTTTCACCAATCTTTGTTGTTTCCTCTGATAATACTTCTGTTTCTGTGAAATCCAGTTTTGGGACTATTTTTGATTCCTTTGGTTCCATTCCAAGTCTATCTTCTCCATCTTTTGACATCGTTGAACAATCTATTTTAGAGAACCTTCTGGATGCATCAGAAAAGGTTGTTGATATAGGTGTGGTTTTTACCAACACCAGTCCTATTGTGACTATCATAGGTGTGAACATGGAGTCGGCCAAACAGGTAGTAGACACATCCCCAGTTGTTGGCACTTCTGTGCTTCCTCCATGGTTATCTGCATATACTCCAATGAGGAAGAAGCAAGCTATCTCACCTGATGAGATCAATATTGAAAAGTTGTTACCTGTAAAAGCAAAGAATCAGAAGAAGAAGCCTAAGACTGTTTCTAGGCTTGTCAATGAGAAAGGAATCAGGTACGTGGAAATTGCCAAACCACTAGAAGATGCCACCATTGACACTTTTGACATGAGTGATTATGTCATTTCAAGGGTCGAGTTGGGCAAGCTAACTCATCAGGGTATAAAGGCAAATTTTCAAACCACTGCCAGCACTTTACTTGAAAAGTATGATGAAGTCAAGAAAGAGAAGGAATAGTACAAAGCTAAAGTAGAACAACTTGCTACTGTCCTTCAAAAGATAGTAAAGTCATCAGAAATGGTAGAACCCATGGCAGTGACAGTGGAAGATCCCCTGATTCAGAAAGTTGAAAAAGCACAAGCCAGGGGAAGGGTGGTAGGAGATATAGTGGAATGCCTATTAGCTTAAGGGTGAATCCTATTAAAAAAAACTATGGAATGGAAAGAGAAGACGGACAAAGTTAAAACTGAACTGGACAACCTAGTATATCTACTGTCACAATAGCTGCAAGATCAAGAAGAAAGTCTAGAAGAGTGGATAGATATGAAAAAGATTAAAATAAAGAATCTGATCACCATTGGGGTCATTACAAGCAGGGAATCATATCTCAAGACCAAGGAAACTCTAGTGCATCGAATCCACCTAATAAAAGGTCTACTTGAAGATCTGTGTCAAGCCTGAGAAGCTAGTGAAGACAGTGATGTCACACTTCTACACCGACTAGAAGAACCTCCATGCACCTTGATAGGGGAAGATCACAAGTTTCTCTCAGCAGAGGAAATGGTAATTTCTTTTGAAGAGATGGTCCAAAGAAAATTTGAAGAGGAGGCGCCTTCAGTGCTTTCGATGGATAATCTGTATGACCAACACTCGACTCTAGAGAACCTGAAAGATAATCTGGACAAGCATGAAAAGGCAATAAAGGCGGTAAAAGACTCAATCCTCTGGGCCCACACCATCTCAGAGAACACAGTAAAACCAGATGCATGCAAGATGGCAGCCATCCAAGCTATGTACAGGACTTTCTAAAGAAAAATGATGGAGGAAGCTAGTGCCTTAGTTTATTTTTCTTGTATATGATATGTAATTTAAATTTTGTTTTGGACATTTTCACATGTAATTTTCCAAAATGTAATTACATGTGAGACAAGAGAAGTCCCAAGTCAAATAGGACTTTTTGTTGAATATGTCAAAGTAGTTGTAAATTTCCTATTTTTGCTCCAGGCTCCTCCCTATAAATAAAGAGGGCTTCTTTTGTAAATATTATATTTTATCTATTGTAAGAAAACTCTGGCGAATTGAAAAGCAAATCAAGACTTTGTGCTTCTTTGTGAGAATCAATTATCAAATATTTATCAATACAAGAAAGCAAGTTCAATTCCAATCTTTGTCTTGGGATTATTTGTTTTATGATAGAATTGTTCTTATGTCTTTTCTATCATATTATCTTTGATAAGTAATTGAAGTGTGAGAGTTTATTTCAAGTGATTAAGAAGTATTCTAAATCTAATTTTAATAGACTTTGAGCTATAAAATCATTTGTGAGGATTGTGTTTGTGGTTGTGAGGATAAAATAGCTTGAAGACTTTGTGCTACAAATTGTTATATTCAATCTACTTTTACCATCTTGGAGAAGAGTGAAGACTTTGGGCTACATTTAACTTCAAACAGTTCTATTTGCAATTAGTAAGTGAGGTAATAGAAAACTTTGCATTTCTGTAGTTTTGTGATAGTTTGTAAGTTCCTTAATATTACCTTCATTGAAATCGTCGTCTTGAAGTATAAACATCTATTCTAAAAAAAGAGAATGAGATGAAATGGAACCACCACAAATATAGTTTTTAGTGTACATAAGTTTTATAAGTTATTTGTTTGTAATAGTCAAGCAACTAGAGGGAACATCCCCTTGCTGAGAGGAGAGACTTTGTCTCATCATAGCTGTGGCTGATATACCCATTTTGCCGCTAGTGAGTTAATGACAAAATATTCACCCAACAATTTTTTGGTGACTCTACTGGGGAAGGAATGCACAACTTGAAGCCTCACGCTCCAAGTTGAAGCATTTTCAATTCTTTTCCATTTGTTGCAAAATTTTGTTGAGCATACTACATTCTGGAAGATTCACGGTATACAAGAATCAAGAGAGCTCAATGTATTATTGATCCTATATTTGAATTGATACCACAAAATAATTTTGGTCTTTTGCCTCCACGACCACGTCTTTAGCGTACCAAGAGTTTTCCTCCTACCAACGCTAGGTCTCCAATACCAGGTGAAGCTTCTAGTTCTAGTGCTAGCAGAGTTTTGTTTGTTCATACTCCACAAAGATTTGTTATCCCACCTTTTAATCAGCGCGTCATGGCAACCCAAGGCCCTTGGGGTAACACTTTTGGTCCTCTAAATTTAACCCCACCATTGCATGAACTACCTCGTAGTTTGAGAAAGAATTTTCCCAAATTCTATGGTGATGGGAAAGTTCACACTGATGAACACATTACAGCTTTCTGCATAGCTTGTGGTGTGATACGTGTTGAGCATGAAGATGTAGCGATAAGGATTTTTGTGGAAATACTGCAAGGTGCTGCTGCAGATTGGTTTTATCATCTTCAAGCTCAGACTATAACCAATTGGAACACTCTCAAAACCAAGTTTGAGGCTAGCTTCAAACTTGCAGAAGATGCACACGCCTTGTTGGCTTAGCTTACACAAATGAAGAAAGAGCCTCATGAACCTATGCAGGACTTCATCGCTAAGTTCAATAAGTTGAGAAACAAGATTCCTGCAAATGCTCAGCCAACAGCAGAGAATCTTAAGTGTTTCTTCATTAATACTCAACTTCCTGAAGTGAGTTTTCTATTAAGGTGAGCTGGTCCTGCAGATCTTCCTGCAGCTCAGACATTGGCTACTGAAGTCGAAGATGATCTTATCCTTGCAGGTAAGATAAGAAGAGATTCTAATAGAAATAAAGGTTTCTCTTCTGCTGAAAATTCTTCCACAAGCACCATGGATGCTATGGTGCAAAAGTTAGCAAATGAATTGCTAGCTCTAAAAAGGCAAATGTCCCAAGGTATGTCTGCCCCTCCTTCTTATCGGGATATACCAAGAAGGACATTTCCAAATAATTCATATCAAGGCAATGCTGCTAGAAATCAAGGACAACACAATCGTCTTCCTCCTACATAGGGGAAACTTGCCATTGAAGTAGCATTGGTCAACTTAGTAGTTGGCTATTATGAAGCTAAAAATGAACTTTCTTTCCAACCCAAGTTGGACCATGAAAATGATGCTAATCTCTTCACAGAAGGAGAAGAAGAATTAGTTGGCGACTCTACCATCAGCTTTCTGAATTACCAAGACGAAGCTGAAAAGGGAGGAGAGGTGTGTGAAGGAGCATATGTTGTCTTTACTAGGTCCCCAAATCAGTCAACTCTACAAGTTGATAAAGGAAAGACGAGAGAAGAATCTCAACTAGTGGTTTCAATCACTAAACAGGGGACTTTGTTGCCTTTCCAATCAAAGGACTCGGTGGGCAATAAGCAAGTAAGTGCCTCTAACGACCCTGTATCTTCTACTTCCACCCCTCAGACCAGTGCTATCTCTACCAAAAATTAGAATGATGGATCTTCTTCCTCCATTTCTAGTTCATTTCAGCAGTTTGATATAATAGATCATGCTAGGAAGACTAAGATCCAAATGTCTGAAGTTGAGTATTTACAAGATAATCCTGAACAGTTTGATAGGTTAGCTAAATACGTCAAAAATAAGACCATCCCTACAGGACAAGATTTTCCAAAATTTGCCCATGATTCCTAAAAAGGCAAATCTACCCAAAATAATCTTGTCACTACTCCCCTTCAAGCCTCTGGAAAAATTGAACCTTTCTATGTTTCCTTATTAGTAAATGGCCATAAATTGAGCAATTGCGTAATAGATTTTGGAGCCTCTAATAATGTTATGCCTGCCAAAGTAGCAGACGCCCTTGGCCTTACCTTAACTAAAACTTTTGGGAGGTGTTTCTCTATGGAAAAAAGCAAGTACCACTTTTGGGTCAAATCAAAGATGCCCAATTTGCATTTGAATCTTTTCCAGATAAGAGAATTAAGATGGTAGTCCTGGTAGCTGATGTTCCAGCTTCTTACGGCATTCTGCTTGGGCATAATTTCTGCAAGGATGTGGGTGGGGAGTTGAATATGGATCTATCTGAAGCAAGCATACCTGTTAAAGGTGTCACGCAGAAGTTACTTCCTGAGAAGGAGGCAAAATACATTGTTACCTAAACATCAAATCCCAAAGCTCAAATTTTATTTGAGTCCTCAAGAATGGGTGATTATTTCTTGTCCACCGAAGATTTTTCTAGTTCATCAGATGAGAGTACATCAAGTGATAGCTCAAACATGTTAGATGGAGAATCAGATGAGTTTTTCAGATGAAAGTTCAGGTGAAGGTATAGTAATGCCAGATTCTTCCCTCACTGATGAAGAGGAATCTTCTGATCAAAGAAATTCCAAAAAATCAAATTCTAATGAAGTCTAGATTTTAGAATTTGATGGCAGTTGTTCATCTACCGATTTTGGAGCCGAAGTGGTCTTGATATCCCCACAAGGTGATATCTTCCCTTTTTCATACAAGTTACAATTTGACAATACCAACAACACCACCGAATACGAGTCATTGTTGCTTGGATTGGAAGCTGTTCATGCTAGGGGTGTTAAAAATCTTCATGCTCAAGGAGATGCCAAATTAGTTATTTGTCAAGTGAGAAATTTGTACCAACCAAAAATGAAAGATTGAGACACTATCGCAATTGTGTATGGGATTGCATTGAAGGTTTTGATGCTTTCAATATTTCTGCGGTACCAAGGGAGTTTAATGATCGTGCAGATTCATTGGCTATCTCCGCAACCCTTATGGTTCCCCACAAGGATTTCAAATGAAATAAGTACACTATTGAGCTAGTTTTCCAACCAAGTGTACCTAATAATGCTAACCATTGGCAGGTGTTCAATGGTGATAACCAAATCATTGATTTCTTAGAAAAGATGGATAGCTTTGACAAACTCTATTTTGAAGGCAGTGAATCTCCACCACGGGAATATGTTTCTAAAATAGATTCACAAACCGACAAAAAGTTTCTTCATTTGAAAGGGAATAAGATTCCAAAAGGTTTGGTTTCTCTTGAGAAGCTATTTGATAAGCATGATAGGTATATCAAGCAGCAGCAACAAGATTCAAGTTCCTCTATGGAATTTGAGCAGGTAAATTTGAGTTCGGAGGCAGATCCCAAAATGGTCAATATTGGGAAATGTTGCACTGCCGATGAAAAGTTCAAATTCATCACACTCCTTCTCCATTACATTGATGTTTTGGCATACTTCTATGATGATCTGAAGTCTTTCAAGCCTAAGGAGATTCAACAGAAATTCCCCTCAAAGTTGGATCGTTGCCTCACAAGCAGAAGCAGAGGCAATACAATCCCAAAATATCAGTTACGATCCTTTCTAAGATTCAGAAGATGCTGAATGCAAGGATAATTTTTCCAATTCATCATTGCATCTGGATCACAAACATAGTTCCTGTAAGGAAGAATAATGGAGAAATCCGTATCTGTGTTGATTTTAGGAATCTCAACCAGTCTTCCCTAAAAGATAACTACCCCTTATCCATCATGGATCAAGTATTGCAAACAGTAACTGGTTTAGAAATGTTATCTATGCTAGATGGTTTTTTAGGGTATAACTAAGTGTAGGTTAATGAAGCAGATCAGTTCAAAACTGCTTTCACTACACCATGGGGCACATTTGCATATCGCAGAATGCCTTTTGGTCTGATCAATGCTGGCATCACATTCCAGAGAGCAATGGACCTTGTCTTCAGAGATGAGATGGGGAAGTCCATCGTGGTGTATCTCGATGACTTGACTATTTTCTCCAAAAATCATCATGATCATGCGCATCATTTATGACAATTGTTGGAACGCTGTCGACAAAATGGTATTTCTCTCAACCCTAAGAAGTCAATTTTTGGGGTTACAGAAGGTAAACTTCTCAGACATATTGTATCCTGAGAAGGCACTAAAATTGACTCAGAAAGAGTCAAATCTATTCAAAATCTTACTCTGCCTGCTAGTAAGACTGCGGTTCATTCTTTCTTCAGAAAGGTGAATTTTCTGTGAAGGTTCATTCCTGAATTTGTAGAGAAAACCTGTCACATTGTCAACATGATGAAGAGTAAGGCTACTTTCCATTAGATTGCGGAAGGCAAAGCAACATTTGAGGATATCAAGAGGGCTATTGCTCATGCTCCAGTCCTTGTGTGTCCTGACTACACCAAAGATTTCATAGTTTACAGCTACACTTCAGAACATACACTTTCATCTATTCTGGTTTAGCAGAATGAAGAAGGTGTGGAATCCCCCATATCATTTATGAGTTGTCCTCTCAAAGCTCATGAATTGAAATATTTGAATATGGAGAAGCATGCTTATGTCGTGGTCAAAGCGGTAAAGCATTTTAGGTTCTATATTCTGAATTCACACACTGTTGTTTTGGTTCCTGATACAATAGTAAAGTCTATCCTAACTCAACAAGAGTTCGGAACTAAGAGAGGTAATTGGATTGCTAAGATCCAAGAGTTTGATCTAGATATCAAACCTACCAAGCTTGTGCGTGGAAAAGGTTTGTGTCAATTGATCGCTGATAACATACCAAAGGAGATAGGGGATGAAGAAGAAGTTGAAGATATACCAACTGTTCTTTTTGTCACTACTACTGATGAGTGGTATTCGAATATCGCTCATTTTCTTACCTATGGTGAGTGTCCTTCCCATCTGTCTTATAAGGAGAAAAGAATTGTTAAGTTGAAGGTAGCTAACTTTGTCCTATGGGATAATGGTTTATACAAAAGGAGCCTTGATGGGGTATTTCTCTGTTGCGTGGATAAAGCGCAACAAAGTAAACTTCTAGAGTCTTTCCACAATTTGGCTTGTGGAGGACATTTTTCTGCACCTATGACAGCTCACAAGATTCTGCGAGCTAGATACTATTGGCCTACACTATTTCAAGATGCGTACAATTGGGTGCGTAGGTGTGAGTTGTGTCAACAGTTTGTTGGGAAACCAAAGTTGGCCGCTTTACCTCTCAAACCAGTGGTGATTGAGGAACCTTTTCAGCAATGGGGCATTGACTTCATTGGCGCTGTGAACCCATCATCAAGCATGGGACACAGCTATGTTCTCACTGCGACAGACTATTTTACCAAGTGGGTGGAAGCCATTCCAATCAAACATGCTACTTCTGAAGTGGTATGTAATTTCCTCAAAGAAAACATTATTTCTAGGTTTGGAGTTCTAAATAAGATAGTAGCAAACAATGCTACTTGTTTCTCTTCCCATGAAATTATTGACTTTTACTATAAGCATGGGATCATTCTTTCCCATTCTTCAGACTGTTATCTGCAAGGAAATGGTCAAGTAGAATCAAGCAATAAGAATCTGGTTACTATTATTAGGAAACTGGTAGATGAGAATCAGAGAATTTGGCATAAAGTGTCGTTTGATGCTTTATAGGCATATAGGATTACCCCTAAAAGGGCAATAGGCATGTCACCATTTTAGCTTCTATATGGTTTGAATGCAGAGATACCGATTACCTTGGAGTTGCCAGCACTGAAGTTGGTAAAGGCATTGGAAGATAGAACTTTTGATAGTTCTATTGATAAACGGATCATGTACCTAATTGAACTTGAGGAGCAGTGAACTATGGTAGTGGATCGTATTGCTGAGCACCAAAGTCAGGTAAAGAAACTCTTTGACAAGAAGGCAAGGACTCGTGAGTTTCAGATTGGAGATCAAGTCTTGTTGTGGGACAAGAGGAGAGAACCAAAGGGAATGCATGGAAAATTTGATTCCTTGTGGAAAGGTCCATTCACCATTCACCAGTTCTATGGTGAGAATAGTTTCTTGCTGGAGTATTAGGATGGGACACCATTCTTGCTGCCTCACAGTGGGCAACATCTAAAGCACTTCAATCTTTGAAGTATCAGATAAGTTCATTTGTACATTTGTATAATTTTTAGTGTACATAAGTTTTATAAGTTATTTGTTTGTAATAGTCAAGCAACTAGAGGGAACCTCCCCTTGCTGAGAGGAGAGACTTTGTCTCATCATAGTTGTGGCTGATATACCCATTTTGTCGTTAGTGTCTTTGTTTATTTTTGTGTTTTTGTTTAGTGTTTTGTGTCTTTTTCTTTTTAGCTTGACTTTATAGCCCAATGGCATGGATGAAGGCACTTAGAGACTAGATTCTTCTCCCTTCGATCATTTCAAAGTTTGATCGAAGGAAGTTCCCCAATTAGAGCCAGCTGTTGTTCTCAAAATCAGCTACGCTCATTTTTGTAGACAACCCCCATGAAACTTATCCATTTTGTGATCTACACTCTAAGTTCGCAAATCGAGACAAGATTCTCTTGGTCCCTTGCGAAGTCGTTTAACATCCTAAATTAGTTTGCGACATTTCCTCGAATCGATTCCTCGATATTTGAGAAAATTGATTAAGTCATAAACTGATCAAAATGTTAATTTTGGTCATTTTTCAGGTGTTAGTAAATTTTTGAATCTTCACATGTAAAGTCGGCCAAATTTGCCGCTATTACATGTCTTTTGTTCACTTATGCAATGTCGGTAGAAATTGTCGACTTGACATATTCTTTTTGGTTTAATGTGTAATGGCGGCACTTTTTACCGCTCTTACATAGTTTTCTTTTTCTGTATGCCTGAACAACACTTTTCACCGTCGTTACATGTTTCCTCAAAAGGTTTTTAAATGCATCATTGGCAAACTTAACTGCTTTTGCATTTTTGGTAAAACATGTGTGAGGGCGGCCGATTTTGCCGCCCGATCAAGATCTCTGAGATCTTGAACTTCGAGTGCCATTAATGGCCACTCGTGCTGAATATTAAATGTTGATTTTCAAGTTTTAATGTCTTTTCAAGGGTTTCTTTTGTCATTTCATTTTGTTTTACTTCCTAGCTAGTCTCTGGACTCTCCTCCCGTCATTTGATCGCGCCGTTCTAGGATTCAACCAAATTCGCCATCGTCGAACCTAGGGTTTCCTCTATTTGAACAGGTAAGTCTTTTACTCACTTTCATTTTCTTTCTTAGGGTTTCCATTAGTATAATGGTTTAATATGGTTTTATTTGTTTGATTTTGTCGAGTGTTGTTTTATGGTCATTTTTTGTTTTAATCTTGGTTCATTTTTCAAAACCTACATCAAATATGTCTTCAAAATAGATCGATCTTTGTGCCCTAAGTCTTATACCAATATGAGTGTCGGTGGTTTTGCCGATCACACATCAGAAGCATTTTACACTTCATAGCCCCTGTATACAACATCAGCTGTATTAGTCGCATTCCCATGCTTCTTGTGGATCTTCGTCAAATGCACAATCAGCTATATTAGCCACTTAAACCTTTCAATACACATCAAAGCACAAGGTGTATGGGCGGTGAAATTCACTGCCCTTACACGAAAATCTTGTATCTTGTACTAAGTGCAATGTCGGCATTTACTGTTGCTCAGACACCAAAACTTGAATTTCGTACTTACATGCAGTGTTGGCGAAAACACCCGCTCGAGCACTTATACCTCCCCCAACTTGCAGTGTCAGTATTTTTCACCATTTTAACATATGTAAGGGCAGTCATTTTGACCACCCCTACATAAAATATTTTTCCAAGTGATTACATGCAATAGCAATGTTTTTTGCCGACTTTGCATGATAACCAATGATCTTCCCAAACACATGCATAAGCGGTGAAAATACCCGCTTTTACACATGCAAATACTTCCTCATGTAGGAGCGGTCGTTTTGACCGCTCATGCATATTTTCCTAAATTTTTCCCAACACTGGAAAAATTCACCTTTCAAGACCTGTTAGCCTGCTTTCGCCTTTGCCTTAATTTGTGTGCACTCAAGCCCTTAAACGCATGCTTTCCTGTCCATGATCATCGAATCGCGGTTATCCCAGTTTATCCATTTTTCCCCTAACTACGAGATCATGGCCTTTTGTAGTTCTCAACCAGTGTTCGTGGCAGATATCAATCTCAAAGTTCTCTTCAAGAGCTCATGTCAGAACCATCTCCGTCGAAGGCCATAATCATGAAGTACAAGTACCAAGGTGTCTTTCTGGTGACAACAGTGCAGTCAAATATTGATGAAATTAGAGACATGGAAATTGGGCATGTGGACATGGCAGAATTTGTAGATAGAACAAAATAGACAAATCTTTCTAAGCCTATGTAGAAAATCATTAACAGTAATATTCATTTGGTTGCATCATTTCCAGTTTCTGCACACAATCCTGAGTTTGTTCTTCAGGTAGCCAACCATTACAACAGAGACACTAGAGTTGTGATGGATTCTCAGGGGAATGTAATCATGAGATTGGATACATAATTCCTTGAAAAAATCTTCATGTGTCCACCCATTGAAAATATTGGATGGATTGACTTTGCTTAGGGCCAACAGGATTATGATAAGGATGTGGAAGCTGCCAGAAGGTACATAAACAACAAGTGGTTGAAAATCCCGAGAAGTAATTTGACCAGATGGCCAAAAGATCTTCACAGGAGTGACTTTGTAGAAGAGGTTTGTGATTTGATTACTCTTTTGATTCGCATCAGAGGACTCCCTTCTGCTTCCAAATTCTAGGACTGGATGTACACTTACATCAAGGTAATTCTATGGGGTAATCAAAAAATATTCTGGGGAGAACAGGTCAGCAATGCATTGCACGAGCAACTGGTAAAGGTCAATGCCACATTCAAATTTTATATGACCTCTTATCTTGTCTATGCTACTACAAGCATGAGAAACTTTCTAGGTTTAACTCAGGTAGGAGACAGGAGATTAATCCCAGTTTATGAATACTACCCTCAAATCACTCTAAAGGGATCAATTCATCATTTTCGAAGGGTCAATGATGCATTCTTTCCCATGTTCATGTGCTTATGGGATAGTGAACTGGTTCAGAAAAAGGTCTCTGACGAAGCTTTGTTGGATCTAGGGCATACAACTGAGAGGGGGGTGAATCAGTTGTATAAAACTTGCTCTTACTTTAAACACTTGATTCTTATTTGTTAGTTAACGGCATATCAATTAACCATCTATGAAGGCATAATGCATAAACACAAGAGCAGATAAACATCAACACATTGAACACCAAGATTTTGACGTGGAAAACTCGGTTAAGGGAAAAACCACGGGGTGATAAACCCAAGAATTATTCTCTGTTAGAAGAATAAGAAGAATGAATGGCACATGCCAATTAGGGCTCACTGCCTAAGCACACTGCTCACAAAGAGGCCCACTGCCTACAAGGAGACACACTGTCTGCAAAGTGATAAGAATCACAATCTTGAACTGGAGAATGACATCTCTACCATGTCCGGATCAGTTCCATTTAAGCCCAAAAACCTCTGCTCTGCCTTTTGCACTTCTCTCCGCTATGCCACACTCATCCACACAATCCACACCACAAAATGAATTCTCAGACACTTATTTATACAAGACATCGACTTAGGAACAATCATCTAAGTCGGCAATCAACCATAAGGACATTCACATGATGATTTAATACATCCGGTCGGCCACCACAAGGACATCCGCAGGATGAGCAACTCATCCGGTTAGCTAGTCTGAACAGGAACTTCATTCGGAAGAATATCTTCAATTTCGGGCTCTACTACTAATGCAGATAAACAACAAAGACTCAACACGATCCACGAACCTTCACAAGCCTGCCTGAAAGACTAGGTACATCCACACTTTCTCTACTTACTGGAATCTCTTATCTTCCTCATCCGAAACTTCAAGAACATAGTCTGTCGCCACTGTCATAATGCAAAAAGGTAATTCCGGACCTCAAAATCATACACAAATCGAGATGACACATCAAAAGGACATCCCAAACACTCCTTCCAATCCGCAGATTAGGATTATACAATTCCGGACCTCATCGGACCTTTCTGTGATCCTTTGTCACCTCTAGACACTTGCCAGAACCGGTTCCACACAGACAGCCACAACTTCTTCCAATCTTCATGCAGACCTCTGAAATCTTAACTAAAGCATCTCAAGACCTATATCTACAAACCCTTTAATCCGCATCCTTTGGTTCTCAACCTATACAATACATTTGCCTTCTTTTCATCTCTATTCTTCACTGTTCCTGACTGAGGCTAATTTTCTCAATATCCTCAGCACACAGCTCATCCAATCCTTCTCATCAATGCAATATAAGTATTTGACATCAATGACAACACTGGTTAACCTCATACTTGCAACAATCTCCCCCTTTGTCATTGATGGCAACATATGATGTGAAAAACCATCAAGACAAGAACTTCTCCTTCTCCTTTCTGTCACAGCTCCCCCTATCAGCAACATGTCTTTTCCTCATTTACTGCTCCCCTTTTGATCATCAGCCACTTGTTTTTCACATGTCTTCTCTCCCCCTTTGACATCAATGGCAAAGGGCTCATACTTGCAATTCTAACACATCAGAATCATGCCAATTGCTCCCCCTTAGTAGCAGCTCCCCATTATCAATCCAGATCACAAGATATGACTGTGATATCCACCGGACTGATGCACATCAGTGCAACCTAGTTCATCACTGGAGGGGCCATGACCCCTAACTTCTCCCGGAGATATTAAAAAGAGTCCTTGGGAAGAGGTTTGGTAAAGATATCTGCAATCTGATCCTTGGAGGGAACATACTCCAATCTGACTTCTTCCTTGTTCACTTGTTCTCTTAAAAAGTGAAACTTGATAGATATGTGCTTAGTTTTAGAATGCAATACCGGATTCTTAGAAATATTAATTGCACTTGAATTATCACAGAAAATTGTGATAGGCTCCTCATATTCAACTTTAATGTCTCTTAGCATCTGCTTCATCCATAAGATTTGAGTGCAACTACCTGCTGCTGTAATGTATTTTGCTTCAGTTGTAGACAGGGATATTGCATCTTGTTTCTTGCTTAGCCAAGAAACCAATCTCTTCCCCAAAAAGAATGCTCCACCACTAGTGCTCTTCCGGTCATCCACATCTCCTGCCCAATCTGCATCTGTGTAAGCATGAAGAGAGAAATCTGGATCTCTAGGGTACCATAGACCATACTCAGCTATTCCTTTCAAGTACCTGGAAATTCTTTTGATTGCCATAACATGAGATTCTTTAGGATCAGCCTGGAATCTTGCTACAAGACCAACAGCCTGCATTATATCTGGTCTGGTCTAAGTGAGATACAACAATCCACCAATCATTGATCTATACTTTGTTTGATCTACCTTTGGGGAGTCATCATCTTTGCTCAACTTACATCCGGTTGCCATGGGAGTGTTCATTGGCTTTGCATCTTCCATACCAAATTTCCTCAACAATTCTTTCACATATTTGGTCTGAGAAATGAAGATTCCTTTCTTTGTTTGAGTAATTTGCAGACCCAAGAAGAAATTCATTTCACCAAGCATAGACATTTCAAACTCACTTTTCATCTGATTTGCAAAAGTTTTGCACATACTATCTCTTCCTCCAAAAATGATATCATCCACAAACACTTCAACAATCAAAATGTTTTCATGATCAATTTTGAAATATAAGTTACTGTCAGCAGTACCTTTGTTGAATCCAATCTGCACAAGATGCTTATCCAACCTTTCATACCATGCTCTTGGGGCTTGCTTTAATCCATACAATGCTTTCTTCAACTTGCAGACCATATCATCATTATCAGACAAGTGAAATCCATCCGGTTGTTCAATGTAAACTTCTTCTTCTAGATCACCATTTAGGAAAGCAGACTTGACATCCATCTGATATACCTTGAAGTCTTTGAAGGCAACAAATGCAAGAAATAATCTAACTGCTTCAATTCTTGCCACCGGAGCAAAGGTCTCTTCAAAATCAATTCCTTCTATTTGAGAGTAGCCTTTGCAGACCAATCTAGCTTTGTTTCTGATTACTTCACCAGCTTCATTCAGTTTGTTCCGAAAGACCCATTTGGTTCCAATCACATTCTTGTCTCTAGGTCTGGGAACAAGATCCCAAGTATGATTTTTCTCAATTTGCATCAATTCATCTTCCATTGTTTTGGTCCAGTTTTCATCATTGCAAGCTTCATTTATTGTTTTAGGTTCAATCTTTGAAATTAGACAACATTCATCCTAATTTTGAGCAACATTCCTTCTAGTTTGCACACCTTTGCTTCTGTCACCTATGATCCGATCTTCAGAGTGGTTCAGTCTTACATACCTTGGAATTTTGGGAGTATCCTGCACTGCTGCTTCTTGATCAAGCTCATTCAGACCTATCTCTTCTTCCTGATTTACCGAATCAGGCTGATTCTGACTTACCGGAGAGGATTGAGTTCCTTGAACCTGAACACCGCCTTGGTCATCTTCATCAAACTCATAAAATCTTGAGGGCTTCTCAATTCCTTCATCTACTTTCACATTAGTGCTTTCTATCATCTTCCTCAGTCTCTTATTGTAACACCGGTATGCTTTGCTTTGAGTGGAGTAACCCAAGAAAATTCCATCATCACTTCTAGCATCAAACTTTCCTAGATCTTCATCTCTTTTAATATAACACTTGCTACCAAATACTCTGAAATATTTCACAGTAGGAGTGATGCCAAACCAGAGTTCATAGGGGGTCTTACCGGTATTGTTTCTGATTTGAACTCGATTGAGAGTGTAGACTGCAGTGCTAATAGCTTCTTTCCAAAACATCTGAGGAACATTTGCTTCCAACATCATTGTCCTGGCAGCTTCCTAGATGATCCGGTTCTTTCTCTCAACTACTCCATTCTGCTGTGGAGTCCTAGGAGCAGACAACTGTCTCTTTATACCCTGCTTCTCACAAAAGTCAATGAACTCACCAGATGTAAATTCACCACCTCTATCAGACCTTAGACACTTCAGTTTCAATCTGGTTTGATTCTCTACCATAGCTTTGAAGATTTTGAACTTCTCAAAGGCTTCTGATTTCTCTTTTAGGAAGGTGACCCACATCATCTAGGAATGGTCATCAATTAGCAACATGAAATATCTATCACCTTGCAGACTCTTGATTCTTGTCGGACCACAGAGATCAGTATGTACTAATTCCAACAATCCGGTAGAGGACTGATCTTTTCTTTTGAAAGAGACTCTGCTCTATTTACCTAGCTGACATTCTTTGCACAAACTATTTGTAGGTTTCATCAATTTGGGAAGATCTCTTACAGCCTGAATATTGCTTATCTTGATGATGTTATCAAAATTTACATGACACATTCTTCTATGCCATAACCAACTCTGATCAACTTGAACAAACAGACAACTTTTATTTGAACCAACTAGATGAAAGATATTACCTTTTGTTTGAGTACCGGATGCAATTTCAGTTCCGGAGCTTGTAAAGATTCTGCATTTTCCATTCTTGAACTGGAGATCATATCCTTTGTCCACTAACTGACCAACACTGAGAAGATTGTGCTTCAATCCTTCAACATATAGTACATTACCTGTTTTGCTCTTTCCATCAAGAGAAATAGTTCCCCTACCTCTGATTCTGCCAGCAGAATTGTCACCAAACTTTACCATTCCTCCTTCATACCTTTGCAAATCCAAGAACTTATTCTTGTCACCAGTCATATGGTGAAAACATCCACTGTCAATAACCCAATCATCCTTTTCTTCCACTTGAGCAGCCAAAGCTCTTTCCACAACTTTGTGATTGACAGATTCAGAGGACATTGAATCTTCTTCCTTGATGGCAATAAACACCCATTCATTTCCGGATTTGCTTCCTGATTCTGATTCATTATCAGTTACTCCTTCATTGTCATCTTCTTCATGAACATAATAGCAATTCTTTTGAAATCTTTGTCTGTTAGTATTAGACCTTGCAGATCTTTCCAGAGATCTTGAAGCAAAATGACCAATCTTATTGCAGTTGAAGCACTTAAAGGGTTGTTTTCCTTCATACTTACCAGATCCTCTTGGCAGTCTCTTTGCAATGAGGGCTTCAAGTTGAGCTGTTTCTGCTTCTTCTTCTTCCATGTCTCTTCTTGCTTGATCATACCATGACATCTTCCTTGATGAGTTTTCTCCTAGATCAAATCTCTGTTTGCCTTTCACATAGGCATTGGCTTTGAAAGCAGATTCAGTCTTGGGAGGATCATCTCCAAACTCGGTCATTTCAAATGCAGCTAGTTTGCCAGCCAGTTGTTCTCTTGTGACAGTTATGTGGGCTCTGAATTCATCAATGGCAGCAACCTTGATTTTGTAGGCAGCAGGAAGGGATCTTAGGATTTTGCAGACAATCTCATTTTCATCTAGAGTTCCACCAGCATTTCTAATTCCACATACCAGCTCATTCACTCTTGGCATAAAGGTAGTGATGTTTTCATCATCTCTCATCTTCAATCTTTCAAATTTCCCTTTTAGACTTTGCAACCTTGCACTTTTGACAAACTCATCTCCTTCATACAGAAGTTCCAGTTTAGTCAGGATCTCATATGCAATTGGTAGGTCAATAACATTTGAGAGATCTGAATCATTCAATGCGCTTAGTAGGGCTTCCTTGGTCCGCAGATTATTTTCAGCATCTGTGATTTCATTCAGAGTTGTCGGACCACCTTGTGGAGGTACATATGGTTTTGAGACCATAGCCAAGTATGCTTTTCCCATACATTCCAAGTGACACTTCATGCGACCTTTCCAGAGAGTGAAGTTGGTTCCATCGAACTTCAGACTATCCTTCTTGTATGACGACATCCTGGATCTCCTCAAGCGGTTAAGCTCCTTTCAGAGGAATGTGGCTCTGATACCATATGTTGGATCTAGGGCATACAACTGAGAGGGGGGGGTGAATCAGTTGTATAAAACTTGCTCTTACTTTAAACACTTGATTCTTCTTTGTTAGTTAACGGCATATCAATTAACCATCTATGAAGGCATAATGCATAAACACAAGAGAAGATAAACATCAACACATTAAACACCAAGATTTTGACGTGGAAAACCCGGTTAAGGGAAAAACCACGGGGTGATTAACCCAAGAATTATTCTCTGTTAGAAGAATAAGAAGAATGAATGGCACATGCCAATTAGGGCTCACTGCCCGAGCACACTACTCACAAAGAGGCCCACTGCCTACAAGGAGACACACTGTCTACAAAGTGATAAGAATCACAATCTTGAACTGGAGAATGACATCTCTACCATGTCCGGATCAGTTCCATTTAAGCCCAAAAACCTCTGCTCTGCCTTTTGCACTTCTCTCCGCTATGCCACACTCATCCACACAATCCACACCACAAAATGAATTCTCAGACACTTATTTATACAAGACATCGACTTAGGAACAATCATCTAAGTCAGCAATCAACCATAAGGACATTCACAGGATGATTTAATACATCCGGTCGGCCACCACAAGGACATCCGCAAGATGAGCAACTCATCCAGTCAGCTAGTCTGAATAGGAACTTCATCCGGAAGAATATCTTCAATTTCGGGCTCTACTACGAATGCGGATAAACAACAAAGACTCAACATGATCCATGAACCTTCACAAGCCTGCCTGAAACACTAGGTACATCCGCACTTTCTCTACTTACTGGAATCTCTTATCTTCCTCATCCGGAACTTCAAGAACATAGTCTGTCGCCACTGTCATAATGCAAAAAGGTACTTCCAGACCTCAAAATCATACACAAATCGAGATGACACATCAAAAGGACATCCCAAACACTCCTTCCAATCTGCAGATTAGGATTATACAATTCCGGACCTCACCGGACCTTTCTGTGATCCTTTGTCACCTCTAGACACTTGCCAGAACTGGTTCCACACAGACAGCCACAACTTCTTCCAATCTTCATGCGGACCTCTGAAATCTTAACTGAAGCATCTCAAGACTTATATCTACAAACCCTTTAATCCGCATCCTTTGGTTCTCAACCTATATAATACATTTGCCTTCTTTTCATCTCTGTTCTTCACTGTTCCTGACTGAGGCTAATTTTCTCAATATCCTCAGCACACAGCTCATCCAATCCTTCTCATCAATGCAATATGAGTATTTGACATCAATGACAACACTGGTTAACCTCATACTTGTAACAAGCTTGGCATGTTGTAAATTCTTTTGGTTGCTTGTTCCTACAATTTCCCACTTTCACATATCTTTGGGTAGGGTATTATCCTGGTTACCCTTATATGCCTCCACGGTATCCTAGTGACCGTATTATTCTTATGGAGCTATGCAGACAGCTGATTGTAGTGCACAATAAACAAATGGAGCTGAAGAGGTCGGGGATAAAGTTCCCTATTGAAATTGGGAGGTATTCGGTTCAATCAGCCAATAAAGCAAAAATAATTGATTTTGAATTACAACTGGTCACTATGAAGACGTACAAGAAAAGAGACCATTTTGATTTTAGAAGAGTTCAAGATAAGATCAAAAGGAAGTCAAACTTCCATGTACCAATTGTTGAAGACATATGGTCTGATCTCAGGATCCAGAATGAGATCAGAAAGCTAGACTTCTATAGACTTCACCTGAGTCAAATTGAAGAACTAGGCCTTGCTGATATTTTAGATGGAATGGAGGATGAGGAGGATGTTCTAGATCCCAGATATAATACTAAGAACATTGAGGCTTCACCTCTTCCAGAGGTGAAATGGTCAATCAAAGAAGAAACATCCATCAGGAAAACGTTTCAACGAATACTGGCCAACACAAATGTATGGTTGGAAAGTAAAGGGGTTAAATTGAAGGAGTTCCTCATAGGATCAGAAATAGAAACACAGGAGTAGACAGGCAAGAAGGCTGAGAACAGAACTAAAAACAAGAGTGACACCCCTTCTTCTTCTAAGATACACAAACCAAAGATCAAATTTGTATCCAAAGGAGGGAAGATGAAGGAAACTAAAGAGACTTCCAATGTCACTGAGTCAAATGTTGAAGATGCTAATGCTGATAAAATGGAGATTGAAGAGGTAGAGGTTGAAGAACAAAATATTCAGAAGTCTAAAGATGATCAACAGGCGATAGTATCTGATAAATCTGATGAAGAAGAGGAGACTAAACAAGGCAAAGAGGAAGATACAGAAGTAGAACAACTTGATGATCCACATCAATCTCCTGTGAAAGATCTTCCCACTAGGACACAAATTTCTTCAGCTCCTCCTCATGTTCCAGTGTCTGGTAGTTTCCCAGTGGTTTCAAATGTTCCTGTTTCACCAATCTTTGTTGTTTCCTCTGATAATACTCCTATTTCTATGAAAACTAGTTTTGGGACTGTTTTTGTTCCTCTGGTTCCATTCCAAGTCTATCTTCTCCATCTTTTGACATCGGTGAACAATCTATTTTTGGGAACCTTCTGGATGCATCAAAAAAGGTTGTTGATACAGGTGTGGTTTTTACCAACACCATTCTTATTGTGACTATCACAGGTGTGAACATGGAGTTGGCCAAACAAGTAGTAGATTCATCCCCGGTTGTTGGCACTTTTGTGCTTCCTCCATGGTTATCTACATATACTCCAAAGAGGAAGAAGCAAGCTATCTCACCTGACGAGATCGATATTGAAAAGATGTTACCTGTAAAAGAAAAGAATCAGAAGAAGAAGCCTAAGACTGTTTCTAGGCTTGTCAATGAGAAAGAAATTAGGTACGCAGAAATTGCCAAACCACCAGAAGATGCCAGCATTGACACTTTTGACATGAGTGATTATGTCATTTCAAGGGTTGAGTTGGGCAAGCTAACGCATGAGGGTATAAAGGCAAATTTTCAAACCACTACCAGCACTTTACTTGAAAAGTATGATGAAGTCAAGAAAGAGAAGGAACAGTAAAAGCTAAAGCAGAACAACTTGCTGCTGTCCTTCAAAAGATAGTAAAGTCATCAGAAATGGTAGAACCCATGGCAGTGACAGTGGAAGATCCCCTGATTCAGAAAGTTGAAAAAGCACAAGCCAGGGGAAGGGTGGTAGGAGATATAGCGGAACGCCTATTAGCTCAAGGGTGAATCCTATTGAAAACCACTGTGGAAAGGAAAGAGAAGATGGACAAAGCTAAAACTGAGCTGGACAACCTAGTACATCTACTTTCACAAGAGCTGCAAGATCAAGAAGAAAGTCTAGAAGAGTGATTAGATATGAAAAAGATTAAGATAAAGAATCTGATCACCATTGGGGTCATTACAAATAGGGAATCATATCTCAAGACCAAGGAAAATCTGGTGCATCAAATCCACATAATAAAAGGTCTACTTGAAGATCTATGTCAAGCCTGAGAAGCTAGAGAAGATAGTGATGTCACACTTCTACACCAGCTAGAAGAACTTCCATGCACCCTGATAGGGGAAGATCACAAGTTTCTCTCAACAGAGGAAATGGTAAGTTCTTTTGAAGAGAAGGTCCAAATAAAATTTGAAAAGGAGGCACCTTCAGTACTTTTAATGGATAATCTGTATGACCAACACTCGACTCTAGAGAACCTGAAAGATAATCTAGATAAGCATGAAAAGGCATTAAAGGCAGTAAAAGACTCAATCCTTCGGGCCTGCACCATCGCAGAGAACACAACAAAACTAGATGCATGCGAGATGGCAGCCATCCAAGCTATGTACCAGGACTTTATGAAGAAAAATGATGGAGGAAGCTAGTGCCTTAGTTTATTTTTCTTGTATATGATATGTAATTTGAATTTTGTTTTAGACATTTTCACATGTAATTTTCCAAAATGTAATTACATGTGAGACAAGAGAAGTCCCAAGTCAACTATGACTCTTTTGTTGAATAAGTCAAAGTAGTTGTAAATTTCCTATTTTTGCTCTAGGCTCCTCCCTATAAATAAAGAGGGCCTTTTTTGTAAATATTATCTTTTATCTATTGCAAGAAAACTCTGGCAAATTGAAAAGCAAATCAAGACTTTGTGCTTCTTTGTGAGAATCAATTATCAAATATTTATCAATACAAGAAAGCAAGTTCAATTCCAATCTTTGTCTTGGGATTATTTGTCTTATGATAGAATTGTTCTTATGTCTTTGCTATCATATTATCTTTGATAAGTAATTGAAGTGTGAGAGTTTATTTGAAGTGATTAAGGAGTATTCTAAATCTGAGTTTAATAGACTTTGAGCTATAAAATCATTTGTGAGGATTGTGTTTGTGTTTGTGAGGATAAAATAGCTTGAAGACTTTGTGCTACAAGTTGTTATATTCAATCTACTCTTACCATCTTAGAGAAGAGTGAAGACATTGGGCTGCATTCAACTTCAAACAGTTCTATTTGCAATTAGTAAGTGAGGCAATAGAAAACTTTGCATTTCTGTGGTTTTGTGATAGTTTGTAAGTTCTTTAATATTACCTTCATTGAAATCATCATCTTGAAGTATAAACATCTATTCTAAAAAAAGATAATGAGATGAAATGGAACCACCACAAATATAGTTTTTAGTGTACATAAGTTTTATAAGTTATTTGTTTGTAATAGTTAAGCAACTAGAGGGAACCTCCCCTTGCTGAGAGGAGAGATTTTGTCTCATCATAGCTATGGCTGATATACCCATTTTGCCATTAGTGAGTTAATGACAAAATATTCACCCAACAGGGTGACAGGAAGGGTTTTAAGTGGACATCAGGAGAAAATAAGAGTTTTGAGTTGTTGAAGTAGAAGGTGATAGAGAAGCTAGTGTTAGCATTACCATATTTTAACAAAGTATTTCAAGTTGATTGTGATGCCAATGGAAATGCAATTGGAGCAGTGTTAATTCAAGAAGGGAGACCAGTAGCATATTTCAGTGAGAAGTTGAATGATGCAAGGAGGAGATATTTAGTTTATGATCAAGAGTTCTATGCCATAAATCAAGCCTTGAAGAAGTGGAGACATTACTTGTTGCTAAAGGAATTTGTGTTGTACATTGACCATCAAGCTTTGTAGTATTTGAACAGTCAGGGTAAGTTGAATCAGTGACATATGAGATGGGTAGAGTTCATGTAGAGTTACACATTTGTACTAAAGCACAAGAGTGGGAAGTCAAACAAAGTTGTAGATATATTAAGCAGAAGAAGAAATTTGTTGACAAAGGAGAGTAGAAGTACTAGGATTTGAAGAACTTAAGCATATGTATGAAGAGGATCTTGATTTTGTGGAAGCATGGGATGTATGTAAGGAACTTTTTGTGATAGATAGAAGCAAGTGGTTGGATTATTTCATTTAGGAGGATATGTTGTTCAAAGGAAATCAGTTGTGTATACCTAGGAGTTCAATGAGAGATAATTTGATCAAGGAGAAGCATAGTGGTGGATTAGCAGGACATTTTGGGATTGACAAGATAGTAGCTTTGGTAAGTGAACATTATTTTTGGCCTAAGATATATAAGGATGTAAGGAATTGTGTTCAAATTTGTAGAGTTTGTCAAGTTGCAAAATGGAGTAGTCAAAATACTAGATTGTACAAATCTTTGATAATACCAGAGAGACCTTGGGAAGATATAAGGATGGATTTCATTTTAGGTTTGCCAAGAACACATAGGGGATGTGATTCTATATTTGTAGTAGGGACAAATTTTTAAAAATAACACATTTCATTCCTTGTAAGAAGACAAATGATGTTGTACATGTTGCTGACCTATTTTTCAAGGAGATTGTGAGATTGCATGGATTACCTAAGAGTATAGTTTCAGACAAGGATACAAGATTCATTGGATATTTTTGGAGGACATTGTGGAAGAAGATGAAGATAGACCTAAAGTTTAGTTCAACATTTCATCCATAGACTGATGGACAAACTGAAGTGGTAAATAGGAGTTTGGGTAACTTGTTAAGATGTTTAGTAGGAGATAAAACAGGAAATTGGGATCTAATTCTACCATAAGTAGAGTTTGCATACAATAACTCAGTGAATAGGAGTACAAGGAAGACACCATTTGAAGTTGTGACTAGAGTAAAACCTAGAGGAGTAGTAGAGATGAGAGACATCAGCATGGAGAACAAGAGGAGTATAGAAGTAAAAGAATTTGCAGGATACATGGAGACAATACATAATCAGGTCAAGAAGCACTTGGAAGAGATGAATAGAAAGTATAAGGAACAAGTAGATGAGAAGAGGAGACATAAGGAATTGTTTGTTGGAGATGAAGTCATTGTATATCTAAGAAATGGGAGATTTCCAATAGGGACATACAACAAGATGAAGATGAGGAAGTTTGGAGTATGTAAGATTCTTAAGAAGTCTGATTCAGGAAATGCATATGAAGTGGAACTACCGAAGACATTTGGTATATCACCTATATTCAACATTGCAGATCTATATCGATATCATGAGGGAGAATCAAGTGATCAGATAGAGCAAATCTTGAAGATGGATTGAAGGATCAATTA
Source organism: Cunninghamia lanceolata (assembly GCA_027924645.1). Classification (NCBI taxonomy): domain Eukaryota; kingdom Viridiplantae; phylum Streptophyta; class Pinopsida; order Cupressales; family Cupressaceae; genus Cunninghamia; species Cunninghamia lanceolata. Next base: position 1,141,763 of record BSBN01001318.1, on the reverse strand, counting down.
CCACAACAAGAACTGGAGAAGATAGAGAAGATCATGGATATCAGAGTTGGACATAAAACTAGAGGTAAGCAGTATAAAGAGTATTTGGTTAAGTGGAAAGGAAGACTAGAAGAAGATTTATCATGGATTTCTCAGTTTGAGGTAGATTGCCTTGGCTTTCCTCTAGCCCCAACAAAGTGAGGGCCTCACTTTTTCAACAACCTTAGGTGTCTGATGCAAGAGCATCCCAGGTTGAAGAGCAATCTTGCATCAACCAAAAAATATTTGCTTTCTTTTCTTTTCTTGCATTGCAGCGACAGTTCAGTCATTGGTAGATTCAACACTTTCTACTGCATCTTCATTTCAGAGCTCGCTGAGCAGGAATTAGCTTCTATTCCATGTCAGCTACATCATACTCAAATTTTAGGACAGTTGGAGTCATCTACAGAGAGATATCACTATCAGAAGACCATTATATTTCATAGAATGGAGCATTCATCAATCAACAAGAGCATACAAGTTTTGCAGAGTACTTCTGTGATGTGCAGAGCCAAATGGAACATCATACAAGGTAAATTGGGACCAGATAAACCTTCGTGGAGAATTGCATCAAGTTTCATCCATTTGTGAAGCATTACCAGGAGTTGGAGGCCAACCTACATGTTTTCTACACGTTTCATCATTCATTGGAGTTTGAGAACTCTTAAGGCTGATGTAGAGGATTATTTGAGCTTGAGGATGATATATATACATCTCTTAGATGCATTATGAAGGCAGTTAGTAGATATAATAGAATAGATAGATAGTTTATTTCTAGAGAGTACTTCAATTCCATATCTTCCATGTAAGTTGTAACTCAGAGAGCAGGCATGTGAGGCCTTTGATTGTGTCCCACATATTGCCAACATATAAGCATTGTGATTGACTGATATATTGAGCATATAAATCTTCCATTGCATTCTATTATTATTTTATCTCTATTTTGTTTACTCTAGCTTCATGGTTGGACAATCCATTCTCTGGACCCTCCATCCATGACTGCATCATTTCCTCACATTACATTGCATTTAGAATCATTTTGTTGCATTTAAATTAGTTAATTAATTCACACTTCTATTTGGAAAAATACAAAACATAGAGTAATTGCTTATTTCTTGCATTTAGATTAAGCATTCATTTAGTTCATTTTCATTAAAAAAAAACAAGCAATCAAAGTCCTTGCTAACAAGGCAAGGCAATCAAGTAATCAATGCAAACAAACATCGAGCAAGTCAAATGCAATGCAATTAACACATAGGATTGGACATATTCATTTCTTCTCCATCTAATCATTAGGCTTATGTGTCCTAGGGTTAGAGAGGATTGGGTATAATTCATCCTAAGTGAACTCAAAGCAACTCTTCTAAACTTGGAAGTAATTGTACCAAACAATCAATGCAAATAAACATCGAGCAAGTCAAACACACAATGCAATTAATACACTAGAATTGGACATATCATCTCTTCTCCCTCCCATCATTAGGCTCATGTGTCCTGGGGTTAGAGAGGATTGGATAGAATCCATTCTAAGTGAACCTAGAGAAACTCTTATGAACCTAAAAGTAATCAACCAAGAACAAGTTTAGGAGCAAACTCCCATTCTACAATAGACACAGGAAGATAACACTAGGTGACAAGAGAGAGCTCATCTCCAAGAGTTGATTGAAGTAGATAATCATTGGCTAAATGCCTTTCTCATCAACACTCATCAAGAGATAAGCATAATCCATGCTAACAATATACCTAACCACACAAGAATTGTCACAACAAAACCTCTTCAATGAGTGATCTATCCATATACAAGCCACATGAGTGCAACATGTGTGTTGTCCAATGTCCAAATCATACATAGTAGTGGTGAGTAGATTTGGAGAAACACATATTTTAATAAATCCAATGTGAAGAGCAAATCCTTCTAGGACATTCTCTTTCACCTTTCCTCATATCATTTCATTTTGCTTCTTCTTCTCTTCTATCATCTCATTTATACTGTAGTAACTAAGATACCCCAAATATGTTAGGATCAATAGGAACTCAAGGACAAAGTCCCTCTACCCCTCACCCCCTCATTTGAATAGTATATTTCTTCCAATCCCATGGTGCCTATTTCAAATAGGTATGGCTATGAGGATACCGATTCAGATGGTATGTGCCCAAAGCATGATAACAATGTTTGTTCAGGCATGGAATTTACTACATTTGTTAACCCCATGTGGGGTCAATATCAAGGGGTAATTTTCCATTCATACCTAAGCCAAACAAGATCTTGACAAGTTTTAGTTCAATAAAAAATCTAAAGATAAAATCCTAGCTTAGCCACCTATAGGGATACACCCATATAGATTGACAACATGGTAGATCACCTCATAAGGGATTTATCATATGCTCGAGTGGCATGAGGAGCCCTCAAAATGGTCTATCAAAATGACCAAGTCTCCACACAATGAGCAAGACTTGAGAAATCAATGGAAGCTCAACAAATGGGGCCACTTAGCCCCTACAGTATGAATAATAAAACACACATCACGGTAGTGAAATACAACATATAGAAGGAGCAATCATAGAGGTACTCATAGCTACTTTGGTAAAACAAGTCAGGATGCTTGAGGCTGGGGCTATCGAGCGTCATCTCCAAAAACTGACCCAAATGAATGAGCGACTAAGATATTTAAGTTGCTAGCCCAATACCAATCCCTTTACTATTAGTACAAATGAACCAAGCCAAGGGGTAACCTAACTACCCTCATATGTCAACTTCTAATCTTATAATGCAAGCAACGAGGCTTTCATGCCTCCCTTGCCTTTATTGTACTATGTGATGAACCTATATCAACCATGTGGGATGTCTATGTCCCAAAATCTAAATCAAATAATCCCACCAGGTTTCAACCCTTTAATGCACCTCCCTAAAACTATTCGACATTCCCTAGATATCAACAAATAAAGATGTCTTTCCAAGTGTAGTCCACCCAACAAGATCCTCCCACAGTTCTCACGTTCAAAGGGATTTCTCTTTCCACATATGACCTCTTTTTTGAGACCTACCTCAAGTATTTAAAGGAGCCCTTGGATCATGCGATTCACAGCGTGATGTTGTTGTGACTCCTCTCTAAACTACCTAAGTTCAAAGAGCTAGGAGATCCCAACTCCCACATTAAAGCTTACACTATGGCCATTCTAGAGCTCCTTCCTTGGGATGGGGTCATTACTAGAATCTTTGGATAGGATAGTTTTGGACTGGTATTATAGTCTCTAAAAGGTGTCAATTCATTCTTTTTGACAACTTGTTGGTGATTTTGTTACCAACTTCAACATCAACAATCTAGTGAAAACAAGAATTTGAGAGTTCTTGACTATCAAATAGGACCCCAATGAATAGTTGCACATTTTATAATGTGATGGAGATAAGTTCTCTACGTGTCTATAGGTGCATCAAATATGGATCACATGGAACTTCGTGATGTCTTCTTGCATGTCCTAAGAAAGGATACACAATAGGAGGTCAAAGGATCCCCTACATATCATATGAAGAGGGTCCCAAGAGTGCTGTAAGGATTGATCAAGTTGTAATCAACAACAAGAGGAAAGAATATGGTGGCAATGGAAGATTGGTCACTCAAAACAATAAAAATAGTAACCTTCAACACCCAAAATTTTAAAGAATAATCAGAATGCCACAACTAATAGAGTTACAGATGCCCCACAACCTAAGAATGGTAATATTAGTTGCAACTATAGTGAAAATAGCTATGGTGGAGGCTATAACAACTCAAGCATGGGGAACCAAAATGTCAACACCATTGACCATCCCCCCCCAGAAATAACTATGATCAATGAAACAAGCAATATAATGAGCGTACATATGATAACAACTGATATGATCCATATCAAAGGCCTTACGATTTCTATCCTCACAAATTCTACTCATTTCATAATACTAGAGGACATGACATTGAGACATGCTCGGAGTATAATCAATTTATATCAAAGATCCCAGAGGAACAACAATGCATGCTTATCGCTATGTTCCTCCTCCCTCTAGGCATTCCAAACCATAACTACTAGGGGTTGGTTTCCCCTCAAAATTCAAACCTGTAGATCTACCAAGATAATTTCTTGTCACACCATCATAGCAATGATTCTAAATAGCCCAATTCTTCCAAACAAGCCATATCAAGGTCAACCATTGTTATCCTACCAAAAGAGTCAAATGCCCCCAATTAGTTGGGAATACAGGGGGAAACTAAAATGCTTAGATTAATCTAACTCCTTTCAAACTAGGACATCCAAGAGCACCACACAATCCCAAAAAGGGAATATCACAAACACGTGGTCTTGGAAATGGACCCCACACCAAGTCTCATAGATCCATATGACCTAATTAATGACATCAAGAGAACCTTGTGAATATCTATTTCATTGATTTTCTAAGGAACTCTCTGTTGCATTACATGGCCCTCTTAGAGGATATTGGGATTAAATATTTAAATCACATAACCTCACCTCTAAAGGAGCAAATTAATCAAGTTCACCTTGACTTAAGTCCCCTAAATGTAAAACTGCATTATCCATATTTTTCTTTGATCTTAAACAAATGTCAATTGAGGCTGAGCTATCTAGGAGAGGAGATCTTTCCTTGTATCTATAGGTATGGATCTACAATAATTGTATTAAGAGAACCTTCATCAATGATGGGGCTATGATTAACATAGTCTCTTTTCCCCTTTTAGAGAATATGGGGTACAATCACACAAACATCACAACTTGTAGAGACACTTTGTGAGGTTATATACCAATCTTAAGGCAACAACTATTCAGAAGATCATGCTTCCAATGTCCCTAGGACCTAAAATGGCCCTAATGATATTCTCTGTAATAGATAAAGACAGAAGTTAGAATTGTTACTACGAAGACCATAGATCCATAAGATGAATATAATCCCTTCTGCCCTATCTCAAGAGATCTAGTTTCTTCACCTAGGAAAATTTACGTCGCTAAGGAATATCTAGAGCCATTCAATATGCTTAAGGAAAATGCAACTAAAAATAAACTTAGCATACTAATAGATTACAAGCTTGTCATTAACAAGGTTTTATTACTCGAACCCACTCCCCAAACCATACAAATCGAGAAAAGAGGGGACTATTCAAAACCCATCAAAGAACAAGGGATCAATCTATGTACAAAAAGGGGAAAGTTTTAAACAAGTTACAATTGCCTCAACTAAGACCACTATGAATATAGCAGAATTATTAAATAATGACAAACCCTTCCAATTCCCCTTTAGAGAAATGAACCAAATTTGTTTGATCAAAATTTCCTTAGGTACAAATATCTTTGCAGATGTAGAAGAGGATGTGTTGGCTAAATAGAGTAAACCTTCCTTAATGCACCCAGTAGAAAATGAGACTCCTCAACCACCTCCTATGAAGTGGGTCACCCCTACACAACAAGCCCAAGTAAACATAGTCAACATTGCCAATATTGTCTAAGGGTTGAACCCTAATATCTTCACTAATGTTGAGAGGGTGTCTTTAAAGAGTGACTCTATGTTAGAAATTGACTCAAGCTTGCACTAGTAAGTCAGACTTTGACACAACACATGAACTATATCCTTGCTAAAAGTGCCTACCCATTCACTTCTACTCTTGTGGCAAGAGTCAGTCAAGTGGTGGAAGAATCAATGGGGTGCTATGTTCTTGAGGAAGCAGCATAGGTGAAAGTTTAAAGTTGTGCCACACTTTTATAAAGAAAATGACCAACACTAATCTAACCTTTTAACTTAAATAATTACAAAGTGATGTATATGTTTTGAATTTTGAAATGATGCAAACTAATAAAATGTAAATTTTTTTAGTGTATTTTATGTTTGTATTTGAAAATAAAAATAAAAATTTATTTGAATGTAGTTTTTTGTAAAATTGACACTATAATGAATTTTTTTTATAAAATTGACATTGTAATTTAGTTTCTAATAAAATGTTAAAAAACAAGGTTAGGTAGGATGTAGCTCTTTATATAGTAAATTTCATTTTTTTTTCCTTCATTTTTTTGGGTATTTATAAATTTTTTTTTTTTTTTAAAAATGAGCCTGGTAAACTTTTTAACGTGACCAGTGACGCTGGTGCGACACGCCCACCAGCTCCACACAACACTTTTGCCGGAGCTATGAACTGGTGAGGCCACAACATGGGGGACCTCATCCCCAAGAAAGAACACTTCAAACCCGCGAGCTCGTTGGCCCAGTGAAGGCGTAACGCCTTGCGAGCTCATTGGCCCAGCGGGGGTTTGAACTCTGGTGGCCGCCACTACAACCAAGCGACTTAACCACCGAACCACGCCCTTATCGGCTGGGTATTTATAACTTGAAACTTTAGTGCATGGATTAATTTTTTCTCCATTTTGATAAATATATATTTTTAAATAAATCTTAAAAACTGTGTGTAATGAAAACCCAACTGTTTCGATGGGACACAACTTTTTGTTTTAACTATTTATCCAAAATAGAAAAAAATATTATCTCAACATGAAATCTCTCCTTTGGTGCATCATATCTTTTTTAAATTTTTTTAATAAACTTTAGTATTATTTCTTGAGAGAACAATCAACATTATATTTTGGTGATGATGACCTACTTTTATTAAAAATGAAAAAGAAAATATAAACACTAATTGAAATATTAAATAAATTATATTTTTACAAATTATATTTATAGATTTGTAAAAGGGTACTTTTAGATTTAAAAAAAAAAGATTATTTATGTGAGTAGGAGTTGTTAGAACATCAAGTTTTTCAAATAATTTTTTTTTTGTAAATTAGCCCCAAAGTGAGGTTATATATGTATTTAGTGGACACTTCCAGTTGAAAATGTTGTGGTCAAGATCTAATTTAGCTAGAACATATGTTTCACCAAAATTGACTTTAAGTTGAAAATACTTAAATTCATTTATGTTGATAAGTTGTTTTGAAGTGTGACACAACTTTAACCTTTCACTTGAACATTGTGGACGGTGGTTAAATTGATTGTGTTATTGGCTTGAGTGTGTTATTGATTGTTGCAATTGTTGATGTTTATTTGTTGTTATCAAAAGTGTTGGATAGGAGTCGTTGTTGTGATTCTTGTGTGACTAGAAGGTTCACTTGTTCTAAGCCTATTTAGCTCATTTTTTGTGTAAAGATGAAACATGTGTAGTCTCCTTTGTTCAAGATCGATGAGCTCTTCAAGGAGCCTAAGTTCTATATTACAAAGCTTCTTTCTTCGTCTTCTATATTTGTTTTGTTATTGAATGAGCCTCAAGATTTCTTCTTATTCTTGGGTTGTTTTCCTCAATGGAGTTTTATTAAGTGGGGAGGTTCTGCCTAATTTATTTTAAGACTTTTTTGATCCAATCTTCCCTCACACCTAGACACATCGAGTTCTAAGCAAAGGAGATGGATGTTCATTTTCATTTTGAATTGAATTGTTGTGTTTTGAATTGACTTGGTTGAGTTTTTGTGTCTTGTGATAAGATCGAGGGCTTCCTTGTTTGAACATTTTCTTCAAATTGTTTTGCTAAATTTTGTGTTGACTTCATTAAATTTTATGTTTTGTGCCTCATGACAAGATCAAGGGCTTCCTTGTTTTGAATGTTTTCAAATGTTATATGAATCTTTGCATGCAATTATGCTAGATGAATGCAAACTTTTTGTTCTTTTTCCAAATTTTTATATGAAATAATTATTAATGAAAATTGAAATATGAATGGAAATCTAAATGTTGTTCCTAAATGTAATTTGTTTATGTTTTTGGTATTTTGTGTTTTGATGTTGATGTAAGCTATTCTGTGGAAATGAAATTTGCAGTTACTCTAAGAAAAATAGGAAATGAATATAATCTAGAAAACAATGAAAAGTAATAAGCTCTATACTAACTAAGAGAAAATAAACTTGAATTTACTCGATCAAGGGCAAGATTGTGAGCTAATTACTACTAAGAACAATAAAAGAACCTATATAATTTGGGTGCCAGTGTTAGACTTTTATCCTCAAAGATTTTATGACATCCGTCTCTTCCTCTAAAATAATGGGGTCCTCCTCTTGATGATAGGGACAAATGTGGGATATGAGGAAATGAATTTGGGCTTAGAAGCAATAGAAAAATAGGAATAAAAGGCACATGTAGTCCTACATGAATATAAGAATGTTATGGGGGCTACTTATGTATAAACTTGAACAACACAAGAATGCAATTAATTCTTAGCCTCCCTTAAAACATTAGAGGAGGGGGTATTTATAGGTATAAAATAGGAAAATTAGGTGGGAGTGATTGAGGAGCTAACATGGATTGATTGAGGAGATAACTAGGCTTGACTAGGAGATAACAAGAGTTGAAAAGAAGATAACAAAAGACTAATTGGAAGATCACTATGAATTGATTAGGAGTGAACAAAAAAGTGATTGAGAGTTGACAAATAGTTAGTGGAATTAATGACTCGGTTGTGAATGAAGAAACTCTCAATCAAAATACAAAATAGAAGTAAATTGGGTAGAACTAGAAGAAATAATGCATGCTAAAACATGATAGGGTCACCCCTTTTAGGAAGTGGGTCATCCCTTTTTCTAGGGAAATTCACCTGAGCAGCCCTACAACTTAAGGATAGGTTTCCTGGGAAACCCTCTTATTGAGGATTTGAAAAGGGTTTTTAGCATTTGCAAAGTTCTAGAACCTAGTTCGAAGGTTGGAAAAGATGGTCAAAAGGGGAAAAACAGTAATTGGCATGTCATCAAGTGTGAGATTGTTGAGAAGAATATAATTCATTCTTTCATGGGTCACAATTTGGATCTCTATATCATTATCAAATTGTCATGTAGGCTTGTGCACATTTTCCATACTTACATATTTGTTCCCTCGGGTATGGTAATCTACATGAAAGGTAGGTATCATTCCCAGAGCATGGCCTTTATCTTTGTTGTTGTTCCACATCTGGACTTGTAATCAACAAGATGGTCCGCATTAGTTTGATACATGATAAGCTCAAAGTAAGTATAAAAGGAAGATGAGAAAATGTACGATTAATGCATGAGTTTAAAGTTTACAAGTGTGTCATCTTGCTTGGCCACAATGGCCTACCATGATGATAAAAACACATAAAACAAGGACAAAAGTTGCACTATAAAGGATAAACTGAGAAAACAAAATATTATTACTACATGCTAAACTAAAGAAGAGAAAAGAGGGAAAACAAGAGAAAACAAGCAAACAATGATGAAACTATGCAAGGAAAGAGTTAGCGGAAAACTGGGGATGAGGAGAGCAACATTATGGTTGGTCATTCAACCTCCCAAACATGAGAAACAATAAAAAAACTCTTTGAAACTCTAGACGAGCTTTTTTCTTGATTTCACTTGAAAAAATTTGTTAAACTTAAAATTTTCTATTGCATTTGCCTAGGTTTTAGGTTTCTACCATTTCTATTATTTTCATTTTCCTATTTTCAATTGATTTTCACATTTTTTGGGCTCATTGGGGAACACTAGGATGTGGCCATTGGTCACCACTTTATCTAGGGCAGGGCACCCAGGCAACCCTACTACTTCAACTTGGGTCACCTTAGAGACCTTTCCAAAAGGTTTTGTCAATATGATCAAAGGTAAAATTGATGACTTTGATAATTGAATTTTCTCACTTCTTCGATTTAATGCTAACTTCTTTGTTTATTGCCAATTTTTCAAGATTGTATTCCATTTTTTACGTATTTATAAAGTTTTACTATTTTTAAATATTTTTGAGGTTTTTCTAATTTTTATGGTTTTTTAAGTTTTACAACAGAGATCTGACTTGACAGTCTCTTCTTGTAGGACACCTACATATGGTGGAATGCTACCCTTAGGTAGGATTGGTATATGGAGGAGAACCACTTACATTTCTTAATAGGGAGTCTGAGTGAGAGAGACTATTTTGGGTAGTTCTGATGGGAGAGACTGGATGCAGAGACAAACTCAACATTCATCTTAATTTAGTTTCTTGACTTGTCATTCTGCCCCTAACTAGCTTGATTGCTACTTGCTTGTTGGGAGGCAAGAAGGTCCTAATTCCTAGGTGGTTCTAGGCACCAATCATTCAATAGCTTGAGTGAGGGACAATTATTTCTTGGGGGATTGACATTCTGGCATTGGTTTACTGAGACCTCTATCGCATTTCTTGATGAGGATCCCTTATTTTTAGCCACCCTTCATTGGTTATGTCCTAGACTCTTGAGCACATTATACCATTTTAGAGAGATATGTCCCCTTTAGAATTGAGAATACTAAGAGCTCTGAGGTGGGGTCAACCTAGTCACTTTGATGTTTCTACATCAATAGTATCCACTTTGTAGACTTTGTTTTAGATCCCTATAGAGAAACATATTTATGGCCAAGAGATAGAGTAGTTTTTGTTAGATTCAGGACAGACAACTAAGAGGGGGGTGAATCAATTGTCCAAAACTTTCTTCCAATTAAAGACTTAAATCCACTTTGTGATTTAGCAGCATAATAATAAATTAATCATTGAAACATAATGCATTAAATCAAGAGTAGAAAAGCATTAACACACAAGACACCAAGATTTTGATATGGAAAACCTGGTTAAGGGAAAAACCACGGGGTGACTAACCCAAGATTGTATTCTCTATTAGAAGAATATAAAGAACAAAATGGCACATGCCAATTAGGGCTCACTGTCTGAGCACACTACTCACAGGAGGCTCACTGCCTACAAGAGACACATTGTCTACAGAATAATAAGTATCACATACTTGAACTAAAGAATAGCATCTTCACCATGCTTGAGTCAGTTCCATTTAAGCCCAATACTTTTGCTCTGCCTTTTGCTCTACTCCTCTCTACCACACTCTCATCTCCACAAGACACACTTTGAAATGACTTTACAACTCCTTATTTATACAAGACATCAACTTAGGAATTATCATCCAAGCCGGCATACATTACAGAGCAAGAACATAAATACAACATGACTTATTACAAAAGACTTCACGTGGATCAACACATTGTCGGCCACATAGATTTGAGACTTTAATCTTTCTTTGGGAACATGCCATTCTTCACAGGACACCTTCCAGACCATCCGCAGGATGTGGAACTCATTCAGTCGGCTAGACTTAAGAAGAACACCATCATTTAGAAATAATTCTTCAATTACAAGCTCAATCTTCATTGCAGACCACCAACACAAACTGGACACAATCCAAAGACCTCCACAAGCTTGCCTGAATCACCAAGAACATCCACACTACATTTGCTTACTGAAATCCTTATCTCCTTCATTCAGAACCTCAAGAACATAGTCTGTCATCACTGTCACAATGAAATAGATGCTTGTGGACCTCCAGACCATGAACCAAACTTCACATGGACTTCCTAAACACTCCACCAAATCCACAGAACAGGATATTTCATTTCTGGAGCTCACCGGACCTATTTGTGTCACTCTGTCACCTCTGAACATCTGCCGAAACCAATTTTACTTAAGTGGCCATAACTTCTTCAGATCTTCATGTGGACCTCTGAAATATTTACTGGATCATCTTAAGACACATATCTACAAACCCTTTGAAGTGCACCCTCTGATCTTCATCTTAGCTAGGATCTTTACCTCACTGACTTCATTGTTCTTCTCTATTTCTGATTAGGACTAATTTTCTCAATATCCTCAGCACATAGCTCATCCAATCCTTGTCATCACTATAATGGGAGTATGTTGACATCAATGACAACACCAGTTAGGCTCATACTTGTAACAATCTCCCCTTTTGTCATTGATGGCAACATATGATGTGAATTTTTTTTTTAACCATCAAGACAAGAACTTCTCCATACTGTCACAACTCCCCCTATCAACAACAACCATTCACATATCTTCTCTTCCTTTACTGGTCCCCCTTTGATCAGCAACCACTTGTTTTTCACATGTCTTCTCTCCCCCTTTGACATTAATGTCAAAGGGCACATACTTGCACCATTTCAGAATCATACCAACTGCTCCCCCTAAGTAGCAGCTTCCCAAATATCAATCCAGACCACAAGATATGACTGTGATATCCACCGAACTGATGCACATCAGTGCACCCTAGTTCATCACCGGAGGGGTAATAACCCCTCACTTCTCCCTGAGATACTCAAAAGAGTCCTTAGGAAGAGGTTTAGCAAAGATATCTGCAATCTGATCCTTGGAAGGTACAAACTCCAATCTAACTTCATTCTTGTTCACTTGCTCTCTCAAAAAGTGAAACTTGATGGATATATGTTTAGTCTTTGAATGCAACACCAGATTCTTATATATATTTATTACACTTGAATTATCACAGAAGATTGTGATAGGCTCCTCATACTCTACTCTCATGTCTCTTAACATTTGCTTCATCCACAAAACTTGAGTGCAACTACCTGCTGCTGCAATATATTCTGCTTCTGCAGTGGACAAAGATATTGCCTCTTGTTTCTTGCTCAGCCAAGAAACTAATCTCTTTCCCAAAAAGAATGCCTCACTACTGGCACTCTTCCAATCATTCACATCTCCTGCCCAATCCTCATCTGTATATGCATGAAGAGATAAATCATGATCTCTAAGATACCATAGACCATACTCAACTATCCCTTTTAGATATCTAAAAATCCTCTTGATTGCCATGACATGAGATTCTCTAGGATCCATAATGTCAGGTCTAGTTTGAGTGAGATATAATAATCCTCTAATCATTGACTTGCACTTTTTCTGATCATCCTTAGTAGAGTCATCATTTTTGCTCAATTTATATCTGGTTTCCATGGGAGTATTCATTGGTTTTGAGTCTTCCATCCTAAATTTCTTCAACAATTCTTTCACATATTTGGTCTGAGAAATGAAGATTCCTTTCTTTGTTTGAGTGATTTGCAGACCAAAGAAGAAATTCATTTCCCCAAACATGGACATCTCAAATTCACTTTTCATTTGATTTGCAAAGGTTTTGCACATACTATCTCTTCCTCCAAAAATGATATCATCAACAAAGACTTCAACAATCAAGATATTTTCATGATCAATTTTGAAATACAAATTACTGTTAGCAGTACCTTTGTTGAAACCAATCTTCAAAAGGTGCTTATCCAATCTCTCATACTAGGCTCTTGGGGCTTGCTTCAGTCCATACAGTGCTTTCTTCAACTTGCAGACCATATCACCATGATCAGACAATTGAAATCCATCCAGATGCTCAATGTATACTTCTTCTTCCAAGTCACCATTCAGGAAAGCAGACTTGACATCCATCTGATATACTTTGAAATCCTTGAAGGTAGCAAAAGCAAGAAATAATCTGACTGCTTCAATTATTGCCACCAGAGCAAAAGTCTCTTCAAAATCAACTCCTTCTACTTGGAAGTAACCCTTGCAGACCATTCTAGCTTTGTTTCTGACTACTTCACCATCTTCATTCAATTTATTCTGAAAGACCCATTTGGTTCCAATCACATTCTTATTTTTAGGTCTGGGAACAAGATCCCAAGTGTGATTTTTCTCAATTTGTATCAGCTCTTCCTCCATTGCTTTAGTCCAGTTTTCATCATTGCAAGCTTCATTCACTATCTTAAGTTCAATCTTTGAAATTAGACAATACTCTTCTGAATCTTGAGCAATCCTTCTTCTTGTTTGCACACATTTGCTTTTAGCATCTATGATCTGATCTTCAGAGTGGTTCAGTCTTACATACCTGGGAACTTTGGGAGTTACTTGCACTTCTGATTCTTGAACAGGTTCATTCAAACTTATCTCTTCTTCCTGATTTACCGGATTAGTCTGAATTAGAATCTTAGAAGGGGCTTGGACTCCTTGGATCAAAACATCATTCTGATCATCTTCATCAGATTCATAAAACCTTGAGGGCTTTTCAATCCCTTCATCAACCTTCACATTTGTACTTTCTATAATCTTTCTCAATCTTTTATTGTAACACCGGTATGCTTTGCTTTGAGTAGAGTAACCCAAGAATATTCCTTCATCACTTCTAGCATCAAACTTGCCTAGATCTTCATCTCTTTTAATGTAACATTTTCTACCAAAGACTCTGAAATACCTCACAGTGGGAGTGATGCCAAACCAAAGTTCATAAGGAGTCTTACCGGTATTGCTTCTGATTTGTACTCGATTGAGAGTATAGACTGTAGTGCTTACAACTTCTCTCCAATAGATCTGAGGAACATTTCTTTCCATCATCATGGTTCTAGATGCTTCCTAGATGGTCTGGTTCTTTCTCTCCACTACTCCATTCTGCTATGGAGTCCTAAGAGCAGACAACTGTCTTTTTATTCCATGTTTCTCACATAATTCTATGAACTCACTGGATGTGAATTCTCCACCTCTATCAGACCTCAGACATTTTAATTTTAATCTGGTTTCATTCTCTACCATAGCTTTGAATATTTTGAATTTCTCAAGAGCTTCTGATTTCTCTTTCAAAAAAGTCACCCACATCATCCGGGAATGGTCATCAATTAATAACATGAAGTATCTATCACCTTGCACACTCCTGATTCTTGTCGGACCACATAGATCAGTATGAACTAAGTCCAATAATCCGGTAGAAGATTGTTCCTTGCTTTTGAATGAGACTCTACTTTGTTTACCCAACTGACATTCCTTGCACAAATTATTGGTAGGTTTTACCAATCTTGGAAGATCTCTTACAGCCTGAGTGTTTCTTATCTTGATGATATTATCAAAATTTACATGACACATTCTCCTATGCCACAACCAACTCTGATCAATTTGAACAAATAAGCAACTTTTACTAGTACCAACCAAGTGGAAGATGTTACCTTTAGTTTGAGTACCAGATGCAATCTCTGTTCCAGAACTTTCAAAGATCTTGCATTTTCCATTTTTGAATCAGAGATCATAGCCTTTGTCCACCAACTGTCCAACACTAAGAAGATTGTGCTTCAGGCCTTGAACATATAGTACATTATTGGTTTTGTTCTTTCCATCAAAAGAAATAGTTCCTCTATCTTTGATTCTACCAGCAGAATTGTCACCAAATTTTACCACTCCTCCTTCATACCTTGCCAAATCTATGAACTTATTTTTATCACCTGTCATATGGTGGGAGTATCCACTGTTAATGACCCAATCATCCTTTTCTTCAACATGGGCAGCCATAGCTCTTTCTACAACTTTATGATTGACAGATTCAGAGGGCATTGGATCTTCTTCCTTGATGGCAATAAACACCCAGTCACTTCCAAATTTATTTCTTGTCTCTGATTCATCATCTGTTACTCCTTCATTATCATCATCTTCATGAACATAGTAACAATTCTTCTAGAACCTTGATTTGTTAGGGTTTGGCCTTGAAAATCTTTCCAGACACCTTGAGGAAAAATGACCAATCTTATTGCAGTTAAAACACTTAAAAGGAAATTTCCCTTCATACTTACTGGATCCTCTTGGTAGTCTTTTTGCAATAAGGGCTTCAAGTTGAGTAGCTTCTGCTTCATCTTCTTCTAGGTCTTTTTTTGCTTTCTCATACCATGATAGTTTCTTTGAGGAGTTCTCTCCTAGATCAAACTTTTGTTTTCCTTTAACAGAGGCACTAGCTTTGAATGCAGATTTAGTCTTGGGGGCGCATCTCCAAACTTAGTCAATTCAAATGTAGCCAATTTACCAACCAATTGATCTCTTGTGATACTTGAAATAGATCTGAATTCTTCAATAGCAACAACCTTGTACTTGTAAGAATCAGGAAGGAATCTGAGAACTTTTCCAACAATTGCATCTTCATTCAAGACTCCACCAGCACATCTAATGCTACAAATGAGCTCATTTACTCTTGGCATAAATGTAGTGATATTTTCATCTTCTCTCAGCTTTAGATTTTCAAATTTTCCTTTCAAACTCTGTAGCTTGGCACATTTAACATACTTGTCTCCTTCATGCAGAAGTTCTAGTTTTTCCCAAATCTCAAAAGTAGTTTGTAGGTCAACAATATTTGTCAGCTCTGAACCAGACAAGGCACTTAGAAGAGCGTCTTTAGTCAGCAGATTGTTTTCAGCATCTGCGATTTTATCTACGGATTTCAGACCACCCTGTTGAGGAGTATACTTCTTTGAGGCCATGGTCCAATACTGTATTCCCATACATTGCAAGTGACATTGCATGCAAATTTTCTAAAGAGTAAAATTTGTTCCATAAAACTTCAGACTATCCTTCTTGTAGGACGACATCCTTGATCTCCTCAAGCGGTTAAGCTCCTTTTAGAGGAACTTAGCTCTGATACCAATTGTTAGATTCAAGACAGACAACTGAGAGGGGGGGTGAATTAGTTGTCTAAAACCTTCTTCCAATTAAACACTTAAATCCACTTTGTGATTCAGCAGCATAATAGTAAATTAATCATTGAAACATAATGCATTAAATCAAGAGCAGAAACACATTAACACACAAGACACCAAGATTTTGACGTGGAAAACCTAGTTAAGGGAAAAACCACGGGGTGACTAACCTAAGATTGTATTCTCTATTAGAAGAATAGAAAGAACAAAATGGCACATGCCAATTAAGGCTCACTGCCCGAGCACACTACTCACAAGAGTCTCACTACCTACAAGAGACACATTGCCTGCAGAATAATAAGTATCACATACTTGAACTGAAGAATAGCATCTTCACCATGCTTGAGTCAGTTCCATTTAAGCCCAATACTTCTGCTCTACCTTTTGCTCTACTCCTCTCTACCACACTCTCATCTCCACAAGACACATTTTGAAATGACTTTACAACTCCTTATTTATACAAGACATCGACTTAGGAATTATCATCCAAGTTGGCATACATTACAAAGCAAGAACATACATACAACACGACTTATTACAAAAGACTTCACGCGGATCAACACATTGTCGGCCACATAGATCTTAGACTTCAATCTTTCTTTGGGAACACACCATTCTTCACAGGACACCTTCCAGACCATCTCCAAGATGTGTAACTCATCTGGTCAGCCAGACTTAAGAAGAACACCATCATCCAGAAGTAATTCTTCAATTATGATCTCAATCTTCATTGCGGACCACCAACACAAACTGGACATGATCCAAAGAGCTCCACAAGCTTTCCTGAATCACCAAGAACATCCACACTACATCTGCTTACTGAAATCCTTATCTCCTTCATCCAGAACCTCAAAAACACAGTCTATCATCACTGTCACAATGGAATAGATGCTTGCGGACCTCTAGACCATGAACCAATTGAGTTATCACTTCACATGGACTTCCTGAACACTCCACCAAATCCGTAGAATACGATATTTCATTTTTGGAGCTCACCAGACCTATCTATGTCACTTTGTCACCTCTGAACATCTGGTGGAACCAATTTTACTTAAGTGGCCATAACTTCTTCAGATCTTCATGTGGACCTTTGAAATATTTACTGGATCATCTTAAGACACATATCTACAAACCCTTTGAAATGCACCCTCTGATCTTCATCTTATCTAGGATCTTTACCTCACTGACTTTACTGTTCTTCTCTATTTCTGATTAGGACTAATTTTCTCAATATCCTCAGCACACAGCTCATCCAATCCTTGTCATCACTGCAACAGGAGTATGTTTGCATCAATGACAACACTGGTTAGGCTCATACTTGCAACATTTTTATCCTACTATCAAGGGTTATTCATTTGACGAACAAGAATGGTTTGATTGAGACTCACCCCATTACAAAAGTGCTATAGTATCTAGGAGATAACTTTTTTGAGGATTCCCCCCAATGACCCCATGCTATAGATCTGTTTACGAGGTTAGTGATGCACATGGGGCTCTTTCATGGCTATCACTTGTTCCTAGAGTTTTGATCACATGACCATTCTAAGGGCCAAACCTGAGGCACTGAAGAGCTCATCAATCTCAAAGAATTGTTGCTATTGAGGATGAGGAGACTGATGATGAGATAGATGAGGAGGTGGTTTTAGCAGAGCCCACACTTGAATATTGGGTGGTTCCACTTGTAGAATTGAAAGAGGAGGAAAAGAGGACAATTGATCCCTCCTAGTAGCCTAGAGATCCTCATGAGTACTATGATGATCTACTCATTTCTTTCTTGCACTTGCTCATCTAAGAATGATTATTCTCAACACTTGACTAACACTTTCCTTATTTGCACTTCAACATAAGCATTGTTGGTGAATGGAGGGACCTTTTCAAAAATTCTTCTTTATATATCTTAGTCCCTACTAATGGATGAGCCAAAGAGGCACTTTTAGTTGACGTTGGGATGCCTACACTAGCAGGTCAACATACAAATGTTCTTGCTTTGACTTATCACACTAACCAAGCTATGACATCTTAGAGGACTAGAGTCATTGCACTAGAAGATAAGAATGCTTTGCTTTGAGAGATTGCTAGCCTTGGGGTCAATAGACAAACCTCTACTTCATGGGTTTAGACATCAGAACCATCACATTCACAAATCCATAGCCACATCCCCTCACAGGGTCATACTCATAGGACTCCCAAACCTTTAGATCTAGAAAATAGCAAGAGGATATTGTGGAGCTAGAACCAAGGGGGTTTTGTAGGTTAAAGTTTTCCATAATCATAATTCTTACAGCAATGAAGGATACCAGAGAGATGAAAGAGGATTTGACATGAGATCATTTAAGGGAACTTGTTTTAAATGCAGAGGAGGACACACAACATTTGAATGTCATCAAGGAAGTACTAGCAAGAAGACATAAAATAGTGCAAGAGTAGCGTATGTGGAGGAAGAACCACTTGGATCACCTAGTTTAGCGGGAGAGTTGAAGAAAGGAGAGTCATTGGTCATGAGGAGAGCATTATTTCAAGCAGAGACAACTGAAGAGCCACCGCAAAGGAAAAGTTTGTTTCAGACAAGATGCAAATTAGGAGGTAAATGTTGTAAAGTGATCATTAATAGTGGAAGTACAAATAATCTAGTTTTAGAAGAGATGGTGACTAAGCTAAACTTGGAGAGCTTGAAACATCTGAAGCCCTACAAGATAGCATGGTTTCAAGATGAGCACAAGGTACTGGTGAGTGAACAATGTCTGGGTGAATTTCATATAGGATCTTATGTTGATGAGGTATTGTGTGATATTATGCCGATGGATGTATGCCATATATTGTTGGGGAGACCATGGTAGTATGATCTAAAGGTAATACATGATGGAATGAAGAATACTTATACTATAATATCTAATGGGAAGAAACATATCTTGATACCTTTGGAAGAAGAGCCTAAAAGTGAAGTATGTGGGAATGCTAGAATCTGTTTGGTGGATAGAAGGAAATTTTTGGATGGATTGAGACATGAGAACATGTGTTTTGCATTGATTCCAAAGAAGTACAGAACCCTAAGTGTAGAAACTGTTACTGCAAAAGAAGAGGAACCATCGCCAGAGGAGATAACTGAATTATTTGTCAAGTACCAAGATATCATATCAGATAATGTGTCTAAAGGATTGCCACCAATTTGGAGTATCAGTCATCATATGGACCTTATACATAGAGCCAATTTGCCTAACAAATTAGCACACCAAATGACACCAACAGAAAATGCAGAGCTAAATAGACAAATACAAGAGTTGTTAAGGAAAGGATTGATCAGATAAAGTTTAATCTCATGTACGGTACCTACAATACTAGCACTGAATAAATATGGAGAATGGAGGATGTGTACATACTCTAGAGAAATTAATAAGATCACAGTTAAGTGTAGATTTATATTGCCAAGGATGGATCACATCATAGACTGTTTGAGTGGAGCAAAGTATTTCACAAAGATAGACTTGAAGAGTGGATACCATCAGATCAGGATCAGAGAAGGGGATGAGTGGAAGACTGCATTTAAGACAAATGAGGGATTGTATGAGTGGTTAGTGATGCCTTTTGGATTAACTAATGCACCAAGTACTTGCATGAGATTGATGATGAGGGTTTGAAGAGATTCTTGGGTAAGTTTGTTATTGTATACTTTGATAATATTCTAATTTTTAGTGAGACAAAGGAGGAACACATGGCATATTAGATAAGTATTGCAGTGGTTGAGAGAAGAGAAGTTGTTGATAAACATTAAGAAATGTAGTTCCATGAAGGAAGAATTGGTATATTTGGGATTTGTGATTTCTATGGAAGGACTAAAGATGGACCTTGAGAAAGAGCAATTGTTGAGTGGCCAACACCTGTGAATATTCGAGAGGAAAGATCATTTCATGGATTAGTAAGTTTCTACTGGAAGTTCATTAGAAATTTTAGTACTGTATACATCCCAATGTTAGAGACAATGAGAGGTAAGAGAAAGGATTTTAAGTGGACATTTGGAGCACAAAAGAGTTTTGAATTGTTGAAGTAGAAGGTGACAGAACAACTAGTATTAGCATTATCATATTTTAACAAAGTATTTCAAGTAGATTGTGATGCCAATGGAAGTGCAATTAGAGCAATGTTAAGTAAAAAAGGGAGACCAGTAGAATATTTTAGTTAAATGATGTGAGGAGATATTTAGTTTATGATCAGGAGTTCTATGCCATAATTGAAGCATTGAAGAAGTGGAGACATTACTTAGTGCCAAAGGAATTTGTATTGTACACTGACCATCAAGCTTTGCAGTATTTGAACAATCAAGGAAAGTTGAATCAGAGACATATGAGATGGGTAGAGTTCATGTAGAGTTACACATTTGTAT
The DNA here is from genome assembly GCA_027924645.1 of Cunninghamia lanceolata. NCBI lineage: Eukaryota > Viridiplantae > Streptophyta > Pinopsida > Cupressales > Cupressaceae > Cunninghamia > Cunninghamia lanceolata. Next base: position 1,121,026 of record BSBN01001318.1, on the reverse strand, counting down.
TGAAGCATAGAAGTGGGAAGTCAAATAAAGTTGTAGATGCATTGAGCAAAAGAAGGAATTTGCTAACAAAGATGAGAGTAGAAGTACTCAGATTTGAAGAACTTAAGCATACGTATGAAGAGGATCTTGATTTTGGAGAAGCATGGAAAGCATGTAAGGAGCCTGTTGTGATAGATAGAAGTAAGCGGTTGAGTTATTTCATTTAGGAGGATATGTTGTCCAAAAGAAATTAGTTGTGTATACCTAGGAGTTCAATGAGAGATAATTTGATCAAGGAGAAACATAGTGGTGGATTAGCAGGATATTTTGGTATTCACAAGATAGTAGCTTTGATAAGTGAATATTATTTTTTGCCTCAAATATATAAGGATGTAAGGAAGTTTGTTTAGAGTTGCAGAGTTTGTCAATGTTGGGATAAGGTGCCATTAACCTTGTAAATCCCAATATTGTATTTATTCCATTTATTATTTATAATTTGTAATTACCCATAAGGGATGTACAAGTTTCACTGACAGTGATAAAAAATATTTACTGTCCACTGTAATATCAGAGTTACTGCACGGTAAGTCCCAGAGTTATCAGAAGTAGTTACGGGATGTCATTTACTATGGTAAATGGTAATTGGTCAAAGTGGGGTGCACATGTGGAGGAATAATCTATTTTTAGTGTTATGACGCATTTCATAGATGTTGTAAGAAGGTGTAAGAGATTCTATGACAACTGTAAGTTGTCATAAGAATCTATGACACTAATAATAGCATATGACACATCATAAGATGCTGTAAGTGGCTATTTTTAGCCCCAAGGCATTCAAGCTTGCATGGGCACTTTTTAGTAAGTGTAGGATGCATGTATGACAACATTTATGACCCCGTAAGAGCCCATTCTTGGCCATGGACGCCCAACGTTGTGTTGTTGACTCTTGACAAGTGTTATGGGCTTGTAAGAAGTCATTTAATGTATTGAGGTTGTGTAAATTATATATAAACCATAGCATAGTAGATGAGAGGAATAATAACAGTTTACAGGTACCCAGGTTCTGCCAGAGTGAAGGTTGGAGGACAGAGGAAGTGAATGTATTTGTAATCTCCTTTTGTGAAGATAATACAACTTGGCCTCTTTTCTTGGTGGAGTTTTTTTACCCGAAAGGTTTTTCTCCACATTAAACACTTGTGTTATGTGCTTCATTCTTTTTCTGGTATATTTATGTATTATGGGTTTTATGTTTTGTTATAATCTCCATTAATAACACACAGTTAAAGATTACTGAAATTTATTCAAATCAGATTTTCATTCAAGTAGTGTTGCTTTCATTTCTAACATTTGGTATCAAAGCCTAGGTAGCTTTGACTCTTGGGTGGTAGTGTGGAAGCTGTAGCTGTAGTGGGAGATTTGGTTGCATTTATTTTGTAGATCTTGTGTTGTTATTATGGCTACATCCACTGTTGCATCAACCTCTCGAATGGACATTGAGAAGTTCAACGGAATGGGGTATGAGTTGTGGAAGCTAAAAATGGAAGATTTGTTGGAAGAAAGAAACCAATAGTTGGCTGTTGAAAAAGAGAAGAAACCTAACGATGTATCTCAAGATGAGTGGGATAGACTGGATAAGAAGGCACGAGGAACCATCCGGTTGTGTCTTTCAGACTCTGTCCTGTTGAATGTCGCAAAGGAAGAGACTACATACAAGTTGTGGAAAGAGTTGGGTGAGATCTATCAAGCCAAGAGTATGGTAAATAAACTTTATTTAAAAAGAAAATTATTTTCCATGAAAATACGAGAAGGTGAATTGGTTGCAGAGCATTTAAATTCTTTTAATTTGTTAGTGAGTCATCTTGATTTAGTAGATGTTGAGGTTAGTGAGGAAGATAAATGCATCTTACTTCTTTGTTCTTTACCTGAGTCTTGGGAGAATGTTATCCTTGCTATCACTGCTAACCTCATGGATCTGAAGTTGGATGCTCTTGTTTCAGTGCTACTATCATAGGAATTGAGGAAGAAGAGTTCAGATAGTTTAGGGGATGCTCTCAGTGTCAGGGGAAGGTCTAAGGAAAGAGGACCTAAAGGAGATCAGAAAGGGGCTAAGGACAAGTCCAAGGTCTGGTCTAAGACTCCTAGTAAAAAGAACAGAGTTAAGTGTTTGAACTGCGATAAAAGGGGTCATGTGAAGGAGTGCAGAAATCCCAAGAAATAGTGGGAGAGTGCTTCAGATAATTCCTCGAATGCAGGTGAAGAAGTTTTACTTTTTGCATGTAATCTTGTTTCTAATGATCACTAGTTGATTGACTCAGGATGCTCATTTCATATGACCCCACATAAGGAATGGTTCTCCACATATGAAGAATATGATGGAGGTAATATTTACCTTGGTGACAACTCTACATATCTAATTGTCAGGAAAGGAAAGGTATTGTTGTGTTTCAGTGATGGGGGATTGAAACCCTCCCTGGTGTTTTGCATGTTCCTGGATTAGCTAGAAATCTGATTTCAGTTTCAAAGTTGAATGATTTGGGAATGCATGTGAGATTTGACAAGCATGGTTGCAGATTGGTGAGAGGGAACTTGGTGGTAGTGAAAGGGAAGAGATTTGGGAACTTGTTTAAGCTTGAAGCCACTACAGTTTTTAATGCCTCCTATGTATCTAACACCACTACTGAAAATACATGTATGTTGTGGCACCGTAAATTGGGCCACACAAGTAATAATGTACTAAAAACTATTAAGAATAAAAATTTGTTGGATGGTTTCTCCTATTCTGATGAGCACTTTGATTTCTGTGAGCATTGTGTGTTTGGTAAACAAAACAGAAAATCATTTCCTTCAAGAAGAAATAGAGAAAAAGAGAAGTTAGAAATTATTCATAAAGATGTGTTTAGACCTGTGGATAGTGAATCTATCATAAAATCTCATTATTTTGTAACCTTCATTGATGATGTGTCCAGATTTACATGGATTTATTTTATGAAGCATAAATCTGAAGTTTTCACTAAGTTTAAGGAATTCAAAGTCTTAGTAGAGAACCATTCAGGTTTAAAGATAAAAATTTTAAGATCTAAAAATGGAGGGGAATATTGCTCTAAGGAATTTGATGAGTTTTGCAAGCATGCAGGTACAATCAGACAAAAGACAACTCTATATAGACCACAATAGAATGGTGTTGCAGAAAGGATGAACTGAACAATTATGGAAAGATCCAGAAGTATGCTTAGTGATGCACAATTGGATAAATACTTTTAGGTAGAGGTTGTGTGTACTGCTTGCTACTTGATAAATAGATCTCCTTGTAAGGCTCTTGATTTGACACCTTATGAAGTGTGGACAGGTAAGAAACCTTTTGTTTCATATTTAAGGGTTTTTGGTTGTGAGGCTTTTGTTCATGTGCCTAAGGAAAAGTGATTTAAGTTGGATCCAAAGGCTGAAAAGTGTACATTCATTGGATATGGTGATAATGTGATAGGTTATAAGCTTTGGAATCCACTAACTCGCAAGATTATCTTTTCTAGAGATGTTATTTTCAAGGAACTTAGAGCTATTTCTAAACCTGAGTAGTCAAAAGAAAAAGATCAAAAGGTAAAGAGAGTGCACTTTAAGTTAGAGTAGCAAGATGCACCTCAGGAAGAACAGAGTGATGGATTAGGGGGTGAAGAAGAAGAAGAAGATTTGAGTAGTTCTGATGAAGATGAATCTATTGTTACAGAAGAAGTTGGTACATATGATCATGCAGAAGAACGAGTAGAGTCTCTTACTCCACCCTTGAGGAGATCCACAAGACAATGGAATCTAGTTGATAGGTATAGGCCACCAGATTTTCGTTGTGAATATGATTTATTGAGTACTAACGATGAACCTAGATCCTACAGGGAAGCTATTTCTATAGATGATAGCGAGTCTTGGTAGCTAGCCATGCAGGAGGAGATGATGTCTTTAGACTCTAATAACACCTAGGATCTTGTTCATTTGCCTAAAGGAAGAAAGGCCATAGGATGTAAGTGGGTCTTCAAAAAGAAATTTGGAGCAGACGGGTAATTGGAGAAGTACAAGGCTAGACTGGTAGCCAAGGGCTACTCCTAGAGAGAGGGAGTTGATTTTGGTGAGATATTCTCTCCTGTTGCTAAATTGACTTCTATTAGATTTTTCTTATCCATTGCTGTAGCTTATGATTGGGAGATTGAGCAAATGGATGTAAGACTGCATTCTTGCATAGAGATCTTGCAAAAGAAATTTATATGCAACAGCCTATAGGTTTTAAGGTAAAAGGAAAAGAACATTGGGTTTGTAGGTTAAAGAGGTCTCTCTATGGTTTAAAACAGTCCCCCCAGAATGTAATATCAAAAGTTTGACTCATTTGTTTTGAAATTGGGTTTTGTTAGAAGCGAGGAGGATCATTGTGTTTACTTTCATTGTGTTGATGATTCTATACTGGTTATTGCTTTGTATGTTGATGACATGTTGTTTTTTAGCAATACTAAGGGTATGGTCAGTGAGCTTAAAGCCCAACTTTCAGGTGTTGCAAGGTATATTTTGGGAATGGAGATCAGGAGGGACAGAGTTAACAGAAAGCTTTGGTTGTCACAAAGTAAGTATGTGAATACTATTTTGTAGAGGTTTAGTTTGCAGGACTGTAATCCAGTTAGAGTTCCTTTACCCATTGGTACTAAGCTTTCATTAGATATGTGTCCAAAGACTAAGGATGATCTTGAGGATATGTCTAATGTGCCATATGCTAGTGTTGTAAGGAGTTTGATGTATGCAATGGTTTGCACTAGACCAGATATTGCCCAAGCAGTGGAAGTTTTGAGCAGATTTATTTCTAGCCTTGGTAGACATCATTGGAACTATGCGAAGATGGTGTTTAAATATCTTGCAGGTACTCCTGATCATTGTTTGGTTTATTTTGGTACTAATAGTGCTAATAAATCTTTAGACATATAGGATTTTGTTGATGCAGATTGGGCAGGTGACTTGGATAGTCGAAGGTCCACTAGTGGCTATGTGTTTACTCTGTTTGGAGGTGCAATGATTTCGATGAGTAAGAGGCAGCCCACAGTTACTTTGTCCACCATAGAAGTAGAGTATATGGCTGCAACTCATGTCTCTAAGGAGGTAGTTTGGTTGAGGAGACTGTGTACAGGTATTGGTTTTTATTGCAGGAATATTTAGATTGATTGTGATAGCCAGAGTGCTATTTGTTTGGCTAAGAATCCCATGTATCATGCTCGAACTAAGCATGTTGATGTTCAGTATCACTTTGTTCGAGAGTTGGTTGCAAATGGAGAGATTGAGTTGAAGAAGATAGACAGTCAGGAGAATGTTGCAAATTCATTGACCAAGCCTATGAGCCTTGTTTCTAGTGCTTGATTATTTTTCATTTGATTTCTTATGGGTTGATTTACAATGTATAATGTCAAGTGGGAGAATGTTGGGATAAGGTGCCATTAACCTTGTAAATCCCAATATTGTATTTATTCCATTTATTATTTGTAATTTGTAATTACCCATAAGGCATGTACAAGTTTCACCGGCAGTGGTAAAAATTATTTACTATCCAATGTAATTCTAGAGTTACTACACGGTAAGTCCCAGAGTTACCGGCGGTAGTTACAGGATGTCATTTACTATGGTAAATAGTAATTGGTCAAAGTGGGGTGCACATGTTGAGGAATAATCTATTTTTAGTGTTATGACACACGTCATAGATGTTGTAAGAAGGTGTAAGAGATTCTATGACAACTGTAAGTTGTCACAAGAATCTATGACACTAATAATAGCATATGACGCGTCATAAGATGCTGTAAGTGGCTATTTTTAGCCCCAAGGTGTTCAAGCTTGCATGGGCACTTTTCCCAAGTGTAGGATGCATGTATGACAACATTTATGACCCTGTAAGAGCCCATTCTTGGCCATGGACGCCCAAGGTTGTGTTGTTGACTCTTGACAAGTGTTATGGGCTTGTAAGAAGTCATTTAATGTCTTGAGGTTGTGTAAATTATATATAAACTATAGCATAGTAGATGAGAGGAATAATAACATTTTACAGGTACCCAAGTTCTGTCGGAGTGAAGGTTGGAGGACAGAGGAAGTGAATGTATTTGTAATCTTCTTTTGTGAAGATAATACAACTTGGCCTCTTTTCTTGGTGGAGTTTTTTACCCAAAAGGGTTTTCTCCACGTTAAACACTTGTGTTATGTGCTTCAGTCTTCTTCTGGTATATTTATGTATTGTGGGTTTTATGTTTTGTTATAATCTCCATTAATAACACACAGTTAAAGATTGCTAAAATTTATTCGAATCAAATTTCCATTCAAGTAATGTGCTTTTATTTCTAACAGTTAAGTTGCAAAAAGTAGTCAGAATACTGGATTATACAAACCTTTGACAGTACCAAAGAGACCTTGGGAAGATATAAGTATGGATTTCATATTAGGTTTGCCAAGAACACAGAGGGGATATGATTCTATATTTGTAGTAGTGGACAGATTTTCAAAGATGGCACATTTCATTCATTGTAAGAAAACAAATGTTGTTGTACACATGTTGCTGACCTATTTTTCAAGGAGATTGTGAGATTGCATGGATTACCTAAGAGTATAGTTTCAGACAGGGATACAAGATTCATTGGATATTTTTGGAGGACATTATGGCAGATGATGAAGATAGACCTAAAGTTCAGTTCAACATTTCACCCACAGATAGATGAACAAATTGAAGTAGTAAATAGGAATTTGGGCAACTTGTTGAGATGCTTAGTAGGAGACAAAGTAGGAAATTGGGATCTAATTCTATCACAAGCAGAGTTTGCATACAATAATTCAGTGAATAGAAGTACAAAGATTACACCATTTGAGATTGTGACTGGAGTACAATGTAGAGGAGTTGCAGAGTTGAGAGACATCAGTATGGAGAATAAGAGGAGTGCAGAAGCAAAAGAATTTATAGGATACATGGAGACAATGCATAATCAGGTCTGGAAGCATTTGGAGGAGATGAATAGTAAGTATAAGGAGCAAGTAGATGAGAAGAGGAGACATAAAGAATTTTTAGTTGGAGATGAAGTTATGGTATATCTAAGAAAGTAGGGATTTTTAGTGGGGACATACAATAAGCTGAAGATGAAGTTTGGACCATGTAAGATTCTTAAGGAGTTTGATTTAGGGAATGCATCTGAAGTGGAGCTACCAGAGACATTTGGTATATCACCTATATTCAACATTATAGATCTATATCAGTATCATGAGTGTGAATCAAGTGAAAGTCTTGAAGATGCATTGAAGGACCAGCTACTACAACAACAACCAGAGTATAGATAGAGTAGATCTTGGATAGCAGAGTTGGACGCAGCACCAAAGGCAAGCAGTACAAAGAGTATTTGGTTAAGTGGAAAGGAAGACCGGAAGAAGATTCATTATGGATTTCTCATGCTAAGGTAGACCACCTTGGTTTTCCTCTAGCCCCAACAAAGTGAGGGACTCACTTTTTCAACAACCCTGGGTGTTTGATGCAGAAGCATCCTAGGTTGAAGAACAATCTTGCATCAAACAAAAATATTTGCTTTCTTTTATTTTCTTGCAGTTCATTAATTTGTAGTTCAATATTTTCTACCGCATTTTACTACATATGAGTCATAGCAGAGATTGCGGAGCATGATTTAGCTTCTATTCCATGTCAGCTACATCATACTCAGATTTCAGGAGATTTGGATTTGCCTACAAAAATTCATCGCTATCATAAGTTCATTAGCCTTCACAGAACAAGATATTCATTTAGTCAGCATGAGAATAGAAGGTTTGCGGAGCACTTCTGTGACTTGCAAAGCCAATTGGTAATATCATAAGGCTAATAAGGATCAGATAGACCCTCCCTGAGGTCTGCACCATGTTTCATTCATTTGCGGAGCAATACCATGAATTGTAGGTTGATCTACATGTTTTCTACACGTTTCATCATTCATTGGAGTTTGTACCCTCTTGAGGCTGACGCAGAGGATTATTTGAGTTTGAGGATGATATATTACATCTCTTAGATGCATTAGGAAGTAAGTGGATATTATAGAATAGATAGTCATATTCTTTCTGGAAGGAACTTCAATGGAATATCTTTCACTTATGTTGTAACCTGGAAGGCAGGCCTGTGAGCCCTTTGATTGTATCCCGCATGTTGCCGACATATAAGCATTATAACTGTATGATATATAGAGCATATGAATCTTCCATTGCATTATGTTATTGTATTGTTTCCATTGTGTTTACTCTAGCTGCATGGTTTGGATAGTCCCTTCTTAAGACCCTCCATCCATGGCTACACCACTCACCTTCAACCTTAAGTCTCTATATAGATTCAAGTTGGGCCCATTTTATTTTCGTAAAAGGTTACCTACGTTAATCTTCCTAATACTTTCAATTCCTTGATCACAAAATTAGGCACTTTCTTCTTATGCCATGTCTAACCCCTAAGCCTTCTATTGAAACCCTTGAAACCCCAACCTTGCCTATTAAAGATGAGGGTTGGAATATTGTGGGAGGGAAGAAACACTCAACCTAAAAACCCATCCAACCTAGGGATTCAACTCCTTTCACCAAAACTCAATGATATATTTATAAGTCTAATCCATTTCTTTCTTCTAAAGGCTTTATTCCTAGCTAAACCACTAAAATCCTACTAAATTCATTTTTCCACTAGGATTTCTACCATGGGTGATTAACCCTCAAGGTAGTTACATAGCCTGTTGCTTAGTGACAATAACTAGGGGAAAACATTGCTCTCTCTTATTTGGTGATCTCTTGAAAGAACAACATTTACTCTTAGGATTTTTTCAATTTTAATAAATGATGACAACTACCTAGAGCTCTTCATGGCTCGAATACTTCCACATGAGACTAATTTCAGCCTTACAAAAGATTCATGTAATTTTTTGTTAGGTCTATTCATCAGAAGATCCAATTTGATATTGTAATGTGGAAAATGTCTCCTTGGGGGCTTTTCCCTCATAAGGTTTAGCTCCCGAGTCTTTAGCATGCATTTAGGACATCTTAGTTCATATTTTGGCATCCTGATGGAATGAGACCTAGGTTCCTTAGCAAATTGGACCTAGGTGGACTCCTTGAGCTGTACCCTACCCAAAATAGGGGGGAGGACTTGGGTGCCCAAGCCCTAGTCCTGCCCTATTTTGTGGCAGCCCTAATTTTTGGGTGTCGATTTGTGACCATTATTAGGTCCCTTTGCTATAAGGGTAAGTTTGAATTACGAAAATCTTGGCGGGAGTGTTTGTAGTTGCATATATAAGCATGCTTAGGCATTCATTTGAAAACTAGATTGGAATTAGATGGAAATTATGATGTTCAAGTGTTCTAAAGGTGATTCAAGGCTTTCATTGTGTTGCAAGAGCAGACTTGTGTGTTTGTGTGTTGATATTTGCATATTTGAGCATCAATTTCCTCATAGAGTGAAGAGCATCTTCCTCCCATAAGAGATTCACTACAAGGTGACATCATATTATGTTTTTATCATTGATTCCTTTGGTTTTTGCCTCTGCCTCACAAGGGCACACACTCTTTATCTGACAATGGTGTTCAAAGACTTAAGTGTCCTTCAGGGCTTGACTGAGGCAAGCCTCTAAACACCAAAACCCCCAAACCAACTCTTGTGATTGTAGGTTATAGATGTCGCATTTGGGAAAAGTGAAGTTGTAGGAAGGACTGGTAGGCATTAAGGATTCAGGATCTAAAGAGTTGCAGGACACCGGATCATTTCCAGGACTTGGGTGCTCGCTCTAGTGTCATCCACAGATGAATTTCCAAAAATAGAAGTTACAAGGCTGATCAGTGTCGGAAGGAGGTCTGGATCCCACGAAGAAATTGGTACCTTGGACTAGGTTGCCCACTCCAGTGTCCCCAACTATTCCACTTCAGAACCCTAAAAATAGGTACTCTGTGATTTGGTATTTTACTCCTGTCCGCAAGAGCTTTTTCTGTTATTCGTCAGTTTGTTGCCATATTTGCATAATTAAGGTTTTAATGGTCAATTGAGCATAAGAGAAGGAAAATTGATAATTAAATTCCGTAATCCAAGTTTCCTTACAATTGTAAGTGACCTAGGGTATGATAGTGCTCGCCACTCGACCCTAGATCCTTGAATGTATAGTGGAGAGGAGGAATTAAACATCAAAACACTAAAACATTAACAAATCCAATTTTCCTCTAAACATTTTGGTGAACCCCAGTTTTTGGACTTAAATTGCAACTTGTTGAGTGTGTGTCTTCATATTTAGATTGATTTCATTCATTCATATAGTCATTCATTTTATTGCATTGAGAAAAATTCAAAAAAATTGAAAAATTTGGAAAATTCAAAAAAATTGCATTGTTGGGCTTACTAAATTGTATCAATTCTGTCTAAATTTTCCCAATTCATGATTGTTGCATCAGATCTGAACTAAAATATAGAAAAATCCAAAAATTCAGAAATTTGCATTGCATTTTCATTATTTATTTGCTAGGGTTTTGTGGAAATTTTGACAATTTTATATAACCTAGTAATTCGAAAATCTAGGGTTAGTAGGCAAAATCTTTTCTCAGATTTTTCTACTAATTTTAGAGGCTCATTTAAATTAAAATTTGGCTCTAGTCCTACATTTTAGTGTAAATTTGCATTTAGATTTAAAATATTTGCAAATTTTGCATAGAAAATTTCAACATTTAAACTAGCAATTTTGAGGCATTTTCATTAAATTTACATGGGCATTTTGCATGTTCAAGCTTGAAAATCATTTTTAGATCTGAGAGTATTTAATTTTCATCATAAATCAGACTTCAAAACATTCGCATAGCATTTTGTCCCAAGATCTCAAACCTAAGGCTTCAAAAACAACGATTTTCACTAAATTTGGCCTTATCGACTTTATAAACTTGCACCATAGGTGTGTTGTGAAAGGTATTTTGGCATTATTTTGATATTATCAGGGTAATAATTTTCTTCCCCTCATAAAAATCTTCACAACACCCTTTTAACAGGCTCTTGTAGTGAAAATTTGGTGAAAAACTACACATTTTGACTATTTTTGCCCTAGGGTTTGACCTAGTTTGCACTCCAAGCGTGTTGTGATCAATTTTATGGATTGAACTGACTGATATTATTGATATTATTTTCTTTAACTCCTGGAATTCATTACAACACCCCTTTTGCTAGGTCTTGGAGTTGAAAAACCATAAAAAATAGCCTATTTTTGCTATATTTTCACTAGGGTTTTACCTTAAGTGGCACTAAAAGCATGTTGTGTTGGGTATTTTGGAACCAAGTGGCTGTTATTACTGATATTATTTTCTTTCCATCATCATTTTCCTCACAACACCCTTTGTTATGCTATCTTGCATTGAGTTTTGGTGAAAAAGTGCCTATTTTGACATATTTTCACTATAGTTTAACTTGGCATTATCTTAGACTTGCATCAAGAGTGTGTTGAGAAGAATACCCTTGCTGTTTTGGACTAATACCAGACATATAATTTTCTACCCTTAATCAAAATCCTTACAACATCCTTTGTTTCATTCATTGGCATTGAAAACGTATAGAAAACTCAAGCATTTTAGGCTATTGCTGCTCTTATCTTTTGCGTCAATTTTGAAAATATTTTAAAATCTGATTTGGCATTGATTTGAGCATATAAACATGGCCTTTAATCACAACAAGAACAATAAGTTCCCTCCTAGACCCTACATGAAAAGAAAAGCACCTGAACCTGAAATTATCTCTACACCGCATGATAGAACAATGGGAGACAAGGAAGGACCTCTTTACATCATTGTGAAAATAATGGGAAACCCTATGGATGGAACTCTTATCGATCCTAACATTCAACCAAACAAAGACAATCCTAATGATGAACAACATGATGAGAAAGACATGAATTTAGCTATGGTACCTTATGTCTCACTTTCCTCCAACATTAGGGAATGGGAAGATGATGACGATGATTTTCTTATAGATAATCTCTAGCCCAACAGGGGCCCTATAGGTAAGTATCTCTAACCCTTTATCTCTCTCATGATGTGCTTCCCTCGTGATGTGTTATGTGTTGTTTAGGCCTCCTAGGATGACCTCAAATTCTCCTGTAAGGTTCAGGATACCAGGAGACCGCCTCTGTTGTGACCCTTTTCTATTTGCATCATCATTCTTCTAAATTGTCTCTCTCTGATTTCATTGTTGTGTGTTGTGTTTTATGGACATAATGTCGCGGTTGGTGACTTGGGGGCACCCTCCTATGTGACTATCCCTAAGACATGTGTTTCTCTTCTCTTATTTATTGTTTCCCTTCCTCTAGTGTTTCCATCTAGCGGGCGGATGACGACAAACATTTTATACTAATGAGGACCTAGTGTCCCTTTCAAGAGCAATCACAAAAATGGACTTAGTTCCTAATATGACGATGGGGTTGTATATTTTATCTGACACTTAGCTAGTGGAAGCACTCATGCTTTCTGCGTAGTGAATTTGATGATGTTTCTATCGCATTTACAAACCTTAATGATACTATTGCTCTATGTACCTTTGTTTGTCTTTGAATCTAGCCTTGGTGGTACTCGATTCAGAGAGCTTCATGATATAGTCCTACAGTTATCCTCAAACTCCAAATTCATTGTATAACCTTGGCTCTTTGTGTGGTTAATCATATGCATTGATGTTGTTGTTTATCATGATGTTGTAGACACTAACATGTTTCTTGCAGGGATGTGTTTATGGGAACATTTGGCGATCATAAAGTACATGTCACCTCTGGGGCACATGGCCTTTGCGAAAGTCAGTGTTCCCTTGTGTGTTTTCTTCCTACCTTAACATGCTTGATATCGACACCTGATATCAACCACCTTAAGGTGGGGGCATATAAGGTAAGCTGTCTGTTATAGATGTTAGCAATGTGTTTGACCTCAGATGCAAAGACTTGTACCCCAGGGTAGTACATCATGCATTCTGAGTTTGTTTACAATCAATCAATCAATCATGTAAACCTTCTACAGAGGTAGGATATCGAGCATATCATTTTTCTTAAGCCCTTTACAGAGGTGGGGATGGTGTATTTCTTAGAGCAGATTGCATCATCCTGTCATTTTAAAAAGTCCTCTGCAGAGGCGGGGAGTGGTTTTGTGACTAACTCAACCCTTAAGCATGTTTTTGGTGATTGTTGTGGCTAAGCCCAATCATCAGTGTGTGCCTGTAATGCGCCTGAGATGGTGTTGGACCTAGAAATAGGTACACACCATCGCTTGTCTGCCGTGTTTTCTCCATGTCTTCAAGTGTGTGTTTTGGCATGCTTGTTTTGTGTGGCGTGTTTGTTGCCCCATATGCAGAGACCAACACCCTCGGGTAGTGCTTGCTACATTTTGGGGGGTTTTGTGTGTCTTGCATGTGTGTTGCCCCATATATACAGAGACATGCTCCCTAGGGTAGTGCATCCTGTATTATGGGAGGTTTGTTTACTTTCTAGTACTTGCATCTGCATTTCATATATATGAGTAAAAGAAAAGAAAAGAATTCATACCTGTCTTCTATGCATTAACTGTATTCCCCATGTTCTACGTGATTGTAACTGTCTTCTCTGTGTTTTTTGTGCCTGTTATTTTCTTCTATGTGATTGGTGTGTCTTCTCCGTACTTAGCGTGTTTGTTATTTTTGTGACCTTACTTTAATGCATGTATTGGCCTCACGTTTATACATTCATTAAAGTGCGGGCTAAATGTAACCTTGGAAAATGTCCCCTTGGGGATTTTCCCTCATAATGTTTAGCTCCCGGGTCTTTAGCATGCATTTAGGACATCTTAGTTCATATTTTGGCATCCCAATGGAATGAGACCTAGGTTCCTTGGCAAATTGGACCTAGGTGGACCCCTTGAGCTATACCCTTCCCAAAATAGGGGGGAGGACTTTGGCACCCGCACCCTAGTCCTACTCTATTTTGGGGTAGCCCTAATTTCTGGGTGTCAGTTTGTGACCCTTATTAGGTCCCTTTGCCGACACGGTAAGTTTGAATTACAAAAATCTTGGCAGGAGTGTTTTTAGTTGCATATATAAGCATGCTTAGGCATTCATTTGTAAACTAGATTAGAATTAGATTGCAATTGTGATGTTCAAGTGTTCTAAAGGTGATTCAAGGCTTTTATTGTGTTGCAAGAGTAGACTTGTGTGTTTGTGTGTTGATATTTGCAGACTTGAGCATCAATTTCCTCATGGAGTGAAGAGCATCTTCCTCCCATGGGAGCTTCACTACAAGGTGACATCATATTGTGTTTTTATCATTGATTCCTTTGGTTTTTGCCTCTACCTCATAAGGGCACACACTCTTTATCTGACAATAGTGTTTGAAGACTTAAATGTCCTCCGGGGCTTGACTGGGGCAAGCCTCTAAACACCACAACCCCCGAACCAAGTCTTGTGACTCTGTAGGTTACAGGTGTCACATTTGGGAAAAGTGAAATTACAGGAAGGACTGGTAGGCATCAAGGATTCAAGATCTGAAGAGTTGCAGGATGCCATAGCATTTCCAGGACTTGGGTACTCGCTCTAGTGTCCTCTGCAGATGAATTTCCAAAAATAAAAGTTACATGGCTGATCAGTGTCGGAAGGAGGTTCGGATCCCACGAAGAAACTGGTACCTTGGACTAGGGCGCCCGCTCCAGTGTCCCCAACTGTTTCACTTCAGAACCCCAGAAATAGGTACTTTGTGATTTGGTATTTTACTCCTATCTGCAAGAGCTTTTTCTATTTTTCGTTAGTTTGTTGTTGCATTTGCATAATTAGGGTTTTAATGGTCAATTGAGCATAAGAGAAGGAAAATTGATAATTAAATTCCCTAATCCAAGTTTCCCTACATTTGTAAGCAACCTAGGGTATGATAGTGCTTGCCACTTGACCCTAGATCCTTGAATGTATAGTGGAGAGGAGGATTTAAACATCAAAACACTAAAACATTAACAAATCCAATTTTCCCCTAAACATATATTATCTACATTCAAGAGGTGAAGGTTGTTTCTTGCTTCATATGACCTTAAGGATGATATGGCCTCATGTTTCATAGTTCTCCACCTTGCATGAGAATAATTATAGTTGTGCATGCATTTTACTCTCCTTGTATTTATTTTCTTCTACTTTTTCTTTAAGAGAAGAGCCAAACCATCATGCTATGTGGGATACACTTAACATTGATGGCCATTCAATCAACATTATCAATATTTATGTGCTTAATGATGACCCTAAAAGAATAGTATTATGGAGATGGATGGATGACAATCCACTCCTTTCTAATTAGCTCATTGTTGTGACTTTAATAAGGTGGAGTCACCTAAGGATAAAGGAGGAGCTCTTTATGAGATGGTGTATTGGTAAGTAAAAAGCTTGGTTTTATTTTAAAATCATTGCAAGTTGTCAAACCTAAATTTTTAACATCATACCACATCAGATCCTTAGTTTATGAGGGCTAAGCTCTATGCAAGTCTTAAAAAGGTCCTTTAGTGGATGAATCATGTCATGAATTTTGAGCAACTCGTGTTCGACTCTTTTTGATATGGTGCATAATTAGTGAAAGAACACCCAATGATCATCCTTCTTTCCATTGTCCCATCACGTTTTATCTTGTGTGGGATAGTGGGCTAATCCCCATCATGTAATTTTACCTTAACATGACACTTATTTCCCATCGGTGGTTCCCTATTCAACACATCACATGGATTTAGAACTTTAATACACATCCACTACTTGTTTCTAGCTAGATTTAGTAGTGGAATTTTGTTGTTGATTGCACCACCACCTTTTTATGGAATTATGAAAAATGTGTGGTGAAAATATGCAAGCAAGGCACAGAGTTTGTGAGGGTTTTCACTTAGATGGAAAGCAAGCCCTTTGACCTCCAATTTAAGACTCTAGCTGCTCAACTCAAGCTAAGCTAAAATTTATTGAATTCCGTTGTGGTAAGGTGGTTCAACTCAAAACCTACCTTCACTAGGTCAAAGTTGGTGAAAATACACTAAGGAAATTTTCAAATCCCTTCGCCTCAAGTAGAACAAAGAGCAAATCAAGGCTATCCATTTTTTTCATGGATGACTCACATGCCTCTTGAATATTTCCAAATAATGTGCTATAAACTAGTTTTTTAGGCCTAAGAGGATTCTGCAAAGTTTGCTCAAGTTTTGCAACAATTTGCCTAGACATTTTCCCTTCCAAGCTTAGCTAATGTGCTCAAGCTTCTTGAGATGCTCCACTCATGTTTCATGAGATTCATTTGATTCTTATGAAAATTACCAATGATAAGGTCCCCAGTCTTGATGCCTTCCTTTGTAAGTTCTTCAAAGCTACTTGACATTTTACTAGTCCAAACCTATTGAAAGTCTACAAGGAAGCTCTATAGAATAAATCTTTGGTTGGTGTAATAAATTGGGGGAATATCATGTTTATACCTAAGGTCAAGGATCCTAAGATGATTTCTAGTTGGATGCCTATTATTTTGTTGAATGTATCTTTCAAGATCTTGGCTACAACCCTAGCTTTGTACATTCATTATATACTTCCTATCATTGTGTAACTAGATTAAACAAGATTTATTAAAAATTGTTATGTACTAGACAATATCATTGTAGTTTGGGAGGGTTTGGAATTTTCTAGAGATTCTCAACAACACATTTTATTTCTCAAACTTGATTTTGAGAAAGCCTATCACCATATAGAGTGGCCATATATTTTGACAATTCTTAAAGTGCTTAGTTTTAGAGAATTTTTTTATCTTGTTGGTTTAAAGCCTTTTTGTCCATGCTTTTTCTTTCCTTTCCATCAACTATAAAAATTATGATAGCTTTAGGATTTTTAGATTCATTGAGAACAAGCTAGCCCCTTTCTCCTTAATTGTATGTGTTAGTTGTCGAAGCTTTTGGTTATCTTCTTGCCCATAAAATTTCACACAATTTGGTAAAAGTAGTTTATCTTTGGCATATGTTGTAGCAATTGATTAATGGTCACTTTGCTAATGGTTCTTTTCTTATTCTTGTAGAAGCTCAAGCCTCTTTTAGAGAAGCCATGGCATGCCTTGATACTTTTTACAAGGCTTCTGGGCCAAGCCTTCAATTGAGCAATACTCAATGCTATAAGCATAGCCCTTTTCCATAGACACACTAGCTAAATGATTTTCTTGGAAGTAGATAAGCAAATGGTGGATGTTCAAGTTTCTTAGCATTCCCTTTTCTTTTAAATGCTCAGTCACTACCCTTTGAAAATATAGTCTACAATAGGTTAAAAGAAGATATCATTATGGATTATCAATCCTCTTTCTTTGGCAAGTAAATTTTAGATTTATGCCAATGTGTTAGCCACAACCTATGTTTATTACTCTTCATGTTTACCTCCTTCTAAAGTTGCTTATGATATGCTTTCTAAACTTCTACATGACTTCCTTTGGGCCAATGCCAAATAAACTTGAGGGTTCTATAGAGTTGCTTGGTACATATGTTGCTTTCCTCAAGAAAAATTTAGGATGGGCACAATTAATTTTTATAGACAAATCAATATTGTTTTGCACTAAATGGGTTGTTCAATCTATCTAAGGTAATGTGACCTAGATGATTCTTTTCTTGCATTGCATTTTCTTTGGTCACCCTATAGCAAAAAAGTTTGATAAAGTATTAGCTTGCACACTTTCCTTATTGCACATGTTTCAGCCAAGATCAAACTCATTTGTGGATTAGAGTATTTAAAAGGCCTTTGAGGTGTTTATGGCCTTCCTTAAGTCAGATGAAGATGGCTTTAGATTTGGTGTTTCTTTCAATAACCATACTCTCTAGTGGTCTCAAATTATTAATATTTCTAGATTTTCCTTGGTGAAAACAATTGACATTAGATCTCTTTAGCACTTTCACAAAGGCATTCATACTATCAAAGATTAGACCCCTTGACTCATGCTATAACACAAATTTCAACATTCTAATGTGGGCTTACCTTTCCTTCTTCACATTCAAGAGCCTGTGAAGCATTTGTGCTTGATGTAATGTGACACAAGCTAAGCCTTAAATTGCCCTTTGTTTAGTGGAGGCTAATTTAGTGGATAGGTCATTATTATGTGAAATTTCTTAATAACTACCAAATATTTACGCCGAGAGGCAAAGCCTAAAGGCATTATATAGCCACAACATGATTGAAAGTTTATTCTACCGATTTAAATTGATGTTTACGAGGCTGTCAAACATCACCTCCTGAGAATATTGGATCAGATTTCCTTGGAGGAGAGGGGGCGGTTGATGATGACAGACTTTTTGTAGTGAGAATATTGGATCAGATTTCCTTGGAGGAGAGGGGGCGATTGATGATGACAGACTTTCCACTGCTAGAGAATGTGGAAGTGCTGAAGCTATCGACAAGGAGAGGGCAGGAGATAGTGGCAATGTATGTGAGGAATCCTATGGCCACCTTGACTCTTTTGTATTCTCATGGCAATGCTGCAAATTTGGGCCAGATGTACAAACTTTTTGTTGAGCTCAGCATTCACCTTCATGTTAATCTTATGGGGTTCATAACGCATGGATCTCCTTCTCTTAAGCTTACACCCTGAAGCTGCCCTATTCTTCCTATGTTTTTTTTGTTTCTGTTTTAGAGGTCTGATTCATCTCCGTTGAACTTGAAACCAAATATCCAAGCTTTTTCTTCTAGAAAGAGCTTCAGAATTCCTCGTTATCACAGATGCATGTTTGCATTAAGGTATTTGCATTTCTAAATATATGGATATTAGGGTTTGAATGTCAGGATTTAAATATTTTTTGGGATTTAGGGTTTGTGGTGGAGAAGTGCCAGTGCCAGTAATTGAACTTTGCATTTTTTGATTTGATCCATTTGGGGTGGGAGGGTACAGTTTGTATTGGTGATTCAATCTTACTGTAATCAGAACAGTTCATTTTTTATGATACACACACATTCTATGTGTATGTGCCCACCAAACTACTTTTTTGCATCACAAGCTTTGAATCACATATTAAAAATCTTTCCATTTACACACAATTTAGCTATTTATCTTCAAGAAAGAAACTTTGGCTTTGTAAGACAAGTTGTGCAATGAATATTTTTTTCTCTTTTACGAAATAGCATAGTTGGTTTTTACTTGCAATCATGATTCAAGAGTTGTTTGTCATAGAATTCCAGAATGCCAACTTACTAATCTCTTTAGCCTCGTTCAGGTTGTCAACTGTGGAAGTGTCCCTCTCAAGTCATCATATGAAAAGATTTCTAAATGCGTCTACAAATCAACAGGCCTCTATGAGTGCAAGGGATGGAAAGTGAATTCTACAAACCCTAAGCATTGGCATTTCTCTTGGGAACTGACATATTTTGAGGTTAGTATGTTATTTTCCATACAACTTCTGGGTAAGTGCAAGAAGATGGGGGGCCAAAAAGGGGTCTTAAGTAGCCACTTTTTTCCTGAAATCAGGAAATACTAGCCTTGGATGAGAAATTGAGCATAGTTACACTCAAAATTTGGAGATGCAACCAAAACAATGTTCGTAGTGCTCCGAGTCTACTTTCTAAACTACTATTTTTTTTTAAAATGGCATAGATTAAGGGGTTCAAAAGAGGGAGCCACAAAAATTGGTGTTGTTTCTGTCAAAAAAACATAACATAGCATGTTTTGTGGCTCCCTCAAAAGGTCAACTTTTTTTTTTGTATTTTTAAAATCGCTTTAGGAAGAAATTAGCTAATAACATGTAGTTTATGCCTGATTTTTCTAATAATTTTTTGATGAATATTTGATTTTTTAGTAATTTTCAAAGTGGACACATCCTAAAAAATAGAATTTTGGCCGCGCTACCCCTATAAATTTTGAAAACTAATTGAAAATCATTTTTTTCTTTTTTTAATATTTGTAGAATGGAGTCTAGTTTCTAAATATGTAATTTTTTTGAAATTTCAATGAATAGTTAATTTACAATGAAAAAAAGACCAAACAGTGGTTTTTGCCCAAAAACGGACACACAAACAAAAGAAATTAAAGATGAAAGGCTTAACATTGTTAAAATGTGAAAAAAATCACATCGTCAAATAGCTAAGAGAAAGCCTAACATTACCCAGGTGTTTGATTTGTTCGACGTTGAAACATGTGCAAATCTGAGGGTTAGCACGAACGAAATTATATGAAATCTTGAAGAATCTGGAAAAACACGTTTGTGACTGTTCAAAAGGCACTCCAAGCCTTTGGGTTGGAAATCCAAAGCAAATCCCAAGCCCAAGGCTTGGGATTCCCAAATCAAGACATAACGCGCTCGCGTTATGGTTTATTTTGCATTTTGCCTTTTCGCAAGTCTGTTGTTTGTCATGTTTGACATAACGCGAGCGCGTTATAACGCGCTCGCATTATGTTCCCCTTAAATTTTTTTATGTTCAAGACTATTAATCATGTATGTATGTATGTATGCCTATATATATGTATGTATGTATCTATGTATGCTAATATATATGTATGCATGTATCTATGTATGCCTATATGTATGTATGTATGTATCTATGTATGCCAATATGTATGTATGTATGTATCTATGTATGCCTGTATGTGTGTATGTATAGTGTCGAGGGTAGAGGAGGGCAGAGATGGGAGTGAGCCAGATAGGGGAGGAGAGGGGTGGATAAGGATTGAGTGATTAAGGTTTAAGGTTGAGGGTTGAGTGTATAGGGATAGAATTTAGAGTTTAGGGATAAGGGATTAGAGTTTAGGACCTTGAGGGATTAGGGTTTAGGGTTGAGGCTTTAGGGATAGCATTTAGGGTTAAGGGTTGAGGGATTAGGTTTAAGGTAGAGTGTTGAGGGTAGAGGGATTAGGGATTAGGGTTTAGGGTTGAGGCTTTAGGGATAGCATTTAGGGTTAAAGGTCAAGGGATTAGGTTTAAGGTAGAGTGTCGAGGGTAGATGGATTAGGGATAGGGTTTAGGGTTGAAGGTTTAATGATTTAGGGTTGAGGCTTTAGGGATGAGGGTTAAGGGATTAGGGTTTAAGATATAGTGTCGAGTGTCGAGCGTGTAGGGATAGGTTTTAGGGTTCAAGTTTTAAGGGATAAGGGTCGAGGGATCAGAGTTAAGGGTTGAGGGATTAGGGTTTGACATTGAGGGTTGAGTACATTGAGGTTCGAGGGTTAAGGGTTTCGGGATAGGGTTGAGGGTCAAGGGATTAGGGTTAAGGGATAAGGTTGCAGGGTTTAGGGATAAGGGATTAGGGTTTAAGGTATAGCATCGAGCCCGTTGAGGGTCTAGGAATAGGGATAGCGTTTAGGGTTTAGGGATGAGGGATTAGAGTTGAGGGATGATGGATTAGGGTTGAGGGTTGAGGGATTAGGATTTAGGGATAAGGTTTAGGGTTAGGGTTGAGGGATTAGGGTTTAAGGTATAGTGTTGAGGGTTTAGGGATAGGGTTTAGGGATAGGGTTTAGGGTTGAGGGATTAGAGTGAAGGGTTGAGGGATTAGAGTGAAGGGTTGAGGGATTAGGATTTGACGTTGAGGGTTGAGGGTTTAGGGTTTAGAGTTTAGGGATAGGGTTGAGGGTCGAGGGATCAGAGTTAAGGGTTTAATGTTGAGAGTTAAGGGTTGAGGGTTGAGGTTGAGGGATAGGGTTAATAGTCAAGAGATTAGGGTTAAATAAGAGTGTCGAGGGTAGAGGGATTAGGGTTTAAGGTATAGTATCGAGTCTGTTGAGGGTTTAGGAATAGGGATAGCATTTAGGGTTTAGGGATGATAGATTAGAGTTGAGGGATGATGGATTAGGGTTGAGGATTGAGGGATTAGGGTTTAGGGTTGAGGGATTAGGGTTTAAGGTATAGTGTTGAGGGTTTAGGGATAGGGTTTAGGGTTGAGGGATTAGAGTGAAGGGTTGAGGGATTAGGATTTGATGCTAAGGGTTGAGGGTTTAGGGTTTAGGGTTTAGGGATAGGGTTGAGGGTCGAGGGATCAGAGTTAAGGGTTTAATGTTGAGAGTTGAGGGTTGAGGGTTGAGGTTCAGGGATATGGTTAATGGTCAAGGGATTAGGGTTAAATAAGAGTGTCGAGGGTAGAGGGATTAGGGTTTAAGGTATAGTATCGAGTCTGTTGAGGGTTTAGGAATAGGGATAGAATTTAGGGTTTAGGGATGAGGGATTAGAGTTGAGGGATGACGAATTAGGGTTGAGGGTTGAGGGATTAGGGTTTAGGGATAAGGTTTAGGGTTGAGGGATTAGGGTTTAAGGTATAGTGTTGAGGGTTTAGGGATAGGGTTTAGGGTTGAGGGATTAGAGTGAAGGGTTGAGGGATTAGGATTTGACGTTGAGGGTTGAGGTTTTAGGGTTTAGGGTTTAGGGACAGGGTTGAGGGTCGAGGGATCAGAGTTAAGGGTTTAATGTTGAGAGTTGAGGATTGAGGGTTGAGGCTTGAGGGTTGAGGTTGAGGGATAGGGTTAATGGTCAAGGGATTAGGGTTAAATAAGAGTGTCGAGGATAAGGGATTATGGTTTTAGGTATAGTATCGAGTTTGTTGAGGGTTTACGAATAGGGATAGCATTTAGGGTTTAGGGATGAGGGATTAAAGTTGAGGGATAATGGATTAGGGTTGAGGGTTGAGGGATTAGGGATTAGGGATAAGGTTTAGGGTTGAGGGTTGAGGGATTATGGTTTAAGGTATAGTGTTGAGCGTTGAGGGTTTAGGGATAGGGTTTAGGGTTGACGGATTAGGGTTTAGGGTTGACAGATTAGCATTTAATGTCGAGGTTACAGTTAGAGTGTCGAGGGTAGAGGGATTAGGGATAGGGTTTAGGGTTGAAGGTTTAAGGATTGAGGGTTGAGGCTTTAGGGATGAGGGTTTAAGGCTTAAGATATAGTGTCAAGTGTTGAGGGTGTAGGGATAGGGTTTAAGTTTTAAGGGTTAAGGGTTGAGGGATAGGGATTAGGGTTTAAGGTATAGTGTTGAGGGTTGATGGTTTAGGGATAGGGTTTAGGTTTGAGGGATTAGGGTTTAGGGTTGATGAATTAGGGTTTAATGTTGAGAGTTGAGGGTTGAGGCTTGAGGGTTGAGGTTGAGGGATAGGGTTAATGGTCAAGGGATTAGGGTTAAATAAGAGTGTCGAGGGTAGAGGGATTAGGGTTTAAGGTATAGTATCGAGCCCGTTGAGGGTCTAGGAATAGGGATAGCATTTAGGGTTTAGGGATGAGGGATTAGAGTTGAGGGATGATAGATTAGGGTTGAGGGTTGAGGGATTAGGGTTTAGGGATGAGGTTTAGGGTTGAGGGCTGCGGGATTAGGGTTTAAGGTATAGTGTTGAGGGTTTAGGGTTGAGGGATTAGAGTGAAGGATTGAGGGATTAGGATTTGATGTTGAGGGTTGAGGGTTTAGGGTTTAGGGTAGGGTTGAGGGTCAAGGGATCAGAGTTAAGGGTTGAGGGATTAGGGTTTGACGTTGAGGGTTGAGGGTTAAGGTTTGAGGGTCAAGGGTTTAGGGATAGGGTTGAGGGTCGAGGGATTAGGGTTAAAGTAGAGTGTGGAGGGTATAAGGATTAGGGATAGGGTTGGAGGGTTTAGGGATAAGGGATTAGGGTTTAAGGTATAGTATCGAGTATGTTGAAGGTTTAGGAATACAGATAGCATTTAGGGTTTAGGGATGAGGAATTAGAGTTGAGGGATGATGGATTAGGGTTGAGGGTTGAGGGATTAGGGTTTAGGGATAAGGTTAGGGTTGAGGGTTGAGGGATTAGGGTTTAAGGTATAGTGTTGAGGGTTTAGGGATTGGGTTTAGGGTTGAGGGATTGGGATTTGACGTTGAGGGTTGAGGGTTTAGGGTTTAGGGTTTAGGGATAGGGTTGAGGGTCGAGGGATCAAAGTTAAGGGTTGAGGGATTAGGGTTTGATGTTGAGGGTTGAGGGTTGAGGTTCGAGGGTCAAGGGTTTAGGGATAGGGTTGAGGGTTGAGGGTTGAGGGATTAGGGTTAAAGTAGAGTGTGGAGGGTATAAGGATTAGGGATAGAGTTGGAGAGTTTAGGGATAAGGGATTAGGGTTTAAGGTATAGTATCGAGTCTGTTAAGGGTTTAGGAATAGGGATAGCATTTAGGGTTTAGGGATGAGGGATTAGAGTTGAGGGATGATGGATTAGGGTTGAGGGTTGAGGGATTAGGGTTTAGGGATAAGGTTTAGGGTTGAGGGCTAAGGGATTAGGGTTTAAGGTATAGTGTCGAGGGTTGAGGGTTTAGGGATAGGGTTTACGATTGACAGATTATGGTTTAGGGTTGACGGATTAGGGTTTAGGGTTGACGGATTAGGGTTTGATGTCGAGGTTAGGGTTAGAGTGTCGAGGGTAAAGGGATTAGGGATAGGGTTTAGGGTTGAAGGTTTAAGGATTGAGGGTTGAGGCTTTAGGGATGAGGGTTTAAGGCTTAAGATATAGTGTCAAGTGTTGAGGGTGTAGGGATAGGGTTTAAGTTTTAAGGGTTAAGGGTTAAGGGATAGGGATTAGGGTTTAAGGTATAGTGTTGAGGGTTGATGGTTTAGGGATAGGGTTTAGGTTTGAGGGATTAGGGTGTAGGGTTGATGAATTAGGGTTTAATGTTGAGAGTTGAGGCTTGAGGCTTGAGGCTTGAGGTTGAGGGATAGGGTTAATGGTCAAGGGATTAGGGTTAAATAAGAGTGTCGAGGGTAGAGGGATTAGGGTTTAAGGTATAGTATCGAGTCTGTTGAGGGTTTAGGAATAGGGATAGCATTTAGGGTTGAGGGATGACAGATTAGGGTTGAGGGTTGAGGGATTAGGGTTTAAGGTATAGTGTTGAGGGTTTCTTTCGTCAAATGTAGATTTATGAGTTTGATTTATTGATTGCCTCTCTAGTTTTGGGGTGTGGATGTTTTGGAATCAATCAGGAAGTCTTCAGGAGACTTTATGGAAGTGGATTGTAAATTGCTTGACAAAACCCCTGCTATTTATGCTTGGATAAGGATTTGTTACAAACTAGAACTTCTGCTTCCAAAGAAGATCTGTCTTTCTTCCTCAATGGGCATTTTCTATCAAGAACTTGATTATGAGGGCTTTCCCCTTCATTGTTATGGCTATCATATGGCGGAGCATCTGGTAAGCTCTTGCAGGAAACAAGAAAAGTTCTCCCTCAAAAACCTTATGGTCATTCAAGTCTGAAGGGGAAGGTTTGGAAAGAGATGTGATCAATGCAAAGGATGTGATCAATGTATAGCAGGAAAAAACATGAGCGCATTATAACGCGCTCTTGTTTTGTCTTGCTATTGAAACGGTAAAAAAGTGTTGACCCCCGTGATCTAGGCCCACATGCTTTGTTTTCTTACTGATTCTACGTGTGCTCTGACAAAAAAGAAGTGCTTTCATGCTGTTGGGAAGTTCATATGCACATTTGACACATTGTACCACCTTTGCATGATCTTTCCACCACCTTTTCTACTTTGCCAACTTGAGAAGGAGGAAATAACATAGTTTTCACACCAAGTTTGATATATATCTATTCAAGTTTCAAATTTTGTAGTGTTGCAATATTAATTGTGATTCAATTTTAAGAATTTAACATTATAGATTGGTTAATAGTATTGTTGTTAGTAATTATATTTGAGTGTTATTCAATTTAACATTGAAAAGGAAGCAAGTGGTGAAAAACTCAAATTGTTGAGGAGTTTGATGCAAGAAGAAAAAAACTACATAATTGGGTACTCTCTCCATTCGAATCTTCATTTTTTAGGTATGTCAAGTCTTTACAGCATGTTCTTTACATTTTCTTTATTTCGGATTGAATTACTTTATCATGCTTTATCATACATGTTTAAAATAGACACATTCCCAATCAAGAAAGTAGCCTACAATCTCACATGATGCCATGTATATTTTCTACACTTGGGCTCCTTAATAATTATGTGTAATAAACAAACCTTAATATACCATGATGTCAAACTATACAAGAATAAATCCTTACAACATAAAAAAAATACAATCCCACTATTATCTTGTATTCATTTCTTAGGAACTAATATTGGTCTCTTTATCATGCTATAGACAAATTCTCCGTCATGCCGAGGAAACGATCAAAAATTAAACCAACACAGGAAGAGATAGAAGCTAAGAATGCAAAGAAAGCAGTGGCTATGAGGGAACTTCGTGAGAAGAGGAAATTAGACACGACAAATGAAGACATACCAATTGAAGAGGAACCACAACCATCACAAAGAGATATGGTATTGGCAGCACAAAGAGAACTAATGCAAAAACTTCGTGGTACGAGAGATTTGAATACCATAGTTGGAGACACATCCTCTACCGCAAGTCAACATGTAGGGACACCATCTACCACATCTCAAGTTGAGAGTACATCATGACTCACATGTGATGAAGGAGGTACGCCATCGTTCCCACCTCAACCTCAAGGTATGTCATCTATTCCATCTTCGATCGAAGGTATGCCATCTAGCCCATCTCATTTAAATATTGATGAAAGTCCTAATGTTGAGATGAATTTACCTAACTTAACACCACCTAGAATTTTGCATAGAAAGCTAAAGTATTTGATTGATATTGATGAGAATATTTTGCAGCCAATGGAAGGTAAGATTCCAAAACGTACTTGTAGAAGATATGCTAATAAGATTTGGAGATTGTTCTTTGAAAAGTTAAATGAGACTGCAAGATGTCAACTATTCATTGAAATGATGCAAAGTATAAAGTATAGGTCTATCATGAAGATTCTTGGGTTGACAACATCAGAGGCTTCAAGTGAAAAATCTATTGTCAAGAATCTAATAAGTGCGTATGAGAGTGTGGGTAACACCTCACGCACAAAAGATAGTAATGCAACACAGCGTGTGATTACATCTACTATAGTAAGTAGTCAAACGAGGAAAGCTTGTCTCATTAGAAAGACAAGTCAAGAATTGAGAATTAATAGGAAAACTTTATCAAGAGCCATTGGAAGATGCCAAAGAATTGAGGACACTAATGCCAATGAATTATGGGAATTCTCGGGGAGACTACCACGAAAAGATAAACCAATTGTTGAAGCATTGAGATCACTAATTGAAGACTTTTGGAAGAATTACACAAGGGTATCTCTGAATCAAAGGGATGTGGTAAGGAGAATCAGTAGTCAGAACTGCGAGCCACATCCAAAGCATTTTTTGGATGAGACTCAAACACAGTTTTATGGTAGATTTCTAGAGAAGTATCCTCAAATTAAAATTTGTCAAAGATATTTTGAAATGCTAAAACCTTTCTATGTTAAAATAAATCACACACGCACTAATTGTTGTTGTAGATTACATATTGAATTTTCTAACCATTTTGATGCTTATAGGTCTATATGTTTAGAAATGCATACTAACAATGATTTGTAGGGTTGTGCCATATGTGCCCCACCAACATCTTCAAGAGACTTCATATCAAGAATTTTATGTGAAAGAGAGGAAGGGCAAATATTCTACAAGAAATTATGCTTGGATGGCACATGTCATCGTTGCAGTGGCTTGCAACATTTGCCAATATGTGAACATATGGAAAGAACACATGTGGTTGGAAATGAACTAGTAGAGTTTGGAAAGTATAAAATAGTGGCATACAATACAAAAGATGGTAAAGAAGCAAAGAGGTGTGAATTGGTTATTGAAAAGATTCCAGTGTATCAGTTTATGCCTATATTTTGTGACAGCATAGTGTATGAGTATGCAAGACATGCCCATAGAGCTCAATGGTTGGATTTGCAATTCAAGTTATGCAAGGACACATTTCCAGTTGGTAGCATTGTTTCAGTCGTCAACTTTGCAAAGAACTACAGTCTACAGCCACAGCGTGAGGTACAATCACAATATTACAACTCCACACAGGTTTCTATATTTGTGCACATCGCATTTATTCATGCGAATGATAGTACAGAGGATGACAAAAAGATCATAAGGGAGTATAATTTCTATATTAGTGATGATCGCATGCATTCTACGGAGTTCATGCAAGGTTTCTTTCAGGTGTTCTACAATGATTTGGCTAGAAGGGGCATATCGTTCAGTCAGCATATCATATGGTCAGATAACTGTGCGTCACAATTCAAGAACTCACAGAATTTCTATTGGCTGAGTAGGAGGCATAATTTTACAGGTATTCAACATATGTGAAACTTTTGTGAGGTCGAGCATGGAAAGAGGGAGCATGATGGTGCAGGAGCATGTATCAAAAGAGCCATAGCACGAGAAGAGTTAAAGTATAAAGACAATGCAAAGTTGATAGATGCAAAATTGATTGTCGAGTGGTGTAATGCTTCCATGGGTCTAGGTAATGAAGGTAAGTCTTCAATTCATAGATTTTTTTGGTTGATAGATGATACTAACATTGCACCATATGAGGACTGTTGTACACTGACAAGATCAAATGAGATGCACTCTTTCAGAAGCTCAATTGTAGGTTCATGGAGTATCCATATACGAAAGATGTCATGCTTTTGTTCTTCCTATACAATTCAAGTTTGGGATGAGTGCGAGTCAAAGGAGTGGGTTGACGAATGGCAGTTAAGTTATCTTAGCCCACTTGACACGTATCGACCCCCGACGACACTGGAACTAACACAGATGGAATCATCGGTTGACTTTGACCACATATCAGATTTAGTTCAACCAGGTAATATAGGGCACGTATATGCATCTAATTTCATCTAGTTCAACTAGGTAATGTCATCTTACTTTGTAGTGTTTTTGTAATGTTGACTAATTTCATCTAATTTGATACACATATCAATGTAGGGCACGTATATGCAGTTATTGCAGATGAAGATAATGAAGAGGGAACATATTATTACTTATGTCATTGTGTTGAGGCCAAAAAGAAATTGGAGGCCCCTATTACAGATGGAGAAAACATCGAATACCCTACAGGCTCAGTGGTTATTACTGGAACATTGCTTAGAAGGTACCCACATAAGAGTGTTAATATTTGGCTATTTGAGGACTTTGACATGCATCAAAAGATTCTTCATTACTTGAACCTTGTCGTGGCATCCAATGTTCATTTGATAAATTATTAGGGTAGACCTTTGAACAAAATCTTGTGGAAGGTGTGTGAGTCTGACCATGAAGCAATACTTGACACGATAAAGAGTAGAGCAGACCCGGATGGTTCATTGGATTAATTTGTAAGTATTTAAATTGATTTTGTAAAATCATGTTACATTGAGTTGTAAGTATTCACATTAATTTGTAAGGTTTGTCTTTTTTTATTTCCAACTGCATTTTTACACATATACACATTTTTACATCATCATGTTATACATTTTTGGTGTCCTGCTCCTGATGCAACCAAACTCATAACTCACCCTACTTCCTCTAGAAACCATTTGATGATCTCTCCAACACTCTGGATCCAGGGTACCCAATCATGATGATGACCTATATACCATTCTCCCAAGGCACTCATAATGAATGAAAAGAAGACCAAGGGCGCCCAAGCTTAATAGACTTATTTCTTTCAATTTTGATGATCCAAACTCTTACAAAATGACATCCACTTTCATGCCTTTAGATCTTCCTTCACATACAGGGCACCAAATCAAGTTGAAAAATCTACATAAGGGTGCCCAAATGGATGAAAGGAGACATGAAGTGTGCCTTAGGACTCCATGCTAAGGTTTGAGCCATTAAAGTCTCTTGATATTAGGCGCTCATGATGATGAAACTTAGAGCTTTTTCTTTTCCTATGCGCTCATCTAAGATGTTTGAATGATAAGGAGTGCCTCGACCTCTATAATGTACATTAGGTGCCAAAATCAAGGTGATTTTAAGTCACTTTCAGTCATTTGGGGTCAGTTTGAGTCTTTGAGTCATGTTGCAAAAAAGTGTCAATGTTGTCAAGTTGCACAAAGCAACTTTTGCATTTTTGGTGTCTTGCTCATGATGCAACCAAATTGACTATTCCAACATGTCCAGATGGGTACATTTACACTAGGCATGGTCCTGTTTTTCACCCAAACATGTCGAAACAGTCCGAGCTACATTGTAACGACGATATCCCTAAAGAGTCCAAAGTGCAAAAAGGCAACAATCTTTGACGAAATGTTACTCAAAAGCTGTGTCACTTAGAAACATTATGTCTGAGGAAACACAATCATGTAGAGTGTCTCTACAATAACCTCTCTCAATTTTTTATATCTCTGAGGCATTTGCCTGTGGTGAAAGGTTTTCTGCTGCCCCAAAAATCGTCAGAAGGAGGCAGTGTAAAGTTGCAAAGGGGTGTAACTTTCATCCTGCTCCTGATGCGACCAAACTGACTATTCCAACACGTCTGTATGGGTACATTTACGCTAGTCATGGTCCTATTTTTCATCCAAACATGTCGAAACAGTCCGAGCTACATTGTACCCACGATATCCCTGAAGAGTCAAAAGTGCAAAAAGGCAGCAATCTTTGACGAAATGTTACTAGAAACTTGTGTCACTTAGAAACATTCCATATAAGGCAACGCGATCATGTAGAGTGCGTCTACAATAACCTCTCTCAGTTTTTTATATCTCAGAGATATTTGCCCGTGGTGAAAGGTTTTCTGCTGCCCTAAAAATTGTCAGAAGGAGGCAGTGTAAAGTTGCAAAGGGGTGTAACTTTCATCCTACTCTTGATGTGACCAAACTGACTGTTCCAACGCATCTGGATGGGTACATTTATGCTAGGCATGGTCCTGTTTTTCACCCAAACATGTCGAAACAGTCTGAGCTACATTGTAGCCACGATATCCCTAAAGAGTCCAAAGTGCAAAAAGGCAACAATTTTTGACAAGATGTTACTCAAAAACTATGTCACTTAGAAATATTCTGTCTGAGGCAACACAATCATGAAGAGTGTTTCTACAATAACCTCTCCCAGTTTTTTATATCTTTGAGATATTTGCCCGTGGTGAAAGGTTTTCTGTTGCCCCAAAAATTGTTAGGAGGCAGTGTAAAGTTGCAAAGGGGTGTAACTTTTGTCTTGCTCCTGATGCGACCAAACTGACTATTCCAACGCATCTGGATGGGTATATTTATGTTAGGTATGGTCTTGTTTTTCACCCAAACATGTCAAAACAGTCCAATCTACATTGTACCCACGATATCCCTAAAGAGTCCAAAGTGCAAAAAGGCAGCAATCTTTGATGAGATGTTACTCAAAAACCATGTCACTTAGAGACATTCCATCTAAGGTAACACGATCATGTAGAGTGCCTCTACAATAACCTCTCTCAGTTTTTTATATCTCTGAGATATTTACCTGTGGTGAAAGGTTTTCTGCTGCCCCAAAAAATTGTCAGAAGGAGGCAGTGTAAAGTTGCAAAGGGGTGCAAATTTTGTCCTGCTCCTGATGCAACCAAATTGACTATTTCAACATGTCCGGATGGGTACATTTACTCTAGGCATGGTCCTTTTTTTCACCCAAACATGTCGAAACAGTCCGAGCTACATTGTACCGACGATATCCCTGAAGAGTCTAAAGTGCAAAAAGGCAGCAATCTTTGATGAGATGTTACTCAAAAACTATGTCACTTAGAAACATTCTGTCTGAGGAAACGCAATCACGTAGAGTGCCTCTACAATAACCTCTCTCAATTTTTTATATATCTAAGACATTTGCCCGTGCTGAAAGGTTTTCTGCTGCCCCAAAAATCATCAGAAGGAGGTAGTGTATTAAGTCAGGATGAAAGCCTATTCACTCTAGGCACCAATCTCAAGTTGCACAATCATGAATGGGTGCCTAGAGCAATAAGGAGCTACATCATGGTTCCAGGACCTTGAAATGGCGCCCAAGCATGTAGGAGGAATTTTCAAGGAGCCAGAATGTTTTTGAAACTCTAAGGAACTAGTCCAAAGACTCTATGGCGCCATCTTGATACCATTGAGTCAACTTTGGAACTCAAACATAGTGAAACAAGGTCTAGGAAGCTAGGTGCCATCTCTTGCCAGTTCAACCTCTCAGATGCGCCAACATTGGAAAGACTCTTAATGAGTGCCTAAGTTTGAATTGATCTTGTGATTGAAAGTTTGGTGATGTATTGGTGCGAGATGATCTTCAGTTGAAGCAATCTAAGTTCCAGGAAGGGTTTAGAAGTTATCAACCTCTTCACTAAGTTAGGCGCACTTTACAAGCTTTCTTACCCAAGAGTTGCACCTCATTAAGACAAGGCGCATCTTAACCTCCGAGACTTTTCCAAAGAAGCGCTTCAGTTTAGTAGCACCTTTGGACCTTGTTTTGCATTCTGAAAGAGAAGGTGCACTTTGGAGGCATTTCTAACCCAGATTGATGCCTAGGTATAGTCATCTCTCTGGAGCATTACAATGTGTTTTAAAATGAAGAAGGACATTTCATAAGTTGGGGAATTGATCACTAAAGACCTTGGAGTGTTTGAATTACTCTAAGCAAGAAGGCACATTTCCATGGAGTAGCATACTCTAGATAGTGCCTAATGTCATCAAGGCGTAATTCCACCCTCACTTTGGTGCCTATCATCAAGAAGGGGCATTGGGCATTCCTTGAACAGTTCTGAGCATTTGAAGTTCGTGAAATCACCAAGGAATGTTGGGTGCCATGTGTATCCTCAACAAGCTTGAGTTTGCGCCTAGACAAGTTGGTGCTTATTCATGTTTTAACTTCCCTCTTGAAGCGCCTAACTTGGGAAAAAGTTATCTTGTTGTTAGTCAAGTGTTTGATGTGTTTTGGAGACTCCAAAAGACTTCCTCTTGCTAGGCGCTCTTCTTGGCAACTACAACCTTCAACTGGCACCTAGATCCTAAAGATAAACACTTAGGCTTCAATTTTCATGCACTTAGACTTCAAGGCGCCAAAACTAGTAGGAAAATATTTGGGGAGAAACCACACTGATAAAAGTTGGGTAAATTTAACCTCCAAGTCTGATTAGGCTCCATATAACAACAATATTTATATCATGTCCCTTTGTTTTATGAAACAAGCAGTATGTGTCAAGTCATAGGGATAACACTTTGGTCCTTAGAAATTTCTCTGTGACTTTTGATAAGATTATCTACTATTATGTGAATGCTTGATAGTATTATCCTGATCCATTGGACTAGTGTGGCTATGAGGTTGGAAAGTGTTGTAACCTCCATCCTTTAAACTTCTCCACCTTGTTATGGGTTGTTTTGAGTATTTTCACTTGCTTTCTCTTCAAGAATATTTTCTAATGATACATGATGTGTCATAGATCATTCAACTTGATAAAAAACATGGAGGGATTCTCATGCCTCCTATACTTCTTGCAAGTTTCTTTATAGATAGATCGCATCATTGTCCATCTAGGTGGTCATTTCCCTAAATATTATGATAAGATAATCCTATTAATGAACTTTGGATTGAATGAGAATCAACATGCTTTGTCTTGACTAGAATAGTTGGGATAGACAAAAATCTATTGATTCTAGGTTGGGTTGTTAAAGGTCAAGAATTTTTGGTGTCTAATGCCCTCTAAATCTAAATATTCAAAATCATAGTGGTTCAATAAGTTACAACAAATAGTCAGGTAGACAATAGACTATAAGGAACAAGGACTACACATGAATCCAAAACAACACCAGTCAATAAGGACATCACAAGTAACTCAACATTACTTCCAGAGGCGTTCACAAAAACAAAGGGGAGAACACAACTAGAGAATGCTAGACTATAGTAGGGATGAGTGTCTGATGTAGAGCACATAGTGGAAGCATAGAATTATCAACTTTTGAACCTTTGAACTCACTATTGGCAAGACAACATACCATCAGCGAGCTTAAAATTTTATCGGCCGATAGGCCATTGCCACCATGACTCTGTTTGATTTCACTTCTGACAAACATCCCATCATTGACTCTTATCAATCAGACAAACCACTATCAGTGACTTTATATCCTTTCACACCGATGTCTTTGTCACTCTGATACAAGACTCTAAGTCCCTCACCTATCGGTAGGACTTAATACCATCGGCACACTCAAAAACTCTTTTGCCGACACACCGATCTCACAAATGACAACCTTCAAACCACACCCGTCGGTGAGACTCCAAACATCGGTGAACTCTAATCTCGTTGGGCTGATACACTGATGGATTTCAACTGTCGATGTGACCCCCTTCATCGATGAATCTCTCAACTACTTTTCTGATGCCTAGATGGGATTATCTTCCGATACACTGATGTCTTCAACTTCGAACCACACTTGTCGGCAAGACAGACCACTATCGGTGAAGCCTAACCAAGGTCTATCGATACGCCGATACGACCAACTCTTGACGTCGATACAAGGTTCTTTTGCAGGCAAAGGGTGCCTAGGCTTATGGGGCTCAATTTGATGTATTTATTGGAAGCTCAAGGTGAATTGATGCTTATTGAAAATGCCACTTAGCCCTTCATTTGCATTATAGGCACAATTTCCTATGAACTTATATACTCCTCCTCATGCTAGGGTGCCATAATGAAGTGGTTTAGACAATAGGTGCGCTTCACTTACTAGAGGCTTGTTCTCCTTCCACCTTAGGCACACTTTTATGGTGGAATAGGTGTTAATGGGTGCCTTGTCTTAAATGAATGCTCTCTCTAAGTTGGGCGCCCTTTTGAGGCTTTATGAGTTGCAAATTGTGCCTTAACCCTTCATGCTTGTTGCTCAATGTTTGAATGTTTAAGAAAGTCTCCTTTAGGCACTCATCTTAATGACATTTTCTCAAGGCGCAATCATCCTAATGACTTGGATATTCATCCTAGTGTTTCAGGATATCAGGCTACTAGACTTAGTCATTTTCAGGATCTCAAACATAAAGAATAACATGATGATTCATTTTTTTGTATTGCATATAGTTGACATTCTATGCTACTCATAAAGAATATTAATATTTTCTGTTCAACATGATGATTCATTTTTTTTTTAAATACAACTTTTATCTTTTAGTTCCAAAATGAGGTTTAGGTGATACTTGAATAACAATAGCTAGCTTAGATCAACAAACATCCTATGTAATACAATTGGACTTTAAATATTTGAAGTAGCCATCTACAAATACCCATTCAAATGTGGATTTATAATGCAAGTATGGACGCCATCAATAAAAAAGATTTGTCTTAACCAAATATCCATATAGGCATACATCAATATCTGTCGATATAAGTATAACATATATACAAAATAGCCATATAGGCTTACAAGAATGCCATATAGGCATACAATGTCAACTATATACAATACAAAATATATGTCCACAAATGCCATATAGGCATACAATAAAGGAACACAATAAAAAGTCATTCCCTCTGGCTGGTGAAGAGAATAGATCACGAGCAGCCTTTGATCTTCTAGGGGATGGAGACGCGCATGTGGGTGGTCTACTACAAACCCAAGGGCTGCTCCTATTTTGTTCTTCCTGCATCTTTAGCTATTACAATAAAAAGTATAGACATTAATATATAGAAATTACATGTTATAAAAAATGAAACATTTAACAAAATAATCACTTACCGCTAACATATAATCTGTCTCCTCACTTGCCTCAATAGCAGGAATAGGCCATGGTGATGTCATGTCCTATAGAAACCATCTAGATAGAAATTAAACTTCAAATCAATAATCTTTTGATTTTTCAAAAATAGACAACTATAACAATGAATGTAAATTGAAATTTACTAATCTGCCTCATACCCCTGTTAATGCCATGGAGCTATGAATCACAGAGGCCACACCCTACTCCATTTCCCTATGAACATGGGGAGGTGTCTCCATAGCCTGCATCATCTGGAAATAAAACAACATTATTTAATTACGAAAACTATAATAGTGATGCAAATCATGGCTCCTAACATATACACATGTTCATCTAAACATGGAAGTACACACAATAAAGCACACAAGTCACATACAAAAATCTAGTAAGTACAATTCATTCATTAAACTATTTATTTTATTACCTCCGTAAAGCTTTGAAGTCCACCACCGCTGGCAGGTGTTGCCATGAAATCTACAGTATTAAGCTATTCAACATCCAAAATCAGATATTAGAATACCATTCATATAGCAATGTTATTCACATGTAATATTTATAATTATTTACTAGTTACATACCTCGACAGTAGATGATCTAGTGTAAAATGCAGGTGGAGAACCACTGAAAATTGCATCGATGCTATGACCCTGAAATTTCATTAAAATCATCAATTTAAATTAGTTAATCTTGCATTTCAAAAATAAAATTTAATAAATTAAATTCAATAAACTTGCTAATATTTACTTGAGTATCAAGGCTGAAAGTCTCACTCAGGAGGGTATCTGTCATCACCATCTGCTCAGCTGTAGATGTAGCTTATGCACCTGCGTCCTGACTATTCATGGGGTCATAACCACAGGCTGACCCACAAGTCTGACAAGTATGGGGTGGGACCCTACTCCTCGCACTCTCCCAACCCACTCTGTGTTGTAGGACCAACATGCTCTATGATGCTCTGGGTCAAGGCACTAATGGACTAAAGTGTATCGACCTCAACACTCTCCTTCACAATGGAAGGGATAGAAACATGCTCGTGGGCTGGTCTGTTGATTACTCATCTCACTACCCGCTGTGGGTCAAGATGTGCCCCTGGTCTATCTTGTGCTGACCCCCCACTTCTGCTCTGGAAGTCCCGCATATCAAAATAGTTTGGCACTTTATTGAAGACAAACTCGCAGTAGAGTTTCCTCAAAAAGTATTGCAGGACCTCATTTTTATTGCATGGAGGATGGTCAAAAACCATCCACCACCTCTGCCCAAAATTGTCCCTTATCACTTGGTTGATGCACCAATGGATAGGGAACCTCTTGCATGTAATGGGTGGAGGTTGATTTGTTTGTGGGTTTGTGAAAATGGAACACAAGTCTAATTTTGTGATTTGTAATTTTTTCACATCTTGGTATGACAGCTTGTCTGCATAATAATCTCTAAACTCTCTCCTCTTATCCGTCCAACTAGTTATTTGTTTGCTAATTGAATCTACATTTGATAACATAGATTCAAGAGATTCAGCAAGCGTGGACCTATGCAAGGTTGAAGTGGAAGGATCTTTCAACCTTGCAATTATATCTTCAATTTCTTTTTTGTTGTTTTTAATTTGCCCCATTATATTTTCTTGTGTTCCAGGGGCATGTCGAGGAATGGATGGAGGAGGTTGTTGTTCTAGAGGTATTTCCTCCTTAGGATTTTATGGATTTTGAGGAGGACGAGGAGGAGGTGCATTAACATTTCTTGACAATTAATGAAATATACATAAAAAATCAACTAAAACCTACCTATTTAGAAACAAATTCAAACAAAAAACAAATATAACTCACTCCTTTGGCATGCTCGACGTCGTGGTGGCATTTTGGCAACGAATCGATAAGGTTTTTATGTTGAATGGAGTTTTACAAAATGCGAGCGCACTTTCTAGGGTTTGCAGGCCGCAGGCATAGAGGAGAAGAAAGAAATGAAATGAGATTAGAAACCCTTTTTTTTAATTTATAGCAAGTCATAACGCGAGCACGTTATAACTCGCTCACGTTATGACTTAATTTTTTTAAAATTAATTTGGCCACTTTTTGGCCCCCCATCTTTTTGCACTTACCCTTCTATAAGGATGCTCTGCATGTTTTATATATGGTTTTTTCTTTTCTTTGTATGCAAGTCTAAGTTTAGTATGAAAAACACTTAAATTGTTCATAAGCACTCATGGAAATCATAATCCTACTTCCAGCAGAAGCAAAACCACATTCCTAAGTCCTGGGAACACATTTTGTTTTGTGATAAACTCTCTCCTAATCTGAGGTGCACATTAGGAGTTCTCTTGTTGTTGGCTTAGTTTTGGATTTTTATGCCTTTTTTTTGTTCTTTTTGTGTAATTATATGATGTCATTGAGAACTTAAACTAATATTCATAATTTACAAGTCATATGTAACCAATTTATCTTTTAAATACTTACCTGCAAAGTATTTTCTATTTGAAACATTTTGGATATTTTGGAACTTTAATTTATCTGATACACTGAAACTACTTGGTAGTCTGCAGGGGATACCTCCCTTCACTAATTTGATAGCCACGCAACCAAATGACCTTGCCAAAGGGACTAATAGTGTAGTGTATTTCTCAAAGAAAAAATTCCTCTTTCCTCAAGTTTTATGCAGTCTTGCTTCTCCTTGCTTGAACAAATAAATTTCATTAATATGCTTCATGGTTTCTTGATAACTTGTCTTGGGTCTGCCACCATCCTTTCTTCTTCCCACATCTTTTAAGGGAGTTGATTCATATATTAAATCCACTGTAGTCAATTGCAAAGTTGTTAACCCATTAGTAGTTGCTAACTTCCTCTTCTTGTTGGGGTCTGACCATTGTATATTGCCAACTAGATTATAAAGGTCAAACTCACGAATAATCTCACTTAGGCTAATGAATTTTGCTAAAATTTTGAAATATGATGAAAAAATGCATTTTGTGGCTTCTTTTGTACAGTTTCACTTGTGGCATGAACTCTAGTTGGCCATTATGTTAAAATGTCACCATATAGAGATTCCAAAGCATTTGTGAGAATGCTAATTTGCTAAAAGATTATGTGGTTGTTTTGTTGGTTTTGAGGCAATTTCTAACTACAATTTGGTTATCTATATGTATGCAATTCATACTAATTTACAACATGACAGAGGTGCAACTGACGAACCATTACATAGGCAAACCAATTTCCAATATGACAGAGTTACATCCAACAATCTAACACAAAGGAAAACCAGTGACGTCATTCTCATGCTTCAATGAATAAACAGATACATTGAAAGGATTCAGAAAAAACTGAATGGCTATAGTAGTTGTGATTCTATTTCAAATGGAAAAAATTATGTAAACATGTGTCTTCGTTTTACCATTAACTCTAAAAATGCCTTATTATCAAAGGTAACACTAAATTTTCTAAAGTCAGACGAGCCAGAAAGAAAAACTCAAATGTGGTCTTCGTCTTCGCCTCCCTGCTCCCGCGCGCTGCTCATTTTTGCCTATTTTTAACCTTTAAAATAATTATTCTAATTTAAATTATTTATTGTGATTTATTAATTATCATTAAGTAATTTTCTTTATTATATTTATTATTATAAACATTCTCTATAAAATGTAATAATATTACAATAATATAATAATATAAATATAATGTTGAACCTTTAAAATAATTTTAGTTTAAAATAATTATTCTAATTTAAATTATTTATTCTGATTTAAAATATTAAATAATTATTCTAATTTAAAATATGAAACTATTTGCTCATAAAATTATAAACATTTATAATAAAATGATAATAATATAAATACATTATTATAATGTATACTGTATAATTATGATTTAAAATTATTAAAGTATACAATAATTATAATTATAGTTTAAAATAAATTGATTAAAAGGCACTTCCATATGGATCCATCTCGACATACTTTAGATATATTTTTAAAATATAACTACCAAATATTTATCATTGCTTTCATCTAGTCCAATAAAATCTTATGAACCAAACTACCAAATATGGGAATTTAAGCATCAAATTATGCGTTTGATTTATACAACCAAGTAACAGTGGTGATGGTGGAGAGTGATGGTGGAGAGGGACGGAGATATTGCAGAAGAGTAGGGCATCTTCGCAAATGCCTTCTTCACTATTATTCACTTCTCAAGCAACAAATATTTTCTCTCTTATGAGTAAGCGACAAAAATGAGAGCTCTATTGTAACAGTTTCTGATATTCTTGCATTAAGTATGTCTTTTGTTCTTTTCACAATATGAAGGATGTCGAGTAGCTTTCCAAGGATGCATCCAAGGAATCCATTTGGCATAGGGTTACTCCTAGCATGAAGGTCGCTGACAAGAATTTGAAATCTTGTTGCAAATAAAAATATTAATGAAACAATGAATGAGGGTTTGATGGATTCTCCCTGGGATTCGATTGTAGTAGGTGGGGGATGAAATTCATTAATTGTGTCCTAATCTATTCAACATAGAACTTATTTCATCTTTCAAGAAAGCTTTGGATGATATTTCCCCTAGGGATTTGCTGGAGCCCATATGTTGATCATAGACGCCGCTCTGCCCTAATGTTGAGGATAAAAAGGGGTTTCTAGTAGGGTTTGTAGGCTACGCTCCAACAATTTTTAGGCTAGGTTGAATAGGTTCTAGCAAAGAATAGACAAGGGAAAACCTACCCAAATCCCCAAAGACCCCCCAAAAAATCTCTTGCTGCCAAAACTACCAAGCAGAAGG
The DNA here is from genome assembly GCA_027924645.1 of Cunninghamia lanceolata. Taxonomy (NCBI): domain Eukaryota; kingdom Viridiplantae; phylum Streptophyta; class Pinopsida; order Cupressales; family Cupressaceae; genus Cunninghamia; species Cunninghamia lanceolata. The sequence continues at coordinate 1,080,791 of BSBN01001318.1, read as the reverse complement.
AGGTTTCTGGTAGGGTTTTTAGAGGAAGGTGTGGTGCTAGATTGACCCTAAGAAGGGATGAAAATTTCAAATGTCTTAATGAATAAATAAGATTTTAGTCCTCCATTCTTATTTAGTCGCAGGGCCTAGCCATCCTTTCTTATATCTATTGTTGGCATGCTATCAAAACTTGTTCTCGTCCCATAAATGAGGATACCTGATCTATTTGGTTTATAAGGTTGTGATTGCAAACTTTAGCTTGCCTTGTCATCACATTTGTCCATTGCAAGATAATTGTCAATTCCTATAGATCTTCTACAATTGTGGCTTACAATCTAAACTACATCACCATACACTCAACAATCTTGTTATGGTTTACAATGTAAGATTTCTTTTTATATATATTTGAGGAGCACGTCTTTGAACTAATTTAAGGTTTTAGGAGTTACAAACCCAATTTCAAAGATTTAATATGCATGGGAAGAATCTTTAGAGAATTTGGAAAAAATCTATTTAGATATTATTGATTCAACTAGAATTTTGGACATGGATCATGACATTTTGATATTTTTCTGCAATGCCTCATAAAATGAACTAATGCCAACATATCTTATATAAATCTAACTATAATACTTCATTGAAACTTTAGTGATTGGTAATTGCAAGATATTATATAGATCCTTCTTTTTTGTCATCTTATATCTACTTTTTTAATATTTATTCTCTAATGATGGAGATTCACATAATTGCATGTTAGGATAGAAGAAGGATCTAATTCTTTTATCTTATTCCCTTTGAGTCTCTTTAACAATGCATGCATTTCTTTAATAATGCATTTGTTATTCCTATACTCCATGATTAGCCATACATACAAACAAAGATAATAAGGAGATAAATACCATGAACACAACGTTCTAATCTAAACTTCAATAGGAATTGGACAATATCAGCTTTATTTATACCACCAAACTAGAGAGAAAAATTCTTGCTTGTTTGATCCTTGTTTGTGTTTAGGAGAAAATTGAATTTTGTTAATATTTTGTTGTTTAGATGTTAAAATCCACCTCTCCACTAAACATTGAAGGATCTAGGGTTGAGTGATGAGCATTATCATACCCTAGGTCACTTACAAATGAAGGGAAACTTGGATTAGGGAATTAATTATCAGTTTGTCCTTCTCCTATGTCTAATTGACTATTAAAACCCTAATTATGTAAATACGACAACAAATTGATGAAAGATGGAAAGAACTCTTGCAAACAAGAGTAAAATACCAAATCATAGAATACCTATTTTTGGGGTTCCAAAGAAGAATAGTTAGGGACTAAGGTGCGAGCGCCCAAGTCCAAGGTACCTACTTTTTTAGGGAATCTGGACCTCCTTCCACTACTGATCAACCCTGTAACTTCTGTTTCCTGAGATTTTTCTGCAGAGGACACTGGTGCGAGGGCCTAAGTCCTAGAAGTGCTCTTGCGTCTGACTTTTCTACAAATTTAGAATCCTTGATGCTTGCCAAGCCTTCCTGTAACTCCACCTTTTTTGGATGTGACACCTGTAACCTACAATCACAAGACTTGGTTTGGGGGTTGTGGTGTTTAGAGGCTTGCCTCAGTCAAGCCCTAGAGGACACTTAAGTCTCTGAACACCGTTGTCAGACAAAGAGTGTGTGCCCTTATGAGGTAGAGGCAAAAACCAAAGGAATCAATGATAAAAACACAATATTATGTCACCTTATAGTAAAGCTCTCATGGAGGAAGATGCTCTTCATGCCATGAGGAAATTGATGCTCAAATTTACAAATATCAACACAAAAAACATACAAGTCTACTCTTGCAACACAATAGAAAGCCTTGAATCACCTTGAGAATGCCTAGAGTTCACAATGATCATCTAGTTTACAAATAAATGCCTACACATGCTTATATATGCACCTACAAGCATTCCCGCCAAGATTTTAAAAATCAAACTTTACCATGTCAGTAAAAGAACCAACTAATGGTCATAAATTGACACTTGGAAATTAGAGCTGCCCCAAAATAGGGTAGGACTAGGGCACGAGCACCTAAGTCCTCCCACTTATTTTAGGTAGGGTACAACTCAAGGGGTCCTCCTAGGTCCCATTTACCATGAAACCTAGGTCTCATTCCATCAGGATGCTAAAATATGAACTAAAATGTCCTAAATGCATGCTAAAGACCTGGGAGCTAAACTTTATGAGGGAAAAACCCCCAAGGGGACATTTTCTGATGTTACATTTAGCTCCCACTTTAATGTATGTATAAATGCAAGGCCAATACATGCATTAAAGTAAGGTCACAAACACAACAAACACATCAAGCACGGAGAAGACACGCCAATCACATAGAAAATAGTAACAGGCACGCAAAACATGGAGAAGACAGTTACAGTCATGCATAACATGGAGCAGATAGTCAATGCTTAGAAGACACATTAATGCATGGAAGACATAAATGATATCTTTTCTTTTCTTTTTCTCATAAATATGAAATACAGATGCAAGTACTGGAAAGTAAACAAACCTCCCATAATATAGGATGCACTATCCGAGGGCACAGGTCTCAATATATATGGGGCAACACACATGCAAGATACACAAAAACTCCAAAAATGTAGGAAGCACTACTCGAGGGCGCTGGTCTCTACATATGGGGCAACAAACATGCCACACAAAACAAACATGCCAAAACACACACACTTGAAGACACATAGAAAAAATGGCAGACAAGCGATGGAGTGTACCTATTTCTAGGTCCAACACCATCTCAGGCACATTACAGGCACACACCGATGATTGGGCTTCGCTACAACAATTGCCAAAAACATGCTTAAGGGTTGAGTTAGTCACAGAACCGCTCCCCACCTCCGTAGATGACTTTTGAAAATGACAGGATGATGCAATCTACTTTGAGAAATACACCATCCCCACCTCCACATAGGGCTTAAGAAAAAGGATATACTCAATATCCTACCTCCGCAAAGGGCTTACATGATTGATTGATTGATTGCAAACAAACTCAAGATGCATGATGCACTACTCTGGGGAGCAAGTCTCTGCAATTGAGGTCAAACACATTGCTAACATCTATAACAGATAGCTTACCTTATATGCCCCCACCTTAAGGTGGTTGATATCAGTTATCAATATCAAGCACATTAAGGTAGGAAGAAAACACACAAGGGAACACCAACTTTCACAAATCCCATGCCCCCTAAAGGTGACATGTACTTTATGATTGCCAAATATTCCCACAAACACATCACTGCAAGAAACATGTTAGTGTCTACAACATCATGATAAACAACAACTACAATGCATATGATTAAACACACAAAGAGCCAAGGTTATACAATGAATCCAGAGTTCGAGGATAACTGCTAGGCTATATCACGAAGCTCTTCGAATTGAGTACCACCAAGGCTAGATTCAAAGGCAAACAAAGATGCATAGAGAAATAGTATTGTTAAGGTTTGGTAAATGCGACAGAAACATCATGAAATTTACTACGCAGAAAGCACGAGTGCTTCCACTAGCCAAGCATTGGATAAAATATATAACCCCATCGTCATATTAGGAACTAAGTCCAATTTTTGATTGCTCTCAAAAGGGACACTAGGTCTGCATCAGTATAAATGTTTGTCATCATCTGCCAGCTAGGTGGAAACACTAGAGGAAGGGAAACAATAAATAAGAGAGGAGAAACAAGTGTCTTAGGGATAGTCACATAGGAGGGTGCCCCTAAGTCACCAAACACAATGCTATGTCTGTAAGACACAACACACAACAATGAAACTAGAGAGAGGCAATATAGAAGAATGATGATACAAATAGAAGAAGGTCACAATAGAGGCGATCTCCTGGTATCCTGAACCTTACGAGAGAATCTGAGGTCATCCCAGGAGGCTGAAACAACATATAACACATCACGGGGGAAGCACATCACGTGAGAGATAAAGGGTTAGAAATACTTACCTGTAGGGCCCCTACCGGGCTAGAGATTGTCTATAAGCAAATCATCGTCGTCGTCTTCCCACTCCCTAATGTTGGAGGACAGTGGGACATACAGTACCATAGCTAGATTCATATCTTGTTCATCATGTTGTTCATTGTTAGGATCATTGTTGTTTGGTTGAATGCTGGGATCAATGTTTTCTTGTTGAGAGACAAGGTTTATAGCATATTCTTGTCTTTTTTTTCTTCTTTCTCTTGCTTTTCTATTTCTCTTTCTTCGACCACTTATCTCTTGTAAGATAGGGCCTTTCTCTTTCATAGGGTTTTGCAAATTAGAAGATGAAGCACCAAGATCAAACCTCATTTGCCGCGGTGGAACATTTTGTTGTTGACAATGACCTCTCGATCCTTGTAAGGATTTCGGGGGAGGAACCTCAGCATAGGGACCTTGTCCTTTCGGTCTAAAGTTCTCTTCACATGTGGGTTGTTTATCTTTTGTCATTTCATGTATAGAAGGACCGGTCATTTCATTTTTATCCCAAAAGTAATTCAACTTGTAATGTGTTTTCTGAACCAAAGGTTTATACTTGTTGAGAGGGATGGTGATTATACAGCCATCCAGAGGGAATTTCAGACAATGATGTATTGTTGAAGGCATAGCTTTCATTTATTTTAGCCAAGGATGTCCCAATTTAATGTGAAAGAGGTCAGAAATAGGGACAACATCAAACCATTGTTCGACATATTTTCTAGATAATGTTACTAATAATGATATCTTACCCAAAGGCTTGATAAAGATTCCCTTATGTGTCTTAATCATCATGCTCGAGAGATCATAAGAAACTTGCATTAGTTGATGTGAAAAGAGGAACTCTTTGGTGGAAACATTAATCATGCAATTAGGGTTAATAAGAGTTCCATTCATGGGGTTTCCCATTATTTTCACAATGATGTAAAGAGGTCCTTCAGAATCACCGATTGTTCTATCATGAGGTGTAAAGACAATTTCAGGTTCAGGTGCTTTTCTTTTCATGTAAGGTCTAGGAGGGAACCTATTATTTCTCTTTTGATTAGAGGTCATGTTTATATGCTCAAACCAATGCAAGATCAGATTTTGAAAGCTTTTCAAAATTGGTGCAAAAGACGAGCAAAAATAGCCTAGAATGCTTGATTTTTTGATACTTTTTCAATGCAAATAAATGAACCAAAGGGTACTGTAAGGATTTCAGTCCAGGGCAGCAAGTTATATGTCTGATATCAGTCCAAAACAGCAATATGATCACTCTCAACACACTCTTGATGCAAATCCAAGGTAATGCCAAGTGAAAATATAGTGAAAATAGGCACTTTTTTCACCAAAACTCAATGCAATAGAGCATAATAAAGAGTGTTGTGAGGAAAATGATGATGGAAGCAAATAATATCAGTAATAATAGCCACTAGGTGCCAAAGTATCCAACACAACATGCTTAAGGTAAAACCCTAGTGAAAATATAGAAAAATATGCAATTTTTCACGATTTTTCAACTCCAAGACCTAGCAAAAGGGGTTTTGTAAAGAATTTTAGGAGGTACAGAAAATAATATCAATAATATTAGTCACCTCAATCCATAAAATTGATCACAACACTCTTGGAATGTAAACTAGGTCAAACCCTAGGGCAAAAATAGCTAAAATGTGTAGTTTTTCGCCAAATTTTCACTACAAGAGCCCGTTAAAAGGGTGTTGTGAAACTTTTTATGAGGGGAAGAAAATGATTACCCTGATAACAGAAAATTAATGCAAAAATATCCTTCAAAACACACCTATAGTGCAAGTTTAGAGAGTCGATAAGGCCAAATTTAGTGAAAATTATTATTTTTGAAGCCCTAGGTTTGAGATATTGGGACAAAATAATATTTGAATGTTTTGAGGTCTAATTTATAATGGAAATTAAATACTCTCATATCTAAAAATGATTTTCAAGCCTTAACATGCAAAATGCCTATGCAAATTTAATAAAAATACATCAAAATTGCTAGTTTTTGTTGAACTTTTCTATGTAAAAATACAAATATTTTAAATCTAAATGCAAATTCACACTAAAATGCAAGACTACAGCCAAATAAAAATTTGAATGAGCCTATAAAATCAGTAGAAAAATATGATAAAAGATTTTGCCTACTAACCCTAGATTTTGGAATTACTAGGTTATATAAAATTGTCAAAATTTCCATAAAACCCTAGCAATTAAATGATGAAAATGCAAGGAAAGATTTTATATTTTTAGATTTTCTGTAGTTTATATCAGATCTGATGTAAAAATCATGAATTAGGAAAATTTAGAAAGAATTGATGCAATTTAGTAAGCCAAACAATGCAATTTTTTTGTATTTTTCTAAATTTTCAAGTTTTTTGAATTTTTCTCAATGCAATGAAATGAATGACCAAATGAATGAATGAAATCACACCAAATCTGAAGACAAACACTCAACAAGTTGCAATTTAAGTCCAAAAACATGGGTTCACCACAATGTTTAGGGGAAAATTAGATTTTGTTAATCTTTTTTTGTATAGATGTTAAAATCTGCCTCTCCACTAAACATTGAAGGATCTAGGGTTGAGTGGCAAGCACTATCATACCCTAGGTCACTTAAAAATGAAGGGAAACTTGGATTAGGGAATTAATTATCAATTTTTCCTTCTCCTATGTCTAATTGACCATTAAAACCCTAATTATACAAATATGACAACAAATTGATGAAAGATGGAAAAAGCTCTTGTAGACAAGAGTAAAATACCAAATCACAGAATACCTATTTTCAAGGTTCTGAAGTGGAACAGTCAGGGACTAAGGTGCGAGCGCCCAAGTCTAAGGTACCTACTTTTTTAGGGAATCTGGACCTCCTTCTGACACTGATCAACCTTGTAACTTCTGTTTCACGAGATCTGTCTATGAAGGACACTGGTGCGAGTGCCCAAGTCCTAGAAGTGCTCCTGTGTCTAACTTTTCTTCAGATCCTAAATCGCTGATGCCTGTTAAGCCTTCCTGCAACTCCACCTTTTCTGGATGTGACACCTGTAACCTGCAATCACAAGACTTGGTTTGGGGGTTGTGTTGTTTAGAGGCTTGCCTCAGACAAGCCTCAGAGGACACTTAAGTCTCTAAACACCATTGTCAGACAAAGAGTGTGTTTGCTTGTGAGGCAGAGGCAAAAACCAAAGGAATCAATGATAAAAACACAATATTATGTCACCTTGTAGTGAAGCTCTCATGGAGGAAGATGCTCTTCATGCCATGAGGAAATTGATACTCAAATCTACAAATATCAACACATAAAACATACAAGTCTTCTCTTGCAACACAATAGAAAACCTTGAATCACCTTGAGAATCCCTAGAGTTCACAATGATCATCTAGTTTACACATGAATGCCTACACATGCGTATATATGCACCTACAAGCATTCCTGCCAAGATTTTAAAAATCAAACTTTATTGTGTCGGCAAAAGAACCAACTAACAGTCATAAACTGACACCTAGAAATTGGGGCTGCCCCAAAATAAGGCAGGACTAGGGTGCGGGTGCCCAACTCCTCCCCCTATTTTAGGTAGGGTACAACTCAAGAGGTCCTCCTAGGTCCCATTTGTGATAAAACCGATGTCTCATTCCATCGAGATGCTAAAATATAAACTAAAATATCCTAAATGCATGCTAAAGACCTGCGAGCTAAACCTTATAAGGGAAAAGCCCCCAAGGGGACATTTTTCGACGTTACAGTTTGTTTGCAACTTTCTGGGATCTATCAGAGACTCCATTGCAAACATTGAGATAAGTCAGTTATGGGAATAGTTAAGGAATAAGAAGATAATAAAGGTAATAATAATATTAACATTTTAAAATTTGCATATTCATGTTTTTTTAGGTTTTGGGTTTATAATGATTAAGTTGTTTAATTTTTCTTGTATACCTTATAAACAATTAATAATAAGTATATAAGAGTGATGTTTCCCCAAATATATTGTCATACCAAATTTCATACCCATTGTATAAGAGAAAACAATGTCATACACATCCCCTTATTGACCCATTCTTCGTTTTAATAGATGCCAAACTTTTTATTTATAATAACTCTCATCTCTAATTGAATGTTTAAATTTATCTATATATGTACAATCTAAAATAGTTAAAATTTGAATTTTTTGTGAATATTCTGCAAGGAGATGGCCACAAATTTAAAGGTTGGCTAAATATACTAATTTTGTAAGCATAGCCAAAAAAATCAAGATTTGGTCAAAATTGTTTTTTTTTTATCAAGCATGTTGCATCTATTTAGTTGACTTTTACTCCTTGATTTGTTCAACTAAATTTATTGATTTTGAATAATTTGGGGTCATTGCAATGCAATGGAGGGTTTTATGCATGTGCGATGTGAACATATTGACCATCTTATGTAGCCATTCCTAAGCTAATCCCCAGCCCAAACATGTGGATGTGTAAGAGAGAACCAAATCAACCACTAAACTTTCTTCTTTTGGAAGGATTCAAGGCCAATTCCTTAAGCTTGCAATCAAAATCATGTGTTTTTATATGCTTGTGTCTCAATGTTCAAGAGGATCACTCAAATGCAACCAATAAAAAATAATTAAACAATAAGAAAATAACGTATTATGTGCAAGCAATAATCTGGAAGGGGATGAGATGGAGCAACTTATCAAATCACAAGTGAAAAAATTCAAAGCATAACATTGTTAAAGCAATTTAATATAGTTATAGCTCTTTTAGTTCTTTAATTCCCATAAACACTAAATCTTTAAAACAAAGTTGAAAAAATGGTGCTACACACTATGAATCATTAAATTTTAGTCAAACATGAATGTCTCCATTGAGTTCATTTACTTTTGTCAAATCACAAAAAAATTGACACATTTTTTCTTCTTTCCTTGTGACGAAGAAAGAATGAGGAAAGGACAAGAAATCATTCCAAGGTGTTGTTGTGCATTGTTGCGACAATGTAAGTTGTAGGAGAAGGATTTAGAGCTTTTTCACATGAAGCATAAATATGTGGAGTTGGTACAACAAACTAGAGGTTTTGTGGTTGAAATCTTAGGCATGATAGAAGCGTGCCAAGTGTAGCAAGACAATGGATGCCACCCTTAAACTATAGATTAACCAAATAAACAAAGAAGGAATAAGAGACAACAAAATGGAGACCATGAATATCATCTCTAGAGTGCCTCTACCTATAACCACAAAACAATATTAAGTTCCTTGGGATAGTATGTATTTCCCACAAAAGTGAAAATTATATGTATAATGTTTACCCAAACAAAATCTACTTTTCTATGGTCATGAATTAGTGTATGTATTCTAATCCTGTGGTCCAACAATCTTGCCACTAGCTTTTGTTTTACATATACTTTATTGGGATGATTTGGAATATATATTTCTAGTATGTATTTCCCACAAAAAAGTGAATATTATATGCATAATGTTTACCCAAACAAAATCTACTTTTCTATGGTCATGAATTAGTGTATGTATTCTAATCCTATGGTCCAACAATCTTGCCACTAGCTTTTGTTATACAGATACTTTATTGGGATGATTTGGAATATATATTTAAATGACTATTAAAAGCATTTGAAGTATGCAAGTTAGACAATCATGAAATGAGAATTCTTCTACTATGTTGAATTTGTAGGTTGTGCTCTAAATAGACCCACTTTGTTTATAAATATTATGTATTATAGAATTTATTAATAAAGATGTCTTCTTGTTAAATTAATTTTTGCACACCTAATGATATGAAGTTCCTCAAGATAAAATGTATCGCTCACATGCAAAAATACTCATTTAAGAAAAAAATGTGTGGTTATTGTGAAAATGACATATGTGTAAATATTGTGACATCATAAAACTTAAAGACCGTTAGCATTTCTTTGTCAATTGTCCCAACTTTTACAAACATCTAAACATTTTCACAATATTAAGCTTTCTAAAACCTTCAAGTTTTTGAGGATGTTCAATTATAAAAATAATACATTAGATGATTTGTGGGCTGCAAAAATTCTCATATTAAATTAGTTTCAAAATCTCCGAACATATAAAAAAATTGGAAGATCCAACTATTAACATTTCAACTTTACTGTTATAAAATAGATTTATTAGGCTTTATCTTTAGGATCCTTTACCATTTACAAGCTCAATACATAATGGGGACTCGATTTCCCCATTCTCAGCTTTCTCGGCTTAAGTGCATAGGGTAAAGACCTCCTTTAAACAACTATTATACCTTTTATCATGCGCTGATTGTAAATGCGGAATATGTTTTAAATGAGCTCACTAATTGAGAAAACAAAAATTAAATAAACGCCATTACAGTGAGTCGAACCCGGGTAACCCGCGTATCATGGATAGTACTTACCACTAGACCACAACGGCAATTGTTAGTGAAATTCTAGCTATAAGGTTATTATTTATAAGCATTCTGGTTATCTCCGTTGCAATTGCCTCACTTTCTTAACTTTCTCGTCAGTAAATAGTGTTATGTTTACTAAAGAAGATCAGCTGAATTATTTTTTTATTATTATATTATTATCATCTGATGGAGAATTATTTTATTATTATTAATTGTAGAGAATGTGGATCCCACACGATATAGAATAGATTTTATGTCGCTAACTTTTTGAAGATTTGGTTGTATGTTATAATGTATTTGTTTTAATATACGATTTTTTTTAAGGATGGAGAAGGGAAAATCATGGGTCAAGGTTGCAATTATTTATTAGTACTTATTATGGTAGGAATTCTTGTATTTCATATGTAAAAATTTTTAATACTTTTGTCAACTATCAATCAATCATTTTGTTTTATTTTTGTCATGACTATAGTTTACAATGTTGGGAAAAATTAGGATTGGCTATTGGACTTTACCCTCTGATTCCTGCTTCACGTGAATATATGCAAACATTAAATGCTTTAATTAATATCAGCCATACCAAAATTGAATGAAATGCATATAGTCTATACTATAAATCAAATCAAATGGACTTTATTGTTGTAAAAGTTAATATTGAAATCAATGAGAGAAGACATCTTTGTAAGAAATCTTATCAAGTATTATCTATAATAGTATGATTTACTTTCAGTGTCCTTTTTCTTTTGTTGATATAATGTAAACAATGTAATCTTCTCAAACTTTACAAATTATATTCCTCCCCGGCTCTATGGAGGAGAAAGAGTAGTCTATGGTGAAAGATATTTGATTTGATTTCATTATCTTTTTGTTATTTACCTTTTCTATTTTCTATTCTTCACTAGGTTTCTTTTGGCATGTACATTACCTAAGAAAAAACCAAATGTAAGGTAAAATGCATGCATATAAAATATTATAGTAAATCCTTTTAGCATTTAAGAAAAGGAAGGATGATAAGAATTACCTTTTCTCGCATGTGTTTGTAACAGACCACCATTTGTCTTACCTTGTCCCTCCCCACCCTAAGCCCTAAAATTTAAAATCCTTTGCTATTGAAATGAAACAAATAAGATTAGCGTAGGTAAAACCAAATGTATTTAGTAATGACAAGAACCTTTGAAGAAATTGCTTTCTAACTACCATGGCTACCACATAGCCCGCCACCAATCCCAAAACTCAATGAGTGTCACTACCATGTTAAAAGCTACTTCCCCACTAATCACACTCACAAATATTAGTGCAAAACAAAGTTACCCTAAATATTTTTCCTTCTATTTTAAAAAATGTAAAAAACACCTACCAAATTGGTCCAAAAAAATAGAGAAAAAAGAAGAAAACATATTTTAAATTAAAAAAATCAATATGTAATTTTTTAAAGTTGCACATATAATACAAACTTGTATGGTCAAGTGAAAACAATAATCTTTTAATTACATGCAAAGACTAGTAAGCAATAAATATTTATACACTTTTGAAAGAAGAAAATAAAAATATAAGAATATAATTGTGAAAAGTGTAAAATGTAATAGTTGAATTTTATGAAGCAATGTTATATGTACATTTGAACACAACAAATTTACTCTATCTAATTTACAAATAAAATTGAATTAGTAATTTTAAAATATTATTTATTACAATTAATCTTAAATAATTATAAAAAATATATAATTTTTTTAAAACAATACAACTTTTCAAAATTTGTGACTTGTTTTATTATTTCATCCCTTAATCTTGAAAGATTTAAAATATAAATATAAAGATAATAAGCCAGTGTAGAATATAAAACCCAATTACATTACCATATAAATTATTTTTATTACAATTAATCTTAAATAATTATAAAAAATATATAATTTTTTTAAAACAATACAACTTTTCAAAATTTGTGACTTGTTTTATTATTTCATCCCTTAATCTTGGAAGATTTAAAATATAAATATAAAGATAATAAGCTAGTGTAGAATACAAAACCCAATTACATTACCATATAAATTATTTGGTGATACTTACTAACTGAGCCACTTGCTCTCAATCAAAGGTGTGCTTTTCGTACTGCACACTAACTTTGGTCTGTTACTCATCTTCAAACAAAATTAAAAACAATTTAATTTTTCACCACACATTACAACAATGGAAATGTAAATGGATCACATATGAGACTAAATTTAATATGCTGTACTTCTAATATGAGGCATACATACCCTACCGGGCTGTAGGATTTGAACTTGTGACAAAACTTTGGTCTGTTACTCATCTTCAAACAAAATTAAAAACAATTTGTTTTTTCACCACACATTACAACAATGGAAATGTAAATGGATCACATATGAGACTAAATTTAATATGCTGTACTTCTAATATGAGGCATACATACCCTACCGGGCTGTAGGATTTGAACTTATGACAATTTTTGGGCAAGTTTTTCACCAACAGACCAACTCAGACTGTATATATTAGATATAATAACAGACGAATATAAATAAAACAACACAAATCTTAGGTACATATCTAGGATATTGTAAGACTGGACAGAGCACATTTTGTCATGCAGCTTCACCGTTGGGCAAGATAATAGATAAAATTATCCATCATAGCAAAGCATTTGTATCTCCATTTTATGTGGAAGCACAACACTGCAATCACGGTAGCAAATCCCACTCCGTAACTTAACCCCACTCCCACTTCCCACCATTGATCCATTACATCTGCATCTTCATCTTCACCAGCTGTATTATTCTCTCTGCTACCCAAACCAGAACTCTGTGTCCTATTTTCTAGGGGAGGTCCATGAAGATTGGGATTTCCTAGAAAAGAAGAAGCCTCAAAGGTCCAAAACTGCTTCCCCTGCGGTATTAGCCCAGACAGCATGTTGTCGGAAAGATTCAACACTTCAAGGAATGTCAGATTTGAGAGTTGGGAAGGAATCTTTCCCGACAGATTGTTTTCTGAAAGATCTAGAGACTCCAAATAAACCATGGCTCCAAAGGATTCTGGGATTGAGCCGCTCAGATTATTTTTTGATATGTTTAGAGAAATTAAACCCTTGAGGAGTCCCAGTTCCCGAGGAATATTACCTGACAGATTATTACGCGACAGATCCACGAACTTGTCTGCTCTGATTATCTTCTGGTATGGAGTTGCCCTTCCTTTTATCCAAACCGTTACTTCATCCGTAAATTGTAATTGATGACTATAGTCTTCAGACCAAAACAAGGAGATTGGCTTAGGAAAGGCAAGTTGTACATCAATGCTTTGCGATTGATTGACCATAGCGTATAACTTGCTTAGATTTTTAGGAATGCTTCCTGATAAATGGTTATCAGATAAATCTAGAATTTGAAGATTCTGCAGCCTCATTAGCTGGGGTGGAATTCTATCTTTAAACTTATTGGAAGCTAAGCTGAGAATTCTTAAATCTGTGAGCTTTTCAATCCAAACAGGAATGCTACCTTCAAATTTGTTATTTCCCAAATCAAATACTTGGAGAGCCGTGCAATTTGCAATGGATGAGGGAAATATACCTTGCAACATGTTGCCATTGAGATTTAGCGTATGCAGAGTCTGCAGATTTCCCAACTCCTCTGGAATCTCCCCTTGCAAAGCATTTTGAGCCAATTTTAAAACTGACAAATGAGAACACCTCCCAATGTTTGCAGGAATCATACCTGTCAGCTTGTTATTTGACAAGTCCAACATCATTAATTCACCCATCAGTAAGTCATTTGAATCGGTACATGGAAAACTTGGAATTTCTCCAGTGAGATTATTCCCTGACAATGATAGAAAGCTCGATTTGCCAATTTTTGCAGGAATAGAGCCATTAAACTGATTATCTGACAGATCTAATATAATTGAAACAGAATCAAGAGCAGGAAGAGAGCTATATAATCTATTCCCGTGCAAATCCACCGTATAAAAATGATGGGATATCTGGCGGGGAAGAGAACCTTCCAGTTGGTTGTTTGAAAGATTGAGCCATAGAAGAGAAGGAAGATCCCACAGCCACGAAGGAAGAGTTCCGGCAATGTTGTTACCTGAAAGATCTAGGACCTCCAATTGATATTGCTGGGACAAGAATGCAGGTAAGTCGCCTTCTATTTTGCAAGACGTCAATAGAAGGGAGTTCAGGTGGGCAAACTGAGGAACCCAGCTTGTAGAGATGCTAATGAGAATCTGATTTTCGGAAAGGTCCAGTTGTTGAAGGCGAGTTAGATTGTCGAGCAGCTGAAGTGAAATGTTGCCTGTTAATCGGTTGGAAGGAAGTGACAATGCTTGTAAACTAGCCAGGTTTGAAATGGAATCTGGAATTGTTCCTGACAGTTGGTTATAGCCTAGATGGAGTCCAGTTAATGACGGAAGCTGACACAGAGATGGAGGAATCTGACCAGTTAGCTGGTTGTAGCTTAGATGGAGTTCACGTAACGCCGAAAGCTGACACAGAGACGGAGGAATTTGACCAGTTAGCTGGTTGTGACTAAGGTCCAGAGTTGCAAGGGACAAAAGGCTGTCAAAAGAGGACGATATATCGCCTTGGAAACTGTTATGGGAGAGATCCAAGGTCTCGAGTTTCGAAAAGTTTGCAAAGGAGGGGGGAATCACTCCTCCTAAATTGCAAACAGCGAGAGCAAGCACAACAAGAGAGGAAGAGTGGTTTAGACTGAAAGAAAGGTTTCCTTTCACGTCACCATTAGCTTCAAGCACAAGACGTCTCAATTTTGAACGGGGCATGAAATTGGAAGGTATGGAACCATTTAGACCACAACCGGAGAGATCAAGTGAAACCAATGATGACACATTCTCAAACCAGGTGGGCAATTCAAACGGGAATGAATTCACGACTAAATCTAGATGTGATAAATGGGTGAGGTTTGAGAGATCTGGTATATGACCTGAGAACCGACAGCCAGACAGGTGAATTTGAGTAAGATTGGCAAGACCGCTAAGGGCCTCACCCCACTGCTTAGACGCCATTGTCAGGTTCACGAAATCCATTCCTAAGAATTCCAAGCTTCTTAGATTTCTGACCCATACATCAAACTTACTACTATTCAACATATATCTCCAGCTAGTTGATATATCCAAATGACGCAAGCTTGACATATTTCCCAACTCCAGAGGAACTTCGCCGCCAAATCCAGCATTTGATAAGCTAAGAAATGTAAGTCTCTGCAGTTTTGACAACATGGGAGGAATAGAAACACCTTTAAAGTCATTCCAGCTGAGATCCAAGTGCTGTAGATGCCGCAGATTAAACAGCGATGGACGAACCTCCCCACTCAACTGCTGGTTGTAAACATCAGCACTTAAATCAAGGCGAATGACATGGGATGTATGATAATCACAGCCAACACCCTCCCACTCGCAACAGTTAAAACCCCGCCAAGAGGATAAGCGACCCGAGGAAAGATTAAGACCAGCTTTGAAATCCAGCAAGTAACTTCTTTCGTCTTGTAAACATGCTGTTGAAAATGGGAAATGAATTTGCAGCATTATTATCCATATCAACAAAAATCCACAGTTCACAGACATCCTAAAAGAAAGTGGATACATTGTATTCCTCTTCCATCAATTTGTTTATTCAAAAAGAGCTGTGTACATTTTATAATTCTTCCTCGGTTGTCTATAAATAACTGAACAACATCGTGTGGTGTTGCTTCTTTCATCTCCTTTTGATTTGACTATCTTCTAATGTTGTAGGTGTGATGATAGCGATGCCTAAAAAATATTATTAACTTATTTTGTTGAATTGGTCATGTTAGACAAAAATAATTTGGCTTAAGATAAGATCAAGTCCAACTTCTATCCATCATTTTTGTTGAGTGTTTTTAAGTGTATATTTGATTTTTACGGTACCTGCATAGAAAATATTATTAACCTATTTTATTGAATTGGTTATGTTAGACAAAATTAATTTGGCCTAAGATATCAATTTGTGGAAAACCAAGTCCAAGCATATAAAGGACAACCTTTATCCACCATTTTAAATGCACATTTGACTGTATTTATTAATTAGTTGAAATTCAAAATCATTTTATATTTAAAATGTTAATTAATTAATAAATACAGTCAAATGTGTATCTAGGATAGATATTTATCAATTAATTAAAATTCAAAGTCATTTTTTATTTTAAAATATAATTAATTAATAAATACAATCAAATATGTATCTAGAATAGACAATACACATAGAATATGTAAAAACTACATCCTCCTTCAAGCTAGTCAAACTATCTCACATCACCTTGTTTTTCAAATATGAGTCATGAACATTAAAAAGAATCTGATATTTGACAAAAACACTACATACTTCATAGAAAGAATAAATAAACAAAATATATTACATCACTTTTTCCAAATGCAAGTTAAGAACATAAAAAAAAATCAAATGTTGACCAAAATACTACCTACTTCATAGAAAGAATGGATTAAAAAAAACATATTACATCACTATTATACCTACTTTTGATTAACCTATTCCACACATAGAGAATAATAGACAAAGAATAATGTATTTTCTAAAAAAGATAAAGATTGTGGAGACTCTAAAGAAGAGAACATTTTTTTATAAAAAAATATATATCTTAATGAATTTATCTTTTATATATTTATATATTAAGTTTTTAAAAAATATTGTCTTATTGTGAAAAGAATTTTAATTTTTTTTTTTCAAATAATTTATATATTCAATTTAATGGGTTGAAATTTATGTACTTTAAAAAATTAAAAAAAAAATATATATTTTATATATTTTAGAAAAGTGGAAAAATAAAAAGAGAGATCATATAAAATTACATATAATTTGAAAAAAATAAGTTAAAAATTATAATGTGATTGTAAAAAGTATTAAAAAAGAAAGTAACTTTTATAAATAATGTGCATCATGTTTCTTACATACTTTAGAAAAATAGAAAAAATGCATTAACTTCTTCATGAGTCAAGGGCATGGGCATGGGCATGGTCAAGAACAAATGCACATGGTTGCAAGGACAAATTAAACACCAAGATGTATTGCAAGGCAAAAATATAAGATTAGGAGTCTGAATCCAGTGGCTCCAAGTCCAAATTAGACTTGGGCATGTTGGGAACAAAAGGATCAAAACAAACACCCTTGACAAGACTAGATTTATGGTTGTGGAAATGAAGACAACGCTCTTCAATCACGCAAACACCCTAGCATGAATTAATGCATAATTAGGTTCTTTTTGGTGCTCCAAAGTGAAATGTTCCTAGAATGTTTTCCTTAAAATGCATAGGATTTTTAATGATTTAGGATGTGTTGGTTCTTTTCATTGCCGCCATCAGTTCTAAGGGATGATACAATACCTAGATCTAGGGATCAAACTAATCTAAGTAAAGACTATTAGTGTGAAAAGTGACATTATCTATCTAGTTAGCTTTTAGCATGTCTAGGAGATTTCTTTTCACACTAGCTTAAGTTTACTTAGCTGATTAGACTTTGTCTTACTTCATGTGGTGAAGACATGTGTACTCATCTTTGTGAGACACACGTTTCATGCAAACCCACCCTTGCTTAAACATGTGTCACTTGAGCAAGACAAGTGTTGCACCTATGTAGGGTTACACAGTCATTTTGTTTGACCTTCTCACCTCCTCATGCTTTCCTATTTAAGCAAGACTTCTATGTGCATTTCCATCATCTTTTGGCAGTATAAATAGGTTTATTATGTGCAAATAGCTTGTGGTTGTATTCTTGCTTGTTGTTCTTGGCTAATCCCAACATGGTATCAGAGACATGCTAGCAAAATTCTCCCCTTTATAGAAAATCTTGCACTTAGCCTAGTCAAGAGGTCTTCGTAGACCCAAACAAACATCATCATTGAGTCTGGAATGCTCGAGATAGATAAAATAGCCTATTGTTTTGTCAAAGTTGACACAGGCAATTTTTTGTAAATTTTTTTTACCCCTGCTCTAGTACCGTATACTTGTATGGTATCGTAAGGAATTGTATGGATTTTATCATTAGAAAATGTAATTTTTTTTTGCAAAATCATGATTTTGCAACTTGGGGAATTTCATTTTGCTTTGATTTGATGAAGTTTTCATGCTCAGATTTTGGAATTTGCATGAGTTCTATCTCCCTATTCATGAGTTTTCTCATAGGTTATTAACCTCATTTTATACTTGTGCCAGCCTAGTTCATTTTCTAGGATCTAGTTTACTCTTTGCATAGTTGGTTTCAACGAGAGACTTCGAAGAGGTTGACATTTTCAATCTAGCTTCCATTTTTAAAGGTAGAGGTCAATGTTTGAAAAATCTTGTTGCAGATTCTGACACCATTCCTCCATGTTCTAGGTCGAAGTTTACATTTTTAGGGCATTCAAAATAGTCTTATCTCTTCACAAGGCTGTGGATTATCACATTTAACTAGTCAACTTCAAAGTCTGTTGAAATAAGATCGTGGGTCACATTGTTTAATTTCAGGTAGTAGATGATGCAGAGCGTGCAGCGAAGTGGTGAAAACATATCAATAGACGGAACTGTTGCTATGGTTGAACCTTTGAACCACTTGAACTATTGAACCTTCAACAATTGGTTCAATGTACTCCCATCACTCAATCTTAACACTATCAACAACTATTGGTTGAACCGATTGAACTTCTTGCGCCCATTTACGCCTTGTTGAACTGGTGAATCTAGGTATCTCGATGAACCGTTGAACCATTGAACCTTTGGTTCAACTATCGGCAACACCTCCCCTTCGGTTAACTCTAACGTTCTCCCGCCGATATCCACTTACACCGATGAACCCATGAACCTAATGAACCCTTTGAACCTTTGAACTGGTTCAACCATTGATTCAACCAAGTGTTTTCTTTCCAGCCTGGTACTCTCAACTTAGAACATGCACTGTTAACCTTCTATCACCGGTTCCCTCGATCGGTCCTACCAGTCATTCCTCGCATCCATAGAAGGTGAACTTCCAACATACATTCTTTGTTACCATTCCAACCAGTCATTGAACATCACTCGCACATAACTGTGATATACACACAGTTAGCCTTCAATGTACAATTGCAGGATATACACAAAATGTATATTGGCATACGCTTACGATATACACAGGAAATGTGTCTCCAGTGGGACAACACCAAAATCCTATCCCGAGACAACTCCAAATCATGTGTCGAGAACGTCCTCTGCAACCTAATTCGCAGTCTCTATTTTATGGATCCCTAGCACATAGAGATGCTAGGCTCTCTACTACAACACTTCTTCTAGAGATTTGATCCTCTATCTCATTCTACCAGAAACACAAACAAAAAGAAAACAAAATAGAAAACTATATACAGGGTCCATTCCACTGATTTCAAAGAAATCCACCAGTGGAATGGTCTCAGTCTAGCATCTTTGACAATAGAAAACTATATTGTGCAATGAACAGAGAGTATACCCAAATCAATTCTATACACAGGGAAATTTATAGCAAACACAGAACTTGAGAATACAAACTGACAGAACTTTTATTTCTTCAATCAAAACTTCATCTCCTCTGCTCCCCTCTTCCAAAAAAATGTGTTTATATCTCTCCACATTTAGTTCCAATTGGAACATCAGAAGTTGGAGTCGTTTCAACTTCCAACCTGAATACCAGAATTCTAACTAACCACACGACACATGTTTGTCATACGACATGACTTAAACACATTAACAAGACACCTAAACACAACACACTTGACTTAACCATCCACATACCCCAACTTCCCAAGATGTTTAAATTGGCTTATCAAGATGCCAAATTTGTAACACTGGTTCACATGGTGGGGTTTTATTACAAACATGAAATCACAACACAAGAACTACATGATAACACAAACAAACATGAAATGCATAAAATATGATAACATGTTAAGACCTTATTCTTCTCCATCAGATGCATATTTGGCTTGTTGAAGAGGTGCTCTTGCACCATACTCCCTGGGAGAAGAGATCTCAAGCCCACTTGAGATCAGAGTTTGAAGGTCTACACCATATTTTATGATCTGCTCTTCAGTCATCCAAATTGCTTCTTAATCAGGTTTCCCCTGCCAAGACACCAAGTACTCCATGTACTCTTTGTTCCTTGTCCTCTTTGCCACTCTTGAGTCTAAAATCTTCTTCAATTTTGGTGGATCATGCTTAGGAATACCATCATCTGCTGTACCCTGCAATGATTCCTGTTCTATATCTGCATTATACTTGTATGGAGTGAAATCGCATACATTGAATATGGGTGACAATCCAAGATCGGGAGGGAGTTGGATCTCATAAGCATTCTATCCACACTTCTTCAAAATCTGACATGGTTCAATCTTCCTCTACATGAGCTTGGTATGTTTACCTTTTGGGAGCCTTTCTTTCTTTAGATGAACCCATACCAAATCTCCAACATCAAATTGTACATCCCTCTTCTTCTTATCAACATATGCTTTGTACTTCAATGTAGTCTGTTGGAGTTGGGTCTTGACTTGATCATGCACCTCTTTGATGCCTGATGCAAAAGCTTCTCCATCGGCACTAATTGATTCTCCTGTAGGCAAATCTCTCAGCTCCAAAATACCTCTTGGATGAATACCATATACCACTTGAAAAGGTGACTTCCCTGTACTCCTATTGATGGTGTCATTATAGGAAAATTCTACTTGTGGTAGGATGTTATCCCATTTCTCTCCATGTTGCCTTGTCAAACACCTGAGTAGATTTCCCAATGAATGGTTAACCACTTCAGTCCGACCATCTATTTGAGGATGATATGCTGATGAGAAGGATAAGTTGGTTCCAAGCTTCCTCCAAAGAGTCCTCCAAAAGTGGCCAATGAACCTCACATCTCTATCTGACACTATGCTCAATGGCAATCCATGTATTCTCACTATCTCTTTGAAAAACAAATCTGCAACATATGAAGCATCACAAGTGGTTTTGCATGGCAAGAAATGTGCCATTTTACTAAATCTATCTACTACAACAAAAACACTATCATATCCCTTCCTTGTCCTAGGCAAACCCAATACAGAGTCCATACTTATACTCTCCCATGGCCTAGAAGGAATGGGTAGTGGTTGATACAAGTTTGCATTAGTTGATCTCCCCTTTGCTTTCTGACATATCACACATGCCTCCACAAATCTCCTCACATCTGACTATAATTTGGGCCAAAAGTAATGCCTCTTCACAAGATCAAGAGTCTTATCCAGACCAAAATGTCCTATCATGGCCCCATAATGTTTCTCCCTAATGATATTCAGTGTCATAGAACACCGTGGAATACACAGCTATCCACCTTTGAAAAGTAATCCATCTTGGATCAGAAATTTAGAAAACTCAACATGATATTTGTCACCAAAAGAAGTACATACCTTGTAGATCTCTCCAAAGTCTTCATCAGCATCATACATGGCCTTCAATGAATCAATACCAACACTCTCCAATTGGATCTGATTTATGGTTAGAGCCCTCCTGCTCAACGCATCTGCTACCTTATTCTTGACCCCTTTCTTGTGCTTGAGTGTGAAGGTAAAAGCTTGCAAAGTCTCCACCCACTTCATATGTCTATGGTTCAGCTTCTCTTGACTATTTATGAAACTAAGGGCCTGATTATCTGTGAACACTATGAATTTTTTTGGCATCAAGTAATGCCTCCACTTTTTGAGGGACTGTACTAGAGCATACATCTCCAAATCATATGATGAGTATCTCTTCTTTGCATCATTTATCTTCTCACTAAAAAATGCAATAGGCCTACCTTCTTGACTGAGTACTACTCCAATTGCCATGTGGCTTGCATCACATTCTACCTAAATAATCTTGTTGAAGTCAGGAAGTGCAAGGACTGGCTGCTTTGTCACCTTCTTCTCCAATGTTTCAAATGAATCATCTACCTCCTTTGTCCAAGTGAATTTGCACTTTTGTCCTCCTTTTATGGTGTCAAGCATGGGTGCACAAACATGACTAAACCTTTTTATAAACTTCCTATAGAAGGTTGCTAACCCATGGAAACTTCTAACATCATTCATGGTTCTAGGAGTTGGCCAAGACAATATGGCACTTACCTTCTCTTGATCCATTTTTAGTTTTCCTTGTGAGATGACAAAACCCAAATAGGTGATCTCCTCCTGCATAAACAAACACTTTTCCAAGTTGATCATTAGCTGCTCTTCATGTAACCTCTTGAGGACTAGGTCTATATGTTTGAGGTGCTCTTCCCTTGTATTACTGAAAATCATAATGTCATCTAAATATACTATGACAAATTTGCCTATGAATTCCCTTAAGACCTCATTCATCAATCTCATAAAGGTACTAGGGGCATTGGACAAACCAAAAGGCATGACCTTCCACTCATATAACCCCTCATTGGTCTTGAATGTAGTTTTCCATTCATCTCCTGGCCTAATCCTAATCTAATGATAGCCACTCTTTAGATCAATTTTTGTGAAATATTTAGCACCCCCCAAGCAATCAAGAAAATCTTCTATTCTAGGGATTGGGAACCTATACCAGATTGTTATTTTGTTGATAGCCCTTGAATCAGTACAAAGTCTCCAAGTGCCTTCCTTCTTTGGTGCTAAGACAGCCAGTACTACACATGGGCTTATACTCTTGCCAATTAGGCCTGTCTCCAACAACTCCTCAATCTGCCTTGCTACCTCTACATTCTACTCTGGGGTAAGCTTGTATGCTGCCTTGTTGGGAAGTGTAGATCTTGGGATCAGATCTATGTAATGGTTGATATCTCTTATAGGTGGTAGGTACCTTGGCATTCCATCAGAGATAATGCCTTTATACTTTTCCAATAACTCTTGGACAGCTGGATCTATGAACCTTTGCCTTTTCTCTCCCTTGACTTCATGTTGCTATTCCTTGTTCATCCTTAGGCATGGAATTAGAGCATATGCAACTGCACCTTCTTCTACTATCTCTTTCATGAATTGTTTGCCTTCTACCATCATTACCTTAACTTCTTTCCCCTTTGATTCCTCATCATTCTCCATCAATGGTAGTAACTCTATCACCTTACCATCCTTGGTGATTAAATATGTGTTCCTAACTCCATCATGGTGTGCTTTCAAGTCATACTACCATAGTCTTACAAATAGGAGATGGCAAGCATCCATCTTGGTAATGTCAAACAATAATCTATCCTTGTATGTTCCAATTTGAAATTCTACCCAAGCCTACTCTTCCACAACTGTTTGCTGACCTTGGGTGAGCCATGAGACCTTGTATGGGCAAAGGTGTGGCAATATTCTAAGCTTAAGCTTTTCTACCATTTCAATGGACATAAAATTTTTAGTAGATCCAAAGTCAATCAGAACTTTACATACCTTTCCTCCTACCTGGCAAGTAGTTCTGAAGAGAGACTTCCTTTGTGGGGGTTCTTTGTCAGGCATCTTCATGGTGGTCATTTCTCTCCTCATCATCAAAGCTTCTCCTTTCTCAGGATATCCATAATTGTCAGGAACATTCCCACTTTGAAAAGTGTTTGAGCTTGTTACACTTTGACAATCAGACTCTTGGATTAGATTTGTCCTCCTTTCTCCCATTGAACTTGTTGCCTTATTTGGACATCTGCTGGCTATGTGGCCTTCTTGATTGCAATTGTAACATCTGAGAGGTCCTCTTCCCTGAGATCTCCCTCTAAATGGTCTTCTGCCCCTAAAATTTCCTCTCTGATTGTAACTTCCACCTTGAGTTTGACTGTTGTCTCCTTTGCTGCTCTCTAGATTGTATTCACCTTGGTATCCAAATCCATTTCCTTTGCCTCTAAAAGGACTTCTTCCCCCTCTTTGTTGTCTCCCTCTTCCTCTACTGTTTTTCTCTTGTCTTCTCTTTAATTTCTCTTCCATTTTGAGTGCCAATTGGTAGCACTTTTGGACTATATCTGGACTATGTAGATTCAAATCTTCTTGGATGTTAAACCTCAATCCATTGAGGTACCTTGCCACCTTTTCGTCTTCACCCTCCTTTACCTTTGCCTTGACACATAGTTTCATGAACTCTTCAGCGTATGTACTGACATCTAACTCCTTCTGCTTCAAATTTTGTTTCCTCTTCTGTAATTGGATGTTGTAATCCAATGGAACATAGGCTTCCTTCACTAAAGCCATCATCTTCTTCCAAGTAGCAACTCTGTTCTTTCCCTCTTTCACCCTATCATCTTGGATGAAAGTCCACCAAGTTAGTATAGCCCCTTTCATTTTGGATTGGGCCATCTTCACCCTCTGGTGTTCTGGTATCTCCTCGGTCTCAAAGAAATTATTCGAGTCTATCCACTCCATCACTGAATCAGGATCCATTTTGCCTGCAAACACGGGCAGGTCTAGTTTCATATCCACGGTCCTTCTATCCATGGATTTGAGGGCATTGAGTAAGAGTCTCTGGTCTGTAGGAACCTCCATCTCTTCCTGCTTAGGGATCTTCTCTTCATCCCCGTCTTCTTCATCACTAGAATCTTCTTCTCCCTTCTCTACTTTTTCCCTCAACTTCTCTAACTCATTTCTCAAGGCCTGATTCTGAGCCCTAACTACTTTGCTTTCTGCCAATTGCTTCTTTACTAGAACAACCAACTCAGCGTTGGTCATCTTCACTGGGTACTCTTCTGACCCCTCTTCGTCTAACATATTATCTTCTTCTTCTACCCAAAGGATACTCCTTTGCTCTAATACCACTTGATGCAAAGCGTGCAGTGAAGTGGTGAAAACAGATCAATATACAGAACTGTTGCTGTGGTTGAACCTTTGAACCACTTGAACTATTGAACCTTCAACAATTGGTTCAATGTACTCCCATCGCTCAATCTTAACACTGTCGGTGACTATCGGTTGAACCGATCGAACTTCTTGTGCCCATTTACGCCCTGTTGAACTGGCGAATCTAGGTATCTCGTTGAACCGTTGAATCGGTGAATCTAGGTATCTCATTGAACCGTTGAACCGTTGAACTTTTGAACTGATTCAATCATTAGTTCAACTATCGGCAACACCTCCCCTTCGGCTAACTATAACGTTCTCCCGCTGATATCCACTTACACCGATGAACCCACGAACCTAATGAACCCTTTGAACCTTTAAACTGGTTCAACTGTTGATTCAACCAAGTGTTTTCTTTCCATCCTGGTACTCTCAACTTTGAACATGCACTGTTAACCTTCTATCACCGGTTCCCTCAATCAATCCTACCAGTCATTCCTCACATCCATAGAAGGTGAACTTCCAACATACATTCTTTGTTACCATTCTGACCAGTCACTGAACATCACTCGCACATAATTATGATATACACACAGTTAGCCTTCAACGTACAATTGCAGGATATACATAAAATTTATTTTCGGATACCCTTATGATATACACAGGAAATGTGTCTCTAGTGGGACAACACCAAAATCCTACACTGAGACAACTCCAAATCATATGTCGAGAACAGCCTTTGCAACTTGATTCGTAATCTCTATTTTATGGAGCCCTAGTACATAGAGATGCTAGGCTCTCTATTGCGACACTTCTTCTAGAGATTTGATCCTCTATCTCATTCCGCCAGAAACACAAACAAAAAGAAAACAAAATAGAAAACTATATACAGGGTCCATTCCACTAATTTCAAAGAAATCCACCAGTGGAATGGTCTTAGTCTAGCATCTTTGACAACATAAAACTATATTGTGTAACGAACATATACTATACCCAGAACAATTCGATACACAGGGAAATCTATAGTGAACACAGAACTTGAGAATACAAACTGACAGAACTTTTATTTCTTTAATCAAAATTTCATCTCCTCTGCTCTCCTCTTCCAAGAAAATGTGTTTATATCTCTGCACATTCAGTTCCAACCGGAACATCAGAAGTTGGAGTCGTTTCAACTTCCAACATGAATACCAGAATTCTAACTAACCACATGACACATGTTTGTCATACGACATGACTTAAACACATTAACACTTGGACACCTAAACACAACACACTTGACTTAATCATCCACATACCCCAACTGCCCAAGATGTTCAAATTGGCTTATCAAGATGCCAAATTTGTAACACTGGTTCACATGGTGGGGTTTTTTGCAAACATGAAATCACAACACAAGAACTACATGATAACGCAAACAAACATAGAAATGCATAAAATATGATAACATGTTAAGACCTTATTCTTCTCCATCAGATGCATATTTGGGTTGTTGAAGAGGTGCTCCTGCACCAGTAGATTTCAGTATGGCCACTCAAAGTCCTCTCTGCCACCATTGAAGTCTTATCTAGTAGTCATAATCTACAGGTTGGGATTTTTTCTTTAAAAGAAAGAACATGGTCATTAGTTGCTCATGGGTTGGCTGATTCATCATTGTTGGTGTATGGGAGGTTGTGAGAGGCTATTGTTGTATTACGTTTTCTCTTGTGAGTGCATATTGTGAAGCATGACATGGGATGTGTGGATTCATGCTTGGACACATAGAGGATGCATTGGAAGAACTTGATGTTTTAGAGGTATTCATGGAGACTCATGAAAATATATTATAATAGCTTATTATTGAATAATACATTTGAGTGTGGATGCTTTTGGATGTTGGGTTTTTCTTTCTTGAGGGTTTTTCCAGGGTATATCTTGTGTTATCTTTTGTTTGTCATTTGATCTTTACATTATAGTTACTTGCATGCATCATTTTCTCCTTATGGTTTATGTGGAATTAGTTTTATTGAACCTGTAAATTCCTAACATGTGGTATTAGAGCCATGTTTATGGTTGTGGGAGGTGTGAGCTCTCTGGTTTGCTATAACTCTTGTGTGTATATTTGATGCAAAGTGGAGGCCATGACATTGTTGGAAAGGATTTGGAGCATTACAAGGTTTTGTGCAGGTTGTGTTGTAGATTTGAGGTTTTGTGTATTGCAGATTTGGTGTTTGAAAAATCATGGCTGAAGAGGGTTTCTTGGATGGCTTCAATATGAGGGTTTTGAGGAGGAATTTCTGTAAATGACCTCTTGGGACAAAATGAACATTGCCATTGAGTTGAAGAGGCCCGAGAGGTGAAGAAAAACATATTATTTGACCTATTTTGGCCACTATGACTCGAGGCAAAAAATATTTAGCCCCCTAGGTTGACAGTACAACTATATGATTGTTTGCAAGTAGTTGAAAATTTTAAAAATAAATAAATAATTATTTCTTGCACTTTGATTTTTCTATAGTTAAAATTAAAAATTAAAAAAAGGCTATAGAAGAAATTGAAAAAGATTAAAAAAAAGAAATTATAGGGGAGTCCACAAGCCCCGTACTTACAGTAGGTATTGGAGGGGGTGCCACTGGTCACATCCCGTCAGCCCCCGCTAGCCCCTTGTTGGACACTAGCCGGCAGGTGACTAGGCCGGTAGACCTCAAGCCCCCCGATTCTGGTTCCCGACTAGTTTGGCAGGGCTTAGCCCGTAGGCTAGTAAGGTTAGACTCCCCACGGGATTCTAGTAGACAAGCCATAGCAGCCCACACAGGGTTTAAACAAAAAATTAAACCTTATTTGAATTGTGGTTGGGTCCACAACATGTGGTAAATAAATTAAATTTTTTGAAATTCAAACCTTTTTAAATGTTTTTAGAGTCTGTTGCCTGTGCTAATAGGACCAGTGATGACGTCAACATGCCAACTCAGTGCCATGTATCACCACCCAATCACCTGTGCATTAATGATGTTGGTAATGACATCAGCGAAGGTACAATTGTACGAACATGGTCCCACCAGGGGTCTCCCTTTAGCCCTTAGAGGGCATTTTCTTCCAGGAGGCATAACGTTCACCCATGTGATATCAGATTTTCAATTTCTTATAGGCATCAGAAAGGTCTCTCTGAGCACTACACATTGGTATAGGTTTGGTTATCAGATTTTTATGTCTGTGTTAGAATTTGGTGCCTGAAGCTAGGTATTACTCTGGAATAGTTTTATACTCATAACTTTTGAATATACAATCAATTTTTTGATTTCAGATAGGCATTGGAGAGATATTGTAGCGTACTATAGATTGGATCATGTAGATTTTATGTTTTGTGTGCAGAGAGATTGGTACTTGTTTGATCACTTGTAGGAGCCTAAGATTCAAGGTTTGATTGTGTGAGCATTCGAATGCATTTTTGGGCACAAACTTGTGGGAGTGCATGTTGTTATGAGACCATCAACATGGTATAGTAGGTTTTCAGATTTGGCACTTCAAGATAGAGGTTTGTAGATGTCTTCAGAGTTTAGACTTTGATGGAGACAGGTACGTAGGTTGTCTTTTGGTTTGAGGACATGATTGATATACATGTGATAATAGGAGTCTCATTTTGGTGGGAGTTGAGTATATGTACAATGATGAGGATGATTATGGTGTCATGGATATGTAGGTACACTTTTGCATTGGCACAACATGATCATGTATTCAATTTACAGGTATGGGCTATGATGTTTGATTCATGATTACATGTAGTGTTGTGGTGTAGTTTTAAGAGGTTGTTCTTATCTCCTAGATACTTGATAAGTTTTCTTGTTACATTTATTTTGGATCTTCAAGTTATGTAGTTTTGTGGATAAGTTACCCCTTGGCTACAGTGGGATGACTCAATGTGGGCTATCTTTATCCACAAGATTGATCCATTGTTTATGCAGACTTTTTTAGTTGGCCTTGTCTGTGGTCATTTGTACATTGGTATGTTGCATTGGGATAAGAGGATGGGTGATTAGAGTTCTTGGATAGTTAGTTATTGGGACTTATAGAATGTTTATCATGATATCATAGATAGTTGGATACATGGTTTTATGTGAGGTTTTGACAGTGATGGTTTTATCTTCTTGTTTTGGAGATCATGATTTTACTCTACCTTTTTGGGAGTTGTTGATGTTACACTAGGATTCCTTGATTGTCTTGGGACCATGGATAATCTTCATTTAGGATATGGTTGTCACGATGCCATGCATAGCTTAATGTCATGATTCAAAGGGATCTTTGGCAGTGATGTGGATTCATCATTTGTGATGGATGATCTTCTGCAGTGGTTGTGGATGTCTTGGAGAGACTCTTGGATTATGATTCTTGTTTTAGTGAGAGTGCTTTGACATCTTGAGTTCTATTGTTAGTAAATGGTTATCTTCATGTGATTGGAGGTTTTGATAACTTAGTTTACCATGGAGGACTCTTGAAGTCTTTGGTTGAGGTGTCAGTTTATGACTTTCTAGTTTGACATGTTGATCCTTGGTTTAGAGATGTTGATATTGTGTCTTGATGGACTCTTGATCTTATGTTTGAGTTTTGACATGATACAGGTTCTTTTGAGACAAGATGTGTGCATTGATGCATGTGACCTCCTAGGAGGAGATGGTTAGATCATGATGTCATGATGGGTTCCTTGATTATGTAGATGTGTAGTGGGAGCATTGATAGTGATCTTATTGGTCTTCTTGGTATTGAGTACAATGGTCATTTTCTTTAGAGATTTATGATAGTATGATGTTGTATTTGGAGTTTACCATGGATTGGTAATGGAGGTGCTCTTGGATACTTGGAAAATTGGGCGATACTGGAGTTCTCTTTGGATTAGAGACACTTGTTGAGATGATTACTCATTAGAGCTTACAACAGATAGACTGAGGAGTGTACACTTGGATATAGATGTGAGTTCATTATGGACCTTAGAGGAGATTGTTTTTAGAGAGAGTCATTGTGGCTTGGTGTATCCTAGAGGAGCATTCTCATTACTCAAGTTCTTGGTCTACTTGATGGTTTATCATATATGAGGTATTTCCCATCCTTTTAGATGTATTTTTCTTTATGTTTCATCTTCTCAAGGATATGGATCTTGAGCTATGGTTATTGGTTCTAGAGGGTTCATTTGAGGGATATTAGCATGGTTATCTCCTTATTCATATGGTTTGATTTAGGATGCTCATTATGAGGAGTTTAGGAGATGTGATTGGGCTTATTCCTAGCTATGGAATGATTATGACAAGGTACTAATGATACTAAATCCCCTTTCGATGTTTGTTTTTCTATAGATGTTTTATATTTTCTTTTCTAGTGGCATGATAATTTTTCCTTAATTGATTATTATGTCAGTCATATCCCATCAAAGCAATATTTGACTATTTGGATTAAGCATACAAGGGAGCCCCACAACATTAAAGTTCCTAACCTTTGTAAGGGATTTTTTAGTTTTCTTTCATAGATCCCCAAGAAGTTAACATGATTTTGAATTACTCTAGTTGTTGGTTCATACAAAACACCCTCTTGGTGTTGTCTTGTTTGACTTGTGATTTTAAGGTATATGAGCAATCATCGCTCAAGGTTCTTATCTCAATTGAACTTCCAACTCTTGCTATTCCTCTCTCAGATTTAGATTGGAAAAAATTTGTAAATTTCTGAACATCCATAAGACATACATAAACGTATTTAAAGTGAAGGTAATAGTAAGTAAAGTAATTGCAACTACATTATCAAGTATAAAGAGATAGAATTGACATTTATTGTCAATTCAAGTTTTCATTCATAAATTTGATATACAATCAAGTTACAATTCATCTTTCTGAAGTACAATTTTAGTGCTCCATGAAGTAATAAATATATACAAGTTTCAATAATAGATTTTTTGCCTTACAATTCATTTTGGTTCAAAGATGTAATATAAATGTCAACATGAACAAGTAGAATCTAATACAGATCAATCCTCGACCACCATCGACAACTTGGTCATCGACTATGTCAAAGAACAAGAACATGGTTTGGGTACTTTTCTGCCTAACCACAAAGCTTATGCTTCCCTGGTATTATTCAAACTGAAGAATGCCCAACCCTGCTTGAAAGGCCTAGCAACCTATAAACAAGTGGCAGGGTAGAATCTGGTGCATGCCTATTAACCTACATGCATCCCTAACTTGAATGCAACATCACATTAAAAGGATATGGTAGGCAAATAAATACATAAAACTAGGCATACAATCCATCTGTTTCAATGGTACATTTGTCTATTTTAACATCAAATAATAACTTTGACCAAAGTATCACCTGATTAATGGTGTGTAGATCTTGAAAAGAAGACCTACTTCCATGTTTTCTCATATTCAGTACCCATCCCAGAAGGCAACTTTCCCAAAAGAACAAAAGCATAGAAAACAAAATAGCCATTCTCTTTTCAAACACAATGTATAGCAAAATGAAACCCATTTCATGCATGTATGAACACAAGAGTAGATATTTTATTTATGATGAACTTAGCAATTGGTTGTTTCACATGAAGTCAATTTCCTATGCATGTAACATGGTGTGATTATATGATTTATATCTGTTTATTTCATGAATTTAATTTGTGTCTTCATTGTTGTAGGGTAATTACAGTGTTTTATCGGCCATAAGTAAATGATAATGGATATCTCATCATGCATGCTATCACATAGGGGCATGTATTCTCATTTATCTATTTTTAAAAGAAAATTGAACTTTACTTATAAGATAGACTCATGTATAGATTTGAATATGTATAAAAGAAAATTATTAATCCATTTTTAAGTTAATATGCAAAGTTATATATATAATAATAATAATAATAAATTTGACAAATCGTGATAAAGATAGGAGCTAGCAGTTATAGAAGTTACAAACCAATTAAAGATAAGGAGGCCGACTATACGACTAATGAGGCCATTT
This sequence comes from Cunninghamia lanceolata, assembly GCA_027924645.1. NCBI lineage: Eukaryota > Viridiplantae > Streptophyta > Pinopsida > Cupressales > Cupressaceae > Cunninghamia > Cunninghamia lanceolata. The sequence goes on along the minus strand of BSBN01001318.1, from coordinate 1,048,728 downwards.
ATATGAAATGGTAGAACAAAATAAAGATACAGAGGCCGCTTTTAATGGTTATATGAGGTCATTTTTATGTAATAAACTCAAGAGACTGGTTGAAAGAGGTTGTAGACTAAATTATAGTTACAGAGGCCATTAAATTGGTATAAACAGTCGAATAAATGCAAAAGGTAGATAAAAGAAAGTTCCAAAGGCTGATTAGATGTTTTATAAGGTCGATTACACATTCTTTGAAGTTGTTGAATGGAAAGGTAGACCAAATTAGAATACATACGCTGATAGAGTTGGAATAAGGCCGATTATTTGTAGAATGCAGACCACAACAGTGATGTAGAGACAGTTATTAAGACTTGCAGATCTAAGTATATTTACAGAGGTTGTTTTAAAAGAAAAGTAGATCAAAGAGAATGATGCATATCAAGACTAAATTGCAGAGGTTGTTGAACCTTCTAAGAGGTTGATGAAACAAAAAGGTAGACCAAAAGATATAGATTGAAGTAGAATGGCAGAGGGCGATTGTAGAGAATTACAGATCAAAAATAATGATGCATATCAAATATAATTGCAGAGGTCATTTTATGAAAAGGGTAGATTAAATAAAGGTAAAAATGGCCAATTTAAATGACACAACATGCCAATCCAAGGAGAAATTTAGATGGCTGAAATATCCTGCAATCATTGTATTCATTGAGATGTCACCATAGTTTAAAAGCCAACAAATGGTTTAAATGGCACAACACATAAATGTATGGTCAGGATGGTAGATTTAAAGGACAAAAGGCACGATGAAACTTTTATTACAATCTACCAAGCTGATAATGGCAAGAGGGATGGATGTGACAGATCATCAAAGAATAGAGTAAAGGTTGATGGTATGGATAGGAGGGCAAAAGAAAGAAGTTGATTTGAACAAAAACAAGATCCAAATCTGATTGAGTACAAGCAAGAACATAGATCAATTAAAGAACAACAAAGTCTAAGAATATAATAGGAAAATATTGTTGAGAGATCCTCCTGTTGTGTTCTAAAACTGGTAAATATCCTCCTTCTATCTCTCGTAATCTCTATCCTAGCACCGTCTTCCTGTGTGTTTTCCTTTTTCCTTCTTCCTACATGTTGTGTGCCTTACCTTCTCTGTTCCCCTTTATCCCCATCTCTACCTCTATTAATGGCATGATGATCCAAATAAAAATAGAACCAAGAGTCTTCTTCTTGTTCTCCTCATGTGCATGGTGGTTTTGGCATTTTTTTAATAATGCAAACCTTTTTCCTTTATTTTAATATTCCTTGCATGCATAGCATGCTCTTTTTCTCATTTTATTAAAGTAAAGCTATAAATATAAAACACAACTAAAAATATATATTTTATAGATTTTGTTTTATAAAATAAAAAATTATTTTACTTTTATAAATTGACAAATATAAAATTTATTTATATTTTAATAATTTCACAACTACTATATTTATATAAAGGTATATAATTATAAGCAATATTATTATTTTTTCAATAAAATTTAATACTATTTATTTATATATAATAACAAAGACAAGCCTATTTAATTTAATGGTTTAGGCATCGAAATCAAGCATATAGACATTTGCAAGAGAACGACAGTCATATACATAAACATCATGAAGAATGTTAGAAAAATAGTCAACAAAGAAAGAAATGTGATTCTGCATGAGTGTGTGATAGGGCACTAGATAAAACCCATCTGATTGTTGACAAACAACTAGGTACCCTCTTCCTGAAACATGTTCTTGCCTTTGACAAAACCTGCAGTCAATTCCACTCATTTTCCACAGTCAATAGGTTAGTTCCATAAAAACATAGTTGAAGTGACATAAAGAACTGAATCATAAGCTCACTAATGTATCATCATCATATTGATTTAAAATCAAATATCATCAAATAGAGTTCAATAGTTTTCAATGCATTTAACAAAAATAAATCAATCCCAACAGTCTGAGACGTGACATCTTTCCCCACTTGGAAGAGACATCGTCTCGATGTCTTATTACATCCTACAAAATCAATAAAGTATTTTTCTAATACTACTAATGCATCAAATGTATTATCATCAAAGTATCATAGTATGTCTAATATATGCATGAAATGAAAATAACTATGCTAATTCCTCAAATGTGGAGATGATCTATCAATCTTTGTAGCATCCTCCCAAGTGGTACTATCCAATGAATACTGGTCCCACTAGACCTTATACTGCACTATGTCTTTATTGCGCAACTTAACGTTGCACTTCTCCAAGACTCGAATAGGCTCCACTAGCACCACTCCAGGAGCTTGTACCCACAGAGCACATCAATCAAGAATATGCAATGCATCAGGATGATAATGTTTGAGTAAAGACACATGAAAAACATTATGGATCTTGGTAAGAGCTGACAATAGAGCAAGTCTATATATGCAATTGGATTGATCACTTCTAGTATGTCAAAAAGTCCTACAAATCAGGGAGTGAGTTAGGATGCCTTGCCAAATGTAATCAAACTCTTGTGTGGCTTGACTTTTAGAAAAACCTTGTCATGTACTGAGAATTGTCTGAAAGTCCTGTTTCTGTCTACATAACTTTTCTGTTGATCCAAGGCTTGCTTTAATTTCTCTTTAATTAGCCTCATTTGAGCCCCAAATGATCTGTCTTTAACTCAAAGGGCTTACCCAAGAGGTAGTGCCTCCACATTTAGAGTGCATGAACAATGGTGGCCAACTAAAGATCATGGGGTGCATATTTTAACTCATGCTGCTTTAGTTTTCTAGATTCATATGCCACCACTTTCATGTTCTGCATCAACACTCCTCCCACACATTCATTAGAAGCATCTGTTATCACTATGAAATTACCATTTGGATCAGGTATGGTTAGAATATGTGTAGTTGTGAGCTTTTCCTTTAAGAGATGGAAAGCTTGCTCAATCTGTCTGTCCAATCAAACTTCTTACCTTTCTTCTATAACGAGGTTATTGGTGCTACAATTATCAAGAATCCTTCTATAAATTTCCTATAATATCTATCCAGCCCCATAAAACTTATAAGCTCGGTAACATTTTGTGGTGCATGCCAATCCATTATCGCCTTGATCTTTTCTAGATCTACTGCTATCCCATCTGCTAAAATCATGTGGCCAAGATAGTGCACTTTACTCTGGTAGAACATACACTTAGATAATTTTCCAAAAAGTTTATGCTCTCTCAAGTGTTGCAAGACTATCCTTAAGTATCTATCATGCTCCTCTACCGACTTAGAATAAATCAGAATGTCGTCCAAGAAGACCAACACAAATTTGTCCAAACAATCCTTGAACACATTGTTCATCAAGTTCATAAATGCTATGGGTGTGTTAGTTAACCCGAATGGTACTACTGTGAACTTGTAGTGACCATAATGAGTTCTAAATGCTATTTTAGAGATATCCTTGTTCTTAATCTATAGTTGATGGTAGTTGAATCTAAGGTTTATTTTGGAGAATACCTTCGCACCCTTCATCTGATCAAATAACTCATCTATCCCTAGGAGAGGATACTTATTCTTTATTGTCTCCTTATTGAGAATCCTATAATCAATGCACAACTACAATGTTCCATCCTTCTTATTTATGAAGATGACTGGTGCACCCCAAGGTGACACTCTAGGTCTAATAAACCTTTGTTTCAACAATTAGATTCTAATTGTGCCTTAAGCTCATACAGTTCTGTTGTTGTCATTCTGTAGGGTGCCTTAGACTAAGGTTCTATTCCAGGAACAAGATCTATTGAGAAATCAAATTCCCTTTTTGGCGGTAGTTATGTCAATTCATTAGGGAATACATCCTGAAAGTCTCTAAGGATATGATACTTATCAAAGGATGGTTCCTGGCTATCTAGATCTCTTATTTTGACTACATAGATTGAGTAACCCTTTCTTTTAGCTTTCTTTAATTGCATGGCTGAAATCTATCTTAGCTTAAGGGGTAGCCTAGAACCAAGAATCTCTACTTGATTCCCAAAATAATCAAGGAATTTCACTGTCTTTTCTTAACATTTTACTAAGGACTTGTTCTTAGATAGCCAATTTATTCTAAGAATCACATCATAAGATCCTAGAGGTGCAACATAAAGGTTGACTTACATTTGGAAGGTTGGAAGATCTAATTCACTACATACTAGACATGAGTCTGCTCTTTTCTCTGCACTATTACCATACTACACCATCCAAGAGTTTGCCATGTGTCCCAGTTTTATAGATAACTTTGCTACAATTTTAGGGTCTACAAAACATTCTGTAGCTTTGGTATCAATCAAAAGAAAAACTAGAAGGTCAAAAAGCTTACTGGATAACTGAATGGGTGTCTCTTAAAAATTCACTTGACGATGGTCTATAGCCACATGAATTTGGTGTTGTGGAAATCCTGGCTGATTTCCATCTCTTAGGTTTGCTGGTCATCGAGGATACACACTAGTGTAGTGTTCTCCTCCATAGTATAATATCCATCTCAGGGTCCTATGTGTCTAGCTAGCATGTCTCTTCTATTATTGTTACCATCATTGCCAAAGTTGCCTTTCTTATTATTTCCACTTTGGTTTCCATTGTTCCTTTCCTAAAAATTATTGCCTCTCTTTAGGTTCCAAATCTGATGCTTGTTGTTTCCTTGATTGCTATTGCTACTCTGATTGTGACTGTCATTCTAGAACCTTTTATTTCAATATTTCACATCTCGACTCTTACGGTAATTGGCAATTTGCTGCAATTTCTACTGCTACTTAGTCAATTTCTCAAACACTTCATCGATGGTCAAGGGGTTATGAATATCTACCTCTACCCCAATTTGTGGTCTTAAACCCAAGATAAACTTTTAGATACTGAACCTCTCGTCCAGCTGGCACTATGGAACATACTTCAATAGGTGCAATAATCTCTCCCAATACTGAGTCAATGTCATACCTCCCTGAGTTAGGTTTTGAAATTTTGTCATCTTTTTATCAAAATAAAGTTGTGGTAACCACCTCTTCCTAAAGAGTTAGAGGAAGCGGTCCCACATTACTACCCCAGGTAATAGTTTATTTTCTACTTTTTCATTATCCCACTAGGTCACTGCTTCCTGAGTAAGTTGGTAAGATTCCCATATTGCTTTAGTTTCTTCAGACAAGTTTCAGAGATCAAAATATTTTCCTTATCTATTATCCATGCCTCTGCTCCATCACCAATAGTCATACCATTGAACTTAGGAGGTGCGACCTTTTTAAGGTCCTTTCCCAACTCCTCTACAATTTTGTCTTGATTGTTCACATTCACTTCACCTTATGGGCCTTGTGCTTCTTCCCTCCATTCCTCATACCAATTTCCTCTCATTCCCCTAACTTCCTATTCCAAATTGTTCATTTGGGTTCCTTGTTGAGTTAAAAGAGCAAGGATTTGATCCAGTTGGTTATTCTATTCATCATTGTTATGTCCATTATTGTTGTTTGCCTCATTTCGGTTCCCTTCATTATTTCTAGCATTGTTTCCTACATTGGCTCCTTCATTGGTTCCTGCATTGCTCCATACATTGGATCCTTCATTATTTCTTGCATTTAGGTCACTGCCAGATCCTAGGGTCGCTCCCCTACATCAGAGTTTGTAGTATTCATGATGATTGATCTACAAGAAGTTTACAACTTTAGCATAATAGTCCAAAAGGCCTAGTGTAATACCTATCACTCTGATACCAAATGTAAAGTACCAAACATCCATAACACATACATATCTGAATTTAAAGTTAAGGTAACAATAAGTAAAGTAACTGCAGCTACATTATCAAGTAAAAAGAGATAGAATTAACATTTATTGTCAATGCAAGCTTTCATTCATAAATTTGATATGAAATCAGGTTACAATTCATCTTTCTAAAGTACAATTACAAAGCTCCATGAAGTAATAAATATATACAAGTTTCAATAATGGTTTTCTTGCCTTACAATTCATTTTGGTTAAAAGATGTAAAACAAATGTCAACATGAACAAGTAGAATCTTTAATGCAGATCAATCCTTAACCACCATCAACTAATTGGTCATCAATTGCATCAAAGGACAAGAACATGGTTCAAGTTCTTTTCCACCCAACCACCAAGCTTACACTTCCCCGGTATTCTTCAAACTGAAGAATGCCTGATCCTACTCGAAGGGCCTAGCAACCTATAAGTTACAAGTGGCAGGGTGGAATCTGGTGCATGGCTATTAACCTACATGCATCCCTAACTTGGATGCAACATCAGATTAACAAGATATGGTAGGGAAATAAATACATAAAACTAGGCATACAATCCATCTATTTCAATGGTACAATAGTCTATTTCAATGTCAAATACTAACTTTGGCCAAAGTATCACTCGATTAATGGTGTGTAGATCTTGAAAAAAAGATCCACTTCCCTATTTTCCCATATTTGGTACCCATCCCAGAAGGCAACTTTCCCAAAAGAACAAAACCATAGAAAACAAAATAGCCATTCTCTTTTCAAACACAATTTATGGCAAAATAAAACTCATTTCATGCATGCATGAATACAAGAGTAGATATTTCATTTCTGATGAACTTAGTAGTTGTTTGTTTCAAATGAAGTCAGTTTTCTATGCGTGTAACATGGTGTGATTATACGATTTATATTTGTTTATTTCATCAATTTAATTCATGTCTTCATTGTTATGGGGTAATTATAGTGTTTTATCCGCCATAAGTAAATGATAATGGATATATCATCATGCATGCTATCACATAGGGGTGTGTATTTTTATATATCTATTTTTAAAAGAAAATCTAACTTTAGTTATAGGATAGACTCATATATAGATTCGAATATATATAAAAGAAAAATATTAATACGTTTTTAAGTTAATATGCAAAGTTATATATATATTCATCATATCACTTTCTTAATTAGACAATACATGCTCAATCACATATACATATCAATTCAAGAAATATTCTAATAATAATAATAAATTCCACAAATCGTGATAAAGGAAAGATAGGAGCCAGTGGTTATAGAAGTTACAAACCAATTAAAGATAAGGAGGCCGACTATACGATGAATGAGGCCGTCTATATGAAATGGTAGGACAAAATAAAGATATAGAGGCTTCTTTTAATGGTTATATGAGGCTATTTTTATGTAATAAACTTAAGAGATTGGTTGAAAGAGGTTGCAGACTAAATTATAGTTACAGAGGCCATTAAATTGGTATAAAAAGTCAAATAGATGTAAAAATTAGATAAAAGAAAATTACAGAGGCCGATTAGACATTTTATAAGGTCGATTGAATGGAAAGGTAGACCAAATTAGAATATAGAGGCTGATAGAGTTGGAATAAGGCCAATTATTTGTAGAATGTGGACCACAACAATGATGCAGAGGAAGTTATTAAGACTTACAGATCTAAGTATATTTACAGAGGTTGTCTCAAGATAAAAGCAGATCGAAAAGAATGATGCAAATCAAGACTAAATTGTAGAGGTCGTTGAACGTTCTAATAAGTTGATTAAACAAAATAGTAGACCAAAAGATACAGATTGAAGTAGAATGGCAAAGGGTGATTGTAGAGAATTGTAGATAAAAAATAATGATGCATATCAAATATATATGCAGAGGTCATTTTAAGAAATGGATAGATTAAATAAAGGTAAAAATGGCTGATTTAAATGACACAACAGGCCAATCCAAGGAGAAATTTGGACAGCTGAAATATCCTACAATAATTGTATTCATTGAGATGTCACCATATTTTAAAAGCTAGCAAATGGTTTAAATGGCACAACACATAAATGTATGATTAGGATGGTAGATTTAAAGGACAAAAGGCACAATGAAGCTTCTATTACAATCTACCAAGATGATAATGGCAAGAGGGTTGGACATGATGGATCATCCAAAGAACAAAGTAATGGTCGACAGTATGGGTAGGAGGGCAAAAGAAAGAAGTTTATTTGAACAAAAACAAGATCTGAATCTAATTGAGTACATGTAGGAACACATATCCATTAAAAAACAACAAAGTCCAAGAAGATAATAGGAAAATACCTTTGAGAGATCTTCCTGCTGTGTTCAAAAACTAGTAAATATCCTCCTTCTATCTCTCAAAATCTCTATCCTAGTGCCATCTTCTTATGTGTTTTCCTTTTTCCTTCTTCCCGTGTGTTGTGTGCCTTACCTTCTATGTTCCTCTTTATCCCCATCTCCGCCTCTATTAATGGCGTGATGATCCAAATAAAAATAGAACCAAGAGTCTTCTTCTTGTTCTCCTCACGTGCATGGTGGTTTTGGCATTTTTTTAATAATTCAAACCTTTTCACAACTAAAAATATATATATTATAGAGTTTGTTCTATAAAATAAAAAAGTATTTTATTTTTATAAATTGACCATATAAAATTTATTTATATTTGAATAATTTCACAACTACTATATTTATATAAATGTATATAATTATAGGCAATATTTATTTTTTCAATAAAATTTACTACTATTTATTTATATATAATAACAAAGACAAGCCTATTTAATTTAATGGTTCAAGCATCAAAATCAAGCATATAGACATTTGCAAGATAATGACAGTCATATACATAAATACCATGAAGAATGTTAGATAAATAGTCAACAAAGCAAGAAATGTGATTTTATGTGAGTGTGTGATAGGGTACTAGACAAAACCCATCTGATTGTTGACAAACGGTTAGGTCCTCTCTACCTGAAACATGTTCTTGCCTTCGACAAAATTTGCAATCAATTCCACTCATTTTCCACAGTCAATAGGTTAGTTCCGTAAAAATATAGCCAAAGTGACATAAAGAACTGAATCAGAAGTTCACTAATGTATCATCATCATCATATTGATTTAAAATCAAATATCATCAGATAGAGTTCAAGAGTTTTCAATGCATTTAACAAAAATTAATCAATCCCAATAGTCCAAGACGTGACAAAATTATCTAGCCTAGGGAATTTCATCCATCATGAGTTGGATAGATTCTATTCCACTCATCCCCACTAGAGGGTTTGTATTGAGGTGGAACTCACCTTCAAACTTAAGTATCTATATAGATTCAAGTTTGGCCCATTTTATTTTCATAAAAGGTGACCTACATTGATCATCCTAATACGTTCAATTCCTTTATCACATAATTAGGGACTTTATTCTTATACCATGTCTAACCCCTAAGATTTCTATTGAAACCCTAACATTGCCTACTAAAGATGAGGGTTGGAATATTGTGGGAGGGAAGAAACCCTCAACCTAAAAACCCATCCAACCTAGGGATTCAACTCCTTTCACCAAAACTCAATGATATGTTTATAAGTCTAATCCATTTCTTTCTTCTAAAAGCTCTATTCCTAGCTAAACCACTCGAATCCTACCAAATTCATTTTTCCACTAGGATTTCTACCATGGGTGATTAACCCTCAAGGTAGTTACATAGCTTGTTTCTTAGTGACAATAATTAGGGGAAAACATTACTCTCTCTTATTTGGTGATCTCTTGAAAGAACAACATCTTCTCTTAGGATTTTTTCAATTTTAGTAAATGATGACAACTGCCTAGAGCTCTTCATGGCTCGAATACTTCCACATGAGAGTAATTTCATGCAATGTTTTTAGCCTTACAAAAGATTCTTCCAATTTTTTAATTAGGTCTATCTGTCAGAAGATCCAATTTGATATTACCTACATTCAAGAGGTCAAGGTTGTTTCTTGCTTCATATGACCTTGAGGATGATATGGCCTCATGTTTCATAGTTCTCTACATCGCATGAGAATAATTGTATTTGTGCATACATTTTACTCTCCTTGTATTTATTTTATTCTACTTTTTCTTTAAGAGAAGAGCCAAACCATCATGCTATGTGGGATACACTTAACATTGATGGTCGTTCAATCAACATTATCAATATTTATGTGCTTAATGATGACCCTAAAAGAATGGTTTTATGGATATGGATGGATGACTTTAATAAGGTGGAGTCATCTAAGGATAAAGGAGGAACTCTCTCTATGAGTTGGTGTGTTGGAAAGTAAAAAAGCTTGGTTTTATTTTAAAAATCATTGCAAGTTGTCAAACCTAAATTTTTAACATCATATTGCATCAGATCCTTAGTTTATGAGGGCTAAGCTCTATGCAAGTCTTTAAAAAGTCCTTTAGTAGATGAATCGTGTCATGAATTTTGAGCAAACTTGTGTTCCACTATTTTTGATATGGTGCATAATTAGTGAAAGAACACCCAAACATCATCCTTCTTACCATTGTACCATCATGTTTTATCTTGTGTGGGATAGTGGGCCTTGGAAAATCCCCATCATGTAGTTTTACCTTAACATGACACTTATTTCCCATAGGTAACCTATTCAACTCATCACACGAGTTTAGAACCTTAATACACAACCACTACTTGTTCCTAGCTAGATTTAGTAGTAGAATTTTGTGGTTGATTGCACCACCATCTTTTTATGGAATTATGAAAAATGTGTTGTGAAAATATGCAAGAAAGTTGATGGGGCCACCACCATAGAGTTTTTAAGGGTTTTCACTTAGATGGAAAGCAACCCCTTCGACCTCCAACTTAAGACTCTAGCTGCTTAACTCAAGCTAAGCTAAAAATTATTGAATTCCAACATGGTAAGGGGGTTCAACTCAAAACGTAGCTTCACTAGATCAAAATTGGTGAAAACAACACTTCAAAAATGTTCAAATCTCTTCGCCTCAAGTAGAACAAAGAACAAATCAAGGCTATCCATTTTATTCATGGATGACTCACATGCCTCCTAAATATTTACAAATAATGTGCTATAAATTAGGTTTTTTAGGCCTAAGAGGATCCTACAAAGTGTGCTCAAGTTTTACAACAATTTGCCTAGACATTTTCCCTTCCAAGCTTAGCTAATTTTCTAAAGCTTCTTGAGATGCTCCACTTATGTTTGATGAGCTTCATTCAATTCTTATGAAAATTGCCAATGGTAAGGACCCCAATCTTGATGCCTTCCCTTGTAGGTTCTTGAAAGCTACTTGACATTTTATTAGTCCAAACCTATTGAAAGTCTACAAGGAAGCTCTGTAGAATAAATATTTGGTTGGTGTAATAAATTGGGGAAATATCAAGTTTATACCCAAGGTCAAGGACCCTAAGATGATTTCTGGTTGGATGCCTATAATTTTGTTGAATGTATCATTCAAGAGCTTGGCTACAACCCTAGCTTTGCACATTCATTATCTACTTCCTATCATTGTGTAACTAGAGTAAACAAGATTTATTAAAAATCGTTATGTACTAGACAATATCATTGTAGTTTGGGAGGGTTTGGAATTTTCTAGAGCTTCTCAACAACACATTTTATTTCTCAAACTTGATTTTGAGAAAGCCTATGATCATATAGAGTGACCATTTATTTTAACAATTCTTAAAGTGCTTGGTCTCAGAGATTTTCTTTTATCTTGTTGCTTTAGAGCCTTTTTGTACATGCTTTTTCTTTCCTTTCCATCAACTACAAAAATTTTGATAGCTTTGGGATTTTTAGATCCTTCAAACAAGGTAGCCCCTTGCCCCTTAATTGTATGTGTTACTTGTGGAAGCTTTTGGTTATCTTCTTGCCCATAAAATTTCACACAATTTGGTAAAAGTACTTTATCTTTGGAATATGTTGTAGCAATTGATTAATGGCACTTCACTAATGGTTCTTTTCTTATTCTTGTAGAAGCTCAAGCCTCATTTAAAGAAGCCATGGATTGCCTTGATACTTTTTACAAGGCTTCTGGGCCAAGCCTTCAATCGAGCAAAACTCAATGCTACAAACATAGCCATTTTCTATAGACATGCTAGCTAAATGATTTTCTTGGAAGTGGATTAGAAAATGGGGGATGTTCAAATTTCTTAGCATTCCCTTTTATTTTAAATGCTTATCCTCTACCCTTTGAAAATATAGTATACAATAGGTTAAAAGAAGATATCATTATGGATTACCAATCCTCTTTCTTTGGCAAGTAAATTTTAGATTTATGCCAATGTGTTAGCCACAACCCATGTTTATTTCTCTTCATGTTTGGCTCCTTCTAAAGTTGCTTATAATATGCTTGCTAAACTTCTACATGACTTCCTTTGGGCCAATGCCAAGCAAACTTGAGGGTTCTATAGAGTTGCTTGGTACATATGTTGCTTTACTCAAGAAAAAGATAGAATGGGCACAATTGATTTTTATAGACAAAGCAATACTCTTTGCACTAAATGGGTTGTTCAAGCTATCTAAGGTAATGCGGCCTAGATGATTCTTCTCTTGCAATTCATTTTCTTTGGTCACCATATAGCAAAAGAGTTTGATACAGTATTGGTTTGCGCACTCTTCTTATTACACATGTTTCAGCCAAGATCAAAGACTCATTTGTGGCATAGAGTATTTAAAAGGCCTTTGAGGTGTTTATGGCCTTCCTTAATTCAGATGAAGATCGCTTTGGATTTGGTGTTTCTTTCAATGACCATACTCTCTAGTGGTCTCATATTATTAATAGTTCTAGATTTTCCTTGGTGGAAACACTTGACATTAGATCTCTTTAGCACTTTCACAAAGGCATTCATACCATCAAAGATTAGACCCCGTGCCTCATGCTATAAGACAAATTTCAACATTCTAATGTGGACTTGATGTAATGCTTCACAAGCTAATTGCCCTTTGTTTGGTGGAGGCTAGTTTGGTGGATAGGTAATTATTATGTGAACTCTCTTAATAACTACCAAATATTTATCATTTCATTCATCTAGTCCAATTTAAAATTTCTTTCATCTAGTCCAATTTAAAAAAAAATATTGGTATAAAATCTTAGGAACCAAACTACCAAATATGGGAATTTAAGCATCAATGGGAATTTAAGCATCAAATTATGCGTTTGATTTATGCAACCAGGTAATAGGGGTGATGGTGGAGAGGGCTACAGGTATTGCAAAAGAGTAGGGCATCTTTGCAAATGGTTTCTTCACTATTTTTCACTTCTCAAGCAAAGATTTTTTCTCTTTTGTGAGTAAGCGGCAAAAATGAGAGCTCTATTGTAACAGTTTCTGATATTCTTGCATTAAGTATGTCTTTTGTTCTTTTCACACTGTGAAGGATGTCGAGTAGCATCCAAGGGATCCATTTGGCATAGGGTTACTCCTAGCATGAAGGTCGCTGACAAGAATTTTAAAGTTTGTTGCAAATAAAAAAAAATTAATGAAACTATGAATGAGGGTTTGATGGATTCTCCCAGGGATTCGATCGCGAAACCCCTCTGGTTGCAGTAGGTGGAGGATGAACTTCATGAATTGTGTCCTAATCTATTCGACACAGATGTTATTTCATCTTTCAAGAAAGCTTTGGATGATATTTCCCCCAGGAATTTGCTGGAGCCCATATGTTGATCATAGACGCCGGTTAGCCCTAATGACGCCGCTTATCCCTAATGTTGAGGATAAAAAGGGGGTTTCTGGTAGGGTTTGTAGGCTACGCTCCAACAATTTTCAATTTTCAGGCTAGGTTGAACAGGTTCCAGCAAAGAATAGACGAGGGAAAACCCCCAAGACCCCCCCAAAAATCTCCTGCTGCCAAAACTACCAAGCAGTGTTGGATGTGAAGTCCGACTGTTCAATTCATATTCCCTGTTTGTCTCTTCACCTTCTCTTGAAGAGAATTGTATATATATGAGGGAAAGATCATATGCATGATGTTGCAAATAATAAGAAGATTATTGCCCTGCTTTCCTATGGACGTAGCCACATTGGCGAACCACGTTAAATATCTGTCTCTGTGTTCTACTTTGTGTGTTGTTTATTTATCTAATCTTTAACAATTGGTATCAGAGCAGTGAGATCCAGGGAGAGCAGGTTGGATAGGGTTTACAAGGTTTGTTGCAAAGATTGCTGGGAGCTTGAGAATATGTGTTTCCCAAAATGGTCAAGAGGCATGTGTAGGAGGACATGCTATAGGGGTTTGGTTTGCAGGTTTTGCATATCATTGTGGATGTTCCTTATTTCTGGAATGTTAACGAAGCGATGCATTGTATGCGCTCATTCCAGGTTTGCATTCATCTGGACATTTTTGGTATCCCTTGATCACTTGTGATGGTGCCTTATTTCTGGAATGTTAACGAAGCAACGCATTATATGCGCTCATTCCAGGTTTGCATTCATCTGGACATTTCTGGTATCCCTTGATCACTTGTGATGGTGCCTTATTTCTGGAATGTTAACGAAGCGACGCATTGTATGCGCTCATTCCAGGTTTGCATTCATCTGGACATTTCTCATGCAGTGGGAGCTCCTGGATGTATAATATGCCATGGAAAGCGGACTTCAAGTGGGAGGCTATTCAGATGTGAAGTTGCAGCATGAATCAAACTTCAAGTGGCAGATTGTTGGATGTGAAGTCCGACTGTTCAATTCATATTCCCTGTTTGTCTCTTCACCTTCTCTTGAAGAGAATTGTATATATATGAGGGAAAGATCATATGTATGATGCTGCAAATAATAAGAAGATTATTGCCCTGCTTTCCTATGGACATAGCCACATTGGCGAACCACGTTAAATATCTGTCTCTGTGTTCTACTTTGTGTGTTGTTTATTTATCTAATCTTTAACAAGCAAAAGGTGGCACCTCCCGGAGGCAAGCATAAGGTGGTTTTGTATTTCACTAGGTTGAGAGGAAAATCTTAGTCTACTTCCCTTGTAAATTTCATCATTCTAATGAGAAGAATCTATTTTTTAAGTTATAAACTATGTCTTTTAGATGAAGGAATTGTTTGATGAGCATTCAAGTTACCACATTCTTCTATACAGATTGTGTGGGATGGATTGTGAATACTTGTTTCATTTGGTTAATTTATTTTGTGATAATCATTGTGTTCAATGTTCTCTACTTTTTCTAATTGAATTTGTATAGTGTTTACACATGTCCTGCAACGATTTTGTGGTAGTCTGATATTTAAGTTTCTTGTGTAAAATGATGATCCATGTGGCATCCAGCCCTTTCAAAGGGGACATCTTTGCAATAGGCTAATTGAGTTCATATATTTGTAGTGGTGTGACTAATGTGAATGGGGATAAATTTCCTTCAGATTGTATTTTCATCATTTTGGTTTTTCTACATCACGTAGTACATTCTCTCAATTACAACCATAATTTTATATGATTGGCAAAATTCATTTTATTGAAGGTATCTTTATATAATGTATCTGTCATCGTATTTTAACAAATAAATTTTAATTAATTTTTTGTCATTTGAAACTTGGTTTGTGAGAGAAGTTGCATTTACTTTATATAATTATCAAAATTCATTTTATTGAATGTCTCTTCTTATAATTTACAATTATTTCTATTGTATCATTGCAATATCACAAGCTATAGAATTAGCTTCATTGATTGAATTTTTTAATCCATCATCCTATTTTAACTATTAATTGTTAATTATTTTTGCCATTTGGAATTTGGTTTGTGTAAGAAGTTGCAGTTACCCAATGCTCATGTCAAAGTATTTTTTAACATTGAAACAAAAATACATTACATAGATTTTTTATTTTTGCTATCTTATATCTACTTTTTTAATTTTTATTCTTCAATGATGGAGATGGACATAATGGCATCTTAGAATATAAGGATCTAATTATGTGATGTGCTGAATGGTGAGTAAAGGAAGCATTAGGATAACATCAGAGTCCAATTTTGTTTTATTCATGTGCAATTGGGCTGAAACAAAGTTTTTTGTAGAGGAAGGTGTGGTGCTAGATTGACACTGAGAAGGGATGAAAATTTCAAATGTCTTAATGAGTAAATAAGATTTTAGTCCTCCATTTTTATTTAGTCTCTGGGCCTAGCCATCCTTTCTTATATCTATTGTTGGAATGCTATCAAACCTTGTTCTAGTCCCCATAAATGAGGACACCTGATCTATTTGGTTTATAAGGTTGTGATTGCAGCTTCAACTTGCCTTGTCATCACATTTGTCCATTGCAAGATAATCATCATTTCTTATAGATCTTCTACAGTTGTGGTTTACAATCTAAACTACACCATACACTCAACAATCTTGTTATAGTTTACATTGTAAGATTTCTTTTTATATATATATTTGAGGAGCAGGTCTTTGAACTAATTCTAGGTTAGGAGTTACATGTTAGCATTACTGTTAGTACATTGTTCAGTTGGTTCAGTCGGTTATCAGTCGGTTACTACATTGAGTCAGTAGGCGGTTTAGTTTGGTGTAACTGTAAACCAACTTCAACTACTCATAACTGCAATTCCCTCAGTTTTATATACGCTACTACTTTGTATCTAGAATATCATCGAATGAATAAAGATTTTACTGTTTATTAAATGGTATCAGAGCTAGGTTGGTGAGAAAGATGCAAGTCTTCAAACTGGCGATGGTGTTCTGCTGTCCTTAGTGAGAAAGATGCAAGTTTTTCAAAATAGTGATGGAGTTCTGTTGACGGTACAGGCCAAACAACAAGGAGGAAGAACATTGGAAGATTGAACAGCATTCTGTATTTTACGCCAGCAAGCACGCCACCATCTTGTTGACAGCATTGCATAAGGAGCCCTATAACGTTGAGTTCAAGCACCCAAGTTGCAGGTCAGAAAACATTGGAAGGAAGAATTTGTAGTCATTTCATGGCAGAAGATAGAAAATTAGATGAAGCATTGAAATCTATTGAAATCTGCAGTGCATATTTCCAAATCTGGTTGTAAGTATGTTTAGAAAGAGGCATTCCATTCTTCATTTCTAGTGGTTGGGTTATTTTTGAGTGGAAAAGAGACACCAAGAGGAGTTCATCATATCCTGTCATTATTTCTTGCTGATCTGAGCCGCCCAACTATTGGAAAGAGGTTGTAGGATTTTGAGGAAAGAGCCTTGTGCAATCGTAAAGATCATGAAGGAAAACATAGTAAGCTGTTGATAAGGCATTTTTTTTTGTCACATTATTTCTTTTCTGAATTTTTTTTGTGATGGAGATTCCATTAGACAAATACTCTGGTTTCAATTTTCATACTTGGAGAATGAAAATTCAAATGCAACTAATGAATAAAAATTTATGGGCAATAGTCAGTGGAAAGGAAAAAGCACCTACAGATGCAAATAAGTTATTAGATTGGAGTAGTAGAGATGATAAAGCCAAGGCTATAATTGGTCTTGCTCTTTCTAACACTGAATTGCACCATATTGATTTGGATAAATCATCAGCTGAAATTTGGGATAATTTGAATAAATTGTTTGGAGCAAAAGCCGTTAATGCAAAGTTTTCTCTAAAACTTCAATTATTTCGATTTAAGATGGAAGATGGAATCACAATGTCAAATCATATAAGTAACTTGCAATCTCTCATTAGACAGCTAGCAGAGGTTAAGGTTACAGTAGATGATGATGATGCTAGAGCCATCCTATTGAATAGCTTGCCTTCAAAATACAACAATGTTGTTTTTACTCTCAGTCAAATATCTTCACAAACTCTAGAAGGTATGATTTCTGCTCTTCTATCAGAAGAGAAGAGAACAACAGAAGATTCAGAAGATTATCCTCAGGAGAAAGCGTTATTTTCAAGAAGCAATTACAAAAGATCAGAGAGAATCAAATGTTTTTATTGTAAGAAAAATGGTCACATAGCTTGGGATTGTAGAACTCGAGCAAGTGATGTTCTTAAAGGAAAGCTCAAAAATGAAGGAAATCTTGCTTGCATTGAAGATGATAAGGACCCACTAGATATTGAGGATGAGGATCCACCAGATGGTACTATTAATTTCTGTGGATATGCCCTTTGAGTAGGGTCATACTGGAGGCTGGCAGCATCGGAGGATGGAGGATTTACCATCATCTCAAGTTAGCTTCTCACTTTGAGATGATGCTTTGCATGAGAAGCATTTTTGGTTTTGGTTGTTTTGTTTTTTCTTTGTTGATGCTGACAGAGCTGACAAATTTGAAGAATGTATGTTTGTGAAGATTTTGTTTTGGAGACAGGTTTGGGGTTTGGTGTTGAGCTCAATATGGATTGTTGTCCAGTGAGCTTCAAAGAGTATATGATCTTGAATTATACCCTTCGCAGTCACTAGACAACATGGCAGAGATCTGTCGTATCTCTTAGGGGCCATTGTCAAATAATTCAAGACTTTGTGATTTGAGAGCTTGGGACTAAAGAGCTCAAGAACACAGCTCAAAGTGATGCCTTTCTGAGGGTAGACGAGACAGCATGATGGAGCCTTGCTTGGTTTAGGATTTATTCTTTGGGAGAAGATCTTCTATAAAATGTGTATTCATATTATGTAATCAGCTTTGTTGAATATTTTAGCAATAAGGGGGGTACCTTGGTACTATTGTAGGAACAATGTAATAAGGGGGGCAATGTTAGCGTTACTGTTAGTACATTGTTTAGTTGGTTCAGTCGGTTATCAGTCGGTTACTACATTGAGTCAGTAGGCGGTTTAGTTCAGTGTAACTGTAAACCAACTTCAACTGCTCATAATTGCAATTCCCTCAGTTTTATATACGCTACTACTTTGTATCTGGAATATCATCGAATGAATAAAGCTTTTACTGTTTATTATTACAAACCCAATTTTAAAGATTTAATATGCATGGGAAGAATCTTTAGAGAATTTGGAAAATTTCTATTTAGATATGATTGATTCAATTAGACTTTTGGAAATGGATCATGACAAGTGGATATTTTTGTGCAATGCCTCATAAAATAAACTAATGTCGATATATCTTATATAAATCTAGCCATAATAGTTCATTGAAACTTTAGTGATTGGTAATTGCAAAATATTATATAGATCCTTCTTTTTTGTCATCTTATATCTACTTTTTTAATATTCTTTCTCTAATGATGGAGATTCACATTATCGCATGTTAAGATAGAAGAAGGATCTAATTCTTTTATCTTTTTCCCTTTGAGGCTCTTTAATAATACACACATTTCTTTAATAATAGATTTGTTATTCCTCTACTCCATGATTAACCATACATACAAACAAAGGTAATAAAGAAAGATAAATCCCATGAGCACAATGTTCTCATCTAAACTTCAATAGGAATTGGACAAATATTAGCTCTATTTATACCACCAAACTAGAGAGAAGAATTCTTGCTTGTTTGCAACTTTCTAGGATCTTTCATAGACTCCATTGCAGACACTGAGATAAGTTATGGAAATAGTTAAGGAATAAGAAGACAATAAAGGTAATAATAATATTAACATTTTTAAATTTGCATATTCATGTTTTTTAAGGTTTTGGGTTTATAGTGATTAAGTTGTTTAATTTTTCTTGTATACCTTATATAAAAAATTAATAATAAGTATAAGAGTGATGTTTCTCCAAATATATTGTCATAACCATTGTATAAGAGAAAACAATGCCATATATATCCCCATATTGACTCATTCTTGGTTTCAATAGCTGCTAAACCTTTTTTTTTATAATAACTCTTATCTCTAATTGAATGTTTACATTTATCTATATATGCACAATCTAAAATAGTTAAAATTTGAATTTTTTGTAAATATTTTGCAAGGAGATGGCCACAAATTTAAAGGTTTAGTTAAATATACTATTTTTGTAAGCATAGCCAAAAAAGATCAAGATTTTGTCAAAATTGTTTTATTTTTTTTATCAAGCATGTTGCATCTATTTAGTTGACTTTTACTCCATGATTTGTTAAGAGAGAACTAAATCAACCACTAAACTTTCTTCTTTTGGAAGGATTCAAGGTGAATTCCTTAATCTTGCAATCAAAATCATGTATTTTTATAGGCTTGTGTCTCAATGTTCAAGAGGATCACTCAAATGCAACCAATACAAATAATTGAACAATAAGAAAATAGCATATTATGTGCAAACAATAATTTGGTTGTTAAGATTCGATGAGAAGGGGATGAGATGGAGCAACTTATCAAATCACATGTGAAAAAAATCAAAGCATAACATTGTTAAAGCAAGTTAATCTAGTTATAGCTCTTTTAGTTCTTTAATTCCCATAAAATTGAATCTTTTAAAATGAAGTTGAAAAAATTGGTGATACACGCTATGAATCATTAAAATTTAGTCAAACGTAAATGTCTCCATTGAGTTCATTTACTTTTGTCAAATCAAGAAAAAAAATGACACATTTTTTTCTTCTTTCCTTGTCATGAAGAAAGAAATCATTCCAAGGTGTTGTTGTGCATTGTTGTGGCAATGTAAGTTGTAGGAGAAGGATTTAGATCTTTTTCACATGAAGCATAAGAATGTGGAGTTAGAAGAACAAATTATAGGTTTTGTGGTTGAATCCTGGGCATGACAGAAGCATTCCAAGAGTAGCAAGGCAATGGTTGCCACCCTTAAACTACAGATTAACCAAATAAACAAAGAAGGCATCAAAGACAACAAAGTGGAGACCATGAATATCGTCTCTAGAGTGCCTCTATCTACAACCACAAAAACAATATCAAGTTCTCTGGGATAGTATGTATTTCCCACAAAAAAAGTGAAAATTATATACACAATGTTTACCCAAACAAAATCTACTTTTCTATGGTCATGAATTAGTGTATGAACTAGTTTTTGTTATACATATACTTTATTGGCATGATTTGGAATATATATATAAATGACTATTAAAAGCACCTGAAGTATGCAAGTTAGACAATCATGAAATGAGAATTCTTCCACTATGTTGAATTTGTAGGTTGTGCTCTAAATAGACCCCCTTTGGTTATAAATATTATGTACTATATGATTTATTAATAAAGATGTCTTCTTGTTAAATTTTTTTTTGCAACCTAATCATATGAAGTTCCTCAAGATAAAATGTATCGTCCACATGCAAAAATGCTCATTTAGAAATAAATGTATGGTTATTGTGAAAGTAACATATGTGTAAATATTGTGACATCATAAAGACCCTTAGCATTTCTTTGTCAATTGTCCAAACTCTTACAAACATCTAAATAATTTCACAACCTTAAACTTTGTAAAACCTTCATGTTTTATAAAAGTAATACTGTGGGCTGCAAAAATTCTCATATTAAATTAGATTCAAAATCTCCAAACAAATAAAAAATTGGAAGATCCAACTATTAACATTTCAACTTTACTTATGAAATAGATTTACTAGGCTTTATCTTTAGGATCCTTTACCGTTTACAAGCTCGACACATAATGGGGATTCAATTGGTTTCCGCATTCTCAGCTTTCTCGACTTAAGTGCATAGGCTAAAGACCTCCAACCCTCTTTTCCCGGGCCATCTTATATCGTTAACATTCTTTAAACAACTATTATACCTTTTATCATGCGCCGATTCTAAATGCGTAATATGTTTTAAATGAGCTCACTAATAAAGAGAAGAAAAAATAAATAAACGCAGTTGCCAGGGATCGAACCCGGGTCACCCGGTTGACTGACAGACGGGAATACTCATCACTATACTACAACGACAACTGTTGCTGCATTTCTGGCTAGAAATTTATTCATTAGAAGAACGCTTGTCATCTCCGTTGCAATTGCCTCGTTTTCTTCACTTTCTCGTCGGTAAATAAGTTTTATGTTTACTAAAGAAGATCAGCTGAATTATTTTATTATTATTATTATTATTATCATGTGATGGAGAATTATTTTATTATTATTACTTGTAGAGAATGTGGATCCCACATGATATAGAATATATTTTATGTCGCCAACTTTTTGAAGATTTTGTTGTATGTTATAATGAATTTGTTTTAATATATGATTTTTTTTTAATTAAAAAAAATTGATTATAAAAAGGTTGAGATGGAGAAGGGAAAATCATGACTGTATTGTATTGGGTCAAGGTTGCAATTATTTATTAGTAATTATTATGGTAGGAATTCTTGTATTCGATATGCAAATTTTTCAATACTTTTGTCAACTATCAATCAATC
Source organism: Cunninghamia lanceolata (assembly GCA_027924645.1). NCBI lineage: Eukaryota > Viridiplantae > Streptophyta > Pinopsida > Cupressales > Cupressaceae > Cunninghamia > Cunninghamia lanceolata. Next base: position 1,026,820 of record BSBN01001318.1, on the reverse strand, counting down.
ATTTTGTTTTATTTTTGTCATGACTATAGTTTACAATTTTGGAAAAAAATAGGATTGGCCATTGGACTTTACTCTCTTATTCATGGCTTCACATGAATCTATGCAAACATTAAATGCTTCAATCAATATCAACCATACCAAAATTAAATGAAATGAATAATATTATTATCATGTGATGGAGAATTATTTTATTATTATTACTTGTAGAGAATGTGGATCCCACATGATATAGAATATATTTTATGTTGCCAACTTTTTGAAGATTTTGTTGTATGTTATAATGAATTTGTTTTAATATATGAATTTTTTTTTAATTAAAAAAAATTGATTATAAAAAGGTTACGATGGAGAAGGGAAAATCATGACTGTATTGTATTGGGTCAAGGTTGCAATTATTTATTAGTAATTATTATGGTAGGAATTCTTGTATTCAATATGCAAATTTTTTCAATACTTTTGTCAACTATCAATCAATCATTTTGTTTTATTTTTGTCATGACTATAGTTTACAATTTTGGAAAAAAATAGGATTGGCCATTGGACTTTACTCTCTTATTCATGGCTTCACATGAATCTATGCAAACATTAAATGCTTCAATCAATATCAACCATACCAAAATTAAATGAAATGAATATAGTCCATAATGTAAATCAAATCAAATGGACTTTATTATTATAAAAGTTAATATTGAAATCAACGAGAGAAGACATTTTTGTAGGAAATCTTATCTATAATAGCATAATTTACATTCAGTGTCCTTTTCCTTTTGTTGATATAATGTAAACAATGTAATGTTCTCAAACTTTACAAATTCTATTCCTCCTCGTCTATGCAGAAGAAGGGTAAACTCAGTTATTGATCTCTTCTTTTGTCACAAAGCCAATGAGTAGTAGCTCAAAACCTCCATACATTATTTCCAAACATCTCAAATTTTAATGAAATTATTTTTTGTGTTTTGTTCTGTCATCTTCTTAAAGCCTCTTTAGACTATCGTTTCCTCTAATCTCCAACATAGGGTTTATCTCTTGCATCTTCGAGTCAAAGACTATTGGTGGCCAAGCGTGAGATTGATGGTCAGCTGTGGTAAGAGTAAACGTGGAAAGGTATTAAGGCTTCTAATGTTTTATACTTGGAAAATGTACTTGTTTGGAGTTGTTCTCACTTAGTAGAATGTGAACAAAGACTATTCAAGAGATAAATGTGCAATGAATTAGGATTCTCAATTCAACTTGAGAGTGGCTTTTAGACCAAGTAGAATTTTAGTGGCTATTTCTTTTTGGTCTGGAACTTGATACTTTATTTTTCTTGAAATTTCTTTAGGTATTTTGTCAAAAAGATTTTGACCCAAGATTCCCAGTTTTATGGGAGTTGTGAGCATACTGCCAACATGAGAACACATCTCTTCAAGACATTTTGTAAAATAGTTCATATGCCTTGGCTATGCTTGCACATTTTGCATACATGTCTATGAGGGTGGTTCAAACATTTGAAAAACTCAATGCGTGTCATTACCATGTTAAAAACTACTTCCCCACTGCCATGACTGTCAATGGCAAAATCACACTCACAAACGTTAGTGCAAAACAAATTTACCCTAAATATTTTTCATTCTATTTTTAAAAATGTAAAAAACACCTACCAAATTGGTCCAAGACAAATAGAAAAAAAGAAAAGAAAAAACCATATTTTAAATTAAAAAAATCAATACACATTAGAAATAAGTGTAATTTTTTAAAGTTGCACAATACAAACTTGTATGGTCAAGTGAAAACAATAATCTTTTAATTACATGCAAAGACTAATAATCAATAAAATTTTATACACTTTTAAAAGAAGAAAATAAAAATATAATAATATAATTGTGAAAAGTGTAAAATGTAATATTTGGATTTTATAAAGCAATGTTATATGTACATTTGAACACAACAAATTTACTCTATCTAATTTACAAATAAAATTGAATTAGTAATTTTAAAATATTATTTATTACAATTAATTTTAAATAATTATAAAAATATATTATTTTTTTAAACAATACTAAATTTTTCAAAAGTTGTAACTAGTTTTATTATTTCATCTCTTAATCTTGAAAGAGTTAAAATATAAATATAAAGATATTAAGCTAATGTAGAATTCAAAACCCAAAATTTGTGACTTGTTTTATTATTCCATCCCTTAATTTTTAAAGATTTAAAATATAAATATAAAGATATTAAGCCAATGTAGAATACAAAACCCAATTATATTACCATATAAATTGATATTTGGTGATAATTAAAAACAATTTGTTTTTTCACCACATATTACAACAATGGAAATGGAAATATATTAAGCCAATGTAGAATACAAAACCTAAAATTTGTAACTTGTTTTATCATTCCATCCTTTAATTTTTAAAGATTTAAAATATAAATATAAAGATATTAAGCCAATGTAGAATACAAAACCCAATTACATTACCATATAAATTGATATTTGGTGATAATTAAAAATAATTTGTTTTTCACTACATATTACAACATGGAAATGGAAATGGATCTTTTTATTGAGCGACCTGATTTTGGGTTTACAAGTGATGAGACCACCTCATACTCTCAATATGCAGGAGGCACCTAATTGTGCTTCTAATATGAAACCTACATACCCTACCTTTCTTTCAAGAGGACAAATTTTTTACCCACAAACGAACTCAAGCTGCATATCTAGAATATAGTAAAAACCAATGCAAATAAAACATAAACATGAGCGACAACACAAATCTTAGGTACATATCTAGGATATTGTAAGCAACTTCACCGTTGGGCAAGATAATAGATAAAATTATCCATCATAGCAAAGCATATGTATCTCCATTTTATGTGGAAGCACAACACTGCAATCACGGTAGCAAATCCCACTCCATAACTTAACCCCACTCCCACTTCCCACCATTGATCCATTACATCTGTATCTGCATCTTCATCTTCACTAGCTGTATTATTCTCTCTATTACCCAAACCAGGGCTCTGTGTCCTATTTTCAAGGGGAGGTCCATGAAGATTGGGATTTCCTAGAAAAGAAGAAGCCTCAAATGTCCAAAACTGCTTCCCCTATGGTATTAGCCTAGACAGCATGTTGTCGGAAAGATTCAACACTTCAAGGAATGTCAGATTTAATAGTTGGGAAGGAATTTTTCCTGACAGCTTGTTTTCTGAAAGATCCAGAGACTCCAAGTAAACCATGGCTCCAAAGGATTCTGGGATTTAGCCGCTCAGATTATTTTTTGATATGTTTAGAGAAATTAAACCCTTGAGGAGTCCCAGTTCCGGAGGAATATTCCCTGACAGATTATTACGTGGCAGATCCATGAACTTGTCTACTCTGATTATCTTCTGGTATGGACTTGCCCTTCCTTTTATCCAAACCGTTACTTCATCCGGAAATTGTAATTCATGAGAATAGTGTTCAGACCAATACGTGGTGATTGGATAAGGAAAGGCAACTTATACATCAATGCTTTGCGATTGATTGACCATAGCATATAACTTGCTTAGATTTTTAGGAATGCTTCCTAATAAATGGTTACCAGATAAATCTAAAATTTGAAGATTCTGCAGCCTCATTAGTTGGGGTGGAATTCTATATTTAAACTTATTGGAAGCTAAGCTGAGAATTCTTAAATCTGTAAGCTTTTCAATCCAAACACGAATGCTACCTTCAAATTTGTTATTTCCCAAATCAAATACTTGGAGAGCTGTGTAATTTGCAATGAATGACGGAATTGTTGGATATGAAACCCAACGGTCACCTTGTCCTTTTGTGGTGACTCTTCATTGTTCTGCTCCTTCTCTTGGCTTCTATTGTAATCTATAAAAGCATATGTATATGCTGTTGTAAACACATCTGAGAACACACAAATATAAGAGTTTTCCCCTGCTTTGTGGACGTAGCCATACATATGGTGAACCACGTTAAATATCTTTGCACTGTGTGATTGTTTACTGTTCTTTTTCTTTTTCGCTGTTCCATTGTTTTAACAATTGGTATCAGAGCTCGGGTAAGGAGCTGGTTGAGAAATTCATGATGAATTTCGAAGAAATGGAAGAAGCGGACAAGTGGAGAATACAGAAGTTTTTGGGGCAGAATTTTGGGCTTTGGAAGCTACAAATTCGTGCTGTGCTAATTCAAAAAGACTTAGCTATCATGCTGAAAGGAAAAACAGCAAAACCAGAAAAGATGACAGATGACGAATGGGATGTGTTGGATCAAAAAGCAGCCTCTACAATTATCCTCTCGCTGTCCATTAACGTCTTATTTAATGTTGTAATAGAAACTTCGGCAAAGCAGATTTGGGACAAGCTTTGCGACATGTATGAAATGGCATCCGCAACCAATAGAGTCTTCTTGCTAAAGAAGTTGTTCAACCTGAAAATGAAAGAGGGAAAAACATTTTCAAATCACTTGAATGAATTCAACATTGCAATCAGCCAACTAGTTTCTGTAGAAATCAATTTTGATAATGAAATCAGGGCTATGCTACTCCTGTACTCGCTTCCTGACAGTTGGGATAATGTCGTGATGACGATCAACAATTCAGCACCTGGGAGAAGAGGATCCAAAGACAAAGAAAAGAAAGCATTGTTAAGATTTGATGATGTCGCTGCCATCCTCCTCAACGAAGACATGAGGAGAGGACAAAATAAAATATCCGGTGAAGCCTTGGTTCTAGGCAATAGGGGAAGAACCCAAGATCGAGCAAAACAAAATAGGAGAAGATCTAAATCAACAAAGAGATCAAAGTCAAGAGGATGGAAAGAAGGTTGCTGGTTTTGCGGGAAAGATGGACATGTCAAGAAGGATTGTAGGTGTTACAAGAAAGCTCAAAAACAGCTGAAAGAAAATGAGATTAACACGACTCTTGAAGATGATGGAGGAGCTCTTGTCTTAGCAGCAAGTGAAGCTGAAGCCGACTCATAGATTTTAGACTCCGGTGCCTCCTTTCACGCAACTTCAAATCAGGATGCCTTCCAAACATATCAAGAAGGAAAATTTGGCAAGGTTTATCTTGGAGACAATGAGCCGTGTGAGATTGTCCGCAAAGGTGATATATTGCTACAACTAAAGAATGGAAGCAAGTGGCTACTGAATGATGTCAGACATGTTCCTAAACTTAAGAGGAACTTGATTTCAGCTGGACAACTTGATGTGCAAGGCTGCAGCATCACTTTCTCTTCCAACACTTGGAAAGTAACTAAAGGCATTTTAGTTGTTGCAAAAGGTAGTAAATCAGGATCTCTTTATGTGCTCGAATGCGCCACTGAAGTGGGAGCGGTGATGGCCATAGTTGACAGCGGGACAGAATTGTGGCATAGGAGACTTGGCCACATGAGCAAAAAGGGAATGGAAGTATTGCTCAAAAGAGGCCAACTTTCTAGTTTACAATCAACAGATTTAGAACTTTGTGAGCATTGCATTTACGGGAAACAAAGGCGGGCCAGCTTCTCCAAAACCGGACATGACAAGAAGGCAAAACCCTTGGAACTCGTGCATTTGGATGTCTTCGGTCCCACAGAGGTAACCTCCATTGGAGGAGCAAACTACTTTGTAACTTTTTTAGATGATTGCACCCGTAAGCTTTGGGTTTATATGCTCAACAGAAAATCAGAAGTGTTTGCAAAATTCAAAATTTTTAAGGCTGTTGTTGAAAATCAAATTGGGAGCAAAATTAAATGTCTTAAAACTTACAATGGGGGGGGGAGTTTTGCTCTTTAGATTTTGATGCTTTTTGTGTAGACAACAACATTCAGCATATCAAGGTTGTACCATTTACACCTCAGGAAAATGGTGTAGCTGAAAGAATGAATTGCATGATTCTAGAGAGGGCACGTAGCATGCTCTCAAATGCTGGTTTGAGTAAAAAATTCTGGGCTGAGGCAGTTAACACGATAGTTTATTTGATCAACCGAAGTCCTTCCACCAAACTAGACTTTGATATTCCGGAAGAAGAATGGTTTGAAAAGAAGGTCTCCTACAATCACCTTCGGGTCTTTAGTTGCGAGGCGTTTGCTCACATTCCAAAAGAAAAGCGAACAAAATTGGATTTCAAATCCAAACGATGCATCTTCGTCGGTTATGGGGAAGAGCAATATGGTTTCAGATTGTGGGATCCTGTTGCAAAACAAATCATTCGTAGCCGTGATGTGATCTTCAATGAAAAAGTGTTTCCTGCCTTGCAAGAACAGAGGGCATCTACAAAAGAATATATTTCATTGGATGACAGTTTCAGTGGGAGTGAATTTAGTTCTTTGCCTCATAATGAAGGAAATATAGGAAATGGTATTCCGATACCTGGTCCTATTGAAACAGAGTCTAATGTTTCTAATCCCACGCAGCAGGTTCAGCGCACTGGGATATCAAATGTCGGGTCAAACATACCACATCATACATTCCCGTCGCTGCCTCCTTTGCAAACAGTGACCCCACAACCTTTCTTAGATGCCATGTCCACTTTCAACAGTCCAAGTTCAAGTCAATTACCTCCTACACAGCCTGGAGGAAGTCTCACGCCATCTGGAAATGAGGAGTTAAGATGCAATGCTATTACCCTGCCTGACCCGCAGCCTCAGAAAGGAGGTGGTAACATGCAAGACACTTATGCGTAGCCATTACATGTCTAATTGCTGCCAGTTGAATGTTCAACGCAGCAGGATAAGTATTCATTGCAGCATACAAAGCAGCCAGTTGAAAGTTCACTACCGTCAATGCCTTCTAATTCCCATCCAAGTCTTCCTTCTACGCAGCATCTCTAGAACCCAACACATACTACATATGGTGACTCACTAAACAGTGGCAAACAAAATATAGTGGATCAAAGAAGTATTGGTCGACAGCCTCAAAACAATGTAAAAGACTTTTCTACGCAGCCTGTTCTTCATTATCGCAGCATTCAAGACTCAGAGGGATTTGTCCCCACGTGGATTCCACAGCCAGTGACTTCCACTATGGGACAGCGTTCTATGCCACAGTCATGCCAAGATTCTCCCTCACAGGCAATAAGGGAGTCATTTGAAAAATAGAGGAGTAGTGATGTTAATAAAAAATAGAGGAATGTTGAAATTAAACAGGGCAGTAATTTTACTCAACAGGGCATTTTGCAAATTCCTCCATTGAGGAAATCTACTAGGGAGAGGAAACCTCCTCCAAAATTTGATGACTATCAATTGCTCGTTACTGACCTATCAGAACCAAATACTTTTCGAGAGGCTTGCAATGATAGGGACAGTGAGAAGTGGATGGCTGCTATGAAGGATGAAATGGACTCTCTAATGGCAAACCATACTTGGGATCTGGTCCAGCTTCCACCTGATTGCAAACCTTTGAAGAATCGGTGGGTCTACGGAATCAAAGAGGAAGAAGGCGGCACAAAACGCTACAGGGCTAGACTTGTTGTGAAAGGATGTGATCAACAAAAGGGAGTGGACTTCAATGAGATTTTCTCACCAGTCGTGAGGATGAACACAATTCGAGCCGTTTTGGCTTTGACAACAGTTTATGACCTTGAGCTTGAGCAACTTGATGTCAAAACCGCATTTCTCCATAGTGACATAGAAGAGGAATTGTACATGCATCAGCCAGAAGGTTTTGTCAAGCAAGGGCATGAAAATCTGTTTTGTAGATTAAGGAGGAGCTTGTATGGGCTGAAACAAGCCCCAAGGCAGTGGTACATCAAGTTTGATAACTTCATGATGGAAAATTAGTTTACACGTTCTGAATCTGATCCATGTTTATACTACAAGGTTTTGCCAAGTGGTGAATTTGTTTTGTTGCTACTCTATGTTGACGACATGCTCATTACCGGCACCAACATGAGAGTCATTGCTGATTTGAAGCAACTCTTGGGAAACAAATTTGCAATGAAGGACCTCGGGGCAGCAAAGAAGATTCTTGGCATGACCATCATTCGGGATAGAAAGAAAAAAGAAATCAGATTGTCTCAGCAAAAATATGTTGAAAAAGTTTTGGATAGATTCAATATGAAAAGTGCTAAGCCAGTTAGCACTCCACTTGCCGATCATTTTCACTTGTCTTCAGCATTGTGCCCCAAGACACAAGAAGAACAAGATTACATGAAGAACATTCCATATTCTTCAGGTGTGGGAAGTCTTATGTATGCAATGATATGCACCCGTCCTGATATTTCCCAAGCAGTGGGAGTTGTGAGCCGGTTCATGAGTAATCCCGGAAAAACTCATTGGGAAGCTGTGAAGTGGATATTGAGGTATCTAAAAGGCACTTCAGATCATGCCTTATATTTTGGTGGGAAAGTTGCATAGCTACAAGGCTTCCTTGACTCCGATATGGCGGGTGACTTGGATAAAAGAAGGTCTACATCCGGCTATGTTTTCACTTTTGCCGGGGCAGCTATCAGCTGGGTCTCAAGATTGCAACAAGTAGTTGCTCTTTCTACTATTGAGGCTGAGTATATTGCTCTCACTGAAGGAGCAAAATAAATGGTTTGGTTGCAGCGTTTGTTTACTGAATTGGGTTCTAAATAGCAAGCTTTCACACTTTTTTGTGACAGTAACAGCGCTATTCGTTTGGCCAAGAATACGGCATTCCACAACAGAACCAAACACATTGAGCTGAGGTATCATTTCATCCGTAGCATGATTGAAGAAGGCAAGTTGCAAGTTCAAAAGATTGACACCAAGATCAATCCGGCTGATGCATTGACCAAGGTTGTACCTCGAGGGAAGTTTGAATTTTGCCGCGCTTCTCTCGGCATTGTCAAACTCTGACAATAGGCTTAAAGTAGGGGAATAGCTCTGAATGTTTGCAGCAGTCGTTGGGTTTCAAGTGGGAGATTGTTGGATATGAAACCCAACGGTCACCTCGTCCTTTTGTGGTGACTCTTCATTGTTCAGCTCTTTCTCTTGGCTTCTATTGTAATCTATAAAAGCATATGTATATGCTGTTGTAAACACATCTGAGAACACACTAATATAAGAGTTTTCCCCTGCTTTGTGGACGTAGCCATACATATGGTGAACCACGTTAAATATCTTTGCACTGTGTGATTGTTTACTGTTCTTTTTCTTTTTCGCTGTTCCATTGTTTTAACAGGAATAATACCTTGCAACCTCAACCTGTTGCCATTGAGATTTATTGTTTGAAGAGTCCGCAGATTTCCCAGCTCCTCTGGAATCTCCCCTTGCAAAGCATTTTGAGCCAATTTTAAAACTGACAATTGAGAACACCTCCCAATGTTTGCAGGAATCATACCTGTCAGCTTGTTCTTTGACAAGTTCAACATCATTAATTCATTTGAATCGGTACATGGAAAACTTGGAATTTCTCCAGTGAGATTATTTCCTGACAATGATAAAAAGTCCAATTTGCCAATTTTTGCAGGAATAGAGCCATTAAACTGATTATCTGACAGATCTAATATAAATGAAACAGAATCAAGAGCAGGAAGAGAGCCATATAATGTATTCCCGTGCAAATCCACCGTATTAAAATTATGGGATATCTGGCGGGGTAGATAACCTTCCAGATGGTTCTTTGAAAGATTGAGCCTATCAAGAATAGGAAGATCCCACAGCCATGAAGGAAGAGTTCCCGCAGTGTTGTTACCTGAAAGATCTAGCTCCCACAATTGATATTGCTGGGACAAAAATGCAGGTAAGTCGCCTTCTATATTGCAAGACCCCAATCCATGGAACTCCAGGTTGGTAAGTCGCCTTCTGTGAATTTAGAGATGTTAATGAGAATCTGATTTTCGGAAAGGTCCAGTTCTTGAAGGCGAGTTAGATTGTCGAGTAGCTGAAGTGAAATGTTGCCTTTTAATCGGTTGGAAGGAAGCGACAATACTTTTAAACTAGCCAGATTTGAAATGGAATCTGGAATTGATCCTGACAGTTGGTTATGGCCTAGACGGAGTTCACTTAATGACGGAAGCTGACACAGAGATGGAGGAATCTGACCAGTTAACTGGGTGTAGCTTAGACGGAGTTCACGTAATGCCGAAAGCTGACACAGAGTCGGAGGAATCTGACTAGTTAGCTGGTTGTGGCTTAGATGGAGTTCACGTAATGCCGAAAGCTGACACAGATACGGACGAATCTGACCGGTTAGCTGGTTGTCACTAAGGTCCAGAGTTACAAGGGACAAAAGGCTGTCAAAAGAGGGCAATATATACCGCCTTGGAAACTGTTATAGGAGAGATCCAAGGTCTCAAGTTTCGAAAAGTCTGCAATGGAGGGGGGAATCACTCCTAAATTGCAACGAGCGAGAGCAAGCACGACAAGAGAGGAAGAGTGGTTTAAACTGAAAGAAAGGTTTCCTTTCAAGTCATCATTATAACTTGGCACAAGATGACTCAATTTTGAATGGGGCATGAAATTGGAAGGTATGGAACCATTTAGACCACAACCGAAGAGATCAAGTGAAACCAATGATGACACATTCTCAAACCAGGTGGGCAATTCAAACGGGAATGAATTCAAGGCTAAATCTAGATGTGATAAATGGGTGAGGTTTGAAAGATATGGAATATGACCTGACAGCTCGTAGCGTGACAGGTGAATTTGGGTAGGATTGGCAAGACCGCTAAGGGCTTCACCGCACTGCTTAGACGCCATTGTTAGGTTCACTTCACTCATTCCTAAGAATTCCAAGTTTCTTAGATTTCTAACCCATACATCAAACTTACTACTACTCAACATTAGAGATGACTAAGATGAGTAGTTGACATGACCCGAAATATCCAAATGACGCAAGCTTGACATATTTCCCAACTCTCGAGGGACTTCGCCGCCAAATCCAGCATGTGACAAGCTAAGAAATGTAAGTCTCTGTAGTTTTGACAATAGGGGAGGAATAGAAATACCTTTAAAGTCATTCCAGCTGAGATCCAAGTGTTGTAGATGCTGCAGATTAAACAGCGATGGATGGACCTCCCCACTCAACTGCTGGCTATCTGCATAAGGGTGACTCTTTAGATGAAGGCGAATGACATGGGAGGTATGATAATCACAGGCAACAGTTAAAACCCCGCCAAGAGGATAAGCGACCTGAGGAAAGATTAAAACCACCCTTGAAATCCAGCAAGTAACTTCTTTCGTCTTGTAGACATGCTGTTGAAAATGAGAAATGAATTTGCAGCATTATTATCCATATCAACAAAAATCCACAGCCCACAGACATCTTAAAAGAAAGTGGATGCATTGGATTCCTCTTCCACCAATTTGTTTATTCAAAAGAGCTGTGTACATTTTATAGTTTTTCTTCGGTTGTCTGTAAATAACTATACAACTAAAGTTGTAGTCATCGTGTGGTGTTCTTCTTTCATCTCCTTTTGACTTGACTATCTTCTTATGTTGTAGTCGTGATGATAGCTTGTTAAGTGTTTTTCAACTTGTGATAATAGCTTGTTAAGTGTTTTTCAAGTCGTGATGATAGCTTGTTAAGTATTTTTCAAGCGCATTTTGATTTTTATGACACATAGATAGAAAATATTATTAACCTACTTTATTGAATTGGTCGTGTTAGAAAAAAATTAATTTGGTCTAAGATGTTAATTTGTGGAAGACCAAGTTTAAAGAACAATTTCTATCTATCATTTTTGTTGAGTGTTTTTTAAGTGTATATTTGGTTTTTATGGTACATGCAAAGAAAATATCATTAACCTATTTTATTGAATTGGTTATGTTAAAAAAAATTAATTTGACCTAAGCTATCAACTTGTGGAAAACCAAGTCCAAGTATATAAATGATAGCCTCTATCCATCATTTTGAATGCACATTTGACTGTATTTATTAATTAATTGAAATTCAAAATAATTTTATATTTTAAATTTTAAGTTGAAGTCCAAGTTTACAAAAAATCATTACCCTCCATAAATTCCTAATTTTGGTATCAACCGAGAAGTGGAGTCCAATGTCTTTCCAATGGACTTTAATAGTATCTCTCGATGAGCTTTTATTCCATAAAGATATAGATAGACGATAGTTGGCAAGTGTATTAGCCCACATCTATATTGGAATTTAAAATTACAACATGAATGGAATTTAAGATAGAAGAAAAATTCTTAGAATGGGCATATTTATGTACCTAAATATTTGTTTTTTTGGCTCATCTTCCTCCCTTGTAGTCCCAATGAATATACATGTAAAGTGTGTTCATGTTCCCATTTAATCTAAACTAGTCTAAGGTATGTACACCAAGGAGGATTCAACTATCATGATGTAGGGATATTGAATGCAATTGATTCTATATGGGAAAAAGGCCCATTGTGGTCTAACAAAAATGCATATCTAACACATCTTGATTCATTGCAATGACTCATTCATTGCTCAAGATATTTAAGTTCATATCAATTAAAAATCATTAAGTAGAGGTGCCTAAATTAGGAAATGAAAAGAAAATAGAATGAATGAATGGAAATACTAGTTGTTTTCAATCACAATAGATTGGAATTTGATGCAAATGTATTAGACAAAATAGGTTTATTCTTAGTTAAAATCCTCACATCATTTATTAAAGAAGGCAACCAAAAATATATGACTTGAGTAAATAGATTTTAATAGCTAGCAAATGTCAAGAGTAGGGAATGAACTTTGTAAGATATTGCATAATGACAACCTTCATAAGAGCTCAAATGTTGAAATAAGAGTGGTACTCTTTGGTCATCTTACCATTTTCAACCCTTCACATGTCTAGATCTAATTGTGATGGTATACAATTTACTAGTAAAAGAAAGACAACAAATAGGGAAGAACTATTATGATTTCTTTTAGCTAAATGAACCATTACAAATGTTACAAGTAGTTGATCAAAGGAAAATGTAGTGGCATTACTTATTGAAGACAAACAGTATTAGTGCAAATGATAAAAGAATTTATAAATAGGCTACTAAGCATCATAAAAAATAAGCTTATGGGATTTTTTTTGGTAAAAAGAAACTTAAAATCCAACTTGAAATAAATTCCCAATATTGACACTAACATTTTTTAGCAAGATAAATTCACAATCTAAGGAATCTGAGCATAATGAAATTTTTCATGGAGATTGTAAAACTTCTAGCAACATTTGCAAATTCTAGTTATAGCAAGAAGTGTCCTTACCATTCCATCCACCAATTACCACATTATCTAACTAGTTTTTATTTTGGTCTACCAAGGATACTATATTGGATCAAGCAAATAACAAAGTGAGTTAGACACTAAAATTATGAAAAAAGGTTGAAACTCTAAGAGCATTTAGTAGTATAGTCATTCATAAAGTAGAAATCCTTGCATACCACTTTCATATAAAGTAGAATATTGAACAAGCTATCTTAAGAATTGCATCCTCTATCCTTAGATATCTACAATACACATAAAGATAAATCAATTCAACAATCTACATTAGAGTTAATCAAAATATATTGGAAGCTAGATGAAGACGAGGTAGCTTTTGGATTCAAGTTTTGAACCATCATCAAAATAATGATCTTGCTTAAGATAATGTATACCCTATCGACTCATAATATATATATGAGACACCAATTAATTATATTATATAACTTGTATCATCTTCCAAATCTAATGTATGAACTTGAGTAAAGAAAAATTTAAGGAAACACCCATTATGCAAATGTATGGGCATCATTTTTCTCAAACCCTGATGAAAACCTTTTCTTCATTTTCTCACAAATTTTGCAAATCGTATCAAAATTGGGAAAATTTATAGTCATTAGAAAGATGATTAAATATAATTTTTAGTGGTACAGGTTTCATCTTCAGATCTAATCATATTTTTCAGGTATAATTAGTCAAAGGTCATGTTTACTTGTAAACCAAAAATCGCTATATCTTTTGCAAATTTTATCAAAATTTGACCATTTTTTTGAAATTGCTCAGAATTTCTCAAGAAATCTGATACATTTATCCAATCTTTTGTAGCATGACATATAACATTTGATTTTTGAAGATTTCATCATTTTCATCCAACACTTGTTTTGTAGCATTTCACTTGTCAAAGGTCAAATTTATCAAAATTACTAACAAGTTTTTTGTAGGATATGTTGGTCAAAGTCATTATATTTGAAATTTTGTGTCTTATTTTTTGGTGGTCTTGATTGTGAATGGTGGTGTGTATTCTCTTCCCTTGCACCTAGTGTGATATTGGAAATTGAAAACACCCTTGAGCCACTTTCATTCACTCACACACACATCATTTTTTTTTAATCTAAGGTTAATTAAGCTTGTTTGTGTGGATCAAGTGTGTATGTATGCTCTCTCCTTGCACCTAGTGTGATCTTGGAGATCAAACACAAGACAAACAAAGTTTATCTACCCAATTTTGATGGATCAAACAAGATTTCTGCTCATGTGTGGTTAGAGGAGCTTAATGATTAGTTTCACTTGAGTCCTATGACTGAAAAGGATGCATTACAATTCACCATCCTACACTTAGAAGGGCTGGCCTATGAGTGGTGGTACCATGGAAAACACACCCTAGGCCACGAAAAGATAACCTCCTATGAAGAATTCTCATGCAAGGTCATAAAAAGATTTGATAAAAGACACTCATAAGAGGATTTCAAAGAACTCTCACACTTAAGACATCGTGGAGTGGTGGAAGATTACATTCAAGAATTTGAGAAATTATCTATGGGAGTTACCGGAATCGAAGAAGAATGACTCACCTATTTGTTTATTGAAGGTTTGGATGATTCCCTAAGAAACTTGGTAAGTGCTTTCAAACCCACAAACCTAGAGGATGCCATAGATACGGCCCTTAGGTTAGAGAAAGATAAGAAATCTAAACCATATACCAAACCTCTCCCTAACAAGGATAAATTTCAAAAGCCCTTCCACCAAAAGAATGAAGGACAAGGCAACAACCCATGCCACAAATGTGGGGAACCTTGGAAATAGGGACATGTATGCCTAAGAGATGAATTAAGAGAAAGGGGCCTTTGTTTTGATTGCAAATAAGCATGGAAACTAGGACACAAGTGTAAAGACCCCGCAAATGGAAACACATGTTTTAAATGTAATGAGAAATGGGAAATCGGGCACAAATGTGGGAAAAGAGCTCAAGCGTACAATATAGAAATCATACCCAACAAAGAAATTCAAGAAGAAAGTGAAGTAACTTCAAGTAAAATAAGGAAAGAAAATTGATCTTAGAAGAAGTAGGAATTGCTTGAGGACAAGCAATCTTAAGAGGGGAAGCCTGTCATATCCTTCGATGGCCATATTCCAATTAAAGATTGGAATAGTAAAACTTGTTAGAATCAAGACAGACAACTGAGAGGCAGGGGAATCAGTTGTCCCAAAACTTTCTTCCTATTAATCACTTAAATCATCTTTGTAATTTAGTAGCATAATAATAAATCAATCATGGAAACATAATGCAACAATTCAAGAGCAGAAACACATTAACACATATGACACCAAGATTTTAACGTGGAAAACCCGGTTAAGGGAAAAACCACGGGGTGACTAACCAAAGATTGTATTCTCTATTAAAAGAATAAGAACAAATGGCACATGCCAATTAGGGCTCACTACCTAAGCACACTGCTCACAAGAGGCCCACTACCTATAGGAGACACATTGTCTACAGAATGATAAATATTACATACTTGAACTGAAGAATAGTATTTTCATCATGCTTGAGTCAGTTCCATTTAAGCCTAATACTTCTGCCCTGCCTTTCGCTTCTTTGCTCTCACCACTCTCTCATCTCCACCAAGATGCATTTGAAATGACTTCACAACTTCATATGTATACAAGACATTTGACTTTGGGATAATCATCCAAGTCGGCATACATTACAAAGCAAATACATAAATACAACATGACTAATTACAAAAAGACTTCATGCGGATCAACACACTGTCGGCCACACAGATCTGGGACTTCAATCTTCTTTTAAGAACATGCCATGCTTCACAGAACAACTCCAAGATCATCCACAAGATGTGTAACTCATCCGATCGGCCAGACTTAGGAAGAACATCATCATCCGAAAGTAATTCTTCAATTAGGAGCTCAATCTTCAATGCAGACCACTCAAATCTTTATAGGATCATCTTAAGAGACATATCTACAAACCCTTTGATGCGCATCCTCTGATCCTCATCTTAGCTAGGATCTTTACCTTACTGTCTTCACTGTTCTTCTCTATTCCTTATAGGACTAATTTTCTCAATATCCTCAGCATACAACTCATCCAATCCTTGACATCAATGCAACAGGAGTATGTTGACATCAATGACAACACCGGTTAGGCCCATACTTGCAACAATCTCCCCCTTTGTCATTGATGGCAACATATAATGTGAAAAACTGTTTTAACCATCAAGACAAGAACTTCTTGTCATTGACATAACTCCCCCTATCAACAACAACCATTCACATGTCTTCTTTTCCTTTACTACTCCCCCTTGATTGGCAAACACTTTTATTTTTCACATGTCTTCTCTCCCCCTTTGACATCAATGGCAAAGGGCACATACTTGCATCACTTCAGAATCATACCAGATGCTCCCCCTGAGTAGCAGCTTCCCATCATCAATTCGGACCACAAGATATGACTGTGAGATCCACAGGACTGATGCACATCAGTACACCTTAATTTAGAACCGGAGGGGTAATAACCCCTAACTTCTCTCTGAGATACTCAAAAGAGTCCTTAGGTAGAGGTTTAGTAAAAATATCTATAATCTGATCCTTGGAGGGCACAAACTCCAATCTAACTTCATTCTTGTTCACCTTCTCTCTCAGCAAATGAATCTTGATGGATATATGTTTTGTCTTTGAATGCAACACTGGATTTTTTGATATATTTATTGCACTTGAATTATCATAGAAGATTGTGATAGGTTCCTCGTACTCCACTCTGATGTCTCTTAGCATTTGCTTCATCCACAATACTTGAGTGCAACTACCTGGTGTTGCAATATATTCTGCTTCTATAGTGGACAAAGATGTTGCCTCTTGTTTCTTTCTCAGCAAAGAAACCAATCTTTTCCCCAAAAAGAATGCTCCACCACTGGTACTCTTCCGGTCATCCACATCTCCTGCCCAATCTACATCTATATATGCATGAAGAGAGAAATCATGATCTCTAGGATACCACAAACCATACTCAACTGTCCCTTTTAGAAATCTAAAAATCCTCTTGATTTCCATGACATGAGATTCTTTAGGATCAGCTTGGAATCTAGCAACAAGACCAACAACATTCATAATGTCAGGTCTAGTTTGAGTAAGATACAATAGTCCTCCAATCATTGACCTATACTTTTTCTGATCAGCCTTAGGAGAGTCATCATCTTTTCTCAATTTACATCTAGTTTCCATGGGAGTACTCATTGGTTTTGAGTCTTCCATCCCAAAATTCTTCAACAATTCTTTCACATATTTGGTCTGTGAAATGAAGATTCCTTTCTTTGTTTGAATGATTTGCAGACCCAAGAAGAAATTCATTTCCCCAAACATGGACATATCAAATTCACTTTTCATTTGATTTGCAAAAGTGTTACACATACTATCTCTTCCTCTAAAAATGATATCATCAACAAACACTTCAATAATTAAGATATTTTCATGATTAATTTTGAAGTACAAGTTACTGTCAGTAGTACTTTTGTTGAAACCAATCTTTAAAAGATGCTTATCCAGTCTTTCATACCAGGCTCTTGGAACTTGTCTGAGTCCATACAATGCTTTTTTCAACTTGTAGACCACAGCACCATGATCAGACAATTGAAATCCATCTGATTGCTCAATGTATACTTCTTCTTCCAAGTCACCATTTAGGAAGGTAGACTTGACATCCATCTGATATACTTTGAAGTCCTTGAAGGCAGCAAAGGCAAGAAATAATTTGACTGCTTCAATTCTTGCCACCGGAGCAAAAGTTTCTTTAAAATCAACTCCTTCTACTTGACAGTAACCCTTGCAGACCAATTTGGCTTTGTTTTTGACTACTTCACCATCTTCATTCAGTTTATTCTGGAAGACCCATTTGGTTCCAATCGCATTCTTGTTTCTAGGTCTGGGAACAAGATCCCAAGTGTGATTTTTCTCAATTTGCATCAGCGCTTCCTCCATTACTTTAGTCTAGCTTTCATCATTGCATGCTTCATTCACTGATTTTGGTTCAATCTTTGAAATCAAACAATACTTTTCTGAGTCTTGAGGAATCTTTCTTCTTATTTGAACACATTTGCTTTTATCACCTATGATCTGATCTTCAGAGTGATTCAGTCTTACATACCTGGGAAATTTAGGACTTTATTGCACTTCTATTTCTTGAATAGGTTCATTCAAACTTATCTCTTCTTCTTGATTCACTAGATCAGTCTAGATCTAAATTTTAGAAGGGGCTTGGACTTCTTGGACCAGAACATCATTCTGATCATCTTCATCATATTCATAAAACCTTGAGGGTTTTTCAATACCTTCATCAAGCTTCACATTTGTACTTTCTATAATCTTTCTCAATCTCTTGTTATAACATCAGTATGCTTTGTTTTGAGTAGAATAACCTAAGAATATTCCTTCATCACTTCTAGCATCAAATTTGCCTAGATCTTCATCTCTTTTAATGTAACATAATTTGCTACCAAAGACTCTGAAATACTTCACAGTGGGAGTGATGCCAAACCAGAGTTCATAAGGAGTCTTACCAGTATTGCTTCTGATTTGTACTCGATTAAGAGTATAGGTAGCAGGGCTTACAGATTCTCTCCAGTAGATTTGAGGAACATTTATTTCCATCATCATGGTTCTAGATGCTTCCTGGATGGTCCGGTTCTTTCTCTCCACTACTCCATTCTGCTATGGACTCCTTGGAGCAGACAACTGTCTTTTTATCCCATGTTTCTCACAAAATTCTATGAACTCCCCAGATGTGAATTCTCCACCTTTGTCAGACCTAAGACATTTTATGTTTAATCTGGTTTCATTCTCTACCATAGCCTTGAATATTTTGAATTTCTCAAGAGCCTCAGATTTCTCTTTCAGAAAAGTTACCCACATCATCTGAGAGTGGTCATCAATTAATAACATGAAGTATCCATCACCTTGCACACTCCTGATTCTTGCCAGACCATATAGATCAGTATGAACTAAGTCCAATAATCTGGTAAAAGATTGTTCCTTACTTTTGAATGTGACCTTGCTTTTCTTACCCAACTGACATTCTTTGCACAAACTATTAGTAGGTTTCACCAGTCTTGGAAGATCTCTTACAGCCTAAGTGTTGCTTATCTTGATGATATTATCAAAATTCATATGAAACATTCTCCTATGCCACAACCAACTCTGATCAATTTGAACAAATAAACAACTTTTACCAGTACCAACCAAGTGGAAGATATTACCTTTTGTTTGAGTACCGGATGTAATCTCTGTTTCGGAACTTTCAAAGATCTTGCATTTTCCATTTTTGAATCAGAGATCATAGCCTTTGTCCACCAACTGTCCAACACTGAGAAGATTGTGCTTCGGACCTTCAACATATAGTACATTACTGGTTTTGTTCTTTCCATCAAAAGAAATGGTTCCTCTACCTCTGATTCTGCTAGCAGAATTATCACCAAATTTTACCACTCCTCCTTCATATCTTTCCAAATCTATGGACTTATTTTTGTCACCTGTCATATGGTGGGAACATCCACTGTCAATGACCCAATCATCCTTTTCTTCAACTTGGGCAGCTAGAGCTCTTTCTACCATTTTATGATTAACAGATTCAGAGGGCATTGGATCTTCTTCCTTGATGGCAATAAACACCCAGTCACTTCCGGATTTGTTTCTTGTCTCTGATTCATCATCTGTTACTCCTTCATCATCATCATCATCTTCATGAACATAGTAACATTTCTTTTGGAATCTTGATCTGTTTGGATTTGCTCTTGAAAAGCTTTCCAGACACCTTGAGGCAAAATGACCAATCTTATTGCAGTTAAAACATTTGAAGGGCAATTTTCCTTCATACTTATCGGATCCTCTTAGCAGTCTTTTTGCAATAAGGGCTTCAAGTTGAGTAGCTTCTGCTTCATCTTCTTCCAGATCTTTTCTTGCTTTTTCATACCATGATAGTTTCTTTGAAGAGTTCTCTCCCGGATCAAACTTTTGTTTTCCTTTTACAGAGGCACTAGCTTTGAAAGCAGAATCAGTCTTGGGGGGTGCATCTCCAAACTCAGCCAATTCAAATGCAACTAATTTACCAACCAATTGAGCTCTTGTGATATTTGAAAAGGATCTGAATTCTTCAATAGTAACAATCTTATACTTGTAAAAATTAGGAAGGGATTTGAGAACTTTAGCAACAATCTCATCTTCATCCAAGATTCCACCAGCACATCTAATGCCACAAACAAGCTCATTTACTCTTGGCATAAATGTAGTGATATTTTCATCTTCTCTCATCTTCAAGTTTTCAAATTTTCCTTTCAAACTCTGTAGCTTGGCACATTTAACATAATTGTCTCTTTCATGCAGAAGTTCCAATTTTTGCCAAATCTCATATGCAGTTTTTAGATCAATAACATTTGTCAGCTCTAAATTAGATAAGGCACTGAGTAGAGCTTCTTTAGTCCGAAGATTGTTTTCAGCATCTCTGATTTCATCTACGGTACTCAGACCATTTTGAGGAGGAACATACTTCTTTGAATCCATGATCCAATATTTCATTCCCATACATTGCAAGTGACATTCCATGCGACTTTTCCAAAGAGTAAAATTGGTTCCATCAAACCTCAGACTATCTTTCTTATAGGACGACATCCTGGATCTCCTCAAGCAGTTAAGCTCTTTTAGAGGAACTTAGCTCTAATACCAATTGTTAGAATCAAGACAGACAATTGAGAGGGGGGGAATCGGTTGTCCCAAAACTTTTTCCTATTAATCACTTAAATCCTCTTTGTAATTCAGCAAGATAATAATAAATCAATCATGGAAACATAATGCAACAATTCAAGAGCAGAAACATATTAACACATATGACACCAAGATTTTAACATGGAAAACCCAGTTAAGGGAAAAACTACGGGGTGACTAACCCAAGATTGTATTCTCTATTAAAAGAATAAGAAGAACAAATGGTACATGCCAATTAGGGCTCACTCCCTGAGCACACTGCTCACAAGAGGCCCACTACCTACAAGAGACACACTGACTACAGAATGATAAATATTACATACTTGAACTGAAGAATAGCATCTTCATCATGCTTGAGTCAGTTCTATTTAAGCCCAATACTTCTGCTCTGCCTTTTGCTTCTCTGCTCTCACCACACTCTCATCTCCGTCAAGATGCATTTGAAATGACTTCACAACTTCTTATTTATACAAGACATTTGACTTTGGGATAATCATCTAAGTCAGCATACATTACAGAGCAAATACATAAATACAACATGACTAATTATAAAAAGACTTCACGCGGATCAACACACTGTCAGCCACACAGATCTGGGACTTCAATCTTCTTTTAGGAACATGCCATGCTTCACAGAACATCTTCAAGATCATCCGTAGGATGTGTAACTCATCCGGTCGACCAGACTTAGGAAGAACATCATCATCCAGAAGTAATTTTTCAATTACGAGCTCAATTTTCAATGCGGACCACTCAAATCTTTACAGGATCATCTTAAGACACATATCTACAAACCCTTTGATGCGCATCCTTTGATCCTCATCTTAGCTGGGATCTTTACCTTACTATCTTCACTATTCTTCATGTTCTTGATAGGACTAATTTTCTCAATATCCTCAACATACAACTCATCCAATCCTTGACATCAATGCAACAGGAGTATGTTGACATCAATGACAACACCGGTTAGGCCCATACTTGTAACAAAATTATCATGCTATCACAATCAAGCTTAAGAAGACCAAATCAATGATGAGATCGATTGCAACACTTTGTATTTAAACATAAGAAAAGGCATCAATATATATACTAAAATGGCCAAATCCAATGAGGTTTCTAAGTGGCAATAAGAGACACAATCATATACCCATAGAGGCAATAAATAAGATACTTAAATGTCAATCACTCAGTAGTCCATGAAGAGCAAAATAGAGAATCCATAAAGACCATTATTTTATGCATAAGATTTGAATTAGATTGATAGTCAATGATCATGTGAATAAAAAATAATAATAAGCAATTCATAGGGATAATAAGAAGCACCGGTGGTAACGAATGGATTAATGTTAACTAAAAGATGCATTATGAAGAAACGTCTCTTGATGAAAGGACACCCAGTCAAATATATAAGGTGAGTGGGGGTAGCAAGGAAGGCATCGATCATAACACAATGATCCCTCTCTGCATACCGAACATCAATTGATGTACAAAACACAAAGTACATCAGCAGATCGAAGCATAGAATAACATTATCTCTACAGACCGAAACATATCACAAGCATCTTATCTCTTAATCATTTAGCAACAGGGAATGGGCATTGATGTATATTACATAAATAAAAGTATTTGAGTAGATCATTTCCACAAACATTGCCTAGCCATCATTTGTTTGAGTTTGCAAATATAAAGGTATGCACTATGCCTCAATTCTATTTTTGGTTCACATATTTGAATAATGATTACACTTAGAATTGCATACTCAATGCTTGATAAATGATATGAATGTTGCCAAACCTATATCTAATTTATATGACTAAGATATGCTCAGATTTCGTTATTCGATGCATAAGCAAATAGTATATGATGATTACATGGTTGTTAATAAGAAGTATAATACTAGAACAAATCTAATTGTCGTATGAACAAATGAATCATGATTAGAAATGAAAACAAGTCATTAGTTAATTGTCTTATGATTGAAATTAAAAATAAAGGATATAAAGCTATATGACAATGATGTATGAATTGAATTAGCAATGAAGCCTAGTCTAAGGCTATGAATAAATGATGAAATCAAGTTCCATGAAGGAACAAGGATAGATATATAAAGATCTCAAAATGATGAGTAATTAATTGTGGCTCACAAACTTGTGATGTAATCAAAAGGATGTTCAAACCTCATCCTTAATCACTTCTATTAACCTATGTGTATGGGGTTAAGTTAAGGGAAAAAATTGGACCTAGGTGACCCTCAAGTGGATGAACAACACCGCATGTTGTGTGAAGTCCCTTGAGCCAAGAAGTGAGGAACACTGTGTGTAGTGTGAAGCTCTTGGGCCTAAGGTAATATGAGCTCATAATTAATGTGCCCTATGGATGGTGACTCTCAAGTAAGTGAGGAATGCCACGTGTAGCATGAAGCTTCTTGAGCCAAATGGTGAGGAACACCGCATGTAGTGTGAAACCTTTGGGCCTTTGTATGGGATGGATATATCAAGCGCCTTAACAAACCATGGTCATACGGGAAATAGGGTTGATTAATGATAGGGATACTCAAGAACTTCCTTGAGATGAATCATGAGAACAATGAGAGAAAAAATATGGATATGAAATGTATGAACTTGATATGAATCATGACTATAAGTATAAATATGAAATGTATGTGATTATGATTATAAGGTTACAAGCCTTAAGTACAAATGTGGAAAATATATGAGTTTGATACTTAATCCTTAATCCTATTTATGAAATGAAAAGAAGAAATGAACACTAATGTTCTCTTTTGGTGAGTTGAAATTTTGTGCAAGGTTGTGAAAATTTTGGCTTACTAGAAGGGGACATTACATCTTTCTTGTGTAGTTGTGATAGCTTTATGATCATAGTGAAGTGCTTGTTCCCTTATTTTGTCTTGTCTTGTTTGTGTCTTGTATGTATTTTGCCTTGCCCTTATTATATCTTCATGGTTTGCATTCCTAGAGACTAGCCTAGATCTTCACTACATCCACCAAGGGATGCATTTTACCCATCAATTTTTTGAAAAAAATCTCCAGATGACATTTTACCTATCAGTGTCCACTCATAATCAAAGAAATGCATGATGTTTGGTTGGGAATGTCATCTTTACTGAGAAGGCTTGGCATATGATGAACTTTGCTAGTTAGTTGTATGATACTAGGGTGGGCAACGTAAATTACCCTAGGATGGTTGGGGAGCCTTCTTTCTTGATGGTTTCAATCTAGTGCATCTAATTTGAGGATTGTATGGTTGTTAGCTAACATGGTAAGGTCCAATAATATATTGATAAAGTATATTTATGGAAGACTATATAATTCATCATCATGTTACATCATCAAAGGTTTACTAATATATTATTAGACCTTACATGTTAGCTAATAACCATACAATCCTCAAATTAGATGACATTTTACCTCTCAGTGTCCACTCATAATCAAAGAAATGCATGATGTTTGGTTGGGAATGTCATCTTTACTGAGAAGGCTTGGCATATGATGAACTTTGCTAGTTAGTTGTATGATACTAGGGTGGGCAACATAAATGAGCCTAGGATGATTAGGGAGCCTTCTTTCATGATGGTTTCAATCTAGTGCATCTAATTTGAGGATTGTATGGTTGTTAGCTAACATGGTAAGGTCCAATAATATATTGATAAAGTATATTTATGGAAGTCTATATAATCCATCATCAGTTACATCATCAAAGGTTTATTAATAATAACTATTTAATCACCTCCTTAAGACTTAGAATTTGTAGTATTTATATTTCTAATTGAAGATTAATGTATTTTTTTTCTTAAAGAAATTGAAAAAAAATCTAAAATAACCTTCTATGCATTAAACATGCAAAAATAAATTAGATGGCAAGGTTGAAGAACATAGTGACAAAGTATAGTCATGGAAGTCTATGTGATCCATCATCAGGTCACATGAGAAAGGCTTGTTTATAATAAAAACTTAAATCACCTCCCTAAGAGACTTACCCTACATAACAAGTTAGGTGGTAAAACATAAATTTATAATTAAGAATTACTTTTAAAAGATATAATATACTAATTCACAAAAAACAAAAGCAAATGCATGGAATGGGATCACACCTTAAAATGTGTAGGTAAGACAAAGTCTTAAACAAAAGAAAAAAAGAAGCTAGTCAAACTATTAAGTTACAAGAGCTATAGAACTAGTGGGAGGAGAAGGCAGATCATGATCAGAGAGGTTCCCCCACCCATCTGAGAGGTCTTGGCAATCAGGAATTGGCTCCCACCTCATGATGACACCTCCTTCATTTTCTTCTTTAGGTTAGGCACAACCCTCACTAGAGAAATAATAATGCTTAAATGAGGAACTATGATAGTATCAAGCCAACCAGAAGTGCTCATGTCATGTAGTTGAGAAGTGACATAAAAAACATAAGTTTGTTGAGACCACCCACATTCTACATTATTAAAAAGAACCATAAAAAATATGGAAATTGTGTTTGATATGATTATATACATCCATAAAAGAAAAAATTAAAAAACAAAACTTTAAAAAATCAGTCTAAAATAACCCTATACATTTATAAACCAGTCGAACAAAAAATCTTTTATTTTATGCTTTTTATGTTTTAATAAATCTCTTTTTGGGGAGAGAAAAAAAGAGAAAATTCCTTCTACTCATAAGTGAAGCTTCTCAGTATTGAAATGATAGAAAAAAGACTTTTATAACCATCGAATGATCTCCAACATGGCTCTCACTCACGTCTCTAAATCTCTGAATATGAGACACCTCTTTGCCCCGAGTTGGACGACACATTTTGTAGCGATAAAAACAAGAAAAGAAATAAAGTGGTCTCCGTCGAAGAACATCACAAATACCTTAAAGATTAGTGAAATCCGAGAAAACAAAAAACCACAGAATTTAACATATATACAATATTTTTCTTCATGTTCTTTTATATGGGACAAACACTACTTCCAATATATTTGATATAATCTATGATCTTTGTAAACTTCCAAGAGCTATTGTATGATGCCTATTATCCAATTACAACTGTTCAAATATTGTTCATAGTATTATTGAAACAAAATTTGTCATAATTAAATAAGACACCAGGAAAAATTTCATTTGCACAAAGATTATATCGTAATATCTTGATGTTTTCTCCGAAGGGGAAGAAGTTAAGAAAAAACATCAGATTTACTCTAAGCTATATAGAAGAGGCTCAACCTGGTGTAGTGGAAGATGTACATTTCAGAATGGCAGATATCAGCAAAAGCCATTTTTTAGCATGGATCATTTTATTTCTGGTGCACCTGAATAGTAATGCTTCTGCAGCTGAATTTCAAGAATCAGATAAAAAGGTATTGATTTATGAAAAAATGGATTGTATTTCTTATGGCCAAACTAAATAAGGTAGATCTTAACAATGTACAGTTTGATGTAAATTAGAGTAACTACATTGTCTAAAATGCTTACTGATAAGAGAAATTATTTGGCTGTTGAACTAGCTTCATATAATATATATGGGTGACATTCCATCTGATGTTGAAGGAGATTTCCACACAGTAGCTGCTTCATCTCACACTGATATGCTCCAATATGCTGTTGGAAGGTAAGAATATTTTCCAGCAATATTTATAAAACTTCTCTCAATCTTTTATAGCTATTTTGGCTTCATGTCTATGTAGTTGTACATATCCTTAGAGCAATAACTTTTGGTTCAGTGGATGCATTAAGATAGTTTCCGATTTATGAATATTAGAAAACAAGCTTATTAAAAAACTGTGAAACGGATTTTTAAATATTTTTTTTAGATCATCCTTGATGAACCATAATAAGATGTGTTTAGATTGCAGATATATTGTACTTCTATGGAAACAACCTCGTTTACCCTTGTCGTTAGTATTTTTTTATTTTAAAGTTTCTGCCATTTAAGATGTTGGTGTTGTATTTGTGATTCAGATGTGTTTAAAGTTAAATCTTTAAAAATCTCTTTATTATTACAAATAAAGAACAAAAGAAAAGTTTTGAGCTCAAAATATAAATTTTATAAAAATGCCAAAATCTCATCCAAATGCTACCAAAATACAAGTTAAAAAGATCAATTTTCTACAATCTTATGAAAATTTACAAAAGAAATGGTTATTTAAAAAAATTAGCACTTGTGGTAATATATTAAAAATATTATGAACCTTAATAGAAAAGATTAGAAATAACTTAATAACGGAAGAGTGATTGCACAATTCAAGAATAGAAATACTCAAATGTATTCCAAAAATAGATCAAATCCTTGAGATAGGGCAACACTATACAATAATCACATATCATGAATTTTATGATGTCCTTAGTGACATAATCACATTGTTGAATAAGATAATAGAGAGGCCAAAGGCAAGGACATTCCATATATGGATGTTCTACATGATGAATATGGTTAGGTTTGCAACCTTTAGGATTGACTAGGCTTTCTTCATCAGTGAAAGCACACACCAATAGTTGTGTATTATTGCTCAAACACGTGAATTTTATTTTATGTCATATGTGGTGTATATCTTGGTGCATCTGAGGATATTCCTAGACTTGAATAAAGTGGGAATGGTTGTGCCCACTAACCTTATTTATAATCATTTTACTTTGCTACAATGTGGTAACTCTCTTACTATTATTAGGAGAGTAAATAATGCATTATTGAAACTTTGAATATGAAAATGGATAGACCATACAATGTTTGGCTTTCACAAGAATCCAAGAGGGTGATTTAATGAGTATGGAAATTGGTTCATATGAAGATGACATTTACTTATATCATGGTTGTAGGATTTAGTAAGATACCTCTTATGCTATCTAGGTACATTACCAACATGATCTTTTTGTTGGAATTGAATATGCAATTGATATTTGCTTCATTTTATTTTTAGATCCATGCATAAAGTGAGGCTATAGCGATCTATTACTAAATTGGCTATATTAATCTTGCAATACAAATAATGTTGCCAAGGGCGTTGATAAAGAGATTGTTATTTATAATAGGTAAAGTTGTTTATAACTAGATTATCTTTTTATCTAAGGGAGTTAATAGAAGAAAACTTAGGAAAAAAAAGTGCCTCAATTAGAGGACTTTTGGAAAACTATGCAAATGAATCTCAAGTTAAAGAATGGGATTATTGCTATTTTACTCTAATGCCTAACAAAATCATGTTGTCTATTTAAGTTCCCTAAGGAACTTATAGAGGATAAAGGAGATGTGAGATCACCTAATTATGATAAGAAAGAGTTAGCAACAATTCAAATCTCAATGAAAATTTGGGCTAATCCTTATACTACTTTAGAGAAAGGAAGTAAGATCTAGTACCCTAGGTGACCTGTAACTTGATAGAAATGAAGATAGTTGAGACCAAGGAGAATAAAGTAATGAGTGCATCTTCCTATAAGGTTCCAAGACTTCCTAAAAGTCAATCCCCATTAGTAAAAAATGATGGAACAAATACAATGCATGACTTCACCTTCAACATGACAAGTTATTATTTCCAATGAATCAAAGTAGAGACAAGCTAGTAATATTATTGTAGAAGATTGAAATGATATGAAATCCAAGAGAAGAATTAAAATTATACCAAAGAAGAGGGTAGAATTACCTCCATGTATGAGACTCTCCACACCTACAATAGATGGTCTAAAAACAAACACTCCATAGTCTCTAGATAAGGAAAATATCTCAAAGTTAAATGCCACTACTTCAAGAAAAAAGGTCCATGTCTCTTTCACCTACTTCAAATCCTACCTATCCTCTTCCTATCCCTTCATATCTGGATTTTTATTCTAAATTTCCATCTCCCATCAATATTTGCCTCCAATTCCAACACACCCACCTACCTCCTCTCAACCCACTATTCATATTCTCACTTCCCACATCATTCCACTTCTATTAGTGCATTCTCCTCTGGATCAATCTAAATATACTTCTCTTCCTATAGTACAACCCTCTTCAAAACATCATAAGGGAAAAAATAAAGAAACCCAATATCAAGATCTAGGGTGGTTGGTTAAGATGATACACAGAAAGAGGAAAGTAGTGGAAATGGAAAACTGAACATCACTACTCTCTCTTCCTTACTCAAGGTTTCTTGTGCAAAAAAGGCATAGAGCCAAACCATGTTGAGGAGGGATGACCAAGGAAATAGTTTTACTCAAATAATCATGTACCTTCACCAAATGTGAATAATCAAGATGTGCAACCAACAAATTACAATCATATAAACTCTTCTAGGCAAGGGAACTAGATAGTTAAGCATTAATTTATTAGATATTACTATAGCTTTGAAATGAAAAAAGAAATATGAAACGATGAAAAGGATGAAGTCAAGATGAAAGAACATATTAGCTTGTTAACAACTTATATAGAACACTTGGTCAATCCAATTCTAGGCACTTCTTTAGTTCTACTAGGTGTGAGAGATTCTACAAGTCCACAAATTGGTAAGATTGCCTCATATAGTGGGACAATGGAGCCTTGGATTGAAAAATGTATTTCAAGATGAAGCTAAAATTTATTGATGATTTAGTGAAGTTGTCTAGTAAGTTTGATACCTAAAAAGACATAATTGAACAATTAGAGAAAGAGATGGAGGCCAACTGTAGAGAATGGGAAAGGGATATTATTGAGCTAAAAAATATGGTAGAGGTTAAATATATATTTTTTAAAGTCTTGGCATCTTCCCACTAACCAAACAAATCATTATTTCGACTAGCATGAATCTGTAATGTTCTTTATAAAGGCAACACAAGTTGTTAGTTATTTGAAATAAATGATAAATAATTTTTATGGAATGAATATGAAATTAATTCATTTCTAAATACAATATCTTGTTCTCCATGCAAAATGGAGCATAAGGGAAAAATATGAGTTGGGAAAATACTTCACGAAACATGTGAAGGAAGACTTGGTGAGCCCTACAAAATTTTGATGAGAAAATAATGAATTAATGGAATTGGTAAAGTTCATTGAGTTTGGAAAGCAAGGACAACAAAAGGTATAAGGTCTTAATTATTGAGAAACATAAGGCGCATAAACTTCACGAGACAAGGCTTCACAATACTGCTTTACAAAATTGTAGTCAAAGTATTTAGAGAATAAAGGTTGAAGAAAATAAACGATCAATAAGAAATCACTTTGCCATAAGCAAAACTAGCACAATCCTCTTAGAGATTGCTACTTTTGGAAAGTGCGAATATTGTTATTTATAGGCTATGTCTAAAGGAGAATAACTTTATTTATATTTAAAAGGCTACTTTTATTTAGGGTAAAGCTATTTTTTTAGTTTTAATATTTTTAGAACAAATTATAT
Source organism: Cunninghamia lanceolata (assembly GCA_027924645.1). NCBI lineage: Eukaryota > Viridiplantae > Streptophyta > Pinopsida > Cupressales > Cupressaceae > Cunninghamia > Cunninghamia lanceolata. The sequence goes on along the minus strand of BSBN01001318.1, from coordinate 996,611 downwards.
TTTTATATTAGCAGAATTTTTTTTTAGAGGATAAACTTTATCATGTAGTTGAGAAGACATACAATTGTGTACAGTGATAGATTAAAACATTATATATTTTAGTATTGTATTGGAGACAAACTAACATGGTAAATTTTGTTATGTTTTATGCAGAAGTTTATTTTTCAAGTTCTCTTTGTGATGAAATTTTTATGCTATATGCAATTTTGTCATCTCCATTGAATATTATTTTGTACGAAGGATTTTACTTGTTAAAGACAAACTATCAACAATTATAGACTTGGCTGTATTGTGATTGTTATTACTTTAAATGTTTGTATCTTTGTTTAGAATACGTGGATATTGAATTATGAATTTGTATCTTATGGGTGTAATCAAAATCTTCAATTTAGCTCGTGTGCAAAATTGTAAATTTAGAAAGTGAGTGTGTGTTGAAAATGTTAACTTGTTCATAGGGTCATAAAAGATACGAAATTTCTCATTTATGTGTAGATGAACTATTAAGTCTTGTGATCATACTTGAAAATTGTAATTGTTATTAATTCCGGATTTTGTGGTTTTTTATACAATACTTGAGTATTTTGATTTGTGAAGTCTTGCCTTGTGGGTTTAATCAAAATCTTCAATTCATCTTCAATTTAGTTCTTGTGTACAAATACTTTTTGTGGGTGTAATCAAAATCTTCAATTCAATTCTTCTGTGCACATACTTTTGGTGACTACTTAACGAGAAAGTGTATTTGTATTGTAATATGTTTAACTTATTTGTAGTGTCATAAAAATTACAAAAGCTTTCATTTTTATATAAATATATTGTTATATCTTATACCCATATCTGCAAAACAAAAATAGATGCTACAAACCAATGTACTTTCTATTCTTATTTAAACCCCGCAACTAACCATGTTATGTGTCAAGAAAATTTATTAAATTTGTAAGTTTGTTCCTAGCATTCTTTGATTTTTATTAAGTTTAAAAGTTATACAAATCAAAAGGCTTACAAGATCCATTATCTGTAAATACTCCCATGCACTCAACCATTGCATGTAAGAATGTTATTGCTAGTCTAGAATGTATATATGAATAGATAAACAAGTTTATAATTAATTGAACCAATGTATAATAAATTTTATGTTATTTCAGCTATGAAGCAGCACAACAGCGTTTGGCACATAGCTATGGAAAGAGCTTTAATGGATTCGCAGCTTGGCTTAATCCATCTGAAGTACAAGAGATTTCAGGTCGGACTACATGGAGCTGACTATTATAAATCTTTGTAGAAATTATTCTTTTCTTATGTGTTTATTGACATTGACATGTAGCTTCCTTGCATTCATTAAATTATAAAAATAATAGCTTAATCAATGCAACTACTGGTGGTCTTTTGCTGGGCTATTTCATAACTGTGAAATATAACATTTGTCCAACCTGTTTCCATCTTTATATTGCATTTGTTTTAACAAGGATTTAAACATTTTGATACAATATTTTTGGATGGCTTGGCAACAAATTTTTGGGCTTTTTTTCTCCAGATATTTTTCAATGCGTCTATAATATACTATAACCCTTGTTTATGAAACCATTTTTAATAAAATGTAGGCATGAAGGGTGTTCTCTCTGTATTTGAAAACAAAGAAAATACGCTTTTCACAACAAGATCATGGGATTTCTTGGGCTTCCCACAGAATATCAAGAGAAATATGTCCTACGAAAGCGAAGTTATTGTTGCAGTTTTTGACACAGGTTTGGTGATATATTTATTCGTTTTTAATTATCACATACTATGGAAACCACTGTGCTCTATCCACTTTAGATGTATGTAAAATAATATGTTAAAATAATTTTAAAAATCTAAAGGTGATTCCTTGTCTATATTTCTGTGTATTGATTATTCTGAGCAGTTTTGAAATGGTGGATACGTTGCAGGAATATGGCCGGAATCAGAAAGTTTTGATCCCACCGGATTTGGCCCAGTTCCATCCAAGTGGAAAGGGAAATGTCAAACCACATCAAATTTTAAGGCCTGCAACAAGTTAGTTTTTCTCGTTTTATTATTATTTTTTAATTGCATTACAACAAATTTTGCACCAAGTAGATTTAAATTTGTTTTTTTTTTTTAAAGAAAAGATGACGAGCACCCATACCATTAAATTTAAAAGTTTATACAGATTTTGATAGAGTCCGCCATAAACGATAGTAAGAACAATCAAAAGATAAAAAAGAAAGCCCTATACTGGCCAAATAAACAACAGAGAAACCCCAATAACAAAGGAAGACACAGCCAGAAAACCACCCAAGCGGCTGCAGACACGGCCAAAACACAACCACCCCAACCGCACAGAAAACAAATTTTACACCAAATAGATTTAAATTTGTTACCAACATGTTTTTTTTCAGCTTTGAAGTGGACTGAAGTTCATATATTTTTTATTTAAATGTAAATATTATGTATATGCAATATTATGGCAAAATCTAAACAGGTGGTATGTGAACAGCAGGTACGTTGTAATTAACACATCATAGACAGCATATTGTAATTAACATACAGACTGTTTGTGTACATTGACTAAAGAGACCCACTGTTTAAAACTCTTTTTCTTTTAAAGAAAGTGGTAGAGCCCCAGACATATATTTATATTATAATATTGTATATCATACAAAAATGGAGGGGGATCAGAATTTCCACACCCCTCTAAGCCGCCAAAAAAGGAAAAACTGCTCAAAAAACAGCCACATAAAAACCAGAAACTAAACATATAAGCAAAAAAAACATCACCCATCCGCCACCTACACCCCTACTGTTTAAACCTTACTCAACCTTACAGTGCAACATTAATAAGACAATAATTTTAAAAAGACTGATGGAAAAATATAAATTGACTTTTAGTCATGCTCTTTACCATATAAATTTAGTTTGATTTACTAGACAATGTTAGTGAAGATGGTAATGTTTGAATTTGCAGTAAGGAAATTCAAATTAAGTACAGAAACTTGACATAGCGGCTATCATTTACTTCCAAATTGAAACAGTGTTATACAGTTCCTTAAACAGTGTTATTTTGGCAGCAAAATTATTGGAGCAAGCTTCTACAACAAGGGGTTGCGGGGTGATCCGGCTGAAGACTTCTTGTCACCAAGAGATGGTCATGGGCATGGATCACACACATCATCCATAGCAGCTGGGAATATTGTGAAAAATGCGAGCCTTCTTGGAGTGGGACAAGGGGATGCGCGAGGAGGAGTCCCTGGTGCAAGGATTGCTATGTACAAGGTCTGTTGGGCACCTTCTGGAGGATGTGAGGATGTAGATATTCTTGCTGCATTTGATGATGCCATCCATGATGGAGTGGATATCATTTCTGTCTCGCTTGGAAGGGCACGCGAACGTCTGCAATACTTTCAAGATGCAATTGCAATTGGATCATTTCATGCCATGCAAAAGGGGATTTTGGTATCAGCTGCTGCAGGAAATTCTGGACCTCATCAACAAACCCTTTACAACTATAATCCATGGACTCTCACTGTGGCTGCCAGCACAACTGATCGGAAATTCATCTCCCCACTTGTTCTGGGGAACAATATGTCTTTGCAGGTAACTAAACCCTACCTTGTTATGTCAATTGAGTATTTGCAAAATGAGGAGTGTACAATCGATCAGAATAGATTATTCTAGTTTTATTTACCTTCATTTAAAATAGGATTGAGTGCAAAAAGAGTTGCAATAAATCTTTAACCAAATAGCTTTTTTTGCTTTTTTTAAAATTTTCTATCAGTTAAGATGTTGTTTTCAAAGCTCGTCACTATGAGCCATGTGTAGTCCTTGAGTGTACCTATTTACCTTAATTTGGTGATTTAGCTGAAGTAGTTACTTATAAGACTATTTCCATAATGTGTTGTGAGTTCCTCTTGGAAAACAAACCATGTGACAACACATCATTTCTTTTTTTTCTCATCAAATGGCCAACAATACTAGATGAATTGATATGGAACTTCCAAATATAATGATGCCATTGCCACCTTTGTTGAAAGGGAACATGATTCTAAAATCAAAGAACTACTCCATTTGACATAGCCAATTGGTTGGATCCTTGCCATCAAACTTGTGCATATCCATCTTTGGCATGAAGTGCCTAGAGTTGGCCATAGCTTTATTTGGGCGATAGTCTTGCTTAACATCTAAGTCAAATGCAGAAGAACCATATCCCTTAGAAGATACATTTTTTTCCCCCAAGTCCTGTGGTGTGGGTCTATTTGGTGGAAATATCTAGAACCCTTAAGAAAAGCTATTTGTTTAAACATTGCCTTGAGATCTACTATGTTAGCTACCCCTTTCGCCTACTTCTAACGAGATTTTATCATTCGCCTTTCTAGTTTCTACTCTTGTAGTATCTTGAATAAGGGGTCCATCTCCTTTATTACTAGATCATCTTTGTCTAGAGTCTTTCAAGGAGTGACTAGATTCCTTCTCTTGCCTCTTGTTGAAGCCCCTGCTATGGTGAAAATAATAATTCTGCAATAAATTACACAAACAAAATCTAAATAAGATGAAATTTTTACTATAACTTACCTAGGCCTAGATCTTACTCTCTGAAAAATTCTCCAAGAAATTTGTTGATTTCTAGCCTTAGAAGTGAATTTGCTGAAAACCCTAATTTTGCAATAACCCCTTCAAATTTGCTTCAAATTATCTCAAATCTAGACTATAGTAGCTTTAATATGTCCTTAATTAACCCGCCAAATTGAAAAAAATCCCCAAATTGAAATTGATATACACTTTGTAATTTAACCTCCTAAATAAAAAAGATTGCCTTATTTCTTGCCTTCTAGATGCCAAGATCATGGTTTGATACCACTTGTTATGAAATAACTTGCACAATAGAAGAATACAACAAAAAATACTTGGAAATATAATGGGAATACTTGCAAATGCTTTATAATAATAAGTTATTTCAAGGGGGTAAACCTCCAAAAGTCTTCAACAAGAAATAGAATTCACAATATGAGGATGAACTACTATATACTATATGCTATATATACCATAGTTATGTCTTTGATACCACCCAATACAAGCAAACTACCTATATAGGACTATATAAATGTTTACATAACGTAATTAAGGGTTATGCTAGCCACAAGTTGACTACATATATCCCAATAGAAGAATCAATGGGTTAAGAGCATAGTAGAATGATCCCCACTTCTCTTACTGCAAGAATTATTTAATGATTTTGCTACTAGTCTAAGGCTAAGTCTAACATATGGAACTCAACCATTTGGATCTTCTGATGATTGGTTAGATTGGGTCAAGTTATATAATATGCCTCAAGATTATGTAGCCAAGAGTCCACCTTGTTTCCATCAAAGCTTCCATTAAATTTTGAAATGGAAACCTTTGTTTCGAGTTGAAAACCTTGGGTTTGAGAAACATGCATATTGGTTGGATGCATTGGAGCATCGTTTGAAATTTTGTAACCATATTTTGCATGGCATAATTTTGGCTCTCTACTTGAATTTACAAAATATGTTGAAGAGTACTTATATTCATCGACTCTTCAAAAGTCTCTTCTTGTTGTGTACATTGCTTAGGGGCCATTTTAAAAGAACAAGTAGAGAAAATTTTCTTTATCAAAGGTTTTGAAGCAAATTACCTTCCCAAGGGTGTAACTTTGGATCTACAGCTCCAATTTCAAAAGTCCAAGAGAGATTTTCTTAACAAAAGAAATACCAAATCTTCATCATATCAAGTCTTATGAAAAATAAAAAGATGTTCCAAAAGAATGAAACTTAAAGAAGGAAAAAAAGAAAATACATGAAAACTTCCAAAATAAGAAAAATTCAAAACAAATAAACATTAAAATATTCTAAATTATACTAACTAATCAACTATTATTTTTGTTGTAGAGACCAAACCTTGTCAAACACACATTTAATTAAAATAGTAAATACTTAAAAGAAGTGCGAAACTTGCCTTAAAATTGAATGTCCAAGGCTTACAGCCTGATTTCATGCTGGGGGCTTCCTAAATTTTCATTGCAGCTATTGCTTAGAAATTTTAGAAGCCTTTTTTTTGGGTATTTTCATGAGTTTTTGTTGCTGTTTATTCTTCAGCTGTCACATACATTTTCCGTTGAAATTTAGAGTAAAAAAAAATTAATATAAAAATATAGAGAAAAACTTGGAAAGAAGATGCAAGCTTTAATCATGTGACAAGAAAAATCATTAGCGCTAGTACAATTTCAAATCGTCTCCATAGTTTAGAATTATCTTTAATAAATAATAACAATTCATATTTTCCAAGATAAGATTCTGGAAGTTTCAACTGGATGTTTAAAAAATAAAAAAAATTCCACATTTACAATAAAATAGATGCAGAAGCCCTTATCATGGGACCATGCTATTAGAAGTCTCCGAGAATTGCCTTCTACAAAATTTCCAACTTATATTGATTCTATGTATAGCAAGTTCTAGAGACCAAGCAGTTCAAAAATGTAGTCTAGTGGTGATAAGATATTAAAATTATTGTAATATTTACAAATATTCACAAAGTTTAATGGGATTCAAGAAAAAGTCTAGTACAATAGGTTGAGAGACAGTGTTAAAAGTGTTTTTAATCAAAAAATAAAATAAAAATATGTACAATAATAAAGCTCAAAACAAAGTTAGTTGGGGAAAAATCTGTACTATGAGTGCTTCTGTTAGAGCAAATAAGTTGCATTGTATGTCTTCTTGGTTTTGACACCTTATGTTTCCTATCACCATTATCTGAAAACCTCATTTTTCTTACCAAGTCTAGTATGTAAAGAATTATCAAATGCATGCTTTGAACCACTAAGTGAGTTGGTTGTAATAATGCAAGTTATAGTTCTGATGTCAACAAAAACATACATTTAATTCCCCTTACTCAAATAATGAGTCTAAACATACAAGCTTCTTTGATGTATAAGACCAAACACCAATCACCTCACATGGTACTGACAACTTGAACATTCTTATAACCTTGAATTATACCCCATGTAGCCATTATTTCAGATGTAGTCTTCTATTTGAAGAATCATATCATCGTGGTGCACTTCTGGATTGCCATGTTCAAGTTTAGATTCCCAAATTTTAGTCATTTTTCAGAACCCATCTTCAAGAGAGAATTGTAAATTATGTTCATTAAGTTCTAAAGCATCTTGGATCTATCTATCTGGTTGTTCAAGGGAAAGGTAAGAAAAGTAGCCGATTCTGTAGTCTGTTATCATCTGATTGTGCTTGAGAGGTGTTTCAGTTGGCTATTCTTAAACATCATCTACTTCAATAGTCAAATGCCAATTTTGGCCAATAAAAATAGAACAAATATTTACCACTTTTTGGTGTGGATGAAGTGTAAAATTACTATTGACTGTTTGACCATTGAAGTGGATAATATTTAAGTAGAGTAGTTTCCGTCGTGCTTACTCATACCTATTATTTGAAGTGGGATATTTTTTATTATTACTTATACTATGTTGTATAGCATATATACTTTGTTGTATAGCATACAAATACATGGCTAACTAGCGTCTAGACATTAATCTATGATCTATCTATATGTTTAAACTTTTACTTGCTGTGAGCTTACCCCTGAGCTGACAAATTAAAGTCAGTTTTATTACAGGGAATAGCTATAAACACATTTTCCATGGGAGAGCAATGGTATCCTTTAATATACGCAGGGAATGCCCCCAATATTTCTGGGGGCCACTCTTCAGAGGAGGCAAGGTGACATACTAGTTTTTTCAAATCCATAAATAAACGTTTTAGTTAAAGCAATGTATTATTTCTGGAATCAATGGTGATAAGAAAGAAATGACAAATTGAATCCAGAAAATTGGAAAATCTAAAAAAGGTGACGTATTGCTTGCCCTTTATAATTTTCTGAAAAGCTTTCTCAACACACTGGCATATATTTTTTTTGAAACCAAAACTTTGGATTTTGTTGTATGAACTCTGGATTTTGCTATATGTATTCCTCAGACAATGTTATCCAGATTCTTTGGATCCTGAAAAAGTTAAAGGAAAGATAGTGCTTTGTGATACATACAATGATGATTTAGTAGTGATCTCAGCTGGAGGTGCTGGTGTCATACTAAGTTCAGATCACATTGAGAAGCCACCCATGTTTGTTCTTCCTGCAACAGTGTTGTCAAGCGAAGAAGTAAACAAGATAAAGTCCTACATCAACTCCACAAGGTAATTGCATTACTTAATCACGTTAAACAGTTTTCAATAAGTCTTTAGTGCAACCAAAGGAACTTAATGCATCCGTCAAAAACTACTAAGATTTAACATGCTAGCTCATGAATTTAACTGGGATGCTTTGAAATAAGTTTTTGGATGCAATAAGACAGTTATACATGTTGGTATAGCCAAATCTTTGGGCATATCACATAAGTTCCACTCTAAACAGTGATACATTTTGGTACAGCCAAATCTTGGGGTATGTGATTTTGTATGCTAGTAAGTCTAAATTCTTTTAAGATAAGGTCCACTCTAAATAGTCTCTCAATGTCTAACCTTAATAGTCACTTCCAAAAACAGAGTTAAAAAAGAGCTCAGCTATTGCATATTAAAGTCAAAAATAAAATATTCTAAGTAAAATTTTAACAAATGTGTAACTAGGAAATAAAGATATAGTAACACTAAATTTATAGAGGATTATTTCTTAGTAAAATTATCTTTTATTGGTAATTTTTTTAATAAAGTATCTTTTCATTTGAATGTCATAACTTAAAGATATTTTTTTGATTTAAAAAAAAAAAAATATAAATATATTAATTAAGAAATTGGAATATATTATAAAAAGATTTCCAAACAGCAACAGCTGTCACTAAAGTTCAAAGGACAAAAATCTAAGGAGGTTTACCACTATCCCACCACCTCCAAGAACCAAAGGAAACTAAAACCAACAAAGCACAAAATACCAAGAAAAATCTAACCAAAACTATCAAACCAAGTCATTATCAAGGAGCTTTGAACAGAAATCGTAAAGAATTAGTAGAAGACAAGGATCCCCATTCCATAACATGCCGATTGTGCAACATCAGAGGTCCATTTAGAGAGTGGAATGTTGTTGTTGATTGTTTAACTAAATGGACCTCTGATGTTGCACAATTGACATGTTATGGAATAGGGATCCTTGTCTTCTACTCATTCTAGACACTAATCCTGAGAAATATATTTTATTAAAATGAAGTTTTGTTACATTAATAAGCCTCTTTTCATCATTTGAATTTTGAATTGTTTCTATATTCCATTGCAGCTCCCCTCTTGCAAAAATATTAAGAACTGTTACTCCCAATGGTGCAGTGGCACCTATAGTGCCTTATTTCTCATCCAGAGGTCCAAGTCCAATTACACCAAGTTTACTCAAGGTAACATTCTCAGCTAACCCAGACTGACAATCTAAAGCTCTGTTTATGTATGGTCTGATTACATTAACTAATTGATCTCATGTTACTATTACAAGCCTGACATCAGTGCCCCTGGAGTAGGCATCCTGGCTGCTTGGACCAAGGTTGCACCACCCCTAAGTGACTCAGGAGACACAAGGTTTGTAGATTTTAACATAGTTTCTGGAACATCCATGGCCTGTCCTCATGCCACAGCAACCGCAGCCTATGTCAAATCCTTTCATCCTGATTGGTCTCCTGCTGCTATTAAGTCCGCTCTCATGACCACAGGTATCATATGACTTTCTTGAAGTTATTATTTTTTCAATATAAAATCTTTTGGGTTTTAATCTTATCATTCATTGTGTAATGGACCACAAAATGTGATCTAAAACCTTAATTCTTCAGTCACCTGTCGCAATTTATCCAATTTATCTGGAAGTCTTTTCATTTACTACCTTCTATCTGTTTTGCAGCTCATCCTTTGAATGATAAGCTCGATGGCAATGAAGATGCAGAATTTGGATATGGCTCTGGCCTCATTGATCCAGTGAGGGCCATGGACCCAGGGCTTGTGTATGATGCAGATGTAAATGCTTACATTAACATGATGTGCAGTCAAGGTTACAACACTACAGCATTGCGTTTAGTGACAGGGGAAAATAGTGTCTGCTCCTCAAATGTAACTAAGAACAAACTTAGAGGAGTGAGGCAACTCAACTATCCTTCCATGATGGTTCTCCGTACGCCAAACAAGCCATACTCTGTTAAATTTCCAAGAACAGTGACTAATGTAGGACCTGCATATTCTACATACGAGAATGTGATAATTGCACCCCCTGGAGTGGATGTATATGTAACACCATATACTCTGTCTTTCACATCCCTCAACCAAAAGTTATCTTATACTGTGGAAGTTAGAGGTGGAGGTCTACCTGAGGATACCATGCTAGCAGGTGCATTAATTTGGACCTATGACAAGTACAGCGTGAGAAGCCCAATTGTTGTATCTACCGCTTATGTTAGGAGCAGGAAAGTTTAGTTTGATTATTGGTTCTACTAGTCATCTATTGTCATTCATCCTGATAATGGGATGATCTTTTGATATGCATCTATTGCCATTCATCTTGATATTGGATAACGAAGAGTTGCTCCAAGTTTAGATTCAATTTCAATGCTGTAATGGTGTTTATTTTGTGCGAAAACACCCTCATGACAACAATTTATAGATTCCATAAACTTTAAAATTTTTAACTTCATCTAACTCTTTCACAGCAACACCTAACTCTTTGGTAGTGATAACGTCATGTAGTATTTAGAATATACCTTCTTATTTGTAATTTTATAATATTTTTTTATTGGAAATGTTATATAATTGTATATATCAATAAAAAAAAGTTAAACAAACATTATAAAAAGCTTAGACACTAAAAAAAAACCACCATCCAACTAAAGACACATAATTGTACTAATGGAAGGAGGTGGTAGATCATCCTTGGAGAAGAGTTTAGTCCACTAAGAGGGTTGGTATGCATAGCCACAAAAATTTAAAACAAATGTTATAAAAAGCTTAGAAATGAAAAACCTCAATTCAACTAAGCACATGTAATCATATCAATGGGAGGAGGTGGCAAATCATCCTTCTTGTGAGAATTAACCCACTTATAGGTTTCATTTGAAAGAAGATTAGGAGCCACCCACCCATCTTAAAAGTTATGTAAAACAAAATGCAAAAGCATCCACTAACCAAGTGGTGAAGGCAAGTTGGTGCTAGTATCCACACTACCATGGCTAAGAGAGGGCCAACACACTTGTTAGATGGTGGAGCAGCCCAACTCCTCCACTAAGGAGTAGGCAAGAAGTGGCCATAGTTGTGAAATCAAATCCTCTATCTCGGAATAGGTGGTGCCAAGCCTTGGAATGAACTATCCAAAAAAATTAAGTCATAGTGCAAGGCACACTTACCCAATGATTGAGAAGGACCTAGATGTGTTGAAACTCCAAGGTCACCTTCTTGACTAATGCTTGAATCTGAAAATAAGAAAATGTCAGAACATGTATTTTCTCATTAAGATAAAATAAATAGGAACATCCTATGCATTAGTAGTAGTATTTCTTGAAATGTAGATCTAAAAAAGAATAGAAGCTATATAAAGTTCCATAATTCAATAATGTATGAAGGCCACAAGGTTGTATCTCCAAACAAGGAAATTCTCTAGTAAAAAACCTAGGATAAAAGAGTAAGAAAAGACTATGATCTAATATCGAACACTCTAGGCTCACTAACAAGCCCAGAAAAACTCTTAACTCTCAACACCAAAAAAATGAACATTTTTTTAATTTGTTAGCAATATAACATTTTTATTCTTTTGGGGGTATGGTGGATATTGATCATCATGAAAACACAAGTGCCTACCATTCAAGTGATAGTTGCAATGTAGGTCTTCTTTGTAATCATGACAATGGCTGCATGGAGATGCTAGTACTACTAGATTTGTTCATTCTATCAGTACAAGTTACACCACAAGCAATAGGCCCAGTATTAGTGGTGCTCTTCCTTATACCATAATTTAGATACTTGGACCTTTCTCCCAAGAGAGATCCAAGTGATTTAAAGGACATATCTAAGCCAACTGTGATGGGTTTTGAGCACTATACGACTACATTCAAGAGTACTTGTTGCAATTTAATTTAATGTAAAATTTATTTTATTTTATTATATAAAGAAAATAAAAAATTATTATGTTGGGACAATTTAAATGTATTTTAGCATAATAATAAAATTCAAGACATAACAAACTAAATATTTATTAAGAGAGAGCTCTAGTCTAGCTTGTGTGAACTTAATGATCTACTAGATTAGGGTTTAATGTTCAACCTTCTCACTTTCAATATTGTTTGCACAGGATAATGTACAATTTTTTGCATTAATTTTCCCTTTAACCCTTCCTTAGGGAAGATTAAGGCTATTAACATGGTTTTTTCTTGGCCTTCTACAACTTTAGCTGTGAATGAGAAGGAAGATAGCCCTAAAGAGAGCATGAAAATTTGTATCCAAGGTATATTACAAGGTAATGATACTAAATCCCCTATGGATGTTTATTTTTCTATAGATGATGTAGATTTTCTTTGCCATTGGTATGAGAATTTTAGGTCTTAATTGAGTATTATGTCAGTCATATCCCCTTAAAGCAATATATAATAACATGGATTAAGAATACATGGGGGGCCCATGACATCAAACTTATTGTGGTTCATAACCTTTATAAGTGATTTTTAAAATTTCCTTTCACAAATCTCATATAAGTTAACATGCTTTGGAATGACTCTAGTTGTTGATTAATACAAAACACCCTGTTACTATTGTCTCATTAGAACTACAATTTTAAGGTATCCAGGCAATCATTTCTCAAGGTTCCTATTTAGGCTAAGGTTCTAGGTCTCCATGTTCCTCTCTAGGATTCCTTAGAAAAAATCATCCATCCTTTAGGGTGTTTTATATATTGCAAGTTGGATAGGTTCTATTTTTGCTTGTCCCCACTGAAGGGTTTGTATCAAGGTAAAACTCACCTTTAACCTTAAGGAATCTATCTAGATTCAAATTGGCCATGTTTGTTTCTCCCAAAAGGTTACCTACATCAATCTTCCTAATACTTTCAATTCCTTGATTGAACAAAATTAGGAACTTTTTTCTTATACCACTCTAGACCAAGTAAGCCTTATATCTAAACCCTAACTCTACCCACTAAAAAATATGGATGAAATATTATGGGAGAGAAGAAACCCTCAACCTCAAAACCCATCAAACCTAGTGATTTAACTCCTTTGGCCAAGATTGAGTTAAACTACTAATGCACTAATTATCTAAATTGCACCCTATCTAAGCACATAAGTAGTGATCCACTCTAAGATATGATATGCTATGACTAAACTACTTAGAATTGAATTAATTCTAGTTATGTTGAGCACTTAAATTGGTAGAGTTTACTTGCATATGATGACTTGTTTTAAATGGGAGGTGGAGGCTTCAATTTATAGATTTTTAGGGATGGAATTGAAGGGCTAGGATCAATTTGGAAGATTAATGGTTGAGATTGCTTGAGGATCCTCAAGCAAGGAGAATTGGAAAAATGGCATGATTGGATTGGATGAGAATTTTGCCCTAAGATTCAAGGGATGATAAATGGATGAGATTGCATGTGTGAATGGATGGATGACTAGGATTGGGTAGGTGTATGACATGTAAGAACTCATTTATGAAAACGTAAGGGTTGGATTTTGTGAGTAATTTTAAATTCCATGGAGAGGACAAGTGGAATTTAAAATTATAAGAATAGTGTTCAAATAGTGCCACATGTAATTTTAAATTAGCTTGAATAGTGACACATGTAGTGGGGTGGAAGAAATGGGACAAATGTACATTTTATGGAAGATTTGACCATGCTTCCAAAGTACCACTTATCATGTACATGTGTGTACATTGGATGACAAGTGGACTTCTAGAAACATGGGGGTTTGTAATGATGAATTAATTAAAATTAATTCATGTGCACATGAATTAGAAGACTATAATGATGATTACGAAAAGTAATAAAAAGTGGACAAAATATGGAATTAAATAAATATTATAATTTATTTAATTTTTGACATGTGATTTATGAACTATAGTAAAAAATATTTAATTTTTAAACTATAGTAGAGGAACTTGATTTTTAGGGAAAGTGTGTAGAATAAATTAATTAAATAATTAAAAAGTATTTAATTAATAATTGGATCGGATGAAGTAATGCAGGTGAATTAGGGTTGGATTGCGTAGGTGGATGAAAGTGGTTGTGACCATTTTCAAACGTCTACATTTTGCCCCTCTTTGATATGGCGTCATAGCTGTCGGGTTGATGAGATATCAAAGAATATATATATTTTTTATAAATATGCCCTAGTGAGTGAGTAGCAGAGGAATAAGTGATGAGGTGATGCCCCCTTGAGAGATTGATGGAAAAAATAAATTTTTTGACGATCTCTCGAAAAAGGAGAAAAATAGAGGCGGAGGTGTAGTAGTCTTGGGAGGAAAAATGGATGCATATGACACTAAAATAGAAGGAAATCATGTTGAAGGATGAATAGATGGTGTTAAAGGATGAAGGTTAGGTCAAGCTAGGGTTTTGGAAAGAAAAATTGGGTTAGGGCACGATTTGAATTTTTTATTTATTGATTATTTTAGTGCATGGAATTTTTAGTTTTGGCTCATTTTTTTTTAAAGAGGTGTGTTGTATTTTGAGATGGGGGGTGGGGAATGGTTCTTGGCTGTACACTGTGGTGCGCAACCTCATGCTGTGGCACCTGACTGGTGCAGGCCAACGTATGGCCTAATGCTTTGGTGCCTGGTCGGCGCTAGAGTTTACCCTCTTTTTTTCTATTTTTTATAATTTCTTGATTTTTTTTTAATAATTTTTTTTTTAGTTTTTTGGGGATTTTGGGGAGTTTGGGATGGGAGAAGAGGAATAGGAAAGTGGGAGACTAGGGTAGGAGTTTTTGGACTGGTGTAAAGTTAGCAGGAACGTCGGGGCTCCTCCTCAAAGGGATTCAGGACCAACCAATTCAGAGGTTTTAGTTAGGGACAACTCCACCTAGGGGCATGATGTAGATATGTGGATATTATGTTATATTATGGTGTAGAGTGACTCAAATATATGTTGTACTATTTTTGTGATGCAGGATGGTCTATGGTTATTTATGGATGAATGATATGTGGTGCATATGATATTTGAATGATTATAGTTGGACTAACATGTTTGTGATACAGGACAATATGTGGGGATGGATGTGTTGGTGTGGGGAATGTGATGGAATGTGGGGAATGTGATGTGCACATAGGTCCTGAAAATGGTCACAAGATGATAGGAGGGATATGGGTTAGTAGAAAGTAGGAGGAGGTAATGGAAATGCAGGTGTTGATGAATCTTGAAGCAATAGTAGAGGGATGGAGTGATGAGGGGGTATGCAAATGTATAGGATGACATCATATTGAGACATTATGCCAATAAAAATTTAGTGCTACTGTTGATATAGCATGGGATTTTATGCACCAAGGTATGTGGAACCAAGGTGGCAAGGCATCCATGCATAGGACTTGACACTACAAACAATAGGATGAACCTATACATGCCCATAGTAGTACAACCCTATCTAGACAAGGGAAGGGGACTCATAGCATAAGTCCTTATTACACAAAAGGTATGAAGAACCATAGATGCAAAAGGGGATTAATATGCTAGAACCGACCCTACGATCCACAAGATATGAATACTAAGATGGAGTAATGAGAACTTCCCACAAGCATGACATCAAGACAACTTTGAAGTAATCTAAGAATGGTGCATAAGATAAAAATCGAAGACCAAAAGACTATCTGACCCAAAACACATAGCCATTGTATCTCTTGCCAAAGGATGAATGGAGGATTGATGATTTTGTCCATTGTAGGAAGGATGCATCCTAGGACAAGAATCGATGGTGGGTTAACATAAACTAAGGATAGGTAGGGGACACATGCTGCTAGTTATGGAAAAACTAATTTGTTGGTGAAAGATTTTTTGTTGGAATGTTATGCTTTGATAGGATGCCTATCAAGTGTATCATTTGTAGATTAGGTGCAATCAACAAGCTCAGGAAAGTGGCACCATCCAAATGGGTTGGATGGGTGCATTATATGTACCTGCATACTGGATACTTCTTTCTTATTCTAGACTACCTACATACCCTATATCCATGGGATCAAGGCACATTACAATGCAGGTGGTGATGATATGTAGTTCTGGGGGACTTGATGATGTAAGGATAGGGGTTGGTTCATGTAGAATGATGAGGTTTGGTTTAGAGGATGTGGATGTTAATTTTCTAACTATACCATGGTATAAGGACCATGATAGGTGTGAGGAGGAGTGATGGATAATGTAAGGTGGGCATCCTACTTGATGAGGTGACATGGTGGTTCATAGTCGTGATGGTTATGCAAAAACTATCAATGGGACCAAGGATTGTGGTGGACGAGAGGATTTAGGTGAGTGACATGGTGGTGGAAATATGTGACATGGAAAGGTGGAGATTAAGTGTTGGGAGATGGGAGATATTTTGGGAATGATGGACAATGGAA
Source organism: Cunninghamia lanceolata (assembly GCA_027924645.1). Lineage (NCBI taxonomy): Eukaryota > Viridiplantae > Streptophyta > Pinopsida > Cupressales > Cupressaceae > Cunninghamia > Cunninghamia lanceolata. The sequence goes on along the minus strand of BSBN01001318.1, from coordinate 980,046 downwards.
GCTCAAATGATGGATTTATTCTAGAGCTCAAATGAAAGGATAAGTGGATTGGATAGTGCGGGCAAAGATGGGAAGGTAGTTTGAACAATGGATCTGGGTTGAACCTACACATGATGCCTGCAAGCAAGTTTTCATCATGGTACTTATCCAAGGCACCACAAGAAGTGGTTTTCACCATAGGACAAATTATTTCTCTTTACTTTTTTTAAAAAAAAAATTTAATGATTTTTTTGTATTTTTGACATAAGGTACCTATTCAGTGGGCTAACTATGGAATCGTTTCAGGTGGATGATGTTCATGGACTCATCAAGTTCTTCTCCTTCAAGGGTGGAGAGGTGATATACTCCAGAGCCATACTTTGCAGTGACAATGTAGGATCCTAGCTAATTAGGCTAAAATTTCCCTTTCTTTTCTCACTCTGATAGATTTCTTTAATTTTCTTTCAGAACCAAGGCTCCTACTACGAATTCCCTAGCACAGATCTTCTTATTATAGGATCTGCAAAGCCTATTTTGGTATGCTTGGAGGTGATTGAGGGCATTGAGGCATCATTCATCTAATAGCTCAAGCTCTTGAAGGCATGCAACACGGTATTCTTCATCAGTGATAACATTAGCAAGGAGATGTGCAATGAGGGCAATTTGATCTCTATTGGTAGGATATCTTCAGCCCCGAAGACTAGGGAATATGGTGTAGCTCCTGTAGGTGCACGGATGTTAGTGCAATAGGCCCAAAGGGTGGGATGGATATGGAGGTACCAATCACGGCCAGTTTCATTGACAACTTTCTTGAGGATTTTAAGCATGGTTTTGTTAGTTGCCTCAACCTGACCATTACCTTGTGGGTAATAGGGAGTGGACTAATGATGTTGGATGTGGAATTGTTCACAAAGATCTTGAACATCATGGTTTTTGAAAGGTTTACCATTGTCGGTAATAATGGCGAATGGGATACCATAATGACAAATGATATGGTTAAGGATGAACTTGGCGATTTGGTTTCTTGTGTTGAAAGTGAGAGGAATGGCTTCAACCCACTTAATGAAGTATTCAGTCCAGTGGTGATGATGAATTTGTGTCTATCAGATGAGGATGGATGGATTTTGCCAATGAGATCTAGGCCCCACTGAGAGAAAGGCCATGGTGTGGTGATAGGTTGCAATGCCTGAGAGGGAGCACGAATGAGATCCCCATGTTGTTGACAAGGCTTACATTTCTTCACATACTCACATGCATCATGCTCCATCTAGGCCAATAATATCCAGTATGTAAGAGCTTCTTGGCTAGGACAATTCCACTTATGTTCACACTACAGATACTTGCGTGGACTTCATGTAAGGAAAGGGAAGATTCTTCCATGTTTAAACATCAAAGAAGAGTGCCATAATAGCTTTGGCGATAGAGAGTGTTGGCTAGAATAGTGTAGCGAGAGGCTTGGTGAATGAGGGGTCACTATTGTTTATGGGTGGATTCAGGTGGGAAGGTGTGATGTTGAAGGTAGGTGTAGATGTTGTGATACCAAGGATTTTCCAAACCAACAATCTCACACACAAATTCTTACTCAACGACATGATATGATGGAATTAGGAGTTGTTCCACATGAAACTCACATTGATGGCTATCCTAAGGCATATCTAGGAGGGAACCAATAGTAGCCATGGCATCAGCTACTTTGTTGTGAAGGTGAGGTGCCTTCTCAAACTATATGTAGGTGAAGAATAACTTGTATTCATCAACCATTTGCTTATAGGGCACTAACTTATCGTCCTTGGTGAGAAACTTGTCATTCACTTGTTTGATGATCAATTGGGAGTCACCATAGACCTGTAGCTGCAAGATATTCCATTGTACTGCTATTTTGAGACCAATGATCAGGGCTTCATATTCGGCCACATTGTTTGTGCATGGGAAAGAAATTTTGTAAGCTTTGGGGATGTAATCGCCTTGTGGGGTAACCAATAGTATCCCTACCCCTAAACCGTGATTGGTGAATGATCCATCAAAATATAATTTCTAGTTTATTGATTCTGTCATGGTTAAGATGGGCTTGTCTGGAAAATTAATGGATAGCAGTTGATAATCTGTGAGGGGTGCTTCAGACAGCTGATCTGCTACAACTTGTCCTTTGATTGCTTTTCTGTTGACATACTCAATGTCAAATTCGCTCAACAACATGACCCATTTTGCCATTCTTCATGTGAGTGAAGTCCTGGAAAGTATGTACTTGAGAGGATTGATTTTAGAAATGAGCTTGATAGGATGACTTAGCATGTAGTGTCGTAACTTTTGGGAACAGAAAACAACAACTAGACATGTGCATTCCATAGGGGTGTAGTTAAGTTCATAGCTGACTAAAGTCCTACTAATGTAGTATATAGCCCTTTCACAGTCGATATCATCCTATTGTGCTAAAAGTGCCCGCAGTACTACTGAAGTTGCTAATATATATAATAACAGGGTTTTCCAGGGATAGGTGCCATTAGGATTGGTGGTGAAGCTAGATACTCTTTGATGTGATCAAATGCCTATTGACAACTTTGGTCCTATTTAAAGTGTACATCTTTGCAAAGAAAATGGGTGAAGGGATGACACTTAGATCTGTGAGTTGAGCGATGAACCTGTAAATAGCCTATAATTTTCCTTGGAGACTTTGGAGTTGTTTGAGTATCTTATGAGGAGGCATTTCTATTATAGCCGTGACTTTAGTGAGATCCACCTCAATGCCCTTGCGGGAAACAATGAACCCTAAGAGCTTTCCTGATGTTATGCCAAAGAGACATTTCTTGGGGTTGAGATGAAACTTGTACTCTCTGAGTCGTGCAAAGATTTGTCACAAGACCTCATTATATTCTTCCCTAGTTCTAGATTTCCCTAGGAGATTATCTACATAGTCTTCCATTATCTTGTGTATCATGTAATGGAAGATGGTAATCATTGCACGTTGATAGGTTGCACTTGTGTTCTTTAGACCAAAGGGCATGACTTGCCAGCAATATGTACCCCAAGGACAGGTAAAAGTTGTTTTATGTTGGTCTTCAGGGGTGATTCTGATTTGATTGTACCTAAAGAAGCCATCCATGAGGAAAAGCATCTCATGCCCTACTATGAGATCTACAATGACGTCAATGTTGGGGAGTGAAAAATCATCTTTTGGACATGCCTTGTTAAGATCTCAGAAGTCTATACAACAATGGATGCCCCTAGGTTTCTTAGAAACTGGAACAATGTTGGAGACCCATTCTCGATAGTCAATTAGACGTATAAAGCTGACATCTAATAGCTTCTACAACTTTTCCTTGACAAGTAAGGTGACTTACGGGTGCATCTTACAAATGGGCTTGTCTAGAAAATTAATGGATAGCGGTTGATAATCTGTGAGGGGTGCTTTAGACAGTTGATCTGCTACAACTTGTCCTTTGACTGCTTTTCTATTGACATACTCAATGTCAAATTCTCTCAACAACATGACCCATTTTGCCATTCTTCATGTGAGTGAAGTCTTGGAAAGCATGTACTTGAGAGGATTGACTTTAGAAATGAGCTTGATAGGATGACTTAGCATGTAGTGTCGTAACTTTTGGGAATAGAAAACAACAACTAGACATGTGCATCCATAGGGGTGTAGTTAAGTTCATAGCCGACTAAAGTCCTACTAATGTAGTATATAGCCCTTTCACAGCCGGTATCATCCTATTGTGCTAAAAGTGCCCCCAGTGCTATTGAAGTTGCTGATATATATAATAATAGGGTTTTCTAGGGATAGGTGCCATTAGGATTGGTGGTGAAGCTAGATACTCTTTGATATGATCAAATGCCTATTGACAACTTTGGTCCTATTTAAAGTGTACATCTTTGCAAAGAAAATGGGTGAAGGGATGACACTTATATCTGTGAGTTGAGCAATGAACCTATAAATAGCCTATAATTTTCCTTGGAGACTTTGGAGTTGTTTGAGTATCTTATGAGGAGGCATTTCTGTTATAGCCATGACTTTAGCAGGATCCACCTCAATGCCCCTACAGGAAACAATGAACCCTAAGAGCTTTCCTAATGTTATGCCAAAGACACATTTATTGGGGTTGAGATGAAGCTTGTACTCTCTGAGTCATGCAAAGATCTAGCACAAGACCTCATGATATTCTTCCCTGGTTCTAGATTTCCCTAGGAGATTGTCTACATAGTCTTCCATTATCTTGTGTATCATGTAATGGAAGATGGTAATCATTGCACTTTGATAGGTTGCCCTAGTGTTCTTTAGACCAAAGGGCATGACTTGCTAGCAATATGTGCCCCAAGGACAGGTAAAAGTTGTTTTATGTTGGTCTTCAGGGGTGATTCTGATTTGATTGTACCTAAAAAAGCCATCCATGAGGAAAAGCATCTCATGCCCTACTATGAGATCTACAATCATGTCAATGTTGGGGAGTGAAAAATCATCTTTTGGACATGCCTTGTTAAGATCTTGGAAGTCTATACAACGAAAGATGCCCCTAGGTTTCTTAGAAACTGGAACAATGTTGGAGACCCATTCTCAATAGTCAATTAGACGTATAAAGCTGACATCTAATAGCTTCTGCAACTTTTCCTTGACGAGTAAGGCAACTTGCAAGTGTATCTTACAAATGGGCTTGTCTGGAAAATTAATGGATAGTAGTTGATAATCTGTGAGGGGTGCTTCAGACAGTTGATCTGCTACAACTTGTCCTTTGATTGCTTTTCTTTTGACATACTCAATGTCAAATTCTCTCAACAACATGACCCATTTTGCCATTCTTCATGTGAGTGAAGTCCTGGAAAGCATTTACTTGAGAGGATTGACTTTAGAAATGAGCTTGATAGGATGACTTAGCATGCAGTGTTGTAACTTTTGGGAACAGAAAACAATAACTAGACAGGCGCATTCCATAGGGGTGTAGTTAAGTTCATAGCTGACTAAAGTCCTACTAATGTAGTATATAGCCCTTTCACAGCCGGTATCATCCTATTGTGCTAAAAGTGCCCCCAGTGCTACTAAAGTTGCTTATATATATAATAACAGGGTTTTCCAGGGATAGGTGCCATTGGGATTGGTGGTGAAGCTAGATACTCTTTGATGTGATCAAATGCCTGTTGACAACTTTGGTCCTATTTAAAGTGTACATCTTTGCAAAGAAAATGGGTGAAGGGATGACACTTAGATCTGTGAGTTGAGCGATGAACCTGTAAATAGCCTATAATTTTCCTTGGAGACTTTGGATTTGTTTGAGTATCTTATGAGGAGGCATTTCTATTATAGCCGTGACTTTAGTGGGATCCACCTCAATGCCCCTGTGGGAAACAATGAACCCTAAGAGTTTTCTTGATGTTATGCTAAAGACACATTTCTTGGGGTTGAGATGAAGCTTGTACTCTCTGAGTCATGTAAAGATCTGTCGCAAGACCTCATGATATTCTTCCCTTGTTCTAGATTTCCCTAGGAGATTATCTACATAGTCTTCCATTATCTTGTGTATCATGTAATGGAAGATGGTAATCATTGCACGTTGATAGGTTGCCCTTGTGTTCTTTAGACCAAAGGGCATGACTTGTCAGCAATATGTGCCCCAAGGACAGGTAAAAGTTGTTTTATGTTGGTCTTCAGGGGTGATTCTTATTTGATTGTACCTAAAGAAGCCATCCATGAGGAAAAGCATCTCATGCCCTACTATGAGATCTACAATCATGTCAATGTTGGGGAGTGAAAAATCATCTTTTGGACATGCCTTGTTAAGATCTCAGAAGTCTATACAACAATGGATGCCCCTAGGTTTCTTAGAAACTGGAACAATGTTGGAGACCCATTCTTGATAGTCAATTAGACGTATAAAGATGACATCTAATAGCTTCTACAGCTTTTCCTTGACGAGTAAGGTGACTTGCGGGTGCATCTTACAGAGCTTCTGCTCAACAGGTTTTTTGTCAGGATGTACCATAAGATGATGAACAAATAAGGAGGGATCCAATCCTAGCATGTCGGCATAGGACCAAGCGAACACATTAGGTGCTTCATGAAGCACTATGGAGAGGTTGGATTTTTCTTCAGTGCTGAGACTTTCTGCTAGATGTGTGAGCTTGGGTATTTTTTGTTTGTGAAGGTTGATTTCTTGGGTGTCTTTAATCAGGATGTTGGAACACTCTTTCCAGTAGGATGGTATGAGGGGAAGATGGAGATCCTCATCTTCTAGCGCCTTGGAGAGGTTTTCACTAGAAGATACATCTTTATTTTTCTATTTTGTGTCTAAAAGTGCCTCAGAGACGTTTTCACTAGGGGATGATTTTCTATTTTTTTTCTTTTTTCTTTTTTGGACTAAGGATCTTCTCTTCCCCAAGATAGGCATTGGCGTGTAAGCATATGTCATACTATAAAGTGTCGTAGAGCTCTAGGAATTCAAAGAGGGCCTCATCATGTGGAAATACATCGAGAGGTAGGGGTCCTTGACAATCCCAAGCAACGAGTTCATGATGAACGAGGGGGAGGTCAATAATGAAGATGGCATTGTCAAGGAAGATGCATGAAAGATCAAGATCTTTGCATGAAGCTATGATGACACTCGAAGTGATGTTTTCAACACTAGAAGAGGATTTCATTACCTGTACCAAACTTTTAGTGGGTCTATGGATTGTCACAGTTGGTGGAGTATATCCTAAACCAAAGTATTGAGCTTATTTCATTTGAGATGTAGGATCATTTGGAAGGGGTTCTATAACACCTTGTTCATCAGCACCAACTCTTGTTAAATGATAAGGCATCTTGGTACAAATTTGAAATGGTACGAGATATTTTTCTTTGAAATATTCCATATTTACAGGTGTTGGGGTGGTTTTGTCATGGTATAGATAATCACTCAAAGTTGTTTCTTTAGCTTTATCTTCTCTAGAGACCTATGCTGGTACAAAGGGAATTTTGTCATTTATCCTACGCTGCTATTCTTGTTCATTATATAGAACATGATGACCATGGGAGTGGGGGGACAATGGTAACTGTCCAACATGGAAGGCATTGTGAAGCTCATTTTCACCACACCCTTTGTCTATGATCTTAACCTTTTGAGGTGTATGGATGGAAGATGAGGTGGAACCTTGTGATGATTCAATGGTGACTTGCAGAGTGGATGAGGGGTCTTTGACATGATCTCCATACATGCTTGGGTAGTGAAATTATCAATCATAAATAACCTCTAAAGCTTTGCAATATTCAAAAGGTTGTTGGTCGGCCAGAATAGTGACTTCCACGCCATTATGAGGGAACTTCAAACATTGATGGTAAGTGGACAGAATGGCTTGCATGGCATGCAACCATGGTTGGCCTAGAAGAAGATTATATGGAAGATCAATATCAATCACGTGACACAGAGTGGGCATGGTGAGTAGGCCCACCTTGATAGGAAGACATATAGTACCTTTAGATTCTCTCTCCATGTTGTCATATGCCTTGATGGAAATGATGAAAGATTCTAGGTCAACCGTTGAATGCCCCATGAATTTTATGAAATTTAATGTACATATATTCAAACCAAATCCATTATCCAAGAGGACCCTCTTGCTTTTATGGTTGGTGATTTGGGCTTCGATGTGGAGGGATTTGTTATGTGTGGGATCGATGGGTGGCATGTCAGCATGGCTAAAAGTGAGGTGATAGGATGAAGATAGTTGAGCGGGAGGTATGTCAGTGAGGACATGAGATTCTTGGAGGGCCTTGTCAAGAATTTCATGGTGGATGGTGGATGTCTTGAGGAGTTCCAAGATGGAAATTTGTGTGGGGGTCTTCCCAAGATGGTCGAGGAGGTTGTACTTGGAAGTGGTAGTAGTGGAGGACGGGGATGGTCCCTTTATGGTTACACACCCATGGTGGGTGGTAACAGCACATTTGAGGGTGGTATTTTTGAGTTTAATGGTGGTGACACGAGTAGAATAAAAGTTGATTTGACCTAGTACATTGTCATAAGGAGGTGGAACGTTGTTGTAGGTAATGTTGTTGTCTTTGTTTCTAGGGTTGGTGTTTGAAGATGATGGTTTGGATGTAGTTTGGTTGTTGTTGCGGTGGGGAAGATGGTCTTGGTAGACGCCTAGGCCATTGTTGGGTGATGGTTTGGTACTTCCTTCTATTTGGATGTCACTACAATTGATGAGGTCTTGGATATAGTTCTTTAATTTCATGCATTTGCTTGTGGCATGGCCTTTTATGTGATGATAATCACAATATTCATTTTCCTTGTACCACGTAGGTTTGGGTTGATTTTCATCAAATGGTTTCATTGTGGGGAACTCAACCATATTTTCTTGGACTAGTTTTTGGAACACAACCTTAAGTGGCTCACCCAAGGGTGTGTACTTGCATTTGGGATTGGTAGGGGGATTTTGTTTTGGAGGAGCAGATGGAAGTGATACATTGTTTGAAATGTTTTGGACTACATTTGTTTGTTTTGATTTAGGAGTGGTGATTTGGATGTACTTGGAATCGGTAGCACCATCTCCTACGGTGTTTTTATTTTTAGCCCAAAATTTAGGTTTATCATTGGAGGTTTTGTCGTTGTCATGCAATAAGGGCTTTTTCAATAGTGACTCCTTTTTCTATGATCTCATCAAAGGTAGATGTAGAATTTACTTGCATGTGGAAGGCATTTTCTTGGTTGAGATTTTGGATGAAAATATGAACGAGTTGTTTCTTGGGGGTTGTCCAAGGTAGCCTACTAGCAAGGGCTCTCCATCTTTATAGATAAGCAGAAAAACTCTCACCACTTCATTGTTTGGTGTTGCAAAGATCGAGCATATTAATTTCACGCTCTATGTTATATGAGAAGTGGGCAACAAATTTCTTTGAAAGATCGGCAAAAGTGGATATGGAGCCATAAGGTATTTGCATGAACCATTCTAGGGCTTGTCCTCCTAGGCTTCATGGAAAAAGATGAAGGAGGACTTGGTCATCATAGGTGACTTCTTGGCATACCATGAAGAACTGCTTGATGTGGTCACGAGGGTCTCCTTTTCCTTTGTATTTATTGAATTTTGGCATTTCAAAGTGTTGAGGAAAAGGTGTGATGGATATGTTTCTATCAAATGGGTAGGGACATAAGTCTTCAAACTTATAATATTTCTTTTGGGTCCCTTGTTGGATGTTTTTAAGTGCATTTTTCATCTCTTTCCACTGTTGATTGAAAGGGTTAGCAAGAGGTGGTTGCGATATGTGTTGGAATGGAGGTTGTTGTGACGATGATTGTTGATATTATGGATGGACGTATTGTTGTTGTTGGGGATTGATGTTTTGTTATTGTTGGGGATGGATATATTGTTGTTGTTGGGGATGGATGTATTGTTGTTGTTGTGTGTGTGGTGGAAGGCCTATAGTTTGTGTGTAAACATGGGACCCATATGTTTGTTGTTGTGGGATGACTTGTTGATTTTGGAGTGGTGGTTGTTGTTGGGTGCTATAAGGAGGTTGCATCAATGACCCATGGGGAGGTTGTTGATGCGTTGAAGATTGATATGTGTGCATGGGATTGGCATAGTTTGTCAAGGGGTTTTGTGAGTGGTTAAGTGGATTTGCAATGTGTGTTTAAGTCATGGGTGGTACCACCGTTTGTGTGATGATCGATCTTTGTGGAATATTTAATGGAGGGAGAGGTTGTGGTACAATCGTGGTGGCTTCTTGTTGATTGTTTGGGGGAGGTGGTAGGGCGGTGATGGTGACATTAGAAGGTACCCTAAAATGAGCACATCAGAGGGTAGCATGTCATAAGGTAACCCAATTAGGGGTTGGATACTTGTGGTTGTGAAACATTTCTATCCCTCATGTTTTGTCCCAAGGCATGGACGGTGTTGGTGTTGGAAGCAAAACTAGTCCATGGGTTGTCATAGATGGGTTCATTAGGGACACGTCCCCATGGTTGATCATAGATAGGTGATGGTAGCTTATCGTGGAATATGGTTTTGAGTTTGTCATGGTCATATGAATATGGAAGGCACACTCCATGTTCAATGAGACGTTGAAGAAATTCATCCTTATGGTTGTCAATGAATTGGTCAAACTTGTCATGTAACCCCTTTACATTAAGGAAATTGACAAAGGTGGGGGAATAGGTGTGATGAGGATGAGTGGATGTTTCACCCATTTTGAGTTGGTTGACATATTTCTCCATGTTACTTGTGGTAGAGTCATGAGGAGAGATGGGTTGTTAACGTGCATCCATTTTCTTCCTAGCTTGTGATCACATGATGGGAGGCATAAAAGGTGAACTTAGATCAGATTTGTATGATAAGGTGCCAATGATGATGGATGGGGATTCGAATCTAAGTTTATAATCTAGATCAAAATGATTAAGGACAAAGGATTTTCCTACACACTTAGGATGGACAAAGAGCCTAAGCGAAACCTATAATAGGATTATTTTACTTGGGGTAGACAAGACACAACAAGCAAAATGGGATGAGGATTGATAATGATTAGTTTATACTAAACTTAAGAAAGTCTTAAGATTACCATAAACAAAAGGATAATTTGATATAGATCCTAACCTTAGGGTTTGGATGTGATTTGGGTTGATTATGGATTGGATTGAATAAGGATTGGATTGATTTGAGGATAATGGTCGATTATGGATTGGTAGGGATTGATTAAGGATGATATGATCAATTAGGGATGATGAGGGATGACAATCAAAGATTTGGCTAAGAGTGGATTATGGACAATGATCAATTACTATAAGGATAATGCTATGGTTAATGATGAGTTTAATAATGAGCTAGGGTTAATTAACTATGGATAACTTGGATAATCTATGAGCTAATGAGGATGATGACAAAGATAATGATTGATTATTAGGATAGATCATAAGGTAAGAAGGACAAATGGACAAGGATATGGGTGGGGTGGCATGTAAGGTTGAAGGACGACATGGAAAGGGGATTGTTGGCAACCAAAAGGACAAAATTTTGACTTTTTTGATGACTTTGACAATGGGCTCTAATTTAGAGGACTGGGCATTGATTCAGAGGGCTAGGCATTGATTCAGAGGACTAGGCAGTGATTCAGAAGACTAGGCACTAATGTAGGATAGTTGTGGTTTCATGTGATTTTCAAGGTGGTGAGTTGGATTTTGGCAAATTTTAGACTTTGGATGTGAATGTTTTGGACTTTGGAGGTTAAATGATGGATTTGGGAGGTTTAAATGTTTCAATGGTTCACTTTTTTGAATGGCTCAAATGGTGTTTCGATAATGTCAATGATAGTTTTCCCTGACAAGAAATATAAACATTCCAAACAAGAGCATACAATGGACAAAGGTTTGACATGATGTATAAGCGTAATGTGTATGTTCAAGAAGCCCCTCAAGGCCCAAATTTTCATGGGTATGAACATAATTGAAAACACTTGAAGACAATGCTTAAACTACCTAAGGTCAAGGTGAATGGTAGATTGTCAAGCTTAGAACATGGAATCTCTGACTCAAATGCAAACACATAGATTAGCACATGTGCGATTATATTATCTTCTCAAGAGAGTATGGCTAGGGGCCTCCTACACTGGAAGGATGATGTAATCACCCTCTCCCTAAAAAAGGTATGTATAGATTATGATAAGTTAAGGATTTCCATCTCATCTCAAGGGAGCCAATGGTGAGAATCTACAAGGGATGATGTTTCCCCTTGCCTTAAACAAACCACCACAAGGTTAAAAGGGGTAGGCCTCTACCTTAAGGTGTTTAATGGGGGAACATTTAGGGACTGGATGCTCATTCATGTGGCAGTGACCCACTTAAGAGCCTATCCTAGCCACTTACATCAATCCTTTTACAAGGAGAGAATGGGGTTGACGTATCTCACACACAAGTGTGTGGATATTGGGGAACTATTGTAATGAGAATACATCACCAAGAAGCTTCAGATTTCACCTAGGCCTTTTATATAGCAGACTGAATGGAAAGTACCTCTTAGGGTCATCCCTTGGGGTGAGTACCTCTTTTCCCACCAAGGAAGACCCTTCTCTAAGAAAATGAAAAAGAAGAGAATAGAACCATTTCTCTTCAACCAAGATCCTTTTGAAGGTGAGGGGAGAGGATACTTTGATTCTATCCCTTAGGTTCTACTAACATAAATGTGCAAGTACACAAGACATGCCAAACAATATCTACATTCTTTTTAGAGCCCAAATCAAAATGTTCCTAGATTTGTTTGTTGCAAACAAGGTTTGTTTTAGTGCACCAAAAGTAAATGTTTGTTGTGCTAACACACAAGGTTCATTATAGTGTACCAAATATAAGTGTTTCTATGCTATTAAAACCCTACAAGAAACGTTAGTAGTTGGATTTTTAAGGTCTTGGATAGTCAAATGTGGCTACAAGATAAATATTAGTCTAAAAAACCTAATTTTTAGGCTAAGCGCTAATTCAAAAGACTAAGAACTAAAACAAAAAAATAGGTGTTGATATTATATCTAAGGCTAAGCGTTGATCCATGGGACTGAGCGCTGATCCACTGTGATAGCCATTGATGTGGTTATGGTAGAGTTTCCCCTTGTCAAATACACTATTTCTGCAAAACAGAGAGTTAGACCTACACAAAATAATAGTTAGAAGCCCAAAAACCACTATTAAACACCAAAGTTAACAAAGGAAACACACAAAATGTTAGTTTTATGCTAGGTCTAAATAAGTATTGATGTGCAAGGCTAGGCACTGAACTGCTGTGATAGGCTCTGATCCGAGTCAGACAGCACCTCCCCTTTATAAAATGAGTTTTTATTGCAAAACAAAGAGCTTCATAGGACGGGCACTAATCTGTTAGGCTAGGCACTGATGTGCTAGCTAGGTGCTACTCTATAGAATTTAGGCACTAATCCAGCCTGTCACAAGAAAAAGCATGCAAATTTTTTTACCTAAAAGGTGATGGGGTCCCACCAGCCGTGCCAAAATGTCTATCTATGAAAATGAGATTCTAAAGTGGATGCAAATTACCTTAAAATGCACCCAATCTCAAGTCCAAGGGGCCTCAAGATTGAGTTAAACTACTAATGTACTAATTATCTAAATTGCACCCTATCTAAGCACATAAGTAGTGATCTACTCTAAGATATGATATGCTATCACTAAACTACTTAGAATTGGACTAATTCTAGTTATGTTGAGCACTCAAATTGGCAGATATTTCTTGCATATGATGACTTGTTTGACATGGGAGGTGTAGGCCTCAATTTATAGATTTTTGGGGATGGAATTAAAGTTCTTGGATCAATTTGGAAGATCAATGGTTGAGATTGCTTGAGGATCCTCAAGCAAAGAGAATTGGACAAATGGTATGATTAGATTGGATGAGAATTTTGCCCCAAGATTCAAGGGATGATCAATGGATGAGATTGCATGTTTGAATAGATGGATAGCTAGGATTGGGTAGGTGTATGACATGTAAGGACTCATGAAAATGTAAGGTTGGATTTTGTGAGGAATTTTAAATTCTATGGAGAGGACAAGTGGAATTTAAAATTACAAGAATAGTGTTCAAATAGTGCCACATATAATTTTAAATTAGCTTGAATAGTGACATATAGAGTGGGGTGGAAGAAATAGGACAAATGTACACTTTATGGAAGATTTGACCATGCTTCCAAAGTACCACTTGTCATGTACATGTGTGTGCATTGGATGATAAGCGAACTTCTAGAAATATGGGGGTTTTTAATGATGAATTAATTAAAATTAATTCACATGCACATGGATTAGAAGAAGATAATGATGATTACCAAAAGTAATCAAGAGTGGACAAAATAGGGAAATAAATACATATGATAATTTATTTAAGTTTTGACATTTGATTATGAACTATAGTAAAAAATATTTAATTTTTAAACTATTGTAGAGGAACTTGATTTTTAGGGAAAGTGTGTAGAATAAATTAATTAAATAATTAAAAATTATTTAATTAATAATTGGATCAAATGAAGTGATGCAGGTGAATTAGGGTTGGATTGCATAGGTGGATGAAAGTGGTTGTAACTATTTTTAGACGTTTATAGTGTGCGCCCTTAGTCTCATTGTGTTGTGTAGCATAGGGCTTGGGTTTGTGACAAGGCTTAATCACCTCTCATGGATTCATTAACTTTGGTGGTTGTATCAAGCATTAACAGGTCAATCTTTTGGTGCAACAACAACTATCTTTCTATCAATTGGTATCAAAGCTTGGGTCATGAGTTCAAACCCCTCACTTGCTCTGTGCGGGGATTGTTAAAAGGTGTGCGCCCTTGGTCTCCTTATGTTGTGCAGGGCAATGCTTGGGTTCGTGACAAGGCTTCATTGCCTCCTGTGGATTCATTAACTCTGCCAGTTGTATCGGGCATTGATAGGTCAATCTTTTGGTTCAACCACAACTATCTTTCTAACATAGAAACCATAAAAAAAGAGAGGATTTGAGGCACCAAAAAGGAGAAGAAACCTTATGCCCAATAGAAGTTAATGAAATATATATATATATATATATATACATATATATATATATATACATATATATATATACATATACATATATATACATATATACATATATATATATATACATATATATATATACATATATATATATATACATATATATATATATATACATATATATATATATATGTATATACACATACACACACACACATATATATATATATATATATATATTTAAGAGGAAATAAAATTATCGTGGAAGGAATTGGGCACCTAGCTTGGGGTTTTGGAATAAGAAGGCAAAATAGAGGAAATTTAGGGAGAATAGAGGTGCTAGAAAAAGGGCAAAAAATGTGGTTGGAATGGAATCAAAACATATTATCAAGAATATTATAGAGGAACACTAAGGTTAGAGAAAAGTGTGGATATGGGAAGGGATAGAAAGGAAGGCATAAATTCTAGTTTAAGAAGTTGTTTTCATAAAGGGTGAATGCCAAAAAGTAAAATATTTCAAAATTTTTGATGCAGTTTCAAAAATAAATTCCTAAATAAAAATGATGATATTCTAAATACCGATATGAATGATTTTCATGTTAGTAATTTTTTTTATGGTGTATTTGAGTTAAGTGGAATTGAGATATTTAATTTGGTTGTTTGTAAAATTCCTCTAATTTTGATCTACATCAATTAGTATCAAAGATGATTGTTTTCTTGGAGATGTGTTGAGATGGAAATGAAAAGGAAATGAAGAGACTATTATGGGATGATTGTATAGCCTTGGAAGCTAGAAGGTATCTTAGAAAGCCCTAGGAGATTTGTTGTAGAAGAGGAAGCTCTTTGAGGATAGAAAACTAGGTGCTCTAAGTAATTTGTTTCAGGTATGAGAAAGAGCCTATAACTACAGAGGGTAGAGAAGGAGGCAAAAGAAGTAAGAAAAGGTATGTTTTTTAAATTTTTTATTGAAATTTGTGAGTTATTTGTTGTAGGTAGAGTCCTATAACTATAGGGCTTCATACCCTAGAGATTGGAGAGATTCTTGCAAGTAGAATCTTGTGACTACAAGAGGACATGTGAGTCTCTAAATAATTTGTAGAAGACTATAGAAGTGAAGGAATATGTCTTTGAAAAGGAGGACAAGAAAGGTCATGAAGAGACTAGTAAGAACTTTATTCATGGAACAACAAGAATGAAGGTATGTAGAAAGTGGTTTTGAAGATTTGAGGAGAGTCCAAGCTAAACTAGTTGCATTAGAGATTGATCAGTATAAAGAAATCGAAGTAGATAAAAGAAAATGTGTTGAAGAATATGATGTAAATGTCATGGTGAAGGAGAATAATGAGAGAGATGGAATAGATGTAGTGGCTGAGATAATGGCCTTTGAGGGTCCCATATTTGAAAAGATAATTGATGAAGATGAATATTATTTCCTATTAAGAGAGGAGATGAAAAGATAGATAGTTTATTTGAAGGACATATCTCAGATGAACCTGATAAGTTGATGGAGGAGATGCAGATAGGAGAAGATGCGTCCCTTGATTATGTTAAATGTAGAAGAGAATATGAAATAAAGTGTCCTATAGATAGCACTGAAGAAGAGATCATCATGCAAGAGGATGAAAAAGAGAAACGGGAGGTTATAGCAGTGGCTAGTCCTTTGAAGGACATAATAACATTGAAGGATATAATGTAATTGAGTACAAAAGAGAAGGATAAGGAAGATGAAGAGAACAAGATTATAGTAGAAGCATGTCTTTTGGAATGCATAGGGGAGGTGGTAAAAATTAAATTTATATCAGAAGTAGAGGAAGATAAAAGTGCAACAGAAATGTGTCTTGAAGGAAAAGCATGAAGATGTTGACAGTAGGGAATGCGAGTAGAAAGGAAGTTGTAGAAATGAAGGATAAGGAAGGAGATGCAACAATAGAGACTCTATATCTAATATTTATTTTTTTTGAATTTTGTAATGATGTTAATATGTATACATATGAGGTGGTGAGAGTAGAAGAAGATGAGGATGTGGAAGAGTATGAAGAAGAAGAAGAAGAAGAAGAAGAAGAAGAAGAAGTGAATGTGGAAGTGTCGCTGGAAATATTTAATTTCCATGACATATTTAATGTAAATTTGTATGTAGATGTTGCAGGGGAGGTTGTAGAAATTTTTTGATGGAGGAGTATAAATTGTGGTGGGTTAAATACAATGAGAGGAAGAATGTGGAGCTGTATTTGGAGGAGGAGGTCAGGATGTGGTGGTTAAGTCCATAAAAGGAAGGAGGATTAGAGAACAAACTTGGTGGAAGAGGATGCAGAATGTCCCAACAAAATACCAAAGAGGAGAAGGAAGATGTATTCTGAGGTACTTGTAGTGATGGAGTTTGCTATAAATTTTTTATGACTTGGAAGGGTGGTTCTATCATCTGACTCCATTTTGTGAGCCCATGCTCACAAAAGTTTGCTGGAGTAGATGTTATGTACACCTTTGATAACATTGGAATTATTTTATTATGTAAAATAAATATTTAATTGTTGTACATCATGTGATGTGTTTAGCCACAATGGATATTTATTTGGATGCCACGTGTAATCATTGTATGTAACATTGGGTTAATTACTTGATTTGTAATTATTTGATTAATTGGGAAAACTTAGTGTGATAGGTGAAAAATGGATATACAAACATAAACCAACGAGATGCATAAACAAATACAAATTACCTCCTTTGCACAAATGAAGTCCCTTCACCGATTGAGTGAATTGAAATGCACCCTATACCAATTGATTGCTCCTTACTTTTTGATGTGGATTGCTCTGTAATTGTAATGTAAATATGATCTCCCAAGGAATGATTATGACATCATAAGTTTACTTGAATAAGAGATCATCAAAAATGGAGAAATAGGCTTCATTTTTAGACATGTGAGATATCAGATCAATAGTTGAGGATGATCAGAGAGATCAATGGTTGAGGAAGGTTAAGAGAATGTGCACAAATTAGAACAGGACAAGTATCCTGCCCCTCTCATGCATCAAGGGAGTTAACTGATCTGATTAGGGAGTTGACTAAATAGAATGATCAGTGAAGTAAGTTGATTGATTAGTGAACTGAATTGATTGCTTTGTTGACTGACCTAATTGATTAGTTAACTAGATTAACTAATTAGTTAACTATTTTGATTGCTTAGTGAACTCATTTGATTGCTTTGTTGACTGAGTTGATTGATGTGTCAACTCTTTTGATTATCTGTTAACTAATTTTGATTGGAGGAATTTATGGTTAGTGAGGATAAATGGGAAATTAAATAAATAATTATTTAATTTCATGTGCACATGGGATAATTGAATTAAATATTAATTTTAATTCAATTTGGAGGAAATATATTATTTAAATAAATATTTTTGAATTTATTTAAAGTGGAGGGAAACTTGAATAGCTAAATAAATAATTTTAATTTTATTTATTTAAATTGGACAAATAAATGATTTAATTAAATAACTTGAATTATTTAATTAATTTAGAGGAATATAAATGATCTAATTAAATAATTGGAATTATTTAATTAGTATGGAGGATAAATTCAATTAATCAAATAATTAGGACTATTTAATTAACATGGAGGATAAATTGATGATGATCAATAGATGAACTTAATCAAATAATTAAGAATTATTTAATTAAAGTGAAGCATGATAGATGAAAGCCTGATCTGAGAATGGGAAAATTTTAGGTGTCTACATTTTGCCCCTCTTTGAGATGGTGTTGCAAAGTAACATCATTTCAAACAAGTTTAAAATATAGTGTTATGTTCAATAGAAGAAGATTGATATAGAAGAAATTGGTTGGAAGAAAAATGATTGGATTGGAGATGATGATGCCCCAGTCGGGTAGAAGAAGTACCTAGTAGATTAATTAATAAGTTGAATGATGCGCCCTTGAGAGGAGAGACAAATTGGAAGAATACAGGTGTGCTCTCGAAATGAATGGATATGAAGAAAATAAGAAGATAGAAGATGTAGAACAAAATAGAGAAAAAAGGAGAAGAGAAAAGGATGGATGAGTTATGATGGACAAATGATTAGCACATGATTGATAATCAAATGATGAGGATAGAATAAATAATTGAATGGGAGAAGTTACACTAATATGTATAATATAGCAATCCTTTATTTGATATAGCATACGGATATTATGCACCAAGGTATGAGAACAAGGCTGACCATGTATCCAATGCATAAGACAATTAACTTTGCAAACAAACAGTTTGAGTTTATTACTACTAGGTATAATAAAACCTTGTCGGATAAGTGAATAGAAAATAGTCTTAGCATAGAATAGTCTTAATACAAAGAAGGTCTTTGCAAAGACTTAGATGTAAAGGATATTGATATGCAAGATGATAATCCCATCACACACAAGATAGATATTAGACCTAATAGGATAATAAAATCATCCCTCAAACACAACATACAAAAGTGACTATGCCCCAGTTTGTACAGTATTGCCACATACCAAGATATAGAAAGATCAAGGTAGTTTTGAATGTGCATTTTAAAAAGGGACACAAGATAAATCAAAAGAAAAAGTGACCAACTGATAACACAGATAGACAACCAACATGTTTTCTTGCGAAAGAGGGTATTCCAGAAAGGTTTGAGGCCTTATCATAGGAAAGATGTATCTATTAAAGGCTTTGGATCTAAGATGTATGGATATACCTAGATATAGGCAAATGGTATGCAGTGATGTATTGCTATTTTAGTAGTAGTCTTTTCTATTTTAGATTTGATAAGCTTGTAGCTTTTGAAAAAGATGCATAGTTCATTTTTTCTTGAGTTAGTCATGTCTAGGTGATAGATGGATAGGATGGATTGTGGTAGATTGATGAAGTGACAAAGATGAATTTATCATGGATTGAGATGGATGATGGAGTGAATCATATGTGCCGGAGTACTCGATACTTCCTTCATATTCTAGACTGCCTACATACCCTATATCCACACGATTAAGGCACATTACGATGATGATGATGATGATGATGATATGTAGTTCAAGGTGGTGTGATGAAAGTATCGATTGATGAGGTGTTATAAAAGTGTTGATGGATGATGTTTTGTGAAAGATGAGTGATGATAGTGATGATGGATGTTGTCAAAAAATGATGATGATTTTTGAATGATGAGGGAAAGTGTTAAAACTACCATTGATGTAAATGAGGATCCATTCCTAGCCTTAGGTTAAGGAAACTTGCCCCTATTCCAGCAAAGGGGTTTATTATGAAGAAAGGACTAACTATGGATGAAACTAGCTATGAATGAAATTGACTGTGGGATAAGACATGGATAGAACACTTGAAACTAACCAATTCCTAAGCCATGATAGATGGACAAATGGGAATGTGAAGGTCAACAAGTTTTATTATGGATGGATGGGTTTTATTATGAAAATGAGATATGTGAACTGGAAGACCGAATAGAGGGTAGTGTTGACTCCTACACATAGCACAGGTATTTTCTAGGTTTGAATCACTATGGTACTTATCCAAGGGACATGTTTACAAGGTTTTCACCAGAGGACGAACATTTTTTTCTTATTTTTCTATTTTTTTTTTTTTTTGTTATTTTCTGGTGAGATATTCCCCAAGGATCAAGCATAGAATTTCTTGAGATGAACACTATTGAGGGGTTCATCAAGAGGAATTACTTTAGGTGTTGCCAGCGAGTATGCCTCTGATCCATAAGCTACTATGATGATGAAAGGGCTTAATCAGTTGGGTTCAAATTTGCCTTTCTTTTCTCTATCTTGCAATTCCTTTGATTTTCCTTCAGGACTAGATCACCTACTTGGAACCACCTTTCTTCTATTTTCTTGTTGTAGCTATGACATAGTCAGTCCTGGTAGACCTGAAGATGATTTAATGTTGCAAGATGTCTTTCATCTAGAAGCTCTAATTCATGTAGCCTAGATACTTTGTATTCTTCTCCATCTATCAGATGCTACAGGGAGATACAGAGTGATGGGATCTCAACCTCTATAGGCAAAATAGCTTTATTTCCATATACTAAAGCATAGGGTGTGGCTCTAGTTGGGGTTCAGATACTTGTTCTATAGGCCCAAAGGACATGATTAAGATGGAGATGCTAATCACAACTGAATTCATTGATTGTCTTTTTGAGTATTTTGAGGATTGTTTTGTTTGAAGCCTTAGCCTAGCCATTGCTTTGTGGATAGTATGGTGTAGAAAACTGATGTTGGATATGATATTGTGTGCATAAGGTATGGACATCTTGGTTTTTGAAGGGTTTACTATTGTCAGTTACTATAGCCATGGGGATACCATACCGGCAAATGATATAGTTTAGGATAAATTTAGCAATTTACTTGCTAGTAATGTAGGTCATGGGAATAGATTCCACCCACTTTATAAAATACTTAGTGGAAGTAATTATGAATTTATGGCTATTTGAAGAGGAGGGATGTATCTTGCCTAAAAGGTCAAAACCCCATTGTGAAAATGGCCATGGAGTGGTCACTGGTTGTAGTTGATGAGTAGGTGCATGAATCAAATCTCCATGTTGTTGGCACTGAAGGCATTTCTTGGTGAATCGGTTGGCATCTTATTCCATTGTGGGCCAGAAATATCCTATTTTGAGCAACTTTTTTGCTAGGTTGGGATTGGTGAAATGTGCTCCATAGAAACCCTTGTGTATATCTCTTAAAGTGGTTTTAGCTTCTTCCAAGTTTAAACATCAGAGGAGGATACCATCAAGACTCCATCGGTATAGTGTATCTCCTAGGATGGTGAAACAAAAGGCTCAATAGATGTAGGTTTTCTTTTGGGTTGATGCTAGATCGGTTGGTAGGGTGTTGTTATGAAGGTAGTTGTATATATCCTAATACCACATTGAGTTGGGACCAACAAGCTCATAGATCTTTTTTTTAGAATATCAACAGATGATATTAGTAGTTGTTCTACCAAGAACTCATAGTTTTGTATGTTGGTCGGCATGTCTAGAAGAGACCCAATAGTCACCATTGCATCGGCAGCCTTGTTGTTAACTATTGGGATTTAATCAAAGGAAATACTGCAAAAGTGTTTCTTATAGTTGTCCACCATTTTCTTGTAGGGAATCAACTTGTCATCCTTAGTTTGATATTCATCTATGACTTGGTGAATGATAAGTTGAGAATCTCGGTAGACTTGAAGTTGTTTGATGTTCCATTGGATAGCCATTCAAAGACCTATTAGCAATGCTTCATGCTTGGCTATGTTGTTGGTACATGGGAAAGAAAGCTGATATGATTTAGGGATACAATCACCTTTTGGGGTGATGAAGAGAATCCTTGCACCTGAACCATACTGGGTGTATGATCCATCAAAGTATAGTTTCCATTCGACTGATGGAGTGAGGTTGAAAATCCCTTCATCTGTAAATTTAGATAGCATGGGGTGTGTATCTGTTAATGGTGCCTCAGCTAGTTGGTCTATAATTATCTGCCCCTTGATAGCCTTTTAGTCCACAAATTCGATGTCAAACTTAGTTAAAATCATTACCCATTTCACTAGGTGACCTGTAAGAGTTGCTTTGGAAAGCAAGTATTTTAAAGGATCAACCTTGGATATAAGATTTGTATGTTGGTTCAACATATATAGTGCCGCAACTTTTGGAAAGCAAACACTACTACTAAACAGTCTCTTTCCATTGGGGCATAGTTGAGCTCATATCCCACTAGAGTGTGACTGATGTAGTAAATTGTCTGTTCCTTACCTGAGTCATCATTTTGTTCAAGAAGTGCCCCCAAGGTTGCTGATGTAGTGGAGATGTAAAGCAGAAGAGGTTTCGTAGCTAGCACTGGAGGCATCAACACAGGTGGTGAAGCAAGATAAGTTTTGAGCTATTCAAATGCATCTTGACACTTATTGTCCCATTTGAATGAGACATCCTTGTGGAGTAAGTGTGAGAAGGGTTGACATTTGTCAGCCAATTGTGAGATAAACCACCAAATGGATTGTAGCTTGCCCTAAAGACTTCTTAACTATTTAAGGTTGTTAGGAGGAGTCATATCAAGAATAGCAGCCACTTTTACAAGGTCTACTTCAATGCCTCATCAAGATACAATATATCCTAGTAGCTTGCTAGATGTTACACCAAAGACACACTTCTTTGGATTTAGCCATAGTTGATATTTCTCTAGGTGATCAAATATCTTTTCCAATACCTTCAATTGATCTGCTCATGTAGATTTACCTAGGAGGTCATCGACATAATCTTCCATAATAGTATGAAACAGATCATGGAAGATTACGGTCATCGCTCTTTGGTAAGTAGTGCCAGCATATTTGAGGCCAAAAGGCATGACCTGCCAATAGTAGTTTCCCTAAGGGCATGTGAAAGATCTTTTATCTTGGTCCTCACGTGCAATCATGATTTGGTTGTAGCTAGAAAAACCATCCATGAGGATAAGCATTTCATGACCTGTTGTTAAGTCCACGATGATGTCAATGCTAGGAAATGGAAAATTGTCCTTGGGACAGGCTTTATTCAAGTCTCTGAGGTCTTCACAAATGTGAATGCCCCCATTCATCTTAGAAATAGGTACCAAATTTGAAACCCACTCTGTATAAGCCACATGACATATGAATTTGGGATCGAGTAGATTTTCAAGCTCAACTTTGACCAATAATGCAATATGTGGGTGCATCTTGCACAATTTCTACTTGACTGGTTTGGTTCCTGGTGAAACTGATAGATGATGGACTACTAATGCAAGATCCAATCCTGGCATGTCAGCATAAGTCCATGCAAAGTTAATTTCCATTTCCTGAAAGAAGTTTTTGAATTTTGTGTTCTCCTGTTGAGATAAAGAAGCTATTAAGAATGTAATCTTGGGATTTTGGACAGTGCCAAGATTCATTTCTTGAGATTTCTCCACCAATAAAAAAGACTTCTCCTAATATTTTGATGGTGGGGGAAGGTCAAATATTTCATCCTTAGTCACTTCAAAGAGGTTTTCACTATTGGATGTGTCCTTTCTTTTTATTGTTTTGAGATCAGAAGGTGCCACAGGGTGGTTTTCACCTAAGGATCGATTTATTTTATTCATATTTTTATGACTCAAAGATTTGACATTCTCCCCAAAATATATGATAGGAGAGAGATCCATGATAAAACCTACTTTATGGTCACCTTGGGGTATACCATCTTGAAGTCCCAAGAATTTTGCAAGTGCTTCATCATTCTAAAAACTATCTAGGACAAGAGGCCCTTGTTGGTCCCAATCGATTAGGTCATGATATACAAGGGAAATGGTTTGTGTTTTGGTCGTAGAGGTAAGAGAAACAAATGAGATCATGCAGATAGAGGATTCCTAAAAAAAATGATGAGGTGAAGGTGGGAATCGTCAATGGTATCCTCCAAAGAAGTCTCCTCTGTGGGCCAATTTTTTGCCACTTCATCGAGTATAACTTGGATATCAGGGGAGTTAGGTACCTCCTTTCTGAATCCCAAGCCATGTTTATTGTACTTGCGGGTGATAGATATGGGTTCTATAGTTCCTTGCTCATGAAGACCAAGTCCTCCCTATCCTTTATAGCCCATATTCTTTACAATGCGATGTCCATTGTTGTACTTGTCCACAGGTAGGATAACTAGTTCTATCTCATCTTGGAAAATCTAAGAGGATATGTATTGAATGTGCTCATCTTCTAGGTTGCATTCATGGCTGAAGATAGTTGGGGGTATAGGTTTGATGCCCTTCTTCTTGCTTGCTTTTTCCATAAGAGGTATGCCATAAGACTTTTATGATAAGGGCAAGTTCCCTACACAACAACAGTTCTGCAAGTCATATTCACTGAATCTAACATTCTTGTACCGAACCTTGACCTCGGCTATGTCTTTCTTAGGAGATTTGGTAGATAAAGTGGATGGATTGACATATGAGGACATCTATCTTGCATGGTGCAGTAAACTTCAAAAGGATTTAGATCATCGGGAATGGTAACTTTCGTACCATGGTAGGGGAATTTCAAGCATTGGTGATAGGTAGAGGGTATGACCTACATGGTATGAATCCATGGGAAACAAAGGATGATGTTATATGGGAGGTCAAGGTCTAGCACCTGCCACTGAGTTTCCACTAAGGCTAGCCCCACTTTGATAGGCAAATGAACGACTCCCTCATATTCCCTTTCGGCATCATCATAAGCCTTGATTGTCATTGTTTTGGACAAATCAATAGCATCAGCGGAATATACCAAACTTTTTAACGGCTTTAAAGAACATATATTGAGACCAACACCACCATCTATAAAGACCCTCTTGACTTTGTGTTGGTGGATGTACACTTCAATGTGTAAGGCTTCATTATGACACGATTTTTGGAAAGTGCTATCTTGTTCTATGAAGACCAAGTGATGTGGAGAGATGATGTGTCCTATCATGCCTTTGAATTGGACAATGTCAATGTTGTTAGGGACGGTGGACTCTTTGAGGGCCTTTTCAAGGAGATAAGAGATGGAGTTTTACCCAAGTGATCGAGTAGGTTATACTCTGAAGTAGGTGATGGGCTGAAATATTGACCTTCTTTATATGTTGTTTTTATATGCTTTTAGAACTTTTCCATATGATCTTCCAGACACTTTACCAACATCACCATCATTATATCTTTTCTTTTTATATACTTTGCAAGACTTTGAACCTATGTTATTAATATGGAATATGGTGGTGATATTATTAATTGAATGATTTAAATATAAGTAGCATGCAATATAAATGGAATCATATGGTTTAGTCATGAAGGTTATTTGTGTACATATGTTTTGTGAATTAACCCCTATGTAGCAAGAACATGTCATCAAGGAAATGAGCATTTGTAGAGAAGTTGAAGATAGGAGAATTAAAGGAAGTGAAGTTGGACACCAAATGTGCAGTCAACTGGAGAATGAATGTGAACCATCATGGACAAAAATAAATGCAGAAGAAGAAGACTTGTTTCAAACATAGCTTATGTCTGCTCTTCATGAGATCCATTGCATAAGAATTATTGTTTGGATAGGATTCTGCTTCCTCTCTTCAGTTAGATTAATCAATTGATCTCAAACCTGTAACCTAGTATATAGGAATGGATTGGTGGTTGTAGTTAGTTAGTAGTTGCATAAAACTCTCCCATTTCTATATAAGTTAGAGGGGATGAGTTAGATGTTAAGTTAGTTACTTTATTTCTAGTTACTCAGTTGTTACTCTATTGTTACTCTGTTTCTATATTGAAAGATGCAGACATGTTTTATTAAGAAATACCATTAAATTGAATATAACTAAAAGAGATTTTGTTTATGATATGAAGTGAATGAACTATGTGTTATGAAGATGCATAAGAATCTGAACTAGATTTGATTTCCAATTAAGTGAGTTAGTCTCCTGAGTAGGCCACTCAAAGTACTAATCCTCACTTCATTTATTTACTTGTTTCTTTATGCATTCATTGTTAAATCTACTTTTCATTTGCATATAGATATATCATTAGTCACTTAGATTTCTTTGATTGTCAAAATTACAAGTAGTGTGGTTCATGAACAAGTGCATGCTTAATCAACTTTAAGTCCTCTAGAGATTAGCATTAGTTCTTTTATCATTTTGAATGTTTTGAGTTAATTCTATAATTTCCTGTTGATAACAGTCATCTACAGCTTATGTTGTAGGTACCTGTAGCCACTAGATTCTGTAACTGTTTTTACTATTCTCGCATTTCTATGAATTCTAGCATAGTAGAATAGCTTGAATAGGTTTGGATAAGATAGTTTAGGAAGAATATGAGCCATGAAGGCACATACAGTGTAGTACCATCATAAGCTTATGCTCCTTGGTTGATAATTTAATGTAGGAATGCAATGATAGAGTAGACTATTCAGATAGGTTTACCCTTGAATTATGTTAAGTCTAGAACACATTAGTTTTCATCTACATTTTTGGAACCATTGCCATGGATGGTGCTACCTTCATAGGCTTCTTTTTACATGCTTTCATAGTTTCAATTTTGATTCCAACATTAGAATTAATAAATTCATTTTTCAAGAAATACCAGAAATTATACTAACATTAAGTAGGATCACTTGAATATAAAGCCAAATTCACTGTATGCGGAGGTAGAGAGATAACTGAGGTAGATTTCTCCCTTCAAATTTTTAGTATAGAGAAGAAACAACTAACTTTATCAATTATACAATAGAAAGTGCTGAAGAATAATTCCTTCTTACATCTTCATCAACACCTTCTACATCTTCATCTTCTTCCACAACTACAGAAGGGACCTTCCAAACCATGGCAGATGCTGTAGTGGAGAATCCACCAGAGCAAGCAATGTTTGAGTTTCCTATCACTGATTAGGAAAGGGCTACAATGCTAAAAAATATTCCACCATTAGCATTACTAGTCTTTTATGGCCTAGTGACAGAGGACCCAGATGCGTTCCTGTTTGAGTTTGATATCTTGTGTAGAAGCTATGACTACACCTCAGATGCTCATAGGCTAAAACTCTTCCGTGCTACCCTCAGGGATGTATTTTTGAGATGGTTTATGGGGCTGAAAAATGATGTCATTCCAAAATGGGATACTATGAAGGAAAATTTCTTGGAGAAATACAAAGATTACTACCAAGGACATGGTAGGAGAGATGACATCTTCAGGATGTCACAAAAGGAAGAGGAACTACTTGAAGATTATGTTGAAAGATTCTAGTTTACGTTGAAGAGGAACCCCCAAAATAGATTATCTAAAGAATCATTAAAATTGGTTTTCTTGAGAGGGGTTAAGGATGATTGGATGGATGCTTTGAATCTCATTGGGCAAGGTGATATTTCTCAGTTACCTTTTGAGTCAATTTGCAAAGTTTTCCAAAATTATTCAAGGACTTTCACTAAACAACCAAGGGGAGAAAGGACATCAATTACAAACAAGGCAACCAATGGATTTTCAAGAATGGAAATTAGTAATTTGTTGTCCAACATGAAGGAAGACATAATTAGCCATATGGCCACATAGATGAACACTCTTCACATCAAGAAGAAATAAGAAGAAGCTGATGCAATTCTTATTGAGTATTGTCCCAGTAGTAGGCAAAGGAAGGCTAGTTGTAAATGCAAAAGGGTGGCAAGCATCTAGCAAGAGAAGGTTCAAAGGCCAAAATTTCAGCCATTTGAAGGAGAGGATGGAAAATTGTTCTTCATAGCTCAAATGAGACCTTGGAAGAAAAGACAAGTATGCCCTCTGATCCACTAAATTTTAGTTCACCCTTTCCTATTGTAAACCAAAATTTCTCTACTTGGAACACTCAGCCATGGCCTAGTAATTAGAATCTCTGGCAGAGCCCACAATGGCCTACTCCACAACCTGGTTAGAACCAACATTATCCAAACCCATGGCCCCAAAAAGGTTTTCCAACTATAATCCCTGGTGGCCTACATAACAACCTCAATGCAAGCCTCAATGGAACAAGAACCAACAATGGAAGCAAAATGCAAATTACCAGCAACCTATGATTCCATCTCAACCACAAACTCTAGCCATAATTCCTCCATTAGCATCTCAAAATCCACCTCCTAGACCTACCCAAATCCATGTCCAACCTGCACCTAACCCTAACAACAAGCTTGTTCAACATGCTTATACTAATGAGGTGACACAATACCCCACCTATGGGGTAGAAGTGAGTAATGTTCATCTCAGATCATGGAAGCAACTTGTAGGCCCTTCATCTCCCCAAATTACAAAACTTGAAGATGAAGAATCCATAGAGGAAGCCTCAGATAAAGGTCACCTTTGGAACTTGAACCAACTTAGGAACCTCAGACTGTTTCACATTCTAAGCCTCCTTTCCCTAAATACTTGGCTATCTAGAAACAACCAGCACAGTCTAAAAATGACCTAGGCCAGTTGCAAGATATAAGCATAAAGATTCCCTTAATCCAAGCCATCAAAGATATTCCCATCTACAACAAGACTATTCAAGATCTTTGCATAAAGAAATTAGGAAGAAAGAGGATAGACCCAAAGACAAGTCATATTTTGGGTAACCTAGATGATATAATGTTGGGGAATATAACTGTTCCCAAGTATACAGATCTAGGTAGTCTAGTGGTGGATGTCAAAATTAATGGGACTCTTATTAAGAATACTATAATAGATTTAAGTGCTACAATTAATGTAATGACTAAGGAGACAATGTAAACACTCTAGTTGACCAACCTTAGGCCTACTCAAATAGTCTTGCAATTAGCTGATAGGTCTATAGTCAAACCTAAAGGAGTCATTGAGGATTTGGTTGAATTACATTAGATTCTTGGGAATACCCTATTGATTTCATAGTCCTACAACCAAAGGTTAATATTGTTGGTTATCCTCTTATACTAGGCAGACCATGGCTTGCCAAAGCAAATGCATTTATAATTTCCAGGTTTGGTAACATGATCATATTCGATGCGACTGTGACCAAGAAATTAGTTCTATACCCACTAGCCCAACCATACCATGAGCTTGAGTAGACCATTTGGCCTACCCTGGAAGATGTCTCAATCAGGAACAGTGAAGAACAGTGATGAGAAGAAGGCAAATGTACTCAATAGGTTGAGGATCATATTCGATGCGACTGTGACCAAGAAATTAGTTCTATACCCACCAGCCCAACCATACCATGAGCTTGAGTAGACCATTTGGCCTACCCTGGAAGATGAGGATAGTTATTCCTTGCAAACCTTGATGACTATTGAGTGTAGACCCTTATTGGATATTCAAGATGAAGATGAGTTGATTGCTCACATTGTACAAAATGACTGTGGAAGGCATTTGTAGTAGCAAGACTATTTATCTTTCTTACATGATCCCTTAGGAAGCATAATACCTACTAGTTCCTCAGAGGAAGTATCTCAAATATTGCATACTTTGTTACCTCATCAATGCTTACTAGTAATACCTAGCCTTGATTTGTCCTTTGTGCAAGAAATGTCCAAACCATTGGAAATCAAGCTGACAAAAGTGTTGATTGTTAATAATGCATTAACTGATGAGCAACTGCAATCCCTGTATATAGTATTATAAAGCAACTCAGCAGCATTTGCATGGGATTACAGTGACATGAAGGGCATAAATCATGCTTTGTGTATGCATAAAATTTATATTGATGATGACCACAAACCTATAAGACAACAGTGGAGATGCATGAATCATGCTCTTAGAGATATAATGAAAGCATAACTTCAAAAGACTTTAGATGCAAGGTTTACATACCCCATTTCAGACAGTGAATGGGTTTCACCATTGGTCATAGTTCCCAAGAAAGGTGGCAAATGGAGAGTTTGTGTTGATTACAGAGAACTAAATGCTACCACCAGGAAAGATCACTTTCCATTACCCTTGATTGATCAAGTTCTTGACTCTTTAGCCGGTAAGAAATATTTCTCATTTCTTGATGGTTTTAGTGGCTATAACCAAATCAAGATTGCACTAGAGGATCAAGATAAGACAACATTTACATGCCCTTGCGGACCTATGTATATTTTGTCTCATCTTTTGGTCTATGCAACACTCCAACCACTTTTCAAAGAGAAGTCCTAAGTATTTTCTCTAATTTTACCCATGACAGTATGGAAATTTATATGGATGATTTCACCACATATTGTGAAACATATGATGAAGCTTTACAAAACTTGGAGAAAGTTTTGAAGAGATGCACAGAGCACAACTTATCTTTCAACAATGAAAAGTATTTTATGATGATGACACAAGGAATAGTTTTGGGATATTTTATCTCAAGTGTAGGCATACAAGTTGACCCAAAGAAGATTGAAATTATCTCTATCCTACCTGTTCCACAGAGACAAAAGGATGTAAGGAGCTTCCTGGGACATGCAGGTTATTACCTGAGATTCATCCAAAATTTTAGCAAAATTGTTGCACCTCTGTTTACTCTGTTGACAAAGGATAGTGAATTTGGATGGACACCAGACTGTTAGACTTCCTTTGAAAAGTTAAAAGAATCATTGACTTAGGCTCCAGTTCTGAGAGGTCCAAATTGGACATTGCCTTTTCATATCCACACATATGCATCAAAATTTTCCATTGGAGCAGTCCTAGGCTAGCAAGAAGGAACTAAGGAGTATGCAATATACTATGTCAGTAAAAACCTATAGGGAGCTGAGTTGAACTATATTGTGACATAAAAAGAAATGTTGGCAGTTGTTTATGCCATTAACAAATTTAGACACTACATTACTGGTTATAAAGTGTTCATACATACAGATCATGTAGCAATTAGATATTTGATGAATAAGCCAATAATGGGTGGTAGACGTATTAGATGGTTGTTGTTACTGCAAGAATTTGACATAACAATTGTTGACAAACCAGGGAAAGCTAATGTAGTTGCTGATTTTTTGTCTAGACTACCCACACACTCATCAGAAGGAGTGGTTGATGACTCTTTCCTTGACGAGCATCTATTTTCTCTAACAATACACACTCCATGGTATGCAGACATAGCCAATTTTTTGGTTTTAGGGTAGATTCTAGGTTACTTTTCTCCAAGGAAGAAGAGACAGCTAGTTCACAAATGTTTCCCTTACTCCTGGATTTTTGGATTCCTCTTCTACATTGGTCCAGAAAACATCATGAGAAGATGTATCAGAGAGGATGAAGTATTTGACATATTGAAGGCCTATCATGATGAAACCTATGGGGGACATTTTGCAGCCAAAAGGACAGCCTTCAAAATATTGACAATAGGATATTATTGGCCAACACTTCATAAAGATACTATCAAGTATACAAGAAGTTGTGATAGGTGTCAAAGGATGGGGAGACCTACAAGAAGTGATGAAATGCCTTTGCAACCATAAATATTATTAGCTCATTTTGATAAGTGGGGACTGTTATTTTGTTGGTCCTATCTCTCCTAGTTCAAAAATAAGGAATATATCCTGGTATGTACTGATTACTTAACAAATGGGTGGAAGTTAAAGCATTACAGTTTGCTAGAGATGGCAATGTGGCAAAATTTTTGTATGAGGAAATCTTCACTAGATATGGTGTACCATGGGAGATAGTTACTGATCAAGGCCCACAATTCACATCCAATTTAATCATTAGATTGGTGGAGGAATATTAGATTAGACACAAGAAGTCCACTCCCTACCATCCTCAAGATAATGGTCAGGTAGAAGTCACAAACAGAGAAATTGAGAACATATTGACAAAGATTGTACATCTTCACAGAAGAGATTGGGTTTCTAGGTTACCAGAAGTTGTTTGTGTTAGACTTAGGGCAGACAACTAAGAGGGGGGGTGAATCAGTTGTCTAAAACTTTCTTCATTTTTAACACTTATATTCACTTAGCAATATAACAATAAATCTAACATGAAACTTAATACATTTAATCAAGAGCATAAACACATCAACAAATGTAAGACCAAGATTTTTGACATGGAAAACCCGGTTAAGGGAAAAACCATGGGGTGATTAACCCAATATAATATTCTCTATTAGAAGAATAGAAAGAACAAAATGGCACATGCCAATTAGGGCTCACTGCCCAAGCACACTGCTCACAAGAGGCTCACTACCTACAAGAGACACACTATCTATAAAAGAATAAGTATCACATACTTGAACTGGTAAATAGAATATTCACCATGCTTGAGTCAGTTCCATTTAAGCCCAAACCTTCTGCTCTGCCTTTCGCTCTTCTCCTCGCTACCACACACTCATCTCCATAAGTCCACACTGAAATGACTTCGCAATCCCTTATTTATATATGACATCAACTTAGGAACAAACATCTAAGTTGGCAAACATCCACAAGAACATCTGCAAGATGTATAATTCATCCAGTCAGCCAGTCACATAAAGAACACCATCATCCGGAAGTTATTCTTCATTTCTGGGACCCCAATTCTAATGCGGATGATAAACATGAATTGAGCATGATCCAAGGACTTCCACAAACTTTCCTAAAACACTGAGAACATCCACACTTCCTCTACTTACTAAAATCCTTCTCTCCTTCATCTGGAACCTCAAGAACACAGTCTGCCATTACTGTCACAAAGGAATAGATACTTGTGGACCTTCAAACCACAAACCAATCTAGTTAACACACCACACAGACTTCCCCAATGCTTCCTCAAATCTGCAGAACTGGAGAATGCATTTTTGGATCTCACCAGACCTATCTGTATCACTCTGTCATCACTGAACATCTGCTAGAACCCGTTTCACTTGAACTGCCATAACTTCTTCATATCTTCATATGGACCTCTAAAATCTCTACTGCAACATCTTAAGACACATATCTACAAACCCTTTAATCTACATCCTCTGATCCTCATCCTATCTTTATCTTTTACCTTATGTCATTACTGTTCTTCACTGTTCCTGATTGAGACTAATGTTCTCAATATCCTCAACACACAACTTATCCAACCTTATCATTAATGTAATAGGAGTATGTTGACATCAATGACAACACCAGTAGGCCCATACTTGCAACAATCTCCCCCTTTGTCATTGATGGAAACATATGATGTGAAAAACTATTTTAACCATCAAGACAAGAAAATCACCTTACTGTCACAACTCCTCCTATCAGCAATAACCATTCATATGTCTTCTCTCCCTTTACTGCTCCCCCTTTGATCAATAACCACTTGTTTTTCACATGTCTTCTCTCCCCCTTTGACATCAATGGCAAAGGGCACATACTTGTAGTACCACTACTTCAGAACCATGCCTGCTGCTCTCCTTGAGTAGCATCTCCTCATCATCAGTCTAGATCACAAGATGTGACTGTGATATCCACCAGACTGATGCACATCAGTGCATCTTAGTTCACCACCGGAGGGGCAATAAACCCTAACTTCTCCTTGAGATACTCAAAAGAGTCCTTAGGTAGATGTTTAGTAAAGATGTCTGCAATCTAATCCTTTGAAGGCACAAACTCCAATCTGACTTCATTCTTGTTCACTTGCTCTCTCAAAAAGTGGAATTTGATGGATATATATTTAGTCTTTGAATGCAACACCAGATTCTTGGATATGTTTATTGTACTTGAATTATCACAAAAAATTATGATGGGGTCCTCATACTCTATTTTGATGTCTCTTAACATCTATTTCATCCACAAAACTTGAGTACAGCTACTTGCTGCAGCAATATATTCTACTTCTATAGTGGATAGAGATATTGCTTCTTATTTCTTGCTTAACCAAGAAACCAATCTCTTCCCCAAAAAGAATGCTCCACCACTGATACTCTTCTAGTCATCCACATCTCCTGCCCAATCAGCATCTGTATATGCATGAAGAGAGAAATCATGATCTCCAGGATACCACAACCCATACTCAACTGTCCCATTTAGATATCTAAAAATCCTCTTGATTGCCATAACATGAGATTCTCTAGGATCAGTTTGGAATCTAGCAACAAGACCAATAGCCTACATAATATCTGGTCTAGTTTGAGTGAGATACAACAGTCCTCCAATCATTGACCTATATTTTGTCTTATCAACCTTGGGAGAGTCATCATCTTTACTTAACTTGTATCTAGTTTCCATTGGAGTGTTCATTGTCTTAGAGTCTTCCATCCTAAATTTCCTCAACAATTCTTTCACATATTTTGACTGAGAAATGAAGATTCCTTCCTTTGTTTGAGTAATTTGTAGACCCAAAAAGAAATTCATTTCTCCAAGCATGGACATCTCCAACTCAATTTTCATTTGACTTGCAAAAGTTTTACACATACTAGCTCTTCCTTCAAAAATGATATCATCAGCAAATACTTCAACAATTAAGATATTGTCATGATCAATTTTGAAATACAAATTACTATCAACAGTACCTTTGTTGAAGCCAATCTTTAAGAGATGCTTATCCAATCTTTCATACCAGGCTCTTGGGGCTTGCTTCAGTCCATATAGTGCCTTTTTCAATTTGCAGACCATGTCACCATGATCAGACAATTAAAATCCATCTGGTTGCTCAATGTACACTTCTTCTTCCAAATTACCATTTAGGAAGGCAGTTTTGACATCCATCTGATATACCTTAAAATCCTTAAAGGCAGCAAATGCAAGAAATAATCTGACTACCTCAATTCTTGCCACCAGAGAAAAAGTCTCTTCAAAATCAACTCCTTCAATCTGAGAGTAACCCTTGCAGACCAATCTAGCTTTATTTCTGATTACTTCACCAGCTTCATTCAGTTTGTTCCGAAAGACCCATTTGGTTCCAATCACATTCTTGTTTCTAGGTCTGGGAACAAGATCCCAAGTGTGATTTTTCTTAATTTGCATTAGTTCTTCCTCCATTGCTTTTGACCAATTTTCATCATTGTAAGCTTCATTCAATGTCTTAGGTTCAATCTTTGAAATTAGACAATACTCATCTGAATTTTGAGCAATTCTCCTCCTTGTTTGTGCCCCTTTGCTTTTGTCACCTATGATCTAATCTTAAGAGTGGTTTAGAGTTACATACCTTGGAACTTTAGGAGTTTCTTGCACCTCTAACTCTAGATCAGTCTCATTGAGACTTATCTCTTCTTCCTGACTTACCGGATCAACTTGACTTTGTTTCTCAGAAGAGGCTTCGATACTTTGAATCTGAACACCATTCTGATCATCTTCATCATACTCATGAATTCTTGAGGGTCTTTCAATTTCTTCATCAACCTTCACATTTACACTTTCTACAATCTTTCTCAGTCTCTTGTTGTAACACCGATATGCCTTGCTTTGAGTAGAGTAACCCTAGAATATTCCTTCATTACTTCTAGCATCAAACTTTCCTAGATCGTCATCCCTTTTAATGTAACATCTGCTACCAAAAACTCTGAAATATCTCATAGTGGGAGTAATGCCAAACCAAAGTTCATAAGGAGTCTTACCAGTATTGTTTCTAATTTGAAGTCGATTGAGAGTGTAAACTGCAGTGCTAACAGCTTCTCTCCAATAGATCTGAGGAACATTTGCTTCCATCATCATGGTCCTGGATGCTTCTTAGATGGTCCAGTTCTTTCTCTCAACTACTCCATTTTGCTGTGGAGTTCTAGGGGCAGACAACTATCTCTTTATTCCATGTTTCTCACAGAAGTCTATGAACTCACCAGATGTGAATTCCCCACCTCTATCAGACCTCAGACATTTAAATTATAATCCAGTTTCATTCTCCACCATGGGCTTGAAAATTTTGAATTTCTCAAGTGCTTCTGATTTTTCTTTTAGAAAGGTTACCCACATCATCTGGGAATAGTCATCAATTAGCAACATGAAGTATCTATCACCTTGGATATTCCTAACTCTTACCGGACCACAAAGATTGGTATGAACTAAGTCCAATAGTTTGGTAGAAGACAATTCCTTACTTTTGAATGTGACTCTGCTCAGTTTGCCCAACTGACATTCTTTGCACAAGCTATTTGTAGGTTTCACTAATTTTGGAAGATCTCTTACAACCTAAGTATTGCTTATCTTGATGATATTATCAAAATTCACATGACACATCCTCCTATGCCATAACCAACTCTGATCAATTTTAGCAAATAAGCAACTTTTACCAGTACCAACCAAGTGGAAGATATTACTTTAGTTTGAGTACCAGATGCAATCTTTGTTCTGGAACTTTCAAAGATCTTGCATTTTCTATTCCTAAATCTGAGATCATAGCCTTTCTCCACCAGCTGTCCAACACTGAGAAGATTGTGCTTTAATCCTTCAACATACAGTACATTACCGGTTTTGTTCTTTCCATCAAGAGAAATAGTTCCTCTACCTTTGATTCTACTAGTAGAATTATCTCCAAATTTTATAATTCCTCCTTCATACTTTTCCAAATTTAAGAACTTATTCTTGTCACCTATCATATGATGAGAGCATCCACTGTCAATAACCCAATCATCCTTTGCTTCAACTTGGGAAGCCAAAGCTCTTTCTTCAACTTTATGATTGACAGATACAGAGGATATTGGTTCCTCTTCTTTGATGGCAATGAACACCCATTCATTACTAGATTTGTTTCCTATCTCTATTTCATCATCTTTTACTCCTTCATTATCATCTTCTTCATGAACATAGTAACAATTCTTTTGAAACCTTGGTCTGTTAGGATTTGGTCTTGAAAATCTTTCCGGACATCTTGAGGCAAAATGACCAATTTTATTGCAGTTAAAACACTTAAAAGGTAATTTCCCTTCATACTTACCGGATCCTCTTGGTAGTCTTTTTGCAATAAGAGCTTCAAAATGAGTTTCAGCTTCTTCTTCTTCCAAGTCTTTTCTTGCTTTTTCATACCATGATAGGTTCCTTGAAGAGTTTTCTCCCAGATCAAACCTTTGTTTCCCTTTTACAGAGGCACTGGATTTGAATGCAGATTCAGTCTTTGGAGGATCATCTCCAAACTCAGCCATTTCAAAAGTAGCCAACTTACCAACCAATTGATCTCTTGTGACTGTTGTGTGAGCTCTGAATTCTTTGATTGCAAAAGCCTTGATTTTATAAGAAGCAGGAAGGGATCTGAGAACTTTGACAATGATCTCATCTTCACTCAGGGTTCCACCTGCATTTCTAATCCCACAAACCAGCTCATTCACTCTTGGCATAAAAGAGGTAATATTTTCATCATCTCTCATCTTTAATTTTTCAAATTTCCCTTTTAGACTCTGTAACCTTGCACATTTAACATATTGGTCTCCTTCATGCAAAAGTTCTAGTTTATTCCAAATCTCAAAGGCAGTTGGTAGATCTATAACATTTGAGAGCTCTGAGTCAGATAATGCGCTTAGAAGAGCCTCTTTAGTCTACAGATTGTTTTCAGCATCTGTGATTTCATTTAGGGTTGTTGGACCACCCTGTGGAGCTACATAAGCTTTTGTAACCAT
This sequence comes from Cunninghamia lanceolata, assembly GCA_027924645.1. Lineage (NCBI taxonomy): Eukaryota > Viridiplantae > Streptophyta > Pinopsida > Cupressales > Cupressaceae > Cunninghamia > Cunninghamia lanceolata. The sequence goes on along the minus strand of BSBN01001318.1, from coordinate 942,700 downwards.
GGACCACTATGCAAATCCCATACACTGCAAGTGACATTTCATGCGACCTTTCCAAAGAGCAAAGTTAGTTCCATCAAACTTTGGACTATCCTTCTTGTAGGATGACATCCTGGATCTCCTCAAGCGGTTAAGCTCCTTTTAGAGGAACTTAGTGATGCAGAGTGGGACGCAACGGAGGCTAACTAACAGGAAGGAGCTGCCAATAATACAAACAACATGATAAAATTCTCTATCGGCTGAACATCATCATCATATTTCCTAGAGACACCAACAGCATCATCACATTTCAACAGCATCATCATATTTCGGATGATCGCAAATATCCTCCTGTCGACTACTATTTACCTCCTCCGTTTGTCGCCTATCATCATCATCATGATAATCAATAGGCGCAAACATCCTCCGGTTGCACTGTTCATCGGGTGCCAAATACAAGCGGCATCATCATGATATTCAATATCACCTTCGTCAGCAGGATATCCAAATATCCGGTTGTTCCAAATATCCTGATGACGTTACACTTCAACAACTTGCCTTCGATGCTCCACTGCCCGACGATACAAGCAATAGCATCATGATTTTGTTCATCCGGTTCCTCGAAACCTCCTGATGATGCTAATACAACTTCCTGCCTACGCCGATACCTTACCACTTAGTGACAACAGGATAAACTCGCATTGAGGGATTTCTTAATATCCTGATGACGATGACGTCATATCCTGATGACGATGACGTCACACATCATCCTGATGAACTCTACAACACTTAGCCAAAAAAAACTTAACTTTCACACCCGCATCCGTTAGCGATATGCGGATGATGAACTTCCCCGAGAGATGATCCTGACTGCGATATATACACTGAGTATATATCCAACTCAAAACATCATGATGCACTTGCAACATGCAAACTCCAACAACTTCATGACCCGATCCTGGTGGCGATGCATTTGCAGATGACGATGCGGCTCGTTCCGACTGGAAACGCACATGCAGACTCCTGTGTATCCTTCCACTGCATGTAAGCACTCCGAACCGCTCTATTTCACAAAGATCATGTGACGACCGGGCCGGATCACCTTCAAACCAAAATCTAACAACTTATCTTCTAGACCTAGCACATGAGGATGCTAGGCTGATTTACAGCATGCTCCTAACTGATCTCCTGAACAATGCAATGCATAAATAGAAAACACAAATGCAAACTAAACTATGATACAGGACCATTCCACCGATTTGCAGGATCAACCGGTGGAAGGGTTGAAAGTGCCCATTAACTTGCAAACAGAAAAGAAATCAAAACAGATACAACTGATACAACCAGATAATGCAAAGGTGAGAACTTATTCAATTGAAATTCAAATGTCCTGAATACAGCTTCACAATGTCTGAACTGCTCTCCTGGGCCTCAACACAACACCAGTACATCTAGCAACATCAATATCAATCTCAATAATCAAATCTGAACAATATGAACGCAATGTCTAAACCCTAACAGATCGAAGGTATATATAACAAATCCTTCGAGTACTACCAACTTCACTTCCCAGCGGCTGGGAGCTTCCAAGCGGCTGGGAGAGAGGACAACTCAGACTATCTTATCCCGATCTCTAACTGCCTACACATACTCCTATGCTGAACTAATACATAGCATCGGTCCAGTGGACCTTATTACATGAAGAAGTCAAACATACTAAAAATAGACTATCCCGTCATCATGCTGATAATTATCCTACATCCTGATCATGTATGTCATCATGCGGACCTATATCCTGATCATGTGCGGGTGCTCCTGCACCATACTCCCCAAAAGAAGAAATCTCAAGTCCACTTGAGAGGAGAGTATCAAGGTCGGCACCATGTTTCTGTATTTGGTCTGCAGTCATCCAGACTGCTTTAGAAGTCGGCTGTCCCTTCCAAGAGACGAGGTACTCCAAGTACTTCTTGTTCCTGGTCTGTTTGACCACTCTAGTGTCCAAAATCTGCTGTATCTGTGGAGGATCATGTTGAGGAATGTCTTCAGCAACTGTATCCTATAGAATATCCTGATCTGCATCTGGATTAGCCTTGTATGGAGTTAAGTCACATACATTGAAGATAGGAGATAAACCAAGATCAGGTGGGAGTTGGATCTCATAAGCATTTTGTCCATGCTTTTGCAAAATCTGACATGGTCCAACTTTCTTTTGCATGAGCTTAGTATACTTCCCCTTAGGGAGCCTGTCTTTCTTCAAGTGAACCCAAACCAAATCTCCAACAGCAAATTGAACATCCTTCTTCTTCTTGTCAGCATACTCCTTATATTTTAAGGTGGTTTGCTCGAGTTGGGTCTTAACCTGATCATGAACTTCTTTGATTGCTTCAGCAAAAGCTTCTCCATCTGCACTAACAGGATCTGCTGTAGGTAGATCTCGCAACTCTAAAATACCTCTGGGATGCATTCCATACACTACCTGAAAAGGCGATTTTCCTGTGCTCCTGTTGACAGTATCATTATATGAAAACTCAGCTTGAGACAGAATATTGTCCCACTTCTCTCCATGCTGTTTTGTCAAGCATCTAAGTAGATTCCCCAAAGAACGGTTCACAACCTCAGTTTGTCCATCCGTTTGAGGATGATATGCAGAGGAAAATGATAAATTGGTTCCCAATTTCCTCCAAAGGGTTCTCCAGAAGTGACCCACAAACTTCACATCTCTGTCTGAAACTATGCTCAAAGGCAACCCATGAATTCTGACAATCTCCCTGAAGAATAAATCTGCAATATATGAGGCATCTGCAGTGGTATCAGAGCAAAGGTTAGGATCTTTTGGATAGGATAAGCAGGATGTCAGACGAAGAAGGAACATCTGAGGTTCTAGCAAGGATGACCAACGCTGAGTTGGCAGTTCTGGTGAAGAAACAGATTGCAGAAAGCAAGGCCGTGAAGGCTCAGAATCAGGAGTTGAAAGATGAGTTAGCAAAGTTGAGGAGCAAAGTAGGTTCTGGTAGAGAAGATGATAGAGAAGAAGAAGATATCCCTAATTGGAGCGAGGAGGTCGTTCCTGCAGACCAGAGACCGCTGTTGAACGCCCTCAAGGCCATGGAGAGGAGAACCATGGATGTGAAGCTGGATTTGCCAGTGTTTACAGGTAAGATGGACCCTGATTCAGTAATGGAATGGATAGACTGATGCCGCTTGTATTTGGCACCCGATGAACAGTGCAACCGGAGGATGTTTGCGCCTGTTGATTATCATGATGATGATGATACAACTTCCTGCCTACGCCGATACCTTACCACTTAGTGACAACAGGATAAACTCGCATTGAGGGATTTCTTAATATCCTGATGACGATGACGTCATATCCTGATGATGATGACGTCACACATCATCCTGATGAACTCTACAACACTTAGCCAAAAAAAACTTAACTTTCACACCCGCATCCGTTAGCGATATGCGGATGATGAACTTCCCCGAGAGATGATCCTGACTGCGATATATACACTGAGTATATATCCAACTCAAAACATCATGATGCACTTGCAACATGCAAACTCCAACAACTTCATGACCTGATCCTGATGGCGATGCATTCGCAGATGACGATGCGGCTCGTTCCGACTGGAAACGCACATGCAGACTCCTGTGTATCCTTCCACTGCATGTAAGCACTCCGAACCGCTCTATTTCACAAAGATCATGTGACGACCGGGCCGGATCACCTTCAAACCAAAATCTAACAACTTATCTTCTAGACCTAGCACATGAGGATGCTAGGCTGATTTACAGCATGCTCCTAACTGATCTCCTGAACAATGCAATGCATAAACAGAAAACACAAATGCAAACTAAACTATGATACAGGACCATTCCACCGATTTGCAGGATCAACCGGTGGAAGGGTTGAAAGTGCCCATTAACTTGCAAACAGAAAAGAAATCAAAACAGATACAACTGATACAACCAGATAATGCAAAGGTGAGAACTTATTCAATTGAAATTCAAATGTCCTGAATACAGCTTCACAATGTCTGAACTGCTCTCCTGGGCCTCAACTCAACACAACACCAGTACATCTAGCAACATCAATATCAATCTCAATAATCAAATCTGAACAATATGAACGCAATGTCTAAACCCTAACAGATCGAAGGTATATATAACAAATCCTTCGAGTACTACCAACTTCACTTCCCAGCGGCTGGGAGCTTCCAAGCGGCTGGGAGAGAGGACAACTCAGACTATCTTATCCCGATCTCTAACTGCCTACACATACTCCTATGCTGAACTAATACATAGCATCGGTCCAGTGGACCTTATTACATGAAGAAGTCAAACATACTAAAAATAGACTATCCCGTCATCATGCTGATAATTATCCTACATCCTGATCATGTATGTCATCATGCGGACCTATATCCTGATCATGTGCGGGTGCTCCTGCACCACTTAGCTCTAATACCAATTGTTAGACTTAGGGCAGACAACTGAGAGGGGGCGGTGAGTCAGTTGTCTAAAACTTTCTTCATTTTTAACACTTATATTCACTTAGCAATATAACAATAAATCTAACATAAAACTTAATACATTTAATCAAGAGAAGAAACACATCAACACATGTAACACCAAGATTTTTGATGTGGAAAACTCGATTAAGGGAAAAACCACGGGGTGATTAACCCAAGATAATATTCTCTGTTAGAAGAATAGAAAGAACAAAATGGCACATGCCAATTAGGGCTCACTACCTGAGCACACTGCTCACAAGAGGCTCACTACCTACAAGAGACACACTATCTACAAAAGAATAAGTATCACATACTTGAACTGGTAAATAGCATCTTCACCATGCTTGAGTCAGTTCCATTTTAGCCTAAACCTTCTGCTCTGCCTTTCTCTCTTCTCCTCGCTACCACAAACTCATCTCCACAAGTCCACACTAAAATGACTTTGCAATCCTTTATTTATATATGACATCAACTTAGGAACAAACATCTAAGTTAGAAAACATCCACAAGAACATCCGCAAGATGTATAATTCATCTGGTCGGCCAATCACATAAAGAACACCATCATCCAGAAGTTATTCTTCATTTTCAGGACCCAAATTCTAATGCGGACCATAAACATGAACTGAGCATGATCCAAGGACTTCCACAAACTTTCCTGAAACACCAAGAACATCCGCACTTCCTCTACTTACTGAAATCCTTCTCTCCTTCATCCGGAACCTCAAGAACATAGTCTGCCATTACTGTCACAAAGGAATAGATACTTGCAGACCTTCAAACCACAAACCAATATAGTTAACACACCACACAGAATTCGCCAACACTTCCTCAAATCTGCAAAACTGAAGAATGCATTTCTGGATCTCATCGGACCTATCTGTATCACTCTGTCATCACTAAACATCTGCTAGAACTAGTTTCACTTGAACTGCCATAACTTATTCATATCTTCATACGGACCTCTAAAATCTCTATTGCAACATCTTAAGACACATATCTACAAACCCTTTAATCTGCATCCTCTGATCCTCATCCTATCTTTGTCTTTTACCTTATGTCATTACTGTTCTTCACTGTTCCTGATTGAGAGTAATTTTCTCAATATCCTGAACACACAACTCATCCAACCTTATCATTAATGTAATAGGAGTATGTTGACATCAATGACAACACCATTTAGGCCCATACTTGCAATAGTTTGGGCATATAGAACTACCTGGAAGACAACTACATAGTTTACACCTTATGAATTGGTCTATGGCATGAAAGCAGTCCTGCAGGTATAGAATTCAAATACAAAACCCTAAGGACAATAGTAGAATTAGGGATGGATTTGACAAAATCTCAGAATGATAGACTACAACATTTGAATGTTATTGATGAAATCAGATTAGAAGCCATCCACCACACATAGGTTATACAGAAACAAAGGGTCCAATGGCATGACAAGTATATCAAGACTAAAGAATTCACTGCTGGTGATTGGGCACTTCTCTATGATTCAAGATACAAATATTTCAAGGGAAAGTTTCAATCCTAGTGGTTGGGACCATATGAGATTAAAGAAGTATTCCCTAATGGTGCAGTCTAATTACAGACCATTGATGAGGTCTAATTTTCATTGCTAGTAAATGGACATAGGCTAAAACTATATAAAAAGCCACTCCAGAAGGATGATTTTCTTGTTTCTCTAGCCACTCAGTATGGTACTCCTGGCACTCCTGATGAAGGTTTTGTGACACTAACTAATACACCATCAGAAGATGATCCACCAATCCTATCTAGTGATGCAGAGGTTGAGTTGCAATACTCAACCCCTGTCGCTGAGACTTAATTTTTCATGTTTTATACTTCACATGCACACACAACACACTATCCAAGATGCCCATAGTCAATTTCAAAGGGATCTATTTTTTACTTTCAATTTGGACCTATTTCAGTTGGGACCTAACATATTTCATAGGTAACTATTCAGTTAAGACCTGTGCTGGAGGCACCCGTAGCAACTTTCGTCTACATATATCTTCACTACTTTGGCATGTAGTACACCATTTTTCCCAGTTATTTCAAATCATCTACACATTGCTTCATTCATTATGCAATAACTCTAGTGCTGCTGCAAAGGTGTCAACTCAAGTTAGTGAGTTATTTATTCCCACATTGTGCGCTGTCACTTCAAATCAACTCCATAGTACCTGCCACCATACCATTCATCCGCATGCATGCCATCCTTCTTGTATCAAATCAAATGCCGAGTACATGTTTTCAAATTATGAGGTGAGCTAACCATTTATTGCATAATGTGTGTACATAAGGTAATTTTTAATGATTATACTTAGCTTTCTTTTTATATTCATTATTACTTCTTATTTATTTCATTCATGCGAAAATATTTATCACCATTCCAATTAATAATTCCTCTTCCTTTCATATCAATTGCCATGTGAAGTGAGGTCACTTCATAGTTTAGTTGGGGGGAGGGGTTTAATTTTTCAGTTTTGCCATTTTTTCTATCTTTTTATTTTTGAGATACTATCCTATGCCATTTTCTAAAATAGTGAACCTTCTCTGTTTTGCCAAAATATGAATTTATTACCCTGAGAAAGTTGCGGTGGGAAGAATAGAAAAGGGGTAGTAAACTATAGGTTGGTTCTCATCAAAGTAGTAGAATTGGAGTTTATCAGAAATTGAGGAATTGAGACTTCAATAGATTGCAGAATACAAATATTATGGGGGGTGATGTAGTACGATGAGAGCCATCTACACATAAAGAAATATTAGAGGATGTGTTAGTGCTACCACTTTTTACCAAAGTAGGATGGTTGGACTACTTTTTGAAGTTGATAGAGTATGATAATGAAATGGCAAAGGAATTTGTAGCCACATTGTAATATGATGAGGCAATGGTCAAGGGGTTGATAGTAGATTCTTTAGAGATGGCCATTGCCCAAGTCACAGGTTTTTCGTGCACAAGGTCCGAGTATCTAGTTTGTGCTGATGTAGCCACAACGAGGGAGGAATTCTGTGAGAGAGGAGAACATTTGGACTCGACGACACAAGGTACAAAAAGATTATCCCTTCCATTTTTCTGGGGAAAGTATGCTTCATACATCATTAAATACATTACCCATGATGGTCGGCATAATTTGTTGTAAACTATACATTTTAAGTTGCTTAATCATCTTCGCCATGATAAGCTAGTCAATGTCCCCAATTTCATGTATAATATGTTAAAAAGGATGGCATCTAAATACCCAAAGAAACAAGTGGACACCATATCGTCCCATCATTGTTTAATAGCCTTATTGATAAAGAGGAGCCTAAGAATTCAATACCCTCATGTTGATTGGGAAGCTTTTAAACAATGTGTAGCTATCACGACACTGTTAGAAGACCCTGAAGCAGAGAATGAACCCCCATGTGAGTTTGAACCTAAAATTGAGCCTAAGAAAGAGGGGCCATAGGAGGAAAACACTCCAGAGGAGAGGTCAGTAACAGTAGAGGAACCCTCATCTTCTAAACCTAAACCTATGAGAGGCACTGATTCAACACTTGTTAAGAAAAAGAGAAATAAGAAAAGTGTTGAGAAGCCTAAGAGCACTGAGAAGGGAGAAGATATAGGGGAAACAAAGAGGAAGAGGAGTAAAAAGAAAAGGAAAGATGAAGCCAAATAGGAGACCTATACTCCTAGGTGCTCAGGAAGTTTAAAGAGATAGAGTGTGAAGGAAACAACTTTTAAAGAATAGGGGTAGGAAGAAGGTGAAGGACAACAACATTATGATCCAACACAAATGAATTTAGACTCAAATAAAGGAGGAATTGCCCCTGATGATGTTCTTACTGATGTTCCTGAGGATGGCTTTGTTGATCCCTGTGAAAATGTTAGTGTATCTACCAAAAAGAGAAGGTATGTTTCTTCGACTTCTGATTCTGATTTAGAGGATCCATTTATTGCAAATAAAATGGGAAAGTTACCTCCTAGTAGTTCTATTAAGAAATTTTTTGATATAACTGGGAATGATAGTGATGAAGGTCTAAATTTTGAGAAAGAAAAAGAATTGTTGGAAGATGGAGACATAAGAAAAGAACTATGAGAAGCTCTTGATAGAATAAAACACTTGGAAGAGAAGGTGAAAGAATATGAAGAGAAGGACAAAGAAAAGGAAAAAGGAATACAAGAGTTGGAGGAGAGGATTCAGACATATGGCCATGGAACTAATTTAGATTTGTTAGCACCAATGGTTGTAAGTAAAACAAATGCTAAAGAAAATGAGGTACTCACTCCACAACCTCCTATAACAAGAACTCTAGTATACCACACTTCTTTGTCTTTAAAACTCACTCATGAATTCAAACAAGAAAAGGAAAAATGGGAGAAGGAAAAACAAAATCTCAATGCATCAATAGAAGATAAGAATTTGGTGATAAAAAGGTTGGAGGATAAGCTAACAGAGGTAATTGACAAGACCATGCAGATCAATGGGTGTAGACTTCCACCAAGGGTATATGCATTATTTTTAAAAGAAAAGTTTCTTAGTTTTCAGTTTAATAGATTCATTAATAATCAGCCTACTTATATTTTCTACAACCATTTCAAGGAAGTCAGTTTAGAGGAGCAAGATCAATTCTATGAATAGTGTTTGTATAATTACTTAATGGAGGAGGATATAGAATGGAACACTTCAATGTATGTTGGGGATTTGCATATTAGGGCACTGTTATCATACCTTGAGAATGAAAATCTCAGAGGGGAGTTGATGGATAAGTATGAGGAACAAGAAAAAATAGTGACACTACAGGTTAGAAGGGAAGTACTAAATCCCGATGTAATCCTTACTCAATGGTTAACATTCCTCTCACACAAAGGCCCACGTAAAATAATTAGGTAAAATTGTCTCAGGTATGTGGAAGATAGATGGAATAGTTTAACTCTAGTACTGTAGAGGAAAGAGCCTCATTCCTTTCACAATTGTATGAATATGTTTGAGAGACTACACAATTATATCCAGATTTCAGAGCAAATAGGAGTAGGATGGCTACCACTTACATTTCATCCCCCTAATCTCCTTTAGCTAGTACCACATTGGATAGGGGAAAAGGGTGATGAATGTAGGAATGCAGAGTCAGTTAGATTAGATAGGCTTGCTTGTTACAATGGTTTTTATCTTAAGTAGGCTTTAGGAGTTAGAGAAATAATAGACTTGAGGCAGATTATTTTGCACTACAATCTTCTTCCCTAGGTGTTCAATTCAATGATTTTTCTTGAGGACAAGCAAAAGGCTATGTTGGGGGGAATGATGGGCAAAATATTGACCTTCTTTTTATGTTGTTTTTATATGCTTTTAGAACTTTTCCATATGATCTCCCAGACACTTTACCAACATCACCATCATTATATGTTGTATTTTTATATACTTTGCAAGACTTTGAACCTATGCTATCAATATGGAATATGGTGGTGATATTATCAATTGAATGATTTAAATACGAGTATGCATGCAATATAAATGGAATCCTATAGTTTAGTCATGAAGGTTATTTTTGTACATATGTTTTGTGAATTAACCCCTGTGAAGCAAGAACGTGTCATCAAGCAAATGAGCATTTGTAGTGAAGTTGAAGACATGAGGATTAAAGGAAGTGAAGTTGGACACCAAACATGCAGTCAGCTGGAGGATGAATGTGAACCATCATGGATAGAAATAAATGTAGAAGAAGAAGAATTGTTTCAAACACAACTTATGTGTGCTCTTCATGACATCTATTTCATAAGAATTCTTGTTTGGATAGGACTTTGATTCCTTTGTTCAGTTAGATTAATAAATTGATCTCAAACCTGTATCCTAGTATCTAGGAATGCATTGATGGTTGCAGTTAGTTAGTAGTTGCATAAAAATCTCCCATTTCTATATAAGTTAGAGGGGATGAATTAGATGTTAAGTTAGTTACTTTATTTCTAGTTACTCAGTTGTTACTCTATTGTTACTCTGTTTCCTATATTGAAAGATGCATACATGTTTTATTAAGAAATGTCATTATTGAATACAATCTAAAAGAGATTTTGTTTATGATATGAAGTGAATGAACTATGAGTTATGGAGATGCATAAGAATCTGAACTACATTTGATTTCCAGTTAAGTGAGTTAGAACCCTGAGCTGGCCACTCAAGGTACTAATCCTCACTTCATTTATTTACTTGTTCCTTTATACATTCATTGTTAAATCTACTTTTCATTTGCATATAGATATATCATGAATCACTTAGATTTCTTTAATTATCAAAATTACAAGTAGTATGGTTCATGAACAAGTGCATTCTTAACCAACTTTAAGTCCTCCAGAGGTTAGCATTAGTTCTTTTATCATTTTGAATGTTTTGAATTAGTTCTGTAATTTCCTGTTGATAACAGTCATCTACAACTTATGCTCCAAGTACCCGTAGTGTTGGAATAAGGTGCCATTAACCTTGTAAATTCTAATATTGTATTTTATTCCATTTATTATTTGTTATTTGTAATTATCCATAAGGAAATGAGGTAGTCTCATTGGCAGTTGTAATTTCAGAGTTATTGGCGGTAGTTACAGAGTGACTTTTACTATTGGAAAATGTAAAAACTCATGGTAAATGAGGATAGGCATGCTCCCTTGAGGAATGTACTATTTTTCACGTATGAAAACTGTCATAATGTTTAGTGAGTGAATCTATGACAGCTACAAGTTGTCATAAGATTCTGTGATTCTATGATGCATATGACGGATATCTTAGTTGTATATTTGCTATATTTAGCCCAAGATTCCTATCTTGGAAAGATACTCTTTTATGGAATCTATGATGGTTATGACATGTCATAAGATGTTGTAAGAGGCCAGATTTAGTCTTGGGCACCCAACCTTTGCATGGCTATTTTTGGACAAGTGTAAGAGGCTTGTAAGATGGTAATTAATGTTTACAGGTTGGAGAATCTTAGGAGAGAGAAGGTGAACACCTAAGATGAGTTAGAAAATGTTTCTATAAGTATTTTCCATGTATTAGTTGTTGTAATATAGATTTTAGGTACTTGGGTGCTGTCAGAATGCTGTCAGATTGAAGACTGGTGGAGAGAGTTGAAGTGTTGTTGTATTGTAAATCATTTTTAGATTAATACAAACATTGGACCTCTTTCCTGTGTGGAGTTTTTTACCCAAAAGGGTTTTCTCCATGTTAAAAATTGTGTCATGTGTTCATATTTCTGATTTTGCATTTCTGTGAAGCATAGTTTTATTTCTATGTTACAATCTCCATTAATAACACAGTTAAAGATTGCAGAAATTTATATTGCATCAGATTTACATTGAAGTATTGTTTCTTTCATTTCTAACATTTGGTATTAGAGCCTGGCCAGCTTTGACTCTTGGGTGGTAGTGTGGAAGCTGTAGCTACAGTGGGAGATTTGGTTGCATTTGTTTTGTAGATCTTGTGTTGTTATTATGGCTACATCCACCGTTGCATCAACCTCTCAATTGGACATTGAGAAGTTCAACGGAATGGGATATGAGTTGTGGAAGTTGAAAATGGAAGATTTTTTGGAAGAAAGAAACCAATGGTTGGTTTCCCAAAAAGAGAAGAAACCTGATGATGTCTCTCAAGATGAGTGGGATAGACTAGATAAGAAGGCACAGGGAACCATTTGGTTGTGTCTTTCAGAATCTATCCTATTGAATGTCACCAAGGAAGAGACTGCATACAAGTTGTGGAAATGGTTGGGTGAGATCTATCAAGCCAATAGTGTGGTAAATAATCTTTATTTAAAAAGAAAATTGTTTTCCATGAAAATGTGAGAAGGTGAATCAGTTGCAGAGCATTTAAATTCTTTTAATTTGTTAGTAAGTCAGGTTGATTTAGTAGATGTTGATGTTAGTGAGGAAGATAAATGTATCTTTCTTTTTTGTTCTTTACCTGAGTCTTGGGAGAATGTTATCCTTGCTATCAATGCTAACCTTGTGGATCTGAAGTTGGATGCTCTTGTTTCAATGCTATTGTCACAAGAATTGAGGAAGAAGAGTTCAGATAGTTCATGGGATGCTCTCAATGTTAGGGGAAGGTCTAAAGAAAGAGGACCTAAAGGAGATCAGAAAGGGGCTAAGGACAAGTCCAAGGGCCGGTCTAAGACTCCTAGTAAAAAGAATAGAGTTAAGTGTTGGAATTGTGGTAAAAGGGGACATCTAAAGAAGGAGTGCATAAACCCCAAGAAACAGTGGGAGAGTGCTTTGGATATGTCCTCGAATGCAGGTGAAGAAGTTTTAATTTCTACATGTAATGTTGTTTCTGTTGAAAATTGGTTGCTTGACTTAGGATGCTCGTTTCATATGACCCCGCATAAGGAATGGTTCTCCACATATGAAGAATATGATGGAGGTAATATCTACCTTGGTGACAACTCTACATATCCAATTGTTGGGTAAGGAAAGGTATTGTTGTGTTTCAGTGATGGGAGGATTAAAACCCTCCCTAGTGTTTTGCATGTTCCTAGATTAGCTAGAAATTTGATTTTAGTTTTGAAGTTGAATGATTTGGAAATGCATGTGACATTTGACAAGCATGGCTACAGATTAGTGAGAGGGAACTTGTTGGTAGCGAAAGGGAAGAGATTTGGGAACTTGTTTAAGCTTGAAGCCACTACAATTTGTAATGCCTCCTATGTATTTGAGACCACTACTAAAAATACATGTATGTTGTGGCATTGTAGATTGGGCCATACAAGCAATAATGTATTAAAAATTATTAAGAATAAAAATTTGTTGGATGGTTTCTCCTATTCTAATGAGCACTTTGATTTATGTGAGCATTGTGTGTTTGGTAAACAAAATAAAAAATCATTTCCTTTAGGAAGTAATAGAGCAAAAGAGAAGTTAGAAATTATTCATACGGATGCATTTGGACCTGTGGATAATGAATCTATCAAAAATTTTTGTTATTTTGTAACCTTCATTGATGATGTATCCAAATTTACATGGATTTATTTTATGAAGCATAAATCTAAAGTTTTCATTAAGTTTAAGGAATTTAAAGTCTTAGTAGAGAACCAATTAGGTTTAAAGATAAAAATATTGAGATCTAACAATGGAGGGTAATATTGCTCTAAGGAATTTGATGAGTTTTGCAAGCATGCAGGTATAATAAGACAAAAGACAACTCTGTATACACCACAACAGAATGGTGTTGCAGAAAGGATGCACTGAACAATTATGGAAAGGGCCAAAAGTATGCTTAGTGATGCATAGTTGGATAAATACTTTTGGGTAGAGGCTGTGTGTAGTGCTTGCTACTTGATAAATAGATCTCCTTGTAAGGCTCTTGATTCGACATCTTATGAAGTGTGGACAGGTAAGAAACCTTCTGTTTAACATTTAAGGGTTTTTTATTGTGAGACTTTTGTTCATGTGCCTAAGGAAAAGCGATCTAAGTTAGATCCAAAAGCTAAAAAGTGTACTTTCATTAGATATGGTGATAATGTGAAAGGTTATAAGCTTTGGAATCCACTAACCCACAAGATTATCTTTTCTAGAGATGTAATTTTCAGGGAACTTAGAGATATTTCTAAACTTGAGAAGCCAAAAGAAAAAGATGAAAAGGTAAAGAGAGTGCACTTTGAGTTAGACTAGCAAGATGCACCTCAAGAAAAACAAGATGATGGATTGGGGGGTAAAGAAGAAGAAGAAGATTCATGTAGTTCTGATGAAGATGAATTTGTTGTTATAGAATAAGTTGGTGCAGATGATCATGCAGAAGAATGAGAAGAGTCTCTTACTCCACCCTTGAGGAGATCCACAAGACAATAGAATCCAGTTGACAGGTATAGCCCACCATATTTTCATTGTGTATATGTTTTATTGAGTACCAATGATGAACCTAGATCCTACAAGGAATCTATTTCTGCAGATGATAGTGAGTTTTGGCATCTAGCCATGCAGGAGGAGATGATGTCTTTAGACTCTTGTAATATCTTAGATCTTGTTCATTTTTTGAAAGGAAGAAAGGCCATAGGTTGTAAGTGGGTCTTCAAGAAGAAGTTTGGACCAGATGGGTCATTGGAGAAGTACAAGGCTAGACTGGTAGCCAAGGGATACTCCCAAAGAGAGGGAGTTGATTTTGGTGAGATATTCTCTCCTATTGCTAAATTGACTTCTATTAGATTTCTCTTATCCATTGCTACAACTTATGATTGGGAGATTGAAAAAATGGATGTTAAGACTGCATTCTTGCATGGAGATCTTGAAGAAGAAATTTATATGCAACAACCTATAGGTTTTGAGGTAAAAGGAAAAGAACATTGGGTTTGCAGGTTAAAGATGTCTCTTTATGGTCTGAATCAGTCCCCTAGAATGTGGTATCAAAAATTTGACTCATTTGTTTTGAAATTGGGTTTTGTTAGAAGTGAGGAGGATCACTGTGTTTACATTTATTGTGTTGATGATTATATACTGGTTATTGCTTTGTATGTTGATGACATGTTTTTCAGCAATACTAAGGGTATGGTCAGTGAGCTTAAAGCCCAACTTTCAGGTGTATTTGAGATGAAGGATCTTGGTGCTACAAGGTATATTTTGGGAATGGAGATCAGAAGGGATAGAGTTAATAGAAAGCTTTGGTTGTCACAAAGTAAGTATGTGAATACTATTTTGTAGAGGTTTAGTTTGTAGGACTGTAACCCAGTTAGAGTTCCTTTATCCATTAGTACGAAGATTTCATTAGACATGTGTCCAAAGAGTAAAGATATGTCTAATGTGCCATATGCTAGTGCTGTAGGGAGTTTGATGTATGCAATGGTTTGCACTAGACTAGATATTGCCCAAGCAGTGGGAGTTTTGAGCAGATTTATGTCTAACCCTGGTAAACAACATTGGAACTATGCGAAGAGGGTGTTTAAATATCTTGCAGGTACTCCTGATCATTGTTTGGTTTATTTTGGTACTAATAGTGCTAATAAATCTTTGGACATACAAGGTTTTGCTGATGCAGATTGGGCAGGTGACTTGGATAGTCAAAGGTCCACTAGTGGCTATGTGTTTACTTTGTTTGGAGGTGCAGTGAGTTGGATGAGTAAGAGGCAGCTCATAGTTGCTTTGTCCACTATAGAAGAAGAGTATGTGGCTGCTACTCATGTCTCTAAGGAGGCAATTTGGTTGAGGAGACTGTGTATAGGTATTGGTTTTGATTGCAAGATCATTTAGATTGGTTGTGATAGCCATAGTGCTAGATGTTTGGCTAAAATCCTATGTATCATGCTCAAACTAAGCATGTTGATGTTCAGTATCATTTTGTTCGAGAGTTGGTTGCAAATGGACAGATTGAGCTGAAAAAGATAGACACTCAGGGGAATGTTACAGATTCATTGACTAAGCCTGTGAGCACAGAGACATTCGTGTGGTGCAGAGAGGCCATAGGCCTTGTTTCTAGTGTTTGATTATTTTCATTTGATTTCCTATGGGTTGATTTACAATGTATAATGTCAAGTGGGAGAATGTTGGAATAATGTGCCATTAACCTTGTAAATTCCAATATTGTATTTTGTTCCATTTATTATTTGTTATTTGTAATTACCCA
Source organism: Cunninghamia lanceolata (assembly GCA_027924645.1). Lineage (NCBI taxonomy): Eukaryota > Viridiplantae > Streptophyta > Pinopsida > Cupressales > Cupressaceae > Cunninghamia > Cunninghamia lanceolata. Next base: position 926,619 of record BSBN01001318.1, on the reverse strand, counting down.
TAAGGGAATGAGGTAGTCTCATTGATAGTTGTAATTTCAGAGTTACCGGTGGCAGTTATAGAGTGACTTTTACTATTGGAAAATGTAAAAACTCATGGTAAATGAGGATAGGCATGCTCCCTTGAGGAATCTACTATTTTGGCATGTATGACAAGTGTCATAATGTTTGGTGAGTGAATCTATGATACCTGCAAGTTGTCATAAGATTCTGTGATTCTATGATGCATATGACGGATATGTTAGTTGTATATTTTCTATATTTAGCCCAAGGTTCTTATCTTGGAAAAATACTCTTTTGTGGAATCTATGATGGTTATGATGCATCATAAGATGTTGTAAGATGCCTGATTTAGTCTTGGGCCCCCAACCTCTGCATGGTTGTTTTTGGACAAGTGTAAGATGCTTGTAAGATGGTAATTAATGTTTACAGGTTGGAGAATCTTAGGAGAGAGAAGGTGAGTGCCTAAGATGAGTTAGAAAATGTTTCTATAAGTATTTTCCATGTATTAGTTTCTACAATATAGATTTTAGGTACTCAGGTGCTCTCGGAATGCTGTCAGATTGAAGACTAGTGGAGAGAGTTGAAGTGTTGTATTGCAAATCATTTTCAGATTAATACAAACATTGGGCATCTTTCCTGTGTGGAGTTTTTTACCTGAAAGGGTTTTCTCCATGTTAAACATTGTGTTATGTGTTCATATTTCTAATTTTACATTTCTGTGAAGCATAGTTTTGTTTCTGTGTTACAATCTCTATTAATAACACACAGTTAAAGATTACATAAATTTATATTGAATCATATTTCCATTGAAGTAGTGTTGCTTTCATTTCTAACACATAGCCACTAGATTTTGTATCTATTTTAGTTGCTCTTGCATTTCTGTGAATTCCAACATAGTAGAATAGCCTGAATAGGTTTGGATAAGATACTTTAGGAAGAATATGAGCCTTGAAGGCACATACAATGCAGCACCATCATAAGATTATACTCCTTGGTTGATAATTTAATGTAGGAATGCAATGATAGAACGGATTGTTCAGATTGTTCAGATAGGTTTACCCCTGAATTATGTTAAGTCTACAACACATTAGTTTTCCTCTACAATAGGTTGACTATTTGAGGTTGCTCCATGAAGGGTAACATGACCTTGACAGGTGGTGACTGCATAATCAGGAGCATTCCATTTGATGGTAAGTGTAGATACAAAACTCTTGCTAAAGTGGCCAACAACAAAATCATAGACTCCTGAAAAATTATTTACGCCTTTACCTTTATTATTGGTATTGTTTGCTTTTCCATGAGGAGGGAATGGATCTTCATAAATACCAAGGTCTTTATTTATTTTTGGTGGAGTGCCATCAATGACAACCTCTCCATGATCAATGAGATTTTGGATGAGGGTTTTTAGTTTCATACATCCTGGCATTTTATGTCCTTTTGTCTGATGGAATTCAGAGTATTCATTGTCCTTGTACCGCATGGGTTTAAAAGCTAGTTCTTCATATTGTCTTTCTTCAGGTAACATGATTAAGCCATTTTGTATCAATTTATTGAGGACATTTTCAATGGGTTCTCCTAAGTGAGTGAATCTATGTTTGGTTACAAAGTCTTACTTGGGTTGATCCCTAAAAGGGGTGGAATTGTCCTTTTTTTGCATTTGAAGGTTTAGAGGTGTTTGGACTATTTGAACATGTTTGGCATCCACAACACCATCTTTGACAACATTCTTGTTTTTAGCCAAAAAGCGGGGATTATCATTAGATGCAGGAGTGTTTTCTTTATTCTCTTTAAAGATTTTCACAAGTCCCTTAGCAATAAGGGCCTTTTCTATGTTGGCTCCTTTTGAAATGACTTCCTCAAAGGAGCTAGCATAGTGCATTTGTAACTGAAATCCATGTTCTTGGTTCAAGTTTTGTACAAATATGTTGAACTTTTGTTTTTCAAGTATTTGCCAAGGGCATTTGCTAGCCATACTTCTCCATATTTGTAGGAAAGAGACAAAGGTTTCACCATTTCTTTGTTTTGTATCATACAAGTCTATCATGGTGACTTCGTGTTCAATGTTGAAAGAGAAATGGGTCACAAATTTCTCGGCTAGTTCACTAAAGGATTTAATGCCTGGAGGTAAATGTGAAAACCATTCCATGGCTTGTCCTCCAAGACTTCGAGGAAAGAGATGCATGAGATAGGTATCGTCATGAGTAACCTCTAAACAAGCCATGTAGAATTCTCATAAATTCTCTTGAGGATTGCCTTTTCCTTTATATTTGTCAAATTTAGGTACCTCAAAGTTTTTAGGAAAAGGGAGCATTGGGATAGTGCGATCAAACAGATTAGGACAAACTTCCTTGAATGAGAAAGTGTTTTTGATACTGCTGAGTGTAAGATCAAAAAGTTGTTTTGCATTATTTAGATTGTGAGTTCCATCCCGGATGGTGGTGGTGGTGTATAATATTGATTGGTGGAAGAAGAAGGTGGTTGTTTAAATTTGGATGGTGTTTGTTGAAAGTTGGATGGTGGTTGTTGAAAATTAGATGGAGGTTGTTGAAAGTTAGATGGAGGTTGATGGTAATTAGATGGTGGTTGTTGGTAGTTAGAAGGTGGTTGTGGAAAGTTGGAAGGTGGTTGTTGAAAGTTGGATGGTAGTTGATGGTAGTTTTGGAATGGATTAATGGGTATGTTGGCTATGGAAGAGTGAGTGTGAGATACTTGTGGGGGAGTCGCCCAAGAGTTGTTGGGAATATATGAAGATGTGTTTTGTGGATTAGTAAAGGTATTGTATAGGATAGAAGAGGATGATGGTTTTGATGAATAAATAGAGGGATTATGTTGGATAGAAGTTGTGATGCTTGAGGAAGGTGGTTTTTTTTATTTAGTAATAAGATTGCTTGGACTAGAAAAAGGTGGTTTTAGTAATTTAGTAAAGGGGTTGGTTGGACTTGAAGAAGATGGTTGATGTGACATATGAGATTGGTGTTGGACCCCAATGTATGATGGTTGTAAGAGTGGTTCAATTGGTGTTTTGTGGAACATGTTTGTAAATGGAAGATTGTCAGTTGGAAAAGAAGGTGGTAGTGTGGATGTTGTGGGAAATGAAGATGGATGACCTCCACTCTTAGTTGTCATGGAGGTGCTAAAGATAGTCATCTCCCCGATTTGAGAAGTATCAAAATCATAAGGCAATTTAGCTCCTTTTCAAGCAAGTAGATAGAAATAATGATCGCGATTTGCCTCCAACATTTTACCAATTTTCTCCAAGATTGTGGGATCTTGTAGGTTATCATCTAGTTCTAGGGATTCTTTAGTTGTTTGTTGAGTGAGATTTTGGGATAAAGAAGCACCTACTATATACGCTGTAGGAATGAAGGAACTAGAGTCCATGCCCGTGGTAAACTTTGATGCATCTATGGCTATTTTAGAGGTAGGTACCTTAAGATTGCCTTGCAGCAGATGTGGAGTGTTTTCCATGGTTTGATTTTGTTTTGATCTAGTGGTAGGCATGTGATTTGGGTGAATGATTGGCTTGGTTAAAAGTTATAAAATCTAGATCAACATACTTTGGCTATTTGATTATCTACATCGAAATATACTAATGACTTTGAAGGGAGACAAGATAAGGCTATAGTGAATTTGGCTATTCGTAAAAGGACATCCTCTTTTGAAGGTATGTTTGTTCACTAGTTGGTTTGATACTAATTGGTCTAGAAGACAAATTAGGAGATTGTATGATCTAGATTTTGGGATGCAATAACCAATTCAAAGGAATGAGTTGATGTTTTGGGATGGCTTTGGAAATGATTGTGGATGAAGATGGAATGAGGTTGTTTGGTTTTGGATTTTTTGATTGTTTGGATTTCTAATTTTTTTTGGAGTTTGGATTTTTAGACAAAATGAGGATGCAACAGGGGAAAGTTTACACTATGTTTTCAGATTTTTGATTATTTGACAATGAAAAGGTAAGTTCTAAATCACTATGTTTTTGAGAATTTTTTATTTTTGACAAGAAAAATGCAAGGAAGGGAAAGCCTAACCACAATGTTTTTGGGTTTTTTATTTTTTTGACAAGGAAAATGTGAGGAAGGGATATTTATCTTAGGGATGATAGTGTGAAATTGATTAGATTAGAAAGAGGATAATGATGATTAGATGACTTGACTTGGTTAGGATGAAAATTGATTGGGATATGATTAGGATAATGTTGATTGGATGACAAGGATGATGTGGAATGACAAGGATAATTAGGGTTTCGATTAGGATGCAGGTGACTAGAATATGATGACTTGGAATGAATGGATGGATTTGAATACATTTAGGGTGATGACTAAGAAAGCACACACATTAATCATAGAAGACACTTGGCAATCAAATTGGTTGTATTTGGTGACTCTTGACAAGTTTGGAAACACTTGTAAACATGTACAATCCTAGGCTAGTCAAGGATACTACCTGTTGAGTCTCCCACTCAGATTTCTCCAAATACTAAGACAAAGCAGAGAACTAGAGAATTTGGTGACACTGGCTCCCCCTTACATGGAATGGGCACACCAAACCTCTTACCCTTTGATCCTAGGGGCTGAGGGAATTCCTATCTCTACAATGAATAGTACACATGGGGCAGCTTGGGAGGTTCGACCTCCTACACCAGCAAGTAAAAAAGGTTTTGGCCACTAGCACAAATGGTTCTTAATCAGTGTTTTGGGATATATTGGTGTCTATACATGTGGCAGTTCACTCATTTAAGAGACCTCCCGACCCTTAGAAAGGGTTTTTACGCATGACTTGGATATTGAGCGAGACTTCTGTCGATATAGAACAACGACACTAGCTAATTGATGACTTTCGTCACAACCATGATTATTTGTATAGAAGACCGAAACGAAGGTACCACTTGGGTCGTTCCCTCTCACAAATTGGGAGGCAAGCCCTATAAAGATTGATATCATACATGGAAAGTGATAAAATGAATAACTTAAATGTTTTTGATTCCTAAGATCACGTGGTCATGTGAAGGAAGAGCATACACATTAAGGAAATTCTAAACACAAAAGACACATGTAAATTTCCTTAAGCAAAATTGAAATGTGAGTTCTAGGATTTAGTGATGATCAAAATTACACATACATGTCAATTCCCTTAAGAAGAAAGAAGTTTGAATTCAAAAAATGAGTGTTAATCTAGATTACACATACATGTCAATTCCCTTATGAAAAATGAATTGTGAATCCAAAGACTTTGTGAGAATCAAAATTACACATTCATGTCAATTCCCTTAAGCAAAAGAAAGTATGAATCCTAAGACTTAGTGATAATTAAGATTTGTCTTTGGCATACATCCTGCATCAAATCACATTAGTAGTCTCAAGCAAAAGTTTGGTCTTTGTCAAACGATAAGAGGTAGCTCCTGATGTGTACCTGTATTGCCAAAATAAAAAAATGAGTAATCTAGAAAATTTCTAAGAAATATGATTAGTGACAAAAAAATAGACAGCATGACCAAATTCTACATGAAATTCTATGCAATTTCAAAATAAATTCATGAAATTTTGTTAAGAAATGCACAAATTATAGTGATATGAAGATTCCAAAGTAAGGGGAGGTTTGACTGATAATAACTGATAAATTTGATCAAATGGGATGAAGATATCTATACCACTATGAAGGTGAGTGAACCATCTTTCCAACGCAACTGGTTTCACAAAAAATCTGATATACCTGCAAAACGTTAAGCTAAAAAGAAAAAAATAGCCTATTTGGGCATTTGGAAGGCAAGCTAGGCAGTTTGATGGTTAGTAATAGTGAACAGTTAATGTTCTTCTAGTCACATGGACAGTTTATCCTAGTGGTAATGTTTTTGTAGTTGGGGGTTTGAAACAAGCCCCTGGTCATCCATGTGACTAGGGGCTGAATGTTTTTTTTTCATATTAAAAAAATTAAAAAATTAAAAAAATTGATTTTTTTTTAAAAAGTGAAAACCTAAAAACTAAATTGGAAAGTAGGGTTTGGTCTATTTTTTTTGTCTTTGTGTTTTTTTAATTTATATGCCGTGATGTTTATTTTGTAATTAAGAAATTTAATTTTGGTTTTAGCTTGGCGGGGTGCAGAGGGAGGAGGGTTGGAGGTGGGATTAGCGAGTTGGGCCGCGTGGAGGTGGTGGGTTGGGGTTGTAAGGGGAGCACAAGGAAGGGAGAGGGGAAGGGGGATGGGTTAGGGTGCAGGATGTGAGAGGGAGAGGGGAAGGGGAAGGGGAAGCGAGGGACAATGGGAGGGATGGCTGGAGAGTAGGCAATGTCGAGGGGATGGGGATAGGGTTGCCGAAGGGGGGAGGGTTGGGGGAGTGTGGAGTGCGGGGAGGTTTGTGAGGGAAGTGAGCAAGGGTTGGGCAGTTGTCGACCCTATGTTTAGGGCAGAAAACAATAAGTTTTTTTAAAATTTTTGTTTGTGTGGTTTTTTTCTGTTTTTGTAATTTTTTTTGTTTGTTGTGTCTTTTTTTGGTTTTTTAATTTTTTGCTATTTAATTTTTTAAATGCTTAAAGAAAATCAAAGAAACTCAAGAACATAATTTTTTTTTTTTGGGAAATGCTAAATAAAAATAAACTTAAAACTATTGTTTGTGTTTTTTTGCTTTTTTTTGTTATAATTTTTTTTTAAAATTTTTTAAGGATAATTTGTGTAAACTAGGCCAAAAAATTAAAAAATATTCAAAAATATTCTAGTAACGAAAACTTGGGGTGTTATATGTTATTTTGCACCTGCGAGGCCTCCCAGACTCAATGGTGAGGTCCGTTTGAGTGGAGGAAGCCATTTGTGAAAGTTGAGTTCTTGAATATTTGTCCAAAAACACCTAAATCTACAACAACAAAACTCTAACAAATGCTCACAAACAAAAGGGGTTAGAGTACCGGGTGTGCCAAAATATGATAGGTGAAAATCGGATATGCAAACATAAACCAACGAGAAACATAAAAAAATACAAATTACCTCCTTTGCGCAAATGAAGTCCCTTCACTGATCGGGAGAATTGAAATGCACCCTATTCCAATTGATTGCTCCTTGCTTTTTGATGTGGATTTCTCTATAATTGTAATGTAAATATGGTCTCCCAAGGAATGATTACGACATGATAAGTTTACTTGAACGAGAAATCATCAAAAAATGGAGAAATAGGCTTCTTTTTATAGACATGAGATATTAGATCAATGCTTGAGGATGATCAGAGAGATCAATGGTTGAGGAAGGTTGAGAGAATGTGCATGAATCAGAAGAGGACAAGTGTCTTACCTCTCTCATGCATCAAGGGAGTTGACAAATCTAATTAGGGAGTTGACTAAATAGATTGATCAGTGAACTGAGTTGATTGATCAGTGAACTGAATTGATTGCTTTGTTGACTAAGTTGATTGATTAGTTAGCTAGATTGACTAATTAGTTAACTGATTTGATTGCTTATTGAACTGAATTGATTGCTTTGTTGACTGAGTTGATTGATGGTTTAGCTCTTTTGATTGTCTATTAACTGATTTTGATTGGAGGAATTTATGGTGGGTGAGGATAAATGGGAAATTAAATAAATAATTATTTAATTTCATGTGCACATGGGATAATTGAATTAAATATTAATTTTAATTAAATTTGGAGGAAATAGATTATTTAAATAAATAGTTTTGAATTTATTTAAAGTGGAGGGAAATTTGATATCTAAATAAATAATTTTGATTTATTTATTTAAATTGGACAAATAAATAATTTAATTAAATAAATTGTTATTTAATTAATTTAGAGGAATATAAATGATCTAATTAAATAATTGAAATTATTTAATTAGTATGGAGGATAAATTGAATTAATTAAATAATTAGGATGATTTAATTAACATGGAGGATAAATTGATGATGATCGATAGATGAACTTAATCAAATAATTAAGAATTATTTAATTAAAGTGAAGTATGACAGATGAAAGCCTGATCTGAGAATAGGTCAATTTTAGGTGTCTACACTTAGTACCAATAATCAAATGTAGTGTCAATGGTTTTGTAGACACATGGTTTTTGGGAAAATGGTATTGTAATGTACCACATGTTGTATTTGTGTGAACTTATGTCCATAAAAGAAAACATAAGGGTAGTTGTAGAGGAGGTTAGCCATTTGGCTTGTTGGCTAGGTTGTAGCTTCTCTTGCAGATTAGCTGTGTGAGGGTTTGAAGTGTGAAATCGGATGTATGGTTACATACTTGTTCACATGGATTACAGGTAGAGAGAGCTTGATGTTTCAAAGGCGATCTTTGCATATGTATTTGTTAATTATTGTTGAATAATACATGAGAGATGCATGCTTTTGGAGGCTAGGTTTTTCCCTCTCTAAGGGTTTTCCCAGGGTATATCTTGTGTCACTATTGATGGTATGATTGTCTATTTCTTTTGCATGTGGATTTCTAGTTTATTGCACATTGAATCTCTTATTGGGTTATGAGGAATTTGCCTATATGGCTACATATTTCCAACATTTGGTATCAAAGCTTGGTTGCCATTATTTGGGAGGAAATCCCTATTTTATAACCCTAGCTATGAGTGGATTTTTAGTGTATAGTGGATTTGCATAGAAGAAATGAAGGCATTTTCATGGTTACAAGGTTGTTTCAAGACTTGGGTTGTTGCAGACCTAGGGTTTAATGGACATTTGGCATGTGGGTTTTTGATTTGGGCTCTTTCTATGGAAAGTTTTGGAGGTCAACTTTTGCAAGAAGCCTCCTGGGCAAAAATAGACCCTGCCATTTGATTCAGGAGCTGCCACAAGTGAAGAAAAACATATAATTTGCCTATGTTTGAAGATAGAAAAATTTTGCCCTATTTTGTGCCCTAGGGAATCTTGCAGGGAATCTTTAAAGATTTCATACAGAATCAACAATACAACATTTGTGCAAGTACAATTGTTGTCAGTGTTGTTGCAGTCACATGTCGTCATACCCCTACCCTTGCATTAGGCCTTGTCAGGCCTACGCTAGCCTGCACAAGCTGCTAGGTCGGCGGCAAGGCTACTAAGCATCGACAGGTGAGTCTTAGGCCCCCATCTAGTGGCCTAGCTGGTTGGCTAGCCTAGTCAGCGGCCTATGTCTGCCAAACCTTTAAGGGCTTCAAACTTTTTCTTAATATTAAAAAAATATAAACGTTTTTAAAACATTTCAAAACCTCAAAAACAAAAAAATTAAACCTGATTCAATTTCATTTGAAATCCACCACCTCCACCATCTTAGCGCCACTATGGCACCACCTGAGTGTCACCACCACCGGCGAGCCACCGATACACCACCAGAGGGCCATTGGGCCCTATTTTTTAGTCTAACTAGGAAAATTATTTCCAAGAGACATAACATTTTCCCAAGATGTTGGATTTTTGATTTATTATAGTCAACATAAAGCTCATTCCACTTACTACGTAGTGGTGTTAGAGATTTTTCCTGATTTTAACATTTTGACCAGTTTTTGCTAGTTGGAAGCCAAATATTTATTTTGAGCTTTGACCAAGCATAATAGGTGCATACGGAGTCAGATTTTAGATTTCTTATAGGCGTTGGAAAGGTATTTCTGAGCACTATGTAGTGAAGTAGGTTTGGATATGATATTCAGAGATTTGATTAGTTTATATTAGTTTGAACTACTTTTGGTTCCTTTGACTTTTGGTGATTTTGTGAGTTGATGGAAAATTGAATTTGGGATTATTTGGTGTTTGAGTCATTGCAAACATACATGTTTATCTCTAATTATCCTTGGTTGGAAACATTATACATGTATTTTTGAGTTTGCATGTTGCATTGTGAGATCTACAGGTTGTGCAATACCTATAGGTTGCATTTATGACTTACATGTGGGTTGTCTATACCTATAGATATTTCAGTGTTGATGAAGATTCTCATTTGTGGCTTGGATTAGTCACATGTTACATTTTTTTCTTGTCATATGAGATATAAAGAGAGATGGTTTTACCTGATACAGTCATGATATGGGACCTATGTTTGTTGACTATATGGTGTACAATTGTGTGAGACTTGATGGGAGTTTAGTGCAGGCATATTAGGTGTTGATCATGGTTTCATGGATGTTCCTTGTTTGGTTGGGATTTTGGCATGACATGATTGTTTTATAGGTGTAGTTTTGGTGGTGTTGGATTGATGTTTGGTTTACAGGTTTTGTTCATCTTCTTGATTTTGGAGATTATGGTTTACTTGACCTTTTGGGAGCTATGTCATTACAACGAGATTCCTTGATTGTGTTGGGGCCATGGATGATCTTTATTTAGGATATGGTTATCACGATGTCATGGATAATTTGATTACATGTTTGAGTGGGAGATTTTTACAGTGATGGTTTCATGGTTTCACGATGTTGCCATGTATAGCTTGGTATCGCACTTTAGTGGGACCTTCAGCAGGATATAGTTATCTTCATGTGATTTGGAGATGTTGACATCTTGGTACCATGGAGGACTCTTGGAGTCTTTGGTTGAAGTGTTGGTTATGGTTTATCAATTTTGATAAGTGATCCTGGCTTACAGGATGGTTGTATTGTGTCATGGTTTACTCTTGATACTGGTTTTGAGTGTTGGCATGATACAGGTTCTCTTGAGACATGATGTGTGCATTAGTGCATGGGATCTTCCTTTTGAGGAGATGATTAGATGATGATGTCATGATATGTTCCTTCGTTATGCATATCTACAGTGGGAGCTTTGACTATGATCTTGATGGTTCTCTTGGTATTGGGTGCATTGGTCATGTGTTTGGGAGCTTCATGATAGTGCATTTTTGTATTTGGAGTTTAGCATGGATTGATCATGGAGGTACTCATGGATACTTGGAGACTTAGGTAAGGCTTGATTTCTCTTGGGATTAGAGACATGCGTTGAGATGGTTACTCTTTGATGAGGATTTCAGGAGCAGGACAGAGGAGCCTACACCTTGGTTGAACATGAGTCCAACATGGACATGTTGAGGAGATTATTCTTGGAGAGAGCCTATGAGGCTTAGTGCATCCTGAAGGAGTAATCTCATCCCCACTCTTGGTCCACTCGGTGGTGAATGATTTGATCGGTATGCCTAGCTGATTTTCAAATGCATTCTTCATTTGTATCTTATCTTCTCATATTTGAGTCTTGAGCTATGGATTATACTTCTCACAACTATAGCACAGTGTGGATAGAAGGACATGGCTATGATTTGTAGGATCTCTCTTGATTGGTCTTATTCTTCTTCCTAGATATTTATGTTCACATGACATTGGAGTTGATATGTGTATGGAGCGTTTGAGTCTCTTTGACTTATTTCTCTTATGATGTGGAGGATTTGGAAGAGATATGGACTTGAGGAGAGTTATGTTAGAGCTATTTAGTTTGTTGATTTTACATATTTGTGTGTGTTATTTGACACTATGTGATAGAGGATTCAATCACATCTTCTATGTGTGTGTGTCATTAGTGGATCTTTGGATGCCTTGATCTTTTTTTAGATTTGACATTTACTCATGCACTGGGAGTTCTAGGATGTATATGATTTATTTGTTGGATATTCTCATTATGTTGTAGTATGGAGCATATTAAGGTTTGTTATCACATGCTTTGTGTTGTTACCTTGTAATACTTCTTTATGCAAGATTGAGTATATACAGGGACTTGTTATCATTGTGATTTGAGTTGGATATGTTGATGGCATAAGGTCTACATGTTATCTTTTGTATACCTTGGTTTGGAGGTATGGTTAGTTGATGCATTAGAAACTAGCTGTGGTTGCTATTTCAACTATGGTGATTGATTCTTGTCAGCTACTCGAGCCTATTTGTTACCATTAGACTTGGTGTGTGTGTGTGTTTGGATATCAGTTGATGTATGTTCCTTACTTCTATGTGATAGTTTAGTGTGGCATCTCTTTGGAGGATCTTATTCTTCATGAGGCTAGATGGAGGATGAGAAGATTCTTGTTTGATATGGTGGACATGTAATGTCCCCTTCCTAGGTGACTTTCATGATGAGTAATTTAGCCTTTATCTCCCGAAGGCTAATTGACGAAATAAGGGAGATATTATTAAATTAATTATTTTATAAGGTTATTACTTAATTTTAAATTAAAAGGTAACCTTATATTTAATTAATTTAATATAGTGACTTAAAATACACATTATATAATTAAAGTCACTAAAATAAAATAATAAGATTTTTCTAGAAGCCTCTTGAAGTGGGATTAAAAAAATATAAAGGAAGGGGCAAGGCAAGCTTCCAAGCATTTGATTATTGTCATTTGCATTTGATGAATTTTGTGGAGCCAAGGGTTTCTGTATATTGTCTACTTGGTCTTTGGGAATAAAAACTCCCATAGATTAGCATAACTGAGGTGGTTAAATATCCTCTGAAGGGTTGCAAATTGGAAGGGATACTTCAGTCCTTTCATTTGTGCTTAAATTTGAAGTATTAACCAAGGGTTTGGAGGTATTAATTTACAGATCAAAAGTTTTGTTAGCTGCTACAGTGACGTGAACAATGACATGAACAGTGATTCACTACAGTAACTTGGTGCATGTTGATGAGTATATGCTTTAGATTTTGGCTACCACGACTTCTCAACTCAAGGACGATTTGTATATCAAGTTCTACATTAATTTTACATCATTTAAATTGGTCATTTGGCATTGTAATGGTGGCTATCATAAGGTAGCTGTAGATGCACATTTTATATCAGATTTATAATACTTAGACTTTAGGAGTTGCAAAGCCAAGTGTCTTGGCGAATTCATGCTAGCATTGTACCTAAGGAGTGCATTTTAATAAGGAGTAATAAGTTGGGAGTCATTTATTGAATGTAATGATCATTTTGATAACATTATAGTATGCATGCCAACTGTTTGATAAAATGTCAGTTGGTTGTAGGTGTTGATTTATACTTGCATAAGTCATCTATTACTTTTGGAAAATACAAAGACACTTGTATTTCATGCTATACTTGTAGTTTAATCATTTAGCATGTATTTCAAGGCATTTGCATCATCTTATGTTCCAATTTCATCAAGCAAAGCAAACTGAAATACAAAATCAGCAAGAACATCCTATGTATGCAAAGTATTTGATGATATTCCTTGAGCCAAAAATTAGTTACAAGAAGTCAGTTTGAGCAAGGGATATTGTAGTGGCATCAAAGTAGTTTCTTACCATTTTTGGGTTTGAAATTAGCTCCATTAATGCAACAAAGTGATAGGTCTAAGAGGTATACAACTAGAGAAGAAAGGAAGCCAAAATGCTGGACACAACCACCTAAACATGACACTTTATCAACTACTTTAGTAGCAAGACAGTGAGAGGTTGGTTCATCCGACACTATGGGTGGAAGAGGTGAAGGTAGCCCTATCAGAAATAGAGGAAGAAATGATGAAGAATAAGAAACATGTGAACTCTTTAGACAAATGGCTATGGGGCATTAACAGGTGGCAGATGCTGTGCAGTCACTTACTACAATGATACAACAAATGAACCCTTAGAGAAGAATTTGAGGGCATAAGAGTAAAAGTTGCTGATGGGTATACACTTAAGTGTGACAAGATGATTCCAGGTCTTCCCATGTGACTGAATAACTTTGAGTTTAAGGCAGATTTTTATGTGGTAAACATGGGAGAAACTGACATGGTTTTAGGAATGAAATGGCTTCATGATATTGAGGAGTTTACCATTAACCTTAGGGAAATGGAGATGAGGCTTAAGGTGGATGGGAAGACTCATGTGCTAAAAGCCATCAGGGATACCAGCTATAAGATGATATCTTTCAGAAAAATGGAGACACATATGCACCATGACATGGTTGAGTGGTTAGCAGGGTGTATTCTAATGGCAACATAGGAAGAGAAACAAAAACTAGCTTATCACCCAGATATACAGGAGTTGAGGATCAAGAACTCTAAGGTGTTCACTGATATTCCACCAGGAAAGCCTATAGACAGAGGGATTGAGCACATAATAGAATTGGAGGAGGGTGCTAGACCCGTGATGATCACTCCTTACAGACACCCCAAGTGGATAAAAGATGAGATTGAAAAAACAATTAAGGAGCTACTGGATATGGGGCACATTAGGCCAAGCAAATCACCTTTTGCTTCAGCAGTAGTCTTGGTCAAGAAAAAGGACGGTACAATTTAGATGTGCATCGATTACAGGGTGTTCAATAAGAGGACAATTAAGAACAAGTACCCTATTCCTCACATTGACGAGTTGATCGATGAACTTCATGGTGCTCGCTATTTCTCAAAAATAGATTCGAGATCAGGTTATCCCCAGATCAGGGTCAGAGAGTAGGACATCAAGAAGACAACATTTAGGTGCTGGTCATTTTGAGTTTGTGGTTATGCCATTTGGGCTAACCAATGCTCCTGCTATGTTTCAATCCACTATGAACAGGGTTTTTCAGTCACAACTAAGGAAGTTTGTATTAGTCTTCTTTGATGACATTTTGTTATACAACAGAACTTGGGAGGAGCATATTGCCCATTGGATATAGTGTTGGGAATTCTTACCAGGGAGTCCTTGTACGCCTAGGAATCTAAATGTGATCTACGCATGACAGAGTTGCTATACTTAGGACATATCATCAGTGCAGAAGGTGTGTGTATGGACCTTGACAAAGTCAGAGCTATTATTGAGTAGCCTACACCTAAGAATCTTACTCAGCTTAGGGGATTTTTGGGTTTGTGTGGCTTCTACCATAGATTTGTTAGTGGATATTCCGGTCATGTAGCACCACTTACATATTTAATGAACAAATGCGCATTTGTTTGGACACTTGAGGCACAAGAATGTTTTGAGAAATTTAAACAGTTGATGACTACTTTCTCAGTTCTTACGTTGCCAGATTTCACTAGACCCTTTGAGCTACAGTGTGATGCTTCGGGTGAGGGGATTGGTGCAATCCTTATGCAGGACAAGCATCTGATAGCTTTTGAGAGTAGGAAGTTACAGGGTCCAGAGAGGAGCTACAATATTTATGATAAGGAGATGTTGGCCATTATGCATGCATTGACAAAATTTAGGCAATACCTTGTGGGCAGCAAGTTTTGCATTAAGATAGATCATAACAGCTTGAGGCATTTCCTAGGACAATGAGATCTCAACAATTGTCAACAGAAGTGGGTGAGTAAATTGCAATCATATGACTTTGACATTAATTATGTCAAGGGGACTCAAAACGTAGTTGCTGATACTTTTTCTCGCCATCCCCATTTGAGCTCTATGATGGAGATTTCAGAGGGTTGGAGACATTTGATTGTGGTAGAGTATGCCAAGGACTCATGGGCTTCTAGCATAATTGAGGGGTCAATTCAGGATGATAGGTACTCAGTTATAAATGATCTTATCATTTACAAAAGTAGGATATTTTTAACCCCAGGATCAGAGATGAAGAACATAGTGATGATGTCTTTTTATTATACACCTATGGATGGGCATCACGGGTACTTCAAGACTTACAGGTAGGTTCGAGAGCGCTTTACTTGGAAAGGGCTCAAGATAGATGTTCTTCAGTATGTCAGAGAGTGTCCTATTTTCCAACAGAATAAACATGAACATACATACCCTACAGGTTTACTTCAGCCACTTCTGATTCCTGATAGGAAGTGGGAGTGTTTATTCATGGATTTTATAACCAGTTTGCTGAAAAGCTAGGGACGAGATTGTATTTATGTGGTTGTTGATTGATTAACAAAATATGCTCATTTCTTTCTGATCACAGCTGCATACTCAGCTACAAAGGTAGCAGAACTTTTCTTCTATGAGATATTTAGGTTGCATGGGTTACCTCAAAGCATTGTTAGTGACAGGGATAGTAAGCTCTTGAGTCATTTTTGGTAGGAGTTATTTAGACTATGTGGGACAAAGCTTACTTCGAGTACTAGTTACCACCCACAGACGGATGGCCACACATAAATTGTGAATAAGTTGGTGGAGGGATATCTCAAGAACTACATTGTAGGGCAACAGAAGGGTTGGGTTAAGTGGATATACCTTTGTACGTACTGCTACAATACCACTAACCATCTTTTGATTTAGATGACACCATTTATGGCCTTGTATGGTTATGAAATGCCCAGTTTCCTTGACTTGCTGATGAGTGACAGTAGAGTGCCTAGTGTAGGAGATATGTTATAGGAGAACCAAGGTATTATGAGAGCTCTTCGGGAAAATATCCAAAAGGCACAGAATCAGCAGAAGCAGTATGTTGATCAAAAGAGAGTTGAGCAGTCATTTGAGATTCGGGATATGGTGTATCTGATGTTACAGCCCTACTGACAATTCACTCTTAAGAATAGTGGTGCAGAGAAGGTCAAGCCTCATTATTATGGCCCTTTTAGGATTATTCGGCAAGTTGGTGATGTGGTTATGAGTTAGAATTATCGGCAGACACCAGAGTACACAATATTTTCCATGTGTCATGCCTCAAGAAGGCATTAGGTCATCGCGTGGTTCCTTCTACTACCTTACCACCCTTGGATGATGAGGGGAAGTTGATTTTGGTGCTTGAGGCTATTTTGGATGTTAGGGAGAGGCAATTACAGAGACGGGTCATAAGAGAGTGCTTGATCAAATGGAGGGATTTATCGGTTGAGGATGCCACTTGGGAAGGCGAGGAGATTCTTTAGCATCCAAAGTTGAGATTACTTGGGGACAAGCACTTTCAGGAGGGGTGGACTGTAATGTCCCCTTCCTAGGTGACTTTCATGATGAGTAATTTATCCTTTATCTCCCGAAGGCTAATTGATGAAATAAGGGAGATATTATTAAATTAATTATTTTATAAGGCTATTACTTAATTTTAAATCAAAAGGTAATCTTATATTTAATTAATTTAATATAGTGACTTAAAATACACATTATATCATTAAAGTCACTAAAATAAAATAATAAGATTTATCTAGAAGCCTTTTGAAGTGGGATTAAAAAAAAGTATAAAGGAAGGGGCAAGGCAAGCTTCTAGGCATTCGATTATTGTCATTTGCATTTGATGAGTTTTGTGGAGCCAAGGGTTTCTGCATATTGTCTACTTGGTCTTTGGGAATGAAAACTCCCATAGATTAGCATAAATGAGGTGGTGAAATATCCTCCGAAGGGTTGCAAATTGGAAGGGATGCTCCAGTCCTTTCATTTGTGCTTAAATCTGAAGTATTAACTAAGGGTTTGGAAGTATTAATTTGAAGATCAGAAGTTTTGTTATCTGCTACAGTGACTTGAATAGTGTCATGAACAGTGAGTCACTACAGTAACTTGGTGCATGTTGATGAGTATATGCTTTGGATTTTGGCTACCATGACTTCTCAACTCAAGGGTGATTTGTATATCAAGTTCTACATTAAAGTTACATCATTTAAATTGGTCATTTGGCATTGTAATGGTGGCTGTCATAAGGTAGTTGTAGATGTACATTTTATATCAGATTTATAATACTTAGACTTTAGGAGTTGCAAAGCCAAGAGTCTTGGTGAATTTATGCTAGCATTGTACCTGAGGATTGCATTATAATAAGGAGTAATAAGTTGGGAGTCATATATTGAATGTAATGATCATTTTGATAACATTATAGTATGCATGCCAGCTGTTTGACAAAATGTCAATTGGTTGTAGGCGTTGACTTATACTTGCATAAGTCATCTATTGCTTTTGGAAAATAAAAAAACACTTCCATTTCATGCTATACTTGTAGCTTAATCATTTAGGATTTATTTCAAGGCATTTGCATCATCTTATGTTCCATTTTCATTAAGAAAAACAAACTGAAATACAAAATCAGCAAGAACATACTATGTATGCAAAGTGTTTGACGATATTCCTTGAGCCAAAAATTAGTTACAAGAAGTCAGTTTGAGAAAGGAATATTACAATGGTATTAGAGTGGTTTCCTGCCATTCTTTAGGTTTGAAATCGGCTCTATTAATGCAACAAAGTGACAGGTCTAAGAGGTATACAACTAGAGAAGAAAGGAAGTAAAAACAGTGGCCACAACCACCTAAACATGACACTTTATCAGCTAATTTAGCAGCAAGATAGCGAGAGGTTGGTTCATCTGACACTATGGGTGGAAGAGGTGAAGGTAGCCCTATCAGAAATAGAGGAAGAAATGATGTAGAAAAAGAAACATGTGAGCTCTTTAGACAAATGGCTATGGGGTAGTAACAGGTGGTAGATGTTGTGCGGGCACTTACTACAATGATACAATAAATGAACCCTTAGAGAAGATGAAACCACGAACCAGATGATAATAGGAGTGTGGTTGGGACACCTAGGGCACAAGCATCTTCTCACATGGTAGATATGCCTACACATCCTACTTTTTTAAGGAATGAACAAGAAGAGGAAAATGCAGAAGAAGAAGGAGAAGAAATGTTTGCGGATACTCTTATGGCAACTAATGATGAATGGGAGTTGTTGACAACATGGGTCATGGAGCGCGTGAGCTTTGATAGGTTTGTAAGTCAAAGAAGAGAACACTATAGAGGAAAGAAAGAAAAGAGATCGAGAAATCAAAATAATGATTTGAAGTATGCCACCAACAGAGTTACATTGCTCATGTTTGATGGTAGTGGGAAGGTTATAGCTCAGGCTTGGATTCATAAGCTAGACACCCTCTTGACTCTTAGACCCATGACAGAAGGGGATGCAATAAAATATGGTATCATGGATTAGAGACATTGCATCATAATAGTATCAATTCATATCAGGAGTTTGTTGATAGATTAGTGGAATGCTTTGATAAGAGAGATCCAGAGACATATTTTAAAGACTTGGCACAGCTTAAGTAGACTAGGAGTTAAGAGAGTTACATTAGTGAATTTCAAAAATTATCAGTCGTGGTTTCCAATATATTTGAGAGGAGATTGGTTGTGCTATTCATGGAGGGCTTATTGGAACCGTTGAGAGGATGGATAAAAGCTTTTGATTCCTCGACATTGTAGGAGGAAATGAAAACAGATAGGAGTATGGAACTTGCAACCCCTCAAAGTAAGTACTCATCTAAGGGATCCTCTTCATACCAGGACATCAAGACATTTCCCAAGAAAAAAGGAACTCCAGACTCAAAGGGAAAGTCAGCAGCACCTTTAGATCATGAGACATTCAATGATTTATGAAGGAAAAAGTTGTGCTTTTACTACAAAGGACCTTATGATGCAAACCATAATTGTCCTTTAAGACCTAAGGGCAAAGCAAACAAGATTATGTGGGAATTCTATGAGGATTCAGAGTCAGACCAGAAATCTGATCAAGAGGAATCCAATGAGGAAAAACTTGATCATGAGACAGATAAGCATGAAATTGAGGCTGAAAATGTTGAGGAAGCAATTTTTCAAGATGCACACCTTACTAGCATACAACAAGAGGGATCATTCAGGATGCGTGAGGTTTTAGCCAGAGAGAAGATCATTACCTTGCTCGATATAGGTGCCACACATAACTTTATTGATGCTAGGTTGGTTGAAAGGCACATAATTCAGATAGAGGAATTTGAGGGCATAAGAGTAAAAGTTGCTGATGGATATACACTTAAGTGTGACAGGATGATTCTAGGTCTTCCCATGCGACTGAATAACTTTGAGTTTAAGGTAGATTTTTATGTGGTAAACATGGGAGAAACCGACATGGTTTTAGGAATGAAATGGCTTCGTGATATTGGGGAGTTTACCATTAACCTTAGGGAAATGGAGATGAGGCTTAAGGTGGATGGGAAGACTCATGTGCTAAAAGCCATTAGGGATACCAGCTGTAGGATGATATCTTTCAAAAAAATGGACAGACTTATGCGCCATGACATGGTTGAGTGGGCAGTAGGGTGTATTCTAATGCCAACATATGAAGAGAAACAAAAACTAGCTTATCACCCATATGTACAGGAGTTGAGGATCAAGCACTCCAAGGTGTTCAGTGATATTCCACTAGGCGGGCCTCCAGATAGAGGGATTGAGCACATAATAGAATTGGAGGAGGGAGCTAAACCCATGATGATCACTCCTTACAGACACCCCACGTGGCTAAAAGATGAGATTGAAAAAAACAATTAAGGAGCTACTGGCTATGGGGCACATTAGGCCAAGCAAATCACCTTTTGCTTCAGCAGTAGTCTTGGTCAAGAAAAAGGATGGTACCCTTTAGATGTGCATCGATTACAGGGTGTTGAATAAGAGGACAATTAAGAATAGGTACTCTATTCCTCGCATTGACGAGTTGATCGATGAACTTCATGGTGCTTGCTATTTCTCGAAAATAGATTTGAGATCAGGTTATCAATAGATCAGGGTCAGAGAGTAGGACATCGAGAAGACAACATTTAGGTGCCATTGTGGTCATTTTGAGTTTGTGGTTATGCCATTTGGGCTAACCAATGCTCTGCTACGTTTCAGTCCACTATGAACAGGGTTTTTCAGTCACAGCTGAAGAAGTTTGTATTAGTCTTCTTTGATGACATTTTGGTATATAACAGAACTTGGGAGGAGCATATTGCCCATTGGATATAGTGTTAGGAATTCTTAGCAGGGAGTCCTTGTATGCCAATGAATCCAAATGTGATCTAGGCATGACAAAGTTGAAAGGAAGCTAGGTGTACAGAAAAATGCTTCCTACACTAATCTAATGAGGAGAGGGCTATGTAAATTCAACTTTATCCTAACTATTATAGCAATGTTAAACCATTAACATGAGATATTGCAGCAAAACACAAGAACCAGAAAGAAGACAGAAGAAGAGAGACAAGAAATACGTGGGGAAAACCCTTATGGGTGAAAAACCCCACAATCCAAAACATACTTCAAATGTATTACAGTAAACAATAACAAATTACAATATAGTTTCAGAGCCAATGCTCTTTCAAGAGTCTTTAAATGTTGAATCTAAAGATATTCTAGCAGCATAACAGTACTTGTACTAAAGTTATCTATCTCCCATCCAAGCACCTATTTATATAGAGTTTACAAGGCAAATATGGAACCTTCTAGAGATGGGCGTCCATCTTGGACTCATGCCCCAAAACCCATGCCTAAGGACACTTGTCCAACATCCCATCCCAAAGTGGGTACCTGGTCCCAAGATAGGATACGACAGATGCTCTTACGCACCTTATAGCTGTCAGAGAATCTGTCATACACTGACTAAAAATATCATATTCCTCTTACATGTCATAACCTCCCTTGACCACCCAAAGATGCCTTTCTCTCATACAAAGATACTCACCGACACTTGTCATTAATTAAAAGTCATTTGAGGTTTCAAGGGCATTTCCCTCAAGCTCCCACGAGGGCACTGCCCCTGGACCCCGCAAGGGGCTATGCCCCTTGACCCCGTCATAGAGGTGCTGCCTCCAAACCCCCGTTAATTATTCAAGGGGGAAACCGTGGCTGCCAAAGTCACCAAAATTTATCGTCCTGCATATACACAAGGTGCTGACTATGCCAACTCAACATGGGATAAATAAATACAACATTAGGAATTTGCAAAGGTTGAGACACCTTAATTCCCAACAAGAGTTGCTATACTTAGGCCATATAATTAGTGCAAAAGGTGTGCGTATGGACCCTGACAAAGTCAGAGCTATTATTGAGTGGCCTACACCTGAGAATCTTACTCAGCTTAGGGGATTTTTGGGTTTGTGTGGCTTCTACCGTAGATTTGTCAGTGGATATTCATGTCATGTAGCACCACTTACAGATTTAATGAAGAAAGGGGCATTTGTTTAGACACCTGAGGCACAAGAATGTTTTGAGAAATTTAAACAGTTGATGACTACTTGCTCAGTTCTTGCCTTGCCAGATTTCACTAGACCCTTTGAGCTACAGTGTGATGCTTTGGGTGAGGGGATTGGTGCAATCATTATGCAGGACAAGCATCTGATAGCTTTTGAGAGTAGGAAGTTACGGGGTCTAGAGTGGAGCTACAATATTTATGATAAGGAGATGTTGGCCATTATGCATGTATTGGCCAAATTTAGGCAATACCTTGTGGGCAACAAGTTTTGCATTAAGACAGATCATAATAGCTTGAGGCATTTCCTTGGACAATGAGATCTCAACAATCGTCAGCAGAAGTGCGTGAGTAAATTGCAATCATATGACTTTGACATTACTTATGTCAAGGGGACTCAAAACCTAGTTGCTGATGCTTTGTCTTCCCGTCCCCATTTCAGCTCTATGATGGAGATTTCAGAGGATTGGAGACACTTGATTGTGGCAGAGTATGCCAAGGACTCATGGGCTTCTAGCATAATTGAGGGGTCAGTTCAAGATGATAGGTACTAAGTTATAAATGATCTTATCATTTACAAAGGTAGGATATTTTTAACCCTAGGATTGGAAATGAAGAACACAGTGATGAGGTCTTTTCATGATACACCTATGGATGGGCATCTCGGGTACTTCAAGACTTACAGGTAGGTTCAAGAGTGCTTTACTTGGAATG
This sequence comes from Cunninghamia lanceolata, assembly GCA_027924645.1. Classification (NCBI taxonomy): domain Eukaryota; kingdom Viridiplantae; phylum Streptophyta; class Pinopsida; order Cupressales; family Cupressaceae; genus Cunninghamia; species Cunninghamia lanceolata. The sequence goes on along the minus strand of BSBN01001318.1, from coordinate 904,168 downwards.
GGCTCAAGACAGATGTTCTTTGGTATGTTAGAGAGTGTCTTGTTTGCCAACAGAATAAAGAAGAACATACATACCCTACAGGTTTACTTCAGCCACTTCCGATTCCTAATAGGAAGTGGGAGTGTTTATCCATGGATTTTATTACCAGTTTGCCAAAAACCTAGGGACGAGATTGTATTTATGTGGTTGTTGATTGATTAATGAAATATGCTCATTTCTTTCCGATCACCGCTGCATACTCAACTGCACAGGTAGCAGAACTTTTCTTCCATGAGATATTCAGGTTGCATGAGTTACCTCAGAGCATTGTTAGTGATAGGGATAGTCAGTTCTTGAGTCATTTTTGGCAGGAGTTATTTAGACTATGTTTGACAGAGCTTACTCTGAGTACCAGTTACCACCCATAGATGGATGGTCAGATAGAAATTGTGAATAAGTGGGTGGAGGGATATCTTAGGAACTACTTTGCACGGCAACAGAAGGGTTGGGTTAAGTGGATATATGTTTGTGAGTACTGCTACAATACCACTAAGCATATTTTGATTTAGATGACACCATTTATGGCCTTGTATGGTCATGAAGTGCCCAGTTTCCTTGACTTGTTGATGAGTGACAGTAGAGTGCCTAGTGCAAGAGATATGTTACAGGAGAACCAGGGTATTATGAGAGCTCTTTGGGAAAATATCCAAAAGGCACAGAATTAGCAAAAGCAGTAGATTGATCAAAAGAGAGTTGAGTAGTCATTTGAGTTTGGGGATATGGTGTATTTGATGTTACAGCCCTACTAACAATCCACTCTCAAGAATAGTAGTGCAGAGAAGCTCAAGACTCGTTATTATGGCCCTTTCAATATTATTCAGCAAGTTGGTGATGTGGCTTATGAGTTAGAATTACCGGCAGACACCAAAGTACACAATATTTTCCATGTGTCACACCTCAAGAAGGCATTAGGTCATCACGTGGTTCCTTTTGCTATCTTACCACCCTTGGATGATGAGGGGAAGTTGATTCTAGTTCCTAAGGCTATTTTGGATATTAGGGAGAGGCAGTTACGGAGACGGGTCATTAGAGAGTACTTGATCAAATGGAGGGATTTACTGGTTGAGGATGCCACTTGGGAAGGTGAGGAGATTCTTCAGTATCCAAAGTTGAGATTACTTGGGGACAAGCAATTTCAGGAGGGGTGGACTATAATGTCCCCTTCATAGGTGACTTTCATGATGAGTAATTTAGCCTTTATCTCTCAAAGGCTAATTGGCGAAATAAGGGAGATATTATTAAATTAATTATTTTATAAGGCTATTACTTAATTTTAAATCAAAAGGTAACCTTATATTTAATTAATTTAATATAGTGACTTAAAATACACATTATATCATTAAAGTCACTAAAATAAAATAATAAGATTTTTCTAGAAGCCTCTTGAAGTGGGATTAAAAAAAAGTATAAAGGAAGGGGCAAGGCAAGCTTCCAAGCATCCGATTATTGTCATTTGCATTTGATGAGTTTTGTTGAGCCAAGGGTTTCTGCATAATGTCTACTTGGTCTTCTGGAACAAAAACTCCTATAGATTAGCATAAATAAGGCGGTGAAATATCCTCTGAAGGGTTGCAAATTGGAAGGGATACTTCAGTCCTTTCATTTGTCCTTAAATCTAAAGTATTAACCAAGGGTTTGGAAGTATTAATTTGCAGATCGAAAGTTTTGTTATCTGCTACAGTGACATGAACAGTGATTCACTACAGTAACTTGGTACATGTTGATGAGTATATGCTTTGGATTTTGTCTACCACGACTTCTCAACTCAAGGGTGATTTGTATATCAGGTTCTACATTAAATTTACATCATTTAAATTGGTCATTTGGCATTGTAATAGTGGCTGTCATGAGGTAGCTATAGATGCACATTTTATATCAGATTTATAATACTCAAACTTTAGGAGTTGCAAAGCCAAGAGTCTTGGCGAATTCATGCTAGCATTGTGCCTAAGGATTGCATTTTAATAAGGAGTAATAAGTTGGGAGTCATTTATTGAATGTAATGATCATTTTGATAACATTATAGTATGCATGCCAGCTGTTTGACAAAATGTCAATTGGTTATAGGTGTTGATTTATACTTGCATAAGCCCTCTATTACTTTTGGAAAATACAAAGACACTTGCATTTCATGCTATACTTGTAGTTTAATCATTTAACATTTATTTCAAGGCATTTCATATGTTCCAATTTCATCAAGAAAAGCAAACTGAAATACAAAATCAGCAAGAACATACTGTGTATGCAAAGTGTTTGACGATCTTCCCTGAGCCAAAAATCAGTTAGAAGAAGTCAGTTTGAGCAAGGGATATTACAGGACACCTTGATTATTGTTGTAGGTATCTTGGAGCACATGGAGTACATCGATGGTTATATGGTACATGTTGGGCACACATGATGGTTTCCCTTGATGTTTTGAGTTTACATGTTGATCCCTTATGCAATGTGTACAAGTGGGAGAATGTTGGAGTAGGTGTGTTGTACACCTTGTATAACATTGGCATTATTTTATTATGTAAAATAAATATTTAATTCTGGTGCATCATGTGATGTGTTTAGCCACATTGAATATTTATTTGGATGCCACTTGTAATCATTATATGTAACATTGGGTTAATTAATTAATTTATAGTTTTTTGAATAATTGGAAAAACTTAGTACCAATAATCAAATGTGGGGTCAATGGTTTTGGGGAAAATGGTATTGTAATACCACATGTTGTATTTGTGTGATCTTATGTCTATAAAAGCAAACACAAGGGTAGTTGTAGAGGAGGTTAGCCATTTGGCTTGTTGGCTGGGTTGTAGCTTGTAGGTTAGTTGTGTGAGGGTTTGAAGTATGGCATGGGATGTATGGTTACATGCTTGCTTGCATGGATTGCATGTAGAGAGAGCTTGATGTTTCAAAAGTGATCTCTGCATATTTATTTGTTCATTATTGCTGAAGAATACATGAGAGATGCATGCTTTTGGAGGTTGGGTTTTTCCCTCTATGAGGGTTTTCGCAGGGTATATCTTGTGTCATCATTGATGGTATGATTTTCTATTTCTTTTGTATGCAGATTTCTAGTGTATTGCACATTAAATCTCTTATGTTATGAGGAATTTATCTACATGGTTGCATATTTCTAACAAAATTCTCTTACTCGACGTGTCTAATACAGGAGGATATGTGTCCACAGGTAATCTACATATACCAAATAAAAGTTGTAGGTTATCCAAAACTAGATTCACTATAGATGCTTTCCATGTTATGTCTTAGCATGATGATAAAAAATATATATAGGTGCATATATGGCATTGTAATGTCGAAGATTGTATACTCTTACAATTTCATGTTATATTTTGGCCCCATTTTAGTGTCCATTCCCTTAGTATGTTTAATCATTATTTTAGCCTATCCTTGGCCTTTTCTTTTACCAGATTGCCAAATTTTTAATCAAATTTTGATTATTTTCACTAGCTAAAGACCTCATGCTAAATTTTGAGAAATTTCTCTAGGATATGAGCATGACGTATGGATGTCCACACAATGTGTTAACATCCTACAAGTTTACAAAATTTAAACTTTGGTTGTTCCCACCCAAGTACTTGTTTTCACTTGCTATAACACCCATCTATTAAAAATGTCTTTCTATTCTGAATTTGACCATTTAACTTCCTCATCAACTTCATGCAAAAGAAACCTTTGAATCTAACTGATGCAATCCCTTTCTCTCTTTCTTTTTTCTCTCTTGGCTATACTCAATTAAAGATATCTCCATTGTTGAAGGTTATTGAAGTGGCATGTTGTTGAATTCTCCTTGACATTTCTATGTGCTCACTTTTCTCTTCTACATCATGTTGGTAATATTGTTTCATCAAGTTATTTTTTTTGTTTGAATAATAGTGAAGCAACCTCTTTATCACATTTGCTTCTACATTTCTATTAACAAATCTCTTGGTGACCATCACCACCCTTTATCCAATCTCATACACACACTAGTTTTTTAATTCTTATAGACCTAGGATTTGATAATCATAGCATTTTTCACCGTTCTTAGTCCTAGATGCACATACCTGATCAGAGCACACACATTTTCGATTACTTTTGTATCATTGTTTGCCTATGGAGGTCAAAAGACCAGAATAGGGGTTTGACCATTCATAACAAGCTCCTAAATAGCCCAACCATTTTTTTGTCCTAGCTACAAATATTTAAAAAGCTTCAATCACATGAAGGTTTGCTTGTATCTTCCTTTCTCTTGTAGTTTTATTATTTCATTTGTTCTAGTTAGTTTAACTTCATTTTATATCATCTGGTAACCCTTGGTTTGTTGCTTTTGTTGTCCCTATTTCATGTTGTATAGGTGCATTTGAAATCTGATGGAAATTTTGAGTTTTGCAACTATTTTAAACAACAATGCAAGATTGGGATGACAATGCATGAGTCAGACGATAGCACATCATGTGGAAGTCTTGGATAGAGAGCTTCACCCTCTGGTGCCAAGTTCTTAATTTTTGGTAATTTTTATATTTGTATCTAGTTCATCATTTTAACACTTCTTTCAATCTCATTCCAATTTCATCAACTCCATATTTGCAAAAATGTAATGGTGTAATAGTTTTATTTGATTTCTTCTTTATGTGTGATAAATGCTTTTTTTTTTAAATCTATCTAGATGACATTTTACCTATAAGTGTCCACTCATAATCAAAGAAATGCATGATGGTGGGTTGGGAATGTCATCTTCATTGAGAAGGATTGGCATGTGATTAACTTTTCTAGTTAGTTGTATGATACTAGGGTGGGCAATGTGAATTAGCCTAGGATGGTTGGAGAGCCTACTTTCACGATGGTTTCAACCTAGCGCATGCAATTTGAGGGTTGTATGGTTGTTAGCTAACATGGTAAGGTCCAATAATATATTGATAAAGTATATTTATGGAAGTTTAACTATAATCCATCATCATGTCACATCATCAAAAGGTTTGTTAATAATAACTATTTAATCACCTCTTTAAAAGGTAGAAGTTGTAGGATAATTTATATTTCTAATAAAGATTAATGTCTTTTTTCTTAATGGAATTAGAAAAAAGAAAATCTAAAATAACATTCTATACATTAAACATGCAAAAATAAATTAGAAAGACAAATCTAAGATGACAAGGTCCAAGAATATAGTGACAAAGTATATTCATGGAACTCTATATGAGCCATTGTCATGTCAAATGAGAAAGGCTTATTTGTGATAAAAACTTAAATCACCTCCCTAAGATACTTACTCTACATAACAAGTTAGATTATAAAATGTAAATTTCTAATTAAGAATCACTTTAAAAAGATATAATGCACTCACGCATAAAAATAAAAGAACATATGGAATTGGATCACACAAAAAAAAAGTAGTCAAACTATTAAGTTACAAACACTATAGAACTAGTGGGTGGAGAAGGTGGATCATGATCAGAGAGGTTCCCCACCCATCTAAGGGATCTTAGCCATCGGGAATTGGCACCCACCTCATGATGGAACCTTCTTTATTTTATTCTTTAGGTTGAGGGGCAACTCTCATTGAAGAATTAGTCAATTTTAAATGAGGAACTATGATAGTATCAAGCCAACTAGAAACCGTCATGTCATGTAGTTGAGAAGTGACATAGAGGACATAGTTTGTTGAGACCACCCACATTCCACATTATTAAAGAGAACCATGAAAAATATGGAAATTGTGTCTGATATGATAATATACACCCATAAAAGAAAAAAAATAATAAACAAAACTTTGGCTAAATTGCTTGGGTTAAAGGCTCTTAGATTTCATAAAAAAAATATTCAAACCTTAAAGGATATGTTTCATCGGCCCACAATGAGCCTCATTGCATGGGAGCCATTTCAAGTCAAATTTGGCCTTCAGAGAACTGATCAAGCTACTTATGATAGAGTTATCATTTCCATTCCAACGAAAATGCTTTACAAAGATGGAATTCAATCCACCAAACCTTGGTGGAAGGATTGGAAATGTAATCCAGAAACACCAATGCATCATTACAAGCCAAGGCTTGCTTATAGATAGCTCTCACCCCATTTGCCAATGATAGATACACTTAATAAGCAATGGCTCATTCATATTCAATGGCTCTTTGGCATAACATATTTAAAACTATTTGGTTTGCCATTCCTGAGCCAAAGTTAGCTCATTTTGCTTGGTACATTCATTTTCAAAGGCTGCCAGTCAGAGCTAGGTTGTTTCATCTTGGGGTTTAGGATCCCCAATGTCCTTTTTGTGGGAAACCTGAGATGTTTCAACATCTCTTCTGGTATTGTACCAGAGCCCAACAATTTTGGCTATGGATTCATGATTTCTTTCGCCCTTTCAGACCAAAGCCTTTATCATGGCAAATTATCCTTCTAGGTGATTCTCCCATGTTTCCTGCGAGATTTATTCAGATTTGGCATATATTCAGGGTGGAGAATCTTCTTACATTATGGAAAGATCGTAATTCTTGTATATTTTTAGACAGCCACATTGGAACTTCTGTTTCTCTTTACATTAAAACTATTATCTATTCTAATGTTCTTCTGTAAATACAAGTTCAAGCGCATAAGGTTGCCTTGGAAGTGGCTCACTAATAGGAATTACTGGATCATTGGGGAAATACCCCTTGTACTGTGGCATGGGTTCCTCCCTCTCCTTCCTCTGATAGAGCCCATTCTCCTTCTCAAGGCAACAAACGTAGAAGTGGATCAGCTAGAGACTCTCGACCTTGCTCCCAGCCTCCTCCACATCATGGACCTCACCGTCGCAAACGCTCAGCCTCTCCACAAAATTGTGGATGGACTTTAGGTCGTCCTACCAGCGCTACTGGAGATAATTATGGTTGGCCTTCAGGTGATATGTAGGATGGAATGCTCCTAGTCCTTCCAATCCAACCAGCACTAGTTGGGACAATACTAAAGTTTTTCCATGGTTAAATTTGGCTATTTCACCTCAGCACGAGGAGCCAAATGCGCAGAATGAAAACCAGGAGAATAATGATCGCTGGGCACCACCAAATGTCACCCCGGACCCTACAGCAATATGGGGTAACCCGGATGACAGGGATCCGCCATCTGCAGGTGTGGCTTTGGCTGGTTATTTCTACTTTCTATTATGTTTTTCGTAATTTTTGTTATGCTGTAATACTTTCATACTCTGATACTCTAGAAGTTTCTGGGCTAGGCCCATTTGACATTCGGGGTGTACCTTTATACCACCCATCTATTTTTTGTGAAGATGTTTTTATTTACCTATAATAGATAGATTGGCATTTTCATAAAAAAAAAAATCAGTGCAAAAGAACCTTTTTACATTTATAAACGAGTAAACAAAAAATCCTTTTCTGCAAAATTTTTATTTTATGCTTTATGATTTTTTAATAAATTTCTGTTTTCGGGAAAAAAAACTTCTATTCGTAAGTGAAGCTTCTTACTATTGAGATGATAGAAAAAGACTTCTATAATTTATAAACCGTCAAATAATCTCCGACATGACACTCACTCACATCTGTAAATCTCTGAATATGAGACACCTCTTTGACTCGAGTTGGACGACACATTTTTTAGCGATCAAAATAAGAAATCTCTAAATCTCTGAATATTTTTCTTCTATGTTATTTTATAATGTGACAAACACTACTTCCAAACATATTTGATATAATCTATGGTCTTTGTAAACTTCCAAGAGCTATCGTATGATGCCTATTATCCAATTACAACAGTTCAAATATTGTTTATAGTCTTATTGAAACAAAAATTGTCATAATTAAATAAGACACCAGGAAAAATTTTCATTTGCACAAAGATTATATCGTAATATCTCGATGTTTTCCCCGAAGGGGAAGAAGTTAAGAAAAAATATCAGATTTACTCTAAGCTATATAGAAGAGGCTCAACCTGGTGTAGTGGAAGATGTACATTTCAGAATGGCAGATATCAGCAAAAGCCAGTTTTTAGCATTGATCATTTTATTTCTGGTGTACCTGAATAGTAATGCTTCTGCAGGTGCATTTCAAGAATCAGATAAAAAGGTATTGATTTATGAAAAAATGGATTGGATTTGTTATGACCAAACTAAATAAGGTAGACCTTAACAATGTACAGTTTGATGTAAATTATAGTGACTACATTGTCTAAAATGCTTACTGATAAGAGAAATTATTTGGCTGTTGAATTAGCTTCATATAATATATATGGGTGACATTCCATCTGATGTTGAAGGAGATTTCCACACAGTAGCTGCTTCATCTCACACTGATATGCTCCGATATGCTGTTGGAAGGTAAGAATAAATTTTCCAGCAATATTTATAAAACTCCTCTCAATCCTTTAGAGCCATTTTGGCTTCATGTGTATGTAGTTGTACGTATCCTTACAGCAATAACACGTTTTGGTTCACTGGATATTAAACTTGTTTCCAATTTATGAATATTAGAAAACAAGCTTATTAAAAAACTGTGAAACGGATTTTTAAATAATTTGTCAGATCATCGTTGATGATCCATTGTAAGTGTTTAGATTGCAGATCCTTGATGATACTAAAATGAAATACCAATTTATTGTGTTGTTCCTCCCCACCTTCTTTGTTCAAAGTGCTATGCTAAAGAGGGCTTGTGGATTTGCAAAGAAAAGATTTGATATTGAAATCTAGAAAGGGGATTAACTAGCTAAAAACTTGTGTTCCTCTAGTATTTCAGAGCCACAACTTTTCCTAGCTCTTTATAGTCTCCAAAACTTGTTCTCATGGCCATGGAGTTTTATGATTGGCATAGAAGGGAAATTAGAGGTTTTAGTTGGAAGATATTGATTAGATTCATTTTGTAAGACTTTGATGATCTATTGGGTATTCCTACTTCAATTGAATGTCATTGTTAGATTTAATATAACTAAATGTTAGTCACAATCATATTCAAATGAAGAGGTGTGTTTGAAATATGTTTCTCACCATTAGCTAGTTGACAAAAAGAGGTTTCAAAGTCACTAAACAAACCTTCAAGGAGAGATGAATTTTATGACGTCTTTGGTGACATAATTACATTGTTGAATAAGATAATAGAGAGGCCAAAGGCAAGGACATTCCATCTATGGATGTTCTACATGATGAATATTGTTAGGTTTGCAACCTTTAGGATTGACTAGGCTTTCCTAATTAGTGAAAGCATACACCAATAGTTGTGTTAGTTGTGTCTTGTTTCTCAAACACATGAGTTATATTTGATGTCATATGTGGTCTATATCTTGGTGCATGAGAGAATATTCCTAGACTTGAATAAAGTGGGAATGTTTGGGCCTACTAACCCTATTTTGAATTATCTTACTTCACTACAATGTGGTAACTCTCTACTATTATTAGGAGAGTAAGTAATGCATTATTGAAAATTTGATTATGAAAATAGATAGACCAAACAATGAGTGGCTTTAACAAGAATCCTAGAGAGTGATTTAATGAGTATGGAAATGAGTTGATATGAACATGACATTTACTTATATTATGGTTGTAGGATTTAGTAAGATACTTCTTATGCTACCTAGGTACATTATCAACATGATCTTTTTGTTGGAATTGAATATGTAATTAGTATTTGATTCATTACATTTTTAGATCCAAGCATGAAAGGATGCTACAATGATCTATTACTATTGGCTATATTAATATTGCAATACGAGTGATGTTGCCAAGGGTCTTGATAAAGAGATTGTTATTTATAACAAGTAAAGTTGGTTATAACAAGGTTGTCTTTTGATTTATGGCAGTTAATAGAAGAAAATCTAGGGAAAAACTTCATTTGGATGTGCCTCAATTAGACGACATTTGGAAAACTATGCAAATAAATCTCAAGTTAAAGAAATGGATTATTACTATTTTACTGTAACTCCTAATAAAAGCATGTTGTCTATTTAAGTTCCCTAAGGAACTTATAGAGGATGAAGGAGATGTTGGATCACCTACTTATGATAAGAAAGGGTTAACCACAATTCAAATCTCAATGAAAAAATGGGCTAATCCTTATACTACTTCTTTAGAGAAAAGAAGTAAGATCTAGTGCTCTAGGTGACCTCTAACTAGATACTAATGAAGACAATTGAGAGCAAGGAGAAGAAAGTAATGAGTGCATATTCCTCTGCGGTTCCAAGACTTCCTAAAAGTTAGTCCCATTAGCAAAAAATGATGGATGAAATCCAAGAGAAGAATCAAAATTACAGCATGTAAGAGGGCAAATTGCCTCCATGTATGAGACTTTCCACACCTATAATAGATTGTCTAGGATTAAACACTCCAAAGTCTCTAGATAAGGAAAATATCTCAAATTCAAGTGCCAATACTTCAAAAAAATAAAAAATGGATGTCTCTTTCACCTACTTCAAACCTTACCTATGCTCTTCCTATCCCTTCATCTATGGTTTTTCATTCTAAATTGTCATCTCCCATGTCAATATTTGCCTCTATTTCCAACGCACCGACCTACCTCCTCTCAACCCACTATTCATATTCTCACTTCCCACATCATTCCACCTCTATTAGTACCTTCTCCTACACATAAATACAAATGTACTTCTCTTCCTATAGTGCAACCGTCTTCAAAACTTCATAAGGGAAAAAATTAAAAAAACCCAATAAAAAGATCTACAGTGGTTGGTTAAGAAGACAAACAGAGGAAAATAGTGGAAATGACTAGCTAAATATCACTACTCTCTCTTCCTTACTCAAGGATTCTCATGCAAAAAAGGCCAAAATCCGAACCATGTTGGGGAGGGATGTCCAAAGAAATAGTTTTACTGAAGTAATCATGTACCTCCACCAAATATGCATAATCAAGATATGCAACCAGAAAATTATGGTCACATAAACTCTTAATGAAAGAAGAAATATGAAAGGACATGAAGTCAAGATGAAAGAACATATTAGCTTGTTAAAAACTTATTCTTTAGATTAAAAATATGGTAGAAGTTAAATCAAAGATTTTCAAAATACTTATTGAAATTTTCCTACTAGCCAGACAAATCATTCTTTTGACTAACATGAATCTGCCATTATAAAGACAACACAATTTTCTATTAATTATTTGAAATAAATGTTTAATAAATTTTATGGAATGGAAAAAAAACTCCCGATGGTGAGAGGAAGTGGGAGCAAAGTTGAGGCGAGTGAAGAAGATGATGGTGATGGTGATGATTCGGATGATGAAGACCCAGATGGGAAAAAAGACTTTTGGCTTGAGGTAGATTAGATAGTAGTGGTTCGGAGGGAGGTCATAGTTTTCTTAGGGGAGCCCCTGATCGTGGAGGTGCAGCTGGCGATGCCTTTTCTAGTGGAGTTGTCATGGTAGGTGTTGGTAAGGGCCATGGTGATGTTTGCGGCCTCTAGGTGGAGTTGGTGGGCAGACCAAATTTAAATCTTAGTTTTAATGACACTTGACATTTGTCGACATGATATTTCCACAGTCCATAATGATTTGTTTTCTCTTACTTTCCTTGTGATGATGGATCATGGAGTATGATCCGACACGTTGAGACAAAAAAACAAACACAGTTTTTTCCGTTCTTGACACCTGATTTGCAAACTTTTGAATGGACAAATTTTTGTCCTTCCCTGCTAGCACAATGGGCAGTTTTTCGGTGAATGTGCCGAACTGTTTTAGTCTGCCGGTTTTGTCTGCAGTGCAATCTTGCAGATTTATTTTGGGGTGCTTTTAATGACTTTCGCATTAAATGCCATTGGGGCCCTCGGTCTGGTTGATTTCCACATGGTGAGAATTGGTTGCTCGCTCGTGTGGCTTGTATTTGCATATCGTCTACCAACTCATGTTTATTCTCTTGTATGCACGCATGGACTTTTTGGTTCATTGGCAACTATATCTTCGGCTGTTATGCCCATTTCCGCCTAAAACAAAAAAAATAAATTTTATGGAATGAAATATAAAATTAATTCATTTATAGATTCCATCTCATGTTCTCCATAGAAAATGCAACAAAAGGTAAAAATATGAGTTGGAAGAGACTTCATTAAACATGTGAAGGAAGACCTAGCGAGACCTACAAAATTTTGGTGAGAAAATAAATTAATTTATGGAATTGGTAAAGTTCATTGAGTTTGGCAAGCAAAGACAACAAAAAGGTATGAGCAGGGCTTAAATTTGACAGTTGTATAGCTTATGATATTTATTTCAGGGTTTTAACTACGTAGTTTCTTAGTCAAACACATGACCCATATTTCATGAGTAGTGGTTCACATGAACCCATCTCTCATGTTAATGAATGGTCCACTTAACACTCATTGCATCTAGGTGATGCACACAGAGGTGAAGCATCGGGACTTCCCGGGAGGTCACCCATCCCAGTACTACTCTGAATCAAGCGCACTTAACCATGGAGTTTCCCCCAAGATCAAGCCCACTTAGCTTGCTACCCCATTTGCAAAACCTTCAGCAAGTGTTGTGTCTTATGAGTATAGCTGTTTTTAATGATTTTAACTGTAAAATACAATAAAAATAAATATTTAACTCTATTAACATACATGTAATTTATTTTTAAAACTGTCAAAAAAAACAATCAATATGAAAATATGACTATATATATATATATATATTTCTTTTATTTTTAAAATTTTTAATTAGAAATTATTTTTAAAAAATTTCCAAACTTTTAGATTTGCTTTTTATAGAATATATTCATTCTGCACAGTTTTCTAATATATACATATATATTCCTTTTATTTTTAATTTTTTTAATAAGAACCTTTTATTATTTAAAAAAAATTGCTTAGATTTTTTTATAAAATATTTTTTTTCATTCTAGGCTTTTTCAGCGCAGTTTTTTAGTTTTTTCTTACATCAAAAATAGTGAAATAGAAAGAATTTGACTTGCATTAAAAAAATTGATTGTTATGTAAAAGGCAATAATGGAGACTAGTTGTAGGAAAAAAATTCCTTGACAGGCAAGATGGACTGTCAAATTTAAGCCTTGGGTATGAGGCCTTAGTTATTGAGAATCATAAGATGCCTAACATTCATTAGTAAGGCTTCACAATATTGCTTTACCAAATCGAGGTGATGTGAAAAGTGTAGTAAAAAAGACAATAAAGGCTGAAGAAAATAAATGATCAATAGGAAATCACTTTATGATACGAGAAACTAGTGCAATCCTCTTAGTGATTGCTATTTTTGGAAAAGTGTGAATATTGTTATTAGCAGATAGGCTTTTAGTTGTGAGCATTATAGTGCTCGGAATTGTCTCATGTCGTAAAAATTGTGTTAGGAAATTTTCAAAGTCTGTTAGTAATTAGCCAATAGGAAAACTGTCTCACGCCGGGTTTTTTTCAACAGAAAAGCGATTGTCGGTAACAGCTCCAAGGCCATCAAAAATAGTCTTGGCAATCCAAAATAAGAATTTGGAATGGGTAAATGCATTTATCGTAAATGATTTAAAAATTTTAAACAATTTTAAACGACCCAAATCACAAAATTCCTTAGGTGTGTTTTAACTATCATGGATATAAAAATGATGGCTACCCAGATTTAGAGAGATCTCAAACCAATTGAGGGTTCGAATGTCATCATTGCCATTACCATTTACTTATGAAATGATCTGATTCACTTCCGAATCATATCAATCTTGGGATAGTGTACATATAGATTTTTACAGCTGGCTAGCATTATGCATTTATTTCATCTGTCACCGCCCTAAATCACTTCCCCAGAGTGTATATAAATACACTTGACTACATTGACAAAAACAGTTGAAGAAGAGTTGGACGAACAATAATTTTTTTTGGTTGCTGATGTTTTGTGGTTTTGGGAAGGGCTCCAGCAGTCACAGTTCAGTCATAGTTTCAGATTGTTGTTTTGTTGTTTGTGGTGCCAGTTTCATCAGTACAGCAGACATGACTACTGTTTTGCTTGCACAGTTCTTGCATTTCTCTCTTCTCGATTTTCTGTTTATAGCAGTTGTGACTGTCATTCTTGTTTTGTCATTGTTCATGCTCTTTGTTCTACAGTCCCCTATAGACTGTTTTCTTCCACATATAATTTGCATTATTTCCAAAAAAAAAAAAAAAAAAAAAAATCAATCAGATTAGAGTATGTTTACTAATCACCAGTTGGCAATGGTTTTTTGTTTCCAAAATTTTCTATATTTAACCGATAGGCATTTAGTGTGAGTTTCGGTGCCAAAATGGCCAGAATTTGGAAATGTTGTTTCCGATTTTCTGTGTATAGCAATTGTTTCTGGCAGTTATGACTGTCATTCTCGTTTTGTCCTTGTTCGTGCTCTTTGTTCTACAGTCCCCTATAGACTGTTTTCTTCCACATATAATTTGCATTATTTCCAAAAAAAAAAAAAAAAAAAATCAGATTAGAGTATGTTTACTATTCACCAGTTGGCAATGGTTTTTTGTTTCCAAAATTTTATATATTTAGCTGATAGGCATTTAGTGTGAGTTTCGATGCCAAAATGGCCGGAATTTGGAAATGTTGTTTCAGGCCCAGAAAAAAATCGTCACAAAAAGTCTCATTTCGTTTAAATCTCCCTTGCCGAATAACCTGGGATTTTTAAATTTATTTTCGAAAGAAAAGGAAAGGGAAAATGGTTGAAAGAAAATACACTGAATGAACAGAAAACAAAAGGATCGCTTCTGAGGAATCAATCCAAGGTCGTGGAGGAAAATTTTGGTTTTTTTTAAAGGTACTTGAATGAGTTCTTTCTTTGTTTTTCTAACACAAAAAATAAAGTCTGTTCGCTGCAAAGCACACAAAAACTGAAATCCCGTTACTGCCTTTTTAAATGTTCTGTTTTTTAATTTATGGGAAAGAATAGGACTTTTTCCATTTGCCAATTCATTAACTTTAGAATAATTGCTTATATAGCTGACCTCAAATTTTAGATTTGCGGCAAATTTACATCAAGAAAGAGAACAAAAATAGACAATATATTGGACATTTGTAAATTACATAATAACATTAACAATGCGTGTTTACATGAAAATCCATCTAATAGCACTAAACAATGGGCATTTAATAATAACCTAAAAATCAACTTGTAGAATCAATTTGTCTCAGCTCAAGGTCAGGAAGGGGTATAGATTGCTTTATGAACCTTTATTTGCTTACAATTCTTATCAATATGGTAAATTGGTTTTATTACAAAATAAACTGTAGACACTCAAAGGAATTTTTACATAAATTCCTGCCATAGATATTTAAAATCAAAATTACAAGACCTGTAATTTTTTCAACATCAATAACGACAAGAAAGTATGGCCCACTCCATTAATTCACATCACAAGATAAACAATCCAATTTCAAATTGTAGCTAATTTTGCCTTATATAAGACTTCCAAATAGTGTATGTTCACATATAGTCCTATAACAAGTGTTTAAATGACAACGAATTAACTATTATAAAAGACTTGCAAATAGTGTATACTCACACATGGTCCTATAATAGTGTTTAACTGATAACAGACAAGTAAAACTTACCAGTTTCTATTGCAAATTCTTGAGCTTAAAAACCTTGTAGTGGAATTTAATTGCTTTAATGAAAAAGCATGATAGTGAAATTGGGCATTTTACTACTTCTAAGTGTTAGTGTCAAAAATAGAATAATGGTTTTCAAATGCTTTTTAGGTAGTTTCCACTAACTACCATAACAATTTATTACAGCTAAGAATATCGACCTTTCTTGAAACAAAATCTTGTATGTTTCCAACGTAGAAGGGAAGAGAGAAGTGGAAATTTGCTACACAATCAAACTACTAGGATCTAAAAAGTATACAAATGGAGATTTCAATGCCTATGGATAAAAGAAAGTATGTTGGGCATTTATAATTGTTTAGATGCACATTTGGGACACCTCCTATAATAATGAAAGTCGAAAGACCTTTAGGTGGGGCATGCTATCTAATTTTAAACCCTTAGAAGAAAGAATAAGAGTAGAATATTTCCAAGAAAACATCTTGAAGGATTAGTCTTAAAGTAACTTGCATCATATAAAAATATTAATTAAGTTAATAAAGTGGAAAATATAAGATAATTAAAGTTAGGAAGAGAGTGGACCAACTTTGTCTTCTTTATTCTAATTATTATTTTAAATTAAAGTCATTTGAAGTTTTTGAAAAATAGTTTTTAACTTTTGTGCTACAATGTCTGTGAGAGTAAAAACTCAAGTAATACTAATCATCAAATTAATAATCCCTTTAAAAGTAGAGTTTTTGATAATATTATGTAAAACTAATAATATAGACTACTACTACTTAGAAAAGGAAAAAATATTCAATTGATATTTTAATTTACAGGAGTAGCATGCAATTCTAAATAGTCCATCTTTTAAGAGTTTGAGTGTGGAATCTAGGGATCTTAGTTCAAGATTTGTTTAGAGTTGGAGAGCATTGTGGCGGTTGGGTATTTTTAGAGGGAAGGGTGATCTTTCTTTTTTTGTTTGTGGGTTAGCTAATATGCTAAAGCCTAAATAGATGGAGAAGCTTACTCCATCTGTGCAACTCATTTTCATCAAACAAAATGTTTAGGTGGTGGCCTTGGAGCCAAACAGTTGTAAAAATTATATGTAGTTTCAATCAATAAGCAAAACATGCCAGGGTTTATTTTAAGTATTTGGAAGAGACCATAAGTTACATTTAAGAAACTAGATTTAGGGCAAGGAGCATAATACTCTTAGTCTCTGGTCATATTCAAGGGCAGAGGGATAGTTGGGATGTCAAAAATATTGTGGGGATGATGAGAATAACATGCTTTTGAGGAGATTGTTACAAACTGAATAGAGTTTTGGAATGAATTTAAGTGTTTAAGCTAATACATCTCTTTCATTTAACATATAAAGAATCTAGAAATGGTCACTGTTGTTGGCATTGTTATATAATTGGGCATGACAATGTTGTATGCTCAGTTTGTTCATCGTAGTTCAATGTAAATGAAATCATAAACATTTTAATTTATATCTCTTAAACCTATGCTTATTATTAAGCATACCCAGATATGATTCTAAGCCACTTTTGATTTAAATTAGATGTTGACCCTTAAGCTATCCAAATTGTAGTCTCAATGGGAAGTAAAGTGAAATGGTACGTTTGGATTTCTTTAGTTGCCATCTCCATAATATAAGACCATAGCTATTGTTCAAGCCTAGTTATTTGTAATGATTGGAACTCTACAACTCTCTATAAATTAAATCTTCAGTAAATCTCTTGAGCACATGTTAACATGGATGAATAGCCTCTACAATGGAATTGCCTTGTGACAATATTTTGGGACTGTCAAAGATGTGGGAAAATGGATCACCTTACTTGACACGCAATCTTGATAGGGATGAATAAATAGATGCCATTACTAATCAAAATGCAAATTTGTAGTCAGAACATGTATAAATTTATTGTTATATAATTAATTATGCAATACCTTCAATTTCCTATCGGCGTATCCCTTGAACCTCCTATGGGTGCAAGTGCTAGTTGTTAGACTATGTCTAAATTAGAATTAGTTTTATTTAGATTTAAAAGGTTATTTTTATCTAGGGTAAAGCTTTTTTTTATTTTTGATATTTCTAGAACAAATTATAGTTTTAGATTAGAACAAATTATAGTTTTAGATTAGCAGACTTTATTTTTAGAGGATAAATTTTATCATGTAGATGAGATTTATTCAAAAGGATTTTTATTTTCATTTAATTTACTTTTAAAATAATTTTATATTTAGAAGACATATAATTGTGTAAAGTGATAGTTTGAAACCCTATATATTTTAGTATTGTATTTGAGACAAACTAATGGTAAATTTTCTATGCTTTATACAAAAGTTTGTTGTTCAAGCTCTCTTTGTGTGATGAAATTTTTATGCTATATACAATTTTACCATCTCCATTGAATTATGTTTTATTGGTGCAAAGGATTTTACTTATTAAATACAAATGATCAATAATTGTAGACTTGATCAAATTATGATTGTTATTGATCCAAATGTTTGTAGCTTTGTATACAATACTTGGATATTGATTTATAAAGTCGCATCTTGTGGGTGAAATCAAAATCTTCAATTTAGCTCTTGTCTGCAAATCTTTAATTTAGATAGTGAGTGTTTTCTAACATGTTAACTTGGTCATAGGGTCATAAAAGATATGAAATCCCCTATTTATGCTAAGTCTTGTAATTGTTATTAATTTGGGGTTTTGTTGCTTCGTATACAATACTTGAGTATTTTGATTTGTGAAGTCTTGTCTTGTGGGTGTAATAAAAATCTTTGATTCAGTTCTTGTGTACACATACTTTTGGTAACTTCTTAATAGGAAATGTGTTATAATATGTTTAACTTATTCATAGAGTCATAAAACATACAAAATCTTTCATTTTTGTATAAATAAATTGTTATATCTTATACTCATACTTGAAAAAGTAAAAATAGATGCTACAAATCAATGTGTTTTCTATTTTGTATTTAAACCCAGAAACTAACCATGTTACGTGTTAAAAATATTTATTAAAGTTGTATGATTTTCCTAGCTTTCTTGTAGGTAGGGAAGAAACAAGTTTGCTATGGCAAACCAAGAACAAATTGAGTTTATTCAATACCACATTACCAAACATTCAAAAACACCTCAATAAATATAACTTACAACCGGTTACAAAGAGAACCACTTCCAACAACTATCAAAATAGAAACTAATCAGGTGGAGAAATTAGTTACCTCCAACACTTGCCCCCTAATTTCTACCACTAATTGTGTCAACATTTACAATGCCCAAAGTTTGTCTTAAATATTCAAAAGTCTCCTTTACTAAAGCCTTGGTAAATATATCTATTAATTGATCTTCAGATTTGCAAAACTCCTAAATGATTTCTCCATTGTTCACCAACTCTCTGATGAATTTTATCTTGTATCAATATGCTTGCTCCTCTTGTGAGAAATATGATTTTTTTATAATGCCATTGTTGATTTATTGTCATAAAATAATGGTGTTGACTCCTATGCTTGCAACAAATCTGCCAGTACTCTCCTCATCCAAACAACTTGACATGCTACTGATGTGCCTGCAACATACTCTGCTTCAGTGGATGAAAGTGTCACTATGGGTTGCTTCTTTGATGTTCATTACACTACACATGTTCCATAATGAAAGAAATATTTGGAAGTACTCTTCCTACCATCAATGCTTCTTACAAAATCACTGTCAGTATAACCAATCGAACAAAAAACATTAGTTATGGAATATAAAATTCCATATCCAATTGTTCCTGCCACATATCTCAACATTTTCTTTCCAACTTGCCAATATGAGTCTTTTGGTAACTCCATGAATCTTGAGATAAAAGAAACTTCATACAATAAGTCTAATCTTGTAGCTATAAGATACATCAAACTTCCAACAAATCTTTTGAATATTATAGAATCAACATGTAGTCCTTTGTCTTCTTAGCCAATTTTAGTTCCTGTAGTAACTAGTGTAGATACTGGATTACAATTCAACATATTAAACCTCCTTAACACACCCTTTGCATATTTAGATTAACAAATGAAAATTCCTTTATTTGATTGAACCAGTTCAATGCCCAAAGAAACTTCATCTCCTAAATCTATCATCTCAAATTATTTCTTCATTGCTGATTTAGATCTTTCTAAAGACAAATTTCTAGTGAAAAATAAATCATCAACATATAAACATACTATCAAAACTTGACCTTTGTTGATCTTTGTGTACAATGTGGGCTCAATACTACTTTTGTTGAATCCATTTTTCATCATGTATGAATCAATCCTGCTATACCATGCTCTTGGTGCTTGTTTGAGACCATAGAGTGTCTTCTTCAATTTATAGGTCCCTTGTCTTCATGTCCATGCACTTCATAACCTAGTGGTTGTTTCACATATACATTTTCTTCTAGAAAACCATTCAAGAAAGATGATTTGACATTCATTTGAAAAACTTTCAATTTATTTTGTGCAGGTAATGCTAAAACCATTATAATAGTAACAAGTCTAGCAACTAGAGCAAATGTTCCATTATAATCTATTCCTTCTTGTTGTGCAAAACCTATTACTACTAACCTTGCCTTATGCTTTTCAATTTTACCTTCTATATTGAATTTGGTTTTATAAACCCTTTTAACTCCTATGCAATCCTTACCTTCAGGTAAATCAACTAGTTCCCATGTTTAATTTCTCTCAATAGACTCCATTTCTTCATTCATAGCTTTGATCCAATGGTTCTCCTTAACTATTTCTTCAAAGTATACAGGATCATGAGTGAGGAAAGCAAATTTTGAATGGAAATCTAAGTTACCTTCTCTTTCTCCTTGCTCATAAATCTCCTTCAAGCTTCTTGTTAAATTCCTTAATCTTCTTGTACATTGATCCCTTAGTTGGGCTAAAGTAGGATGAAAATCATCACTTTGTGTATTGGGAGAAGAGTTTTCACCTTGTTCAACATTCCTTGGAGTTCTTGTTGGAGTACTTGGTGGACTTGGCTGACTACCTTGCACACCATGATCTTCATGTTCTTCATCATCCAAGGGTATTGATGCTCCAATTGTGACTATTTTATCAATGTTTCTATCCCATGCTTCTTCTTCTTTAAATTATACATCTCTGCTAACAATCACTTTCTTTGTAATGGGATTAAACAACTTATAAGCTTTTGATTCTTCATTATATCCAATAATAATACATTTCTCACTTCTATCATCAAGTTCCTTCTTATTTTTGATGGCACAAGAGAATATGCAAGACAACCAAAAATTATTAAATGATGTAAACTATGTTTCTTACCACTCCAAGCTTCTTGTAGAATTTGATCTTTGACATGTTTTGTTAGACTTCTGCTTAAAATATACACTCCACATGCTATTGCTTCCGCCTAATATTCATTTGGCAAATGTTTGGCCTTCAACATGCTTCTAGCCATCTCCATGATTGTTTTGTTCTTCCTTTTTGCTAGGTCAATATGTTGTGGTGTGTATCTTGTAGCAAACTGCTTTTTGATTCCATAATATCTACACAAATCTAAAAAATCATTAGACATGTATTTAGCTCCTCTATCTAATCTCAATACCTTGATATAATGGTCACTTTTCTTTTCCACCATAGCTTTGAATTCTTTGAACTTTCTAAAGGCTTCAATCTTCTGCTTGAGAAAATATATTCAAATCTTCCTACTGAAATCATCAATGAAGGTTAAAAAATAAATGCATCCTCCAAGTGATGGATTTTGCATTGTTCCACACAAATCACTATGGACTAACTCCAATAATGCCCTTGCTCTATATAAGACTCCACTTGGGAAACTCTCTCTATGTTGTTTTTCTAGAATGCAACTCTCACATGAACTATCTGGCTACTCTATTGGTGGCAAACCTTTCACCACATGCTTCTTTTGTAACAAACTCAAACCTCCAAAATATAAATGTCCATACGTCAAATGCCATAACCATGATTGGTCTAGATGCATCGTCTTAAAATTCACTTCCTCTTCTCCTTGGGTGCATTGAATTCAGAGGGACAACATCTGATTTCTTGTCATCTCCACTCTTGCAATCAACCTGTCATTTGGAAATCTGTCTAGTATTGTGCAAATATTATCCAAAAGATAATTTGTAACCTTTCTGTACTAACTGTCCAACACTCACAAGATTATGCTTTAATCTAGGTACAAAATAAACATCAGAAATAAATCTTCTTTCACCATTTTTTGCCAAAACATTTACTACTCCTTTACCCATTACAGCCACTTTATTATCATTTCCCAATTTCACTTCTGATTTTACCGACTGATCAAGACTAGCAAACAAATCTTTATTCCGTGTCATATGATTACTGCATCCATTATCTAAAAACCAAATATCTCTAGCACTTTCTTGAGCAACATGACATGTGACAATAAACTTATAGAACTAGATTTAGATTCATTTGTGTAATTAGCATTCTTTTTGTCCACATCTAATTGTTTCATTTTACATTCATTTACATAATGTCCATATTTTTTATGATAATAACATTAAATGTTATTGCTAATCTAGAATGTATATTGCTAGTCTAGAATGTATGTATGAATAGATAAACAAGTTTATAATTAATTGAACCAATGTATAATAAATTTTATGTTATTTCAGCTATGAAGCAGCACAACAATGTTTGGCACATAGCTATGGAAAGAGCTTTAATGGATTCGCAGCTTGGCTTAATCCATCTGAAGTAGAAGAGATTTCAGGTCAGACCATATGGAGCTGCCTATTATAAATCTTTGTAGAAATTTTTCGTTTCTTATGTGTTTATTGACATGCAGCTTCCTCTGCATTCATTAGATTAGAATAATAACAGCTTAATCAATGCAACTACTGGTAGTATTTTGCTGGGCTATTCCATAACTGTGAGATATAACATTTATTCAACTTGTTTCCATCTTTATATTTCATTTGTTTTAACAAGGATTTAAAAATTGTGATACAATATTTTTGGATGGTTTGGCAATAATTTTCTGGGCTTTTTTTTCTCTGTAGATGATATATTTCAATGCGTCTATGATATACTATAACTCTTGTTTATGAAACCATTTTTAATAAAATGTAGGCATGAAGGGTGTTCTCTCTATATTTGAAAACAAAGAAAATACGCTTTTCACAACAAGATCATGGGATTTCTTAGGCTTCCCACAGAATATCAAGAGAAATATGTCCTACGAAAGCGAAGTTATTGTTGCACTTCTAGACACAGGTTTGGTGATATATTTATTTGTTTTTAATTTTTACATACTATGGAAACCACTGTGTTATATCCACTTTAGATGTATGTAAGATAATATGTTGAAATAATCTTAAAAATCTAAAGGTGATTACTTAGTTTATATTTCTGTGTATTGATTATTCTGTGTGTTGAAATGGGAAATATGTTGCAGGGATATGGCCGGAGTCAGAAAGTTTTGATCCCACTGGCTTCGGCCCAGTTCCATCCAAATGGAAAGGGAAGTGTCAAACCACATCAGATTTTAAGGCCTGCAATAAGTTAGTTTTTCTCATTTTATTATTGTTGCCATTTTAATTGCATTACAACAAATTTTAATAACTTACAGACTGTTTGTGTACATTGACTAAAGAGACCCACTACTTAAACTGCTAAGAAAAATATGCAGTACAAAATTGAAATAAATAGTGAAATAAAAATAAATCATACAATACAATATAAATATAAATATATATATATATATATATATATATATATATATATATATATATATATATATATATATATTCAGAAGAAATTGGCTATTACAGACATACATAGTTCAACTGACTTAAAAATAAAAAAGACAAAAAAACATATAAAAGGATTTCCATGTATAAATCATGTCAGTGGCATTTCAGCATACACTTCCCCATATAAATATAGTTTGAATTTACTAGACAATGTTTGTGAAGATGGTAGGGTTGATGCCAAATTTCAAATTTGTCGTAAGGAAATTCAAATTAAGTACAAAAACTTGACATAGCGGCTGTCATTTACTTCCAAATTGAAACTACCATTATATGGTTCTCTAAACAGTGTCATTTTGGCAGTAAAATTATTGGCGCAAGCTTCTACAACAAGGGGTTGCGGGGTGATCCAGCTAAAGACTTCTTGTCGCCAAGAGATGGTCATGGGCATGGATCACACACATCATCCATAGCAGCTGGGAATGTTGTGAAAAATGCGAGCTTTCTTGGAGTGGGGCAAGGGGATGCCCGTGGAGGAGTCCCTGGTGCAAGGATTGCTATGTACAAGGTATGTTGGGCAGAAGGACGATGTGAGGATGTAGATATTCTTGCTGCATTTGATGATGCTATCCATGATGGAGTGGATATCATTTCTGTTTCAATTGGAAAGGCAAACTTTCACCTGGAATACTTTGAAGATGCAATTGCAATTGGATCATTTCATGCCATGCAAAAGGGGATTTTGGTATCAGCTGGTGCAGCCAACGGTGGACCTCATCAACAAACTATTGCCAACTATAATCCTTGGACTCTCACTGTGGCTGCTAGCACAACTGATCGGAAATTCATCTCCCCACTTGTTCTGGGGAACAATATGTCTTTGCAGGTAACTAAATCCTACTTTGTTATGTCAATTCATAGATCAGAATAAATTATTCTATTTTTATTTACCTTCACCTAAAATAGGATGGAGTAAAAAAGAGTTGCAATAAACCTTTAACCAAATGGCTTCATTTTTTTT
The DNA here is from genome assembly GCA_027924645.1 of Cunninghamia lanceolata. Lineage (NCBI taxonomy): Eukaryota > Viridiplantae > Streptophyta > Pinopsida > Cupressales > Cupressaceae > Cunninghamia > Cunninghamia lanceolata. The sequence continues at coordinate 879,908 of BSBN01001318.1, read as the reverse complement.
TCTATCAGTTAAGATGTCATTTTCAAAGAAAAACATAACTTCCTAGTTGTGTGATCGACAAACTCAACAAGCTATATAAACTATTCAATTTTTAAGTGACTCTGTGTTGCTCATCAGACATAGGAAAGTTTCTATAATAGTCGACCCTGGTTATTACTATTTTTTTTCTTCTATCATTTCATTACATCTCAAGTATTATCTTAATTGATCAAGCAACTGTTATCCAATTTAGAAGTGCTAGTTCATAACCTTACCAACCATACTCATGCCACCAACTATATGCATCAATCTTAGATGCTGACACTAAATATGGTAATCTCCCAAATCAAGGTCAACCTTAATCCTAGACCTATACCTTGAGGATTCATTGGTAATGGCCATATCTACAAATCACTTTTGGGAATCAAGGCTCTGTAGTTCACACACCAATAAAAGAGAGACTTCATCTTGTCCTTTAAAATAAGATTTTTGACCTCCCTTTTAAATCACAACCATTAATTTAGCTTATAATTTCAATTCAATCCATAAATAATAGAATGATAGCAAATGCAGTCTAGTAAGATGTTAGTTCTAAACCAACATCAATGTACAAACTCGCACAAAACCACATAGTGACTATCTCATACATACATCTCATTTAAACATAACTTGATTAGCTCAAGCATACATCACATATACACAATGTGACTAACTCATGCTTGCATCACACATACACAGTATGAATAGCTTCACATCAAAGGTACACATAGTGACTAGCTCACACATATCTCACATATACACAATGTGAATAACTCATGCATGTATCACATATGCACAATGTGACTAGCCCATTCATACAACACATATACGCAATGTGAATAACTCATCTATGTGTCACATATACACAATGTGACAAGCTCATGCATACAACTAATATACACAATCTGAATAACTCAACATCATAGGTACACATAATGACCAGCTAGCAAATATGAAGTGGTAGCAACCTTATTGCAAGAATCTTCCCTTTTACCTAGTTCACTAACACATAAGCCCTTAAGTACATCCTAGCTAAAAAAGGAATGCCAATGCATCCCATACTACATTGTGGGCCCCATGTTTTTTTTTCCTAATCACTGTTACCAATGATGATGAGACAAGCATCCCATACTACTTGTTGTCATCACTAGGAAGGGAACAAATGTAAATCACACAACACATGAGGCCATTAATAATATTTTCATAATTTATTGAATCACTGAAGTAATAGATCCTAACATCTATCACCTCCATACCACTAGTGAAAGTTAGTCCAACTTGGTATGGAGTAGCTCTTGGCGTCTATCACTTGCATTGTACTAGTGAAAGCTAGCTAATCCCTATGATACCATGGGTAGATATTGGCATATATGACCTCCATGCTACTAGCAATAGCCAGCTATACCCTAAGATATGGCAGTTAGCTCTTGGCATCTATCACTTGCATAGTACTAGTGACAACCATTGAAACTACTCCTATAGCATAACATGGATAGCTTTTGGCATCGTTCACCTTTGTGATATTAGTGAAAGCTAGCCAATCCTAGACTATGGTGGATAGCACCTAACATCCATCACTTGCATGGTGTTGGTGACAATTAGCTATCTATACATGTATAAAACTTGATTTGGACATATGGGGTCATCTTATAACTGGGTGAAACACAATCAGGATATCCCAAGGAAACTACTCCTATAGCATAACATGGATAGCTTTTGGCATCATTCACCTTTGTGATACTAGTGAAATCTAGCCAATCCTAATATATGGTGAATAGCCCCTAACATCCATCACTCACACGGTGTTGGTGACAATTAGCTATCTATACTTTTATCAAACTTGATTTGGACATATGGGGTCATCTTATAGCTAGGTGAAACACAATCAGGATATCCCAAGGATTGACAAATACTAGATAGGTTGACTTGGTTACATACCACATAGAGTGATCCATAAACCTTTACACATGGTCCTATAGGTCTTGGGATCAAAATTACCAACATATAAGAATCACATTGAACCCAGATGGGCTATCCTCTATCTAGACACAAACATAAACCAATACAAACTCATAAAGTAATCTCAATGGCCATTCAATACATTCAAATTGCTACTTGGAAACATAGTATTTACTAGATAACAATTCAAACCCACAATAGTAATATTAGACAATATTATACCTCTAACAACATAATATTTTGCATAATACCAAACATAAAACTTAGCACGCATTTATCTATCAAATAGATATAAAGAAAAACACCATACCATATTTGGTAATACTTACTATTACTTGCCCATTATTGGCAAAGGTAATTATAAGGAACTCCATCCTAAATTCAACACAAATCCAAGCACATGTTTAGAGTAGGCAAATCATTGATAAAGATTAAGAGTTGTTCACATCATCAAATCATAGTAACTTAATTCAACATCATTATTAGATACAAAGTTAGTGTGTTTTCTTAACTCATTCATTGTCATTGCATAGCCAAGTTTATCATGCCATTATTTCTTTCAAGAATAGACCTCACTAATATCTTGAGGCTAACCTATACCTTCCCATACTTATCACTAAGACAAGATACAATGCCATAGTGTTCAACACACCAAACTTTGATAATTTTAATTTAGACAAGTCTAGGGGCATTCTTATATAAACACATAAGAGACAAACCATCATGACAATGAACATGAAAGATCATCCAAGATTGGAGTAGCTTTTGGAATACAACACAACAAACCTTAGCATAGGTAAAATTAATGATGATGTGTAATGTCCCCTTCTAACAAGTCAAAATTTTCTTAACCTTGCACATAATTTCAACTTGTAAAAGAGAACATTAGTAATCAATTCTTCTTATAATATCAACATATATCAATAATTCAATTATTCAATCCAATTCATACTTAGGTTTGTCTATTACATGTTAATTTTATTCATTTTCAAACACTAGTGAAGATGGGGTACTATCTCTTGTTAGGTTGCATGAATCATCCTCTGCGGTAGTGCCTTTGTATGATGTAACACATGCCCATTCCACCCTAGGTCTTACTAAGTGCCTTTGTATGATGTAACATATGCCCATTCCACTGCAGGTCTTACTTATTGGCCTTGTATGATGTAGCATAGTCCATTCCACCACATGTCTTATCCATTGCCTAAGTATGATGTAACATGGTCCATTCCACCGCCGGTCTTATCTACCTTTTGATGTATTAATGCTACTTCTTCCTAACAACTCTACCTCCAATCTCTTAATGTGTTCTATGATCTTATATCATGGGTTTGTTTCTAAGGACCTTGCCTTCATTACATAAATCAAGTATGATTACTCTTTATTGGGGCTTAGTCCTAATGATGATGGATTCTCTAAGCATTTATAATCATGTTATTCATAGATGTTTAGCTATCTATATCATGTTAGTTATTCGCTTACCTTAACTATAACATGCTATCATATCATCTATATATATATATATTTATATTTATAATTATAATAATATTTAATCACTAATATTTATAATTGTTAATAATATATTATTATAATATTGCTTTCTTATATTACTCAATTTATTACTTAAATCTATATTTTAATATCATTCATATTATAATCCCTTTAATTAATATCATTCCATATAAAAATAATAATGAAATAATTTATAGATATTAATTTATTTCTTTCTTTGGGAATATAGGTGTAGCATACTTATCTTATTTTCCCAGCAATTAATATTCAATCATGTCTGTAACTCAGACTCATAAATTATTAATTTTATATCTTCTTGCTTCATTGTATTTTTGTTGTGTCTCTTGCTTCCTCCACTCTCTATCTTTATATTTTCCTAAATGGTCAATGACTATACCTTTTCACAAAGGTCATGTCTTTTTATAATATAATTGCTGCTGCCAATTGTATTTATAATAGTTTGCAAGGCTATTAGTTTGCATAATATAATGTGATTGATGGCTACTTTTTAGCCTTTTTTTTATAAATATATTAGTTGCTGCTGACTTGACCGATTGTCTTAAAGGCAATCTAATATATTATATAATGTATGATTTATATTCATTTATATAAATATGTTTATTATATTATAATCATAATAATAATTAATATTAACATTTATATTTATTATCATATATTATTATTATATAAAAATAATATGCTATTTTAATATTTATATTTATATTTGTATTGGTTATTTATAAATATAATATATCGGTTAATATTTAAAATATTTATAGATAATATCATATAATATTATATATTTATAATATTATATATATTTATTAATGGACTATGGTTGGGATATTTAACATGACATTTTAAATATTTAATTTAAACAATGCCTTAATATCGGGACATGACATGATGTATTTCCCTTTATTGGTTCAGACATATTTAGCAGGGCATATTAATTAGAGATGCCAAGTTCATTGTGATCTAATGCAAATTAAGCCTCAAGCTGAAGCATATTGGAGAGGGAGAGATGATCAAGTTTATGGACAACCCCAAGCCTTGAAACTATTCTCTAAACAAGCTCTCCAACTAACTTGGGCTAGGGGCATTCTTTTCCCACATAATTCCTACATACTTGCTTCCAAACAGGATCGAAGCCCGTATGTAGTTCTCCTAAGATTTTAACTACCAAGACAACAAAGTTCCCAAGTTATGATAACCTATATAGATACTAGACAGTGCCAACATTTTTTCTCCTACATTGGCAAGGTAGTTCCCTCTAGGATTCCTAACTTTGATAGATATCTTGACTAAAGAAGCCAAGGACTAGCTTAAGAAAGGAAGCTCATGAAGATGATACAAAACACAACTATTTATGATTTTACTCAAATAAATTAGTTCCATGTATTAAGATAGAACTCTTTTTTGTTGGGAAAATACTTTTGGATGGAGATGGAGCTATGAATCAGATAGATGAAACAATAGTATACATGCAACACACCATTTAGAGATAAAATGTCCTCGAGGGATTTGAACCTTAGTCTCCATCATGATAACCAAGTGGGTTAGCCACTTGAGCACAGCCCACAGACATGTTAAGATAGCACATTGCTAAGAACAAGATTCCTGAATTACCTCTACATATAATGGTTCAAATTATCAATCATCTATATACTTAGTTGAGCATTAAAATATCACCCATATTAAACAATACACCATAGACTATAATAGTGTCTTATAAGGAAAAAATGTTAGAATAAAATCCATACCTAGAAAATTGTGCATAACAGATTAATACAAAATGAATCCACTCATAACATAGCATAGGGTAGCAATAGTTAGAATATTATCACAATGCAACAATTATGCAAATGTACTTATATGGCTCCAAGTGATGTCTTATAATATGGATCAATGATATTAAGTGGCATAATTATATTATATTATGACATATATCTTGATGGAACACAACATGCATAAAAAAGGCCACATAAAAATCTTTCAAATTTTGAGAGACATTCAACAATAACTACAAATTTGCTTTAAGCATGATCAATACCCAGGTCACACTCAAAATTATTGGCAACACTATATCCATTAGAGCATCATATGAATATATACACTTAATAATATTAATAACAATAATAATATTCTAAACCTTTTGATTTCATTTACCTTATGATGCAACCAAATATTCTTATAATATTCTAGTGCATGGATTACATAATGGTCACACTTGCTTCTTATAACTAGATATGATCATAATGGTCATCAGTCATTGATTTCATATGGCAGCAATAGGTTTGGAAATGAACCCTTATACTCAGATTTTGGTGCTCATAAAATGTAGAAACATCACAAATTCACAACATGTCACCCAATATCCAACACCATATGACCAACTAGCAACTAGATGTAACAACAATATAGATGTAAAGTCTTTAAATTCAATGAATAGTCCTCATAATTTAGAGAATCAATACTTCCTTGACAGGCCTTGAGAACCAACATACTAGTAAATATGTAAGAACTTAGTAATGTTTAATATTTTTTTATCACCAAGACAATTTAGTAGTTTAGAAACATAATTACCAAGCACTCATAAAGTTGCCTAAATTCCTCATTTGTCCATAGAATTCAAAACTTTAAAATGTTTTAGAAAGCTAGGAAAGGGTAGAATAAAACCTAGAAAGAAATTAAAAATATTAATCAAGATGTGAGAGCAGTATTTTTTGTTATCATCTTGATGTTTAGGACAATAGCCAAGACTATAGATAGCTAAACCAACCAAAGACATCAACATACTTATGTGATGCTATTATACAGAATACCCACTATTATCTATTTCCCACTCTAAGGCATGAAAATAAGGTAGTCATGAAATAAATTATAAGTTAGGCCAATTCTTGTATCACCATGTTGTTCAATTACACGATATAACCTTAGTTTGGGCATATAAAATCTTATAGTTTTAATTACTTAAAATCCACATGGATATCATGCCTAGTAGGGATTAGTATCAAGTATTTAAGATTGATAATATTTCTAAAATAATCGTATTAGAACTCCTAAACAATATTCCATTTAATGCTAAGTCTGCTAGGAACTCTTCAATATGAAAACAATCTAAATTTCAAGATAGATTTTATGATCTAATCACTTTTCATGGCCATGGACTAATAAACATAGTGTTTACACAAGCTTCTTATGAAATCCATTTGTAATATTTTAAGTTGATTCCAACCCATCTTATATGAGTTCTCAAGCACTTCACTAACCTATACTATATCATTTAATAATATTGATATCATACAAGAATTATAACATCTATATTTACAAAAAAATTCCATGGTCTTGATATTATGTTGGGCCATATCAGATTTCTACATCAGTCTACTTCGATCTAATATTCATAAATTTAATGCACAAAACACCATGGACTCTAACATAAGTGTCAATATACCACAAGTAACATGGATTCTAATAAACATAGTGTTTACACAAGCTTCTTATGGCATCCAGCTGTAATATTTTAAGTTTATTCCAACCCATCTTATATGAGTTCTCAAGCACATCACTAACCTATACTATATCATTTAATAATATTGATATCATGCAACAATTACAACATATATATTTACAAAGAAATTCCATGGTCTTGATATTATGTTGGACCATATCAGATTTCTACCTCAGTGTACTTCGATCTGAAATTCGTAAATTTAATGTACACAACACCATGGACTCCAACATAAATGTTAATATACCGCAGGTAACAATGCCCTCCATAATTATGATATCATGGTCGGGGACATGTGGGTAGGTGGTCTCTTCCCTATCCATCGACACCATTCTTCCAAGGCCATGCAATGTCTTTATAGGACAATGCAGAGCGGATTGGGTTGTCAGTGTATAAATCGACTTGACAAGGCTATTAGAGGCCATGCCGAAGCGGCTGTGGGTAAGGTGCAGAGAGCTCTTTATGACTATCAGTTTTCTGTGCCTCCATGCAATGGATATCGGCCTGCATCTACCAAGGGATTGGATGCGATGGTGGTAGAGTTCGATCAGAGGAGAAGGAGCCGACGCAGATGGAGGATGGTGAGCTTGGGGCCAAAGCAAGTGTTGTGGCTAGTCCGGTGGACATGAGTGGTGGGTAGCTGTTTTGGAGGCCCTCTCTTATTTGGTTTCGATGTTCCTAGATGTCTACTCTACTTGGTTGTGGAGGTGTGGTTGTGTGGTGGCGTTGTTTCTCTGGGTTTTGGCAGTTTTGGTTGGATGTTTTTTCTGGTTTTTCCCTAGGGTTTTTGCGGTGCCTGCGTGCCCGTTTTTAGTCTATTCATTTTTTGTATGTGGGGTGGCTATGTGTGCGTTTGTTGATCTTGTGCGAGCCATTATAGTCCCATTGGCTCAGTTCTTATGGCAGTTGCTTTATGAACTTTTGTAATTATGTTTTATATATTGATATAGTCTGGGTGTCCCATCACCCTTTTATAAAAAAAAACATGGATTCTATCAACATAACATCGTAAATGTCTTCCATCCATGCACATATTCCTTCTTTTGCTTATGAAGTCAACACAGAAAAGTCTTTCATGTTAAAGAATCAATACGGGCTATACTTTGTCCGTAACATGAGGCATTAGGAAACTATGAGAAACTTCAAATCTTATTCACACAATAAAAGTGAGAGAGAATCACAAATTGAAATCATTTAAGAGAGAATTTGTGCATAAATTCTTCTTTATTGAGTTCTATACATAATATTTGTGAAGGCTGTGATGATAGGAAGTGGTCTAGGCAGTTACATCATCCAATGGAAAATCCATTTTTAATTATGCTTGATGGGTATCCATACCCTTTTCCAGAGCTCCTATTTGAGTGTGTGCAGGCCAAATGCTATATGTAATCTATTAAAATATTCTAAGGCCTTTCCTACAAACCTATTTTGAACATACCGTGCAACCATGGCATTCCTTGAGGCCACATTTCCTTGAGGCATCTTGTCAAACAACTCAAATGCCTTGTCTAGATGCTTCCATATTTTTCACACATTTACTATATAAATGGGTAGAGTAGAGAGAGACTATTATTTTATTAGTTGAACTCTCAAATACTATTTTTCCACTTAAAGTTTTTGGATAACCCTTTACCTATATGTCCCTTGACCAAATTTGGAATGACAACCATAGAGCTAGATAAAGGTTAATAGATGTAAAGGCAACAACTATGTTTCATCTAGCAGATAACATTATATTTTAACTATAATAGTAGACATACAAAAGTGATGGGTACCTAACTAAGCAGCTACTTGTGTTTCTTTGCTATGCTCTTCAATCTCCCCTAGATTAACAACTTCCATATCCTTCCTCCTCCTTCAGTTCCTTCCTCACTACACTCACCACTTTTGCTAATATTCTCCCATAAAATGACATGAAATTTATCTTAAATTATTTCCTCTCCATCTTCTGTTTTGTACACCCCTCTATTAGTCCTTCTTGGGGATTAATTGTAGCAAATAGGGATGCCATACCTCCATGAAGGTGTGGCAGGGAAATTCCTTCCTAGGGTTCCCATGCCCTCACATTTAATCTATACCCTCCTTGTTTCACATGAAATGATAGGTTTGTGTGTTTATTTATTATTTATTTATTTATTTATTTTTCTTTCCTTTACATCACTATTACTATAGTTTTCTAGTTTAAATAAAATAGTTAATTTAGTAACTCCTTTATATCCAAGGTCATGACTTATGTAGTTAACTAATTTTTCAAAATTGGCTCAGGTTAGTGTTATGGGTCAAATAAAAGATTACATAATTGTTCTCACATTTAGCTAATAATTGGTCATCCTAAGCTACTTAAATTGTATCCTTGGGTGATTATAGTTTGAATTTAATTCCTTATTCCACTACCTTTTTATAACTTCTTGAGGACATGTGTACAAGTCGTTAAGGGTTCCTAGCCTTAATGACCAAACATGGTTGTTAATAAAAGACACAAGTACTAGTGAGGTACTTTTAGTCATTCAAACCACCAATATCAACTTGACGTTCAAGAATACAAAGGGAAGATTGTTCTATCATTAGGAATCCCTCTCGTCAACAAAACTATAGAGTCTATGTGTCCTTACACCCTTCCACCTTGCCATCCACAAATCAATTAGTGCATTGATCCATGATAAGATAGAATGGGTGTATTTAGGGGATGTGACAACCCCTCATCCTCATTGTCTCCCTCCCTACAAGACATAGGAATCAAATACACTCAACTCCACTTCACCATAGATTCTGCACCATCTAATATCAAAGCTCACCCCAATAAAGTGCATACAATTTAAGCTCTAATAGTAGTAAACCATACTTCCAATTTTGGAGTTATCTCACCTAAACTTGCTAAATATTTTATTGATTATAATAGAGTATAATGAGATAGGAATCCAAATAACCTACAAAATCCATTTTTATTGTCCCTAAAAACTTATAGAGTAACATTATGTTAATAACTTAAACCAATTTATCAATGCAACCCTTAAATGTAGCTCCATTAGATGTAAAAATACCAACCTTTCTCCTACTCATGTGTGTTAAGAATGCATGCAAGAATAAGGAGATCTAAATAAGAAAAGGATACTCTAAATGTTGGTTAATATATATCTGATTTTGGGACCAACATTGACAATTACCGTGTTCTTCTTTAAGGTTTGTTGTCAACCATATATATGAACACAAGAGAATAAATCATAGAAGAGAATTTTTATAAATAAACACAATACTATATCTTCATCATATAAATTTCTAGAGAGAAATACAAAGATTCTTATATGAAAAGAAGGAAGCTTCAAGAAAAAAAATGTGTTTTGAAGGAGAGCACATAGAAGCTTCCAAAATAAGAAAAAAAAAATGTATTATAATATCCTACTATAATAACTAATTAAATATTATTTCTAATATAGAGAATAAGAATTTTTATTACATCCCTAGTTTGAGGAAATTGACCCCACTTTCTCGGAGGAAAAGTTGTTCATTAGAAGGTGACTAGGAAACACTCTTTGCTTGTGTTGGTAGTGCACTCTTATGACCAACCAAGTATGTAGTGGGAATCCATATCTTGGTAGTGTGTGTTGGAACATCAATAATGGTGCCTACATCAAAGGAGGCTAAAAACTTGGAATATAATGCTTAGAATGAGAGAGTGGAACTTCTTCCAAGTGAGGTGGATCATAAAACTTCAACTAATTAACATTAATTATATCATTAATGTCGAGCTAAAAGTTGAGAGAAAGTTTGAAGGTATTATCTCGTATATGTTGAGAAATAGTGTAGGGTCCATATTGAATAGGTTTGAGCTTATTATGGTTTTAAATGATAAATCTTTTCTCATCCATATAAATCCAAATTGTATCCCCAACCAAAAAGTTAGAAGGGGTGTGATGCTTATCATGGATCTCCTTATACTTATCTGAAGAAGTCTAAAGTATTGCTTGCACTTGTGCATGAACCTTTCTCATGTTTTGAATAAAATGAGAATCTTGAACATGTTCCTTTTGTTGGTGAGATGAAGAAGCTAGTGGAAGAGAAATTGGAATCTCATATGGAGAAAGAGGTGTTGATGATCATAAAATACCTTAAAATGAGAATGGCCAATAGAGACATTTGTAGTGCTACTATAGTTGTACTACAAAACATAAAGATAGTTATTTCTTATTGTAGTATATCATGATAGAATGAACTAAAATTTGATTGACAACTTTAACTTCTCCATCTATTTATGGATGAAAAGTTTTATAATACATTTTTTTTCCCAAATTGCCTCTAGGGTGACTTCCAAAACTAACTCAAAAATTTAGAATCATGATTAGAAATTAAAAAAAAATGTGGCAAACCAAAATTGCATCATACATTACTAAGAATTATTTAAACTTAGGAGCATCAATGGTTTTCCTATAAGGAATGAAAATGGCCATTTTCAAGAATTGACACACTGCCACAAAAACAAAAATCATGTTGTTTGAAGGTAGTAGGAAAACCATTCATAAAATCCATAGAGATAGACTCCAATGGTTAAGAGGGAATAGGAAGTGGAAAGTATAAATCAAGTTTTTGATTAGTAGGCTTAGCTTAGCTATAATAAATGAAATATTCCAATTTCTTCCTCATGGATGTCTAATATAAATATTGTTTTAAGTGTTGTACAAAGTTTTGGTTGTTCTAGAGTGTCCTCCATGAGAAGAGTAATATGCTTCTTTAATTTTTATCAATTAGACAAAACTAGTAAGAACACAAAACTAATTCAACTTATATAACCAACCATCTCAAATAGTGTAGTCTAAGAAAGGGGTTTGGTTGGTGACAATAGGATCTTGTAGAGCATGCACAATTGGCCCAAAAGATGCATCAAAACAATACAAAGATTTACAATCCTTATATGCAACAAATCTAAAATCTAGGATATGCAATACTTTGGCTAGAGGTTTGCTCAACAAATAAACAACTTTATTGTTCATTCCCTTTTTATACTTCATGAATAAGTGTAATTGCTGAATATACGAGGCCCATTTCAAATTGTACTACTCTTGAATCTTGGATTGTAAATTCAAAAACATAAATGACCTTGATATTTTTTATGAATAATTATTTCCTTACCAAGAGTGTAGTGCCTCCATTGCTTCAAAGCTTGAACCAAAGCATACAACTCCTTATCCTAGGTGTTTTAATTGATCTTGGTTGTTGAGGGCCCCTCAAGATGATAGTATACAATTGAGATGGGTGCCTCCAACTATTCTTATACACTTATTGAGGTTACATGGTGTGCTGATTGAGATTTAACACTTTAAGTAGAAGTAAGCTCATACACCTTACTATTATTTTGGATCTTATAGGTGTTTAGTCATCCATCATAAAATGCACTTTGGTAATACTAGAATGGGCATCCAAGAAGGAGATCAAGCAATTCAAGGTTCATACATTTGCATTCAAGTATATCCTGGATATGCCCAATAGCATAAGTCACTACACAAACCTTGTTAATTACTTTACAGCTATGTTGTTGTACCCAAACAAGATGGTATGGTTGAGGATGATCATATGTGGGGAGTTGGAAAGTGGAGACCAACCTTTCACTAACTAGGTTCTTTTCACTTCTTTTGTCAATGATCAAGAGAGACATTTTATTCTTGAATTTTCTTTTTTAAGTAAGATAAACCTTAATGAGGACCTAGAGTTGTTCTTAGTGATGAGAACAGGGGTAGGGTCAAGTTTTGTAGAATTTCCAACTTTTTCTACGAGTTAATCCTCCTCATCTTTTGATTTCTCTTGTAGAACTTCTACAGGGAGAGTTTTCTCTTCTTTCTTACTTTGGATGTACCCTACAATCCTTAGCCAAATGACCCCTATGCTTGTGCTAGCTATAAAATTGTTTCATATTAGTAGTAGTAGGGATGGAGAATTGATTTGTAAATTTTAATTGGCCACTAGGTTTTACGAATGAGTAGAGGTACCTATTGAATATCCCTTTCAAAGATTAACTTATTTTCTACAACTAATAGAATCTTTAAATCCCTACCTAAAGATTTGAATTCAAATATAGCTAAATCTTTATGAAGGATAGAGGAAATACCCAAAAGAAATTTAACAAGTACCTCTTCTACCTTTGAAATATTGAGTTTAACCTATATCTTGCTAAAGGTATTAATATATTTCTAAAATTGATTGACCTTGAGCTTATTTGAGTTGTACCATTGAGCTAATATGTTTTACTAGTATCTAGAGGTAAAATATTTCCTTGGGTGTTACTTGGAGTTCTGTCCACCAATTGTGTAATGAAATAACTTGCATAATAGAAGAATGCAACAACACATTCAAGAAAATATAATTGGAATACTTGATAATAATAAGCCAATTCAAGGTGGAAAACATTTTAAAGTCTTCAACAAGAAATCAAATTCATAATAGGATGATGAATTTCTACTCACTACCTCCTATACATATCATGCTTACACCTTGGTTGCCACCCAAGCCAACCAAACTACCTATATAGCACTATAAATGATTATATAGCTTAATTAAGGGTTGTGTTGGTGGCAAGTTGGCTATACATATCCCAATACAATCAATAGGTTAAGGGAAAACCATAGCCCCCTCTTTAGAGAGTGTTGTCCTTAATGTAGATCAATTGTGGATTCTTTTGCACAAAGTTGTCATTTTACCACATTGCATCTTCAACTAGATAATTCTTCATCTTGATCAAATAATCTATGATTTCTCTCATTAATATCCTCTTAGTGTGTGTTTGAATGATTCCCTCAGGTTCCAAAATCATTCTATCCTCCTCATCAATCTCTAATAACTTAGTTTGGTCTATAGTCTGATAACCTTCTTGAAGAAAGAAACATGGAAGACTAGATGTATTTTTTGTTGACTTAGGTAACTCTAATTTGTATGCCACATTGCTAATACTTTGTAAAACCTTATTAAGGGAATAATAATTGGGTGTAATCTTTTATTATTCTTCTATTGTTTTAGTGGCATCTAATTATATGGTTTTACTCACACAAACATTCAATCTCCTACTTCAAAAGTCCTTTCACTATGGTTTTGATCAACTTGATGCTTCATTCTATTTTGTGTCATTTCAAAGTTCTCTCTAAGACTACAACATACCTCTTATTGGTTTTGAATTTGATCTTCAACTGCTCTAGAACCTTTGTGTGTTCTTGCAATGAAGAGGTGATTGATGCTAGATGGTACCCATATAGTGCCAAAATGGAGACATTTTGGATGAAGTGTGAAAAGAAGTGTTATACCACCATTTTGCTAGTGGCCATCATTGCACCCATTTTCTTCTTTATCCAAAACAAAGCATTAGAGATATCCCTCCATGCACTTGTTGACCACCTTAGTCTATCCATCTAATTAGGGATGATATGACTAGCTATGTGAAAGGTAAGTTCCCAAACATGAGAATGTCATTCAAAAAATTATATATAAATATATGGTCATGATCAAACTTACTATGATTATTGGAGTCCCATGTAGCTTATGAATGGTATCCATATTGTTGCTATAGTAGTTTCTACAAATGGGTTTGCCAAAAAATAAAAATGTGCATATTTAGTGAGTTGATCAACAACAACCATGATGACATGTTTTTCCTTCATACCTAGGTATACCTATAACAAATTCAATGGATACCTCTTCTCATATTTGTCTTGGAATAGATAAGGATTGTAGAAGACCTAGAGTTTTAATTATCTACCCTTTAATTTGTTGGCATACCATGCATTCTACTACAAATTTTTGGACACCCCCTTTGAGCCCATCCCAAAAGAAATATTGATTGATTCTATCATAAGTATTCATGAATCCTAAATGCCTACCTAGTAGAGAAGCGTGTAGTTCTACCAAAACCTTAAACTTATAGGTTGAGTACTTACATAGGTACAACCTATTTTTCTACTATAGATAATTTCCATGCAAACTTGTTTAATGCACTTGCATCTTGTTGGATTTTTTCAATGAGAGTTTGAGTATCCATGTCCTTCTCCCATTTTTCTTGTGACTCATCTACTCAATCTACCTATGATATAGAATGACATACACTAGTGAATTTGTGGCTTATCCCTCCTAGATGGAGCATCAACCACAACATTCTCCTTTTCTTTCTTATATATGCTCTCAAAGCCATATCCCAACATCTTTGTGACCCATTTTTGTTGTCTTCAGATGATAACCTCTATTCTAAGAACTATTTGACATTATCATTATCTATATTTACCTTAATGTTTCTTCCCATTAGGTGAGGTCTCCATTGTCTAACTACATGTAGGACATCCATAATTTCTTTCTCATAAATTGGTTTCAACAAATTCTTACCCTTGATTTTGTAATTCTAAATGCGAGGGGCCTTCCCTCTTACATGAGTATCACCCCTATGCCATGCCCATAAAAATCACATTCCATAATGAATATTTAGATAAATATGGGATATATAGAACTAGAGTTATGCATATGGTTTCCTTAGACTTCTCAAATTCCCTAGTAGTTTCTTTATTCCATTGGAAGGAATCTTTCTTCACTAAAGATAAAAGAAGTGCTTCTATGCTACTATTTTTTTTTCACAATTTAGAAATTCTAAGCAATAAGCCTTAAGAAACCACATAAGTTCTTAAGGGTCTGAGGCACTTTCCATTCTATTATGGCCTTGATCTTGTGGGGGTCCATCTTAAATCCTCATGTGAAACAATATGACCTAGGTACTCCACCTCTTTGACTCTAGAAACACACTTAGATGGATTAGAATAAAGCTGATGTTCTTCAAGAATGTCCAAAATTTGATTTACATATTACAAATGTACCTCCCAAGTTTTTCTCTATATTAGGATGTCATAGTAAAATACCAAAACAAATTTCCACAAAAATGGCCTAGTGAGTTAATCAACTTTGAAATGTAGATGGTGCATTTGTGAGGTCAAAAGGCATCACTAAAGATTATTAATGGCCCCCATGGGTTATAAAAGTTGTCCTAAGTACTTCCTCATCTCTAATTCTAATTTGATGATAACTAGAATGAAGATCATGTTTAGAAAAATAAATAACACCATCAAGCTCATATAACAAATCGTCAATTATTGGAATTAGAAACTCATCTTTTATGGTGTACTTGTTGAGCTATCTATATAGTTGGGACACATTCACCAAGTGTCATATTTCTTGGGCACTAATACCATTAAAGACTAGTAAGAACTCTAACCAAGCCTAATAATACATACCTCTATCATCTCTTGTACCATATGATCAATCTCACTATTATGTACATATGGGTACCTATAGGGATAGATGTTGGGTGCTTGGTTCACTAGTACTAAATGAATAACATGATCATGATATCTTTTGGAGGCAATTCTTTTGGCATCTCCCCAAATACTACTCAGTGCCTATCTTCAACTTCTTGTAGATCCAGTGGTGTAGAATCATTTGATTGATGTGATTCTAATGAAAATAATTGGGCCACAAAATTGTATACCCCCTTGTTAACCATCTTTTACATTTGATTTGAGCTCACTAGCTGAGGAGACTTTGCATGTAAACTCTCAGTTCCACTATCCTATCATCTAACTAAAAATGCATGAATAACTTCTAGAAGTCCATGCTAATTGTTCCTAATGTAGTAATCCATTAGACTCCCAAAATAATGTTTGTTGTAGCCATGAAGATAGAAAACATAGGGAAATCTAGTTAATAATCTCCAATGGAATGTTTAATACTACGGTATTTATTTGAACAGCTAACTATACCCCCATTTACAACTGTGACCTAAAATTTTTGAGTTGGATATATGAAACAATTTAAATGAGAAGCTAACTTCTTGTTGATGAAATTGTGAATGTTTCTAGATTCTATAAAAATTATTACTTTTTTTCTAGGAAGCCATTAACTTAATAATTTGTGGGATGCTAATCCTATAAAATGTATGACAAGAGATAGTCAGTTGGGTATCTCCTTAGTCATCCCCTAGCTTATTGACAACCTCTAGCACTTCTTCTTCCTCACTGGGCCCTTCAGTGTAGAACAACTTCTTCTTAACACATTTATGTTCTCGACTATATTTGCTATAACAATCAAACATAACCCTTATGATTTTTCTTCTTTAATTTGTCACGGAGTTCTAGTCTGGTAGGTTAATGGAATGATTGTGTTGGAGAGCTCCTATGTTTATGGTTACAAACCCCTACCTTTTGTTGGGTAAAACTTTTTCCTCTACTTGCCTTGTCATAATCATGGATTGGGATATATAAGTTCAATTGAAAATACATACCTCATATTTGTTGTGGTCCTTTAGACCCTGTAGATATAGTTCAATAAAAATTTCTTTTGTAACATGACCACACTTCAAGCCAAGGTTGGAAATTATTGAGTATAGTACTTGACTATACCTATTTGCCTTAATTTGGTGATCTAGATAAAGTAACTACCCATAAGACTATTGCCATAATGTGTTGTGAGTTCCTCTTATAAAATAGACCATGTGACAACACATCCCTTCTTTTCCTTCTTATTAAATATCCAACAATACCAAATGAATTGATTTGGTTCCAAATATAATTATTCAATTACCATTTATTTTGTCATGGAACTTGATGAAAATAAATGAACTATTGTATTTGGCATAGCCAATTGGTTGGATCCTTTCCATAAAACTTGTGTATATCTATCTTTGGCATAGAGTGCCTAGAGTTGGCCATAGCTATATTTGGCTTATAGTCCTATTTACATCTGAGTCAAACCAAAAAGAACCATATCCCTTAGAAGATACATTTTCTTCCCAAGTCTTGTGGTGTGGATCAATTTTCTATAAATCTCTAGAACCCTTAAGAGAAGCTATTTTTTTAAACATTTCCTTGAGTTATACTATCTTTTCTAACCCTTTCACTTACTCTACCACTTCTAACAAGATCTCATTGTTTATTTTTCTAGTTTCTTCCTTTTTAGTATCTTGAATAAGGGATCCATATCCTATATTACTAGATCATCTTTGTCTAGTTTCTTTCAAGGAGTGACTAAATTCCTTCCCTTTCCTCATGTTGAAGCCCTCACCATGGTGTAGAAAAATAATTCTACAATAAATTACACAAAATAAATCCAAATAAGATGAAATTTTTTTGTAACTTTCTTAGGCTTAGTTCTCACCCTTTGAAAAATCCTATAAGAATTTTGTTAATTTGTAGCCTTTGGAGTGAATTTAGTGAAAACCCTAATTTTGTAATAGCCCCTTCAAATTTTCTTTAAATGATCTCAATTTTGGACTGTAATAGCTTTAATGTGTTCTTGATCAACCCTCCAAATTGAAAACAAATCACCAAATTGAAAAAGAAATGCACTTCACAATTAACATCCTAAATAAAAAATTGTCTCATTTCTTGCCTTCTATATGTCAAGGTCATTATTTGTTAGCACTTGTTATGAAATAACTTGTACAATAGAAAAAGGGTGATCCCACAATACCATGCCCCACTTTTTGGCCAAAGAAGGACATTGAAATCGATATTTTTAACCAAATTTTCACTTTATGACACCTATAGAAACTAAACCATTAAGAATTTAAAGATGATATGAACTAATGATGTTTGAGATTTTGTGTGTAGATTCTAAATGTATTTAAAAAAAAAATTAAAAAAAATTTGTGAATTTTTTGCGTAACTTTTAATAACTTATTTTTATAGTTAACAACATTTTTTTAAAAATGACATTTATACCATACATCATAACTCTTTATAGAAAGGATCAAATTATAAAATTTTAAACATAGATTTGTAACACCAATATCTAGTGCATAGGTATTTTTATATATTTTTGATACATATATATTTTTTAATTAATTTTTGAAGTGAGATTAAATATAATTCAGATATAGGTTTATACCATACAACATAACTTTTTTTGTATGTACCCAAATTAAATTGTTTTTTTCATGAAACAAGAACATAAATACCTAGTTTCCACATATTTTTGATAAAGTTTTTTTTTTCTATTTTTGATTTTTCTACGTGTGTGGAATAGAGATCTTGATGTTCGGTGAAAAACCTATGTTCACTAGAAAATAGAAAATAATTATAATAATCAAATGAAATATATTCAAAATCATACTTTTTGGAAAGCTTAGACTAAGGGATACATACTAAAAAAATTATAGTTTCTAAATGACTTCACTTGATCCCCCAAAAGGTGAAGTAAAATTGATTTGTGGTTAGCATTTTGATAGGTGTGGAGGAGAATCCATTGATGTTTCAATTTAAGACTATAGGGGTTATTTCCAAGAGGGTTTGATCTAAGGGTGGTTTACCTAATCCCCTTTAATTACACCCATTTAGATGGACCTCTCATGGCTTAAATCATTAATTTTTCTAAAAAAGATGTGATTTCAGACAAAAATCAGAATGTCCCATGTTTAGGACTTAGTATTGTGGGATCACCCAGAATGTAACAACATATACTTAGAAATATAATAGGAATACTTGCAAATACTTGATAAAAATAAGCCATTTCAATATGGAAAACCTCCAAAAGTCTTTAACAAGTTTAATAGAATTCATATTATGATGATGAACTATTACATACTTACCTACTATATATGTTAGAGCATGTAAAATATTTAAACTATGATAATACAATAATTAAATTAATAAGAAACAATAATGAATTTGCACAATGCACATTAATTTATGTGAGGAACACCATTACTGGGAAAAAACCCCACAAAAATAGCATCTTTATTATAAGAACACTTACATAGTAGTCTATTAAAAAATAGATAGTCTAACCTGGGGATATACTCCTCTTCAAACTTTCACAAGCCTCTTGTGCAGATTACTCCAAATTATAATAATATTTTCTCCACATCAAAATGGTGAGGAATCCTCCCTTAAATATAGGGAGAAAGGGTGGTAAAACTACCCGAAAGGGTAGTTACCACACCTTTTCAATAGCAACCTTGTTTAGAAAATTAATAAATTAAGAACTATTTAAATAGTTCTTTAATTTATTAATTACTTACAAGGAATATAACATGCTTTTTAAGGAATTTTAATAATATTAAGAACATTATATATTATAAGAGTTTGACCCCTAATAATATTATGTTCTAACAATATATACCATAGTTATGCCTTAGATACCATCCAATGCAAGAAACCTACCTATATATGAATATATAATTATTTACATGAATTTATTAAGGGTTATGTGAGCCACAAGTTGGCTACACATATCCCAATATAATCAATGGGTTAAGGGTATATAAAAATTTTCTACCCTTCTCTTGCTGTAAGAATTATCTAATTATTTTTCTACTAGTCCAAAGCCAAGTCTAGCATATGGGTCTCAACCATTTTGATATTTGGATGATTGGTCAAATTGGGTTAAGTTTTATAATATGTCTCAGGATTATGTAGCTAAGAGTCCAACTTCTTTCCATCAAAGGTTCCATTAAATTTTAGTGGAAACCTTTGTTTTGAGTTAAAAACCATGAGTTTGAGAAACATTCATATTGGTTGGAGGCACTAGAGCATCATTTGAAATTTGTAAAATTTGTTGAAGATCACTCATATTCATTGACTCTTCAAAAATCTCTTCTTATTGTGTACATTGCTTAGGAGCCATTTCAAAAGAACAACTAGAGAAAAAAATCTTTATTGAGGGTTTTGAAAAAAAGTACCTTTAGAAAGGTGTCACTTGATCTAGAACTGCAATTTCAAAATTCCAAGAGATATTTTCTCAACAAAAGTAGTACCAAATCTTCATCATATCAGGTCTTATAAAGGACTAAAAAGATGTCTCCAAAAGAATGAACCTTTAAAAAGAAAATAAGTCTAGAAGGAAAATACATGGAATCTTCAAAATAAGAAAAAAAAAACATGTAAACATTACAATATTCTATTATACTAACTAATCAAATATTATTTCTAATCTAGAGACTAAACCTTGTCCAACACACATTTTAAATTATAAAAAAATTAGAACTACGAAACTTACCTTAAAATTGAATGTCAAAGGCTTGCATCCTCATTTCCTGCTAGGGGCTTCCTAAATTTTCATATTTTCATTATAGCTATTTCTTAGAAAATTTAGAAGTCTTTTTTTAGGGATGTTTTCATGAGTGTTTGTTGCTATTTATTTTTTAGCTATCATATAAAATTTACATAAAATTTAGTGAAAAAATTAATATAAAAATATATAGAAAAACTTGGAAAGAAGATGAATCTTTAATATTGTGGCAAGAAAAATCATTAGCGGTGGTATAATTTTAATCCTTCTCTCTATAGTTTAGAATTATCTATAAAAAAAATAACAACTCATATTTTCCAAGATAAGATTTAGGAAGTTTCATGTTTGGATGTTAAGTAATATAAATACTTCCACATTTACCATAAAATAGATGTGGAAGCCATTAGCATGGGCCTTGCTATTAGAAGTCTCCCAGAATTACCTTCTATAATTTTTTATTTGTAAAAAAGGTGATAAGACACCCATAATATATTGATATAACATAATTACATTGCAACCAGGAATGTTTCATCTGGTTGAAGTTATGTACAAAATTTCTAACTTACATTTATTTTATGTATAGCAAGTTATAGAGACCAAAGTAGCTCAAACAAGTAGTCTAATGGTGACAAGTATAAGGAAGCAAGGTGTATGGAAACAACTTCATACACTAACCTATAGAGGAGTGTTATGCAAATAAATTCAAATATAATATGAAACTATTACAAAAAATAGAGAAATGCACAGAAATAGAAAATAGACAATAAACCATAACATAATGATTTACATGGAAAAAACCATTTAAGGAGAAAAAACCCACTCTCCAAAACCTACACAATGTATTATCAAATCAATAAAGGATTACATTGCACTTGCAATGCAAGTTTTACAAGACTAATACACTAACTTTTCAATAAATTCATCAAAGTCTACCTTTTCCAACTTAGTTAATGTATTTGCAACATTCATTAAAGTCTACCTTTTCCAACTTCACTCTGTCATCCTTGACCATATCTCTCACAAAATGATACTAAACATCTATATGATTGGTCTTGGCATGAAATGTCAAGTTCTTTGCTCGGTAGATCATACTTTGACTATCATAATAAAATGTTACTGTAAGAGTCGCCAGTGGACCGAACGGAGCCCAATATCACCTGTAACCAAAACAACCTTTCACAACAATAGAGAAAAGGAAAAGCAATGCTTTATATTTCCAATAATAATGATGCATACAATATACAAGATGTAAATCTTTATTTGATACATTGAAATGTACAATGAGATACCTTACTTATATAGGCAAGGTTGAGAGGTGGGACATAATATGATCATGACAAGTGTTCTAATCCTATGACATGATACACAAATATTAAATTCCCTAATAGTACGTAAGTAAACTTAACATGTTAACATGTGTGAATAGGTCCTAATTAGGAACTAGTTATATAAAGTACCTTGTTCACACTACAAAGGGGAAAATTAGTGACTCAAGGAAGCCCAAGGACACCTAAAACCAAAAATCCTTCCATGACAAGAGAGAAAATAAAAAAGAATGATTTATATTTCCAAGAATAATGATACATAAAATATACAAGATGTAAAGCTTGGCTTGTTACATTGAAATGTACAATGAGATACCTTGTTTATATAGGAAAGGTTGAGAGGTAGGACATAATGTGATCATGAAAAGTGTTCTAATAATATGACATGAGACATAAATATTAAATACCCTAACTACCCAAGCGAAATTAACATGTGAAAATGTGTGAATAGGTCCTAACTAGGAACTAGTTAGATAATGTACCTTGTTTACACTACAAAGGGGAATACCAGATAGGAAACACCCATGTTCACATCAACACCTCCCCTTAAGTGCAACTTAGGGAGAAGTAGACAAATGCAAAGATGAGTTCCATCTACAAGGCCATGTTAGGTACCCATGTAAAAATAATCTCTCACAAATAGAGTTAAAGAGAAAACCCGATGGGACAAAAATCCTCCACAGTAGAGAGAAAAATAAGTGTCGAAAGGTGGATTCAACATGAATCATATTCTACCAATTCCAAAAAATATATGCAATAAAATAATCCCCCCTAGAAGAGAGGAGAAGAGAGACTATGCAGCACCCCCCCTCCCAAAAGTCAACTGTGTGAATGGTTAATGTTTGAAACTAGATGTAGAAGATGGCCCATGATAGTCGAACAACATTCTTGCCCTTAGGAAGAAACAAAACAAAAGGTCAATGCAAAATGCCTTCCCATTCCTAAAAGAAGAATGAAGAAAAAATGCTTAGAATGTATGATGTCTTTGAAAACTACTTAGGTGTCATCATGTCGATGTTGAAGGATGCCACAACCAAATTAGGAGTCCTAGGCATAATTGATGAAAGTGACAATCTAGAGCCAAGTGAAAACTAAAATAGAATAGGATCCAAAGATGAAGATATCTCCTCTAAAGACAAAAATGCCTCCTTCAAATGTGGCTCAAAGATCATTAAGCCAATGCTAAACTATGAAAACACCAATTAGATGAATCAGGTACCATGCAAGGTTCAAGTATAGTAACCATGGATGTATGGTGCTCACCATAGGTAAGACAATTGGACCAATGAGAATCAGGTACTCTTGTAGAGGGTGTCAACATGAATGATGACTGATTCAGTGATTTGGACTCATGAATATCATGTGAAGTTGTCACTGTTGAAGCTTATGTAGGAAGAGAAAGAATAAGAGTATCTAAATGTGCCCTCATATCATTTAAAGAAGAATCAACTTCATAGAAGTTTTTATCAAAGAGGAGATGAATGTCCTCAATAGTGTCTCCCAAATTTGAAATGTGGGACTCTACAAACAAATATGAAATGTCTGGTAGGTATATGTCCCAAGGAATTGGATCAGGAAGACCAATTTGAACCTACTATATTGAATCACTAGAAGAAGCAATACTGGATTTAGATGGAGCAACAAGTGATGATGGAGGAGATGAGATCTCAATGCATGTCTTTACACTACATTGTTCATCCCCAAATGATGTGTCAACACAACATGTCTTAGTATGAACATTTAAAATATCTACTAATGTTAGGTTGTAGCACGAAGTCTCTAAGGAGGAGTATCAGGAGAATTCTTTGTCATTTGGACATTCAAGTTCTTTCCATTCATCAAGCTTTATAGTTGTTTGAAAATCATATGGTAGAGAAACATCAAGTGGTTATAAACAATTTGCAAGAGGATCCTTTGGGAATGGAGACTCATCCAATTGACCATACATCTCCCAATGTTTGGTCCAATGAGTATGAGGGGAAGAAATCTATGTCAATATACTCATTACATCAAAGTTGACATTTAAACCAATAAATGTTGCTACATAACCATTATTTGGATACCATACCCTACTTTTATTAGATGATACAAGTTGAGGAACAAGTTCATAGAGATAGGGCAAAAGATTTAGCCATGTAAAATGTTTTAGCATACCATCTCACCAAGACTTATAGTTCCCTCTTTTGAATTCAATTACAAGTGGATGCTTTGTGAGACCCATTATTACTCCTTAAATTTAGTCACACATAGGACCAATTAAAAGATTGAATCCAACAAAAGTAGAAGAACACCAAGAGACCCCATAGAATTACTCAATCATGAGAACCCCCATAAAATTATGACCATGGCACTTTATACATAGCGAAATTACAATTGCCACTAGCCAAAAATAGCAAAGTGGTCTTTTGATCTTAGTGCATGCAAATGCCAAAATTAGGCTATAACTAAAAGTACAATTTTGGTACAAAAGTAGATCAATCTAATCATAGATATGAGAAGTACTCAGAAAATTATGCACTTAAAAAAAAACATTCACCAAAAAATGTTACCGTATGAGCCCAAATGAAGCCCGTGAAGTTCTCAAAATGATAATTGCTAAGCGATAGTGATGAAGACCCATAATTTCTGGAAACACCAAGAACCAAAACCAAAATCTCATTACACTACTATGAAGCCTGTGAAATTATAGCCCAAATAAAAAAATTACTTGAAAAACAAAAAAAAATATGAGCAAGTTAGAGGCCTGCAATGTTTGACTGCCAAAGTGAAAATTGCAATGAGAGGGGGGATGGATTAGGGGCCAAAACCAAATGATGTCATTACTAACACATTATTGATATTAGTAGTATAGTTGATGGAATCTTTAAGATTCCTAAGAATATTCTTCTCTTGGTTGGAATATGCCCTTGATAGATGAAATCACTCACCAAAATTTGAAAACCACTTTTTTAGCCAAATCCACTATTTGAAAATAGAAATCACCACAGAATACCACCTTTTACTAGATTTGTAGTTTAGAAGGTGGTTTTCATGGAATATTCTAAGAACATAAATGAGCATTCAAGGAATATACGCTTAACCTACCAATTGATGGTTTTGCATAGCAGGGAAGGCAATATCCATTGGACACAGGGTGTTGACTACTGATAACGATGAGTTAGGGGCTTGTGCCATGCAAATGGTGTAGAAGGAACCACATGGAATACTCTAAGCAACCTGTAGTACACTTGTAATTACTATGTAATCATGGTATGAAGTACCCTACTAATGGAAGCTTTAAATAAAGATCTGCAAAAAAATTACAATAACCAAAAAATAAACAAATTATCCAGTAGAGAACTTTTTACCCAAGGATTTGAAAACTTAAGATTCTACCGATACCAAAGGTGATGCAGGCATGGTGCAGGGCCATGTGATGGTATAGATCTATATGATCCGTATATATTTTCTATGACCTCGATCTACAATCTATAGCCAAAAATGACCAAAATTTTTCTAAAGTTGAAATAGGTAGTGTTATATATCAAAAAACTCAAAATAGGCTATCCAAATGTAATGACATAGTCAGTTTTGCACCAAGATGTACCGAAAAAAACCTTGGTAGAATATCTTGCAAATGAGGGAAGGAGATCACAGATCTGGTGCTTTGATACCATGTAAGAGTCGCCAAAGGACTCTAGGAATCCTAGGATCACCTACAACCAAAACAACCTTCCCTAACAAGAGAGAAAAGCAATACCAATTCTTTATATTGGCAAGAATAATGATGCATAAAATACACAAGATGCAAATCTTGATTTGATACATTGAAATGTATAATGAGATACCTTGCTTATATAGGAAAGGTTGAGAGGTAGAACATAATGTGATCATGACAAGTGTTCTAATCCTATAACATGAGACACAAATATTAAATTCCCTAACTACCTAAGTAAAACTTAACATGTGAACATGTGTGAATAGGTCCTAACTAGGAACTAGTTAGATGAAATACCTTGTTCACACTACAAAGGGGAAGACTGGATAGGAAACATGCTTGTTCACACCAATAGTTACTGCACCCAATTTTAATCCTCTTTCTAAACATAATTTCTTAAGCCAAATGGCTTCCTTATAAGCATGAGTTGTTTCTATATACTCATCTTTTGTGGTGGATAAAGCAACCACAGTTTGTCACTTACTCATCCAACTTAAGTGTTGGTGGACCTTCTGCTATTGATATCACTTACCCAGTCTGAATCCACATAACCATGAATATCTAGGGAATGCTTATCTCCTATACCATGAAAATACAAGGAATACTTTGAGGTACCTTGCAAATATTTCAAGAAGACTCTTTTAATTGCATCCCAATGAACTCTACCAGGATTAGATAAATATCTACTAAGAACTCCCAACTATTGGCCAATGTCTGGTCTAGTATAGACCATGCATACATTAGGAATCTTTTTGCACTCTAGTAAGGCACTTTTCTCATGTCTTCCATCTCCGATGGATATGTAGGAGAATGTGAAATAAATAACTTTGATCCCAATGTGACAAGAACACACAATGGTCTACAACCCTACATGTTAAACCTCTATAAAATTGAATTGACATATGTTCTTTTTCTAGGACATAGCTTTATGTTCTCTCTATCTTTTCTAATCTCCATCCCAAGAATGTGTTTAGTCACAGTAAGATCTTTCATTTCAAACTTTTCTAAAATTTGAGATTTTAGTTCTAAAACTAAACCTTTCTCTTTTCTAATAAACAACATATCATAAACATATAAAGCAATAACAAGAAAATGATCACCATTACATTTAAAATAAACATAGTGATCACATTTGGAATGCTCAAATCCTAAACTCAACACATATGTATCAAACTTTTAGTACCACATCCTAGGACTCTATTTCTGGCCATACAAGGACTTCTTCAATTTACAAACCAAATGAATTTTACCTTTAACCAAGTAGTGATTTGGTTGTGTCATAAAAATATCCTCCTCCAAATAACCATGAAGGAATGTCATTTTCACATCCATTTTTTTAACTTCTAAGTATAAGTTGCATCAATAAATAATAAGAATCTAATGGATGCCATTTTTTTAATAGGAGAAAAAATCTCATTGTAATCAACCCCCTCAACCTAGGAGTAATCTTTTATAACTAACAACACTATGTAATTATCAATACTACCATCTAAACTAATCTTCCTTTTAAACACCCATTTACAATCAATAGGTTTACATGCTTCAGGAAATTGTACCAAGTCCCATGTATCATTCTTTTTCATGGCTGTCATCTCTTCATCCATGGCAAGTTTCCAAGACTTTGTATCATTCATACATGATGCCTCTTGCACATATTTCAATTCATTTATGTTAGTACTCAAAGAAAATATACATTTCTATTTATTAGGTGAATATTCATACCTTTATAGTAGTTGTCTTTGCCTTATAGAACTTCAAACAAAATGAGGTGGAGGTTTTTCCTCATCTTCTACCTCTTCTAAAGATTTAGAGCCTAATGAACCCTCCTCAACTTCTTGTTCATCTTGGGGCCTTAATTCAATTTTCTTAAATGTAGAAGTAAGTTGAATCGCATATTTCTTTTGTTTAGTTTGTCTGGCTACATGGTAATAGAAGAAGACTTAGTTTTTCTAAAAGTAACACTTCTACTGTAAATTACCTTCTATGTAATAGGATCCCAAAGATTGTATCCATTCACACCATAATTGTAACTGATGAAAATACATTTTACGTCTTTGTTCTCTAACTTTGTTAATTTCTCCCTTGGCACATGTGCATATGTCTCACAGCTAAAAACTCTAAGATGTCTCAATGAAGGCTTGTAACCTGACCATGCCTCCATATATGTTTTAACCACAAGAGCTCATGTACGAGACTTGTTTAATAGATAGCAAGTAGGGGCTATAGCTTCAACAGAAAAAAAAAAAAAAAATAGACTAGCACCACTAAGCATACTCCTAGTCTTTTTCATTAGTGTCTTATTCATTCTTTCTACAACTCCATTTTACCAAGGAGAATATGGAGTTGTCTTCTTTCTCTCTATGCCACAATCTCTATAAAATCTATCAAAATTGTTAGAGAAATATTTACCACCACTCTCAATTATTAAACATTTTATTTTCTTTCTAGTTTGCAACTCAACCATTGCTATAAATTCTTTAAATTGATGAAAACTTCAGATTTTATCTTTATGAAATAAACCCATGTCCTATTATAGTCATCAATAAATGGAACATAATAAATAAACTTTGTAATGGAAGGAACATAATTAGGACTGGAAACACATTAGAATAAATAAGATCCAAAATAGCACAAGATTTATGAGAACACAAAAAAAATTGAATGGAATTTTATTTTTCGTAACTGCAATGCTCACAAAAATCAATCTCAAGATTGTAATCTGAAAGACCTTCAATAGTTCCTATTTTTTAAGGTCCTTAGACCCTTCTCTCCTATGTGGCCTAATCTTTGGTGCCATAACAGTCTTATTTGCATGTAATTTTGTTTTGGTAGAAAGAGCACCTTTAGGTACCCAAAATCCATGACCATTTGTTGAAGAGGAAATAAACACCTTTTCCCATGAAGTAGCCACATACTTTCTTTTCATAGAAGTACTACTATACTCAACAGTGTATGAATCCAACTAAAACAAAGTTCCCATTACACCATCTCTAGCAATCACAATAGCACCTTTCAATAATTTGATACCTACTTCAAAAAATTGAACATGCACACCAACATCCATTAGTTTTCTTACAGATAACAAATAACATGCTAATACTTGGATATACATGACACCATCAAATCTTCTAACTCTATGGGCTCTAAATTTTTTATCTGAATACTATCTTGGAAAATAATATTTAAATAGGAATTATCACCCAAGTACACCTTACCACCTTCATATTTTTCATACTTACTGAACCAATGTCTTTTAGAGGTCATGTGAAAAGATATACTTAAGTCAATCAACCATGTACTCTCACTTGCACGAGTGGCCAAGGCTACAATGAATGTGCTACCATATTCCTTCTAGGACTCAGAATTATAATCAACATTCTTCTTCCTCTTCTTCTTCTTCTTCTTCTTCTTCTTCTTCTTTTCACTCCTTACAGAAGTGACCAAGCTTATGATGGTTCCAACAAATAAACTTGGACTTACAAGGAGATTTTGATCTCCCCTTGGACCTGGATTTGAATTTATCATGATGCTTATCATTCTTCTTTTATGTTTCCTTTGGTCTTCCTTCAACACTCAATTCATGTTTAGCATTCAGAGAGACCATCCTCCTCATGTTTTAGAAAGCAAAGAACCAACAACATCCTCTACTTTAAAAACAACAAAAGTGCTCCCAATAACCATGACAAGGTTGTCCCATCATAGTTTTCCAATGGACATAGAAAAATTTGATATCTTTCTTCCTCATCCATCTTTCCACCAACATAGTTCAATTGAGTCAATAACATGTTAAATATTTCTAGGTGGTCTACAATTCATCCAACTTCTTCCATTCTCAAGGAGTAGAGTTTCTTCCTCAAGAATATCTTGTTCACTAAATATTTGGCTTGATAGATCTCACCTAGCTTCTTCCATAACTTCTTTGAAGTGGGCTCTTTGTGGGCATTAATTAAAAATATCTGCAAGACAAAATTTAATTAGGATTTTAGCTTTACAATCATAACATCATATTGAGTATCCAAAGCAACATCCATATCTTTGAACTTTTTAATCAAAAACATCCCATAGATCATGATCTATTAAAAGATATTCCATATTCAACTTACACATCTCAAAATTCATGCCTAAAAACTATTCCACCTTAATCCTTCATGAAGTGTTTGTGATATTTACTTCCTACAATAAAAATCACATAGTTCTCCTTCTACACAAGCTCCCACTTAAATTGGATTAGCTCAAAAAACCCTCTACTTAACAACTAGAAGCAAGGTGTGCAAAAAGAACTTCCCATGCTAATCTATGAGAGGAGTGTTATGCAACAAACTTCAAATTTGATCTGAATTTATTACAGAAAAATAGAGAAACACATGAAAATCATAAATAGACAATAAACCATAACATAGTGATTTATGTGGGGAAAACATTTTTGAGGGAAAACCCCCCCACTCCAAAACCTGGACAATTTATTATCAAATCAATAGAGGATTATAATACACTTGCAATGTAAGTCTTTATAGGAGTAATACACCAGTATTGAAATACAGAGTAATTTTGGTAGCATTTCGATAACAGTTGTGTACCTGCAAACTCTCACACTATAAATGACTCCTCAAGCCTTGAATTTATAGACTTCTAGAAACCTAGAAACCAATGTGGTTTGACAAAACCATGTGCAACTAAAAGTAGCTTATTCTCTTATGCTCTTATAGCTATCATAAATCATTAATTACTTCTACCCAATATGGGTGCCCAAGTTGGTTAATATTCCAGTCTAAAATTAGGCTCTTACAGATGCTCTTAGAAATCTTATAGTCGCTCATTGATTACAAAGTAGCTGCCTCTATTATTATCTCTTACGCATCATAAAATCTATCATAACATTTGTTAAAGATAACATCAAAATACAATGTTAATATTCCACTATTGCAAGGCACTGACAATTGGCATAATTGCCACATCAAATTTCAATGCCCCAATTTGTGTTAGAGCTAAATATTAAATAATAACAATAACTAATAGCATGAAAATATTAAATGATGAATAAATAATAATGGGCAATTTGTAAGGTTGAGACACCTAATTTCCCAACAATAAGAAATTGAAATTATTAAATTAATAACTACAAATATTCTTAAAGGTTAATGGGACTGAAGAAAAAGTATTACCTACAACATTTCTAATTATACAAACAAAATAAAAATATGTATAATAATAAATTTTAAAAAAA
This sequence comes from Cunninghamia lanceolata, assembly GCA_027924645.1. Classification (NCBI taxonomy): domain Eukaryota; kingdom Viridiplantae; phylum Streptophyta; class Pinopsida; order Cupressales; family Cupressaceae; genus Cunninghamia; species Cunninghamia lanceolata. Next base: position 848,640 of record BSBN01001318.1, on the reverse strand, counting down.
AATTATTTGAAAAAAAATCTGTAATATGAGTGTTTCTATCAGAACAAATAAGTTGCATTGTATGTCTCCTTGATTTTGACACCTTATCTTTTCTATCATTATTTGAAAGCCTCATTTTTAACTAAGTCTAATATGTAAAGAACTATTAGATGTATGCTTTGAGCCACTAAGAAAGTTGATTAGAATAATGAAGAAGGTTATAATTTTGATGTTAACACAAACATGCATTTGTTTCCCCCTTAATTAAATGCTGATGTCTAAACATGCAAAATTTTTTTATGGATAACACCAAGCACCAATAAAATAAATGTTGAAATTGTACACCTCATCTAGTACTAGACAATTTGAACAATTATATGACCTTGATTTTCACCCCATGTAGGCATAGTTTCAGAAGTAGCCTTCGACTTCAACAATCATATCATGATGGTGCGCTTCTGGGCTGCCATACATCAAGTTCAGATTCCCAAATTTTAGTCATTTCCCGGAACCCATCTAAAGAGAGAACTGTAAATTATGTTCTCTAAAGCATCTTGGATCTATCTATCTAGTTGTTTAGGGAAAAGGTCAGAAAAGCAGCAGGTTGTGTGATATGTTTTCTGGCAGTGCTTGAGAGAGTGGTGTTTTACTCTTGCTTCTCATACGTATGACCTGATTATTTTTTATTACTTATACTTTGTTGTATAGCATACAAATACATGACTAGCTACCATCTAGACATTAATATATGATATATCTATATGTTTAAACTTTTACTTTCTGTAAGCTTATCCTTGAGCTGACAAATTAAAGTTGGTTTTATTACAGGGAACAGCTATAAACACATTTTCCATGGGAGAACAATGGTTACCTTTAATATACGCAGGGAATGCCCCCAACATTTCGGGGGGCTACTCTTCAGAGCAAGCAAGGTAACATGCTAGCTTTTTTCAAATCTTCGTAAATAGATGTTTTAGTTTCTTCAATACTTTTTAGAAATCAAGGTGTTATTTCTGGATTGAATGGTGATAAAAAGAAATGACATTGATTCCAGAAATGAGGAAACCTAATGTATTGCTTGCCCTTTTTAATTGTCTGAGAAATTTTTTGAACACACTGGCATAGATGTTTTTCTAAAAGCCGAAATTCTGGAGTTTGTTGTATGTATTCCTCAGACAATGTTATCAAGATTCTTTGGATCCTGAAAAAGTTGAAGGAAAGATAGTGCTTTGTGACACATACGATGATGATTTAGCAGTGATCTCAGCTGGAGGTGCTGGTGTCATACTAAGTTCAGATAACATTCCGAAGCCACAAATGTTTGTTCTTCCTGCAACAGTGTTGTCAAGTGAAGAAGTAAACAAGATAAAGTCCTACATAAACTCCACAAGGTAATTGCATTACTTAATCACGTTAAACAGTTTTGAATAAGGATATGCCTTTAGTGCAACCAAAGGAACTTAATGCATCCCTCAAAAACTGCTAAGATTTAACATGCTAACCCATGAGTTTAACTGTGATGCTTTGAAATAAGTTTTTGGATGCAATAAGATAGTTATACATGCTGTTATAGCCAAATGGGTGCATATCACGTAAGTTCCACTGTAAATAAAGTCTCTCAATGCCAAAACTTATTAGTCACTTTGAAATTTTTTTAAAATTATAAACAGAGTTTAACAGTAATACATTCTGGTACAGCCAAATCTTGGGGCATGTGATTTTTTATGCTGGTAAGGCCAAATTCTCTTACATAAGGTCCACTCTAAGTAGTCTCTCAATGTCTAACAGCTATTGCATATTAAAGCCAAATATAAAATATTCCAAGTAAAATTTTAACTAATCTGTGGCTGGGAATATGATTCCTGTGGCACTTATTTATTTTTTGATACACGAGCTACCTATAAAGATATGGTAAGTAGCACTGAGTTTATAGAGGGTTATAATTTCTTAATAAGAGATTATTTTTTATTAGTAAATTTTCTTATAAGTTATCTTTCAATTTAAATGTCACAACCTAGAGCTATCTCTTTGAATTAATTTTGAATTAATATGTAACATGTTTCCTGAGGTTTTAATTATGTAAGTTCTCATTATTTACAACTTAGAGTTATCCTATTTAATTAATAAAAATAATGTTCAAAAGCATATGAACTTGAATGTTTTAAGCATGTTTTATGGAGTGACCTTTAGCAGAACTAAAAAGTGTCAACTATCCTTACAGAATATCATTCTCAATGATAACTTAAACATACATTGACTTTTTTTATGTTGGTATTGGAGTTGTCTCTAACACTAAGAGACTTGAGTTTTATTTGAAGTTGGAGTGGTGACATAAACGCAAAATATGGGCTGGATTAGAAGAGTCAGGGAGTATTCAAAGAATGGATTAAAGAAAAGCAGTACAAATTCACTTGCATCTTGCTTTGATTCAAGTTTATCTTTAAACTGGGTCGGTAGAAATAAGTTAGAAGCAAGATTTTGGGTATTGTATGCTATAAGCCGTATTAACTTGAATCTCATTTGTGCAATGCTTTTTAAAATTAAGAACCAGAGGTGAGTTTTAACATAGACCATAAAACAAATGTATAAACACCTAATATTAACTCTTCTAAGGGATAATATGTATACAATGTATTCTAAAGTTCCCTATTGAACGGGTGGGGGGGGAATTCTTGTTGTTCCCCCGACTATAGTTTAGTTGGCAACCACTGAACCCCTTTCTTCTTCTATAGTTGGTTCGATTTAGTTGGCAACCACTAAATTAAACGGTTGGCGACCCTTTTGTCTTCCCCCCCCCCCCACCCCGGTGGGGCTCAAAGTGGGTAGTGGCCCTACTCTATAATGGGGCCCCTTCTCCTAATATTAACTCTTCTAAGGGATAATATGTATACAATGCATTCTAAAAAACGATGAAGGATAAAGGGAATAATGTTTTGTTAACAAAGTATAAGCAAACAATTAAGAATAATGGCTGACGATTGGCAATATTAACAAATCCTCAATTACCCTATTCATGTGTAGACTTGTTGCCTCAATCTTTGTGCATTAATAGTTTAATGGTCAGTTTATGTGTGCCCTTTTCTTCTTGTTTTTTGTGTGCGTTGGGTTTCATTTAACATAGAAGTGTTTAATGTGTTAAATGGGAAAACAATATAATGATCAGCTGCTTAGCCATTTCTTCTACAAAAGAATCAGATTCTATAATCAGTTTCTAGTTTCTATTATTTCTATTTCTAGACACTAAACCTTAGAAATATATTTTATTAAAATGAAGTTTTTTTACATTAATAAGCCTCTTTTCGTCATTGAATTTTGAATTGTTTCTGTATTCCATTGCAGCTCTCCTCTTGCAAAAATATTAAGAACATTTACTCCTAATGGTGCAGTCGCGCCTATAGTGCCTTATTTCTCATCCAGAGGTCCAAGTCCAATTATACCAAGTTTACTCAAGGTAACATTCTCAGCCAACCCAGACTGGCAATCTAAAGCTCTGTTTTATGTATGGTGTAATTAGATTAACTAATTGATCTCATTTTACTTTTACCAGCCTGACATCAGTGCCCCTGGAGTAGGCATCCTGGCTGCTTGGACCAAGGTTGCACCACCCCTAAGTGACTCAGGGGACACAAGGTTTGTAGATTTTAACATAATTTCTGGAACATCCATGGCTTGTCCTCATGCCACGGCAGCCGCAGCCTATGTCAAATCCTTTCATCCTGATTGGTCTCCTGCTGCTATTAAGTCCGCTCTCATGACCACAGGTATTATATGACTTTCTTGAAGTTATTATTTTTTCAATATCAAATCTTTTTGAGTTAGAATCAGATAACTAAATACTCCGTCTAGTTGATTTGATAAATGGGGTACTACAAAATGTGATCTGAAACCTTAATTTTTTAATCATGTGTCGCTATTTATCCAATTTATCTGGAATTCCTTTTATTTATTACCTTCAATCTGTTTTGCAGCTCATCCTTTGAATGATAAGCTCCATGGAAATGAAGATGGAGAATTTGGATATGGCTCTGGTCTCATTGATCCAGTTAGGGCCATGGACCCAGGGCTTGTGTATGATGCAGATGTAAATGATTACATCAACATGATGTGCAGTCAAGGTTACAACACTACTGCATTGCGTTTAGTGACAGGAGGCAATAGTGCCTGCTCATCCAATGTAACTAAGAACAAGCTTAGAGGAGTGAGGCAACTCAACTATCCTTCCATGATGGTTCTCCGTAAGCCAAACAAGCCATACTCTGTTAAATTTCCAAGAACAGTGACTAATGTAGGACCTGCATATTCTACATACGAGAATGTGATAATTGCACCCCCTGGAGTGGATGTATATGTAACACCATATACTCTGTCTTTCACATCCCTCAACCAAAAGTTGTCTTATACTGTGGAAGTTAGAGGTGGAGGTCTACCTGAGCATACCATGCTAGCAGGCGCATTAACTTGGAACTATGATAAGTACAGCGTGAGAAGCCCAATTGTTGTATTTACCGATTATGTTAGGGGCAGGAAAGTTTAGTTCGATTATTGGTTCGTTTAGTCATTTATTGTCATTCAACCTGATAATGGGTTGCTCCTTTAATAGGCATCTATTATCATTCATCTGGATATTGGATAAGAGAGATTGGCTCCACGTTTAGATTCAATTTCTATGCTGTTTATTTTGTGCAAAAATACCCTTTCACAACAATTTATAGATTCCATTAACTTTAAAACTTTTGACTTCATCTAACTCTTTGGTAGTAACAATGTTATCTAGTATTTAGATCATACCTTCTCATTTGTAATTGTATAATAGTTTTTATTGGAAATGTTACATAACTGTATATATTATTCAGAAATGCTTAGACAAACATTAGCTTAGAGACTAAGAAACCACCATCCAACTAAAGACACATTATTGTACTAATGGAAGGAGGTGGTAGATGATTTCTAGAGTAGAGATTAGTCCACTAAGAGGGTTGGTATACATAGCCACCAAAATTTAAAATAAATGTTATAAAAGGCTTAGAAACCGAAAACCACCATTGAACTAAGCATATGCAATTGTATCAATGGGAGGAGGTGGCTGATTATCCTTGTTGTAAGGATTAACCCACTTACACGGTTCATTTGAAAGAAGGTTAGGAGCCACCCAGCCATCTTAAAAGTTAAGGACAACAAAATGCAAAAGCATCCTCTGACCAAGTGGTGAAGGCAAGTTGGTGCTAGCATCGCGGACACCACCATGGGCAAGAGAGGCCCAACCAAAAGGGATAACACTCTTGTCATATGGTGGAGTAGCCCAACTCCTCCACTAAGGAGGAGGCAAGAAATGGCTATAGTTGTGAAATCAAATCCTCTATCTCAAAATAGGTGGTGCCAATCCTTGGACCATACTATCCAAAGGAATTAACTCATAGTGCAAGGCACACTTACCTAATGATTGAGAAGGTCCAAGATGTGTTGAAACTCCAAGCTCACCTTCTTGACCAATGCTTGAATCTAAAACTAAGCAAATGTGAGAACATGTACTTTCTCATTAAGATAAAAGAAATAGCAATATCCTATGAATTAGTAGTAGGAATAGTATTTCTTGATATGTAGAGTTGAAAAAGAATAGAAGCTCTATAAAGTTCCATAATTCAATATTGTATGAAGACTGCAAGGTTGTATCTCCAAACAGGGAGATTCTCCAAGAAAAAACATAGGATAAAAGAATAAGAAAAGACTATGAATCTAATTCTAAACACTCTAGGCCCTCACAAGCAAGCCCATAAAACTCTCAACTCTATCACAAGTGAGACACTTCAAATATAAAAAAGCCTCACCAAAGGGTAAGCCTTAGTAGACTAGACATCAAAAAAAGAACAATTTTTTTATTTGTTTAGCAATATAACATTTTTTATTTTATTTTTTGGGGTATTGTGGATACCAATCATCACGAAAACACAAGTGCCTACCATTCAAGTGATAGTTGCAATGTATGCCTTCATTATAATCATGACAATGGTTGCATGTAGATAATAGTACTACTAGAGCCTTGTTCACTCTATTAGCACAAGTTACACCACAAGAAATGCCACAATATTAGTAGTGTTCTTCCCTATGCCATAATTTAGATACTTGGACCTTTCTCGTAAGGGAGATCTAAGTGACAAACGACATATCTAAGCTAACTATGACGGATTTTGAACACTATATAACTACATTCAAGAGTACTTGTGTCAATTGAATTTAAAATAAATTTTATTTTATTTTATTATATATAAAAAAAATTATATTGGGACAATTTAAATGTATTCTAGCATAATAAAAAAATTCAAGACATAACAAACTAACTATTGATTAAGAGAGAGCTCTAGTTTAGCTTGTAGGATCTTAATAATATACTATCTTACGGTTGAATGTTCAACCCTTCTCACTTTCGATATTGTTTGTATAGGACAACGTAGGGTTTTTCCATTAATTTTCCCTTTAATCCTTCCTTTCGGAAGATTAAGACTATTAACGTGGTTGTTTCGCTTCTACAACTTCAGTTGTGAATGGCAAGGAAGATAGCCCTAAAGAGAGCATGAAAATTTGTACCCAAGGCATATTACAATGTAATGATACTAAATCCTTTGCGGATGTTTATTTTTCTATAGATGAGCTAGATTTTCTTTGTTATAGGTATGAGAATTTTACCTTAATCGATTATTATGTCAATCATATCTCCTTAAAGCAATATCTAACTACATGGATTAAGAATACATGGGAGCGCTTGACATCAACCTTGTTGTTGTTCATAACCTTTATAAGCGACGTTTTAAAGTTTCTTTCGCAAATCCCGAGTAAGTTAACATGCTTTGGAATGACTCTAGCTGTTGACTATTGCAAAGCACCCTCTTGGTGTTGTCTCATTAGAACTACAATTTTAAGGTATCTAAGCAACAATTGCTCAATGTTCCTAATGTTTCTATTTGGGCTACACTTCTAGTTATCCATGCTCCTCTCTAAGATTCCTTAGAACAAATTATCCATCCTCTGGGATGTTTTATCTATCACGACTTGGATAGGTTTTATTTTTCTTGTCCCCATTAAAGGGTTTGTATCAATGTGGAACTCACCTTTAACCTTAAGGAATATGTCTAGATTCAAGTTATCCCTATTTGTTGTTTTCACTTGGATTTGCACCTTATGTTGAACCCTATTTGCTGCAACAATCTAGTGAAACATGGGAGTGATCTCAATGTGTGGGACCCTGCAAATGAGATCAAACCTTTAGAGAAGGTTGGTTCCTCTTTATGAATATAAGATTCAGAGATAACTATAAGACTAAACCTAATCCAAAACTACTGGGAAAAGGGAAAAAGGAGAAAACTAAAAGGAAAAGGTGATACAACAAGTTTAATGAAGAACACTCACAAGGCTAAAATGTACAGAATAATTTCACACAATTGAAAAAATCACACGAATCTTGTAGATCTTAACAGAGGTTGATGCAGGAGCATCCTAGGAGAATTGATGATCAACATCAACCAAAAAGTTATAGGTTTCATTCTTAGTTTTGTTTGGTTTGTTTAGGTTTCAGTTGTCTTCTCTTGACCATGGAAGTAGCAAGACACTCAATGAAAAAATATCAACATGTTGTCAAGACATTTCAATCGATTCAGTAATATTATTGTGTAAAATGATTTAATAAGAGCTTTCATTTTTCACTTGCAAGAAGTTTAGATAATCTGGTCATTCTAGCATATGCTCAAATTTCTATCGATGAACCCATCTTCTTTGAAGGAATCTGCAAGTTCAAAATAGTGTCATGTTTGGTGAAAGTTGTTTTGAGTTAACATTGAAATGTAATATAAGGGGTTTGCATAGGCCGTGAGGAGTATTTGAAGTTTAAGCAATGTAATTTAAACATAACCACTATTGTAGAGTGATTTGAAGCTATTGTCAATTGCAAAGTACAATGTTTGTTATGTTTACATTGATGATGAATCCTGTAGAGGAGACCACGAATAGTTGAGTGAAGCAGATTGTATAATGTTTATTGTTGGATCCCAACTATATGGGTGCACACTGTATCATACTCATGGAAGATGTTTTATTGCAACCAATTATTTCACTTGTTGAAGCCTGGAGATATAAGACATATTGAAGATATGTTTTCATTTCTTTATAATGTAATTGGTACTACTTGGATCAGGTGTAAGTTGGAGTTACTAGATTCATTAGATTTTAACAAAGTGATACATCTTATGAGCTCAGAGAAGTATGGTGATGGGAAAAATAAATGTAAGAGAATGTAAAATGCCATGATAGAGAAGATGTTCCTATGCTATGTTTAGGGGTGAATCTTCTTTGAAGAGAATGTGTATCGGTAGCATCCAAATGATTAAAAGGAATTCAAATATTAAAAGAAGGTCATGGGAATCTTTAAATAATTTGCATAATAATATACAAAACATCATGTTCGATAAAATGCTTTAGATGGGCCGCGACAGTTTTGGAGGGGGGAGTCATTTGTATTCCTTGAATTATGTCTCTTCCTATTTCATGGTGGCAAAAGAGATAGGATCTCTTGATAGTTATAAAAGCCTTGTTGATGGAGAGGAATGCGTCGGCCTCTAAAGGATGAACAAAGTGATTTTCTCTATTGCAAAGTGAAGCTTGAGGAAGGGAGGCAAAGTTGACCAGTTTGTAAAAGAAATTAGAACATTCAGAAAGAAAGGATAGGGAGTGGTTCAGTGTGAGTATTTAACCCATGAGTGGGGCATGAGAAGGAACAAGAGTGCCTCAGATTTAGGAGAGGTCATGATTGTAAATATTGTTGTCTCAAATTTCTGTATTGTTGGATTTGAATATTAATAAGCTAGAGTTTGTTGTGCTTATATTTCAATCTTGTATTGTGTAAGTTTGAATTGAGGGAAGAGAGTCTTCCTTGCTATGGTATTTTGTGTTTGTGAGTGTTGATGTAGTAGAGGGAAGTTTTTACCTTTGCACCATATGGTATCAGAGTAGGAGTTCCTGAGAGTGTATGCAGAGCCCCAAATGTGAGGCAACCTATGCTAGGACCTGTGGGTGGAGATTGAAGTGGTGAGAGTGTTCAAGGAGCTCAAGAGGCTTGGGGCAAGTGTGGAGGAGTCCTACAATAGTGAGAGCTGAGAGAAGCCATTGAATCTATGAAAAGATTTAGAGTGTGATGTGGATTGCAGATTGAGATGCCATTGCAACAATGAGAGAGATGGGGATTTATGTAAGAAGGTCCATGATATCAGTAGGATGGAGTAAGTACAAAAGGTGTAATATCTCTTTGATGGTGGTAGATATACATGCAAGGATGGATTGAATAGAGGCTATGCAACATGTGAGTAATGAGATCACAGTGAAGGAAAAGAAAGATGAAATAGACAATATACTTGTAGTAGTAGGGGTTGAAGATGATGAAATGGATATGATCATAGCTCGGTGGAATATGAAGAGTTTTTAGCACATCACAAAGATAATGAAGATGATCTAGTGATTTGGTGATAAGGTTGTTGGTAATTGAAGAAGAATGGAATGCGAAGTTCATTGTTGGAACAAAGGATGCAGAGCAAAATGTTGTAGTTGAGGATGATGTGAGAGATATCACATCAAAAATCAATGTTATAGCCATGAAGGAGGATATGGTAAATCTGTTTGACAATGATATTGTTTTGTTTTCAAATATGATGATAGAAGAGGAAAAGTATGCAGAAAAAATGGAGATTGTTGTAGAGAAAGATTTGTGTTTAGATGCTGCAAGTTTTTGCATAGATCTTGTCAAAGATACTATAGGTTTTTGGTGGAGGTAGTCAGTCTGGGGCGGTTAAGTCACATGAAGGTGAAGGAGGAGAAGATAGGAGTGAAGATTTGGAGGAGGAGAGGGAGCCTTTGGTAGAGGAGGATGGATGATGGTGGGAAAATGAAGCCGACATATAATGGGTGGAGGAGGACGATACTTTTTCCAGCTAAGTGATAAAAGAGGTGGAAGAAGTTAACTATGCCTAGATTAGTGATGGAGTTCACTGTAGGATGTTTACAACATGAAAGTGTGATTCTATCACCCCACTCCACTTTGTGAGCCCATGCTCACAAACATTTTTACTGGGCATGTCTGATGTAGGAGTATCCTAGGAGAATTGGTGACAGCATCAACTGAAAAATTATAGGTTTCATTTTCAGTTTTGTTTGGTTTATTTGTGTTTCAGTTGTCTTCTCTTGACCTTGGAAGTGGCAAGACATTCAATGAGAAAATATCAACATGTTGTCAAGATAACTCAGTCAATTCAGTAATATTCTTATGTAAAATGATTTAATAAATGCTTTCATTTTTCACTTAAGGGAAGTTTCAATAATTTGGTCATTCTAGCATATGCTCAATTTTTTGTCGATGAACTCATCTTTCTCAAAGGAATCTGCAAGTTTAAAACATTGTTGTGTTTGGTGAAAGTTGTTTTGAGTTAACATTGAAAAGTTATATAAGGGGCTTGCACAGGCCGTGAGGAGTATTTGAAGTTTAACCAATGCAATTTAAACATAACCACTATTGTAGAGTGATTCTATGCCATTACCAATTGCAAAGTATAATGTTTATTATGTTTGCATTGGTGATGAATCCCATAGAGGGGACCAAAAATAGTTGAATGAAGTAAATTGTATGATCTTCATTGTTGTATCCCAAATATATGGGTTTGCATTGTATTATACTCATGGAAGATGTTTTATTGTAGTCAATTGTTTCAATTGTTGATGCTTGCAGATATAAGACATATTGAAGGTATTTTTTCATTTTTTTGTAATGTAATTAGCGTGGCCTGGATTGGGTGTAAGTTGGAGTTACAAGATTCATTTGATTTGAACAAAGTGATATATCTTATGAGACTAGAGAAGTATGGTGATGGGAAAAACAAATGTAAGAGAATGTAAAGCACCACGATAGAGAAGATGTTCCTATGCTATGTTTTGGGGAGAACTCTTCTTTGAAGAGAATGTGTATTGGTAGCATCCAAATGATTTAAAGGAATTAAAATATTAAAAGAAGGTCACGGGAAACTTTAAATAATTTGCACAACAATATATGAAACGTCATGTTTGATAAAATGCCTCATATGGGCTGCAATAATTCTAGAGGGGGGAGTCATTTGACTCCATTTGTATTCTTTTAATTGTGTCTCTTCCTATTCTATGGTGACAAAGGAGATATCATCTCTTGATAGTTACAAAAGCCTTGTTGATGGAGAGGAAGGCATTGGTCTCTAGAGGATGAACAGAGTGATTGTCTCTATTGAAAAGTGAAGCCTAAGGAAGGGAGGCAAAGCCATCGAGTTTGTAGAAGAAAGGAGAACATTCAGAAAGAAAGAATAGGGAGTGGTTCAGTGTGAGTATTCAGCCCATGAGTGAGACATGAGAAGGAATGAGAGTGCCTCAGATTTGGAAGAGGTCGTGATTGTAAATATTGTTGTCTCAGAGTTCTATATTTTTGGATTTGAATATCAATAAAGCTAGAGTTTGTTGTTCTTATATTTCAATCTTGTATTTTGTAAGTTTGAATTGGGCGAAGAGATTCTTCCCTTTTGTGGTCTTTTGTGTTTGTGAGTGTTGGTGTAGCAAAGGGAAGTTTTTCCCTTTGCACTAGAGGTAAAGAATAAAACTAAATTGTAAGGAACTAAACATTCACAATACAAAATCAGTTTCAGAATTACATAGTGCTAAAACAACATGAAAATGTAAAATAACCAGTATGTATTGATTAAAAGGCATGTTTATAGCAAAGGAGGGTTTTGTTTACAGCACAAAATAAGTCTTTTCATCCAACTTTTGTTACATTGATTTTCATCTATATATAGCATTCTATTACATTGAACGAAGTCACCCATTGCAATAAATTCACCCCCATGGGCATGCTAGAAGATATTTTGCAAAAGGAATGTTTGTATACATCTATTCTACAATACATAAATACATAAAATATCTTGAGGATGAAGCAGTTGAGGAAAAATATCTACATTGAATGTCAGCATCTGATTCATCTTCTTATAGAAATAAAAGCACAACAACTACTAGCTAGGAGTTGACCTAATCCTACAGTCACGATGACTTGTTTCCATCTTCTCACTTTCTCTTTGTCTTTCATAGTCACTTTCTACCTTTAGTCAGTGATAATATCCTTTTGTGAACTATTTCTACCTTAGAAGAAAACCTACATGCCTTGGCTCTAAAGAAGCATTAATGGCAACTAGGAAGGTCATTGAATAGTCTCATCAGATTAGGAATAGTAGAAAGAGTTGTGAAGACAAAATAGGTTGGGCCCCAACCAATTGAGCTTCCTCTAATTAGGCTTTGAAAGGTGAAGAAGGAAACCTTGATCTCTAAAGTCTAAAAGGGGTAATGGGGAAACCGTCAGGCTTTAGAGATCAGGCCTTCATCACGCATCATACTTTTGAAAAAGAGAGACACTTGATCCCCAACTTTGAAACACTTAGAGGAAATTATGAAGTTTGTCAAGGGTTGGGCTCAGAACTTTTTCCTTCTACCTTCCAAAAGAAAAGAGGAAGAAGAAAACTCCCACTTGCCAAAGTCTAAGTGACTTAGACATTTTAGAAGTTTGGCAAATTTTGATGATCGAGCCTTTCATCTACTGCTTGCCAAATGGAAAGAAAAAGATCACAATCTTGGCTTCTGAGATCTACAACACTTAGAAGCCTTTGAATTTGGTATACCTTAGTTTTGAGCCTTGCGCTTTCCACCTTTCAAAAAGAAGGAAGAGAACTCCTGCTTGTCGCCACCCACAATACTTAGAAATATTGGAACTCATCAAGCTTTGACAATTGGATCTTCCTTCTACTGCTTATGAAAAGGAGGAAGAGGAACCTCCTGACTAATGGCACCTGAAACATTTAGGCGATTTTACAATTTATCAGGACAAAGCTTTCAGATCTGATGGGAAAGGCATGATGAAGAGGAGAACGTCAAACTCCAAATCCCTTAAAAGGCATAAAACACAAGGAAAACACTTAGGATTTTGGACATAGCCATTTGGGGGGCCTTTTTCTTGCACTTCAAAAGGGAAAACATTGAAATTTCATGGATCCTTGGGCTATTTGGCCTAAAGGCAAAATTGGACAACATTTTGGTGACCTCTCAGGGATGTTTGCCTATTGAAAAAAGAATCCAATGACCTTGAACATCCATTGGGCATAGAGTCAAAAGGGACTACAATATGTTGGGAATTATTGAAACTTTGCCTTGACAAAAACAACACCAAACAAAGGAAAAAAATGGGGCATGCATTCTCCTAATGAGAGTGATGCTTGTGCAATGAAACATAGGGAAAAGAATAACTTAAAAAATAAAACAAAATAGTATATGCAAAATCTCATACTATCTTTAGAAGTAAGGTTTGAGATGAATCCCATTGACTGCAGTTGATATAACCATCTAGCTTTGAAATATTGAAAACATTGGCTTGCTTGTAGCTGGTGATGTTATATGGACCACTCTAGATTGCATCAAACTAATGTGGCCTCTAAGCTTGGCTCTGTCAGCATCCCATTTTAAAACAAGATATCCTTCCTTGAAAATGTGATCTTTAGCCTTCTTGTCAAAGTATTTCTTGGCCTGTCTTTGGTGTTCTTCCAATGTAACCATGGCTGACTATATAAGTTCTTCTAATTCAGTTAACTCATCCATCCTTATATAGACCTAACATCTTCACCTTCTAATTCCAACTGATATGCCAATTCTAATGAAGGAAGCTCCAAAGACAAGGGCAACCTAGCCTCTTTTCCATACACAAGAACAAAAGTAGAATTACAAATGGCTCTTTTATAGGTGATCCTATCATCCCAAAGAGACAATGTGATTTTATTATTCCACTACCTCTAATTTGTTTCCATGGTTCTCTTCAATATTTTGAGTAGATTATTGTTAGTAGATTCAATTAAACCATTACCTTGGAAGTATTAGTTAGAAGTCTTCAAAAACACATTATATTTCAAAGCCTAGTCAGCTATCCTAAAACTAGTGATATCTCTTGCATTATCAAAGATGATAGTGTGGAGAGTTCCAAACCTTGTCATGATTTATTCCAAAAAAACCATGATTGCTAATTTTGTAGCCTCTTTGAGTGGGACAGCTTCAACCCACCTGGTGAAGTGGTCCATTACAGTTAGAACCTACTTGTAGCCAGCATTAGATGTAGTGTTGATCATGCCAATGAAATCGAGGCACCACTGTGAAAAATGTTGATCTACCTAGATGGGGTGAGGTAGAAGGGCTACCAACCTCTTCTTTCCAACAAAGGGAGTACACTCTTTGCATTTTATTACCCATACATGGGCATTATTAAATTAAACAATGTGGACCAAAAAAAACCTTCCCTTACTACCTTCATTACTATGGCTCTTGCAAAGAAGTAACCTAAAGCTAGGCCTACATTAAACTCATTGAGCAATATGTCAATTTGACTCTCTTCAGTGCATCTCAACAAGACTCCATCCAGATTTCTTTTAAATATAATTCCATCCACTAGAGCATACGAGATGGACTGCAACCTGAATATTATTCTCTTAGTTATATCCAATCCATGAGGATACTCACTAGTGGATAGGAACCTATCCATGTCTAGTGTCCAAAAACTTACAACTGTTTGTTCAGCTATAGGTTTTGCTTCATGCAAGAGATAAGATGAGTTCACCTCATCTTCTATAGTTTGAGCTAGTCATTCACCTAATCATTTGCCTCTAATCAACTTAATGGCTTTGATAGTAACATCATATTCTAGGATCTTTGTAACCCAACTCATCCTCTTTTCACTAATTTCTATTCCCATTATGTAGTGTCTCACACTAGGATAAGAAACCAATGCTTTAAGGTTGTAAGTTGCCAGCATATATCAAATTTTTTTAAAGATCTCACAATGAAAAAAACTTGTTTGTCCATGGAGCTATACCTAACCACATAATCTTTCAATGTTTGACTGAAGAAGGCCAGGGGTTGCTCCATACCTTGGTCATTTTGTTGCATTAGAACAACAACAATGTTGCTTTCTCCTCCATGAGCATAAAGGACAAAGTCATTCTCATAGTTAGGGTTCATGAGGGTCAAAGCTTGAGCAATTTATTTTATCTTTTCAAACCATCCTTCCTCTCCTTGGTCCACCTAAACACAAAATCCTTTTTTAGCATTAGGGTCAATGATTTTACCAAACCAGAATAGTTAGCGACGAATTTTCTAACAAAATTAATCTTACCTAGAAATGACTATAGAGCCTTTTATAAGCAGGTAGAGGAAGAGAAAGAAGAGCTAAAGTTCTTTCTAGATCTATGGAGATCCCATCCTTGGACACCAAATGGCCTAGAACTTTTCCCCAAGAAACAACAAAAATATATTTTTTGGAGTTCAATGACACCCCAAACTCCCTGCACCTTTCAAAAACTTTCTCTAGATGCTCCATGTGGTTTTCTCCTCTCTTAGATAAGACTATAATATCATTCAAATAAATTAGGATGAATTTGTTAATGAAGCCCTTAAATGCAATGTCCATTGCCCTCTAAAAAGTGGTGTCAGCATTGGAGAGCCCAAATGGTATTTCTGCATATGCCATGGTTCCCCACTTAGTGGTGAAACCTATCTTGAATATGTCCTCTTCTCTTACAAAAATCTGGTTATAACTAGAAAAACCATCAAACAATGAGAATCTTTTTGCCCTTGCCACAGTCTACAAGATTTGGTCCATGGATGACAGAGGGTAATGGTCTTTTAGAGAAGTTTGATTTAGATCACAGAAGTCTACACACAACCTTATCTCACCATTTTTATTCCTCACTAGTACTAAATAAGCCACCCAAGTGGAAACCTCGATGGGAAAAATAATTCTAGCCTGAATGAGCTTTGCAGTTTCCTTCCTCATCAAAGGCTTAATTTTGGGGCTTATAGGTTGTTGTCTTTGGTGAACAAGTTTAATTTTCGGATCAAGATCTATGGCATGCTAAGAAACATTTTGGTCAAAACACTTCAAATCCTCAAAATTTAACACAAAAACATTGCTTTATTTCTGAGAAAGGTTAATAAAATTTTATTGTTCATCATCACGACATACATTTCATAGCAATAAAGCTTTGTCTTGGGTGATAACAACACTTTGATAGTTCTACCTTTTGAATGTGATGATCTTCTTATCACCCTTGAATTCATCATCATGACTAAAAATAGTCTTAAGAGTGACCAAACCTTTGGGAAACTTATTTGTTTTCAATTGCATAATCTAATCTATATACCCTTCTTGTAGTTCAAATTACACACTTGATGATAACTTGGCTTCATTTTGTATGAATTTTACAATCTACTCATTGCTGTCAAATACCTGCCAGTTCGCACCATTATCCAGGACTGAGGGTCTAACCACCATTTTGACATGTTGATCAAGGCATTAAAATAGGTCTAGATGGTGAGAGAAAAATAAGCACCAACTATTTCTAATTGGCCTGTCTCAACATTTAATTTTCTTGGGATTACTTGTAGGTTGAGAGCATCAAAACTCTCAAGTAGACCCCAAACTCTGTATCTATAAGCTCTTAGGAGCTAATTTTTTGTTAAACATCTTTTCCTAATGTAGTTGACCACTAGCTCAGTGTCTCTGAAGATATCTAGATGTTTGATTTTCTTCTTTTCAGCTAGTAACAAGCTATGGACCAATGCCTCATACTCTGCAACATTATTTTGCATAAAAATTGTTGCATGTTAGTAAAATGTAGCTTCTTACTAGTCAGAGAGATCAATAATACTTCTACACCGGCTCCATTTATGCTTTTTGCACCATCAAACAAAATTTTCCATGGGCCATTAGAATCATCAGTTGGTTTTAGTATAGAAGGGACAGAGGAATTTCCCTCATGAATCATGTAGGTGTCGAACTCGGTCATCTCAGTGGTGTCATATGGATCAAAATCAAAATGGTCTTTTGCCCACTAATCAAGAAAAAGTTCTAGGATTAGAAGTGGTGAACGTATTACCTCAAGAGATCTTGAATCATTCACTTCCTCACCCTAAATCATGCAATGAGGGTTCACCAGGATGAGATCATAACTTTCTACATGATAACTTGAAACTGATTCAACGTTAATGGTGGACTTTGTGCCATATCTTGTCCTTAGAAGATAGGTATCCACCCGCTTTAGCCATGAAATCCCTTGACAAGCAAATAGGAAAGAATACAGGAAGATCAATAACTCAAATATCTTGACTAATAGTCAAGTTTGGGCAAGCATGCAAGGTCAAATCTAGTCCTTTGATCACTCCAACAGTATTAATAGAAATCCATCTAGCTCCAACATAGCTGATGAAACTAGGGTGTATTTAATCTCTAATGCCTCTACTATCTTCTTTGGCATGACTAAAATACCGGCTCTTGAGTCTATCATGTAGTTATGAACCAGGAACTTTCCAATGATTAGTGACAAGTAGAAAGGGGATGGTTTCTTCACTAAACCTACTTGCTCTTCACTTGGTTGTACAAGATTGACTGTGCCTTTTCATTTTTGAACTACTGATTTAGCTATTGGAAATTGTCTTAAAGCATCTTGTAATAAATCTCTTTGAGAGGGAATTGACAATGCATCCCACATGGACACATTCAAGTTTGTCCTTTTCATTTTCTCTACAATATCCAGAGAAAATGCTACTATTTTGTGCATAGAAGGGATCCACATTCCTTTCTTTGACTGCTCCATGGCCTATTCAAGAAATCTTAGGCATGATGGAACCTCATTCGTAGTGGGATGCCTATTGTTCTTAGTTAAATTTGTAGCTCCAACACCTTTTTCTTTTGATACAGGTTTCTTTTGTAATACAACATGCATGGGGCTATCCTTTAATTGCCTCTTCTTGGATCTTCTCTTGTCTGCAACACTATTTACAAGCATAATCATGCTATCCATATGCTAGTTAACAGAATAAAAATCCTCAAGAGTCCAAAGCATTAAATTGGGATTAGAAGAAGCCTCAATTGGTACCTTGTAGTTGTTGTTGAATGCTTCCACCAAGTATGCTTGCTGAGTGTGCAAATTTTGCACCATTAGGGCTCATTCTTGCACTCCAAATGCGCAAGGGGATTGATTATGAGGCTGATTGCAAGGATAAAACCAATCTACCCCATGGGTCTAATTGTTTTGGATAGGAACCAAGGTCCTAACTAGGTTAACAACTGGTATTTGTTGAATGGGCCTGACCATTTGTAAAGGTTAAACAGGGTTGTTATTTTGGTATCTATTTGGCTAGTAACCTTGATTCTAGTTTTGGTTTCTATTGGAATTATAACCTTGCCCCTAGGTCTAATTTGAAGACTATCCATGGTTATAATTTTGATGAGGTTTAGGGGTGGTTTGGATTGCTATGGTATTGACTTTATTAGCCATGTTGGCCACTAGGGTTTTAAAGTCATCCCCTTCTTATGGAAGAGCGAATGTAGAGGCTTTAGGCTCTGGTATGGGAGAAATACTAGGTTGTTCAACTTGTGAAGGAAATTCTAGGAAGATAGATACAGGAGGTCTGGGGACAATTTTCCCAGTCTGTATTAAAAAATTTTAGCTCTCAAAGATGTCTCATATGCATCTGGTAAAGTTTGATTGCCCATGGATTGAATCATAATAGCTATATTAGAATTTAAAGCTCTTAGAAAATATAAGAAAGTACCTTGTGGAGATGGCCTTAGGAGAGTTGGAATTCCTTCCCCTATTCTTTGAAATTTGAAGTTGAAGTTAACCATCAACTCATTGAGAGCCCTCTTTATAGTTCTGAACTATTCTAGAAGAGAGACGTTATCTACTCTCTCCAAACTACTTGCAGAATACTTCTCCTAGCTCATCCCAATCATGTATTGAGGTAGGGGTAAACTTCTAAACAATTGAAGAGCTTTTGCCTTGAAGGATGAAACCAAGAGCCTAACAACCACATCTTCATCTTGAATATGGTGTGTTAGGATTAAGGTGCCATCAACCTTATAAATCCTATGTAATTTATTATTCCTATTATTGTTTGTAAATCACCCATAAGGGATGAAAGGTTCCACTAGTGATGATCTTGTTTTAGCTGTATGTTTATATTTAGTACTCGATGCTAATTCGTATGTTTTAGAAATATGTTTTTGTTAGTTTTTTTGCCCTAGAAGGAAACCCCCTTTTATAAGGATATTTTTACCACGTTTTTAGTAGAGTTGAGAGTAATAGGCATCATTGGATTGAGGACTAAAGAAGAAGAGGAAGTGCATGTATTTTAATCTCAAATTTGAAGATAATACAACTTGGAGCCTCTTTTCTTGGTGGAGTTTTTTACTCGAAAGGGTTTTCTCCAAGTTACATAATATGTTATGTGTTAAGTTCTTAATGCATGTTATTTCTGTGTAGTGGGTTTTATTTCTGTTGCAATCTCCATTGATTCTACATTGTTTAGAGGACATTAATAAGGTTTGAGTGATTTCTGTTGTGTGGTTTGCACCTTCATTTCTAACTTAGTGAACTGAACATACATTTGATATGTCTTTAATATGTTTAGCAGGTGTAGTGGAGCCGTTACCCATAAAGAATGGAATACTCTTTAAAGGGGCAAAATAGGTATGTCATTATCTACATTTAGGGTTAAAGGACTACCTCCATTGAAAGTTACAAAGGGTAGATTTTTTGGTGGAGCCATATTTAGGATATTCAAGTTTATTCTAGGTATATACAAGCCCCTTCTTGAATAATGAAACCTATCAGGAGGAGGTGTAGATTAAGATCTTAGAGGGGATGAAATAACACTACTATTCCCCCTCATAAGAGACCTAAATAACCTAGTTCTTCTTTTTGAAGCAGCTAAAGCTAGTTCAACAAATTGATAATTCCTACCTCTTTAAGAATCCCTAATCTACATTCTAGGCATATAAAGTTGGACTGATCTGAAACAAGGAGCAGCTTATAGAGTTGCAGGTACATGAAAATTATTTCCAAACAATAGAATACTGAGAACAACACCAAATTCTTAGCACAACTCTTAAACCAGAGTAAAGTGGTCCCACTAGGTGTGCTAGAAATTATTGTCACTTCGATTTGCACCCTGTGTTGAAGCCTATTTGCTACAACAATCTAGTGAAACATGGGAGTGATCTCAAGGTGTGGGACCATGCAAATGAGATCAAACCTCCAAAGAAGGCTTGTTCCTCTTTCTGAATATAAGATTCAAAGAAAACTACAAGACTAAACCTAATCTAACACCACTGGGAAAAGGAAATAAGGAGAAAATTGAAACAGAAAGGTGATACACTAGGTTTAATGAAGAACACTCACAAGGCTAAAATGCATGGAATAATTTCACATAATTGACAGAATCACACCAATCCTACAAATCTTAATAGACATAAAGAATAAAATTAAATTGTAAGGAACTAAACATTCACAATACAAAATTTGTTTTAGAATTACACAGTGCTAAAACAACATGAAAAGGCAAAATAACTAGTATGTATTGATTAAAAGGCAAGTTTATAACAAAGGAGGGTTATGTTTGGAGCACAAAATAAGTCTATGCATCCAACCCTTGTTACATTGATTTTTCATCTATATATAGCATTCTATTACATTGACTGAAGTCATCTACTATAATAAATTCTCCCGCATGGGCCTGTTAGAAGATATTTTTTGAAAGTAATGTTCGTATACATCTGTTCTACAAAATATAAATGCAAAAAATATCATGAGGATGGAGTAGTTGAAGAAAAATATCTACATTGAATGTTAGCATTTGATTCATCTTCTTGCAGCAATAAAGGCACAACAACTACTTCCGTCTAGGATTTCACCTGATCCTACAATCATGGCAACTTGTTTCTATCTTCTCTCTTTCTCTTTCTATTTCTTAGTCACTTTCTTCCTTTAGTCAGTGAAAATCTCCTTTTGTAAACTATTTCTGCCTTAGAAGAAAACCTTCCAGCCTTGGCTTTGATGAAGCATTAATAGTGACCAGGAAGTTCTCTAAGTAGTCTTGTCATGTTAGGAATAGTAGAAAGAGCTAGGATAGTGAAACGGGTTGGGCCCTAACCAATCAGGCTTCCTCCAATCCACCTTTGAAATGTGAAGAAGGAATCCTCGATCTCCAAACTTTGAAAGGGGCAATAGGGAAACTATTTAGCTTTGGAGATAAGGCCTTCACCACACATTGTGCTTTTGAAAAGGAGAGATGCTTGATCCCAAACTCTGAAACACTTAGAAGAAATTATGAAGCTTATTGGGGATCAGGCCTTAGACCTTCCACCTTCCACCTTCTAAAAGAAAAGAGGAAGAAGAAAACTCTCACTTGCCAAAATCCGAGTGACTTAGATATTTTTAGAAGTTTTGCAGATTTTGACAATCGGGCATACCATTTATTGCTTGTCAAATGGAAAGAAAAGGACCGCAATCCTAGGCTTTGGGATCCATAACACATAGAAAACTTTGAAACCAATGGACCTCAGTCATCAAGCCTTTAGCTTTCTTCCTTGGAAAAAGAAGGAAGAAAAGATAACTCCTATGTGCCACTACCCGCAACAATTAGAAACACTGGAACTCGTCAACCTTTGGCAATTGGACCTTCCATTTACTGCTTAAAAAAAGGAGGAAGAGGAATCTCCAGACCTCCGGTGCCAAAAAAACTTAGGCAATTTTATGATTTTTCAAGATGGAAATTTCAGAGCTGATGGGAAAGGCATGATGAAGAGGAGAACCTCGAACTACAAATCCTCAAAAAGGCATAAAACATAAGGAAAACACTTAATATTTTGGACTTATCCATTTGGGGGACCTTTTTCCTTGCGCTTCAAAAGGGAAAACACTAAAATTTCATGGATCCTTGGGCTATTTGGCCTGAAGGAAAAATAGGACAACATTTTCATTTCTCAAAAGGTGACCTATATAAATTTTCCTAATACTTTCAATACATTGACTGAACAAAATTAGGAACTTTCTTCTTCTGCCACTTCTAGACCTTAAGCCTTGTATCAAAACATGAACTCTTCCTACTAAAGAATATGGATGGAATATTGTGGGAGGGAAGAAACCCTCAACCTCAAAACCCATCAAACCTAGTGATTTAACTCCTTTGGCTAAAACTTAATAATACATTTGTACATCTAATCTAATTCTTTCTTCTAAAGGATTCATTCCTAACGAAACCACCAAGTTCTACTAGTTCATTGAGGTGAATGTTCTTCCACTGGGATTTATGCCACAAGTGATCAACCCTTATGGAAGTTACATAGCCTATTTCTTAGCAACAATTGCTAGGGGAAATTACTATTCAATCTTGTTTGGTGATCTCGTTTTTCCAAACTAGCATCTACTCTTATGAAGTTTTTACAATTAGAATAGATGATGACAACTAGCTAGAGCTCTTAATGGAGGATACTTTAACATGAGAGTAATTTCATAGAATATTGGTGGTCCTACACAATACTTTTGTAACTTTTTGATAGGTACATGTATTAGAAGTTGAACCCTTTGTATATTATCTACTTTAAAGAGGTGAATTTTTCTAGCTTCTTGCTTCATATGACCTTGAGAATGATATAGCCTCAAGCTTCACAATTGACCACCTTGCATTCGTACAACAATGGTGCATGCATTTTACTCTCCTCATATTTATTTTCTTATACTATTTGTTCAAGTGAAGAGCCAAATCGTCATGCCATGTGGAATATGTTTGACATTGATAGCCATTTAGTCAACATTATCAATATTTATGTTCCTAGTGATGGCCCTAGTGAATATGGATAGATGATAACTTCCCCTTTCTAATTGGCTTATTTACGATGACTTTGATATGATGGAGTAACTCATGAATAAAGGAACTCTCTTGATGAAATGGTGTATTAGAAAGAAAGAAGCTTGATTTTATTTTGAAAATCATTATGATTTGTCAAAGATGTAATTTCAACATCATCAAACCAAATGAGATCCTTGGTTTACAAGGGCCAAGCCTTGTGCATGTCTTAATAGGTTCTAAGTAGCTAGATCATGCAATGAATTATTTGCAACATGTGTTCCACCATTTCTCATTTGGTGGATAAAGAATAATCTAGACATCATCTTTCCTTACCATTTGTCCCATCACATTTCACCTTGTGTAGGATAATGGCCCTCAAAAAATCCCTAGCATGTAGTTTTATCCTAACATGACACTTATTTCCGAAAGGTCACCTCTTTAGCTATTAATGTGGGTTTGAAACATTGAGATACATCTATCACTTGTTACTATCTAGACTGAATGGTGGAATGTTATTCTTTCTTGTACCACCACCTTTCTATGGCATCATTAAATGTGTGGT
Source organism: Cunninghamia lanceolata (assembly GCA_027924645.1). Classification (NCBI taxonomy): domain Eukaryota; kingdom Viridiplantae; phylum Streptophyta; class Pinopsida; order Cupressales; family Cupressaceae; genus Cunninghamia; species Cunninghamia lanceolata. The sequence continues at coordinate 825,332 of BSBN01001318.1, read as the reverse complement.
GAAAATGTGCAATCAAGTCAATATAGCCACCACAATAGTGTTTGTGAAGGTTTTCACTTATGTGGAAAGAAACTTCTTCAACCTCCAACTTAAGACTTTGCTTACTCAACTAAAGCCAATTTAAAATTTATTGAATGTAATCAAGCTAAGGGGGAACAAATTAGAACCCACCTTCACTAGCTCAAAGCTGGAGACAAATGCACTAAGGGATCCATCAAATCCCTTCACCTTAAGTAGGCCAAAGAGAAAATCAAGGCTATCCAATCTATTCATGTATGACTTGCATCCCTCCTAGAGATTACTAATACCTTCTAGGAACACTATAAACTAGCTTTTCAAGCCTAGGAGGATTTTATAGATGTTAAAATATTCATGGACCAGCTAGGAGTCAAACCTAGGAGGATTTTATAGATGTTAAAATATTCATGGACTAGCTAGGAGTCAAACCTAGGACCTTACATTTTCTATTGGAGTTCTCTACCAACTAAGCTACTGGCCCCTTGTGGCTACTCCATCATCAGTCTAGGTTTGTCTTATCTCCAACACCCCCCTTAAGACATACTTTAAGTACTTGGGGCTCCTAGCTTGGCTTTGATACCAAGTTAAAATTTTCATGGACCAGCTAGGAGTCAAACCTAGGACCTCCCATTTTCTGTTGGAGTGCTCTACCAACTAAGATATTGGCACCTTGTGGCCATTCCATCTTCAGTCTGGGTGTGGTTTATTTCCAAAAATAGAGCATGCTCAAGCTTTACAACAATGCCTATACATTTTCCTATCCATTCTTGGCTAATTTTCTCGAGCTTCTTGTGATGATTCACTCACACTTTATGAGCTTCGCTTAGAATTGATGACAATGGACAATGATAAGGCTCCTAACCTTGATTCCTTTGCTTATGATTTATTCAAAGATACTTGGGATTTACTTGTCTAGACCTAGTGCAAGTCCATAAGAAATCTCTACATAATAAATCTTTAGGTGGTGTCATAAATTGGGGGATTATCAACTTTATAGGTAAGGCCAAGGATCTTGAGCTGATTTTTAGTTGGATGTGTATCAATTTATTTGATGTCTCATTTGAATCTTGGCTAAGGCCCTAATTTTGCCTATTTTTCATCTACTTCCTAACATTGTGTGCCTTGAGAAAACAAGTTTTATTAAAAAAATGTACATATTAGACAATATCATTTCAATTTGGGAGGGTATGGAATGGACCAAGACTTCTCAACAATATTTTTTATTTCTCAAACTTGATTGTGAAAAATCCAATGAATGCATATAATGGCCATTTATTTTAATAATTCTTGAAGTGCTTGGTTTCATAGAACTTTTTATTTGATTAGTTTAAACCTTTTTTTGTCAATGTTTCTACTTTCCTTTCGATCAACGGCAACATTTTTTCAGCCTTGGTATTTATCTGTTCATTGTCAAAGATTTAAGCTATTTTCTTTCCCATAAAATATCACACAATCTGATGAAAGTAGTTTCTCTTTGATAGATATTGTAGTATCACGTTAATGGTCACTTTGCTAATGGTTCTTTCATTACTCTTGTAGAAAATCAAGTCTCTTATAGAGAAGTGATGGCTCATCTTTTTACTTTTGGCAAGGCTTTTGGTCCAATCATTAAACTGTGAAAAACTCAATGTTATAGATGTAGCCCTTTTTTGTGCATAGACTAGAAAAAGGATTTTCTTGGAGGTGGATTTCCAAAGGGAGCATGTTCAAGTTTCTTGTCATTCTAGTTTATTTTGAGTTCTCAACATCCACCTTTTGATAATATACTTTGCAACAGGTTAAAGAGAAGATATCATTCCATATTATGAAGCCTCTTTCTTCTGTAGGAAAATTCCAAATTTATACCAAGGTGTGAGTTGTAACCTATGTTTACTCCTCTTCATGATGAACTCCTTCTGAAATTTCTTATGATAGGCTATCTAAACTTCTACATGACTTCATTTGGACCAATGTTAAATAGACTTGAAGGTTCCATAAAGTTTCTTCGGACATATGTTGCTTCCCCTAACAAAAAGGTTGGGTGGGCATAGTTAATGTTTATAGACAAATTATTATTCCTTGCACTTGTAGACATCTGAAAATGGTCACAACCACTTTCATCCACTTGTGAAATTCAAACCTATTCTCCCACAGCATCTTATCTAACCCAAATTTTAAATAAATAATTTTTAATTATTTAATTAATTTGTTCTGAACCTTTTCCTCTTTCACAAAAATCAAATTCCTCTACTATAGTTCAAAAATTAAATATTTTTGAGACTATAGTTCATAATTCATACTCCAAAAAATTAAATGAATGACCATATTTATTTAATTCCTATTTTATCCATTTTTTATTACTTTTTGTAATCATCATTATTTTCTTCTAAAACATGTGCACATGAGTTAATTTTAATTAATTATTCATTATAAACTACCATGTTTCTAGATGTCTACTTGTCATTCCACGTACATACATGTACATGACAAGTGGTACTTTGGAAGCATGTCATTCCAAAATGTGTACACTTGTCACATTTCTTCCATCCCACTCCAAGTGTCACCATTCATGCAAATTTAAAATTACATGTGGCACTATTTGGATACTATTCTTTGAATTTTTAATTCCACTTGTCCTCTCCATACAATTTAAAATTCCTCACAAAATCCAAGCCTTGCCTTTTCATAAATGAGGCCTTACATGTCACACATCTAACCAATCCTAGCCATTCATCCATTCAAACTTGTAATCTCATCCATTGATTATCCCTTGAATCTTGGAGCAAAATTCTCATCCACTCTCATCATGCCATTTGTCCAATTCTCCTTGCTTGATGATCCTCAAGCAATTTCAGCCCTTGATCCTAGCCCTCCATTTCCATCCCCAAAAATCTATAAATTGAGGCCTTCACCTCCATTTTTCATAAGACTTCATATGCAAAGATATTCTGCCATTTTGAGTACTCAACATCCATATAGTTTAGCTTGATTGTAATCTAGGATAGTTTGTTTTCATTTCATTAGGTAAAATCAACACTAGTATGTCTTGATAGGGTGCATTGGTTGATAGAAAGCATAGTAGTGATCTATCCCAATCTTGAGGTCCCTTGGGCTTAGGATTGGAAGCAAATTAGGTTAACTAGCACTCATTTAGGAATCCCATCCTTTAGGTAGACATTTTTGGCATGCTTGGTGGGACGCCCACCACCTTTTTCACTAAATATTGCATGGTTTTTGTATGTTTTTCTTGATAGGTTAGATCAACGCTGGTTTCCTGTAGGTCAGCGCCTATCTTCAGCATATCAGTGCCTATCCAGGATATCAGCACGTGATTTCACATAAGGTATAAATTGTGATTTACATGTGTTTTGCATCAATCAGTGAACTATATTCATGCATTATGTTTTAAATTGATTCCTACTGACCTGTTGTGCAAAATAGCTCTCAGTTTTATCATAGAAAATGTAGAAACAAGGGGGAGGTGCTGATTATTCTATTTCAACATAATAGTGCCCATTTTGCAGATTGGTGCTTGCTTCATAGGATCAACACCCATTCTCCATTTGATACAAAGCAAAGATTTTTGTGTGTTTTTGCTAACCAAGTTATGTAATAGGGTGTGCTTAAGCTTCTAACTATTGTTTTCTATAGATTTATCTCTTTGTTTTGTAAGGAAAATAAATTCTACAAGGGGAGATTCTATCAAAATCACATCAGTGCCCATCCATAGACAGAGTCACACTTAACTGACAGGTATAACTTTTTTCTATTTTAGCACATGTTTTCCATGTTTTAGCACCTATTCAGAATTAATACCCATTCTCTGCAGAATAATGCCTATTTTTTGAATCAACACCTATTTTTCATATTAATGCTTAGTTACTATGTCTAACAAAAGCTTGTTTTTATCATTTTCCTTGGACTAATATTGGTTTTGCAGCATTCTACAATTGTCTAAGACTTGATCATCAACTACTAATGTGTTTTGTGCATCCCCACTGACAAAGAACTTGTTTTTTCTACTAGTTTTAAATTGCACTAAATTAGAGTAGTGATAATTAATCTTGTTTTCCATGTTTGTGGTTTGGAAATTAGGTGTATACTCTCCCCTTGCACCTTTGGGTGATCTTAGGGATTAAAAGTCCATTTTCAAACCTTTTTATTTTCTTTCATACCCAAAGGGGTCATTTCTCCATGTATGCTCTCCCCTTGCACTTCATATGATCTTGGGTTATCAAAAGCAGGAAGTGGTTTCTTCTTAGGAGGCCTACTTTAGGATTTCATCCCCTTAAGGGATGATCTCAACCACATGTTCTAGTGTGGTATATAAATATTGTTAAAATTGAAAGACTCATTTAAAGGAAGGACCCTCTCTCCTCCAAGAAATAGACCTCCAAGATCCTTGGTCTAGCAAGACTTGTGTGGTTGAGTGTCAATCAATTGGGACATCCCTGTTCACAAACTCGAGCTTCGAGTACCTTGAGTATGCTAGAGGACACCCCTAGAATCCTTGTTAAGCCTATGTAAGACCTTTTGGTCATCATATCTTGTGGTGCAACACTATAAAGGAGGGGACGATGCTCACCATACCATTATACTTGAAATAGGATATGCTTTGGGCAAGATGAGAGTCTCCAAGGTGTGGGGGGTAGGGAAGTCCAAGACCTTATTTTCAATATCTATCCAAGATATAGCATCAAAGGTATTAGTTGGGGTGGGAATCTTGATTCACTTTGAGTTGGGATTGACCCATGGTCATTTCATGATATCCACAAGACATGTCACTCCCACTTGAATAAGTTTAGGTTGTATACAAGTTCTTGAAGTATCTTCTTTTGGGCAAAACTCGTAAAAGCCATTTGTGAACCGCAAAGGCTAATCACCTCTCGCACCAACTTCCAAAGTTAGTCAAATAGCCATTGTGATTGTTTTGTATGAAATCTTGCCAAAGAATTTGACCCAACACTTTGAAAATCACAAATAATCAATATTGTCCTAAATCAATACCCACTTTGTAAATCAATGCCTATTTCCTATAAATTAGCACCTATTTCGTGAATCAGCGCCCATTTTCCATAGACATAAAAAATTTCAAGATTTTATCCTTTTGGTTGTCAAAAATCCCCTTTCCACATCATCCCTTTACATTGCAAGCCACCTCAACGACATCCATGCCAATTTGCCTATCTTAGCTTATGATCCAACTTTAATCATTAGTTATTATCCCCATCATCATACTAGCCATTGCCCTTGTTAATTCATAGGCAATCCAAGTCATGCATAGTTAACTAGTCTTAGTCCATTGATTAACCATCTTCCTTAATCACCTCCTTCCATTAATCCCCATTGCTAATCCATATTTAATCATAATCTTTGATTATCCATCCTTGATTAATCCATAGACAATCCCATAATCAAACTTTAATCAATCAATCCAATCTTTGCCATACATAATCATCATTCTTAGGCAATATTTGATTAATCATCATCCTTAATCCATGCTTAGTTAAATCCTTGTTTATCATCCAAATAATATCCATAATCAATCCTCATCCTAGTCAATCCTTAATCAATCTTTTCATTCATAATCAACCCCTATTATCCATAATCATTCATTATACCCAAATCAATCAAATCCTCATCCAACCATATCATTATTATCCAAATCTGAAATCAATCCCTATCACCAAATTAATCAAAATCTTATCCAAATTCTAAGTTTAGGATCTAGATCAATCATAATTTTGTTTATGCTAAGCTTAAGATGTTGTCTATCATAAGTTTAGTATAAACTAGATATCATCACCCTTCTTGGAGAAATCAACTTGGGAACTTAGACAACTCCTACGTTAGTCGACTTCAAGAAATCCCATCTTTCATGGTGCAACTTGTCTACCCCAAGTAAGATAATCCTATTATCCTTTTGCTTAGGTTCTTTGTCCACCCTAAGTACATAGGGATAATCCTCGATCTTTAATCATTTTGGCTATATTTAAGACTTAGAGTCAATCCCCATCCATCATCATTGGAACCTCATCATCCAAATCCTATCCAAGTTCACCTTTTATGCCTCCCATCACATGATCATAAGCTAGGAAGATAATGGACTCTCATTACCAACCCCTCTCTCCTCATGACTCTACCACAAGTAACATGGAGGGATATGCCAACCAACTTGAAATGGGTGAAACATCCACTCATCATCATCACACCTATTTCCTCACCTTTATCGACTTTCCCAATGAAAATGGATTACACAAAAAATTTGACCAATTCATTGACAACCATAAGGATGAATTCCTTGAGTGTCTCATTACACATGGCACACACCTTCCATACTCATATGATCATGATAAACTTAATACCATTTTCCATGACAAACCACCATCACCCATTCAAGATTAGCCATGGGGATGTGTCCCTAATCCCAAAGAACTTGTTTATGATAATCCATGGGCTAGCTATGCATCCAACACTATCGTTGTCAACACCCTTGACAAACACATAGAGCGTAATGTTGTGTCACAACCAAAGGTATCAGAGAAACCTTACGGAATACCTTCTCACATGATGCCCGATCCCAACATACCCACCAATCCAAAAATTATCATCTCACAAAATATGTCAAACATTCCTCAAATCCTATCTAACGCCAATCTTGTTTCACAACCTCTTCCTCCTTTGAATATCCCCCAAAGTTTGATAATCACTCAAATGGTGTTACCACCACAACACAAATGCCCATCCAAATTGCTAATCCATTCAACCAAACACATAATTTCTTGATGAGTTATACCAAACCCACTCACACATATCAATCCTCCATGCATCAACAACCTCCCCATGGGTCCTTGATGCAAAACCCATACATTGCACAACAACAACTGCCAGTCCAAAACCCACAAAACATTCCATATGGGTTCCATGTTTATACACAAACTATGGGACCACCTCCATAGATCCAACAACAACAATACATCCACCCCTAACAACAACAATCATCTTCACAATAATCCTCACTCCAACACATGTCACAACCACCTCTTGCTAATCCTTTCGACCAAGAATGGAAAGAGATGAAAAACATACTCAAAAGCATCCAACTAGGGACCCAAAAGAAACATTATTAGTTCAAAGACTTAGGTCCCTATCCATTTGATAGAAATATTGCAATCACACCGTTTCCTCAACAATTTGAAATGCTAAAATTTGATAAGTACAAAGGAAAAGGAGACCCTCATGACCACATCAAGGAATTCTTCATGGCATGCCAAGAAGTAGCCTATGATGATTAATCACTCCATCTTTTTCCACAAAGCCTAGGAGGACAAGCCCTCAAATGGTTCATGCAATTGCCCTATGGCTCCATCTTGACTTTCACTAATCTTTCAAAGAAATTTGTCACCCACTTCTCATACAATGTAGAGCATGAAATCACTATGCTCGACCTTTGTAACACCAAACAATGAAGTGTTGATAGTTTCACTGCTTACCTACAAATATGGAGAGCCCTTACTAGTAGGCTACCTTGGACAACCCCAAAATACAACTTGTCCATATATTCATTCAAAACTTAAACCAAGAAATGGACTTCCACTTACAAGTATATTATGTATCCACCTTTGATGAAATAATAGAAAAGGGGCCACCATTGAAAAGGCCCTTATTGCAAAAGGTTTGGTCAAGATCTACAACAAGAATGATAATGATAAACCATCCAATGATAAACCTAAATTTTGGGCTAAAAACAAAAACACTGTAGGAGATGGTGCTACCAATTCCAAATATATTCAAATCGCCACTCCTAAACCAACAGAGACAAATATAGTCCAACATGTATCAAACAATGTCTCAGTTCCATCTACTCCTCTAAAGCAAAATCCCCCTAACAATCAAAATGTAAATACACTCCCTTGGGTGAACCACTCGAGGTTGTGTTTCAAAAACTAGTCCAAGAAAACATGGTTGAGTTTCCCACAATGAAACCATTTGATGAAAACCAACCTAAACCCATCTGGTATAAAGAAAATAAATACTATGACTATCATCACCTAAAGGGCCATGCCAAGAGCAAATGTATGAAATTTAGAAACTATATCCAAGACCTCGTCGATCATGGTGATATCCAAATAGAAGGAAATAACAACACGTCACCCAATGATGGTCTAGGTGTTTACCAAGACCCTCTTCCCCACCGCAATAACAACCAAGCCACATCCAAACCATTGTCCTCCAACACCAATCCCAACAACCAATCCAAGAACATCAACTATAACAATGTTCCACCTCCTTAGGACAATGTTTTGAATTGATTTTGATTCTACTTGTGTCACCACCATCAAGCTCAAAAATACCACCCCCGAATGTGTCATTATTACCCATCATGGGTGTGTAACCATAAATGGACCTTCCTCATCCTCCACCACTACCACTTCTAAATACAACCTGCTAGACCATCTTGGGAAGAGCCTTACAAAAATCTCCATCTTGGAACTCCTTAAGACATCCACCGTCCACTGTGAAATCCTTGACAAGGCTCTCCAAGAGTCCCATGTCCCCACCAACATACCTCCCACTCAATTCCAAAACCTCATGGATGAATTATCCTCATCCTACCATCTCACTTTTAGCCACACTGACATGCCACCCATCTATCCTACTCATAATAAAGCACTCCATATCAAAGTTCAAACTGCCAACCACAAAATCAAGAGGGTTCTCTTGGATAATGGATCCTTTTTGAATATATGTACATTAAAATTAATAAAACTCATGGGGTATTTAGTGGCTAACCTAGACTCTATGGTCATCTCCATCAGGGTATATGACAACATAGAAAGAGAATCTGAAGGTACCATATGCCTCCCCATCAAGGTGGGCCCACTCACCATGCCCACTTTATGTCATGTGATTGATCTTGACCTTCCATATATTCTTCTCCTAGGCTGACCATGGTTACATGCCACGTAAGCAATTCCCTCCACTTACCACTAATGTCTTATGTTCCCTCATAATGGTGTAGAAATCACTAATCCCTGTGATCAACAACCTTTTGAATATTGCAAAGATTTAGAGGTTGTTTATGACAGACAATTCCATTGTCCAAGCAGCTATGGAGAGCATATCAAAGATGCCTCACCCATTCCATCCACATCATCCACCAATCCACACATCACCACTAATCCATCATAAGCTTCCACCTCATCTTCTGCCTCTGCACCTCAAAAGGTCAAGATCATAGATAAAGGGTGTGGTGAATATGAACTTCACAATGCCTTCCACATGGGACAAATACCTTTGTCTCCCCACTCTCATGGTTGTCATTTCCAGAAGAAGGAACAAGAACAACATCACAAAATCAATAATAAAATTCCCTTTGTACTCGCACAAGTCTCTAGAGAAGAAGAAGCCAAAGAGACATCTTTGAGTGATTGGTTATACTATGATGAAACCACTCTAGCACTTGTGACCATGAAATACTTCAAAGAAAAATATCATGTATAATTTCAAATTTGTACCAAGATGCCCTACCATGGAACAAAACTTGGTGCTGATGAACAAGGTGTTATAGAACCCATCCTAGTTGACCCTGTATCTCCTAAGAAATATTCTCAAAAGTTTGGTTTAGGATATACCCCATCGACTATGACAATCCGTGGACTCACTAAAGCTTCAATTAAGGTAACAGAATCCTCTTATATCGTTAAAAATATTACTTTAAATGCCATCGTAGCTTCATGTGAAGATCTTGATCTTTCATGCATCTTCCTCGACAATGTCATCTTCATTATTGACCTCCCTCTCATTCATCCCAAAATCATTGCCTAGGATTATCAAGGATCTCTACCTCTTGACATGTTTCCAAATGATGAGGCTCTCTCTACATTCCTAGAACTCCGTGACACCTCACTATATGACATATGCTTTCATGCCCATGCCTACTTTGGGAAAGAGGAGATCCTTAGTCCAAATTAGCAAAAATAAAAAAAATAGAAAATCCTCTTTTGATGAAAACCTCTTTGAGGCACTTTCAAACACAAAAGAGAAAAATAAAGACATATCTCCTAGTGAAAACCTCTCTAAAGCGCTAAAAATTTAGGATCTCCATCTTCCCCCCATACCATCTTACTAGCAAGAATGTTCCAACATTCTCATTGAAGGCACTAAAGAAATCAACCTCAGCACACAAGAATTGCCCAAGCTTACACACCTAGCAGAAAGTCTTGGTATCGAAGAAAAATCCAACCTTTCAATTGTGCTTCATGAAGCACCTGATATGTTTGCTTGGTTGTATGCTGACATGCCAGGGTTGGATATGTCCTTGGTTGTTTACCATCTTGTCATGCATCCTAAAGCAAGACCTATTAAACAAAAACTCTGCAAGATGCATCCTTGAGTTGCCTTGCTTGTTAAAGAAGAACTGTAGAAACTATTATATGTGAACTTCATCCGCCCTATTGACTATCCAAAATGGGTCTCTAATATTGTTTTGGTTTCTAAGAAAGCTAGGGGTGTCCAAGTTTGCACATATTTCTGAGACCTCAACCAAGCATGTCCAAAGGATGATTTTCTACTCCCCAATATTGACATAATTGTAGATCTCACAATAGGACACAAGATGCTCCCCCTCATGGATGACTTCTCCAATTACAATCAAATTAGAATTGCCCTTGAAGATCAACATAAAATTGCCTTTACCTATCCTTGGGGTACATATTGTTGGCAAGTCATGCCCTTTGGTCTAAAGAATGCCGGGTTAACCTATCAACGAGAAATGACCACCATCTTCCATGATATGCTACACAAAATAATGGAGGGCTATGTGGACAATCTCATAGGGAAGTCTAGAACAAGAGAAGAACATCTTGAGATCATATGATAGATATTTACATGTCTCAATGAATACAAGCTCCTTCTAATCTCCAAGAAATGTGTCTTTGGTGTAACATCAAGAAAACTCTTGGGGTTCATTGTTTCTTGTAGAGGCATTGAAGTGGATCTCGCTAAACTCAATACTATAATAGAAATGCCACCTAATAACACACTAAAGCAACTCCAAAGTCTCCAAGGTAAACTCTAGGCTATCTGCAGATTCATTTCTCAACTCAAATACAAATGTCAACTATTTGCCCATTTGCTTCACAAAGATGTATACTTCAAATGGGACCAAAATTATCAATAGGCATTCGACTGCATCAAGGAATATCTAGCTTCACCACTAGTCCTAATGGAACCTATCCTTGGAAAACCCCTATTATTGTTCATATCAACAACTTCAATAGCATTGGGGGCACTTTTAGCACAACATGATGATAGTGGCCATGAAAGGGCTATATACTATATCAGTAGGACCCTGGTCGGCTATGAGATTAAATACACCTCCATGGAATGCACATGTCTAGCTGTCATTTTTTGTTCCCAAAAGTTATGAGACTACATGCTAAGTCATTATATCAAGCTCATCTCTAAATTCAACCCTCTCAAGTGCCTATCTTCTAGGACCTTGCTTACATGAAGAATGGAAAAATGGGTTATATTGTTGAGTGAATTTGACATTGAATATGTTGACCGAAGAGCAATCAAAGGATAGGTTGTTACAGATTAGTTTGCTAAAGAACTCCTCACATATTATCAACTACTCTCCATCAATTTTCTAGATGAGTCCATCCTAACCATGACAAATTTAACAAACTGGAAATTATACTTTGATGAATCCTTCACTAACCATGGTTCAAGGGTAGGGATACTATTGGTGACCCCACAAGGAAATTATATCCCCAAAGAATATAGACTTGCCTTCCAATGCACAAACAATGTCGCCAAATATGAATCTTTAATCACTGGTCTTAAAATAGAAGTTTAGTGGAATATCCTATAGCTACAAGTCTATGGTGACTCTCAGTTGGTTATCAAATAGGTCAATGACGAGTACCTCACTAAGGATGAAAAATTAGTACTCTATAAGCAAATGGTTGATGAATACAAATTATTCTTCACGTACATACTATTTGAAAAGGTACCTTACCTTCATAAAAAAGTAGCTTATGCCATGTCTACTATTGGTTCCCTTCTGGACATGCCTCATGATAGCCATCAGTGTGAGTTTCTTGTGGAACAACTCCTTATACCAGCATATCATGTCACCAAGTCAATATTTGTTTGTGAGATTATTGATTCAGAAAATCCTTGGTATCATGACATCTATATCTACCTCTAACACCACACTTTCCCACCAAAGTCCACTCATAAATAAGAATGATCTCTTATCTATCGAGCCACTCACTACACTATCCTTGCCAACACCCTCTATCACTAAATCTATGATGGCACTCTTCTTCGATGTTTAAAAATGGAAGAAGCTTCTCTTGCCCTACATGAAGTCAACACAGGTATCTATAGAGCACACACAAGTGGTATTGTCCTAGCTAAGAAGCTCTTATGTATAGGATATTATTGGCCTACTATGGAACATGATGCAAGTGAGTAGGTGAAGAAGTGCAAACCCTATCAGCAACATGGAGATCTCATCCATGCTTCCTCTTAGGCATTACAACCCATCACCACACCATGGCCTTTCTCTCAATGGGGCTTAGATCTTGTTGGCAAAATCCACCCATCCTCCTCTGATAGACACAAATTCATCATCACCTCTATAGAATACTTCACTAAGTGGGTCGAAGCCATTCCTCTCATTTTCACCATTGGAAACCAAATAGCCAAGTTCATATTTTACCATATCATATACTGTTATGTTATCCCATCTACCATTGTTACAGACAATGGTAAACCCTTCAAAAACCATGATACTCGAGACCTTTGCAAACAATTCCATATACATCATTGGCCTACTCCATACTATCCCCAAGGTAATGACTAGGCTGAGGCAACTAACAAAACCTTACTCAAAATCCTCAAGAAGGTTGTCAATGAAACTGGCCATGATTGGCACCTCCACATCCATCCCACCCTTTGGTACTATCACACTAGCATCCACACCTATGGGAGCTAAACCATATTCCCTAGTCTTCAGAGTTAGAGCTATCCTGCCAATAGAGATTGAATTTCCCTCATTGCACATATCTTTGCATAATATTATCACTGATGAAGAATACCATGTTACACACCTCCAAAAGCTAGAGCTATTGGATGAATAGTGCCTTAATGCCCTCAATCACCTCTAGGCATACCAGAATCAGCTTCGTAGATCCTACAACAAGAAAATCCCTACTAGAGAGTTTGTAGTAGGTGACCTAGTCTTGAAAGAAAATCAAAATAATTTGTTAGAGCGAGAAAAGAAAGGGAAATTTGAGGCTAATTGGCTAGGACCCTACATTGTCACTGCTAAGTATGGCTTTAGAGCATATTGCATCTCCATCCTTGAAGGATAAGAGCTTAATGAACCTATGAATATCATCCACTTGAAATGGTTCCATAGTTAGCCCATTGAATACCCTATGTCAAAAATACAAAAAAGAATAAAAAATTAAAAAAATTAAAAAAATTAAAAAAGTAAAGAGGAATAATCCATCGTATGGTGAAAATCACTTCTTGTGACACCTTGGATAAGTACCATGATGACAACCTTCTTGCAGGAATCATGTGTAGGTTCAACCCAGATCCACTATTCAAAACACCCTTTGATCATCATCCACACCATCCACATATGCAATTATCCAATCATTTGAGCTACATCACAATCCCACCATCTGAGCTTCCATTATCCATCATTCTCAAAATATCGATCCACTCCTACATACGTTGTGCAATAAACTAGTAATAGAAAAGCAAAATTCTCACCTACATCAACACCTAGGCTATCCATCCCTCCATCCCTTCTAGTCACTTCATCCCTCTACACTTCCAATTCCTTTAGTGGTTATAGCATAAACATCATGTCTATGCACCGCCACGTCACCCCGTTGGTCCCTACTTATAGTTTGAACCTGGTTTGAGCACTCTCTTCCCCTGTATCAAACACAACCTAACTTGAACATCCCTCTGACCACTATCATAACCATCACCTTCCACTTACCCATCCTTCTTGTGGTCTCTATAGATATCATGTTTTTCCACTACCATGCCACTCACCGAATTCCCCCCATCCACCTCAAGTTTTGGTCCTCCTTAGTAGCTTTTGCATAGACATCACATCTTTGCACTATCATTTCACTCCACCAACAAACATCCTACCATCCCTCTTATCTCCCTTTCTTCCTGTTATGTGGTTGAGCTACATGGTGTAGTCTAAAAACTGACAGTTACCCCACATCATTGCCATCCCCCATCTATCATGGTTTGCATATCGTGGTACAATTTGAAAACTAACGTTCACCTCATCTAAAAAACACTTCATCCAATCATGTAAACCATCCCTATCCCTACCACTAGTAGAAAAATAAAAATAAATGACTAGATAAACTACCAAAAATTGGTCATGTGATCAGTAGATTGATCACGTGATCATTAATAGTTTATTGCTGGTCATTTATCTCGCGACCAAATTTATGACCATACAAATTTTAGTAATTAATTTAGTCATTAATTTGGTAGTATATTTAGTCTTAAATTTGGTAGTATATTTAGTCATCAATTTGGTAGAATATTTGGTAATTTGGTAGTATATTTAGTCATCAATTTGGTATTATATTTAGTCACATGACCATTGGTAGTTTATTGTTGGTCATTTATCTCACAACCAAATTTATGACTAAAGAAATTTTAGTCATTAATCTGGTAGTATATTTGGTAATTTGGTAGCATATTTAGTCATCAATTTGGTAGTATATTTAGTCATTTATTTAGTCATTGTAATCATTTAGTCATTGATTGTTGTTAACTAGTCATTTATTTAATCATGGTAGTCATTTTTTTTTAGTAGTTTCCATTAATTGGTAGTAAATTTAGTCCTAATATGAATAATTTATTAAATACCATAAATTTTATAATACAGAAAAAATGTATTATTAAATTTGAATTAAAACATAAAAGAAAATAAACTTGGAAAACTATATATTTTATGATGCTGCCAAGTAAAGATTCATAAATTTGAGCCAACACTTTCTCTTTGAGAATCGACCAATAAGAAAATGAGACAAGACAAAGCAAAGTGGCAATAAATATTTTTTTTATTAGAACAATGTAGGAAAATAATTACAAATAATAAAAAGTAGCACAAGGCTTACCATAAGAAAAAACCAGTTTAGCTCTATCATGTACAACAAACTACAAGGACTAGTTGAAGAAAAAACTAGTCTAGCAACCACATGAGATAGAATAACAAAACAATGGAAAGGTAGGTTAGACTGATGAAGCCCTTCACATCTTCTAACACTTAGAAAAGAGATGTTGCCACTGAGCATTCTATGAGACATCATTTCTTTTGGCATTTCATTAACCAGTTTGAGTGCTTTTACTGTGGCCTTGGTGCATTCCATATCCTCCTTCACACAACCCATTGAGGTGTTAACAATCTAAACTAAAATTATGGCAGCAAGAATAACTTGCCAAGGCAGTTAACAATAATAACAAGTACCAAAGTTGCAGCATGTTTTTTGATAAGCAAGATTCAAAAAATATAAACAACAAAATCTAAATTGAAATCATGTTTACATTTCAAATTCAAGAATTGAATTCTTAATATATTACTGAGTGTTGAAAGATTTTCACAAAACTTACAGAAGAGCCCAAACAGTTTTAGACGCAATGCAATTGTCTTTTGGCTCACAAGTTTGTAGAAAAGAATCACTTGTCATGGAGGCAAGCAAGAACAGTGTAACCTCAAACTACAAAAAAAACACATATTAAAGTATTAGCTAATCTCAAAATTTTAGTGACATAAATTTCTTGAAGAGCATTGAAAAACTTTTAGTTGGTTTAGGTCATGTAAAAGTTGTCTGTATCATAGGGTTAAGAGTACATAAAAAGATTAACTACTGTAATATATTCATTTATAGATTAAAAAATGTTCTCTTTAAGGGCTATGGGTAATGTTGTCACATCGGCAGGGGGTGAAATGACATTATTTAACCATTACTATACGTTAGAAGTTCAATTTAAAATATTTTTGTAACCATATCTTTTATAACAAATAATCACCATCAATTAAAAAAAAGAAAGATAGCATTTAGATGAACTCCTCATTTATATTTTGTAAACACATCTTTTATAATAATAAATTACCATCAATAAAAATGATAGCATTTAGATGAACTCCTTGTTTATTGTCAATGTCCTTAATTACTCTTGTATTCATATCAAACAGTGCTCCTACCCAAGAGGTTTCCTTAGAATAAAGTATGGTAAACTTGAATAATAACTTCAATTCTGAAACAAAACCATTATAATTTATAACATAAAAACATTTAAAAATGATTACACATGATTACAATTTATAGTAGAAAAATTGATGGTTAAAGAAGATTTATCCATGAAATAAACATCTTCACTCTAGTGTCTAGCAAAAGCATTCTTCACTCAACTTTATCAACTGAATAGATTGAAAAAATTAGTAGACAAAATATTTACTATACCGATAATAACTATAGAGTAGAGTAAAGCATCATTTTTGAATCCCAAACCCTGAAAAAGTAGAGGAGCATAAAATATAATGGCATTGATACCAGTAAACTTTTGAAAGAATTGTACACAAATTGTCATAACAAGTGGAGGCCTATTTTTATGCTTCTGAAAGGATGTTTAACTTGGGTGGCTATTCGACTGGCTTCTACTAATTCATTAAATTCTAGTTGAACATTGTTGGTTCCTCTAATTATTCTGAGTTCAACCTTACCACCTTCCAATAGTCCCCTTTCAACGAAGCTATTGGGAATTTCTACTACAAATATGAAACCTATGGTAAGAAGAGGAGAAGGAATTCCTATTAGGTCTAGTAAAAATCTCCACCCACAAAGCATGATTTTCTCTACACCATGATTTCTCAGGGAGCATAGACAATTCTGATGCCAGGGTCATCGCAACACTGCAAGGTGGTTGTTAGGCCTTTGCAGTGATGCAGGGAGTTCCCCACATCACCACGAAGGCCCAACAACCACCTTGTGGTGTTGTGGTGGTCTTCTACACAATTGCCCTGGTAGACATGTATGAAAAATGTGGAACCATTGACAAGGAATGTAAACTATTTCACAGGATGCCTCAAAGAGATGTCATCTCATGGAATGCAATGGTTGTAGGATATGCACAAAATGGATTTATTGAAAAGGCTTTAGAAACTTTCAAGCAAATGCAATTAGCAGGTGTAAAGCCAAACTCGACAACCTTTGCTAGCATACTCCCTGCCTATGCCAAAAATGGGATCTTTGGAATAGGGTATAGACATCCATCAAAGCATGAAGGATAGAGGAATTTTGTCATTTGTTGTAGTTACAACTACCTTGGTAGACATGTATGCAAAATGTGGTAGCACAAAGAAGGCACATGAATTGTTTGAAAAAATGCCTGAAAGAAATGTGGTCTTGTGGAATGCCATGATTGCAAGATATGGACAAAATGGATATTTTGAAAAGGCTTTAGAAATTTTCAATCAAATGCAATTGGCAGGTCTAAAGCCAAATTCCACAACCTTTGCCAGCATCCTCCCTGCATGTGCCAAAATGGGAGCTTTGGAATAGGGTATGGACATCCATCAATTCATAATGGAAGGGAGATTTTTGTTAGAGATTATAGTTGGAAATGCTCTGGTAGACATGTATGCAAAATGTGGAAGTATAGACAAGGCACGTGACCTGTTTGACAAAATACCTCAAAGAAATGTGGTCTCATGGAATGCCATGATTACAAGATATGCACAAAATGGATTTTGTAAGGATCCTCTCAAAATCTTTGAATTAATGAAGCACTCTAGAGCATATCCTAACATTGTAAGATTTGCTTGTGTTCTATGTGCATGCAGCTATTCAAGTTTAGTGGATGAGGGTTGTACATACTTCAATCACATGAGTAACCCTTATTGTATTACTCCTACAATAGATCATTATGTGTGCATGGTTGACCTTCTTTCCCATGCTAGCTATCTTGAGGATAGCCTAAACTTTATCATTAACATGCCAGTTAAACCTGTGGTGGTTGTGTGGATGTGTTTTCTTGGCGCCTGTAAATCACATATGAATATAGGATTACGAGTATTTATAGAAATGCTACTTTTTTATTTGGATCTTAAAAATGTTGGGACTTATGTTCTTCTCTTGAACATATATGCAGAAGTGGGTAGCTTGGTTAAGGTTCAAATGGTAAGGAGATTGATGAAAGATGGAGGAATTAAAAAGATCCCTAGATGTAGTTGGATTGAAGGCCATAAAATGGTACATGAATTTTCTGTAGGAGATGGATCACATCCATAGACACAACATATCTATGCAAAGTTGGACCTATTGGCTTGGGAGATGAAGGCAACAAGGTATTTTCTAGATGAAAGATATTTACTTAATGAAGGGTACACAAAAATAAATAGGCTTGTAATTCTCAAATAAATGTGATCTCATGGACTGCACAATGATTGCAAGATTTGTACCAAATGGCTTGTTGAGAAAGCTTTAGAAACTTTTAAGCAAATGCAATTGGCAGGTGCAAGCCAATCTCCACAACCTTTTCCAACATACTTGCACCCTGTGCCAATATATAGCTTTTGAACAGGATATGGACATCCATCAAATCGTAAGGCACAGAGGAATCTTGTTAGATGTAGTTGCAATTGTATTGGTAGACATGTATACAAAATGTGGAAGCCTAGACTATTGAAATTAAGGAACTGTGAGAGGGGGGTGAATTAGTGTTCTACAAAACTTATTACTTTGTTCCTTTATTAATTTACCACATACATTTAGAGGAAAGAAGCATGAACACAAGAACAGATATAGCAAGATCACAACACATGAACACCAAGATATTTATGTGGAAACCCAGTTAAGGGAAAAACTATGGTGGGGATTAACCCACAAGAATTTATACTCTGTTAAAAGTATTACAAATGGGGAAGGCACATGGCTTTAAGCACACTACCTAGAGCTCACTACTCAAAGAGACTCACTGCCTACAAAATTAATTACAAGAATTCACTGGAATGTTTGAATAGAGAAATAGCATCTACCAATGCAGAATTATAGTTCCGGTTATCCACAATACACTAACTTTACACACTTCATCTCTTTCTATTCTGCTTCACTATTTTGCCATGATCCAGATCTCAGATCTCTTCCCTTTACACTTAATTCTACTCTACTTTGCACTTATTCCTTCATAGTCACCCAACAACTTCATCAAATGCTCTAATCCATCGATCATATATATCTGTTACATGAAATAACATCAACTGCAGTTGGCCTTGAGAAAAACTTAAAGTCTTTCTAAGAACACTGTTTTGTCGGCTGAATCCATGCCCAAATACTAATGCAGACCAAAACCTATACATTCAAGTCATCACATATGTCGGCCAATACCACTGGATCTCACACATTGCTCAATCAACAACTTTTCCTAATCCGCATAATGATCAAACTCCAAGTTAGCCTGTTCTTCACCGAACTGAACTGACTAACCAAAACTCAATACTTAGATGCATGTAACTTTCAATCCCTTCATCACCAGAGGCTAAAATCTTGGATTTAGGTAGTCCTGACATCCCTTAACATTCCCTCAGATCCACAGTACAATATAATTAACTGTAGAGAAATGCAGACAAAAATGTTGAGCCTTGTCATATGCTCTATTCCTATCTATCTGGACTTAGACAAATCTGCAATCTGACTTCCGATATGATCCATTGATGTAATGGGGATGTGTAGGATGATTTATGGTGCAAGAGCACCTAATAGACTTTATGCGTCCATGAGGCCATTTTTTGAATATTTGATTTATGTTGTGTTTTGAGTATTTTGTCATGTAATAAGGTCTACTAAAGACCACTCTTCATGTTTTAGAGGTCACTTGTAGTGGAGTTTAAAGATTTGGTTAAGTTTAATCTTTCCATGTTGAGTAGTGTTAGTGGTTTGGCTATTTTTAGCCTCTTCTTTTTGCATGTAAAAGAGAGTGGAGTGATGGAACAATGAAGATGGATGTAAATACATTTTTTATGCCTTGACATTTCATGCAAGAGGCAAAGATGAAGGAGAGATAAAGTTTAGAGAAGAGAAATGAAATGAAAGTTTAGTTTTTTGCATTTTTTTACTATTTTTTCACTGTTCCCGAGGCTAGTATGGCCCTGTACAGACTCCAAATAACATGAAATTGGATTTTTTTGGAAAGAGCTCCGAGTCTTCTTTCTTTTGGCATTGGTTTCATCAATTTTTATTATGTTTTGTGAAAGTTATGATGAATTTAGTTATTGACACTTCCAGTTTTTTTCACTGTAACAATCATCTTGTTTGGAATGGTAAGGATTGTACAGATCAAGTACAGGTTAGAACCTAATGGGAAAAGATGGAGATATGAGTCTAGTTTCATATTCTTTTGGTTTGGACAATTTTCATTAAGAATTGGCCCATCAAGAACATTGTGCAAAGAAGAAGAAGACAATCGAGGAAAATGACCATACAGGAAGAAGTAAAGTTTGAGTCTAATTTTCAAGATGTGCAAGGTGAGAAATATGGTGTTGATCAAGTTGGTGATAAGGCTATTCATGTTGAGATTAATGATATGGTTTTTGAGGTTGTTGATAAATTTGATATTGATACTCAAGTTGCTGATGATAAGGTTGTTGATAATGTTGGTGTTGATATTCATGATCAAGTTATTGTTGATAATGAAATTGCTAATAAGGATGTTTCAGATTTGTTTGCTAATGATGTATATGAAGGTTTGCAAGAGTATGATGTAAGTTACACTAATGGTGAATATGTTTTCATATGGTGTTCCAATGATAAGGATGAAGACAAATATAAAGCTACTGAGGTATATGCACAAGAAATGGAGTTTTAGAGCCTTGAAGTTGAGAAGATGATGGATAAGAGATGGTTTAAGAAGAAGAAAAAGAAGAAGGACCCAAGAGGAGTTACAAAGATGAAGGATAGGTTACGGAAGAATTGGAGGACTAGGAAGAGAGATGTGACTTGCATTCAATGGGACGTGAATTTTCTTTCCTCCGGGAGTATGGTGCAAGAGCACCTAATGCACTGTATGCCTCCATGAGGTCATTTTGTAAATATTTGATTTATGTTGTGTTTTGAGTATTTTTTCATGTAATAAGGTCTATTAAAGACCACTCTTCATGTTTTAGAGGTCACTTGTAGTGGAGTTTTAAGATTTGGTGAAGTTTAGTCTTTCTATGTTGAGTAGTGTTAGTGGTTTAGCTATTTTTAGCCTCTTCTTTTTGCATGTAAAAGAGAGTGGAGTGATGGAACAATGAAGATGGATCTAAATACATTATTTATGCCTTGATATTTAGTGCAAGAGGTAGAGATGAAGGAGAGATGAAGTTTATAGAAGAGAAATGAAATAAAAGTATAGTTTTTTGCATTTTTTTACTTTTTTTTCTCTGTTCCCAAGGATAGTACAGCCCTATATGAAATCCAAATGGCACAAAATTGGATTTTTTGGAAATAACTCTAATTCTTCTTTCTTTTGGCATTGGTTGCATCAATGTTTATTAGGTTTTGTGAAAGTTATGATGAATTTAATAATTGACACTTCTAATATTTTTCACTATAATAGTCATCTTGTTTGGAATGATAAGGATTGTACATATCATGTACAGGTCTAAAACCAATGGGAAAAGATGGATATATGAGTCTAGTTTCATATTCTTTTAGTTTGGGTAATTTTTATTAAAAATTGAGTGAGTTATACCATTTTTGGTGAGGGCAGGTCTGCAATCTACTAGGGTTTCCATCTCTATAACAATCCATTTTTGAAGCATACTTTCAAAAGTAACCCCTAGCCATTTTGAGATATGTCAAATAAGGGCCAAGTGGATATTTGAATTAGGTTTTATTTTTTAGAGATCAGTTCTAGGTCGAATGTTATGGCCAAGAAAACCCTATTTGGCGCTCCATTTCAAAACCTAGGCAAGAGTAGAACAATCACCTTTTGAGGCATATGTCCAAAAACAACCTATGTTGCATGTGAGATATGCTGTGTAAGAGTGAAAAGGGTATCCAAATCAGTTTTTAGATCATAGGTTTGAGTTGTATTCTAAAAATTATGTTGAATTTACCTTATTTTCTGCTCTCATCAAAGCATAGTGGAAGTTTGTGAGATAAGTCATTTGTTTGAAGTGTGTTAGTTTGGGTGAATCCTCCATGCTTTGCATCAATTTAGTTTCCATAAATGACAACACTTGGCATGCCTATTAGTGTCTCTTGCCAACAATCTCCCCCTTTGGCATTGATGGCAACACTTAGTGAAAAATGACTAAGTGTTAGAACAACTCCCCATTTACTACATACACTTATGATTTCCAATGCTACCCTATAGATGAATTCTTTATTTTTCACTACTTTTTCTCTCCCCCTTTCACATCAATGGAAAAGGCTAGGATCCACATACCAAAATTCATGCAAAAATTTTATGTACAGGGGTCAAAACTCTACATACTTCCACATATGAACATACAGTCTTTAGGCTTTGTTCCTCAACAAAATGATATCACCAAAAGTATTTTTCAACTTTGGAAAACCATTGTCCTAGTTCTTCTTAATGCTATCCAAAATAGATATATGCCCTCTAAACAAAAATGCCTGTGATTCTACCTTTTGAAGGTCAATAAGATCACTAGCAGCGGCTATAGCTTGGGACTCTGCCAATATGTCATACATGGTTTCTAACTTAGGGGAGATCAGTCACCGAAACTCATCCAATCTACCCAAAACTTTGACCTTTTCCTTTTCCAAATCACTAAATTCATTCTGCAAACTTACTACTTCTCATTCTTTGATAGTTGTAGACTCAGTTAAAGGACTATATGACTGAGAAATATTAGATAGTTTGAGCTCTATGTCCTTAATCTTCTTCTCAATATCTTCAACAACTTTAGATCTATTTAGAGAAAACTTATAGATCTCCACACCTTAAGATAGGGCATTTTGAATACTCTTTACACTAGTATCAAGCACAATTCTATCTATTCCAATCATCTCTTTCAAATCATCAAATCTTTTATCATTGAATTCATTTTGAACCTTGACCTTGTTGTTATATGGAGCCTAATCAGACTCAGAGGTTAAATTTTCCCCACTTTTATTGGTGCAGTTCCCCCCCAAATTCCTACGAGGTCAAGGGACAGCGCCCCTTGTGGGGTCTAGGGGTAGCACTGGGAGTTATTTTTCATTGACTAACATAAGAAAGCCCTATTTTTGTAATTGACTAAAAGCTTGATAAAAAGTAGCTAAGGGTTAGGGTTTTAATATATTGTATTGTAGCATTTTGTAGCGGTATTGAGTTGCAGGGATTGCTGACTATAATCGGTTTGATTTACTAGATAATAATATTGGACTCTCTATTTGGTGGATGTAGCCCGAGTTTGGGTGAACCACGTTAAAACTTGTCTCTCGCTATTATTATTTTTGTGTATTTTCATTTCTCTGTTTAATCTTTATTTACATTTAATTGATATCTTCTACTGGCTAACCCTAACAAACCTCTATAGACTTTTCAAGAGATTCAAAATGAGTACTTACAGAGTTTATCAGGCTCTTTAACTAACCAGAGGGGGATGCTGATGAGTCCTTCTGAAATAATGGCATGATTTTCTCCAAAATCCTTGATGCAAGACCAAGTAATTCACTGTCTTCTATATGGGACTTTAGGATATCTTCTCTGCCCTTAGGTTGTGCAAGAGAGGTCAACTTTATCATCTGCATTAGTGAGAGACTGTTCAAATTTATTAGACCTTGCAAATCTTTTGCAACTAGTTTGTCCTTTTCCAAATTTCTTTCATTGCTTCTGCAATGTCTCTTGCCCAATATGATGTTTTAGTTTTATGCTTTTGGGGGCTTGCATCTCCTCCCTTTCTAGAGTCAACCACATTGTTTTTGTTAATATTTTCTTTCTCTTTCTTTGCTTTAGCTTTCTTTGTATCATCAACAGGGGCATCCTTCTCTTTATCTTCATCAGTAGTATCTTTTATAGTTATTACCGAAGGATTTTGTGTATCCTCAGTAGCAGCACTTTCCTCATTCTTATCAAATTCTTCAGTGTCAAGAATGGAGGAATTAATCCCATCATCAATCTCTTCTTCAACAATGGGAAGATTATGCCTCTTTAATGTACTTAGAAGAATCTCCTAAGTATCTTCAACTATCTTATCAGTCTCACCAAGCATGAGTTTATTCATTCTTTTCTTACTCCTGAAGTCATCTTCTACTTCTTTGAATATCATATTCATTTGATTCGGAGTAATTTGAGGACACAATTTTATTAGCACATGCTCCCTAAGCTCAATCTCTTTAACTTTTGCATTTTCTTTTCTTAATTCTAGAATATCTGCAAGGCTTTTTGGAATTTCAGAAGTTATTTCAATTAAAACCTTATTGTAGATATTCAAATATTTGACTATTGCTTCCTCCAAAACCCTCTTATCAGCATCACTGTAATGATCATGAAATTCAGTCACTGGTTACAAGTTCCCATCTATAGTGACTAACTTGATGATGTCTTCCACAAAAAGAGTAGGCTTCTCAACATAGACCTCTAACTTATGCCTTTTACTTGACCTTTTGCTTCCAGAGGGCTTTGCCTTAGACATTTTAGTAGCTTTAGTGCCTAAGGGCTTCAACCCTTTGACCTCATCATCAGAGTCAGTTACTTCTTCATCCTCCTTCTCTACACTGCCATATCACCTCTTGGCCATTACTTTTGTTCTTTTTCCTTCCTTACCAGTAGGTTTTTCTTTAGGCTTTTATGTAGCAAGGGAAGATGATACACCAGAGGTTGAACTAGAACTCCTAGTAGTCCTTGACTTTGGAGGATCTACCAAAACACTTTCCTTTTCCCTATCCTGATTCTCCTTCTCAGTTTTTTATGTTCTTTCCCTAAATTGCCTCATAGCTTCCTTAGTAAGACCCAGATTCTCTGCCAACTGCTCAACTTCTTTCCTTACTCTCCTTTTGATTTCAGGAGCCTTGAACTCAAGATGTAGTTTTTGTGAAATTTCTTCATAGGTTCCAAATCTCTCTTCACCCAAAGCCCTAGGCTAACTTAACAAATGTTGTACATATAGTTCCAACACATGCCCATCCACATCATAACCCATGGGCATGATCCACACAACTCTGGACTCTACTGCTTCCATTTTGCATTGATTAGTAGTAACCATAAAACAAATGGTGTCCTTGTATTTTTTGACAGCAGTCCTAGGTATTCTAACTCTAGCTTGCATCATACTCTAGAAGCTTTTGAAGAAACTTGAGAGTGCAATCTTTTGTGCATCAAAACTGCCCAAATTACTCAAATGATTCCTAATCTAGACTGCTACTGGTTTGTCACTTGTCTAAATTATATTTTTGTTTCCCAGAAGCTCACTCAAGAAATAGAAGAAGAGAAACACAATTAATGTACCAAATTTGAATGAGTGTTTTTTGTCCTTCTTTATCTTGCTTACATTCTCCATGAGTTGGTTCAACAACAACTCACATAGATCATAGTCTGCACCTTCTTTCACCATCTATAGGCAGTATAGATGGTTATTCTAGAAATTGAATTTTCTCTACTAGAGTAATATATTCTATATTCTACCACCATTGATGCGAATCTGACCCCGTGTTCCTCAATGTCATTGATAGTCATGGCTCTTTTGTCAAATTTTGATCCAGTTGCCTCTATAACTTCTTGATTCTTCACAGCCTTTAACTGAGGCAAGGTACTAGTTGAACTCAATCCTGTAACAACCCTTATTGCATCTTTTATGATTTTGAATGGATGGTTCAGCCATAAAAATTCATCATGGATCTGACTTAAGATGTATTGGACCCACTCGTCCTCTACAAAAGTTGGAAACTCAAAAAATTGTATGAATTTCTTGTCTTCTAGTGCTTTGTACTCCAGTTTGAGCTCAAAATGATCACCTTTTAAATGATTCATGAACAGATTAGTAAACTTGTAGTTTGTATGCTCCTCCAGAGGTACATGAATGTAAGCCCTAATGTCCTCTGTGTGAAGAACTCCATACGGAATGGCATAAAATGCTCCCAATGGATTGACTTCGGTGAATTTGAAAGGATGCTTCTTAAACTTTGACCTAGGTCTCTTAGTGATATTCACAACCAGAGGTGTAGCCATTTCAAAGGATTACAAGTTCAAATTTTTTTAGAGAAATACCTTTTTCTTCAAAGAATTAGGGTTAGCTATTGAATTCATTCTTCACACTTCAAATCTCTAAAATTATAGCTCAGGCGCTCTTCTCCATGTTCTCTTCGAATCCAAAGTGATTCAAGTGTTGAATGAGTGACCGTTTTATGCTTTGCAAAACCTAATTTGTTATTGTAATAAATGCTCAGCCCTAATTCATCTGGTTACTCTATTTTTGAATATAGTCAATCTTTAATTGATCCGCAATCAATTGTATTTTCTTTTTTTGTTCTAAAATTTTCTTCAAAAGATCTGCAGTAGGCTTCTCTTTCTTCATTCAACATGCTAGATTCAATAACCCACTTTCTAGTAGGGGGAATTAGGTTTTCAATGTAGCTCCCCCTAAGCCAGAGCTCTTGTTTCAATTCCCAGAGGAATTATCAGCACCAGATTCCAGTGCGAACCCATTGTCAACATTCATTTCACCTTTCTTCACACATGTGTTATTCATTTAATTATGGATCTTATTCACATCAAATTTTCCTTTGCCTTTGTCCATCTTCTGCTCTATTTTTCCTTTGCCTACCTATGAGTTTTCCTTTTTGCTTCTGCAAAATTTAGCAATGTGTCTGGATTTGTTGTAGTTCAAACATACAATCTTAATTTTCTGACAATTACATGTTGGAGTAGGTTTAGATATGCATTGCATTGCTATATGCCCAAACTTATTACAGTAAAACATCTTCCATTGAACACTTGTTTGTTCTTAGGAGGATTCCTTGATCCACTTCTACATTCATCAACCTTATGACCTATCGTTTTGCAATTAAAGCATTGACCGGAGAAGGATGATGTATTTTGATTCGATTCACTTGACTTCTGCATTGACTAGCTCTATGACCATACTTATTGCATTTGAAATAATTGCCCTTGAAAGATGGATACCTTTGAGCATTAGGTTGTCTTACCAAAGGTCTTCTAGGATTTATTCTTTAATTTCTTGCTTCAGGGTTTCTTTTACCATATCCAGAGCTTTCACCTTTCTCAAATCTAAGACCATGCTTATCATTTGCCTTCTGACTATCAAGAAGCACCTCATGTTTAGCTAAGCTTATCTTGAATTTCTCTTTATATTCATTTGGAACTTCTAGATCATGTTTGAGAATGACAATTTGTTTTTCAAGTTCTTCCTCACTGTCCTTGGTTTCTTGTAGATTAGACTCTAGATGGCCAATTATTCTATCCAATCTGCAACACTCTTCTATTCTTCTTACAGAGACTAGTTTAGTTTTCCTCGGTCTTCTTTCTTTCCTTTATTTCCTTGGTTAGATTCATCACCCCTGATTCCATTTCACATTTTAGAATAATAATTTCTTTTGCTAGCTTCTCACAATCCTTTGTCTTTTCCTTCAGGGCCTCATCCATGTCATTGTCTTCATTTTGATTTGCTAGCTGATGAAATAGCTCCCTCCTCTTTTCATTAGATTTGCTTAGTTGTCCTTTTAAGATCTCAATGAAATCTTCAACATCTTTAAGGTTCTCTTGTAGATCTCTAATTTATGCCCTAGATAGGTCAAAATCTTCTAAGGCTACTTGAAGTTGATGATTGATACCATCAGCATGCTTGAATGTACCCATTGAAAATACCTTCCTAGATCTTCCTCAAGATGTTAAACTTATTCTAAGGAACCTTTCTCTGATACCAATTGTTGAAATTAAGGAATGCTGAGAGAGGGGGTGGATCTGTGTTTTACAAAAGTTATTACTTTGTTCCTCTATTAATTTACCACATACATTCAAAGGAAAGAAGCATGAACAAAATAATAGATACAAAAAGATCACAACACATGAACACCAAGATTTTTACGTGGAAACCCAGTTAAGGGAAAAACCACGGTGGGATTTAACCCACAAGAATTTATACTCTATTAAAAGTATTACAAATGGGGAAGGCACATGCCTTCGGGCACACTACCTAGAGTTCACTGCTCAAAGAGGCTCACTCCCTACAAAATCAATTATAAGAGTTCACTGGAATGTTTGAACTAAGAAATAGCATCTACCAATGCAAAATTATAGTTCTGGTTATGCACAATAGACTAACTTTACACACTTCATCTCTTTCTTCTATGCTTCACTATTCTGCCATGATCCAGATCTCATATCTCTTCCCTTCACACTTGATTATACTATACTTCACACATATTCCTTCATAGTCACCCAACAACTTCATCAAATGCTTGAATCCATCGATCGTATATATGGATGCTACATGAAATAACATCAACTACAGTCGGCCTTGAGAAAAACTTAAAGTCTTTTTAAGAACACTGTTCTATTAGCTGAATCCATGCCCAAATACTAATGCAGACCAAAACCTATACATTCAAGTCATCACATATGTCAGCCACTACCACTGGATCTCACACATTGCTCAATCAACAACTTTTCCTAATCTACATAATGATCAAACTCTATGTTGGCATGTTTTTCACTGAACTGTATTGACTAACTAAAACCCGATACTCAGATGCATGTAACTTTCAATCCCTTCATCACCAGAGGCTAAAATCTTGGATTTAGGTAGTCTTGACATCCCTTAACATTCCCTTAGATCTACAACACAATATAATTAACTATGGAGAAATGCGGACCAAAATGTTGAACCCTATCATATGCTCTGCTCTTGTCTATCTAGACTTAGACAAATCTACAATCTGACTTTCGGTATGATCCATTGATGTAATGCAGATGTGTAGGATAGATTTAGTTGGCATCAATGACAACACCTGACGTGCCTAGCAGTGTCTCTTGCCAACATAGACAAGGCATATGAACTGTTTAATGCAATGCTTCAAAGAAATGTCATCCCATGGAATAAAATGATTACTAGATATGCACAAAGTGGATTTGTTGAACAGGGTATGGACATCCTTCAAGGCATAATAGAAGGAAGTTTTTTGTTAGATATTATAGTTGGAAATGTTCTAATAGACATATATGAAAAATGTGGTAGCATAGACAAGGCACACAAACGACTTAATAGAATCCCTCAAAGAGATGCCATCTCATGGAATGTAATGAGTGTAGGATTGTACAAAATGGATTTGTTGAACAAGCTTTAGAAACTTTCAATAAAATGTAATTGTCAGCTATAAATCTAAATTCCACAACCTCTGTTAGCATCCTCCGTGCCTATGCCCAAATGGGAGCTTTGGAATTAATTAAGCACTCTCGAACATATGGTCCCTCGATGTGTGTTTTGTGCTATAATAGTGAAGAGAGTGTTTCTCATCTCTTCTTCCAATGTTCCTTTTCTAGGAGGCTTTGGCACCTTTGGTGGGATGTGTGGATCCAGGGTTGTTGGCATGTCTCTTCTTTGGCACAATTCTTTTCCCAATGGGGGAAGGCCTCTATTAAGACTTTTTTTCTTCATGTTGCTTGGGCTCTCAGACTGACTTTTATTATTTGGCATATATGGCTGGAGAGGAATCACGGGATTTTTCAAGATGTGAAGATGGCTATCCAACACTTGTGGTGGAGGATTCTTTATTCTTTGGGATAAACTATTGTGGCTAAGTGTGACTTGGCTGAGGGTGTGGATCCTGGAGAAGTTGCTTTTTGTACTCAGCTCAATCTTCCCCTTCAGAGAGGGGCTACTCAAAGTACTGGTTAGATTATGAGAAATAGGTGTTGTCATCAACTTCGGAAGATAAATAGGAAGGGGCTATGGTGTCCTCCTCCTCAGGGTGTGTTGAAAATAAACACAGATGGTTCTTCTCGGGGAAATCTTGGCCATGCTAGTATTGGAGGTGTTGGGTAGAAGTTTTGGGACTATTGATTTTATCTTTTATGTTTATAAGGCTTGTTAACTAACAATGTGATGGAGAATCTTTCTATTTTATGTGCCATGGAGCATAGTTGTGCTCTCAAGTGGAGATAGATCATTTGTGAATATGATTCTAAGGTGGTAGTGACTTTGCTAAAGAGGCAACAATTAGAGGATGTGGCTTGGTAGTTGGCTATTAGTATTAAATAGATTCTTAATCTATGTGCTTCTTTGGATTCTATTTCTTTCTATCATATTCTACATGAATGGAATGGGGTTGTGGATTGTTTGGCTAAATGTGCTTCTGATCATTTGGAAGATTGGAATATTATGGAAAGGGGTTAGTTACCTCTAGATTTGTTACAAAAGTTGGACCATCATTTGGAGATTGATAGGGCAGTATAATGCCCTTGCTTTGTATTGCTATTTTTTGGTTTGAATAAATTTTTACCCCTCTTTTAGTGAGTAAAAACATTGTAAGCTTTTCTTGTATTCTAGGTGCATGCAGCCATGCAGGTTTAGTGATTGAGAGATGTACATACTTCAATCACATTTGTAACCCTTATTACATTACACCTACAGTTGATCATTTTGTGTGCATGGTTTCCCTCCTTGCCCATGCTGGCTATCTTGAAGACACCCTAAACTTTATCATTGAGATACTTGTTAAATCTATGTGGGTTCTATGGATGTGTTTTCTTGGTGCCTATAGATCACATATGAATATAGGCATAGGGGTATTTACAACAACACTTGTTTTTGATTTGGATCCTAAAAATGATGCACAACTTATGTTCTTCTCTCAAACATCTATCTAGAAGTGGGTAGGTGTGGTGAGGTAAGGAGATTGATGAAAGATAGAGGAATTAGAAAAATCTTCGGATGCAGTTGGATTAAAGGGCATAAAATGGTACATGCTTTTTGTGTAGGAGACAGATCACATCTGTGCTTTTTATTTTTGCAAGGGGAAGCATATCCTTTGCCATATTGAAAGAAAGAAAAATAAAAAATTTGACAGTCTGAAAATGTGATTAAGTTTCCAGAATGGTCAAAAAAATAAAAATGGCAAAACAATAGAGTACCCTACCTCATGCTCTCGAGAGCCATCTTCTGCAGTCTTGGATCTAAATCCTAAACTCTTTTGACATATACTTCTAACTGATGTTTCAAAGCTAAATCTTTCTCTGAATATTTCCACAAAAAGAGCTTAAAAGGAAAATGAATCAAAACCCTAACCCTAGCTCTAAGTAGATTAATTAGTACAAAAACTAGGCAAATAAATACCAAGTCTTCTTCCTTCTTCTCATCTTTGATTTTCTTAGCATCCTTTGATGGAGGAAGAGGTGTTTCCACATTGCCATTGCCGGTGTGGGCTGGAGCAGGAGCTATTTTCACTAACCAAAATAAAAATCATTAAATAGCCAACAAACAAAATCTAATTTTACAGTGCCAGAGGCCATATCAAAAAGAAAATAAAAAATCACCCCATGGGATAAAAAACAAATTTGAGCACAAATTGTCCAAGTGCTTAGTTTAAGTTTTTACAAGTTTGTTGCATAGTGCACATAAAGAAGAGAAGGTGGGTACCTATGGAAGCCTCTTTGAGTGTGGCCTTCTCAAAAGAAACAGACATCCAAGTCATTACTCTATACAATCTCACCTCGAAACTAGATTCTTGATGCACCACCGCATATTAGGGTTCCTCCAATCTCAAAGTAGATACAATTTTTCCTTAAGCAAGAAAAAACCAAATCAATAACACAAACCATATACCCAAATCCATTTTATCAGTGGGAGTTTCAATTGGGAGCAGGAGCCATTTTCACTAACCTTTATTGAGCGGCAACAACAAAGTAGACCAGAAGTCTGGTGCATTGGCGCGAAGGATATTTTCAAAAGAAAAATCAACGATGCCAGATAGTTGTACAACTAAAAATTTTGGTGCCCATATGATAGCATGAAAATTAAATTTGGCACCAATTTAATTAAATATATTATATTACAATATAATATAATATTATAATATTATAATATAATATAATATAATATAATTTTATAATATTAAATATATTATAATATTAAATAACATATAATATAAATATAATATTATATCATATAAATATTATGTTATATTATTATAGAATATTATATAATATATATGATATATATTATATTATATAATATCATATTATAACATATTAAATTATATTGTATTGTAATATAATATATTATTATTATATTATATTATATTATAATACAACCCACTCCCTCAATTCAAAATATTTTTTCAAATTATCCACTTTAATCTCATATTGTCTAAACCCAAAACCCAAAACCCTAAACCCTAAACCTAAACACTAAACACTAAACCATAAACCCTAAACGCTTAACCCTAAACCCTTAGACCTAAACCTTAAACCCTAAACCCTAAACCCTAAACACTAAACCCTAAACCCTAAACCCAAAACTCAAAACCCTAAACCTAAAACCTGAAACCTAAAATACTAAACCCTAAACCCTAAACCCTAAACCCAAACCCTAAACACAAAACCCTAAACCTGGAACCCTAAACACTAAACCATACCCCCTAAACCCAAAACCCTAAACCTAAAACCCCAAACACTATACCCTAAACCCTAAATTGAAACCCTAAACCAGAAATGCTAAACTCTTAACCCTAAACCCTAAACACGAAAGCCTAAACAATAAACCCTAAACCCTAAACACTAAACCCTAAACCCAAAACCCTAAACTTGACACCCTAAACCCTAAAGCCTAAAGCCTAAACACTAAACACTAAACCATAAACCATAAACCCTAAACCCTAAACCCGAAGCAAAAAACCCTAAACCCTAAACCCTAAACTGCAAACCCTAAACTTGAAACCCTAAACCCTAAACCCTAAAATGTAAAACCTAAACCCAAAACCCTAAACCCTATATACTTGACCCTATATGCTTAACACTAAACCCTAAACCCTAAGCCTTAAACCCTAAACACTAAAACCTAAACCCTAAATGCTAAATGCTAAACCCTAAACCCTAAACCCTAAATCCTAAATCCTAAACCATATACCCTAAACACTAAACCCTAGACCCTAAACCCTAGAACTAAAGTGAACTAAGCTCATGCATGACAAGGTAAAAACTTATATTATAATTTTAATTATAAAATTATGAAATTATATTACAATACAATTATTCATTATTATAATATTTAAATAATATGAAATATTATTAAATTATATTTAACTAAAATTATATGATTACTTTGTTATATAAGTTATAAATTATACAACTTAAGTTATTAAATTATATAATTTAAATTTATTTAACTTAAATTATACTTGTGCATTCTAGACTTGCAAAATTAAATAATTTATCAATATTATAGTATATTTAAAAGTTTTATAACTAATAATTTTGTCTTTATTTTATTTGTATCTATCTAGTTTGTCTATTTTCTTGTCTTATTTTTAAATTTTTTTGTATATTTCCTATTGTAGGATTTGTATTTTTTCTTCTTAACCCTTTGTTCAATCCTTTCTCTCCCTTTATTCCTTTGGTCTAAGCAAACATTTATTGCCTTGCCTTGTATTGTGTTTGAATTCATGGATTATGATCAAATTGGAAAGAAAAAAGAATAGAGGAGTAATAGTCATTTTTATTTGTCTGATAAATTATTTAGTTGTGTTTTTGGGCCGATCACCAAATTAGTAATTTATTTAGTCATTTCAACCGATGACCAAATTAGTCATTTATTTAGTCATTTATAGCTGTGTTGCAAAAAATTTTAGTCATGTGTCTAAAAGTTTGGTCACATGACTAAACGTTTTAGTTACTTGGTCATTTATTTGCCATATTTCTACAAGTGTACATCATCAAGTCACCCATAACTACATATCATCATCACCTACATTGTAATGTGCCTTGATCTTGTGGATGTAGGGTATGTAGGTAGTTTGGAATAAGAAGGAAGTATCCAATATGCATGTACATACAATGCACCCATCCAACCCGCTTGGATGGTACCACTTTTCTGAGCTTGTTGAATTCACTTGACCTATGACCAATACACTTGCTAGGCATCCTATCAAAGCATAATACACTCACAAAATATCCTCCACCATCAGAATGTCTTTTCCATAACTAGCAACTTGTGTCCCCCTGCCTATCCTTTAGTTTATCTTAATCATCCATTGATTCTTGTTCTAGGATGCATCCTTCCTACATGGGAAAAATGACCAATCCTCCATCCATTTATTGGCAAGAGATACAATGGTTGTATGTGTTGGGTTAGTCAATCTTTTGGTCTTTGATTTTTATATTGTGCATCATTCTTGGATTGCTGCAAAGTTGTCTTGATCTCATTATATCAAGACATGTGGCGAACAATCTAGACTGGGGCATAGTCATTGCTTTCATATGCTGTGCTTGTGGGAGGTTCTCATTACTCCATATTTGTATTCATATCTTGTGAATTGTAGGTTTAGTTCTAGCATATTCTTTCCCTTTTACATCTAAGGTTCCTCATACCTTTGGTCTACTAAGGGCTTATGCCTCGAATCCCCCTCGTTTGTCTAGACAAGGTTGTACTATTATGGGCATACATGGGTTCATCCTATTGTTTGCAATGTCAATTCCTATGCATGGATGACTTGCCACCTTGGTTCCACATACCAAGGTGCATAACATCCCATGCTATATCAATAGTAGTACTCAATTTTAATTGGCAGAGTTTCTCAATATGATACCATCCCTATATATCCATATCTACCCTCACCAGCCCACCCTGCTTCTCTTTCTCCAAGATTCATCCAAATACATTTCCATCAATTTCTTCTACTCGTTGTCCCCTCTATCATCCCATTTTCATGGACCTCTTTTTGTATCATGATCAACCAAATCAACCCCAACCCATCCCAGTACATTAATCACATTATTAATTTAACATACACAATCGTCACAAACACAACAGTTGGAAAGTGTGTTTTCAGTTAAATTCTTGACACCCTTTTTGTTACTCACCTCATGTTATCTGCATAGTTTGATGCAAATAAAAGGCATATTAATTTCTCACATTAGTGTGTAGGTTCGTTCCATACAGAACCCCATGATCACTCCATCCACCTCCACATCACCCTACATCACCAACATGTTAGTCCAACCATAATCATCTAACATCTCATCATAACTCAATATAACACCAAATCATCATACCACATCATATCATACATGAACACAATCCATACATCAATGATACGAGACCAAATTACAATAAATTTAAAGTGGCTGAAATATCTTCTCTATGACAATACCCTACAATACGTGTTAGACATAAATTCACTAGACCCAATCCATACATCACAAATCTCTATCATACACATGAATAAATCACATCAACATCTAGCTCAACTAATCAAAAACATCATAAGTCCATCCTAGGAAGCATAGGATTCATATAAATAACTAATGTATGGAACACCTTCTTGCACCATGTAACATGTCAATCATATAAAACATATCATCCATCCATAACACATACAATCATATCCATCATGAACATAACCATATACCATCCAAAATCACAAACATGTTAGCACATCTCCAAATCACTCACCCATACACCATCACGTAACATACAAACATCCCATAATACCAAGGATTTGATGCAACTAACATCTATATGGAACACCAACATCTGCCATGAATCCATGTAAATGACTATTGTATGTCACAACATCCTACATCATCTCACATTAGTCCAAAAAAAATCACATAAATACCCATCATCTATCCCTAGAACAATAGCATCATAAACATATAAATGGCTACATCATAATCTACCACCATCCATGAAGATTTGGCATAAATAACTTTTGTACAGAATGACTTCTTACACCTACCTCCTGCATCATAGGCATAACACAATCCATCATGGGCATGACATCCCATATCGCTATAATGAAACATACCTATAACATAACATCCATAAAATAACATAACATCCATAAAATGACCATCATTTATAAAACATCATAAACATCCATACATACATCCATAAATAACACATAGTATACAATCCATCGATTAAACA
Organism: Cunninghamia lanceolata; assembly: GCA_027924645.1. NCBI lineage: Eukaryota > Viridiplantae > Streptophyta > Pinopsida > Cupressales > Cupressaceae > Cunninghamia > Cunninghamia lanceolata. The sequence continues at coordinate 789,178 of BSBN01001318.1, read as the reverse complement.
ATTTTTCTCATATATATATCAAAAATATGATCATGATACAAAAATAAGGTCCTCAGACCTGTCAAAAAATAATAAATCTATATATCTATACATAATATCCCTAGGTGGAGCTGTTCTTGCCTAAAGTACCTGACTTGGCTGGTCCTGAACTCCTATGAGGAGGAGGCCCCATACCCTACTATCTTGTCTATACCTGTGCCTATGGAGATGGCATCTATACTACCACTAATGCCTGTGATGGTGAGGGCTTCTACACAGACCTCTCTGACCATCATGACCTCCTAGATTCAAAAGCTATTGATCGACTCTGATAGCTAGCCCTCTATCCTGCTGGTACTAACCCCTTATAAAGTGTCTTGTAGTGCTAGGCCCCCTTAGCACTCTCATCCATATGATGTTACATCATCTACATCATAGCCCCCATCCCTCATACTAATGCCTCGAAGACATGATCTCTCTCATACACATAATGTTGTGCTAAGCCCTAAGGCTGTGCCCCATGCAACTAGGTTACCTACGTCTACTATTTCTACACTAAATCCTATGCTCTCGCCAACTCTGCCAAAACCACATCTCCATCTTGTCCCTACAGCTAGGCTACCTGTGCATGTAGTTGGTGTATTAAAGATTGTGCTCTCACCAAATTTGATCCATCACCATCACCATCCGTATCCCATCACCTACTATATCCCAACCATCCTACTCCTTATCTACATCCATCTCCTCTATCCACATGTCCTCCTCCTCCTCCTCCTCCTCCTCCTCCTCATCATCATCATCATCATCATCTGTTAGATTTAGGGCAGACAACTAAGAGGGGGTGAATTAGTTGTCTGAAACTTTTTCTTCCTTTTCAACACTTGTATTCTCTTAGCAATATAACAATAAATCAAACATGAAACTTAATGCATTTAATCAAGAGCAGAAACACATCAACACATGAGACACCAAGATTTTGACATGGAAAACCCAGTTAAGGGAAAAACCACGGGGTGACTAACCCAAGATTGTATTCTCTGTTAGAAGAATAGAGAGAACAAAAATGGCACATGCCAATTAGGGCTCACTACCTGAGGACACTGCTCACAAGAGGCTCACTGCCTACAAGAGACACACTGTCTACAAAAGAATAAGTATCACATACTTGAACTGGTAAATAGCATCTTCACCATGCTTGAGTCAATTATGTTTAAGCCCAAAACCTTCTGCTCTACCTTTCGCTCTTCTCCTTGCTACCACACACTCATCTCCACAAGTCACACACTAAAATGACTTCACAATCCCTTATTTATACATGACATCAACTTAGGAACAAACATCTAAGTTGGCAAGCATCCACAAGATCATCCGCAAGATGTATAATTCATCTGGTCAGCCAGTCACAGAAAGAACACCATCATCCAGAAGTTATTCTTCATTTTTGGGATCCTAATTCTAATGTGGACCATCAACATGAACTAAACATGATCCAAGGACCTCCACAAACTTGTCTGAGAAACAAAGAACATCTGCACTACCTCTACTTACTGAAATCTCTCTCTCCTTCATCCGAAACCTCAAGAACACAGTCTACCATTGCTGTCACAAAGGAATAGATACTTGCAGACCTTCAAACCATGAACCAATCTAGTTAACACACCACACAGACTTCCCCAACACATCGTCAAATCTGCAAGACAGGATAATGGATTTTTGGATCTCACCGGACCTTTTTGTGACACTCTGTCACCTCTGAGCATTTACCGGAACCGGTTCTACTTGAGCGATCACAACTTCTTCATATCTTCATGCGTACCTTTGAAATCTCTATTGGAACATCTTAAGACTCATATATACAAACCCTTTAATCCGCAACCTCTGATCCTTAACCTGTCTTGAGCTTTTACCTTGTTGTCATCACTATTCTTCACTGTTCTTGATTGAGACTAATTTTCTCACTATCCTCAACATATAGCTTATCCAATCCTTATCATTAATGCAACAGAAGTATGTTGACATCAATGACAATACCAGTTAGGCCCATACTTGCAACATCATCATCATCTACAACTGCCTCACCTGGTGCTACATATTCCACTAGGATAGTGGGTCTAATTTGCCTCTATTGAGTCCACCATTGATCATAACCTAGGGTAGTCCCTACACCCTCAACTTGTCATCTCACATGCCATGCCTATGCCTACAGTCCATTGAACTCCACTATCACCATCTATGGGTCTAGAGCGAATCCCCACTAAAGTTACACCATGTGCACCTAGGAAAACACTGCATCCACCTGTGGTACATCCTATACTCGGCCAAACTTTCACTATATTCACTATGGCAGATACCTATCAATAATCATCTATATCTATCCCATCAGATATTGGGACTATAAAACATAACCCAGCTATTCTCTATCCTCTAACCATCTCTCTACCTCCCTCCATGGTTGCCACATGAACTCCACTATGTCATCCATTACCTAAATCTAGTATCGCATGTCCCCAATGTGATGATGAGTAACCTGTCCTCTGTATGCAAATGCAAATATCCGGTGCCTCAACCTATCTCACGTTGCATAGTCAATGGTCATGTCACTGGTATGTGCTCCCATGTCCAAATATGCAACAAAGTCGTGTCGCATCCCTAGCTCATCAATCATATGTAGACCACTGCATCCATGTCATGATACCAATCGGCCAATACACATAGCCCCCATGCGTAGATCACACCATTCCTAATCATCTAGAATAAGACCACTCCCCGGCCAACTAGGAAACCCCTCAACCTCTTGTCTAGAACCAAGGTCCTTGCTATCAATCCCATAAAAAATAAGGCAATCGGTATAGCCCTATACTCATCACCCACCTGTATATCATCCAATCGGTAGGGGCAATCAATATTGGCCAACAACATATGGTACTCATCCTGGAGTGAACACCTGGTCCACATATGGTGCTCCCTGCACATGGTCTTACACTACTCTCTCCCCATGTATGTGGATTCGTATGATCCTCCAAACATCCTCCAGTGTAATCATCACCTCCCCTGTGGGAAACAGGAAGGAACACCACTTCATCTTCCACCAACTCTACTAAAATGGTCGTCATCACCCTATCTACACATATGTGCGGCATCTCCACAATATGCTGAAGCCCCACCATCTGCAAGAAGAACCTGTCCATGGTGTCTAGCTACTCCCATAGTGAGAACATCAGTGGTGACCTCTCTTGAGACTGAAGTGTATCCTCATAATCCTGCACAATTTCATAAACCCCTTATTAGCCTCAATTTTTGAACTAGGCACTATTTCATGCTTTTTAGGTGCTAAAAACCTAGGTGTGCCTATTTTCACAATAGGCACTACTATTCCAAACTAGGCAACACTTTCTAGAGTGCACGCCATAATCAAGGCTAGGCACTAAACTAGTTCTTTTGGTGAGCTAACCCATTCCTTTGACTAGGCGCTAATCACTAGATTTGGTGCCAAAATCCAGGCACTCCCATTTTAGATTAGGTGGTAAAATCCTTGCTAGTTGCTAAATCTCTTTCCAAGTGGCACAACAACCCTCCAACCCTAGGTGCTATTTTCCATGCTAGGCACTAATCACTAGAGTAGGTGCCACTTTCTAGAATGGGTGCTAAAATGCCAAACTAGGTACTAAAATAATTTTAGTGCCTACTTTGCCCTAATTCCCACACCACTTTTTATGCACCTAATCTACCTGACCCAAAAATCACAAAGCAGGTAAGAGAACCTACTGGATCGCATGCCACCATTGGTTGTAGGTAGTCCCTCACTCGCTCTGCATGATGCTCCTCTCTTGGAATGTTGGCCATCATCTCACTCTCTCTTTACTCTCCTCTACTCAGAAATGGCTAATCAAAAAAATATAAATGAGCCTTATGGGCCCCCTTTTAGCCTATATATTCCCCCCAACCCTAATTTTTTTCTGCTTGTACCTTGTTTTGCCTCCTTTTCCCGCATTTCCCTCCCCTTTCAGTCTCAAGATCCCTTTTGTCCTCTTTTCCATCAATTTTTCTCCTTTTTCAAGACATCGCCAAAAAAAATTATTTTTCCATTGATCTCTCGAGGGGGCATCACCTAGTCACCTATTCCTCTCCTATCCACCCATTGGGGCATATCAAAGAGGGGCAAAATGTAGACATCTAAAAATGGTCACAACCACTTTCATCCACTTGTGCAATTCAAACCCATTCTCCCACATCATCTTATCCAACCCAAATATTAATTAAATATTTTTAATTATTTAATTAATTTATTCCACACCTTTTTCATCTTTCACAAAAATTAAATTCCTCTACTATAGCTAAAAAATTAAATATTTTTGTGACTATAGTTCATAATTCATACTCCAAAAAATTAAATAAATGACCATATTTATTTAATTCCTATTTTGTCCACTTTTGATTACTTTTTGTAATCATCATTATTTTCTTCTAAAACATGTGCACATGAATTAATTTTAATTAATTCTTCATTACAAACCCCCATGGTTTTGGAATTCCACTTGTCATTCCATGTACATGCATGTACATGACAAGTGGTACATTAGAAGCATGGTCAAATCTTCCAAAATGTGTACACTTGTCCTATTTCCTCCATCCCACTCCAATTGTCACTATTCATGCAAATTTAAAATTACATGTGGCACTATTTGGACACTATTCTTATAATTGTTAATTCCACTTGTTCTCTCCATACAATTTAAAATTCCTCACTAAATCCAAGCCTTGCCTTTTCATAAATGAGGCCTTACATGTCATACACCTATCCAATCCTAGCCATCCATCCATTCAAAATTGCAATCTCATCAATTGATTATCCCTTGAATCTTGGAGGAAAATTTCCATCCACTTTCATCATGCTACTTGTCGAATTCTCCTTGCTTGAGGATCCTCAACCAATTTTAGTCCTTGATCTCTCAATTTGATCCTAGCCCTACATTTCCATTCCCAAAAATCTACAAATTGAGGCCTCCACTTCTATTTTTCATAAGCCTTCATATGGAAAGATATTATACCATTTTGAGTACTCAACATCCATATAGTTTAGCTCATTAGTAATCTAGGATAGTTTATTTTCATTTCATTAGGGCAAATCATCACTAGTATGTCTTGATAGGGTGCATTAGTTAATATAAAGCATAGTAGTGATCTAGCCCAATCTTGAGGTCCCTTGATCTTGGGATTGGGAGCAAATTAGGTTAATTAGCACTCATTTAGGAATCTCATCCTTTAAGTAGACAACACTAAATGGGTGGTGTAGGCTATCTAATCTCTTGAGAATTGGAAGATTCTTCATAAGCACTACCTTTCCTTTATTTCATCCTATGGCAAAAAAATTTGACAAGGTATTGTCTTGTAAACTCTTCTTATTACAAGTCATATTTTGGTCAAGATCAAAAGCTCATTTATGGATCATTGTCTTCAAAAGGTCTTTAGGTGGTTAAACCCTTCTTCAAGTGGGATGGTTATATTTTTATATTTGATGTTTCTTTCAATGACCACACTATCTAGCGGTCTCCTATTATTAATAGTTCTAGTTTTTCCTTGGAAGAAATTCCTAGCATCAAATCTATTTGGCTCCTTTGTATGGAATTTATACTATCAATGAATGGAACCCATGACTTGTGTTATAATAAAAATTCTAGTATTCTAGTGCTGAATTTCCATCCATTATTTACATTTAAGAGCTTGTGCTTGATGTAATGCTTCACAAGCTAGGCCTTAAACTGCCACTTGTTTGGTGGAGGTTAATGGTATAATTTTGACACAACTTTTAAGAAATACATGCATTGGCTTCTCTTTAGGATCCTTAACCCATTCTCTTCTACCATTTACAAGCTCAACACACATCGGGGACTCAATTTATCTCCTAATACTTGGCTTTCTTGAGTTAAGCATAATTAGTAATCCATAGGATAACCTAAAAGTGCTTGGACCACTTATCCCAAAAGTTGTCCTTTTTTTGCTCACATCTGAACCAATGGATTGAAAATATTTTACAACTTATTTCTAAAGGTAAATTAGTCTTTAGGTTAGTGAATAATACACATAACTTGTCTTTGGACCACATGATAAGATAATTTTGTGGCATAAATTTTTTTCTCTATGGGTTGCCCATGCATTTATTTGTCGATTGATAGAATCAATGTGTAATATCAAAGATTTCCATGTTTCTGCAATAGATTGGTGTGTGTACTAAAAGCATAATTAGTAATTTTTAACATTTATATTAATATGTTAAGCTCAATTTTATTATTTTTACTTTTCCCTTTAAAACTATTTTTTTGTACATACAAAGAGGATTCATGGGAATTACATGAGAGTTTGAGAGGAATTTTATTGGTCATGTTCTTCTAGCTCATTTTTTCATGCATTTGATCACATACAGGAGAGTTTGGATTGAATGAAAAGAGGAATTCAACAAATAAAAACCAATGCAAGTAAAAAATAATTTAATCTTAACTAAATTTATCAAAAAATTGATATAAATTACCTCTTGCACATCATGACATTGTTAACAAGGTGGATATGGCTGTTGAAATAAGAGTAGACAACTAATAGGGGAGGGTTGAATTAGTTGTCTCAAAACTTTTAACTTTTGCTGTGATTAATCTTCTTTACCACTTATTGACAGATTAATGATATAACTATGAAAGGATGAATCAACAACACATGAGCAGAAACATAATCAACACACATAACACCAAGATTTTTATGTGGTACCCCAGTTAAGGGAAAATAATGGTGGGGGTTAACCCACAAGATTTATTCTCTGTTAAAAGAATAGAAAATAGGAAGGCACTTGCCTTCGAGCACACTGCCTAGAGCTCACTGCTCCAAGAGACACACTATCTACAAAAATATAAATGGTTATCACAGAAAGGATGAACTAAGAAACAACATCTTCACTATGCCAAGATTTAATTCCATTTAAGCTCACAATACCTCTGCTCTACCTCCATATACTTCTTCGTTATCTTCATATCATCACACTCTTCCTCTTCTACTCTTCTTTTCTTCTGCTGTACCTTTTCGTAGAATCTTATCTTTTTCACTCAGGTACACACTTTCCACAACTCAACTACACATATTTATACGCTACATCAACCTTGGAATGAGTCATCAAGGTTAGCATTACATTCATTTACAAAAAAGACTTGACTCAATATAAAATACTACATGTGGATCACTATACTATCAGCCAAACATAACTGGGACTCAAATCTTCCTCGAACAACACGCCACGCTTTATATAACTTCTCTTTGATCATCTGCAACATGTATGAAACATTTGGTCAGCCAAGACTAGAAGGAACAACAACACCCAAGGAGAAATCTTCAACTACCAGTTCGATCTTCAATGCAGACCACCAACACAATAGGTACACGATCCAGAGAATATCACAAGCATAATGAAATCAACAAGAACAACCGCACCAGCTCAAATCACCATAATCACTTGCATCTTTATACCAAAACTTAAGAACACCAACTATCATGGTTGTCATACTAGAAAGATTGCTTGTGGACCTCCAAACCATGAACCACTTGAGTTGAGAATACACACCAACCTCCCAAACATAATTTTAGAATTGCAAACTATAATATTCCAATGTGGAGCAGTCTAGACCAAATTCTTGTCACTCTATTGCCTCTGAACAACTACAAAAACCTAGTTCTACTCAGATGATCATAATTTCATCAATACTTCATGTGGACCTCTCAAATCTTAACTAGAGCAACTTCAGACAATCCTCTACAAAGCCTTTAGTCCACAGACTCTGATCTTCATTTCACTAGAAATGTGGAGCAATCTACTTTACTGGTCTGCATCATCTTCACTGTCTCTAACAAGGAGATATGTTGACATCAATGACAACACATCATAGGCACATATTTGCAACAATCTCCCCATTTGTCATTGATGGCAAGATATGATGTGAAAAACTAATTCAGCCATCAAGACAAGAACTTCTTCCTCTTTCTCTTATCACACTTACAACCACTTTCTTTATTTCTCCCCCTTTCACCAACAACTACTCACTTCTAAATTTTTCACGTGCCTTCTCTCCCCCTTTGACATCAATGGAAAAGGGCACATTTTTGCAATCATTTCTCCTCTTTTGACAAATGAACTCCAGAATTATCATACTAACTACTCCCCCTGAGCAGCGTCCCCTTAACATCAATCCAGATCACAAGATATGACTATAAGTTCCACCGGACTGATGCACACTAGTGCACCTTAGTTCTGAATAGGAGGGGTAATAACCCCTAGCTTCACTCTGAGATACTCAAAAGTATCCTTAGGTAGAGGCTTAGTGAAGATATCCACAATTTGATCCTTTGAAGAGACAAACTCCAATCTGACTTCATTATCATTTACCTTCTCTCCCAAAAAGTGAAATTTGATGGATATGCGCTTTGTCTTTGAATGCAACACCATATTCTTTGAGATGTTTATTGCACTTGAATTATCACAAAAGATTGTAATATGCTCTTCAAACACAATTATGATATCCTTCAACATTTGCTTCATCCATAGGACTTGAGTACAATTTCCTACTACTGCTATGTGTTGCAAATATGTGCCTAAGCGGTGTTGTCATTGATGTCAATTGTATCTTATTTTGCTACCTGTTTAGAAGACTAGAATGTTGAGCATATTGAGAAAATTAATGAAGATCAATGTATGCAGACCATATGGCTATGTATAGGATTGTCTGAAGTATCTCTAGTTAAGATTTGAGAGGTCTGCATGAAGATTTAAAGAAGGTATGGCCATCTGAGTACAACCAGATTTTACTGTGTTCAAAGGAGACAGGGTGATAGTAAATTGGTCTAGATTGCTCTTAATTGAAAAATTATGATATGCGGATCTAGAGGCATGTTTAGAAATTTAGTTTGTATCATGAACTCAAGTGGTTCATGGTTTGGAGGTCCACAAGCAATCTTTCTAGTGTGACAATCATGGTAGATAGTGTTCTTAAGGTTTTGGATGAAGATGCAAGTGATTCTAATGATTTGGAGGAGTGCAAATGTTCTTGGTGATTTCAGTATGCTTGTGGAAGTCTCTAGATTGAGTAACTTCTATGTTGAATGTTTGCATCAAAGATTGAGATCATTTGTGAAGATCTAATTATTGATGTTACTGTCCTTCCTAGTCTTGGCTAACTGGATGATTTAAGTGTGTTGTGGATGGTCAAAAAGCATTTCTCTAGAGCATGGTGTGTTGTTGGAGGAAGATTCAAGTTTCACCTATGTTTGGCTGATAGCATGATGATCATCAATAAGTTTGGCCAACCTTGATGTTCATTGCAAGGTTGATGAAGAGTATAAATACTTGTTGATGAGTTGTGGAAAATTATCCATGTGTGAAAATGATCAAATCCTAAGAAAGGTTCAAAAGTAGAGCAAAGAGGAAGAAGTGTAAAGGATCAAGAACTATAAAGGATGAAGATATAGAGAACAAGTTGTGATGGAGCATAGCAGAAATTGTGAGATTTCAAGGGGACTGAACCAGGCATAAAATAGATGTTATTTCTCAATTCATTATCTTGTGATAATCTTAATTCTTGTAGGAAGTGAGCCTATTTTGAGCAGTGAGCTCTTAGCAATGCACTTGAAGGCATGCACCTTCTATTTTTCTAAAGAACTTTTAATAGGGCACAAATCTTTGTGGGTTAATCCCCACTATGGTTTTCCCTTAATTGGGTTTCCAAGTTAAAAATCTAGTGTCATATGTGTTTATCTGCTTCTGCTCATGTGTCGATGAATCATGCTTTGAATGTTTACATCATTAATCATTCTTAAGTGGTAAAGAAAAATCAATTACTGAATGTGTTAAAGTTTTGGGACAACTGATTCACCCCCCTCTCAATTGTTTGGGTTAATTTCAACAATTGGTATCAGAGCTGGTTCCTCTAGAAGAAGCTTAACCACTCGAGGAGATCTAGTATGTCAACCTACAAGAAGGATAGTCTGAGATTTGATGGAACAAACTACACTATTTGGAAAATTCGCATGGAGTGCCATTTGCAATGCATGGGTGATGCTTATTGGTTGATAACTAAAGATGAGTATAAGCCTCTGAAGAAAGGTCGTTCAACTCTAGATGAACTCAAAGATGCTAAAAAATAACATTCAAGCTAAAGAAGCCTTGTTGAGTGCCCTGAATGATTCAGAAATGACAAATGTCTTTGGACTAAAAACTGCTCATCAAATCTGGAAGAAGTTGGAGAATCTTTATGAAGGTGATGATCATGTCAAATGTGCCAAACTACAAAGTCTAAGAGGAAATTTTGAAAATCTGAGAATGAGTGAAGATGAAAATATCACAATCTACATGCAAAAGATAAATGAACTTGCGTGTGGTATCAGATGTGCTGGTGGAACATTAGAAGAATCAGAGATTGTGTTAAAAGTGCTCAAATATTTACCTGATTCATATAAGCATAAGGTTGCTGCTATAGAGGAGATCAGGATTGTTTCAACAGTTACAAGAGATCATCTGGTTGGCAAACTATCAGCTTTTGAATTGAGTGATTTTGGTGATTCTCTTCCTAAGTTTGAATCTACATTCAAAGCCAGTGTTAATGGGAAGCAAAGATATGATCCGAGTGAGAATTCTTCAAGAAGAACAATCAGATTTGAGAAGACCAAAAAGGATTTTGAAAATGGTGAAACTGAGATTGATGGTCTTGAAGCCCTTTTTGCCAAGAGATTGCCAAGAGGATCTTGTAAGTATGAAGGAAAGTTACCATTCAAATATTTTAATTGTAATAAGATTGGTCATTTTGCCTCAAGATGTCCAGAGAGGGTTTCAAAGCCAAACCCTAATAGATCTAGAACTTAGAAGAAATGCTACTATGTCCAAGAAGCTAGTGAAGGAGTCAAAGATGATGAATCTAATCATGGAGGTTCCACTAATAATGATTGGATGTTCATTTCTATCAAAGAGGAAGATCCAGTGCCTACTGAACCTACTAGCTATGAAAATGTAGAAAGTTCTTTAGCTGCTCAGGTTGTGGAAAAGGATGAATGGGTGATTGATAGTGGGTGTTCTCATCATATGGCCAATGACAAAAGTAAGTTTGTGAGCTTTGACAAATATGAAGGTGGACTTGTGAAGTTTGGAGACAACTCAGCTAGTAGAATTCATGGTAGAGGATCCATCTCTTTTGATGGTAAGAATAACACTAATGATGTTTTGTATGTGGAAGGATTAAAGCATAATCTTCTCAGTGTTGGATAGTTGGTTGACAAAGGATATGATCTCTGATTCAAGGATGGAAAATACAGAATCTTGGAAAGATCTAGAATTGAGATTGCATTTGCTACTCAGACTAGAGGTAACATCTTTCATTTAAGTAGCTCTGATAGAAGTTGCCTAATTGCTCAAGTTGATCAGAGTTGGCTCTGGCGTAGGAGAATGTGTCATGTGAATTTTGATAATATTGTCAAGATAAGTTCCACTCAGGCTGTAAGAGACCTTCCAAGACTTTTGAAACCCACTGATAGCATGCATAGAGAATGTCAATTGGTTAAATAGAGAAGAACTTCATTTAAGAGTAAAGAACAGTCTTCAAATGGTTTGTTGGAACTTGTGCATACTAGTCTTTGTGGTCCTGCTATAATTAGGAGTGTGTAAGGAGATAGATATTTTATGTTGCTAATTGATGATTACTCCTAGATGATGTGGGTAACCTTCTTGAAAGAAAACTCAGAAGCTCTTGACAAATTCAAAGTGTTCAAGATTATGGTTGAATATGAAATTGGCATAAAGATAAAGTGTCTGAGATCTGACAAAGGTGGAGAGTTTACCTTCAGTGAGTTTGATTCATTCTGTGAAAAGCAAGGGATAAAAAGACATTTATCTGCTCCTAGGACTCCTCAGCAAAATAAAGTTGTGGAGAGAAAGAACCGGACCATTCAAGAAGTAGCCAGGACTATGATGATGGATGCAAATGTTCCTCAAGTCTATTGGAGAGAAGTTGTGAGTACTGTTGTCTACACTCTTAACTAGGTGTAGATCAAAGGTAATTCTAGTAAGACTCCCTATGAACTGTGGTTTGGTCATCCTCCTACTATAAAATATTTTAGAGTTTTTGGTACTAAATGCTATATCAAAAGAGATGAGGATCTTGGCAAGTTTGATGCAAGAAGTGATGAAGGAATATTTCTTGGGTACTCCACTCAAAGCAAGGCATACCGGTGCTTTAACAAGAGATTGACAAAGATTTTTGAAAGTACCAATGTCAGCGTTGATGAAAGCAAGGAGAGACCTTCCAGGTCTTACAGATATGATTTAGATGATCAAGATGAATTTTAAACTCAAGGAAGGCAAGTTCAAACCTAGACACAAATCTAGATTGATCTGAAAAGCTGAGTAACTTAGGAAGATAGTGCACATATTGAGGAGCAAGCTCAAGAAATAGAAGCTCAAGCAATTCGCAAAACTCGCAGGTATGTAAGACAGAATCATCTTGAAGATTAGATCGTAGGAGATAGAAATCAAGGTGTTCTAACTACGAGAAGAATTGTTGAAGATCAAGAGGAGATTTGTTTGATTTCAAAGATTGAACCAAAATCAATAAGTGAGGCTTGCAATGATGAAAATTGGGTAAAAGCAATGGAAGAAGAACCAATGCAAATTGAAAAGAATCACACTTGGGATCTTGTTCCTAGACCTGAAGACAAAAAAGTGATTGGAACAAAATGGGTCTTCCAAAATAAACTAAATGAAGATGGTGAAGTTGTAAAAAACAAAGCAAGGTTGGTATGCAAAGGATATTCTCAAGTAGAAGGAATTGATTTTGAAGAAAATTTTGCTCTAGTGGCAGGAATAGAAGTAGTTAGATTATTTCTTGCATTTGTTGCTTATAAAGATTTCAAGGTATAACAGATGGATGTCAAGTCAACATTCCTAAATGGAGAATTGGAAGAAGTCTACATTGAGCAACCGAAAGGATTTTAATTGTCTGATCAACAAGATATGGTCTGCAAATTGAGGAAAGCTGTATATGGACTCAAGCAAGCCCCAAGAGCCCGATATGCAAGATTAGATAAGTATCTGCTAAAATTAGGCTTTAGCAAAGGCACTGCTGATAGCAATCTTTACTTCAAGATTGATCATGAGCATATCCTAATTGTTGAAGTATTTGTTGATGATATTATTTTTGGTGGAAATGAGAGCATATGCAAAACATTTGCTAATCAAATGTAAATTGAATTTGAGATGTCAATGTTTGGCAAAATGAACTACTTCTTAGGTCTGCAAATCACTCAGTCAGATAAAGGTATCTTCGTATCTCAATCTAAATATGTGAGAGAACTGTTGAAAAAGTTTGGAATGGAAGATTCAAAGCCAGTGGGTACACCTATGGTAACTGGGTGCAAGTTGAGTAAAGATGATGACTTACCTAAAGCAAATTAGAAAAAGGTATAGATGTGATGCCCCGTCATGCAACCCTAGAGTGCTAGACAAAAAGAGACAATAATACAGAAATACTTTTTTTTGAACCTAAAATATGCATTATATATTGAAATAACAACATTAATACAACATTAAAAGTAATATACAACTAATAGCTGTAGGGCGCAAAACTGCATTAGTTAGAATAATAATCATACAAGTGTTATGTAACACCATGCAACATAAGAATAATACCTTATACATTTGTAGAGATAAATGATTACAAGATTCCATACAAGGTTACAAGGCCGATTACATCGGTTACAAAGATACAATTGTGAATGATTACAACAACTCAGAAAGTGTAAAGCAAATATGGTGCTGGAACTCTTCTGCACTAGACTTAAACTGATCCTCCAAGAAGACCAATGGATAGCTTTGCCACCCAACCATATGGAACCCTGAGGTCTACCCCTCTGAGCTAGGAGATAACATCAAGGCTCCACTAGGCCAAAGTTACAACAATGAATACAACAATCAAGATACAGACTCCATGCACAGGCAAATAGTATAACAAGGCTACACAGACAAAACAGTACTCACCAAAACAAGACAATCAAATCATCAAGATAGGATCAACCATCAAGACAAGTTTGCACTCCAGAGATAACAATAAAAGATAAAACAATAAGTAACTATGCTGCAGTAGGGAGAGTGTCATCGCATGGTCCTATCATGGGTTTTCCAGGCTATCTCTCACTAGAATATGACCCCCATCTATGGTTTTGCTGGTGACCTCTCTATAGGCACCGGCCCCATAGGGTAACACATGAGGAGCCGACACATCCTCTCATGGAGACAAGGAGGTCAACCTTGCCAACCAGGCCTTCTCATCCCATCCTTAACCTGTGAAAGCACTCAAGGCATGGGAGAGGCATCAAACTTATCTTGTTATATAGATTACTACCCAACCCACCTAAATCAATTATTTAGTTATCACTTTCTTACCACTTCCATGGGGTTTTCTAGGTAGCCACTTTGGGCACTGGGCCCACCATGGAAGCCACTCCCCCAGATACAACTAGCACTCCTAATCAGTATCCAAAACAAAACATACAAGAGCAAGGGAATTGATAACATCTGACTTTAACAATCCAACACTTCTAATTTCCATTTCAGCAATAAAACATTTTCCTTACCCATAAAATCACTCAAATAAAGAATCATCAGGACAGAATGACAAACAATATTGATTGAAGACCCAAAAGGTCTAACCTCTAGAGTTGGTAATTGCACACAAGGCCACTTACATAAATCTATCTCACAACATAAAACGAGGATATAGACAATTTATGACATGTGTTATAACAATATGACTCAAGACAAAAATAACACAATAACCTGATTGTATCATTGCAAAATCTGATACAAAATAAATAAAAAATTTCAACCATACTATAATAGCAACAAAAGATGGTATAAACTGACAATCGGCTCAAGGTTTTTACTCTCTCTAAAATGAAGTTAAGTAACATAACTATGATATCAACCATTCACATAGTACGGAATAATATATTACAAGCATGACTAGCAATTTAATATTTAACAAGGGAACCAACACTTGATTATCACAATATTGTTACCTCATGAAACTAGAAACAATGATTCAAATTATTCTAAAATTTCTATCTCTATATTTATTTACTAAAATAATGTATCATGGAAATGACTACCCTATATACATCATTACTCCCAACAAGGAATTTTCCAAACAAGACCATATTAAAATTTGACTCAACATAATACCAATGAGTGACATAGATCGACAACATAGAAGGACAAAATACCCTATATTGATTCATCTAATAATTGCATAGTTGTTTACCATCGAATCTAGCATGCTTAACTCAAAACACACTAAAACTTAAACTAATTATTTATTTACTTACTAACATTTACAACTAGCATATTCCAATACATAACTAACAAGTTTAAATTTAACAAGATGGCAAAAGTATAGCTAATATTTAATGACCATATGAGTCTAGTATAAAAATTCAAATAACTCTCACTCATTATTTAATTCCAAAGAAAAAAAATATATCATAGGATAGCAATTAACAAAATTATATTTAATAAAATGAACACAACTTAATTATTTAATCTATGTGCATCTACCAAAAAAAAAACATTAATTAAATAAATTTAATTCTAAAATGATACACTTCTATCTTATTATCATAAGAACATTCTAATATTAACTTATTTCTAATATTCTAATCTTAACTTACTAAATCAATACTACACTTAAAAACCAAAGTTAATGAGTTGTTCACAAAGTTAACTAAAAGTTTCCCTAATAACAAGATTTCCTCCAAGCATTCTAATTAAATTCAATAATAACAACTAACTATTCTATGAACTCAAATTGAAATTTTATTATTTTTGGTTGTAGAAGAAGCACGTTCCACCATTTTCATTTGGAAAATTAAAAGAAAAGTTTGAGGTATGGGAATGAAAATTCATCTAAGGTCTAGAAAGAGAATAATTAGAGCATTTTAATGGATTGGCAGAGGAGAACTGACTCAAGCTTCAGAGGAAAATAGAGATATCACAAGTAAGACAAGATTCAAGAATATTATTTTCATTAAATAAATTTTAGGCACAAATCAAAATACAAAGAGCTCGGAAGAGTCCAATGATTACTCAGAAAGTGTAAAATTAAAGCAATTTTGAGAGGCAGAAGAAATTCATTTAAAAGCAATTTTGAGATACAGACGAAATTTATTTAAAGAAATTTTGAAATATAGAAGAAATTTATTTAAAGAGATTTTGAAATATAGAAGAACTTTATTTAAAGAGATTTTGAAATACATAACAAATTCATTGAAAGAAATCCTTGTGAAGGCCGTACGGTGGCTATACAGCGTCCCATAGAGAGGGCAGAAAATCTTCAAAAGGAAATGCACCAAATCCCCCCCAATACCGTACGGTCAATCAAGGAGGAAAGAATAGAAAATTAAACAAAAGACAAATGCAAATGGAAGTCACACATCATACGGTCAAAGGAAAAATTAGATGTATTTCACCATCCTCAGTAGCAAGATTCAAAAGACTCCCATGAAGTATGGTTGTACGGCTACTTGGGAGAAGAAGTTTCCAAAGAGAAACGTATTCTGGCATCAATCAATTTGGGCTTAAATCAACTAAAGGTTATGGAGTGAGGTCTGGCAGATTTAAAGATTTAAAAGGTGAAAGCCCAACAAAGGTAAAAAGTTTGATAGCATTCTAATTAAAATTTCATTCAACAGATGGCTAAAAATCCCATTTTCCAAAAATGGGTTCAGCAATTTGATGGTATAGAGAGCAACAAGTAAATAGGATCCGTAGAACAATATCAAATGTTCCATATCTTTGATGAGTTTTGCAAATATCACAAATGGATCAATGGAGATTCTATAAGGCAACAGAGGTTAAAACATGGACAGACATCAAAGTGCAATTCCCAAGATGAAGGTGGTCAGGCAACTACACAGAACAATTCAAGCTACAATTAGATTTAAATTCTAAGCCATAGAATGCAAATTTCACACTCAAGCACAAAACGATCATACTACAATAAAATTTGAATCCCAATCCATAGAAATACAAATTTCACACATAGAGAGTCAACATAAACATACCCGAATTTCAGTCCCCTTTAGATCTTTTCTATTTCTCGCATCCAATTCCTTTTTTTTCCCCAAATTTCTATCTTTTCTCCCCCTTTCCACAACAACCCCCGGGTACCATTAAAACCCATAGCCACAAACATGCATCCATTACCAAAATCCCCACTCCTCCAAAATTTTTTAAAATTTTACTAATAATAGAGATTCCACAAATCAAAGAATTCACATTCGACAACTCACCACCATAAATTCTTCACTAATAATATTCCTTAATCAGCTATATAAAACTTATGACACAAATATTCTTAAATTAACAAATTGATTAATTTTAATCTATTTTTAAAATTTTACTGAAGTTTTATTTCAAGTTCTAGGCTAAACAAAATACTATACAATCAAACATATTAAAAACATTATTATTTTAAATAAAAATTCATTAAAGTATTACCAAACTACACATAGGCACAACTTAGAACAAAACTCAACAATACTCCACAACACATGACGACCAACAAGGACCACGCGTCGCATCACGACATATGACTACAACAAAAGACTAGGACTGACCTAGTGGAGTAAACCTCGTGTTATCTCCCGTCACTGATACCCATTGGTGCAAGAGCCTGCTCAAACCTACTATATTGGGTGGAGTCAAGGCTCGGTCCCTATAGCCTGCACCAAAACAATAGGTTGTATACAATCAAATGCATATATATCAACACACACACAGAGACAGAGAATCACGGTGTAGTAGGGTGCTTGAAGAAAGTAGCACTACACCATATCTGCTCTTGAAACAAGACCATAACCACTTTATTTGAATTCAGATATCAACAGATAGAATAAAACATGAAATTATTAAACCATTACTACGCAGACTCATCATAACTGGAATAATACTAATGTCATCATGAACTCATAATACATGTCTAAGCTATATCAGTCGAATATAGTCCATCATGATCAAAACAACCATAAACTATAAACCTACTAATCCAAGTGCCTTAGAACTATCAATAAGCAATGGAAGAACTAACAATTGTCTCAGATCAACAAAGAGCAAAGCAAAACTACCAACTATCACAAGCCAAAAATGAGGGGGCATTACAATAGATTAATGATTGGATGAATGCTTTAAGTGACTCAGACTAGACTGAATATCATGAATGCATTTGGACTTGTTGGTAGATTTCAAGCTAATCCTAAAGAATCTCATGTGGTAGCAGTCAAGAGAATTTTTAGATATCTCAAAGGGACACTTGACTATGGTTTGTGGTATCCAAAAGACAATGACTTCACTCTTCATGCATATACTAATGCTGATTGGGCAGGAGATGTGGATGACAGGAAAAGTACGAGTGGTGGTGCATTCTTCTTGGGGAGAAGATTGGTTTCTTGGTTGAGCAAAAAGCAAGAGGCAATATCTTTGTCTACTGCAGAAGCAAAGTACATAGTGGCAGCAAGTAATTGCACTCAAGTTTTGTGGATGAAGCAAATGTTGAAGGATATTAGAGTGGTATTTGAGGAGCCTGTTACAATCTTCTGTGATAATTCAAGTGCAATTAAAATTTCCAAGAATCCAGTATTGCATTCAAAGACAAAACACATATCCATCAAGTTTCATTTCTTGAGAGAAGGTAAATGATAATGAAGTCAAATTCGAGTTTGTTTCTTCAAAGGATCAAATTGCAGATATATTCACCAAGCCTTTGCCTAAGGATACTTTTGAGTATCTCAGAGAGAAGTTATGGGTTGTTACCCCTCCTGATCAGAACTAAAGATGCACTAGGATGCATCAATCTGGTGGAACTCACAATCATCTTGTGATCTAGATTGGTGTTAAGAAGATACTACTCAAGGGTAGTAGTCAGTATACAAATCAATTGAAGATCAGTCTGAAACACAAAGGGGGAGAAAAGATTGCAAATATGCACCTTTTGCCATTGATGTCAAAGGGGGAGAGAAGTCATGTGAAAAAACTAGTTGCTGATGAAAGGGAGAGCAGTGAAGAAAGTGGTTACAGAAGTGATAAGAGAAAGGGGGAGAAGTTCTTGTCTTGATGGTTGAATTAGTCTATTATTGTTCTATTTTTTATTATCTTGGGACTATTTTTACATGGTATCAGACCCTGGTTCAGCTAGATTTTATTTTTCCAGGTTCACCTAGAGATTTAGTTAGAGGTTTAATTGGAAATATAATGCTGAAGTGATTTGTTTACAGGGATGATATATTGTTGGAGTGATATTTTTTTGCAGAGTGATACTTATTTGAAGATTGATTTTTTGGCTAACATGGGCTCTACAAATGAAGTGTTGCCAATATTTGATGAAAGTGGTTTTACAGATTGGAAGATTGTAGTCAAGAATGCTTTGAGAGAAAAGGCTCTATGGAGGATAGTGAATAAGGAAATTGGAGAACCCCAAAGTGAAAGAGAAAAGGAGCTATGGAAATGTAAGTTAGAACAAGCTAGATGTATTATTGGTAAAGCTTTAAGCCCCAATCTCAATAGAAGATTTGTTGATATTGATAATCCAATAGATCTATGGGAAACTTTAGAAAAATATTATAAAGATGCAGATATTGCTAGCATGTTTAGCATAGAAGAAAAATTGGTGAATTTAGATCCTTCTAATTTTAAAAAAATGACTGATTACTTTAATGAAGTTACATTTTTAAATGCTCAGTTGAAAAAAATAGGTGCTGAATATGCAAAAAAAAAATTAGTTGATTGCAATGGTTGAAAGTAAGCTTCCCTAGCCATACAATGTATTTAAGGAATCAAGGAAAAGGGTTCTCCAACTAACTCCCAATGCCCCCAAACAAACTTTTGATCAATTTTGTAAGTTTATTTTAGATGAAGAGGTTTAGCTTATTAAATGACATATTAAGAAGAATCATGCATATGCAGCCAAGAGAAAATTTTCTAGATATGATGGAAAGAAGAATTGGAAAGGAAATTATAAATTTTGAAATAATGACAGGTCTAACCATTTTTCTAGAAATGATGTTGCAAAAAAGTAAGTTGGAAGGAAATCGATTATTTGCAAGTATTTTGGAGGTGAAAATCACATGGAAAAATTTTGTTTGAAGAAGAGGGACGATAAAAGGTAGCACTACAAGCCCAAGCAAGAAAGGTTCAAGGATGGCAAGAAGAATAGGCATAGCTTCGTAGCCATCTCTCTTAAAAGGCAAGAGAAATCAAATAAGGAGGTAATTGCTAGACCTGCAGTAGTGTTAAGGGGGGGTACTTTGCTTTAGATTCTAATAAAGAATTGATTTTAGATTCAGGGGCATCATATCACATTACTGGGGATAGATCTTTGTTTATTAATTTTTATGAAGGGAAGAATTCAGATCAAGAAATTACTATTGGCAATAAAATGAGACTTCCAATTTTAGGAACAGGGACTATTAATGTAACAAATGGGTCTTTAAAAAATGTTTTGCTAGTTGAAGGATTAGGGTGAATCTTATTTCAGTATATAAAATTACCCAAGTTGGATATGAGTTTGTTATCACTGCTAATCAAGTTATTGTTAGAGATAGAAAAGACCCAAGTAATATAATTGCTATTGGTAGAGTTGATCATAAAGAGAGTCTATTTAAATTTGTTGGGTTTGTTGATAATGAATACACAATCTCTCATACTTTTATTGTTCAGACTAATGATATGTCAAAACTTTGGCATGTTAGACTTGGACATATAAATTATAGATAATTACAAGACATGGTTAGAATGGATATGGTTAGAGGATTAACAAAAATTTCAGCTTTTGAAGGTGTGTGTGAAGGATGTGTGTTAGGCAAACATCATCGAGATCCTTTTGATTCAGGGAAAGCATGGAGAGCTAATTATCTATTGTAGCTCATTCATAGTGATCTATGTGAACTAGGGTATCCTTCACTTTCAGGTGCCAGGTATCTTCTCACTTTTATTGATGATTACAGCAAGAGAGTATGAGCTTATTTTTTGAAAAGGAAAAATGAAGTATTTAAAGTCTTTCAAAAGTTTAAGGCATTAGTTGAAAATCAAAGTAGAAAAAGAATTAAGTGTTTAAAGACAGATAATAGGGGTGAATATTGCAATTATGCATTTGAGTCATTTTGTGAAAATTGTAGTATTAAGGTGCAAAGAACAATTCCTTATACTCCTCAACAAAATGGGGTGGCTGAACGAATGAATAGAACTCTTTTAGAAATGGCTCGTTCTATGTTGCATTTTAAAAGTTTGCATAACAAATTTTGGGGTTTCGCTGTTTCTTGTGCTGCATATATTGTGAATAGAATCCCCACCAAAGCCTCACATTGGGTATTTTAAAGTATTTGGGTGCATTTCTTAGGCATGCATTCCTAATGAAAAGAGGAAAAAGTTAGAACCAAAGAGTCATAAGTGTTTGTTTATGGGTTATAGTGAAGAATCAAAGGCTTACAAGTTATATGATTTGACAACAAAAAAGGTCTTTGTTAGTAGAGACGTACAGTTTGATAAGCTTTCACAACTTATAGCCACTTCCTCTCACTCTACAATAGCCAATGTTTCTAAGTTTTTAGATATTTTAGAAAGAAATGAAGCCAATATTGATGAGGATGAGGTGAGCACTACTGATGAGAATAATACTATTACTACTAATGCTTGTAATCAGCCATTCTCTATAGGGAGTGATGAAGAAGAAGATGTCATTTCAGCTAGACAAAAGACAAGGAGTGTTGAAGAAATATATAAGTAAGGCTCAAAGATCCAAGGATGGAATGTTAGTGCTCTCATGGACAAAGTATTACAAGTAAATGACCCAATCTCATATGAGCAAGCTAGAGGGAAAAAATAATGGGAGCAAGCCATGAAAGAGGAATATGATGCATTGTTAGAGAATAAAACTTGGGAACTCGTGCCCTGCCCCCAAGGTAAGAATGTAATTGGTTGCAAATGAGTTTACAAAACAAAATTTAAATCAGATGGTGCTATAGCAAAATTTAAGGCTAGATTGGTTGCTAAGGGGTTCAATCAAAAAGAGGGTGTTGATTATGAAGAAACATTTGCTCCTATCATTAAAATGAATACAATTAGAATTATTCTTTCTTTGGCTACAAACTTCTTGGGTGGCATATTCATCAAATGGATGTTAAAAATGCTTTCTTAAATGGAGATTTATATGAAGAAATATATATGGATCAACACCAAGTTTTGTGGATCAGCAACATCCTTATCTTGTTTGCAGATTAAAGAAGTCACTTTATGGTCTTAAACAAGTGCCACGAGCATGGAATGAAAAGATTGATAGGTATTTTTAGCTTCATGGATTTAAGAGATGTAAGTCAGATCCAAATCTTTATGTGAAGAAAGTTCAAGATGATATTCTTCTTGTTGCAATTTATGTAGATGATTTACTCATTGCTGGACCGAATATTGGGTTAATCAATGATTTAAAATCAGATCCTAAGAGGACATTTCATATGAGTGATTTGGGTGAACCAAACTACTTTTTTGGATTACAAGTTTGTAGATTATATGATGGATTGTTCATCTCACAATCAAAATATGCTTTGGACCTTTTAGAAAAGTTTAACATGCTTGAATGCAAGCCAACATCTACCCCATTTCAATATGGAGTCAAGCTTACTAAAGAATGTACTTCCAAGAGTGTAGATGCCACTCTATATAGATAGCTTGTTGGTAGCTTAGTTTATCTAACTCATACTAGACTAGATATTTATTTTGCCGTCAATCTAGTATCTAGATTTATGCAAGCACCTAAACAAAGTCATTGGTTGGCTGCTAAGAGAATTTTACAATACATCCATGGAACCATACACTTTGGAATCTACTATGATTTAAATGTTCAATATCTTTGGTTGGATTTACCGACTCAGATTGGGGTGGTGATATAGATGATCGAAAATCTACTGGTGGTTATGTTTTCAATCTTGGATCAGGCCATAATACATGGAACAACAATAAGCAAACAACTATATCATTATCTTCATGTGAAGCAGAATATAGAGCAGCAAAAGAAGCAGGCAAGGAAGCAGTTTGGATTCAGAATCTTCTATTTGAGATTGGTTTTCTACAAAGTTCAGCTAGCACTATGTATTGTGACAATCAAAGTACCATACAGGTTGCCAGCAATCCAGTTTTTCATGCTAAAACAAAGCATATTGAGACTGATGTTCACTACATTCAAGATCTTGTTAGAGCATCTATTGTCAATCTTCAATTTTGTCCAAGTGAAGAACAAGTAGCTGATATATTCACTAAGAGTATGACTGAAGCCAAATTCTTAAAATTAAGAAGAATGCTTGGTATGTTAGAGGCGAACATTAAGGGGGGATAGTAGTATAATGTTCCCCTCTCCCTTGTATTTCCACTCTCCTTTGTATTCTCTTTGTATTATTCTAGCCAATCTTAAGGGAGGATGTTAGGGATAGTTAAGATTGTCTAGAAAAAGACAAAATATTTCTAGAAGTCTTCCAAAGAACATTCCAGGTTATCTAGAAAGGAAGAAGCTTCTAGCTATTCTAGAAAACAACTTTCCAAGGAGAAGCTTCTAGTTGTTCTAGAAAGGAACATTCTAAGATTTTAGAGTTATCTAGAAAGCCAGAAGCTTCCAGGCTTCAAAGCTTCTGTAATTATATATATGTAATTGGAGACAGCTGCTGGATACATCATTTTTGGATGTAATGCAAGCTAGATAAATATATTTTTGAGTTATCTAACTCTATTTTGCCCTGTTTTCTCTCAGTCTATTATTTTTTTTCTATTTTTTATTGTCTTGGGACTATTTTTACACATCTAAAGTACAAGAGATTTCAGGTGGGACTATATGGAGCTGACTATTATAAATCTTTGTGGAAGTTATTCTTTTCTGGAAATTATTCTTTTCTTATGTGTTTATTGACATGTACCTTCCTTTGCATTCATTAAATTATAATAATAACAGCTTAATTAATGCAACTACTAGTGGTCTTTTGCTGGGCTATTTCAGAACTATGAAATATAACATTTGTTCAACTTATTTCCATTTATATTCCATTGTTTTAACATTTTTAGATTTCATTGTTTTAACAAGGATTTAAACATTTTGATACAATAGGATGGTTTGGCAACAATTTTTTGGGTTTTCTTTTTTCTCTGCATATGATATATTTCAATACGTCTATAATATACTATATAAGTGTTGTTTATGAAACCATTTTTAATAAAATGTAGGCATGAAGGGTGTTCTCTCTGTCTTTGAAAACAAAGAAAATATGCTTTTCACAACAAGATCATGGGATTTCTTAGGCTTCCCACAGAATATCAAAAGAAAAATGTCCTACGAAAGCGAAGTTATTGTTGCAGTTTTTGACACAGGTTTGGTCATATATTTATTTGTTTTTAATTATTACATACTATGGAAACCAGTGTGTTCTATCCACTTTAGATGTATGTAAAATAATAACATGTTGAAATAATTTCAAAAATCTAAAGGTGATTACTTGTTTATATTTCTGTGTATTGATTATTCTGAGCAGTTTTGAAATGGGGGATATGTTGCAGGAATATGACCGGAGTCGGAAAGTTTTGATCTGACTGGATTCGGCCCAGTTCCATCCAAATGGAAAGGGAAATGTCAAATCACATTGGATTTCAAAACCTACAAGTTAGTTTTTCTTGTTTTTATAATTGTTGTAATTTTAATTGTATTACGTTAAATTTTACACAAGAAGATTTAGATTTGTTACCAACATGTTTTTTCCTAGCTTTGAAGTGGCCTGAAGTTCATATCTTTGTTATTTAAATGTAAATATTATGTGAATAGCATGTACATTGTAATTAACACACCATAGACAACATATTGTAATTAACTTACGGACTGTTTGTGTATATTGACTAAAGAGACCCACTGTTTAAACCTTACAATACCCAACATCACACCGCAACATTAATAAGACTAATAATAATTTTAAAAAGATGCATGAAAAAATATAAAGTGACTTTTAGTCATGTTCTTTATCAAATAAATCTAGTTTGAATTTACTAGACAATGTTTGTGAAGATGGCAATGTTGATGCCAAATTTAAAATTTGCAGTAAGGAAATTCAAATTAAGTACAGAAACTTGACATAGCTATTGTCATTTACTTCCAAATTGAAACTACCATTATATGGTTCTCTAAACAGTGTTATTTTGGCAGAAAAATTATTGGAGCAAGCTTCTACAACAAGGGGTTGCGGGGTGATCCAACTAAAGACTTCTTGTCACCAAGAGATGGTCATGGGCATGGATCACACACATCATCCATAGCAGCTGGGAATATTGTGAAAAACGCGAGCCTTCTTGGAGTGGCGCAAGGGGATGCCCGGGGAGGAGTCCCTGGTGCAAGGATTGCTATGTACAAGGTATGTTGGGCACCTATTGGACAATGTGACGATGTAGATATTCTTGCTGCATTTGATGATGCCATCCATGATGGAGTTGATATCATTTCTGTTTCGATTGGAAAGATAGGCCACCGCCTACAATACTTTCAAGATGCAATTGCAATTGGATCATTTCATGCCATGCAAAAGGGGATTTTGGTATCAGCTGCTGCAAGAAATGCTGGACCTCATCAACAAACTATTTACAACTATAATCCCTGGACTCTCACTATGGCTGCCAGCACAACTGATCAGAAATTCATCTCCCCACTTGTTCTAGGGAACAATATGTCTTTGCAGGTAACTAAACCCTACCTTGTTACGTCAATTCAATAGAATATGTCAGAATAGATTGTTCTATTTTTATTTACCTTCACCTAAAATAGGACGGAGTACACAATAAATCTTTAACCAAATGGTTCATTTTTTTTTCTATCAGTTAAGATGTTGTTTTAGAAGCTTGTCACTATGAGCCATGTCTAGTCTATCAATGCTATCATAAAATATCCAAAACATAACTTCCTAATTGTTTGATTAAGCTATATAAACTATTCAATTTTTATGTGATTTTGTGTTGTTCATCAAACATAGGAAAGTTCTTATAATAGCCACCCCTAGCTACTATTATTTTTTTCCTCTATCATTTTATTTCATCTTAACTACTATCATCTTAAGTACTATCAAATAACTTTTATCTAGTTTAGAAGTGCTAGTTCATAACCTTATCAACCATACTCATGGCACCAACTCTATGCATCAATCTTAGATACTCACACTAAATAAGGTAAGCTCCCAAAAACAAGGTCAACCCTAATCCTAGACCTATACCTTGAGGGTTCATTGGTAATGGCCCTACCTACATATCCTTTTTGAGAATCAACTGCTCCATAGTTCACACACCAATAATAGAGAGACTTCATCTTGTCCTCTAAAATAAGTTTTTTTTACCTCACTTTTAAATCACAACCATTAATTTAGCTTAAGATTTCAATTCAATCCATAAATAATAGAATGGTAGAAAATGCAATCTAGTGAAATGTTAGTTTAAATGCAACATCAGTGTATAAACTCACACAAAACCACATAGTGACCAGCTCATAAATACATCTCATTTACACATAGTGATTAGCTCAAGCATACATCACATATACACAATGTGACTAGCTCATGCTTGCATGATACATACACAGTATGAATCTAGCTCATCAAGGTCCTTAGACACTTCTCGCCTATGTGGCCTAATCTTTGGTCCCATAACATAGTCTTCTCTATAGGCAATTTAGATTCAGTAGAAAGAGCACCCTTCATTTGCAAAAAATCATGACCATCTACTGAAGTGGAAATCAACGCTTTTCTAATGAAGTAGCCATAGACATGGTTTTCACACAAGTACTACTACACTCAACAGTGCATGCATCAAATTGAAATAAAGTTCCCATTCTACTACCTTTAGCAATCACCATAGCACCTCTCACAAATTTTAACACCTACTTCAGAAAATTGAACATGCAGACCCACATCCATTAGTTTGCTTATAGATGACAAATTATATGCTAATTCTAATATATGTAAGACATTATCAAATCTTCTAACTCTACCATCAGAAAATTTTATGAATATTACCATGACCAACAATATTCAAATAGGAATTATCACCCAAGTACACCTTACCACCTTCATATTTTTTATACTTATTGAACCAATGTTTATTAGAGGTCATGTGAAAAGATGCACTTGAGGCAATCAACCATGCATTCTCACCTAAATGAGTGGCCAAGGCTACAATGAATGTGCTACCATATTCCTTCTTGGACTCAAAATTAGAATCAACTTTCTTCTTCTTCTTCTTCTTCTCTTATTTGCACTCCTTATAGAAGTGAACAAGCTTACCACAGTACCAAAAAATAATCTTGGACTTATGAAGAGATTTTGATCTCCCCTTGGACTTGGATTTAGATTTATCATGTTATTTATCATGCTTCTTGCCTCTTTCTTTTGGCCTTCCTTGAACACTCAATGCCTTTTTAGCATTCAGAGAGACCTTCCTCCTCATTTCTTTAGAAAACAAAGAACCAACAACATCCTCTACTTTGAAAACAACATAAGTGCTCCCAATAGCTATAACAAGGTTGTCCCATGAGTTTCACAATGAACACAACAAAATTTGATATCTTTCTTCCTCATCCATCTTTACACCAATAGAATTCAATTGAGCCACCAACATGTTCATTATTTCTAGGTGGTCTACAATTCATCCACCTTCTTCCATCCTCAAGGAAAAGAGATTCTTCCTCAAGAATATCTTGTTCACTAAAGATTTGGCTTGATATATCTCACCTAGATTCTTCCATAACTTCTTTTTAAGATGGATCCTTGTGGACATTAATTAAAAGAAATTATGCAAGGCATAATTTGATTAGACTTTTGGCTTTATGGTTCATAACATCATATTGAGTGGCCAAAGTATCATCAATAGGTCTCTAAACATTTTCATCAACATCTCATAGATCACAATCTATTACCAGATCTTCCATCTTCAATTTACACATCTCAAAATTCATGTCTAAAAACTTTTCCACCTTAATCCTCCGTGAAGTGTTTGCCATTTTTACTTCCTATAATGAAGATTACAAAGTTCCCCTTTTGCACAAGCTCCCACTTAAACTAGATTAACTCAAAAAATCCCCTACTTAACAACTAGAAGCAATCTATATGGATACTTTCCATGCTAATCTATGAGAGGAGTGTTATGCAACAAACCTCAAATTTGAGCTAAATTTATTACAAAAAAATAGAGAAACATATAGAAATCAACAATAGACAATAAACCATAACATAGTGATTTATATAGGGCAAGCCCTTTGGAGAGAAAAACCCCACACTCCAAAACCTACACAATGTATTATCAAATAAATAGAGAATTACCTTACACTTGCAATGCAAGTCTTTATAGGAGTAATACACCGGTATTCAAATACAGAGTAATTTTGGTAGCATTTCGACATGAGTTGTGTACTTGTAAACTTCT
Source organism: Cunninghamia lanceolata (assembly GCA_027924645.1). Classification (NCBI taxonomy): domain Eukaryota; kingdom Viridiplantae; phylum Streptophyta; class Pinopsida; order Cupressales; family Cupressaceae; genus Cunninghamia; species Cunninghamia lanceolata. The sequence continues at coordinate 760,656 of BSBN01001318.1, read as the reverse complement.
CATGCTACAATTGATTCCTAGAGCCTTGAATATATAGACCTATGGAAACCTAGAAATCACTACAATTTTACCGAACCATGTGCAAATAAAAGTAGCTTATTCTTTTATACTCTTACAGATGCTCTTACACATCTTATAGTTGGTCATTGATTCCAAAGTAATTCCCTCTAATCTCAGCTCTTACAAGTCATAAAATTTGTCATGGCATTTGCTAAAGATAATGTCAAAATAAAATATTAATATTCCACCATTGCAAGGCACTGACACTTGGCATTACTGCCACATCAAATTCCAATGTGCCAATTTGTGCTAGTTAAATAATAGCAATAACTAATTGCAGAAAATATTAAGTGATGAATAAAATAATAATGAGAAATTTGTAAGGTTGAGACATCTAATTTCCCAACAATAAGAAATTGAAATTATTATTAAAATCTATATATATTCATAAAGGTTAATGGGACTGAAGAAAAATTCTTATACAATAGACTTAGAGAGAATGCCTAAATCATTTCTAATCAATAAATAAAATAAAAATATGTACAATAATAAAGCTAAGAAAAAATTAGTTGAGAAAAAAATCTGTAATACGAGTGTTTCTATTAGAACAAATAAGTTGGATTGTATGTCTCCTTAGTTTTCTGTCATCATTATTTGAAAGACTCATTTTTAACTAAGTTTAGTTATGTAAAAAACCATCAGATGTATGCTTTGTGCCACTAAGAGAGTTGGTTAGGATAATGAAGAAGGTTATAGTTTTGATGTTAACAAAAACATGCATTTAATTCCCTTAATTAATTGACGTCGTCTAAACATGCAAACTTGTTTGATGGATAACACCAAGCATTAAGAAAATAAATGTTGAAATTGTTCGCCTCATCTAGTACTAGACATCTCAAACATTTATATGACCTTGATTTTCACCCCATGTAGCCATAGTTTTAGAAGTAGTCTTCAACTTGAACAATCATATCATGATTGTGTGCTTCTGGATTGCCATACATTCAAGTTCAGATTCCCAAATTTTAATCATTCTCAGAACCCATCTCAAGAGAGAACTATAAATTATGTTCTTTCAAGCTCTAAAACATCTTGGATCTATCTATCTAGTTGTTCAGGGGAAAAGGTCAGAAAAGTAGTAGGTTGTGTGATATGTTTTCTGGCATTTCTTGAGAGAGAGGTGTTTCAGTCTTGCTTGCTTATACGTATTACCTAAAGTATTATTTTTTTGCTATTACTTATACTTTTTTGTATAGCATACAAATACATGACTAGCTAGTGTCTAGAAGTAGACATTAATATATGATATATCTATATGTTTAAACTTTTACTTGGATCTATCTATCTGGTTGTTCAAGGGAAAAGGTCAGAAAAGTAGTAGGTTGTGTGATATGTTTTCTGGCATTGCTTGAGAGAGAGGTGTTTTAGTGTATCTTGCTCATACGTATTACCTAAAGTAGTTTTTTTTGCTATTACTTATACTTTGTTGTATAGCATACAAATACATGACTAGCTAGTGTCTAGAAGTAGACATTAATGTATGGTATATCTATATGTTTAAACTTTTACTTGCTGTGAGCTTCCCCCTGAACTGACAAATTAACATTGGTTTTATTACAGGGAATGGCTATAAACACATTTTCCATGGGAGAGCAATGGTGTCCTTTAATATACGCAGGAAATGCCCCCAATATTAAGGGAGGCTACTCTTCAGAGGAAGCAAGGTAACATGCTAGTTTTTTCAAATCTTCTTAAATGGACATTTTAGTTTCTTAAATAGACATTTTAGTTTCTTAAATGCTTTTTAGAAAGCAACGTGTTATTTCTGGAATGAATGGTGATAAAAAGAAATGACAAATTGTTTCCAGAAATGGGGAAACCTATAAAAGGTGATGTATTGCTTGCCCTTTTTAATTGTCTGAAAAACTTTTTGAACACACTGGCCTATATTTTTTCTAAAAGCCAAAATTCTTGATTTTGTTGTATGTATTCCTCAGTCATTGTTATGGAGATTCTTTAGACTCCGAAAAAGTTAAAGGAAAGATAGTGCTTTGTGACACATCAGATGATAGATCGGTAGTGGTCTCAGCTGGAGGTGTTGGTGTCATACTAAGTTCAGATTACATTCTGAAGCCACACATGTTTGTTCTTCCTGCAACAGTGATATCAAGTAAAGAAGTAAACAAGATAAAGTCCTACATCAACTCCACAAGGTAATTGCATTACTTAATCTCGTTAAACAGTTTTGAACAAGGATATGTCTTTAGTGCAACCAAAGGAACTTAATGCATCCCTCAAAAACTACTAAGATTCAACATGCTAAACCATGAGTTTAAAAAAGATAGTTATAAATGCTGTTATAGCCAAATGGGGGGATATCACGTAAGTTCCACTCTAAATAAAGTGTCTCAATGTCTAAACTTATCAGTCACTTTGAAATTTTGATAAAATTATAAACATAGTTAAACAGTGATACATTTTGGTACCCCCAAATCTTGGGGCATGTGATTTTTTATGTTGGTAAGGCCAAATTCTCTACATAAGGTCCACTCTAAATACTCTCTCAATGTCTAGCCTTAACGGTCACTTCCAAATTTTGATAAAATTCTAAAGAGTTAAAAGAGCTCAGCTATTGCATATTAAAGCCAAATATAAAATATTTAAAATTTTAACTAATATGTGACTGGGAATATGATTCCTGTGGCACTTTTTTATTTTTTTATACACGAGCTAGCAAGAAAGATATGGTAAGTAGCATTGAGATTATAGAGGGTTATTTCTTAATAAGAGATTATTTTTTATTAGTAAATTTTCTTATAAGGTATCATTCAATTTAAATGTCACACCCTAGAGTTATCTCTTTGAATTAATATGTAACATATTTCTTGGGGTTTTAATTATGTAAGTTCTCCTAATTTTCAATTTAAGGTTATTCGATTTAATTAATAAAAATAATGTTCAAAAGCATATGAACTTCAATGTTTTAAGCATGTTTAATGGAGTGACCCATGCCTTTTGCAGACCTAAAAAGTGTCTAACTATCTTTAAGAATATCATTTCAATGATAACTTTAACATACATTGACTTTTTAGGTGTTGGTATTGGAGTTGTCTCTAACAGTAAGAGACTTTTGAGTTTTATTTGAAGATGGAGTTGTGACATAAACACAAAATACGGGCTGGATTAGAAGAGTCAGGGAGTATTCAAAGAATGGATTAAAGAAAATAAGTACAAATTTACTTGCATCTTGCTTTGGTTCAAGTTTATCTTTAAACTGGGTCAGTGGGAATAAGTCGGAAGAAAGACTTTGAGTATTATATAGTATTATATAGTTTTAACATAGACCATAAAACAAATAACAAATGTATAAATACCTAATATTAACTCTTCTAAGGATAATATGTGTACAAAGCATTCTAAAAATACTAGTGGAAGTATAAGAAAACAATGAAGGATAAAGGGAATAATGTTTTATTAACAAAGTATAAGCAAACAATTCAGAATAATGGCTAACGATTCACAATATTAACAAATCCTCAATTACCCTATTCATGTGTAGACTTGTTGCGTCAATCTTTGTGCATTAATTATTTAATGGTTAGTTTGTGTGCCCTTTTCTTCTTGTTTTTCGTGTGTGTTGGGTCTCATTTAACATAGAAGTATTTAATGTGTTAAATGGGAAAACAGTATAATGATCAGTGGCTTAGCCATTTCTTCTACAAAAGAATCAGCTTTTATAAGCAGTTTCTAGTTTCCGTTATTTCTAATTCTAGACACTAAACCTTGGAAATATATTTTATTAAAATGACGTTTCTATTACATTAATAAGATTGTTTTCGTCATGTGAATTTTGAATTGTTTCTGTATTCCATTGCAGCTCTCCTCTTGCAAAAATATTAAGAACTGTTACTCCCAATGGTGCAGTTGCGCCTATAGTGCCTTATTTCTCATCCAGAGGTCCAAGTCCAGTTATGCAAAGTTTACTCAAGGTAACATTCTCAGCTAACCCAGACTGACAATCTAAAGCTCTGTTTTATGTATGGTGTAATTAGATTGACTAATTAATCTCATTTTACTTTTACAAGCCTGACATCAGTGCCCCTGGAGTAGGCATCCTGGCTGCTTGGACCAAGGTTGCACCACCCCTAAGTGACTTAGGGGACACAAGGTTTGTAGATTTTAACATAGTTTCTGGAACATCCATGGCCTGTTCTTATGCCACAGTAGCCGCAGCCTATGTCAAATCCTTTCATCCTGATTGGTCTCCTGCTACTATTAAGTCAGCTCTCATGACTAGAGGTATCATATGACTTTCTTGAAGTTATTATTTTTTCAATATAAAATCTTTTTGAGTTAGATATAAATAACTAAATACGTCGTCTAGTTCATTTCATAAATGGGGTATTACAAATAACTTTTATCTCTAGAGAGGTCTAGTTATAATTTTAAGGACTAGACTCATTAAAATAATACTAAACTCTAAATTTGAGAATACCGAGGAATATAAAAATTTTCACGTAACAGATGTAGGAAATGCAGATTCATGAAATTTTACTATTAATTCTAAGAATTAATGAAATTTTACTATTAATTCTAAGAATTGCTCAATAAATGTTATTATGGTTAGACAACTAGAGCTTAGTTTAATAAGGTCATCAAATCCTAAAAGGATCACCAATCTTGATCTAGTGAAGAGAGATAATACATTTAATAAGACAACATAACTGAGCAACACATACCTTAAGTTCTTCACTACACTTTGCATTCATTTATGACAACTTTTTTTCTCTCCAATGATTGGTATCTTTATCATTTGCACAAAACTAACTAGACAATCTCATTTTAACATGACTCAAAAGTCACTACACAGAAAGTTAAGATCACAATATTAATTATAGAAGTACACCCTATATCTAGGGGGCCTGAGTAGTGGGAGCATCCTTCACCGTCCAGACTGTCTACATACCCTGTATTCACAGGATCAAGGCCTGCTTTGGATGCGACTGACACTGGGGTATGCGAATATGTAGTTCTATCTTGCACTATGTTTGATGCAACTGTGAGCGGGTATCCAACTCTTTCTAGGGTTATTCCTTGCCCCAGATAGTTTTCTGTTAGCTATCACCCACTTAAGTGAAATAGGGATAGAAATTAGTCCACTACCATAAACACCTAAAGGGGTGTTTGTAAATTAGTCATAGTGTGGAGGATTCCCTATTAGGTTTTTGCTCATGAAATCTAGTTTACTTCCTCAAGTCAAATTAGGTAATTTCGTGATTAAGTCTGTTCCTGATTCCCTAGTGTTTTTTAATCACCAAGATTCGTGAAGGCGAGGTGAGAGCATATGGCAAATAGGGTTTCTGGATCAGACTAGTTGCCCTATCTGACATTTTATAGGTCATCTTCAATTTAGACTCGTGTTGTCAATAAACCCTATTTTCTGTTGATAGTTTGAAAGGTTTTCTAAATGAGCATTTTAGCCTCAATATTTTAAAATTCATATAATAATCATCATACAGCTATTTGAATAGACTCGTCCTTTAGTTAAACTTCTTAATGAGACATCCGAGGAGATTTTTCCTTCCTGCAAATTTAGCTTCAACATGTCCATTACTATACCCTGATGATTTAAAGGGATGGTGCCCAGATGTTGTTGTTGTAATTATGTTAGGCATGAGATATGTGGTTCAACATGACGGCATTACCCGTAAACATGATACATAGGTACCATAAACATCGAACACTGTGATTTATTTTATGTTTGGATGTTTGTATATTAAGTTTACCTATCTAGTTGAAAGAAAAACTTGCATAATAACAATTAAAGAAATTGATAAAAATACTTTTCTAAATCATAATGCATGTAAAGTATTGAAAAGATACTTGATCATTTTGCTTATACAAAATGACTAGGATTAGAAAGATATTAAATCAATTTAGTAAAGCATAAAACTAGAAAGATACGTACATCAATTCATAATTAAACTATTCAAATGATAATGTATGTAAGATTTAGTCTCGACCCAAATAAGGAATCCTTGATACCTAAAAAAACATGCTAAAACTACTAATTCAATAATATTTCAATAAATTCATTCTTTTAAACAAATCCATCATCCAATTATCTAATAGATTTAGCTTTATAAATTACAATTCATTCTACATACAAATTTATTTATGAAGGATACAAACAATATAAAGTAAAATTGGTTTACTCTCATTACTTGCTAACAATTAATCCTACTCAAATATTAATAGAAATTCAATAGTTATAATCTCATACATGTTCAATTGTCAAAATGTTTAATCAAAATCTACTATCTATTTCCATAATTACTTTGAATTGTACAATGCTATTTTCATTTCTATCAATAATATTATAAATTTGTGTAATAACTAGAACATTACTACTAAAAATGTGGCCCTTTTGTTCACTTGTTCACGGTTCAATAGTTTGGACCTCAGGTTAATTGAAAGTTGGGTTCACTAGGTTGGCTCCTCTTCAATCAATTTTGAGATAAGGAAGATACCAACTCACTTGTCCAAAACCTCTTCACAATCAACAGGCTTCTTAAAGAATACGTGGATAATTTCAAGTTATAGTTTGACAAAGGCATGGCAAAGGCTTGAAGTCAACTTTTCACCACCTCTATGTTTCGCACCTCTATATTTTGTGAGAGCTTTAAATTCTTAAATAGCTTTTATGACCTAATTCCAATGAGATCAAACTCATCCTAAGTCATATAAGTTCTCTACTAGAGTTGAGATAAGTATTACAGAAATTGAGAATTCACCTCTTATTAGCCTATAAGAAACTTGTTTTCCCATTGAAGAAGAACATTCAACCCTCTTTAAATTTGAATATCTCAACTTAATATGGTTTCTAGAAATCAAAATTTGAGTCAATGAAGGTCAAATCAAGTTTTATGATAACATGATATTAAAGTGGAATGCTATTAAAACTTAAATATCATAAATTATCATAAGGTAAAAGATGTTATTTTTGTTTGTTAAATATTTTTAGATATCCATGAGCATATGAATATGCATGTTGAAATCATCGAATTATGTACAACATTGAACCCTACTTATTTGAAGACTTTTCTCACGCTCTATTGACACAAATAGGAGAGGAACATAGTTATCATGTGTAATTAATCAATCAAGAAAAGCCTATGCAAAGTACATATCTCCATAATTTCTTAGCTATTCTAATTTTTAAAGGACACATTCCATTCAATTATTAGTAACTATAGTCAACACTAATAACCTTGAAGTTGCAACTACTAGTTCTAAACTGCACAAGTACTATCTCAATATTAGGTTTTAATGTCTCAAATACTATCTCAGCCATTGGAATTATCTTAGCTATTGGGTTTTTGTTGAGTTGTATGTAGCTTCAATCAGATAACGTATTTATTATGATCATAATAAATATGAATATATAAGTAATATTAAGTATTACTTATATATTCATACTTAATATATAAGGTATGTTAAAATAAAAAATGAATATAGCATGATCGAATGATATATTACCAAAGTATAAACACCACTACAAATGGTGATTAGCAATTGCTAAAGAAATGGAAAGGTGACAAAGTCACACCTATGATAGGCGTGACTCCTTGAGGAGTCATGTTTGTCACAGATGTGACTCCTACCGTCACTCATATATATAACGTCTTTGCCCTGCAATACCATGGAATGACACATAAATCAGAAGTGTATGAGAAGTGGAAATTGCATCTAAAAGAAAGTAATAAATTAAGTCTACAATACAAATATCCAACATTCAGAAGTTACCCATGTTAGAGATCATAAGTTCAATTTGAATTTACATGGTATCAGAGCCAAGTTCATGTTTACAAATGAAAATTAACAATTTGTAAAGTAATAAATGCCATTGTGTAGTGTGCTCGGCCAAGGGTGTCTTTCGTAGATGCTGGTGATGGGAACAACATGGGTGGTAGAGATATCCGTCCACTTATTAGTAGTAGAATTGTAGAGCAGAGCATGCCACTCTATCGGGGTTCCCACCTGGAAGCCTATAGTAATAATTTTGAAGTGGCTAGAATTGGCAATCATTTCCACGGCTATTCCTGCCATCCACCTATACTCGAGCAGAACATGAGGCAAGATCTTTTTCTGTTTGGTTAAAGGATTAAATATCATGTGGTTGCGATTCATCACAGAATCCCAATGAACAAAGAGAAAATGCCTTGCCGCTATAGCATAGAGGTAAAGCTCGGTTAGACACGGGTGATAGTGCTTGGAGGGGTGCCATTTCCATCTCTTCCATGGTAAAGGGATTCGAAACCAGTGGTTGAGTGCGGCACTGAAGAAGGTGATTCCGTGGAAGCCCTACACCATGTGCTACATGACAAAGTCATGTGTCTCAACATTGAGATTGAAAGAACTCGTTAATATTGCCTGCTTCCAGGATTTGCAAGCGCTCTTGGCCCTCACCAATGAGGGAAAAGGAAGTCTTCGCAAAATCTCTTCCATTGTATCATAATCTAGATGAGAACTATCATCGTTATTATTATCAGGAAAATCAAGTATTGGCGCTAGGGGCTCACCTTCTCTAGCGACATGGTGCTACTGCAGTTGAGGAGGGGAAGTTGGCGTAATTGTTCCATATCTCTTGTGGAAGGCCATTAGCAATGTTGAAAATGGAAGGCCCGTAAACTCGCATCCCATCGTATAGCGCCACATATAGTTGAATTTCCTAGGAAGATGCTGTAGGCAGTCTTGAAACCCAATCAATTTACCTTTGCGGCTGTTATACCTGCATGTTCCATATTGTCCTCAGTGTAAGAGGGTGTGGCAATTCATAGTGAAGTAATAAGAAGAGGATTATAGTGATATAGCCACAATGGATTGGTAGAGGACACCATTGAGCTATTCAAACAAATGCAATTGACAGGGGTAAAGCTAGATGAGAAAACCCTTGCTAGCACACTTCCGGCATCTGCAGGTCTCGGAGCTCTACAACAGGGTATGGAAATCCATGACCAAATAGTGGAAAGTGGACTTCAATCTAATATATTCCTAGTTAGTGCCCTTATTAATATGTATGGAAAATGTGGGAACCTAGAAAAGGCATAGAAATTATTTGACAAAATGCATCGACAAGATGTTGTGTCATGGATGGTAATGATAGCAGGATATGTCATTCATGGCCATGGCAAGGAAGCCCTTAAAATCTTTGAACAAATGAAACATTCTGGCATAAGCTCAAATCAGGTTAAGTGAAGGCAAGAATCTTGCAGGGGGTTGTGAAGTCTGGGACTCACAACTAAGAGGGAGTCTGACAGACCAATAGAGGCAACCTTGGACAAGGAGGTCAAGATGTTGATGCTAGTACTTGGAGCTTCAGAGGGAGTCACATCATCATGAAGATTCCTTGTTAATGTATTTTTCTCTGAGATGGAGAAATTTGAGGTGAAAGCCCTTGTCCATCTCTGAGACGGAGATGTGGTTCTTTCCACCCTCTAAGAGTAGCCATGGTGGATGTCATGTGGAGAGACTCCATGACAACATCACGTTGAGAGACTCTGTGATGAATCCTTTGTACTTGTGCTTTTCCACACATGGGAGTAGCCATTGTGGATGTCATGTTGAGAGACTCCATGATGACATCACGTTAAAAGACTTCGTTATGGGCACTTGTACACATGTTTCTTTCCATACATGGGAGTAGCCATGGTGGACGTCATGTTGAGTGACTCCATGACGATATCACATTGAGAAATTCCATGAAATGGTTCCTTTTGAAAGGGTCGTGGCTGATGGTAAGAAAACAACCCTTCAAGGCACATAAGGACTCAGCGGAGACTTTGCTATACCTCCCTAGATAAAAGGGAGTGTTAATGTTTTGGTAGCTTAGGGAGATAAACAAGGGACACATCATTGCATAAGGTGAACTAATCACTCATGCAAGGAGAACAAATGCAATCACATTCAGTTAATGATAAAATTTGTTAGTATAAGACGTAGGTAGCCTATTCATGAGGTGTGGTTTGTTTAAATTTTTGGTCCGATTCATAGAAAATCAAACTTGAGAAATTCAGATTTAATACATCTCATTTCTCAAATGGCAGCAACAATCTGATTCGAAGACAGATTGGAAGGAGGAAATAACTTCTCATCATGGAAATTCAGAATTATGATGATACTAAAAGAAAATAAAGTTGATTCATTTGTGAGAGAAAACAAAACGGAACCAGAGAATGATCCTGATAAAATGACATGGATTGAAGGAAATGACAAAGCCATAAAAATCATAGTTGATGGAGTTAGAGATCATATCGTGCTAATTCTGACAAAACATGAGACTACATATCATATGTTTAAGTCACTTGAAATCACTTATGAAATTAATAACTCCAACAGAACCTTAGCCCTAAAGAGAGAAATAAATCATATAAGTATGAACAAAGGAGAATCTATCAATGCATACTTTATGAGAATATCTGCACTAAGGGATCAACTATCAACACTTGGGTACCAAATTGAAAACAAGGAACTAACACTTATTGCCCTAGATGGTCTCCCAAAATTCCTGGGAGACATTTGTTCAAGGCATTAGTGCAAGGTCTAAATTTCCAAAATTTGACTGCCTAAGATCCAACTATCTTCAAGAAGAATCTAGACAGGCAAAGAAAGGGTCAAAACAAGAAAATATAAATGAAGATCTTCATGTTCTAAATACAAACTCTCACAAGAAGTGAGAAGAAGAAATTACATTCTGATATGAAAAATTAATAGTCTTCAGCTACTCAGAGTTCTACAGAATCTGAATATATTGCAGCTTCTATGGCTGCTAGAGAGGCAGTATGGCTTAGAAAATTGCTTGTGGGATTATTTGGTAAACCTCTGAAACCAACTATCATCCACTATGACAATCAAAGTTGTATTAAGATATCCATGAATCCAGTATTCCATGATAGATCTAAACATATTGACATTCCTCATCACTATGTGTGTGATATGATGGAAAGGAAAGTAATTTAGTTAGAGTATATCAGTACAGGAGATCAAACTGCAAATATTCTTACCAAACCACTCCTCAAGGTGAAAGTTGAATACTTTTGGAAAAATCTTGGTATGATTGAAATGTAAGACTCTAATTGATTTGTACTAATGTGTAAACTTCTTGTGTGATTCTATGACATTATGGGCCTACCCATTCTATGTTTATTTCTAAAAGTGATGACTTTTGGATAATCTACACTTGTACCTAACACTATAAGGTGACGATCTTATAATGTTCATTAGACTAATATCATATGACTTGATATTTGTATGAATCATGGAGTTATCATGATTAAGTTATGGTAGACATTATGTGACTTAATGTCAGTGCACATACCATAACTAGGATATAAAAGGAGAATGTAATGTTCTCGAGTATAGTATATCCTTTAGTATCACGAGGTAGGTGATGCTATGTATCACGAGATAGGTGATACTGTATATCATGAGTTATGTGATATTAATTACTTTGAGTAATTCATTACAAATCAGATAATTGATATTCACAGATATTATTGTGATATTGTTATCTTCTCGAGCTAAGAGGGAGTGTTGAGTTGTATGTAGCTTCGATCAGATAACGTATTTATTATGATCATAATAAATATGAATATATAAGTAATATTAAGTATTACTTATATATTCATACTTAATATATAAGGTATGTTAAAATAAAAATGAATATAGCATGTTCGAATGATATATTACCAAAGTATAAACACCACTACAAACGGTGATTAGCAATTGCTAAAGAAATGGAAAGGTGACAAAGTCACACCTGTGATAGGCGTGACTCCTTGAGGAGTCACGTCTGTCACAGTTGTGACTCGTACCGTCACTCATATATATAACAACGTCCTTACCCTGCAATACCACGGAATGACACAGAAATCGGAAGTGTATGAGAAGTCGAAATTGCATCTAAAATAAAGTAATAAATTAAGTTTGCATTACAGATATCCAACATTCAGAAGTTACCCATGTTAGAGATCATAAGTTCAATTTGAATTTACATTTTTCTCCCTTACTGTTGTGGAAAAAGGAAAGAATTATTTCTCTATCACTATGGTGAAAATTTTACAATTGCATTTGGTTTGTTAAACATGCTTTAGAGAGCTACAATTAGAGTTGCTAAATACCTTCAAGTATGTGCTGATTGCCAAACTTCAACGAAACTTATCTACAAGATTGTTGCAAGAGAAATTGTTGTGAGAGATTTTTTTTTTTTAAACAGAAAAGGGTGGCGATACCCATAGATTGAAGATATTAAAAAAGGTACAACAAAGTTTAAGGATCCAAAAACTAGGAATCCAGTGAAAAATTACAAAACATGACCCTTAACAAAGCATAACCTATAACCAAGTAAGAAACAAAACAGACCTTAAGTCCAGAAATTGCAAGCAGAACCAAAAAACGAGAGAACACATTCATCAACGAACCCAGATAGAAGAACACATGAGCCCGCCTCCCGGCAAATGCATAATAGCACAGTCACTGAACAAAACCAACACCGCCACCTTACCACCAGCAACACAGTGGAAAAAAGGAAACAACTGAAAAAATCGGTCGGGCAAAAACTAAAAAGCCACCAAGAAAGACTGACAAACCACCGCCGAGCCATGAAACCCCTCCGCCCCTAGCAAACCAGATGCCACACCACCAAAACACACACACAGAATATGGAACCAGAACCCACGTATCCACCCTCACAAAGCCATCCGAACATAGCACAGTCCAACACCATCTTGAACATGTCCACTGGGAGAGGCGTTAAGCCGCTGGCGAAGCTGCCGGCAAGGCCCGATCATCTAATTCCATAGATACAGATGATTGAGCACCCTCCTCTAGGTCTTCCAGTGCATAGAGAGGCATCCCCAGAGCCAGGTCAGACGCGTGTATCATGAGGAACTGAATGGCTGTAAAGACATCCTTTATTCTCTCAGTTCTTTTTTTGGAGAATAGAAAATAGTATGACCACAGAGCATCATCTGTATCCACACTACACAGGGATTTGATGCTAGATTACATGGCTCTGTATATCACTTACTGTGGGGGAGAATTTCGTAAGGTTGTGAGATTGAAAAGCCCACCGATGAAAGCGTCAGCTTGCTTCATTCTATAATTGGACACTACTGTCTCCCATCTATCCACTGTATAAATATTTTTGAAAAATAGGCCTGCTGCTAAGGCATGGACAAAGTCACCATCCATTACAAGATCCATTATGTTGGAGAGGAGCTATGAGACTATGTCTGAAAAGTTTAGGACGCGTCCCTTGAAGCCTCTGATCCATGCATGACCCACAATATTTCAGACTGCGAACTGAGTGAGGGTACAGTCAGAATCAATCAGAGTCATCAGATATATTGCCTTCACTCTCCCTCTTATCTCTAGTTCCTAGTCAAGGGCTGGGAAGAACAGCCTCTGATTCAAGCACATATCTGCCATCACCGATCTTTGGGACGAGGGTGGCAACTGATCAATGAACTGTATCAAAAAGGAGAAAACGAGGGAAGCAACAGAGTGAGAGGGATAACCAAATAGAACACTGAAAACCAATGCCTTGAAAGTTGACAGAGCAATTAAGAATAAAACTGGATATCTTTAAAGAGAATAGGACTGACAAAGAGTAGCAAGGCCGCTAACGTCAGCCACACATGTGACAAAAGGAAGTGCTCTGTCAGGCAAAGGATTTCTTTTAGATCTGGCAACGTGTCCTATGCAGAAAAGAATGAGCCGATAGATCAAGCCGTTGCGCCGTCAAAAAAACTCTGGGATCTGGGCATTTGTGACAAGTCATTTCCTATTAATATACATAAGATGAAGGATTCATAAATCTAAGGATAAGCCACTACCTGATTAGCTAAGGCTGCCTCTAGTCTATCACAAAACTGAGACACTGATCTTGCTTCCTTCTTGAAAATACGCAGATTTCTTTCCCACCAAATGTGCCAAATGATCATAGAAGGTCCTATATCCCATAGGCATGCTAAAGTTGAATTACCAAATGGATGAGGCCAATTTTTGAACATGAGGGTTAAGGATTTGGATATCAGACATACCCACTTTAACTTCCTGAAAAACCAGGTCCAACATTCTCTGCTAAAGGGGCACTATAACAAAAGGTGGTCTATAGATTCATCCTCGCATCCACATAACACACAGGGAAAGTTAGGTCCAAAACCTAGCATTTTGATACGGTCTCCTATGAGAATTTTATTATGAAGCACACACCAAGTGAATGCTCCAGCTTTAGGGAGTACTAATTTTCCCCAGCACAGCTTTAAGGGCCATTTTGAATTGGCTTTTTGCACTCCGAGGAAATATCCTTCTTTTACTGAGTAGCATCCTGATTTTGCCGCCATCCATACCACTTCATCCTCCAAGCTAGATACTAACACTAGTTTCTTGCCAAGTAAATGACTGAGAAGTACTTTTTGAGCTCAAGGAAAATTACAATCATGAAAACCTTTCCAGACAACTGTGACTGAAATCCCCTCTTGTACTACCTCCCAGTAGTCCTTAACTTTATGACCCCAGTTTGTTTGTAGAAAAATTCATGCATCGGTTAGCTCAACTCTTGCAGCCAAAGGCGCCCCCCCTCCCCAAGAGTCATTCCAGAAATCTGCGTTTTCACCATTATGTATAATCCATGTGAGGTTGGGCTGAAGGATATCTCTACTTCTTATTAGAAAGTTCCAAATAGCGGACCCTTTGGGAGGATTGTGCATGGTAAATATTCTCTCATTATCCAGCGAATCAAGATACTTGGCTTTCATTAATTTCACCCACATGGCATTAGGTTTAGCATACATGTTCCATGCCAATTTGGCTCCAAGTGCTTGGTTTTGCATTTGAATGTTTAGTATCCCAGTCCCACCTTCCGCCTTTGGCTGGCACACCTTATCCTAGGCCAATAGATGGATTTTCTTTTCTTCTAGAGAGCCTTGCCAAAGAAATTTCCTATAGATCCCGTCAATTTTGGCGATAATGCCTCATGGAATGTGAAAGACCGACATCATGTAGACTAGCACAGCGGATAGAACTACTTTAATCATAACTATTCAGCCTGCTAAAGACAGATGATAGCCTTTCCATTTAACCAGTTTTGCATTCAAATTCTTTAACATTTTGCCCCATAAATTATTTTTATATCTGCCCATGAACAAGGGAAGACCAAGATAACTTCCTAGAAGAACCTGGGTTTCAAGATTGACGATGACTTAGATCACTTTTTGGAAATGCAGTGGCACGTTTTGAAAAAAGACCATAGATTTATTAAAATTAACCATTTGTCCTGAAACACAGCAGTATGAATTAATTGTGTTCATCATTGATCTGGCTTCCTGAACCGATGCTTGACCAAAAAGTATTGTGTCATCTGCGAACAGGGCATGAGTGAAGGAATCTTGTATGCCTTGTATTTTGATACCTTTCCATTCTGACCTTCTCTTTGCTTCCTTTATGGACCATGTAATTGCTTCTGTCATGATGATAAAGAGGTAAGGAGATAGAGGGTCTCCTTGCCTTAACCCTCACGAGGGTTCGAAGAAACTGGATTCCTTTCCATTTATTAAAACTAAGGCTCGAAACTCTGAGATACAGGAATTAATCCATCTAACCACTTCTTTGGAGAACCCCATTTGCAAAAGAATATCAAGAAGGAAACTCAAATTCACTCTGTCATAAGCCTTAGACATATCTAATTTGACTATCATGGCTTTCTTTTTATCCTTGTCCACTGAATGCAAGATTTCATGAGTTAGAATGGCACCCTCCATGGTCTCTTTACTTGGAACAAAACCCCCTTGTTCAATAGAAATCAGCTCCGTCATCAAGGGGGATAATTTGATTGCTAGAGCCTTTGAAATTATCTTATAGATAAAATTGCATAAAGAAATTGGCCTGAAATCTTTGAAAGTTTGAGGGAAACTTGATTTTGGAATGAGCATTATACAGGTCGATTTAATTTCTTTAAGCACATTCTTAGATTTTCTAGATTCTTCTACAGCCAAAAAAAATCCCTCCCGACCATGTCCCAGCATTTCTGAAAGAAGAGTCCCGTCCATCTATCCGGCCCAGACGCTTTCTCCCCCGCCAAGGAAAACACCGCTGACATAACTTCCTCTAAAGAAAATGGTTTCAATAACTCCATATTATGTCTTTCTTTAACTAAAATAGGGATAAGTTTGCAGACCTGTTGAACTTTATTGCCTTGATATGCCAGACTAGTAAGGAGATCTGTATAAAAGTTTTGGGCTGCAGAAAGAATTTCTGATTGTTTAGTACAGACCTGTCCATTTCCCAGTTGGATTGATTTTATAGAATTGGAGCCCGCTCGCACCTTAGCTGACAAATGGAAGGAGGTGTTCTTGTCACCATCTTTCAGCCATAGCTCCTTGGATCACTACCTCCAAAATATTTCTTCCCTTTTTAGAATCTCTTCCAGTTCTGCTCTTAATTGTTTCTCCTTCTGAAAAGAGGAGAGATCCATGCTGTTAATTATTATAAAGTCCGCAAGTCCTTTCATCTCTTGCTGTAGTCTAGCTTTCTCAACAAAAATGTTGTGAAAGTGGTTCTTGTTCCATTCCATGATCCTGTGCCTTAGAAATTTTAATTTGCTTACCAATTGAAACATTCGAGATCCTTCAACGAACGGGATGTGTTTCCACCAAGTTTTAATATTGTCCATAAAAGTCACATCTCTGAACCACATTGTCTGAAACCTAAACATCTTCTTGCTGGGGAGATTGTATCCTCCTATTCTTAGCCTGATTGGAAAATGATCTGAACCTATCAAAGACCGAATTTCTGACTCAAAGCTAACTGGGAAATTAAAGCATTTTGGAGACAGGAGGAATCTGTCTAGTCTTTCTGCTATTTGTAGGAATCCTTTCCTTCTTTTCGTCCAAGTAAAAGTACCATTGCTAGGGATGCAATCTAACATAAGATTGCTATTAATGAATTCCTTGAAGTCCTTCTGAGATCTAGGCGGATGTGAGATCCCCCCTATTTTTTCCACGTCATCTATTATGGAGTTGAAATCGCCTCCTAGTACGAATGAACTCCATTTCAACTTCCTTAACCAAGTGGACAGATTATCCCAAACTAATTTTTTCTGAGATAAATCTACTGGTGCATAGACATTCACAAGCCACAAGTCAGCGCCCTTGATAAGCGCAGGAAAGTTACCTGTTAAGAAGCTGTCGTTCTTCTCCACCACCTCCAAGGCTTGAATATGCTTCCTCCAGCCTGTAACAAGGCCTCCAGAGGCTCCTCGAGCATCCACCTTCTCAAAGTTCCACTCTTTCCAACTCTTAAAATTTAGATCAAAAGATTGTTGTGAGAGATTTGAACTCCTTCATCATTTTAAAAAGGGACAATTTTCCTGTGGGGATATTTGGTGATGCTAACTGACGCAATCTGAAAAATAGGCTTGCACTATAATAATGTGCAAAATGTCAGATTTCTAGTAATAATGAAGGGACATCCCTGAAAGCATAACGGAAGGGGAATTTTTGTTAGATGTTGTAATTGCAAGTGCCCTGGCAGACATGCACACAAAATGTGGAAGCATAGACAAAGCAAGTGAATTGTTTCACAAAATGCTTAAAAGAAACATAGTCTCATGGAACGCCATGATTGCAGGGTGTGCTTGAAATGAGTTCGTTGAAAATTCCTAAGAAACTTTTACGCAAATGCAACTGGTGGGTTAAAAGACCAACTTCTCGACCTTTGCCAACATCCATACTGCCTGCGCATAAATTGAAGCTTTGGAACAGTGTATGAACATCCATAGAGCATAATTGAAAGTGGATTTTTGTCAGATGGTATAGTTGGAAATGCTCTGGTAGACATATATGAAAAAGGTGGAAGCACAGTAAAGGCACGTGAACTGTTTGACAGAATGCCTGAGAGATGTCGTTTCGTGGAATGCAATGATCGCAGGATTTCACAAAATGGATTTGTTGAAAATGATTTAGAAACTTTCAAGCAAATGCAATTGGCAGGCGTAAAGCCAAATTTCTCAACCTCTGGCAGCATCCTTCCGGCTGTGCCAAAAGGGAGCTTTAGCGCAGGGTATGGACATCCATCACAGCATAATGGTAAGGGTTTTCTTTCTGTCAGTTATGAGTGAAAATGTAATGATAAAAAAAACACTGTGATTGTTTGGTAGAATGCCTCAGAGAGGCGCAGCAGGGGCGGCCTCCCCTTTAAACCCAAAACTTCAGCAACTCAAAAACTCAATGCATTTTACCCAGAAGATTTCTTACATACTATGCATCGCATACATGTTAGAAATGCCTAATAATTGCAACCACTTCCTTTCCTAATAATTGCATATTGATTAACATACTCAACTATGTTTTTTTTTTAATCTGAATTCTACCGCCTTGAAATGCTAAGTATCTGCATTAGATGAGTATTACATTTGGACATTGTCTTAATATATTGTTGGAGGTAGAGATGGAATTGAAGCCTATCTTCTCAATTCCCAGGAAAAATTATGAAGATCATTTTTTGTTTATATTAATAGCTGGCATATTTCTAAGCATGCATCATATATAGAGATTAAACACCAAGTACAGAATGTCCAATTAAGTAGCATAGTTTCTCCGCCAATTGCCCTTGGCGCATGTATTAGAATGACAGGATTCCTTCATCAATTTCATTTTTAAATGGCTTTTAAGTTTATTCCAATAGGAATCACCATTCCCTCTGTGTGATTTCGTATCAAGAATCTTCACCAAACAAACTACACCACCTCCCACTTAGCCATGGGAAGGCCTCAAGGCCTCCCACACAGCCGTGGGAAAGCCACGGCCCCCTCCCCACTTATAAACCAATAAAAATTATGAAATTTAATTTTAAGAGAATGAAATCTCTTTTACATAACTTTAGAATGAAATCTCTTTTACATAATTTTAAAAGATGTAGTGATTCTTGTTGTAATTAATAGTTATTATGTCTTATTGTATGTGTCTATTTTGAACTGGCATGAGGATTATCATTAACTTTTTGAAACCAATTCTTAGCTTTGGTATTTAAATTTTAATTAATTGGCAGAATTAAAATCTTCTGTTGGATATTGTTAAAATAGATTAAATGTTTGAACAACTAATAAATAAGGAAATGAATTAAACCATTTAGATCGTCAATTTTAACAAATGTTTTCAACTTGATGGATGTTCCACATATCGTACAAGGTACTTAGGCACATGGCACATACACAGTCTTTCCTCTAGGTATGAGTTCATTCTTAGATTGATGATATTGGCATATATAATCAGATCAGTAGAAACATTGCACATATTTGCAATCAAAAGCATGTATAGACTTATTGTTATATAATTAATTATATAATATTAAAAGATTAATTCTTAATATTTGTAAACCTTCAATTTCCTAAGGTGCAAGTGTTAGTTATAAGGTAAAATGTTCAATCATCAAATCATGTTACTAATATCTTTTTCATATCTACATGTTGTGTAATTGGATAGATTGGGTTAACCCCGCATTGCCAATGTAAAACTTGTTTTGTAAATTCTATAACCAATAAAATTTAAAAATGTAAATTGAAATCTTTGTTTTTAAATTTCATTTTATCAAATTTGTAATAAGCATTGCCTAGTTTAAAATTTTCAGTAAAAAATTATATTATATATATTTAAATAATTAATCCATTTTCTAAAACAAAAATCACAGACTTTAACTAAAAATTAATAATCATTGTGAAATTTAAGCTACTTAAAATGAAAGTTGTTCTATATAAAATTTATTGTACTAATTTTTTAATAATCATTCTACAATTTTAAAAGTAAAATAAAAGGCATCAATCTAATACAATACCTACATTGTTTTGCCTGGGGATTTAAAAATTAAACTATATATCATATGTTTTAACATTCCAGCCAAACTTTATAAAATATAAACACATCTATAACCAAAGTTTAGATTTTTTGATTGTAGATATCTTGTTCTCATTATTTAAAAAACTAAAATTAAAAAAATATGGGTCAAAAGCTATAGAAACACTCTTATTTCTAGAGAAGTGAAACTTTTCCACAAGAGCTGAATTCCCAACAGTTGACACAAGCATTGGTTCTACTAGCATGTAATGTTGACAGTGCCAAACAATTCTATCATCAGTTTTTTAAAATTTTAGTCTTCCATCTGTACACGCCTGAAGGTTCAAAATTGATGCCAAAGTGACTGCCAGATTATCAGACAAAACTGATTCATTGAAGACCTGGAAAAAATATTCTTCGATAGTTAGTGCCCTACTAAATAGCTAATCGCTAAAAAAAATGGATAATCATGGACCTTATAGCCTAAATTTGAACAAGTCTTAGTATCTGCATGTGTTTGAATTTTAGTAAGCCACGTGACAGCATACAATACTTCACTCTGCATGCATTTGCTAAAAAATAAAAAATAAAAATTCATTGAAAAATTGCATTTGATTTAAATTGAATAACAATACTAAGAAAACTAATAATACTGAAAAATGTACAAACCCAAATCAGAATGGTAGCTCGAACAACATAACCTCTATCAAGGAAAAGCTTGATGATCCATAATGCATATACAACATAGCCTAAAAATGTACAAACCCAAATCTTAATCAAGTTTGCATATACAGTTTGCACATTTCATACTCTGCAATATGGGGTTGCTACTACTTTCTGGAGAGCTCTTAAGGTGCTCCATTCTGGCAGAATGATGAGACTTGGCAAATTCATGATTCCAATGCAATTGAATATCATGTGAACTATATATCTTAGCTATCTAAATATTTTTTCCAATAATAGTATTTGAACATATAATAGATGCTATTTTAATTTCATAAGATGAACTTGATATTTAACCAACTTATTTCAATGATTTTAAACTGGCAGTGGTGGGATTTCTTTCTAGCTTAAATTGTTCAAGGACTGAACACATGTGCTTTCATAGACAAGTAAATTTCTTTAAAGTTACAACACAGAAATATAAAGAGATAACTAGCTACTAGCTTTCCCTTTTTTAATATTGTTTGTACAGAACAGATTTAAACTTGACACTGTTTAGGTTTACAATGGAATAGATAATAGTAAGCCTTTTAACTTGTTAATTTTCTAAAAATTATTTATATAAATAAAAGAATTTAAATTTGTGATGGATCAGATAATACTTATATAGGAATTTATATAGGAATTTTGTTGGATGTTCTGGTTGCAACTGCCCTGGTAGACATGTATGCAAAATGTGGAACCATGGACCAGGCAAAAAAATCATAATAAATCATAGTAAAATTTAGCAATTTCCAGGAATTCTATATATATATTATATATTATAATATATAATAAGGAACTATGGATAATTATATTATGGATCTAGTATAATATATTAATACTAATTTTATATATGAAAGTGTACAGTGTGAGTGCCTTATTAACTATAATATCACCAATATGAAGAAAATATATTAACTATTGTAATTAAATATGTTATAATGGCAAATATATCTTATCTTATTGACAAAAAATTACTTTTATTGATGATAGTTAAAATAGCCCAATTAACTAAGAAGAATTTTGAGAAAAAACACTAAAAAATAGTGTGGAAAAAAATTGGAACGATGAAAGAAAGAGAAAAAAAGATTAAATTGAAAATAAATATAAGTACATAAATGATAGTATACTGGTAAGGTAAGAATGTTTAACACATAAAAAGTTTGATATTTAAGAGCAGCTCAATTAACTAAGAGGACCTTTAAGAAAAAATAATAAAATATAGTGTGGAAGAAAATTGGAACCATAAAACAAAGAAAAAAATAAAAGAGATTAAATTGAAAATGAATATAAGTACATAAATGATAGTATACTGGTAAGGTAAGAATGTTTAACACACCAAAAGTTTGATATTTAAGAGCAGCTCAATTAACTGAGAGGACTTTTAAGAAAAAAATGGTAAATTATAGTGGAAAAAAATTGGAACCATAAAATAAATAAATTAAATTGAAAATAATTATAAGTACCAAAAGGTTGTAGCTTAAGGTTCAAACCTCCCAAGTGCAATCAATAAAGGATGAGTTTGGGATCATGGGTGACTTTGGGATCATGGGTGACATTGGGAGAATGGATACCTTTTCCATTCCCTTTAGTATGACTGTGCTGGAAAAAGAATGCTTCTGGATTGACTGTGTATTAGATTTTTAATCAACCTCTAAGATCACACTTCATAATCCATTATCAGAATGTAGTGAGCAAGACAAGAAAAAATAAAATGGTAGTGATTTCACTTAATAAATGTGTATTAGATTAGTGCTCCCAATTCCAATAGATTGCAAAAAAATTGATCTGAGAATGGTTAATTCTCACGAAAATAACAAACTATAAATTAATAAATGGCAGTACCAGTTAATATACAGGTAAGAATGTTTAACTCACCAAAAAAAAATTCTACCAAAAATAAAAAGACAACCTCCTAAAATGTACATCCTAAAATGTACATCTAAACATATTTATTAAGTCAAAGGAACTGGCAATGCAACGACAAAATATAAAACTGGGTATAAGGAAAAGAAATGACACATGACACAATAGAGATTAAATTAAAAATGGTTAGAATCCTAAGAGAGTGAAAGATCAAAACAAATGGAATAGACCTAGACAGCTCCAGCTACAGCCCTTGCAACTCTGGGTAGAATCAAACTCTTCTTCACTTGTATTGAGCTTTAGATTCATGTAATCGTAGCTTAAGTCATTTCCCCCTATATTTTGTGTGCAGACTTGTTGGTAGAAAAGCTGGTTTCTTCCTATTCATGTTTGCAGTTGATTTTTTCGTTAAAGATTTCTGCTCTTTCATTCTCTTCCAGCTCTCTCATTCTCTTCCACAATTTAGAAGAGCCTTACTTGACACCTCAACGGATTCTTCTCCACCACTGAATAGCTGTCACTTGATAGAATCAATGATTTATAGTGTTGGCACACTCGCATATATAGAATTGGATTTCGCAAAATTCGGAGAGAGAAATAAATATTTTTACTAAACCATATAATATATTAATATGTCTTAATTTATTACATCTCTTTATATCTACAAATTGTCATTCTGGCAACGAGCCCAAAATAATAAAACATTTATATATGTTTCAAGAAATACTTGTACTACCAAATATGTTGCCATGTGTATTCATCCCCTCAACAGCAGAAACACTATATAATTTTAACAAAAAACAAGACATATTATCAGTACTCTGTTTTGAGACTTGTATACATGAAGTTGAAAAATAATTGTAGGACAGCATTGTGTGCAGGGGATTAATAATGGCAACCAAGATCCCAGCTGGTAGCAGGGCAAGAAACAAGCCTGCTCTTCTTTCAAATAAGCCTGGTGTTCTTTCTGAATATGAAGATAAAGTACAGGCCTACAGAGAACATATAGAGAGAATTTCAGAGGATGGTCACATAATATTTAGATTTTTTCCTCTATCCAAGCAAATAGAGAGAATTTTAGACGATGGTCACATAATATTTAGATTTTCTTTTGTATCCAAGCAAATGATGGTCCATGATAACTAAACCTTCAAACATGGATCTAAAAATGCAACCACTTAAGCATTAGACAGAACCCTTTTTTCTAACTTTTTTGGACATGGTTCCGGGTTTCTTCACAAAGAGGGTAATGTTCTACTACATAAAATAAGGTTGTCTGTATTTATAAATTAGAATAGATGTCAGAATTAAAGGGCTACTGTAGATATATCAGCCAATTTGAAAAGATTTAGCCCTCATTTTAAACGAACTTCTGTGTAAAGAATGGAAATTTCACTTTTAGTGAATCTTACATTTTTGAGGTTAGATTTATATTATTTGGCCAAAGGCTCTCCGAATTATACTAATAACATGTTTCCAACTATTGTTGAAAGCCAAGCTCTGTCTTGCTACTGTCAATTCCTTTTGCATTGGAAGTAAAGGTATTGTGGATTTATGGTAGTCTAGCTTGTCACAGCCTGGTCATACAACACTTTCTTCAAAACCAGACTGCTTTTTTCAGGTAGTTCTTGGGTTTGCTGAACAGATGACAAACTGGCAGGTGAAAGTATTCCTACTCACATTAGATGCATATGTTAGGGGGCTGCCTATTCTAATTTCTAGGGATTTCTAACTATTATAGTATTGCATATGTTAGGGGGCTACCTATTCTAATTTCTAGGGGTTTCTGACTATTATAGTATTATGAGATGCGGGGTTTTTAAGGGGCTGCTCCAATTGTCCTATTTGTATGGTGCAGGTGATCCCATGAAACATGAAAATTCCAACTATTACAAAATTTATAATTTACTCCCTACAAATGTCCGTGCCTATTTTTCAGGAAGGCCATTTCAGCCACTGCTGGCCACTAGGGGCAAGAAGTATGCATGAGATGTTAGGATCTTTCAGGATTTTTTTTTTTAAGGAGTTAGTAAGTACTCTAATCTTTCTGAAAATATTTTATTGAGTTCAAACTTTTCTCTGTAGCACTTGCCAAGAATTTTTTGGGAAAAATCTTCTTTTAAATGAAACCAGTTGTCAATACACAATGAATATATGTAAAATCTAAAAAACCCTAAACATATATATTGAGTAAAAAAAAATATTTTGAGATGAAACAAGGGGACATCGAGGACGCAGTGCTGATGAAACTTATTTGCCGATAGCCATGCTGCAGGTCCCGGCCACAAGAGCGGCCACCCCCGACATCACCATCGTCTTTTTTCACCGCGCCCATCATAAGCAACGCACTGGCCGCCAGGCCGTCGTTTGCTCCCAGAACAGCTGCGCGCAGCCACTGTCCTCTTTGCCAGATATCTATACTTTTATTGCCTTGTATCTCTGGATGTATGGTAATGACAACGCTGGAATTTTCACACTTTGCGTTCACAAGTTTCTCTACAATTGCTCCTCTGAATTCTTGTAACCCACCAAGGAGGGAAGTTCGCCCGGTCTCCTGCCGTCACGCCGCTGCCATCGCCTCCTCCGCCGCCTGCCTCCTCTGTCAATGCCATCACAGGTATAACAGTCCTAAAAATAATAGAGAAGTTGAATATGCGATTAGTTAGGGCAGCTAAATTTGTTATTTATTATTTTGGGTTGTGTTTGTTTTGGATGGTCATCTCACCATCCGTTGGTTTGATTGTAGTTTGTTTTGATTGTAGTCCGTTGATTATTCTCTGTGCATATGTAATGTGATTGGTAGAAATTTATAAATCATGGATCCACTTTAGCTTTAACTTTAGTTTTAAAATCAGTCAGCCTGCCTTTAATAAATGATCCATTAAATCCATTAAATGTTTGAGATCACGGATGAGTGGGCTCAAGGAGAATTAAAAATTTATGGCATCATTTTTTAAAAAAAATTTGATTTTTCTCCTTACTATTTCCAATATAGACCAATAGGGAAAAAGAAAAATAGGATTTATATAATCAATTTAAATAAAAATTAAATCTAAACTATAGCACTTTTGTTAAAAAAAATTAATTCTTTGTATTCATTGGTTAAATCAATTGAACTAATGCGTCTAACCAATGCAATAGTAACCTGCGAGGGGCAGGAACTAATAATACAAACAATATATAGAAATTCAAACTAAATTTTATAAATTCATAAAAACAACGATCTTCTAGTCATAAATTTTTAAAAGAGAAAGGAAGGATTAACTCACAAAATGCTCCAGCTATCCAACCAAAAACTACCTCCAAGTGTGTCCTTTTTCCTTCACTTCCATGGCTATTTATATAGAAATCCATCCCTATTTAGAACATTTTTTTCAAGCACATGGTGGAAAATTTGAGTCTTTAGAGTCAAGTCTACCTAATTTAATGCGTTTCTCCAATTTCTAATTTGCCATAAATTTATGTGGAAAATCCCCATTTCAACATTAAACATCATTTTTTAAAATTGACTTGAAAATGAGGGGAGTTGAATCCTCATAAATGTGTTTTCTAGAAGTGTACCCTTCTTGATTTTTACTTCTATTTATTTAAAACTTTAAATTGGAATATATAAAAATCATTTATTTATTAACATTATTATTACTATTTTATTTTTTTAATGTGACAAGATATATTATTTAATTTTAATATAAAAAGATCATCAATAGCTTTTATGTGTGTTTTGAGTACTAAAATACACACACTAAGACATTATTTTTATCTAAATCGATTCAATTAAATAAGAATCAAGTATATAGTGTCAAGTGTGGCTAGTGTTAGAGTGATCAATACTAAACATATGATGTCAAATTAGTAGAATTAACTGTAACAACTTATTTAAACTTTTTGCCACAAATATCCATTGGAGTTGGTTTGAATTGAAGATCCCTAAATAAAAGTAAATTCTTGTGTCATGTGAGGAGGGATAACTCATTTAATTTCAAATGAAATATTATATTTATTTTAAACAGAGGGATAGAGAGCTATTACGTAGTGACAATAATTTTCCTAGTTAAGAGTCTTTACTAGTCTAACTGTTAGAGATCTATGGTCCAAAGGATTTGGGACAAAGCTGTGGGGAATGATGAGTTTCCTACCGTAAGCCCAGCTTCCATTCTAAAATTTTCTTGCATGTCATACAGTAGCTGTGAGGACAGATGGACATAGGATTCCCAGGTGTTACACAAATCGAGTTCATAGCTTCTTTGAAAAGCATTGAATAATTCAACTACAAATGGCAGGGTACTCTCAGATGAACAGTTCATAAGATATAGTGTTTGCCAAGATTTTGCAATTAGGATAGCAAGTAAAGGCAATTTGACTTTTGGGAAACTTAGAGTTAAGTTGTCTTGATGGAACCAAAATAGTACTAGGATAATATTTAAGAATCAAACAAATCATTTTTATAGTCATATTACAGATTTACACCTCAAACTACTATAATCTGCAATCACCAATGGCTTCTTGTCTTCATTCAAATGTTGATCAAAGTAATTTTTTTTTATCTTTTATTCTTGCTATAATTTGTGTTATCTATATAAGGAACCCTTGGGTTTTAATCTTATCATTCATTGTGTAATGGACCACAAAATGTGATCTGAAACCTTAATTCTTCAATCATGTGTTTTTATTTATCCAATTTATCTGGAAGTCCTTTTATTTATTACCTTCAATCTGTTTTGCAGCTCATCCTTTAAATGATAAGCTCCATGGTAATGAAGATGCAGAATTTGGATATGGCTCTGGCCTCATTGATCCAGTTAGGGCTATGGACCCATGGCTTGTGTATGATGCAGATGTAAATGATTACATCAACATGATGTGCAGCCAAGGTTACAACACTACAGCATTGCATTTAGTGGCAGAAGGCAATAGTGTCTACTCCTCTAATGTAACTAAGAACAAACTTAGACGAGAGAGGGAACTCAACTATCCTTCCATGATAGTTCTCCATACGCCAAACAAGCCATACTCTGTTAAATTTCCAAGGACTGACTAATGTAGGACCTGCATATTCTACATACGAGTCTATGATAATTGCACCCTCTGGAGTGGATGTATATGTAACACCAGATACTCTATCTTTCACATCCCTCAACCAACAGTTGTCTTATACTGTGGAAGTTAGAGGTGGAGGTCTACCTGAGCATAACATGCTAACAGGTGCATTAACTTGGAACTATGACAAGTACAGCGTGAGAAGCCCAATTGTTGTATTTACCGCTTATGTTAGGGGCATGAAAGTTTAGTTCAATTATTGGTTCTATTAGTCATTTCTTGTCATTTATCCTGATAATGGGATGCTCTTTTGATAGGCATCTATTATCATTCATCTTGATATTGGATAAGAGAGTGGCTCCAAGTTTAGATTCAATTTCTATGCTATTTATTTTGTGCAAAAATACCCTCTCACAACAATTTATAGATTCCATTAACTTTAAAACTTTTAACTTCATCTAACTCTTTGGTAGTAATAATGTTATCTAGTATTTATAACATACCTTCTCATTTGTAATTGTATAATATTTTTTTATTGGAAATGTTACATAACTGTATATATCATTCATAAAAGCTTAAACAAACATTAGCTTAGAGACTAAGAAACCACCATCCAACTAAAGACATGTTATTGTACTAATGGAAGGAGGTGGTAGATCATTTCTAAAGTAGAGATTAGTCAACTAAAAGGATTTGTATACATAGCCACCAAAATTTAAAATAAATGTTATAAAAGGCTTAGAAACCAAAAAACACCATTAAACTAAGCATATGCAATCGTATCAATGGGAGGAGGTGGCTGATTACCCTTGTTGCAAGGATTAACCCACTTATAGGGTTCATTTGAAAGAAGGTTAGGAGCCACCCACCAATCTTAAAAGTTAAGGACAACAAAATGCAAAAGCATCCCCTGACAAAGTGGTGAAGGCAAGTTGCTGCTAGCATCAATACCACCATTGGCAAGAGCGGGCCAACTAAAAGGGCCAACACTATTGTCATGTGGTGGAGTAGCCCAAATCCTCTACTAAGGAGTAGGCAAGAAATGGCTATAGTTGTAAAATCAAATCCTCTATCTCAAAATAGGTGGTGCTAAGCCTTGGACTATACTCTCTCAAGGAATTAACTCATAGTGCAAGGCACACTTACCCAATGATTGAGAAGGTCCTAGATGTGTTAAAATTCCAAGCTCACCTTCTCAACTTGTTGACACATGAAACAACCAATTCTTAACTTGCACCCTTTTTGCCCCAAATTCAGTGAAAATCCCACTTGAACCTATAGTTTATAACCAGTCAAAGACATCTTCCATAGGTTTTCATGTATTTTCCTTTTAAGTACAAGGGAGAAAGCCCCAAAGAGTTGAATAAGTCCCCTTTTCTAAATGTTTCCTTATGTTTTAGCCTTGGTCGGAGTTTTAGAGTTTTGGAGTCCTTCCTTCCGTCATGTTGTCCCTGTCAACTCCAAGGTCTGAGGCTAATATTTTCCTAAGTGTTGAAATTTGCACTATGTTTTGAAGGTTGGAGTTCATGCCTTCCACCATGTATTATTTATCGGCTCCAAAATCAGACTCCAAATTTTCTTTGTGTTATTCATTGAAAAATTCTCTTAAGTATTTCAGAGGTTGGACTTTGAGCCTTTGGCCTTTGGTCTTCCTCAAGGCAGGTGTCAGGGAGAAGCCCTGAGGTTTGAAGTCTGACAGGTCTACTTGTTGAAATCCTTCTAAGTATGAAGTGTGTGGTAGAGTCCAGAGGTTGGCTCTTCTTCCCTCCTTTGAGGAAGGCAAACGGGGAAGACCTGACGGCTGATCCCTAACAAATGTTCTCTTATTTGTGTTGAGGGCAGATGGCATGGCTCCTCTATTTCCTCTTCTAGACGGTGTAAGGCAAAATGGTAAAGGCTCGAGGCCTGACTCTGACACCTTCATATCTATATGTGGGTGGACATAAGGGATTTCCTCCTTCCTCTTCCAGATGTTGTAAGTTGCAAGGCAAAAGGCATGAGCTCTAAAGTCTAATTTTTTGAGGTTCAACTTCTTGACCTTCTTTGTTGTTTCAAATACACTGACAACTTCTCATATCACCAAAAATACGAAGTGGGTGGCTGAAATTAATGCTTTTAATGTGGTTGGTGGAGTTGGTGAGGTTTTCCCTCCCATTTTGCCCTCAGATTGGATTGACTCATGCTAAAAATTCGAGATCGAAACTCTTTTCAAGGGGTTGGTCGCTGAACCAATCGTCTAGTCTATTGTGTCTCAAGATAATTTTAGGGTTTCAATTCAAGCTAGTCTAAGTGTTGAATTGAGGAATGTGTTTGATGTAGTGTAGGAATGAATTGTAACACATATTTTACGCAATGGTATGTCTCTATGGCTATTTTAATGATTCATGGGAATGCATATATTGTAGCTTTGTATTTTTCCTTCACCACATTTACTGGTGTGATTGTAATAGAAATTTTATAATGTGTGACAACATTTAAGTAAATACATGCCATGTTTTGAGTCATCTCTTTATTGCAAATGGGTCATTATAGTTTGGTTCTAGATAATTAAGTATGTCCAATGTATGAAATATAATCTGAGAAATATATGTCAGTATATTTTAGTCATATGTTAATACTGGTTCAATCCATTTCCTTCCTCTTTAGTGCTTTTGACTTAGTTGCCCATTAGAGTAGGCACCAGTCCATATTGGGGATGGATCAATCTCATATTTTAAATCAAACAAATTATTCACTTGTGGTTTAACAGAAAAAACCAACTTTCCCGTGCATGTACAATTGCATAGTTGAATCAACTATATAGGGGTTTAGTGACAACCAGTTGTTTCTTGGTTCAGCGATAGTCTTTGGGACCAAGACAATGAGTTGGGTTTGGTTTTCCATTTATTTTTAGTTCTTCATCTGGTTTGACTTTAATACCTATTCAGGTATACCCCTGGGAATATCCCTTCAGAGTCTAAGTTGAGCTCAAAGTGTAGAGGAGTCTACCCACTCCTGTTAGTTGGCCAAAATCCCCCTCTACTTGTTGATAAACTTCTTCCTATTATCTTGCCAACAATCCTTGGCCTAGGTGATTTAGGAATGTTTTAGCATTTTGGGTTGTAGTCATTTTGGGAACCAACATGACCAATGCTTGAATCTAAAAATAAGCAAATGTGAGAACATATACTTTCTCATTAAGATAAAAGAAATGGCAATATCCTATGAATTAGTAGTAGCAATAGTATTTCTTGACATGTAGAGTTGAAAAAGAATAGAAGCTCTATAAAGTTCCATAATTCAATAATGTATGAAGACCACAAGGTCGTATCTCCAAACAGGAAGATTCTCCAAGAAAAAACATAGGATAAAAGAGTAAGAAAAGACTATGAAACTAATTCTGAACACTCTAGGCCCTCACAAGCAAGCCCAAAAAACTATCAACTCTATCACAAGTGATAAACTTCAAATCTACAAAAGCCTCTCACCTAAGGGTAAGCCTTAGTAGACTAGAATAATTTTTTAAATTGTTTAGCAATATAACATTTTTATTTTATTTTTTGGGATATTATGGATACCAATCATTATGAAAATGCAAGTGCCTACCATTCAAGTGATAGTTGCAATGTACGCCTTCTTTATAATCATGGTGATGGTTACATGTAGATAAAAGTACTACTAGATACTTGTTCAATCTATTCGCACAAGTTACACCACAAGCAATGCCACACTATTATTATGTTTCTTCCTTATGCCATAGTCTAGATACTTGGACCTTTCTCCCAAGGGAGATCCAAGTGACAAAGGACATATCTAAGCCAACTATGATTAGTTTTGAATACTATATAGCTACATTCAAGAGTACTTGTGTCAATTGAATTTAATATATATTTTATTTTATTTTATTACATAAAAAAAAAAATATTATGTTGAGACAATTTAAATGTATTTTAGCATAATAAAAAAATTCAAGGCATAACAAACTAACTATTGATTAAGATAGAGATCTAGTCTAGCTTGTGGGATCTCTATAATCTACTAACTTAAGGTTTAATGTTCAACCCTTCTCACTTTTTATATTGTTTGCATAGGACAATGTAGGGTTTTTGCATTAATTTTCCCTTTAATTCTTCCTTATGGGAGATTAAGACTATTAACATGGTTGTTGCCCTTCTATAACTT
The DNA here is from genome assembly GCA_027924645.1 of Cunninghamia lanceolata. Taxonomy (NCBI): domain Eukaryota; kingdom Viridiplantae; phylum Streptophyta; class Pinopsida; order Cupressales; family Cupressaceae; genus Cunninghamia; species Cunninghamia lanceolata. Next base: position 728,998 of record BSBN01001318.1, on the reverse strand, counting down.
TAGTTGTGAATGACAAGGAAGATAGCCCCAAAGAGAGCATGAAAATTTGTACCCAAGGCATATTACAAGGTAATGTTAGTAAATCCCTTGTGGATGTTTATTTTTATATAGATGATCTAGATTTTCTTTGTCATTGGTATGAGAATTTTACCTCGATCGATTATTATGTCAATCATATCTCTTTAAAGCAATATCTAACTACATGGATTAAGAATACATGGGGGCCCATGACATCAACCTTATTGTGGTTCATAACCTTTATAAGCGATGGTTTAAATTTTATTTCACAAATCCCTAGTAAGTTAACATGCTTTGGAATGACTCTAGCTATTGACTATTGGATAACACCCTCTTGGTGTTGTCTCATTAAAACTGCAATTTTAAGGTATCTAAGCAATAATTGCTCAAGGTTCTTATTTGGGATGAGCTTCTAGTTATCAATGTTCCTCACTAGGATTCCTTAGAACAAATTATCCATCATCTAGGTTGTTTTATCTATCATGAGTTTGATAGGTTCTATTTTTCTTGTCCCCATCGAAGGGTTTGTATCAAGGTGGAACTCACCTTTAACCTTAAGGAATCTATCTAGGTTCAAGTTGGACCTGTTTCATTTTCTCAAAAGGTGACCTACATCAATCTTCCTAATACTTTCAATCCATTGATTGAAAAAAATTAGGAACTTTCTTCTTATGCCACTTCTAGACCTTAAGTCTTGTATCAAAACCTGAAATCTTCCTACTAAAGAATATGGTTGGAATATTGTGGGAGAGAAGAATCCATCAACCTCAAAACCCATCAAACCTAGTGATTCAACTCCTTTGGCAAAAACTCAATAATACATTTGTACATCTAATGTAATTCTTTCTTCAAAAGGGTTCATTCCTAACCAAACCACCAAGTCCTACTAGTTCATTATGGTCATTGTTCTTCCATTAGGATTTATGCCACAAGTGATCAACCCTCAAGGAATTTACATAGCCTATTACTTAGCAACAATGACTAGGAGAAAGCACTACTCAATCTTGTTTGGTGATCTCCTTTTTCCAAACTAGCATCTGCTCTTGTGAATTTTTTTCAATTATAATAGATGATGATAACTAGCTAGAGCTCTTCATGGAGGATACTTAAACATGAGAGTACTTTCATGGAATGCTGGTGGCCCTACAAAATATTTTTACAATTTTTTTTTAGATACATGTATTAGAAGCTCAACCCTTTTTATAATATCTACTTTCAAGAGGTGAAGGTTGCTAGTTTCTTGTTTCATATGACCTTGATAATGATATAGTCTCAAGCTTCACAACTAACCACCTTGCATTCTCATCACAATGGTGCATGCATTTTACTCTCATATTTATTTTATTGTACTATTTCTTCAAGTGAAGAGTAGAACCATCATGCCATGTGGAATATGTTTGATATTGATAGACATTTACTAAACATTATCAATATTTATGTTCCTAGTGATGGCCCTTAAAAATGATGCTATAAAGATGGATGGATGACAACTTTCCCCTTTCTAATTGGCTCATTTGTCATGACTTTAATATGATGGAGTAACATGTGGGTAAAGGATCTCTCTTGATGAGATGGTGTATTGGCAAGCAAGAAGCTTGATTTTATTTTGAAAATCATTATGGTTTGTAAAATATATAATTTCAACATCATCAAGCCAAATCAAATCCTTGGTTTACAATGACCAAGATTTGTGCAAGTCTTAGGCTCTAAGTAGCTAGAACATGTCATGAATTATGAGAAACTTGTCTTCCACCATTTCTCATTTGGTGGATAATTAATAACCTAGACGTCATCCTTCCTTACCATTTGGCTCATCACATTTCACCTTGTTTGGGATAATGGACCACAAAAAATCTCTACCATGTAGTTTTACACTAACATGACACTTATTTCCTAGAGGTGACCTATTTATTTCATCATGTGGGTTTGAAACATCTCAAGACACATCTATCACATGTTTCTATCTAGATTGAATGGTGGAATGTTATGCTTTGTTGTACGACCTTCTTTCTATGACATCATGAAAAATATGTGGTGAAAATATGCAAGCAAGTCAATGGAGCCACCACCAAAGAGTTTGTTAAGGTTTTCACTAATGTGGAAATAAACCCCTTCAACCTCCAACTTAAGACTTTCACTACTCAACTCAAGATAAGTTAAAATTGATTGAATTTCATCATGCTAAGGGGGCATAACTTAGAGCCCACCTTCACTAGCTCAAAGTTGGCAACAAATTGTTAGATTTGGTTGTGAAGCCACCCAAGATCAAAATGACTGAAGGAAAGCTAGACAAAAATCCAGAGATGAATGAAATTAGCACTCCCTTTCATTGAACTGCATTGTTCATTAGCAAAGGGAGAGGTGAGTGTTGTTTATATAGAAAAATGGGGGCAAATACTTCCAAGAGAAGTAATAATTCCCAGCTTCCCAAAATAGGAAGGAGTTATACCTACTTGGTAAATTCCATATTACATGGTTGTACCTACCTAGATAAGACAAACAAATGCTTATGAGAGGTGTCAAATAAATCCAAAAGAGGGTGTGAATATCAACTACCCAAAGGTGGGTGAGAGCAACACATGTAGCTGATGTATTATGCCCAATGTCATCATATTAACCATGTATTATATAACATAATCAAGCTTAATAATATGTGTAGGAAAAATAAATATTCCTAACATAAGGAAAATAAAAAACCTACACTAACAGCCCCCTGAAGTGTAGCTTAGGTGGGTGAAAAGATGCAAGTATGGGTCTCGGCTACAAGGCCATGTTAAGTACCCATGTACAAACAAAATCTCTCACAAACAGAGAAAAGGAGAAAACTCAGTGGAACAAAACTCCTCAAAAGAGAGAAAAAAAATCCTCCACACAAGAAAGAATCCCATGCAAGGAAAAAGTCCTCTCTAGAATAGAGAGGAGAAGAAAGACTATGTAGTTTCCCCCTAAGTAATCAACTGTGCCAATGGTTGATGCTTGAAACTAAATGTAGGAGATGGTCCATGATTGTAGAACAACATTCCTCCCCTTAGGAAGAAACAAAACCAAAAGTACATTCACGATGTCTTCATGTTCCCAAAAGGAATATGAGGAAAGAAAGCTCAAAATATATGTCTCTAAAAACTACTAATGTGTCTCCATGTTGATGTTGAAAGATGCAACAACCAAATCAAGAGTCCTAGGCCTAACTGATGAAAGTGATAATCCAAAACAAAGTGGAAACTAAAATAGAACATGATCCATTTAAAATGAAGATATCTCCTTTGAAGACAAATATACTTCCTCCAAATGTTGCTCAAGAATCTCTGAGTCAATTCCAAACTATGACAAACACTGATAAGAGGGTAAGTGCAAAAAGATGGGGGGCCAAAAAGTAGCCAAATTGTTTTAAAAAAAAATAATGCAAAATGCGAGTGCATTATGGTTTGGTAATGACGAGCCTAAGGCTCGTCAAAACCAAGCCATAACGCGAGCGTGTTTTGACTTGTTATAAATAAAAAAAAGGTTATCTCATTTCATTTCTTTTTTCTCCTCTATACCCGCGGCCTGGATACCCTAGGAAGCACGCTCGCATCTTGCAAAACTCAATTCAACACAAAAATATTATCGATTCATCACCAAAATGCTGCCACGACGTCGAGCATGCCAAAGGAGTGAGTTTTATTTGTTTTTTTGTTTGAATTTGTTTCTAAATAGGTAGGTTTGAGTTGATTTTTGATGTATATTTTATTAATTGTTAGGAAATGTTAATGCACCTCCTCCTCCTCCTCCTCCTCCTCCTCCTCCTCCTCAAAATCCACAAAATCCTGAGGAGGAAATACCTGCAGAACAACAACCTCCTCCATCCATTCCTCGACATGCCCCTGGAACACAAGAAAATATAATGGGGCAAATTGAAAACATCAAAAAAGAAATTGAAGATATAATTGCAAGGTTGAAAGATCCTTCCACTTCAACCATGCATAGGTCCACGTTTGCTGAATATCTTGAATCTATGTTATCAAATATAGATTCAATTAGCAAGCAAATAACTAGTTAGATGGATATGAGGAGAGAGTTTAGAGACTATTACGTAGACAAGTTGTCATACCAAGATGTGAAAAAATTACAAATTACAAAATTAGACTTGTGTTCAATTTTCACAAATCCACAAACAAATCAACCTCCACCCATTACATGTAAGAGGTTCCCTATGCATTGGTGCAACAACCAAGCGATAAGGGACAATTTTGGACAGAGGTGGTGGATAGTTTTTGAGCATCCTCCATGCAATAATAATGAGGTCCCGCAATACTTTTTGAGGAAACTCTACTGTGAGTTTGTCCTCAATAAAGTGCCAAACTATTTTGATATACGGGACTTCTAGGGTAGAGGTGGGGGGTCAGCACAAGATAGACCAGGGGCACGTGTTGACCCATAGCAGGCAGTGAGACGAGTAATTAGCAGACTAGCCCATGAGCATGTTTCTATCCCTTCCATTATGAAGGAGAGTGTTGAGGTCGATACACTTCAGTCCATTAGTGCCTTGACCTAGAGCATCATAGAGCAAGCCAGTCCTGCAGCATAGAGTAGGCTAGGAGATAGTGCGAGGAGTAGGGTCCCACCCCATACTTGTCATACTTGCGGGTCAGCCTATGGTTATGATCCCATGGATACTCAGGACGCAGGTGCATAGGCTACATCTGCAGTTGAGCAGACGGCGATGACAGATACCCTCCTGAGTGAGACTTTTGGCCTTGATACTCAGGTAAATATTAGCTAGTTTATTGAATTTAATTTATTAAATTTCATTTTTGAAATGCAAGATTAACTAATTTAGTTTGTTGATTTTAATAAAATTTCAAGGTCATAACGTTGATGTAGTTTTCAGTGGTTGTCCACCTACATATTACACTAGATCATCTACTATCGAGGTATGTAACTAGTAAACAATTATAAATATTACATGTGAATAGCATCGTTATATGAATGGTATTCTAATATCTGATTTTGGATGTTGAATATGTTCATATTAGAGATTTCGCAGCAACACCTGCCAACGGTGGTGGACTTCAAAGCTTCACGGAGGTAATAAAATAAATAGTTTAATGAATGAATTGTAATTACTAGATTTTTGTATGTGACTTGTGTGTTTTATTGTGTGTACTTCCATGTTTAGATGAACATGTGTGTATGTTAGGAGCCATGATTTGCATCACTATTATAGTTTTCATAATTAAATAATGTTGTTTTATTTCTAGATGATGTAGGCTGCGGAGACACCTCCCGATGTTCAGAGGGTAATGGAGCATGGTGTGACCTCTATGATTCATAGCTCCATGGCATTGACAGGGGTATGAGGCAGATTAGTAAATTTCAATTTACATTCATTGTTATAGTTGTCTATTTTTGAAAAATCAAAAGATTATTGATTTGAAGTTTAATGTATATCTGGATGGTTTCTATAGGACATGACATCACCAGGGCCTATTCCTGCTACTGAGGCAAGCGATTATATGTTAGTGGTAAGTGATTATTTTATTAAATGTTTCATTTTTTATAACATGTAATTTCTATATATTAATGTCTATACTTTTTATTGTAACAGGTAAAGATGCAGGAAGACCTAAATAGGAGGAGTAGCCCTCATGTTCGTAGTAGACCACCCACATGCACGTCTCCATCCCCTAGAAGATCAAAGGCTACTCATGATTTATTCTCTTCACTAGCCAGAGGGGAATGACTTTTTATTGTGTTCCTTTGTTGTATTCCTATATGGCATTTGTGGACATATATTTTGTATTGTACATAGTTGACATTGTGGTTAACTCAAGAAAGGGAGAAGATGTAGGTCCTAAAAAGCATAAATCTAAAATATCATATTGGGCAAGAGACACTACAGAACCATTGAAAGAAATATTAGAGAAAGATAAACAAGTTGTAGAAGATCTAGATATAATACAAGGTCCAATCAATTTGGATACTTTCTCTCCGGTACAGAAGACAAAGTTGGCCTCTCTTGCACAAGCTAAGGCCAGAGAGGATATTTTGAATTCCCATATAGAAGATAGTGAGTTGCTTGGTCTTGCATCTAGGATTTTGGAGAAAATCATGCCTACATTTTAGGACTCATCAGCATCCCCCTCCAGTCAGTTGAAGAGTCTGATAAACTCTGTAAGTACTCATTTTGAAACTTTTGAGAAGTCAACAGAAGTTAAAATCTAAAATGAATTTAATGAGAAGAGATTTGCTAAAATAAAGAGAATAATAAGTTATTATAGATCATTGCTTGATACTAGTGTAGAGAGAATTCAAAATGCCCTCTCTGAAGGTGCATATATTTATAAGTTTTGCCTAACTTGGTCTAAAGTTGTTGAAGATATTGAGAATAAGATTAAGGACCTAGAGCTTAAATTGTCTAACATCTCTCAATCCTATAGTCCCTTAACTAAGTTTATAATAACTAAAAGATGTTAAGTAGTGAGTTTGCTTGATGAAATGAGCAATTTGGAGAAAGAAAAAGCTAAAGTTTTGGGTAAATTGGATGAACTCCAGGGACTAATTTCTTCCAAGTTAGAAATAATGTTAAATGCACTAACAAAAGCTCAAGATGCTACTTTGACAAGTGATCCCACTAACATACATAAGATAGAATCATAGGCATTTGTGTTTAGTGGTCATATTTTAGTTTTGGCTAACATGAAGAAAAGTTGGGACAATAAATTAGCACTATTGAAAATTTATTTTGGTGATGTGCTTAAGTTCATGTAGATAAGTCATAAGGATTGTTTGTGTATATACACCCTTGTACATAAAATTTTTGCATGAATTTTGGTATGCAGATCTTAGCCTTTGCCGTTGATATTAAAGGAGGAGAGGAAAGCAGTGAAAAATGAGGAATTCATCTAAGGGGGAGCATTGCAAACCACAAGTATACATAGTAAGGGGGAGCTATTCTAACACTTAGTCATTTTTCACTAAGTGTTCCCATCAATGCCAAAGGGGGAGATTATTGGCAAGAGACACTACTAGGCATGTCATGGGTTGTCATTGATGGTAATTGAATCTATCTTACACATCTACATTGCATCTTTTTATCATATCGAAAGTCAGAGTGCAGATTTGTCTAAGTCCAAATAGATAGGAATAGGGCATTTGATAGGGTTCAACACTTTGGTCTGCATTTCTCCACAGGTAATCATATTATGCTACGGATATGAGGGAAGGTTAAAGGATGTTAGGGATACCTAAATCCAAATTTTTAGCCTCTAGTGATGAAATGATTAAAAGTTACAATCATTTGAGTATTGGGTTTTGGTTAGAGAATTCAGTCTAGTGAAGAACATGCTGACTTGGTGTTTAATCTTTGTACGGATTAGGAGAAGTTGTTGGTTGAGTAATTTGTGAGATCCATTAGTTTTGGCTAACATGATTGATGACTTGAATACATAGGTTTTGGTCTGTATTGATGTTTGTGCATGGATTTAGCTGACAGAACAATGATCTTGCAAAATTTGGTAAGTTTTCTTGAGGCTGACTGCAGTTGATAAAATCTCATGTTGCGGATATATATAGTCGATGGGTTCGACCACTTTTTGGTGTGAAGGTGCGAATATAATGTGAGAGGTGCGAAGTGTGGTAGTAACAAGTGCGAAACAAAGAGATTTAAGATTCAGATCATGGTAGAATAGTGAAATAGGGCAGTGAGAGATGAAGTGTGTGAAGTCAATATATTGAGCCTAACCGAAACTATAATCTTGCATTGTTAGATGCTATTCTTCAATTCAAATATTTTAGTGAACTCCTGTAATTGATTTTGTAGGTAGTGAGCCTCCTTTAAGCAGTGAGCTCTAGGTAGTGTGTTCGAAGGCATGTGCCTTCCCATTTGTAATACTTTTAACATAGTATATAATCTTCTGGGTTACTCCGCAATGTGGTTTTAACCTTAACCAGGTTTCCATGTAAAAATCCTAGTGTTTATGTGTGATGATCTTATTGTTTTTGCTCTTATGTTCTTATTTCTTTCTTTTCATTGTATGTGGTAAATTTATAAAGGAACATAATAATAAGTTTTGCAGAACACTTATTCACCCCCCTCTCAGTGTTCCTTAATTTCAACATGAGGCACATGTCCATGAACACTAGTCCATTGAAATCATGTGACATAAGCAAATAAGAGAATGTCATTTCACCTTATTTTTGGAATGACTAGGGTCCAAGGCTATGCCAATAACTATGTGACTAGATTGAGGTACAACTTTTGCTCTCCCCCATTTGATATACCCCACTAGAATGTGTGGTTGAGGTCAACCCTAGGGGTGATGAAATCCACTAGCAGGCCTCCTAATGGGAAAGATATATACTAATTAATTTTGATCCCTAGATCTGCATTAGGCTCAAGAGGAGAGCATACACAAGTTAGTACTCCTTTAGGATTTAATCTAAACATGAAGAAAAAGGAAGTATAAGATTTATAATCTCCAAGGTGACATGAATTGCATGGAGAGAGAGCATACATTTGTATAAATCCCATAGGCACAACAAACAACTTCATTAACCAACTAAGCTAATATAGATGCCTAATTTAGTGGAAAAAATGCCTTCAACAATTGATCCTACAAGACAATGTATTAGTAGTTTTTTTTTTTGTTTTTCTATTTTTGAACTTTGACAAACGATGAATATCTACACAAAACATTTATAGTTTGCAAAGAAGTTTTGTCTTTGTCAAACAATTTTACGCTACAACCAAAGAGTTAGTAGTAATAATATATAAAAACTTATGATTAAAAAGACTAATAATTTTTTTTTAAATTGACTAACTAAAGTAGCATGTTTTTAATTTAAAACTATATTAAAAAACATGCTAAAATTAGAATTACATTAAAACTAAAAAACTGAATTAAAAAAAAAAAACTATGTTGAAAGCTAAAATCTACCTATTTTAGAAGAGAAATAAATGTTAATGATTTTGTAGCTATTGTAGTTGTTAGTTGTTCTCACTTAACCTCTAAAGGTTTGAGATGCTTGTAAAAACACTTGTTGGTTAGCATGCCTACCCTACCACAACAAAAAGAAATAATAATAGTCCCTTTTTGTAGAAAACAAGATCATGGAATAAACAAAAAGCACACGAGTTTGTAATGAATCAACCTGATTGTATTAACAAAGATGAAAATATAAATTGGTGAGTGTGGGTACCTGAATCTCCATGAAACAATGATAGGACTCCTCTACATGAAGTTGTGGCGAGTAGGGTGCTACCACAATAATGGGTTACACTTTCTGGGACATCCTGATTTTTACTGAAATCACATATTTTTAGAAAATATAATGATTTAAGCCTTGAAATGCTCCATTTAAAGGATTTTAATTGAAGAGGGTTTGATCAAAACCCCTTAGATTCAAACCCCCCTTGGATAGAACCGCACTAGTTTTAAACCATACCTATAATAGAGTCTCCTCTACAGCTATCAAAATGCTGATAAAAAACTAGTTTTGATTTATCTTTTGAGGGATCAAATGAATTCATTTAAAATTTATGCTTTGTAAGTATGTAGTCCTTATAATAAGCTCCCCAAAAAATATAATTTTAAATAAATTTAATTTGATTATTATACTTATTTTTTATTTCTTGTGAATGTATGTTTTTCACCGAACATCAAGTTCTCTATTCTACACACATGGAAAATTAGTAAATTACCGAAACAAAATTCTAAAAAATATATATACACTAGGTATTGATGTGCTTGTTTCAACAAAAGAAAAAAATTGAATTTCAAAACATACAGAAAAAGTTATGTTTTATAGAATACGCCTATGTCTAAATTATAATTAGTTTGACTTCAAAAATTAATTAAAAAATATATATTCAACAAAACATTATGAAACAAAATGCATACACTATATATCAGTGTTACCAATTTAAATTAAAAAGAATCAAAATTTTATCCTTTGTAGAAAAAAAAGATATGTGCTACGGAATACACTTTAAAAAAATGTTGTTTACTATTAAAAACTAGTTATCAAAGGAGATGCAAAAAAATTTACAATTTAACTCCAATTTTTTAAAAAAATATATATTTAGAATCTACAAACAAAATCTCACAAATTACTAGTTCATATCATCTTCAAATTCCTAATGGTTTAGCGGCTATAGGTGTCAGAACGTGAAAATTTAGTTCAAAATATTGATTTCAATGTCAAGTTTGGCCAAAAAGTGTAACCCATTATTGTGGGATGACCCAGTAACCACCCACAAAGATAGCATGAGGTGTCGATGTAAGTTGACACCTCTACAAAATGGCCAACTACTTTGAAATGTTCAAAGTAACATGCGGTAAAATGCCTAAGTGTGATTATAACACATGTATACGCCTAGGATTAAAGGTATACACCAACACCCCCCTTAAGTATAACTTAGGTGAGTTTTATGAAAAATGGGTCTCGGCTATAAGCTTGGTGAGGTACCTATGTACAATTCAAAAGAAAAATGAGTCTCGGCCATGAAGCCTGATAAGGTACTCAATTACAATGCAAACTCTCTAAAACTAGAGAAAGATAGAAAACCCAATGGGAAAAAACTATCCTCTAAAAAGAGAGAAGAAAGAAAGGCTTAGAAAGCCCCTCTAAAAGATTCCCCTATAGGAGAGAAAAAGATAGAAGGTCTATGAGACCCCCCCATAATACATGTCCAAAAGTAGTGACACTAAATAGTCGACAAAGGATGCAGATGTAGATCCAAGAATGTTGAGCAATGTTCCTTCCCTTGGGAAGAAAAGAAACTACCTGAAGATGTAGGATATCTTCCCATATGAGAAGATGTATGTATGATCTTGAGTCATACTGAAGCTAATCCAAGGATGATGGTGCCCATGTTGATGCCTTCGAAGAGTGCTCAAGTGTCCCCATGTCGATGTCAAAGGATGCCATAATCAAATCAGGTGCATGCGCAATAGATGAGGATGATGATGATCTAGAACCATGTGTAAGACAATGTAGAGCATGAATATCCAAAGAGGGCAGTGGAGATGCAGCTTCATTGAAACTATCATCGAGGAAAACATTGATGTCCTCAATGTGTGCTTCCATGTTAGCAATGTGGGACTCTACAAATAGACAAGTGATGTTAGGTAGATATTTGTCCCAATAAGCAATGCTAGGAAGAATTATATCCTATTGCAAAGAAGTATTGGAGGATTTTGATGAAGTCACTCTAGAATCTAATGAAGCAATAGTAGGAGTACTGACTTCTTCTATGTCACTGAAACATTTTGTTTATGTATCATGATTAGGGATGTGAGTTCTGATCAAAGAAGGATCATGTGGGAATGGAGAAACATTCGAATCTCAATATATCTCCCAAATTTTGATCCATAATGCATTTGGATAGTCAATAGCCATGATGGCATACAAGGTGGCATATGGTATATGTAAACTGATCAATCCAACAATGTGATCATGATGATTAAACAACTTAGTCTTCTAGGATTGTTTACCAAGTTTAGGGACAAGTCCATATAGATGGGGTATGATATTATGGATCCTAAGATGTTGTAGGATGCCTTCATAACATGACTTATAATTTCCCTCAAGTTTAGGTTTATTACAAAAGAGTGAGTTTTATATCCCATGATTAGAACAAGTTAGTTCAACTAGACAATAGAAATCAACACATTAGGCAACCTACATTAGTTAGATCCCTAATTGAACTTTATGTAAAGTGGCACTTTATAAGTTGAGTGCATTGAGTGTGTGATTACTCTTGCTTAATTCTCCCCTTAAAGTGGCACTTGATAATGTTAGTGCCTTGTGAAAAATGAACACACAAGACTGTCCCCCCTTGATTATGTATTTTCCCCCCAAATTTGGCACTTTATAGAAGGCTCAGTGCTTTAGGTCACCCAAAAAGACATAAACTATCACTTTATAATGTTAGAGCGATATTATGATAGTTGGATATGTGAGGAAAAAGCATCCACTTTTGTAAAAAGAGGCACTCGATTTCAAGTTGTTTTGCAAAAGTTATAGGACTTACAAGTTTTTTGCATTTACAAAAAAAATTCCTTCTTTGGGGAAAAAAATTTCAGATTTTTAGAAAAGCAATTTTCATGCAAAAAATGTGAGGAGAAATTTTTTTTGAGGAAAAGCTAATCCCCCTTAGGCTTTGCATGACAAGGGGATAAAAACCCATGTGACCAAGGGCTTAAAATTTTGAGATTGTGCCCCCTCCCCCTTACTAAGATCACCCCCCTAGTTTCTTATGCTAGCTGAATAGTGCTCCTATTCACTGCATGAAATTTGATGGCCATCGCTCCTTTCTTGTTGTTGCAATGGGCTGTTCGAATGAGCACTTGAGCCATTTGAATAATCACTTAGGCCATTCAAATGAGAATAGAGGCAGCATGAGATTCTATTAGGGTGAACAGGGCAAGGCATCCTTGTTGTGATAGAGGCTGATGGCATTTGAAGAGGGGTAGAGATACTACTATGTGAGGCATCGATGCTTGATGGTCATACCTTACAAGGCATTGGCCTATGTTGCAAGCACCAAAATGGGTGCTCTCCATCGCTTTTGCCAACCCAAGTATGGGCGTCATTGGTCTGTGAAGCCTGGCCAATGCAGTTCCTCCAAGAAAAAGAATGTGTGCTCCTATTGGGAGCTCTATCTCCTATTAGCTAGTGATGACTGCATCAAAACAAAAGGCCGTGGGTCAGCCTTTGTGCAAACCCCTGAATCTTCTTACAAAGAAAAGTAGACATACACAGTTAATAGATAAAAACCAAAGAAACAAGAAAAAACACATCATAGATTGAAGATCGGCATGTAAGGGATCGAGTTACACAATGAATAAATGATGGCTTCAAGCTAATCCAAAAGGCTCTAATATCATGTAGAGAACAAGATCATGGAATAAACAAAAAGTACACGAGTTTGCAATGAATTGAACCATTTGTATTAATAAAGATGTGAATATAAATAGGTGAGTGTGGGTACCCAAATCTCCATGAAACAAGGATAGGACTCCTCTACATAAAGTTGTGAGTAACCACCCACAAAGATAGCACGAGGTGTTGATGTAAGTTGACACCTCTAAAAAAAGACCAACTACTTTGACATGTTCAAAGTAACTTGTGGTAAAAAGTTTAAGTGTGATTAAAACACATGTATATACACCTAGGATTAAAGGTATACACCAACACTTTCAATCATAAATCACCAAGCAAAAATGTTAAGAAAAATGTTAGGAAATTTTAATCATCTACTAATAGAGAGTAGATTACTATCTTCCTTGGGACTAAATGTTTGGCTACCTTTTACAAATCTACACCTTCCTTCTCAGAAAATGTCATACAAGAAGATGTCACAACATAGAGCTAAGAAATGAGTTTAAAATGTTCACATGAGAAGGATAGCACCGGCAGTAAGAGGTGACAATGATTATTGTATATGATGAGTGAAAACCTGTGGGAAGGGGGTCAACTAACTCACAGGCATAGTTAGGAGCCTTTGGGAAGATTATTGTGTTGGATTTTTGGGAGAATAGATTGGCATACCAGAGTTTAACTAATGGTCTATATTTGTATTTGTAAACATTTATATATTAGTCACACCAATAAACCATGGGTATGAGCTTCAACATAATATGATGACATCAGATATCTGACACAGGCATGTAATGATGCACTGCCCTATCAAAGATAGTGCTTTTGTTTCATTGCATTGTCACTTGATAATAAATATTCCCAGCTACATAGGCCATGAAATGTGTCTATGTAGCTATAGTATGGATGAAGAATGTGTAGCGACAAATTCCACACTAGGTATCTCATATGTAGGCCATCGTAATTACCATTGCCTAACTATTCAACTCATGCACTAGTTTAAACTTTGTCCCCCTCCCTATAGTTACACACTTCACCCAACTCTAGACCAAATAAATAAATCCAAATGAGAACAAAGAAAACTCTCCACATAATAAGATTAGAAATCCAATGGTTAAAGATTTTTAAAAGCCACAGTGAGAACTTAAATATACAAATAAATATTAAATCCTATAGAGAAAACTATCAACTAACAAATACAGAATAAAAATCCTATGTGTAAACCATCAACCAGTGGATAAAGAATAAAAACCCTACTCACAAAGTCATAGAAAATAGGGTTAGATCACTACGCATGCCAAAATGTGAAGCTTAAAACATTGCATAAGAAGAATCATCAAAGGAAGTAAACCAAACAAATAATTATACCTTCCTTCAAATGCACGTTTACCTCAATGATTGAGCATATCAAAGAACACCCAAGCCTCGATGGATTTGCTCCTTCGATTCAAGTGCGTACGTGGATTTCTTAACTTAACAACATAACCTTGATGAGTGAAAATAGAGGAATAAATTCAATATATGTCATAAGTTCACATTAGATGAAGCCTCCAATTTGGTTTGGAGAAGGGCTTATTTATGGGTTTTTGATGATGGAGAGATAAGGATTTGATTTTTACTTTATTTGATAAAAGAGGAAATAAATCAAATAGAAGATAAGATTTGAAAGAAGAGAAGGGATTCAATTTTTTATTTTAAAAGGAAATAAATCTGGAAGAAGGCAAGATAAGATATGAAAGAATTTATCTAATTAATTTAATTAATTAGATACACATGAGCTAAAAAAAAATGAAATAATCAAGAATAAGGTGTTATTTGGATAAACTAACTAAATATTTGATTTGTTTAATTAATATTGGATTGTGATTTAATTAATTAAATAATTATAAATTATTTAATTAATATTAGAAAAGAAGAAAGGATTAATTAAATAATTGTAAGTTATTTAATTAATGTGGAAGAACAATGTGAAGTGATTTTAATAAAGATAGATGAAAATATAAATAATTAAGAATCATTTGATTAATGTGAAAGTATGGAAAGAGAATAACCAAGTCAAGAAGTGAGCTTATCTATATATATATAATGGAAAGAGAATAACCAATTCAAGAAGTGAGGTTAACTATATATATATATATATATATATCGATGAATGGGGAATTTTTAGCTTGGCCCTTTCATGTTAGATGAATTGTTTTTGACTAGAGATATGAACTGGTGAGGCTGGACAACATAGGGGACTTCATCCCCTAGCATTAACACCCGGAATGAAAGCTTGCATTAATGTTGGAGGTTCAAACCTACGATCTCGTTGGCCCAGTAAAGGCCCACCCCCTGTAGGCACAAAAGCCCAGTGAAGGTGTAAATCCTATGAGTACATTAGCTCGGTGAAGGCACAAAGGCTGCAAGCTCTTTGGCCCAACAAGGGTTTGAACCCTAGTGGCTGCCACTAGCATTGAGTGACTTAACCACTGAACCACACGCTTAATGGCTAAAATTAGAACCAGTGATGTACCCCTAGGTGACATGCAAATGCCCCACTCCACATTCTATGGGTAAATCAAGATACAAGATCATGGGGCCCCTCAATCATTGATATAGTAGAGGGAAACCCCGTGAGGTTTGAACCAAGGTTGTTGGTACTACAAGAAAGAAGCCCCACCATTTCATCATAGGGTCTCCTCCACCAATAAGGACTAGGAATGTACCCCTGACTGACATGCAAATGTCCCAATCTACATGCCATGGGTAAATCAGGATACAAGATCTTGGGGGCCCCTCAATTGTTGACATGGTAGAGGGCAACCCCGTAAGGTTTTAACCTTGGTTGTTAGCACTATAATAAAGAAGCCTCACCATTTCACCATAGGGTCTCCCCCTATTTGTAAATATTTTTACCTATACCTTATCTTTTATTTAAAGGTGGGATACTTGTTTCTCATTACCGTGAGCCCCAATGCATTATATGTGTATGTTCTAACAATATTATCTATCCAACATTCTAAAATCACATTTGATAGTATTTATTAATTACATAAAATTCAAAATATAAAAAAATGATTTTGAATTTATATTAATTAATAAATATATCCAAATGTGCATCCAAAATGCTAGATAGATGTTGCCTATCCTAACCTACTTGCACCTATGAGTGGTGAGTGGGCTCATCTAGTTTCCTTACACTCACCACTACCCACTATGCTTTGCTTCAATCCTAGTAATCATTTTTATCTTATGTTCAAAATGTGGCTCTCTAATAAGTGATTTCAAAATTCTTATTGGGTGTTGATTGGATTCTATCTTAGTGGTGAGTTCTCTACACAATGATAAGTGGAATCATCTAGTCAACTTCCACTTTCCATTTCTTGTTGATTGTCTTGACATTAATATTCAATGGGGTGTGTTTGTGGGTAGTAAGGTGGCCATCTAATGATAAAATATCAAGCTTTGTTTGATCTTGTAAACACAATGTTAGAATGCTCTTGTACCTGACTTCATTTGGAAAGATGCTATATATAATATAAAGGAAGGAGCCACAGTTTTGTATCTCATTGGGAACACTAGACTAACAAAGTTTGGATCTTGTAACTCTACCATGTATTTTAGCCTGGGTCATTGATCTTCTATGATCAATACATTGTCTAATCCTTTATATATTTCATGAGCTTGGGATTGTGGTGTATAGTTTGTTCTGAGTTTTCCTTACAAGTGAATGATGATTTGCTACACTGTTATGGAGTAAAACATGGACATGTACCTTTTTACCTCCTTGTTTAGATCCTAGGTCATTGTAATTACATTACGCATTGTAATTGATGATCTTGAAGAGATTGCCCAGCACCAATGTGAATTTTGGACTCTAGGCCCTTCCGTAATTCCATCCCAAACTAAAAGGGGCTCCAAGACTTGGGTGCCAACCACCCAAGTCTCCCTTGATTGGTCGAGGCCAATTAATGATATGTTGGCATAGGACCTTTAAAATTGTTCCTCTTTGTCAGCTCTTGTGATTTAATTTATTGAATGTTAGTAGGAAAGCATATATAAGTGTGTTTTTGAACTCATTATGGACCTAGATGGATATTGCAAACTTATGATATTAGAGCAAAGAGCATTCAAGGCATTTATTGTATTATTGTTGTAGATTTAGAATCATCATCCATTTCCTTATGAGTTGAAATATCTTCATTCTCCTAAGGGATTCACGTCTAAGGTGATATCATTGTTGTTTGATTCATTTATATCATCATTTGGATTAGCCTCTGCCCTACTAGGGCACTCTTTCTTATCTATAAACAGTGTTGGAAAGCTTGATTCCCATTCTAGGGTTTGACTGAGGCAAATCCCCAAACACCATAACCCCCCAAACCCTCTCTTGTTGTCTTGTGTGCAAATTACAAGTGTGGGATTCAAGGAAAATGAAGTTATAGGAAGACTATGTAGGAATCAATGTTTCAAGATCTGAAAGTAGTTCTGGAATATTCCTTTGAAAAGACTTGGGTGGTTGGTACCCTAGTCTTCTAGAATTTTAGGCTCTGGATCTGGCATCTAAACATCAGTCATAACATTTTCTCAGTTATGACTGATGTTTAGATGCAAATTACAAGTGTGGGATTCAAGGAAAATGAAGTTACAGGGAGACTATGTAGGAATCAATGTTTCAAGATCTAAAAGTAGTTCTAGAATATTCCTCTAAAAAGACTTGGGTGGTTGGTACCCTAGTCTTCTAGAATTTCAGGCTCTGGATCTGGCATCTAAACATCAGTCATTACATTTTATCAGTTTTGACCTCTGGAAAATTCTCACTTTTAGGACTTGGATGGTCCCTATTTCATCCTCCAAGACTCCATCTTCTAAGACATAGGTTCTGATTTCTTTCTAACCTTGCTTGTGTATTCATATTCTAAGTTTCAACCATTTTCTATCTCTTGTAATCTGATTATCTTATAACTAGGGTTTCATGCATATTTAACCTAGGGTTTGATAAAAGGCTTGGTTAAATCTATCTTTCCATAGAAAATAAGAGCACAAGATCTGTCACTAAGTCCACCTCCCTTTGGTTGTGATTAAGCTCCGTTTTGTCCTTGAATGCTATTGTGGAAGAGGGTTTGATTTAGTGGGCATGCTTGTCTTTGTCATTCATCTTTTCCCCTTTAACATTTTGGTGAACCCATAGCATCAAGCATTTGCATCTTACTAAGTGTTAATTTCAGATCTTGCATTAAATCATAACATACTTTTCATCATTTAGTTGATCATTTTGCATTATTTCATGTTAATGATTGAAAATTCATAGTTTTGTAATTACACATTGTGTATTTCAACAAGCATAATTACCTTAATCTTATTGATCATATTAGTGTCTAGTGTAGTGAGTGTTATACAAATTTTCATGAGTTGTATAACCCACTTCCCTAATACAAACACCTTTGTAAGTAGAAGTTGTATACTAATGGGTTATAGTGCTTTGGATAGCACTGATATGCAAACATCAAAAAAATCTATTAAACAACTACTTTACTAAGGGTGAATCAACAACTTTGCAAGATGTCATAAACACAACCATGACTAAATAACAAACATTTCATGATGTTGAAGATGTGATTGATATAGTTTCATATGTACTTGATGAACAACTCGAGAAATTGGACAAAAAACTAGTTAAATTTCAACAAATTGTAGAATATGCACATCTAGCTCAAGAAGTAGTACCTATTGTTGATGTTATAAGAGGATTGTTACAAAAAGGACAAGAAGGTTTTGACATAGTCCATGGATTGGCCCACATAGTGGATCCTAACATTATTCCAGTGGCTAGCCATGCAAATATCATTGAAAATGTGTCACCACCGACATATATAATATCATAGGTATCAGTACCTATACCGATTAATACATTATCCACTTTGACACCATCAAATCTCTCCACTAATCCACAAGCTTGTAATAATTCTACCACTACCATGGGAACATCTACTAGAAACAATTACAAAGTTGTTGCATTCAATTATCAAAATTCGACACCTCCTATATCAATACCCATGCATAGTTATTCTCAACCACCCATTACCTCCACTTATTACCAATCACCTCTCAATTTCATGACTGCAACATCAAATACTTTTGTCTGAAATCCACAAGCCACATCATCCAATGATGCTCTCCTAAATCAGCTTTTGCAGAGTATGCCATTCTTACAACAAAAAGTGACAAAATTGACTAATGCTTCGTCTCAACCTACTTTACCAACATATCATGCTTGTAGTCCTTTATCTTATTCAATCCTAAGAGCTCAAATTCCTAACAAATTTGAAACGCCTTGCTTTGAAAAGTATAGTGGCACGGGTGATCCTAATACTCATGTGGTAGCATTCACAGTGATGTGTAGTGACTCCTTTGATGAGGACTTGTTAGCAAAACCCTTTCCTCAATCTCTCAAAGATACGTTTTTGGAATGGTTTTTCTCTTTACCTCCTAATTCAATAAATTCCTTTTCACAGCTAGTTGATCAATTCTTGCAACATTTCCAAGAAAACATTGGACCTACTATCTCATTGATTGATCTGTTCTATTATAAACAAGGTCTAAAAGAGAAACTAATAGAATTCATCAGTTGATATCAAGCTCTCATTGTGCAAATATAATATCCAATTAAAGATGAGGATGTTTAAAAACTATTCATTATGAATCTACAACCGAACATACAAGATAAACTACCTTTGATGAAGTATAGTTCCTTCCAACATCTATGCACAACTCTCGAGATTACCAACTTTTGGCTAGTTAGTATGAGAGTCATACCTCATCGGCTCCTATTGGTCAATCCACCACTAGATCATCTCAAAATTCATTTAAGAAGAATAATAATAATTTCATTAAGATCAATGGGCAACAATCAAACAATTTTCAATCACAAGTGTCTGCTATTACAAAGCCTAATCAGACACCATTTCAATTCAAATAACAATAGAGATAATTCACTCCATTATTTGATTCTCTCCATTCTATAATGATTCCTACTCATCCATTCGATAGTAGTAAGATACAAGGACCTTCATTTGATACTAATACTTATTGTCACTATCACTGCTCGCTGATACTTGATACTGACAGATGTAGACATCTTAAACATGAAACTCAAGACCTCATCAATTCTAACATGATACAGGTTAATGGTGTGAATGACAATAAAAATAAGTTAGTAGCTGCTCTAAATCAAAAATTACAAATCTTCACTGATCCTTTTCCTAAGCATAGCGACAACAACATGGTGGAACAAAATACAATAGAGCTTGAAGATGACTATCTTGACTATGATGAAATAGTTGGTATGATATAAGTTGATAAGGCAATAAGTGAAGATTTACCTCACCCATGGGGAAAAGGTATATATGCTGAGGTTCATCCTTCGTTATCCCTCTATGGATTGGGAGATAACGAAAATGCACAAGATACACAATTGGAACATCCTATACGTAATCAATTGAAGGAAGAGAAATTAGTGACAATGAGAAGCATCCCATTTCATTATGGAAGGCTCATTAATCAAGAAAAGAAGAATAAGAAGGCAAAAGAAAGGAAAAGAGAAAGGTGTGAATCATCAGTGGAAAAAGGTAATGATTCTCCTCCTTCCAAGCATCGAAATATTTCAAACATACAAGGTCTTGAGAAACAAGATTCATGTGACCGTCTTAGAAATAAACATCAAATAGGTATGAGTTCCTCACACATCTCACCATACTTGATGGAGCACCTCTCTAAGATGCTCACAAGTTTGGCCTCTTCTTAGATAGATAGATCTATATGTGTTCTTTTGTGTTTCCCCCATGTTGTGCGAAATGTTGTTTAGGTCAAGGATACAAGGAGACTGCCTCTGTTGTTACACTTCTTCTATTTGTGTCTCTATTCTTCTACTCTCCTCTCTCTTATTGTAATTGTTTTGTGTGGTTCGTTAGCAGCATAACCTTGTAGAGGATGTTTTGGGGGCATTTTCCCATGATATGAACCTAAGTTACCTTTGTCTCCTCTCTCATTTTTAATGTTTCCATCCTTCAGTGGCTCTACTAGTTGGTGGATGATGAAAACAAATAAATACTAATAAGGACCATGTGTCCCTACAGTGAGAAAGAAAAAATAGACCTAGTCCATGTATGAAGATGGGGTTGATATATTATTGATGCTTGACTAGTACAATCACTCCGTGTTTGTGATTCGTATTGTGAAATTATTGTAACAAACCTTTGCATTACTCTAAATCTACTTCTATGCACTTTAGATTTTTTTGTATCTCACCTTGTAGCTACACTCAGTTCTGAGATACTTGAAGTATAACCTCATAGCTATACTCGATTCCAAACCCACAAGTGTAGCCTTGGTCTATTACGTGATATGATAAATTATTTCTATATTACTTTCATGAATTGATTTGGTTGTTCATAGAGTGGATTTTCTAACCAAATCTTATATTTTGTTGATTATGTTAGCAAGTGATAATGGTGTGTTTGTGGGAACATTCGGCTATTGCAAGGACATGTCACCTTTCGGGCATGGGATTTGCAAAAGATTTTTTTCCCTTTCATGTTTTCACTTAACCTTCAATGTGATTGATATTGGCAAGCGGGATCAACCACTTTAAGGTGGGGGCATATATCATGGTAATTGCTTGATTATTTTAGACATTGATAAAGCATGTTTGCATACACTTGCTTTTCACTGTAAGGTGTCTCCATGATGTGGGTGAGGTTGTGTACTTTGTTTTATTATGTATACCTCCTTTTCACTCTAAGTCATCTTCATGATGTAGGTGGGGTTGGATACTTTGAGCACATGCTTCCTTTCATTGTAAGGCATCTATTGATGAGGGTGGATTGCATTTTGAAAGCCCTTATACTAAAGGTGGGATGGTGTAACTCTTGAGTTAGTTGCATATCCTTTTAACAAAGTCCTCATCGCAAGGTAGGGCTGGATCTTGAGGTATTCACCCTTAAGCATATCTTTGGTGGTTGTGGTAGCACATCTCAACCATTAGGTCTATTTGGTGTGTCTTAGATAGTAGAGCATAGCGATGAGCTCCTCCCTATCACCCATGTTTGTTGTGTATAAGAGATATATTGTGTTGACAACATACTATACGGTGCTCATGTATTCTATGTGTCTTCCATGTGTTTTATGTGTCTTCCTTGCATGTCTTGCATGTTTTTGCATGGTCTAAAGGTATGTAGCGATGAGCTCCCTCCATGCCATGTGTTTTGTGTGTTTTTGCATGGTCTAAAGGTGTGTAGCAATGATCTCCCTCCACGCTGTATGTTTAGTGTTAGAATTATTTATTAAATTGCTTAATCATGTCTTCTATGTGTCTTGCGTGACTATATTCATGTCTTCTCTATGTATTGTGTGCTTCACTATCTTCTTCATGTATTGCATGCTTCCTTACTGTATTCTCTATGTTTTGTGTGACTGTCATGTGTTTTCTTATGTTTGCCTAAGTTTGGGGGCTAGAAATGGCTCCTCAAACTTAGGGTGTCTTTTCTCTTGTGTTTGATGTACTTTGACCATACTTTAATGCATGTACTAAATCATAAGATCATACACACATTAAAGTGAGGGCTAAATGTTATGGAGTAAAAAGTGGACATATGTCTTTTTACCTCCATGTTTAGCTCCTAGGTCCTCGTAATTACATTATGCATTATAATTGATCATCCTGAAGAGATTGCTCGGCACCAATGTGAATTTGGGACCCTGGGCCCTTCCTTAATTCCATCTCAGACTAAAAAGGGGCTCTTGGACTTAGGCACCAACCGCCCAAGTCTCCCCTAATTGGTTGGGGCTAATTAATGATATGTCGGGATAGGACCTTTAAAAATTTTCCTCTTTATCGGCTCTTGTGATTTAATTTCATGAATGTTAGTAGGAAAGTATATATAAGTGTTTCTGAATTCATTATGAACCTAGATGGATATTACGAACTTATGATATTAGAGCAAAGAACATTCAAGACATTCATTGTGTTATTGTTGCAGATTTGTGTTTGTAGTGTGTGTGTTGTTGCAGATTTGGAATCATCATACATCTCCTTATGAGTTGAAAGATTTTCATTCTCCTAAGGACTTCACCTCTGAGGTGATATCATTGTTGTTTGAATAATTTCTATTATCATTTGGTTTATCCTCTACCCTGCTAGGGCATGCTCTCTTATCTATCAAAGGTGTTGGAAGGCTTGAATGTCATTTCAAAGTTTTACTAAGGAAAATCGCTAAACACCATAACCCCCCAAACCCTCTCTTGTCGTCTTGTGTGTAGATTACAAGTGCAGGTTTTAGGGAAAGTGAAGTTAGAGGAAGATTGTGCATGAATCAAGGTTTCGGGATCCAAAAGCAATTCCAAAATATTTTACTGAAAAAGACTTGGGCGATTGGCACCCTAGTCTTTTGCGCTTTTAGGCTCTAGATCTAGCATATGAACATCAGTCATAGCATTTTCTCAGTTTTGACCTCTAGTAGATTATCGCTTTCAGGACTTGGGTGGTCCCTATTTCATCATCTGACACTTCATCTTCTAAGACACACATTCTAATATCTTTCTAACTCTCCTTGTGCATTCAGATTCTAAGTTTCAATCATTTTCTATCTGTTGCAAGGTGATTATCTTAGAACTAGGGTTTCATGCATATTTGACATAGGGTTTGATATAAGACTTGATTAAATTTTATCATTCCATAGTAAACAAGAGCACAAGATCTATAGTCAAGTCCATGTCCCTTTGGTTGTGATTAAGCTAGATCTTGTCTTATAATGTTATTATGGAAGAGGGTTTGATTTAGTGGGGATGCTTGTCTCCATCATTCATCCTTCCCCCTTTAACAAATACTATCCTTGCATGTGCATTGTTTGGAGCTTAGTGGTGCTATGTTGTAATTTGTGTGTGTGATTAAATAAAGAAATATTTTATATGTTCCCATATCTTTAAATGACACCATTGTTGTTATATGGAGCCTAATCAATCTTGGAGGTTAAATTTTCCCCACTTTTATCGACGTAGTTTCCCCCCAAATTATTTAACGGGGGTTTGGGGGCAGTACCCCCAAGATAGGGTCAAGGGGCAGTGCCCCTTGTGGGGTCCAAAATGTGTTGGGAGTTATATATCTATTAGCCGACATAAAAAAACCCTATTTTGTAACTATTGTGCTTACAGTAACCAACATAAGTCTTGATAAAAAAAGATAAGGGTTAGGGTTTTCATTGATAATGTATTGTAGCATTTGTAGCGGTATTGAGTTGCAAGGATTGCTGGTTGTAA
Source organism: Cunninghamia lanceolata (assembly GCA_027924645.1). Lineage (NCBI taxonomy): Eukaryota > Viridiplantae > Streptophyta > Pinopsida > Cupressales > Cupressaceae > Cunninghamia > Cunninghamia lanceolata. The sequence goes on along the minus strand of BSBN01001318.1, from coordinate 704,821 downwards.
TCAGTTTAATTTATTGGATAATAATATTGGACTATCTGTTGGTGCATGTAGCTTGAGTTTGGTTGAACCACGTTAAAAATTGTCTCTCGTTGTTATTATTTCTATGTATTTTCATTCCTCTATTTAATCTTTATTTGCATTTAATTGATATCTTCTACATGCAATTCCTAACAAGTGGTATCAAAGCAGGTTGTGTTCAATTATCATTTGCAGGAAGGTCTCATGATTGAGTGGGAGTCTCACGGTTAAGTGGGAGCAATGGTGGAAGAGGGTTAATTGAAGGTAGATAAATTCAATGGGAAGAACTATTAGTTATGGAAGATGCAGATGGAGAATTATCTCTATTAGAAGGATTTATGGAGGCCATTGGAATGAATAGCCAAGAAACTGGTAGCAATGACTGATGAGGATTGGGAACTTCTAGACAGAAAGGAACTGTGAACCATTCAGTTGAGCTTAGCACCATTTGTGCCATTCAATATAATAGAAGAGAAGACAACAAATGAACTGGTGAAATCTTTGGCTAAATTGTATGAAAAACTCTTAGCCTCAAATAAGGTACTTCTCATGAAGCATTTGTTTAATCTGAAAATGATTGAAGCTAGATCTGTAGCAGATCATTTAAATGAGTTTAATACAATTACTGATCAGTTAACTTCTGTAAAAGTGAAATTTGATGAAGACGTGAGGGCTCTCTTGGTTTTATGTTCTTTTCTAGAAAGCTAGAATAGCATGGTAATGTCTATAAGTAACTCTATCTCTGTTTCAAATACTTTGAAATTTGATGATTTGTTGTTGGTGTTATCCTTGATGAGTAAATGCAATGGAAAAGCTCAAGAGGGTCCACATCAGGTAGTGTTTTGAATGCAGAAAGCAGGGGCATATCAAATGAGAGGAAAAGGTTCTAGAGGTCATGGGAAGTCACGAGGAAAACCAAAGGACAAGAAATCCCAATCCAGAGGACAGAAGGATTGTTGGTACTATGGGAAACCAGGTCATCTAAAGAAAGATTGTTGGTCTCAGAAGAATAAAGGAGACAAATATGAAGGCGATAACGAGGCAAATGTGGTAAGTTAGAAGTTATTTTCTTGATTATTTTTACCAATTTTTCACCTACAACTCAAATTGGCAAAGTTGATTCATTTATTTCATTTTAAGATGAAAAGTTCTTAACATTTGTGTGCTATGATGATTTGATGCATAGTTTGGAGTGCTTGTAAATCGAAAAGAGAAAAAGGGGTTTAGTTTTATCATTGTTATAACAGAAGAAGTTTAGTTTATCATTCAATGCTTTGTAGAAGAATCATCATTGATAGGAGTTATTTCATTTCACTTTACAATGTTCATTCATTTTACAAATGAGATACACAAAATTGAATAAGCATTGCATTAATGGAGAGAAAGAGAGACTGGGTGGCCCACACAAGCCATGGGAGTAGCTAAACCAATACATCAGAAAGAATATACTACGCATCTAAAAAGAAAGTAAAGAAATGAAGTAGACAGGACAAAGCATATTTATAATTGCCTGTTTGTTGAAGCCTTGAGTTGATCTACATTGTAGCTAGTCTTTGCTCTTGATCCCCGGATGAACCTATAGTGATGGAGACAGATATGTTAGTGCTCTAGATATGATTTATCCTACGTACTTTATCAAACAGAGACATAATACATTCTTTATGATGCACTGAATCAGATGATTAAATCATCCATATGCAAGAGAGCATGAAAAAATAAAACATCATTAAGCTTCACTATTTTTTAAACTAACATGTTTGTTTCCTATGCATGTATAGGTAAAATCATGTTGTTGATCTAAAGACATTTCGGCATGTGGTAAAAAATGGCCTCCCACAAGGGTTGAGCCCAGTATGCTGCCCCTGAATCTCAAGAGGGGATGAAATAATAATTCATATTCATAACTTGCTCAAATAGAATATATTCAGCTGAAGGAGTGTCACATCAAGTGAGTGTATGAACTTCAAGCTCATTGCCCATCCATGATTATTAGTTCAAGTGATAAATGAGAACCATACATGAGTAGTGAACTCATTCAAGATAGATCAATAATGTGTGGAATTGGGTAAAGGCATTGTCAACATCATGCTACTGTGTTATTTCATTCACAATCATTTACATGCATTTAGAAGTAGTACTCTAATCTCATTATGTAGCCTTTTAGACGAGGAAATAATTCAAATGAAGGTAATGACAGAATGCAACCTTCACTAGTGTAAATGCTCACATGAAGAGGATAGAAATCTTGTGCTGATCAAGGAGTATAATACTTAGTGCCAACATAATAGATGCATCATAACATGTTCATCAAAGTACCCTTCCATGGTACTTGCACAACAGGGGATAGTAAGAAGTACAATTTTCACAAGAAAAATCAGATGAAGTAGTCTCCAAGTACAATTGCAAATGTTATAAATGGATAATATAGTGTAGAGTTGTGATGAACCTATAAGGGAACTTGATCAAATTCCTAAGTTCTATGAGCCTTCGGTAGCAGTGTTATTACATTTCACAAACATGTTTAACATTTTACAAGATCATTTGTAGCAAGAGTAGTCATGTTGTAACAGGATAGTCATCTGTGTATCTCTTTTGGAAGTAGTCACACACACAAGGAACAATCCACATGAGGACAGTCAGAAGGATAAGCAAGTAGACTATTGTTAGCATAAGAAAAATTGACTGGGAGATTATAGAGGGCAGCTACAAAGATGCAACAAAGACTAGTTTCAGTCATGAAGCAGTCCAAATATGACTATATATAGTCAAGAAAATGAATGTCACAATCTTCAGGAGGATAACACAAAGATTAGTTTTTGATAGAGATGGCACAAATAATATGGATTGCAAATGAACAACTGTTTAAAGTCTGCCACCATAGAGGGAATGGAGGATAGTAACTAAAAGAGAGCAACATGCAGAACAAAAAATATAAAAACCTAAGAGTGTGAAGATAGTTCTAAATAGTTCAAAATGATTGTAATAGTAAAATCACATTAGACAGTACACAAAACAGTCATAAATAGCTGTCATGGCTATCACATCAATCTTTATATGGTTGTCATAGGAGGCATGATATTGATAAAGCTTGTTGGTCATGACCAAAGACCTAAAGAATAGAAACAAATGAGATAGTCATGAACATTAGAGAACATCAAAGATTAAATGGCCATCATCATTACAGTGGTAGAAATACACCAAGAACATCATTGATGCATGAAATAGTTAACAAAAATGACTATCGGAAGCATAAGGCATGCTCGATCTGGAAGCTCTAGGATAGAATGGTGGAACAAGAAAAGTTATTATATCTTCATCAAGAGGAATTAGAATCTCAAGAAAATGAAAATATAAGAGTCTTTGATTATGTTTTTACCCTCATGTCTGAAGTTGAATCTTTGCAGCAAATTCTATTGTTATCTCAATCAAGTATTGAAGAGTTGAGATTAAAACTTGATCTTGCTAAACAATCTTATTCAAAATGAGAAAGATGCAAAAACAACTCCTTCATGCCAAATCAAAGGTTATAGGAGTGGAATAGTATGCATATAGAGAAGTAATGTGAATGCTCTTACCTATTACTACTTGAGTTTGGCATGATATGTGGCCGATTATGCACATGAAGGCTCTAATAAACCCCCCAAATCATAGCAAAATAGAATGAAGAAACCCTAGTCCCATGGCAACCTCAAACTGAGAGAAGAGGAATATCAATAGGAAATAAACAAGACAAATGCATCATAGTGACCCTAGCCGTGGCCTAAGAAGGCCAATATACTTCAAAAAGTAGAGGTTAGCATTCAAAATTGAGACAAGATGGTTTACCCCTACAATTATCTTTCAAAATCTTCATACGAAAATGCTCAAAGACAACAAAGTGATGAAGAATTGATCTCACAGGTTCAAACCCTAACCTCCATGGCCACTCAAGAGTAGAGCGAGTCTTCTCCAAAAATCATAAAGTGAAAGTGAGTTTGAAAAGTTAGGGCATTTGAATGTTTTGTTTTAGGGTTTCCTCATATGCCCTAACTCAACTTGTCATTTTTATCACATTGTTTAAAAAATTTAGATTCCTTAATTTGTACCCCTCGTGGTATTGTGTTCACCTTGCATATGCCTAGTCTTCATGACTTAGGATGTTTTATGTCTTAGGGCCCTTTGCCACATATGCCATATGCCTTAGGGTTTTACTTGCAAACCAAATGGGGGATAGACCTTAGGGGTCTTTTATTTTTTCAAAACCATTCAATAGTGCCTTGAAATTTTATGATTTTTATAGAAAATCAAATGCTCATATAGAGTGTATTGTACTTAGCAAAAATTCATCTAAGCCTTGTATTTTTTTGGAAAAAAAATCAAATCAAAGAGAAATCGAGAAAACAAAACTGCAAATATTGTAAAGCATTATTTAATGCAATGTTTTATAAATTGCTTTTAAATAATTACTATTTTTAATGCAGTTAAAGCAAGTAGATATAAGGAGATTCTCTTTTTTTCTGGATTTGCTTTCCTTGGGTGAAACTGAGATGATATGGGCAAAAAGGAGGCTTTTATTGATCAGATAGAGCCTGATTTTGAGGAGATTTTGGTAGGACCACTTTGGAGAGCATTGTGACAACTTTTACACCTAGTTTGGGAATATTTTGGGCACAATTTTTAAGGCTTTTTTATGGATCTCAAAAATGACTTGGAGGATTGCTTTTGGAGAGAATTTTGTAGAGTTTTTTCTATTTTTCCATCTTGGGAAAAATTGGAGGCATATATTGGAGAAAAACTTAGTTTTTTCTTAGTTAAGATGTTTGTTTCTTCTCTCTTGTTCACCTACTGAGAGCTTGTAAACACTTTTTGTACTTAGATTCTCATACTCCTTTCAGTTCAATAGAAACAACAAAGAATTCCTATCACAATTTTTCTCCAATTTTGTAGTGGTAGTTTGATGTTATCATTGTGATTCTTTCTTTTAGATCCTTTGTATGTCCTACTATTGTAGGTGTGGGTGCAAAAAGTCCATATGATATAGGTTGCATATTGTGTTTGATTTCAAACCTTCATGAAAATCATTTTTGTGTTGTATGCACATGTGAGATTGTGAAAGTCATTGTCCTGAAAAGCTGTTTGTGATTGAGATCATTAGAAAAAGTTAAAGTTTTGGTAAAACATCCTTAGATTTTAGAATTTCAATTTTAGTTATCTTCTTAACCCTTTCCTCAGCAAATCATTTAGATTAAGTGAAGTAACTAGGAGAACCAACTCACTCTAGAGGTTCACTCCAAGTTTTAGGCAACCCACAGGCCTAGGAGTGTTCCCATGTGTCAACAGGTAGTTAAGTTGATAGCTTAGCATTGGGTGCATACTTTGATTGAAAATAATTTTTGGCATGCCCAGTGGGACAATTTGAACTCTCACAGTTCAAAGTTCATCATTTTATTGTTGGTTCTTGGTGTGTGCACCAACAATCTTAGTCTTTGGAGTCAAGTTCTTCAAACACATCTAGTGACTCCAAATCAAGATCTACTGGTTTTAATAGATCAAGTGCTGGTATGTTTCAAAAATTAAGCTTTTATTCTTATTTCCAACTCTTCGTATGAGTAGAAATGTCAAATTTTCATAGTCAATATGTATACCCACCCCCATACTATGAAAATACTGTCAACCAACCTTCTTATTAACCATATACAAGTAGCCATAATGCTGGTATTAGTCAAAATAACCCTATTACAACAAGCTACCATCTTACTCAAGATGCTTACCAACCATCCACCCTTGCCCAATCTCCCAATTAGCCTCAAAATTTTAAAATTATGGAGCTTAGAGACATTTTGTTAGACTTCACAAAGTAGGTAGAGGAGATCAAGAGGCAGCAACAGTATAACTTACAGGAGGAAGAGTGGGCTTGCTCAGATTATCGGTACCAACAAGAAAGGGAGTTTCAAGGAAGGCAATATGAAGAGTTTAAATTGTAGCAACAGGAGTTAGATCACCAAACCTATCTCCAACAGTAGGAGCAACAACCATGTGAGACCTTTAGTTCTAACCGGGAGTTGGAGACACAAAGGAGATAGTTTGAAGAGAGTCTTGAGAGGGAGGCAGCTACACAAACAAAGCTTTTGCTTGCTCAGTTTCAAAGGCACGAAGCCCAAGTAGCTCCTATCATTCTAGATCAGTCTATCCAAGAGGAGGTTCATAAGTATAAGTTTCTAAGTTTTAGACAGAATGAGCCTCTTAGTGTTCCTAAGGTTGATATTCTAAGTTTTAGATAGAAAAAGTCCTTAATTCCTCAGGCCAACATCTTAATCTTGAAATACCAAGTTTCAGAAGCCTTCATCCCTTGCAAGTTGAGGAAAATAATCATATTAAGCCTAGTATAGTTGTAGATCAGCCCCTTGAGCAACATTTTTTCCTGCAAGAAATCCAAGAAGCCCCCCAAGTTTCCCTATCTAAGGAATCCAAGGGTGAACCCTTTGATCAAAATACCTTACTCTTCATCAAGGAGCTTAGAAAGGTAAATCCATTGCATTCCACTTTGGAAGTTTACCATTTGTAGCAGCAGAAGATCGAACAAGAAAAGACTTCTCCCAATGAATCTTTCAATGTTTTCACTAATGAGCTTCCTTGTTTTGTGGAAGATCAACAAGTAAAATAAGATATAAAGCAAGAGGTTGTTGCTGATTGTACCATTTTATCAGCTGAACACAAGAATGTGGCATGTATAGAGAGATTTGGTTCATTGGAACAATAGAATATCGGTGACTATTTCAAAGTATCCAGCTAGCATAGTGACCAAGAAGATCTATAAAATCAAGAGCAACTGCTGCAAGAGATAGAGGAAGCCGTAGTTGAGGAAAGACAAATTCTAGATCAAGGAATGGCTGATAGTTCTCAATTTTTGACTGATCTATTTTATGAATCACCATTATTTGTGGATGATGAAGAAAGCATATCTCAGATCACACCCATACTAGTTCTAGAATCACAAGAAGAGGTTCAAAACTTTGATGTTTTGATACCTCAAGAGGGCTATAGCAAGGCAATAAGCAGTCTCTTCACAAGAAAATGGAAATGAGAATGAATAAGACATGTTTTGGGATGACCTTGAGATTTTTGTTTCAAGCTTGGATGTTAAACAATCATCTTTTGAAGGAGAAAGTGTGGAACAACAACTCGAAGAGGCAAAAGGAGGCATCCAAACCCAATATTTGATTGATTCATTTGAAGAACTTCCTTTGTTTATTAGTAAAGATGAAGAGAATGTATATGAACTAACAAAGTTATCAGGTTTTGAGCAGCAAAATGATGAAAGCCATTCAGACAAGGTATTGATCCATGAGCAAATAAATAAGGATAGCTTGGTTGTGGAGGATCATGAGGTTGAAGGCATGATTTAGCTAAAGCAAGAAACAGTTGTGGTTGAGGAGGTAGTTGACAAGAGTAAAACTAACAAGAGTAGTTCCAATTTTGTCTTGTCAACAAGATGTCTAATTGAATATATTGCTAAAATGGAAGCCAACAAGAAGATTCCTATCTTGGTTGAGCCCAAGTATAAAGTGCAGTTAAAGAAGAACAGATTAGTCACTTTGCCACCCCAGGGTAGTAGTTTTTATATTCCATACGAAGAGGTTAGTGAGCTTGTATATGTTCTTCAAGATATAGTACAGTAGTTTCATGACCTTTCATCCATTGTTCTTTTTCATGTAGCTGTAAAGCATCATGTATTCTGTAGAAAAGGTAGCTACTTCACCCAACCAGTGAATGGGTTTGTCTGACCTGCTTCTTTGGCTGGTTAGAGTAGGTTAGAGTTAGTGTTGCTATTATTAAGTGTTTTACGCACATTCCTTTTAGTTATTTTCTTCCCTAAGTGCAGTTGCACATGTTTTCTAGTCACCAGGGCCTTTTAGTTTGCTCTCAATTTGGTTCTATTTGGTTTTCTGCTACTGTTTGGAGTAGTTGGCAGCTATGTTTCATAGTTTTCTAAGTTTGCAAGGGGCATAGTTCTACTCCATGCCCAATGGATGGTTAAGGCAACTGGTCTTAATGTTTAGTAGGTAAGCATTTAGCAAAAATTGCCAGAAATGTTACCAATTTTTCACCTATAGCTCAAATTGACAGAGCTGATTCATTTATTTCATTTTAAGATGAAAAGTTCTTAACATTTGTGTGCTATGATGATTTGACACATAGTTTGGCATGCTTGGGAAAGGAAAAGGGAAAAAGGGGTTTAGTTTTATCATTCAATGCTTTGTAGAAGATTCATTAGTAATAGGAGTTATTTCATTTCACTTTACAATGTTCATTCATTTTACAAATGAGATACACAAAACTAAATAAGCATTGCATTAAAGGAGAGAAAGAGAGACCAAGTGTCCCACACAAGCTGTGGGAGTGGCTAAACCAATACATCATAAAGAATATACTATGCATCTAAAAAGAAAGTAAAGAAATGAAGTAGATAGGACAGAGCATATATATCATTGTCTGTTCGTTGAAGCATTGAGTTGATCTACATTGCAGCTAGTCATTGCTCTCGATCCTCGAATGAACCTGTAGTGATGGAGATAGATATGTTAGAGCTCCAAATATGATTTATCCTATGTACTTCATCAAACAGAGACATAATACATTCTTTATGATGCACTAAATCAGCTGATCAAATCATCCATATGCAAGAGAGCTTGAAAAAATGAAACATCATTGAGCTTCACTATTTTTTAAACTAACATGTTTGTTTCCTATGCAGGTATAGGTAAAATCATGTTGTTGATCTGAAGACATTTCAACATGTAGTAAAAAATGGGCTCCCACAAGGGTTGAGCCTAGCATGCTGTCACTGAATCTAAAGAGGGGATGAAATAATATTTCATATTTATAGTGGTCAAATAGAATATATCTAGCTGAAGGAGTGTCACATCAAGCGAGTGTATGAGCTTCAATCTCATTGCCCATCCATCACTATCAATTCAAGTGATAAATGAGAACCATACATGAGCAATGAACTCATTCAAGATAGATCAATAATGTGTGGAATTGGGTAAAGGCATTGTCAACATCATGCTACTATGTTATTTCATTCACTATCATTTACATGCATTCAGAAGAAATACTCTAATCTCATTATGCAGCCTTTCAAATGAGGAAATAATTCAAATGAAGGCAATGACAAAATGCAACCTTTACTAGTGTAAATGCTCACATGAAGAGGACAACAATCTTGTGCTGATCAAGGAGTATAATATCCAGTGCCAACATAATAGATGCATCATAACATGTTCATCAAAGTACCCTTCCATGGTACTTGCACAACAAGGGATAGTAAGAAGTACAATGTTCACAAGAAAAATCAGATGAAGTAGTCTCCAAGCACAATTGCAAATGTTATAAATAGATAATATAGTGCAGAGTTATGATGAACCTATAAGGGAAGTTGATTAAATTCCTAAGTTCTATGAGGCTTGGGAAGCAGTGTTATTACATTTGGCAAACATGTTTAACCTTTTACAAGATCATTTGTAGTAGGAGTAGTCATGTTGTAACAGGATAGTCATTTGTGTATCTCTTTTGGAAGTAGTCACATACACAAGGAAAAGTCCACATGAGGACAGTCAGAAGGATAAGCAAGTAGACTTTCATCAGCATAAGAAAATATGACTCCGAGATTATACAGGGCAGCTATGAAGATGCATCAAAGACTAGTTTCAGTCATGAAGCAGTCTAGATATGACTATACACAGTTAGGAAAATGAATGTCACAATCTTCAAGAGGATAACACAAAGATCATTTTGTGATAGAGATGGCACAAATAATATGGATTGCAAATGAATAGTTGTTTAAAGTCTGCCCACCATAGAGGGAACAAAGGACAATAACTAAAAGAGAGCAACATGTAGACCAAAAAATATAAAAACCTAAGAGTGTGAAGATAGTTCTAAATAGTTCAAGATGATTGTAAAAGTAAAATCACATTAGATCATCCATAAAACTATCATAAATAGCTATCATGGCTATCACATCAATCCTTATATGGTTGTCATAGGAGGAATGATATTGATAAAGCTTGTTGGTCATGAGCAAAGACCTTAAGAATAGAAACAAGTGAGATAGTCATGAACACTACTGAACAACGAAGCTTAAATTGTCATCATCATTACAGTTGTAGCAATACACCAAGAACATCACATATGTATGAAAATAGTCAAAAAAAAATACTGTCATAAGCATAAGGCATGCTCGACTTGGAAACTCCAAGATAGAATGGTGGAAAAAGAAAAGTTATTACATCTTTGTGAAGAGGAATTATAATCTCAAGAAAATGAAAATAAAAGAGTCTTTGACTATGTTTCTGCCCTTGTGTCTGAAGTTCAATCTTTGCAACAAAGTGTATTGTTATCTCAATCAAGTATTGAAGAGTTGAGATTAAAACTTGATCATGCTAAACAAGCTTATTCAGAATGAGAAAGACATAAAAATAATTCCTTCGTGCCAAATCAAAGGCTACAAGAGTGAAATAGTATGCACACAAAGAATTAATGTGAATGCTCTTACCTACTACTACCTGAGTTTGGCATGATATGAGGCCAAGTATGCACATGAAGGCTCCGATAAACCACCCAAATCACAGAAAAAACATAATGAAGAAACCCCAGTGCCATGGTAGCCTCAAAGCAAGAGAAGAGGAATATCAATAGGAAATAAATAAGTCAAATGCATCACAGATATGACCATGGCCACGACCTAAGAAGGCCAATATACTTCAAAAAATGGAGGTTAACATTCAAAATTGAGACAAGATGGCTTACCCCTACAATTATCTTTCAAAACCTTCATAGGAAAATGCTTAGAGACAACAAAGTGATGAAGAATCACTTGCTCAGAGGTTCAAACCCTAACCTCCATGGTGGCTGAGCAGTAGAGCAAGTCTTCTCCAAAAATGGCAAGGTGAATGTGAGCCGAAAAAGTTAGGGCATTCGAATGTTTTTTTAGGGTTTCCTCATATGCCCTAACTCAACTTGTCATTTTTGTCACATTATTTTAAAAAATTAGATGCCTTAACTAATACCCCTTATGGTATTGTGTTCACTTTGTATATGCCTAGTCTTCATGACTTAGGATGTTTTATGTCTTAGGGCCCTTTGTCTTAGGATTTTATTTGCAAACCATATGCGGGATAGACCTTAGGTTTCTTTTATTTTTTCAAAACCATTCAATAGTGCATTGAAATATTATGATTTTTACAGAAAATCAAATGCTCATATAGAGTGTATTGTACTTGGAGAAAATTCATTCAAGCATTGTATTTTTTGCAAAAAATTCTAATCAAAGCCAAACTGAGAAAATAAAACTACAAATATTGTAAAGCATTATTTAAAGTAATGTTTTATAAATTGCTTTAAAATAATTTCTATTTTTAATGCAGTTAAAGAAAGTAGATATAAGGAGATTCTTCTTTTTTTTGGATTTTCTTTCTTTCGGGTGAAATTGAGAAGATATGGGCAAAAGGGAGGCGTTTATTGATCAGATAGAGCTTGATTTTGCGGAGATTTTGGTGGGACCACTTTGGAGAGCATTATGGCAGCTTTTACACCTAGTTTGGGAACATATTGGGCATAGTTTTTAAGGTTTTTTTTATGGATCTCAAAAATGACTTGGAGGATTGCTTTTGGAGAGATTTTTGTAGAGTTTTTTCTATTTTTCCATCTTGGGAAAAATTGGAGGCATATATTGGAGAAAAACTTAGTTTTTTCTCAGTTTAGATGGTTGTTTCTTCTCTCTTGTTCACTTGCAAAGAGTTTGTAAACACTTTTTGTACTTGGATTCTCATACTCCTTTTAGTTCAATAGAAACAATAGAGCATTCCTATCTCAATTTTTGTTCTATTTTGCCATGGTAGTTTAATGTTATCATTGTGATTCTTTCTTTTAGATCTTTTGTATGTCCTACTATTGCAGGTGTGGGTGTAAAAAGTCCATTTAATACAAGTTGCATGTTGTGTTTGATTTCAAACCTTCATACAAATCATTTTTTTGTTGTATTGTGAAAGTCATTGTCTTGAGAAGCTATTTGTGGGTGAGATCATTAGAAAAAGTTAAAGTTTTTGTAAAACATCCTTAGACTTCAGAATTTCAATTTTAGTGAACTTCTTAACCCGTTCCTTAGCAAATCATTTAGATTAGGTGAAGTAACCGAGAGAACCACCTCACTCTGGAGGTTCACTCCAAGTTTTAGGCAACCCACAAGCCTAGGAGTGTTCCCATGTGTCAATAGGTAGCTAAGTTGATAGCTTAGCATTGGGTTCATACTTTGATTGACAACAATTATGTCCAAGGGCATTTTGGGTTGGTTTATTGGGGAGATAATGAACCCTATCAAATTGTTGGAAAGGGAAGAATTGAGATTAAGTTGTAGAATGAGAATCATTGGCTACTACAAGAGGTAAGGCATGTTCCAAGGCTTAGTAGGAATTTAATTTCAGCAAAGCAGCTAGGTGATGAAGGTTGCACAGTTACTTTTAATGATAAAAATTGGAAGGTTTCAAGAGGTACCTTAATAGTAGCAAAAGGTGTGAAAGTAGAAACCTTATATCTTTGTACAAGTCATATTATTCCTTCTACTTTAGTTGTTGCAGAGAAAAAAATAAATAGGTTGAGGAACAGTTGTTGCAGGTTCGCAGGAAGAGACTGAAACAATTGCTTCAAGTTTTGAGACAACACTATGGCATGACATATTTGGGCATATGAGTGAAAAAGGTATGAAGGTACTTCATTCTAAGAAAGTATTACTAGGTCTAAAATGTATTAATATGAATTTCTCTCAAAGTTGTGTGTATGGAAAACAAAAGAGAGTTAGTTTTCTCAAGGATGGGAAGCAAAACAAAGATAAAAAGTTGGAGCTTGTGCATACAGATGTATGGGGACTAGCTCAGGTATCTTCTCTCGGTGGCTCTCGGTATTATTTTACATTCATAGATGATGCAACTAGAAAGGTTTGGATTTATTTCCTTAGGCAAAAATCTGATGTATTTGAAACATTTAAGAAATGGAGAAGCTTGTTCGAGAATAAGATGGGTAAAAGATTAAAATATCTTAGATCTAATAAGGGTGGTGAGTATTACAGCCAAGAATTTGAGGATTATTATTCCTTTAATGGAATTCATAGGTAGAAAATGGTTCCAGAGACTCCACAAGAGAATGGAGTGGTTGATCACATGAATAGGACAATAATGGAGCATGCAAGGAACATGAGATTGCATGTTGGGCTGCCTTTAAACATGTGGGCAGAGGCTATCAATATCGATATATATTTAATTAATAGAGGTCTTTCAATTCCTTTGGGTTGTGGTATTCCAGAGGAAGGATGGACAAGTAAGAAGGTGAGTTATTCTTTTCTCAAAACCTTTGAATGTGAAACATTTGCACATGTAGATTCTCAAAATAGAACCAAGCTAGATGAAAAATTAAAAAAGTGTATCTTCATTAGATATGGCATTGATGAATTTGGTTATACGGTTTGGGATGTTGAAAATCTAAAAATTGTGAGAAGTAGGGATGTTATATTCAATGAGAAGGTGTTGTAAAAACATCAATTGTAGTAGCATGAGAAGAAAGAAAAAGATTATGTGGTGCTGGATGATACTCCAAATAGTGATGTTCTAGTGGTTCCTCATGCTCTGCAACAGGAACAAGAAATACCACAAACTCCAGTGAATGTTAGACGGTCAACAAGGCTAAGTAGACCTCTTGAAAGGTTTTCTCCCTCTTTGTATTCTATTTTGTTAACAAATGTTGGTGAACTAGAAGGGTATGATGAAGCTATGTAGGTGCATACAAAGGTTCAATGGGAGATTGCAATGAAAGAAGAAATAGACTCCTTGCTAAAAAATTAGACTTGGGAATTACGTAAGCTACAGGTAAAAAGGCTCTACCAAAAAAATGGGTTTATAGGCTGAAAGAGGAAGATGGAGGTAAGAAAAGATTTAAAGACAGGTTAGTTGTAAAAGGATTTGCATAGCAAAAAGGTATTAATTTTGATGAGATTTTTTCTTCAGTTGTTAAGATGACTTCTATTTGTACTGTTTTAAGTATTGTGGCTACTGAAGATTTGCATTTGAAATGGCTAGATGTAAAAACTACCTTTCTCCATGGTGATTTGGAGGAGGAGATATATATAGAACAACTACAGAGATTTGACGTCAAAGATAAGGAGAAATTGTTGTGTAGATTGAGGAAGAGTTTATATGGCTTGAAACAAGCACCTTGGCAATGGTATTTGAAATTTGATAGTTTTATGGCTGAGCAACGCTACAACTGGTGTAATTCTGACCATTGTGTTTATTCTAAGAGGTTGGATAATGATAGCTACATTATTTTTTATTTATATGTTGATGACATGCTTGTAGCAGGGTCTAACATGGATCACATAAGAGAATTAAAACAAAAATTAGCACAATCATTTTCTATGAAGGATTTGGGGGTGGCAAAATAAATCCTTGTTATGAAAATTTGTAGAGATAGGAAGAACAGAAAATTGACTCTATCTTAGGCTAATTATATTGAAAAGGTGTTGCAGAGATTCCATATGGAGAATACAAAAGCTGTCAGCACACCTTTGCCTAGTCATTTGAAATTGACTAACAAGATGTGTCATAAGACACAAGAGGAGGAAGAAAAAAATGTCTAAAGTACCATATGCTTCAACTATAGGAATTTTAATGTACACCATGGTATGTATGAGACTGGATATTCCACATACTGTAGAAGTCATAAGCAGGTATACGAGTAATCCCAGATTGGAGCATTGGAATGCAATAAAATAGATTCTCAGATATTTGAGAGGTACATCCACTAAACATTTATGTTTTGGGGGCTCTAATACTGATTTAGCAGGCTATGTGGACTCAGATTTGGCAGGTGATATTGATACCAAGAAGAGTACTACATGTTATTTCTTTACTGTAGGTGGGATAGCAGTGAGTTGGATCTCTAAGTTGCAAAAGGTAGTTCTTTTATCCACCATGGAGGCAGAGTATGTAGCTGCAACAGAGGCAAGCAAGGAGATGATATGGTTGCAATCTTTAATGGAATAATTGGGAAAACAACAGGCTAATAGTTATTTATTTACAGACAGTTAGAGTGTCATACATCTTGCAAAGAATTATGCCTTATATTTAAAGACCAAGAACATACAACTAAGGTATCACTTCATCTGGTTGGTGTTGGATGATGGATAGTTACAGCTGGAAAAGATACATACAGATGAAAATCCAGTGGATATGTTTATGAAGGCAATGACAAGGGAGAAGCTAAGATCCTCTTTAGCTTCGGTTGGTCTTCAAGATAGAAAATAATAAAATCAGAACAACAGGGTCTAGGGTGTTTATTTCTAATGGGAGGTATAGGGTCAACGGTGTTATGATCAGTCTCCAAGTGGGAGATGATATGTTGTGGAGTCTGACCAGTCTCCAAGTGGGAGATTGTTGTTATATGGAGCCTAATCAGACTCAGAGGTTAAATTTTCCCCTCTTTTATCAATATGGTTTCTCCCTAAATTATTTAATGGGGGTTTGGGGGCAGTGCCATAAGTGTTGATAAAAATGGCTAAGGGTTAGGGTTTCCATTGATATTGTATTGTAGCATTTGCTGTGGTATTGAGTTGCAAGGATTGTTGGTTGTAATCGGTTTGATTTACTAGATAATAATATTGGACTATGTTAGTTGATGTAGCCCAAGTTTGGGTGAACCACATTAAAAATTGTCTCTCACTATTATTATTTTTGTGTATTTTCATTCCTCTATTTAATCTTTATTTGTATTTAATTGATATATTTTACATGCAATTCCTAACAACTATTTCATGGTTTACGTGGCAAGGTCAAGAGCATGAGGATGGAATGATGTATTACTACACTTCTTCTTATTGGTTAGATACGTATTATGAGTGATGATGTCCATGTGGAGTTACATGTGTAATATCAAATGGAAGTATGCCACATGGATTTGAGTTGTTATTGTTGGCAAAATTAAATCATATATTTCCAAGGCTACTCAATGAAAGGACCATTTTGATCATGTGGCTCATTCCTATTGGAATCATTGAACAATTAAATTCTAGAGTCTTGATTGTTACATTTATCATTTTCTTAAGGACATAAAGATAGGATTATAAGAGATGCTTAATTGGGCACATTGAAGCATAAGTATGATATTCACTAGTCAAAGACCAATATGTAGAAAAATTTGAAGGGGTTCAAATGGGTTACAATGATTATGAAGGCACCACATGGGTTCAAAGGGGTTGTTGTTAGGAATTGCATGCAGAAGATATCAATTAAATGCAAATAAAGATTAAACAGAGGAGTGAAAAATACACAAAAATAATAACAGTGAGAGACAATTTTTAATGTGGTTCACCCAAACTTAGGCTACATCCACCAACAGAGAGTCCAATATTATTATCTAACAAATCATATCGACTTCAACCACCAATCCTTGCAGTTCAATACAGCTGCAAATGCTACAATAAAAATATTAATGAAAATCCTAATCCTTAGCCATTTTTATCAAGACTTATGTCGGTTACAAAGTAGGGTTTTTTTATGTCGGCCAATAGAAAAATAACTCCTGACGCCTTTATAAAATAATAAAAATTATTTTATTATTAAAAGTAACTGTGCAACCTTCATCACCTAGCTGCACTACTGAAATTAAATTCCTACTTAGCCTTGGAACGTGCCTTACCTCTTGTAGTAGCCAATGATTCCCATTCTGCAAATTAATTTTAATTCTTCCCTTTCCAACAATCTAACAAGGTTCGTTATCTCGCAAATAGACTAGCCCAAAATCTGCTTGGACATAACCAAGAAAATAACTTCTATGGGGTGTAGCGTGAAACGAGGCCCCTAAATATAAAACCCATGAATCATCAGCATTATCTACGGAAAGAATCAAAGCATCATCTTTAGATTTATTACTTACCACATTTGCCTCCTTATTGCCTTCTTGTTTGTCTCCTTCTTTATTCTTTTGAGACCAGCAATCTTTCTTTAGATAACCTGGTTTCCTATAGTAATAGCAATCCTTCTATCCTTTGGATTGGGACCTGTTGTGCTTTGATTTTCCTCATGACTTCCCATGACCTCTAGAACCTTTTCCTCTCTCCTTTGATCTGCCCCTACTTTTTGCATTCAAAACACTACCTGATGTGGACCCTCCTAAGCTTTTCTATTGCATTTCCTTGCTAAGGATAACACCAACAACATCATCAAATTTCAAAGTATTTGAACCAGAGACAGAATTACTTACAACCATTACCTCTTGTAGTATCCTTTTATATGTTGCCTCTTGACCCCGTCTTTGAGCCACTGCCCCCAAACCCCCATTAAATAATTTGGGGGGAAACCACGCTAATAAAAGTGGGCAAAATTTAACCTTCGAGTCTGATTAGGCTCCATATAACAACAATTGTATAAAATATGAAGGCGCCACATGGTCCTTATTGTCAATCTTGGGGAAAGCCCTATGCAGATACATGGTGAATCTCAGGCATGAATCTCAAAGTGTACATTAATACAAATGATGGGTGGCATTTTCAAATGTGATTGGAAATGGGAAAATAGTCAAATAATCCCACACACCACTCTATTTATCCATTAATCTAAATCATCTCTTCGATGTCATTGATCTTTAGATTTTAACATGTACGTTGAGCTTGTAGGATTCGTCATTTGAAAGGTTGTAAAGACAAGGTTTTCATCGTTGGTTTTCCTAGCCATGAGCATGTATATGAAATGGAAGAGCATTTAATGCTACCTTAAACAAATATCTTGATTTGTTACTTCAAAGGGACTACAACTTGGCCAAGACTTATAAAATGTGTTTCTATTTTTAGAAGGCATGGTTTCAATTAGGGCATAATGATATGTTGACTAAGGCATGCAAGGTTTATTTTGCTTGATTGGACTTCTTTAGCATAGATCAAGGTGGCATTAAAAGACAAATACAAATTCAACTTGACATTTTCTTGATGGCATAGATCTAGAAGTGGTGTTCCTAAAGTCATAAGGGTTATTTACTTAATGTGTGTCCTACTTTCCCGTAGACTATAGAATTCCATAGTCTTATGACTTGCAATTGTTCTTCTTACCTTGTTCTAGTTGTATGTTATATTTGTGGAACAAAAGATTAACTATTGTATCAAATATATTAGGGACTACAATGACATTAAGCATGAGGGATAAGCATAGTAACTGGTACAATTATCAAAGGACTTGCAAACTAAGAGAGGAGTTGAGGGGATATATATGAGTATTTGTATTACGTAATAAGTGTGGGATGGTTGAATTAATATTACATGGAGAATTTTTGTGTCTTTTTGTTCTTAGATCAATATAGGGTGTCAATTTGTGTAAATTTAAATTTTAGTGCTCGTATATGTTGTACATCTTTGAGAAGGTAAATTCAATACATAAAATTCATTGAAATAAGTGTCTTTAGGATTTTTTGATAAATGGTAAAGAGGAGGTTTTTGAAGGGGCCCCTACCCTTTTACAACCAATTAGACAAAATAACTATGCAACAACATAACATTAACACAACAGCAACCAACTTACATAATGAACCATAAACGAACAAAAGGCCAAATTGAGGTTCTGATCATAACAATCACAAGAAATTGATACCTAGTAGGAGGAAGAAACAATCCAAGAATATTAAGACTCATGGTGGCATGAAGATGAAATGTTCTAGAGAACATTGAACTTTCCCTTTGAAACCCTCCAAAGAGACTCTAGGGTTGCTTTGAATCTAGTCAAGACATCCATCAACCATGATTGATTGATTAGAACATTTCATCTTGATGCTTGAAATCTTATTCTCCTTAAGAGGAGATGATCTTCTAGGTGAGAGATATCATGAGGAAGGAGGAAAACTAGTAAGCACAATCTAAAGCTCCTCACTTCACACCTTGTTACGAAGGCATTGAACTCTTTGATCAACTTTTTAAGAAAGCTTTTTAGAGACATGCTTCACAACATCCAAGTCCTAAATTGGCATCCCTTAAATTTGAAGAAGGCCATTCACTAAAGGACCTTTCTTCTTTTCATTTCTCTATTATTACCTATTGACCTAGAAACAAGATGTGGAATGACCATCCATACAATAGTTTCTACACATGACCATAGATTTGTCAAAAATAATATGCGGCTCCCATTTACATAGTTTGGAAGAAAGGGTAAAAGAGAATGGGAACACCTTATCCACATCTGTATACATGCAAAATCTAGAAAACAATAAATGATTCCTAGAAAATGTCACCACTAATGCTAAATTTGATAGCATGATATTGTGTGTAATAGTTGGTTTGAATAGAGGCTATAAAATTCCTTTTAGGCTCTCTCAATTAACCTCTTTACCACATTATATGGAATGCAATTGTTAGTTCAAGGATTATTCAAGAATTCTTGTTCTTTGAGGCCTATGATGTATTTGGAATGCATTTGAACAAGTATACAATAAATCTTATGGGATTTTGATGCAAACCTTGTTCTCTATTTTGTTTCTTGAGTCATATCATTACTAATAAGCATAAAGTTTAGACATATGCTTATGTTCTAGATTGGAAATTTAACTTTGTCACCAATATAAGATCAAGGCATTAGTCTCTAGTAATCAATTCTTAGACCACACTAAAATTAAATCTAGAAACAATTTATTTCCCACTAGATTATCTTATTTTTTCTTTCAATTTGTATAACTTGAAGTTTTAGTTTTACAAAATCATATGAGAACCAATGCTTGAAATTTATTTTTAGAAGGTTATATGCCACTATTTTACTTAAAGTATGTGTAAAAACACAATAGTATGTCACACTTTATAAAGGAATCGACCAACAACAAAAAAAATTCTGAACTTCGACCACATAAAAGTGGTCTTTATGTTTTGAATTTTAAAATGATGTAAACTAATGAAATGTAGATCTTTTGATGAAGTTTATTCCTATAAATTTTTAGATTTTTTAAAAATTGTTTTCAACTTTTTTTTTGTCAGTGTAACAATAAATTTTGGAACGCTGAAAATTTTAGGAAAAAGTGACGTTCACCATCAAGAAACAAATTAAAAAAAAACTTAATTTCTCCCTAATTTTTTTTTCCCAAATAGGTAACTTCAATATCTAGTGCATGGAAAAAAAATCAAATTTTGATGTATATTTTTCTCGTAATAATGTTTTAAAGTTGAATTTGTTAGAATTTGATAGTTTTCATGGGACGTCAACTATTGTCTATTTTTTTAATGATTTTCAAAACACAAAATATACCCTTTTGAAAAGGACTCTCTTATCTAGTGCACCATGTATTTTTAATTTTTTTTTAATATGTTTTACTATTTTTTTTAATTTCTAATCAGCCTCTTTTTTAATTTTAACAACCTACTACCAGTATTTTAAAAATTAAATATATTAAAACTAATCAAAATATGAAAAAAATTATATATTTGGATTCTCCACTCTGAGCTCTACAAAAGGGTATTTTTCTTTGTTGCAAAAAATTCATTCTAATAGGAGAAATACCCCGTTAAATTTCAATGTTTCATAAATTTGTGAAAAAAGGTGAGTTGGCTGCCATGTAGGTAGCCAACTAGACATACTTGACCGAGTACTTTACGGCTGACTTAGTTTCGAGTGTATTCTTATCAGGCGATAAGTTGTCACCCGATTAAATATCGGCCAGTACCTAGTCGACTGAAAAAGTATCATCCATAAAGAGTCGATATATATACAAAAAAAAATTAAAATTTTTCAACTCAAGAAAATTTGATTAAATATAATTCAAGAAGACAAATTTTGGTAAAGGAAGGCTTATTTGGAGAAAAGAAGACTTATTTCAACAAAAGAAGGTTTGTTTCATATCATGTTTTCTCTCTTTCACATCATATAAGTCTTTTATTATGATATATATTTAAAATAGAGGAATAATGTCTTTCCCCCCTCATGAGTAAATTATTATATATACTATCCTAGGCATCTAGAGAAAACTAGCTTTATGTATATGCACAATCATGTTTTTCCTTACACCTCTTCTCTTCTCTACTTTTCATTTATTTCTCAGGTGTGGGTTTCATCCCTTGTTACAAATTAGTATTTAACAAATGAAATCAATTACATCTAGTGTGATTTTATTTACATCACATCCTTGAATTTAAGGAATCATAGATCTTCTCCTTTGTAATCTTATCCTTTCATTGCTATATACCTTTTCATAGGATCTATATATCATGTTTTCTCTCTTTCACATCATATAAGTCTTTTATTATGATATATTTAAATTAGAGGCATCATGATATGTACCAAATATGCTTATGATACCAAATTTGCTCATGATGTGTTTGTAATTTGAATGTTTTTTACTTTGTCTTTAACAAATGAACAATTTATAATTTAGTGTTCTATTTATGCAATATTAACTACATGCATTCATTGAAAGCACACATGTGTGTACACTTGTATGCAGGTGAATTCAAATTTGAGTGTAATTTGTGATGGGGAACCGAATGACTAGATTGAGAAAGAATGATTGAACAAGAGAGAAGAAGAGAAACATGGGTGAAGGAACATCTATTAAAGAACAACCCATGGAAAATATTTATGACCAAGGTGACGTATATGTACATGAACAAACTAAACGTAGTAATAGAGATTTGTTCTATGGTATGGAAAATCTGATGGAGATGGATGATGATTCTCTTTTCAATAAGATTTCATTTGAAGATATGGTACTTGAAAGCATAGTAAAATTACACTTTAAAAGAATATGGGATGAATTTTTTTAAGAAAAATCTCTAATTGGAAGAGCACAATTAGTTGCAAAGTTATTTAGATGAAAATAAATTACCCCTATTTTGGAGTTGTTAGGGGTTGATAATAGGAAACGGTCATCAAGTTGATTAAAACAAACAATTGTTGAAAACTTGCAAGAAGCATTGAATTGTATTAATAGCAAGAGTTGAGCTAGTAATCCAACTGCTACACATAGAGCATTGATGACTGTAATTTCTAGTAAGAAATTATCACATAGAAGACAAGTTCAAAAAATTTCTAGATTACTAAATTTATCTAGGAGAAATGAAATAGATGCAAAAATTGAGAAAAATTGGGTAAATATTTGTAGGGTTTGCCGAAAAGATAGAATTTTAGTAGATGTAAAGAAATAGGTGGTTGAATATTGGACCAATCACTCTCATGTTTCTTCCAATAGAAGGGATACTATATAAATAATAGGTGAAGATGGTACAAAAAATTTTCATCCAAAATATTTTATAGATACAACACAAAGTGAACTTTTTTCAAGCATTCAAGCAAGAATTTTCAAATGTGAAGATTTCTCAAAGGATGTTTGAGACACTATGACCATCATTTTTATGTATAAATAAAGTACGTGAAACTTCTTGTTGACGAAATCATGTTGAATTTGATATACATCTATAATCATATAAAAATGCTATGGCAATAATTGATTGAAATATAGCCATCCCTGGAAGCACAACACAATTTCTGAAGTTTCTTTCATGCAAAAAATCAGAAGATTCGAATGAATTCAATGTTCAGTGTATAAAAAATATATGTAATGATTGTGAAAATTTGAAGAATCTTAAATTACAAGTTGACAAAATTAAAATGCAAGTTATTTGGAAGAGATTTGAATATGAGACATACTTAACGAAGTCAGGAGTTGAGGCCAGAAAAATTATTCTCAAAGAGAGTGGATTACCTTACAATGAATTTATGAATAAATTTTGAAATATCATATATCCACATATCCAACATTGTCGTGGTGTAAAATGGCAAGCTAAGCAATTTTGTAATTCAAAGAATTGCTTTCCATCAGGTTGTATTCTCTATTGTAGATTTTTCTAAGAACTATACATTTAGTCCTCAAACTAAGATTCAAAGTTAATATTATCATTCAGAGCAAGTTGCAATCTTTGTGCAAGTTTGCTATAGACATACCGAGTTTCAGGTAGATGGTATACAAAGTAGAAAAGATGATCAAATTATCATCAAAGAGGTTCACTTTTATATTAGAGATGATACAGGTCATGATACAAGTTATGTAGCTCATTGTATGAAAATGTTTTTTGAAGACCTGAACCGGTGCAGCATAAATCAAGAACAACACTAGATATGGTATGATGGATGTGTTGGTAAGTACATTGTTTAGGGTTTAATTTTAAATTTTTATTTACTTTTAACTTTGAGACTTAAATTGTTCAATTACTTATTTAATATATTTAATATATGTCAGGTTTTTTGAAGCTAATTTTATTTGAGTGTAATTATTTGTAACTTCATAGGACAATTGAAGTCTACAAAGGCTTTTTTTGGGTTAAGCCATCAACATGCTAGACGTAACACCAAATTATTGTGGAATTTTTATGAGAGTGGATATGGAAAAGGAGAGCACACTGGAGTAGGAGCATGTGTGAAGTGTGCACTTTGTCAACATGAACTTGCATGTAGTTCGTGCCATATATATATAGAATCTAGAGATATTTTTAAAAAAATTAGATCTATATTTAAAAACTTTAATTTTAAATTCTTAAATAAACCTTGAAAGTAAGAGGTGACAAATAAATCGCCAACATGTGTACTTGTAGGTAATGCCATACGGAATGCAAATAAATTTTTTGAATGGTGCAAAAGTCATTTTTCTGCTCGTGACTCAAGATACAACAGACGATATTTTGGGTATTGTTCAATGTGAGAATATTAGAGATGGGTATGTTTCACGATGGGAAATGAAACAATTAATATCAATGCCTCCTTTTGAAGACAACGATAATGTCAATGTCTATGATCCTCTATATTCAGCTGATTACGAACGTGTATCTGATTTAGTTGTTATAGGTATGTATTAAATTGATTAACTTAAAATTGATTTATATATTCTATGTACAAGTAAGTTTATATATAAATTTAAATTTATATATATTAAAAATATATATTTACAACTTTCCTAAACTCTACATGGTGTGTGTACAGGAGATATTTTCGTTGTTGTTGCTGATCCTGACAATGTGGAAGGTGTAGATTACTATATACTAAGATGTACGCAACCAAAAAGTAAATTAGTGGAATCGATGATAGATGGTGATGGACAAGAGTATCCCATTGGATCAGTCATTATTGAAGGAACATATTATCAACAAATAAATATAGATAGACATGGTATTGTTTTTGTTGATTATATGCCAAGACAAATGGTTCTACATTATAGTCACTTAGTTATAGCAACAAAAATAAATTTTAAAACTTTACCTAAAAAAGGACATGCCAAACAAAAGTGGAGGTTGCCTATTGAAGATCATGAAAAGATTTTAGAGATAATTAAAGATAGAGAGGATCTAAATTATATGTACCAAGAGCTTTAAGTTGGTTTTTGGATATATGTACATACATATGACTAGATATATATGTATGTACTCAAACTTTCTATAGATCTATCTAGATATCTATATTTATTGGACATGTGACATGATTTAAAATATTTTTTTCACAGGCTTCCAGTGATTTATTTTTGTCCAATTGTATTTAAATTTGTTAAATTTTTGTCCAATTGAATATATATGCTTTCAATACAAAACCTAGTGAGTTTAGATCATATATTTTGCTTTTAAATTTCTTTTAAAAATCAGTATCACTCATACCTAAATACTGACAAAATCACTTATTGCGATCCTTATTGGAAGCTATCACTTGCAGCCAATCCCCGACATTATCCAAGTATTGGAATGTATCTGTCCATGTTGTAATTTATTTTCTTTCATTTAGTGTAGTAACCATGATTTTCTATGTATGGCATTTATAAGAGAATTGTAGCAGCTAGAAATCTTTATAGTTTAAAAAATCAGTATCACTCATACCTAAATACTAACAAAACTTAAATCTAATCTTCATCTTCTGCCTCATTCTCAGCAATGTTGAAATAGCGTAGCTCATATACATTGCGATCCTTATTGGAAGCTATCACTTGCAGCCAATCCCTGACATTATTCAAGTATTGGAATGTATCTAGGCATGTAATTTCTTTTCTTTCATTTAGAGTAGCAACCATGATTTTCTATGTATGGCATTTATAATAAAATTGCAGCAACTAGAACTCTTTATAGTTTAAAAAATCAGTATCACTCATACCTAAATACTAACAAAACTTAAATCTAATCTTCATCTTCTTCCTCATTCTTAGCAATGTTGAAATAGCATAGCTCATATACATTGTGATCTTGTTGGAAGCTATCAATCGCACCCAATGTGGGTTTCTAGCTTGTTGAGTTTTATGAGGTTATATAGACTTGAACAATCTTGTCAATGAGCCCAAAACTCATTTAACTTTATGCTTATTTTTACTTGTGTTGACAACTTACATAGCTTGATAAATCTATTTATCTTTGTATCTTATGAGAGCCAATACTAGTCTTCATCATATGTTTTAATGTTAAGATTGATCAATAGTAATTTTCAACACCATAAAGTCTCTATTCATTATTGCCTTTTGTTTCTTGATTTGGTCTTAGATTATAGGTATATGTGTTACAATGTCATAGTCAAAATTTAGATGTCAAATCAAACTCAACCAATTCAACCCCTCCTAAAAGAATATGAAAACAAATGCAATCATGTGCAACTAATCTACCTACACCCACAAAGTCAAAGGCAGTCACCAAGTACCCACATCAAAATACTTAAAACTCACTTCCTTGGAACTACTAAATTTAATACTAAAATAGTAGAGGAAACACTAATACCTGAGGATGACTTGATGAAAACTTCATACTCAGAAAGGTAACATGTACTTTAATATTTTATTTTCCTTGCTAATTTCATATTCAAAATTGGCAATTTTCTTGACTATAAATTTTATCTGCAAAAGGTGCAATAAACATTGTGTGACTTTTTCTTCTAACTAAAGGACATTTTTCTTCTTCTAGACATTCTTAATACAAATTCCTTGGCTTATTTTTATGAATTATAATAAAAATTTGATTAAATTTAAAGTTAATATGTTATTTAAGTGAAATAGAGTAAGTTTCATCACTCAAATATAAATATGAATGTCTTGTAATGTTTGAAATTTTTATCACTAAACAATATGTGTCACATTTAATACAAGCTTTCTAGGATGTCTTTGGTAACTGCAACCAAAGAATCACTTTAGTCTTGAACATTTTTTTACATTTAGGATTTTAATAATGATCAATTATGCAAATGGATTACAATTGATCTAGGATTCTTTTTATACATATAGTAGCTCAATAGTTGATTGGAGCACAAATCCTTGTGCAAAGTATCACATAGTGTAGAGATTGTTTGGACAAGAGAGGTTGGTGTAATATAGACTAGTGTTCTCTGAGTTTGTGCAACAAAGAGCATAGAACTTAACAGTTAGCTCTTGTAGTTGTAATTTAGTTGAAAATTATGTTATGTATATAATTTTATCAACCCTAGATAAAACTCACAAAACATTATTTAAAAATTTATAATGGTAAAATAGTTGTTATAAGGTCCAAGGGATTCACTTAATAAACCAATGGCATGGCATGTGCATTTGTAAGTTACTAATAAACACCCCTAATTTTATATTTACCACTTGATTTTATTTTTTGGTACCCACTTTTAATTCATTAGTATAATTGAAATATCTCCCTATTTTCACTAGGTATCCTGTATGCCTTTTTTTGTTACATTTTTATATTTCCTTATTATTTCTACCCTATCAACCAATGACACTACCCACACCTACATTTGACTCAAAACAAGTTTTGATTTCTATTCAATACATTATAGCCTTGACATAAACATAGAAGAGAGATGGCATACATGTCACCCTATAGAATGCTTTGATTTAAAAGTACTTATACATATATCTCAACCCCCAAACCCTTGCCACACCAATTCTAACAATGAATCTTCCTAATAACAAATATGTCAATTATAATATGCATATTAATTTAAATTATAGTGGAAGGTTTTACAGATACTAGATGATTTTTTTGGGTAGGGTCATGGCATTACACAAAGGTGTCAAATAATTGGTTTTAGGAAACTTGTGTGGAATTGTATTGAACCTACATGACCTCAAGGTGTGAGTATTGTTTCCTTTTTAATTGCATTATATTTGGGACTACATTGGTACCCCTAGAATTATGAGGCTCTCACAAAATACAAGACTATGTGGCATAGGAAAAATATAGCTTCAATTTCCTTTAATTGAATTTTGCTATGTGATTCGCAGAGGATTTGGAATGCCACTTATAAACACTTTAGCCCACTTCTGTACATACTTCTCAAACCCAAATATGATCACATTAATTCAATTATCCACTTTCCTCCTACTATGGAATTGTTATATTGGGTCACATTTTGGTTATTTAAAAATCCAATACACATGCACATGATAAGGTATTGTAATACCCCCTCATTTTTGGCTTGTGATAGTTGTTAGTTTCACATTACTCTTCTTTGATCAGAGATAGTTGTTAGTTCTTCCATTGCATTCAGATAGTTCTGAGACATTTGAGCTATTAGGCCTATGGTTTATGCTTATTTTCATCGTGATAGACTATGTTCGATTGATATAGTTTTGACATGTGGTATGAGTTTATGATGACATTGTTGTTATTTCAGTTATGATGAGATTGGCATGATTAGTAATGGGTTAATATTAACATGTGTTATGTGATTTGTTGACACCTATTTTTTTAAATAAAAATTTTTATAGTCTTGTTTCAGAGCACGGACGGTGTAGTACTACTCAGTTCAAGCACCCTACTATGCCATGATTCTCTGACTCAGTGTGTGTTTGATATATATGCAGTGGATCATATACAACCAATTGTTCTTATGCAGGTTGCAGGTACCAGGCCTCAACTCCACCTGACTTAGCAGGTCTAAGAAGGCCCTACACCAATGGATAATGTTGATGGAGATAACATGAGGTTTATTCCCAAGGTTAGTTCAACCTTTTGTTTGATGGTCATCATGTGGTTTGTATGTTTATTGTCAGGTCCTTGTTAGGTCAGCCTATGTGTATTCTTGTATGCATAAATGATCTATGATACTATAATGTTTTATTATCAAACATTATAGTATTTTTTATGTGTCATAAAAATTGGAATATTCTTGGAGGAAGCTAATTAAGTAAATTGTAATGTAAAATTAAGTTAACTATTCTAATGTGGTAAAATTTATATGTGGTTCAAAGTTTTATTTAAATTCATTAATGTTTATAGTTATGGATAGAATCATTCTGGGGGAATAATTAAATGTGGTTAGTTGTCAATTATGATTCCAGAGTGGGGAATCTTCGTGATTATTAAAAATTTAAAATTTCTGGTGAAGAGGATTCACGGGAACGGATTTGGTGTGAGTGGGCATTTATGACTAAAAGTTATTTTATTCTAGGAGGAAAATTTAGAGAAGGGGATTTAGAAGATTGATTGGGAGGAAGGAAGAGAAAAGTTCAGAAGGAGGACTCAGGAGTTGGAAATTTCAGACTGGGTATGTTTTCAAACGAGTTGTTTTCCTTGTAGTTAATATCTCTGTAAAATGAAATCTCTGTGTGTATATTGATTTGTACATTTTATTGAGTTGTTAAATTAGCTAGATAGAAGTCTTGTTCCTCAGTGAATTTTTGTTTTCTCCAAACATTGTTAAAAACTTTCATACTGCTACTTCTGCAATCAATTATACCCTCATATCTAATGTTGTTCTTTTATTTCCTGTGGATATTGCTCTGAACCTCTCTGCAAATACAATCTATCACTGATGGAAGGTGTAACTAAGTTGTAACCATCCTTCCTCTAGCTACCAAGTACCCATTCTGTGTCTTCCTCTTTGATGGTTCCTATGCTATATGCTTTAATCAAATCCATTCTATTCACATTTTGCAAGCACCTCAATCTTGTGTAAATGTCCTCTCGAAGCTATGTTTTTGCTTTTTCTTTGAGGAGCACCATAAGAAATTTAAGTTCAGCTGCATAGCAGTTTGGTTGCCTCATCCTTCTAAAACTCAATGTTGTTATGGTCGATTTTCTTGTTAACTATCTATAACTTCTTTTTCCATAAGAGGATCCACTTTCTTGGCCTATAGTCAACTTTTCTCTTGAGACAAGAGTTATTTCGGTCCTAAACCCTCAACCTTTTTGGAGCGGCCTAGTGGTATCCCTTGTGCAACCTTAGCACTTCAAATTTAAACCTTATTTCTGCTTTGTATCTACAATCAATCATTTTTAACTAGGAGCGACTTGACATTTCCTTGTAATCATTCTTGTGAGCTAGCATATGCTTTGGTCTACGCATGTGTTCTTTCCACACCATGCAGGCTAGTGGGATTTCATCCTTGTTTTTGCCATCACATCATCAGCAAATGCACTAAGGAGCAATGCCATTCTTGCGACCTGGTTATGCACTTGCTTGTAGGTTCTAAAAAGTCCCTCAACGATCCATTTGTGCTTGCCCTCTAATCACTACATTCTTGACTGCATCTTTTGAGGCATTCGATCACACTATTTTCTTCCCATCGTTGTGCTCCACACTTCACCTTCACATCGTGTAGGCCGTTGCAACTTCACTGCAGGCTAAAACTTCTCTAGATTTTTTTCTACATAGATGGATGTCCTTGGAGACCCATGTTGTGCCTGAGACCTTGATGTGTTTTCCCCTTCGAATCCACTGTGTATCTATTCTCAAACTTGGAAATCATTTAAGTTACACGTGCTATTGGCAGAGTCGACTTAGGGATAGAAATATAAATATCAGTTTAATAATGATTTTTTGCTATTTAGAATTATGTCAGGATTAGAAAAAAGTAAAGTCATTATTAGAATCTTGCTCTTTGATTTAAGTTGTAGAATTTTCATAGAATCTATGTTGTAGCCAATAACTATGAACTTGTCTTTTAATTAGAAGATACATTACTTTTTCATTAATAATAAGTATTTTTCCTTACACACGTCTCTTAGCCAAATTTATTAGAAAATGAAGTTAGTAGTTTACCATTGCTTAAGGTTTATTCTAACTTGATCCTCTTTTACTTATGTTATGGGATAGGTTAGATCCTAGTGATTTAAATCTTTAATGGATGCTTAGTCTTCTATTTACTTTTGTAGAATAAGGTAGTAATAATACTTAGAGTTAAAACTCATCCTTCGGTGAATGTGTAGTGTTATATTGGAAGAAGCCTAAAATGTGAATCCAACTTAGGTCAAGCCTAGTATAGAGTTTAGTAGCATAAATTCCCTTTCCTTAATGCTTGTTGACTTCGTAAAATCTTAGGACTCTAGGTAAATGTATGAGATAGTTAAAATTTAAAAGTCTTGTTTCCTC
Organism: Cunninghamia lanceolata; assembly: GCA_027924645.1. Lineage (NCBI taxonomy): Eukaryota > Viridiplantae > Streptophyta > Pinopsida > Cupressales > Cupressaceae > Cunninghamia > Cunninghamia lanceolata. The sequence goes on along the minus strand of BSBN01001318.1, from coordinate 674,441 downwards.
TCTTATTTCGAACAGAAATTGTAACCCTACCTATGTATGGAATAATGCCTATTTGAGACTTTGTATTTTCTTTTAGAATGATCTTTTGATTTTAAACAATAGGTATTTAAATATGTTTTGAATGCTTCTATGTAATTGTATTTCGATAATTGGAGTCCGTAAATACTTAAATGTATAACCCTTGTGTAGTAAGTGTTATTATTTGTGATTACTAGTGTATTGCTAATGATTGTATAGTTAATAATTAGTATATTCATGTAAAGTTGTTGAGACAGAGTCACTTAATATTGATGATTTGATTAGGAGCAAAATAAAAATGGTTTGGAATAGAAATACTATCATCTTATTTGTTTATTAGTCGGATCCTTTATAGCCATTTTCTTTGTAATTATGTCATGAAAGATTAGTAGCTTGTAGGTTAATGGTATTGCAAAGTTAGGACACGATGTGAATTTATTTCCTTCATTGTTGATTACCTTATGGTATAAAATAGTTAGGTAGGCATGGCTTGTTTTAATTGTTGTAGTGACGTTCAAGGTGTTGTATGTCCACATTCAGGGTTGTATTCCATGAAAATGAGGGAGCTTTACTTGTCATAATATTGGTATTGAGTTATTTTTCTTTTCCTCCTTTATTCTTGTTGGCCTTAAATTGTTTTGGTCTAAAGAAAGGTAAAGGTCATTTAAACCTAGTTTCCATATCGGGAAGGTACTGTTGTATCATGGTAAGGAATTTGAATTACCAACTCTAGAGGCTTCACTGCTTGGGTTTCCACTTGTTATTTGTATCAATCTATTCCAACGATGTATTGTTTTGAGTTTTGAAGGGAATAAAGGGACTTATATTATTGTGGTCAAGTTAATGGCATATGTAACAGATCGGAATCTATTGTAGCCCTTGTCCTTGTATATTTTTTTTTTTGGTTGATTGGTCAAGGATTGCTAGGAGAGTGGCTTTCACGATGGGGCCGGTGTCCAGAGAGGCTACCTGGGTAACCCCATGGAAGTTGTAAGCAAGTGATAACTTAATAACTTATATAGGAGGGTTGGGGTAGTAAATCACATAACAAGATAAGTAAGATATCTCACCCATGCCTTGAGTGCTCTTGTAGGCTAAGGATGGGATGAGAAGGCCTATTTGGAAAGGTCAACCTCCTTGTCTCCATTAGAGGATATGTTAGCTCTGCATGTATCACCCTATGGGGCTAGTACCTAGAGAGAGGCTGCCAGGGTAACCATAGATGGGCGCTGGCTTCTAGTGAGAGATAGCCTGGGTAACCCATGCTAGGACCATGCGATGACACTCTCCTTATTATAGTCTAGTTACTTCCTCTTTATCTTTTGTTGTTACCTCTGGAGTGCAGACTTGTCTTGATGGTTCACCTTATCTTGATGAGTTGGCTTGTCTATTAATTTATCTGGTTACGTCAAGTTCTATCTTGTTTGTGCAGCCTTGTTATTATGTTTGTCTGCATGGAGTCTGTACCTTGTTGTTGTTGTATTCATGGTTGTAACCTTGACCTAATGGAACCTCATTGTTATCTCCTAGCTCAGAGGGGTGGACCTCAGGGTTCCACATGGTTGGGAGGTAGAGCTATCCATTGGTCTTCTTGGATGTTTGTTCAAGTTCAATGTAGAAGTGTTCCAGTTCCAGAGTTGCTCTTCACCTTCAAGTTGTTGTTTACATTCATAATTGTATTATTTGTAAACCAATGTAATCGGTCTTGTAATCTTGTTTTGAAACTTGTAATTATTCATCTCTGCAAAAGTATAATGTAATATTCTTCTATTGTATTGTGATGTATATCTCATATAAGGTTATAATTTTATCTGATGCAGTTATGTGCCCTAGAAGTGTTAGCTATTTATTTCATTTAATGTTGTAATTAGCACAATTATAATTAATGTATAATTCATCTCCTTGCTTTTAAAAAATATATAAATATTTATGTTGTATTGTCACTTGTTAGTCTAACACTTTAGGGTTGTATGACAGGGCACCACAGGTATTGCTTTAGAGGTGAATCCCTTGTGTTATTAGAGAAGATAGTTAAAAATTATGCACACCAAGAGCTATTCCTAGTCATTGTAATGCATTTAAAAATTAATTTGTGTATTGTATTATGAACCTTATAGAATTCATAAAATACAAAAAAAATATGATAGTGAAATAATTGTTAGTAGTGAAGACCATTCATAGTTGTGTGCACTACATGCCTAACATATCATATAAACTGTTAAAAGTTTTATTCAAAAAATTCCTTGAAATGAAGCAATTCTAATGGCAAGCATGATTTTTAATTCAATGCCAAAAGGTTTTTGGATATTGTTAAACTTCATGAATTTTACCATGCTTCAAAATTCATTCATTTACTTTTATAAGTTAAAGCTCCATATTAAATGCAGCTAACTTTAAGATTAGTCATCATTGTAGTTATAATATAATGCTCCAAATTAGCATAATAAATATATATTTACTATGATCCAAAACTCAAACTAAGCTATACTATATGTCATTTAATAAAAATTTAGTGAGCAAATAATTCATATCATCATATACTAAATTTATCTATTATCACCCATTTGGAAAACATACACTTAATAAAGATTTCTATGTAATGACTTGTGCATAATTTAAGATAGATTGGTGAGAGTTACTAAACCTATTAAATGAATACCTTGTTATTTCCACTTTGTAATAGTCATTTCCTTATTTTTGTAAAGGGATCAATGATAAAATATACTTATGTATATATTTGGAGTTAAGTTGATGAACTATATTAGAATATCACTTTGGGAAGTATTTTTTTCACCTAATGACCTACTTAGGATTCTTGATTATGCATGAATTTATTTATTGCTAGCAATGGTAGCGTATAATAAAACATATTTATATAAATATAAAACATTTGATTGTATGCACCTAAGAAAAATGTTAGTTGTATCAAAATGTCATTTTATAATATTGAAGGCAACTTTTATAAAATGTAGATGTTGAAGTATAATCATAAATTGAAATCATTGCATGTCAAAATAGAATAACATATTTCCCAGCCATCCATCCTATTTATATTGATGACACTATATTTTTATTCTCAAATTTTGATAACTCAAACTTCTTGAAATCATAAAAATTGAGCATGTCATATGTACTTTATGTGATATAGAAGAATAATATACAACTTGAATTATTTCCCTATTTAAGATATATTAATTTGAATTTAAACTATTTAAGTTAAAACTTGATTTTATCCAAATTAAGACCCATATATTTAAAGGAAAACATCCATAAGATGTATATTTAACTAAATATCTAAATGTGGATATATACATATCATATATATAAAGTCTAAATAACATAAAGTCTAACTACAACATGTAAATGCAACAACATAACATCAAGTCTAACTGCAATATAACATCAAGTCTATAACAACATAACATCAAGTCTAACTGCAATATAACATCAAGTCTAAATAGCATAAAGTCTAACTGGAACATGTAAATGCATAACATAACATCAAGTATAACTGTAATATAACATCATGAGAGTTCGGGCAAACATAACAAAGAACATACGAATACATCTAACTATGCACAACATCATGACTCCCACCTCCTATGGGCAAAATAGACCTCACTCAACCCAGGACTAGAGCAATGAGTTGAGCCTTGTATTGATCCTCATCCCAAACCTTGTACTAATCCTCATCCCGAGCCCTGTCCTAAACCATGTGTGTCTAATACCATCCATCCATGAACATCTAAGTGATGTGTAGATCCCTGAACATACAAATTATCTCTATTAAATTAAATTTAAATATATATTAAAAAAATGGAATCTCAAGTACACATGTTTTGAAAATTTTAAATGTACAATTAAATACTAAATACCTCGCATCCAACCTCATCCATATCTATTGTCTGCTGCACAGTGTCATGTCCTAGCACCTCTCTCGTCAGTCTCTAATGTAAGATTGATTAAATAAGAGTCAACACGTGTATGATGCACAAGACTAAATTTTATAAAATTTAAAAATATTTAAAATGTATGTACCTCATCATTAGCAACCTGTGTAGCTCCATGGATGAACCTCCCAATCCACTAAGATCAAATGAATTGAGGATCATCACAATGTTTTCATCAAACAAAAGATCATGGAATGATCCTGGTGCATAAGGTGGCACAATACCAGCATCAGGTTGTGATGGAGTCTGTTGTGATGGCACTGTATTAGTTATATGTGTAGCTCACTAATCACTGCACTGACTAACAAATGTGGACATGGTGTCAAGAGGGATGCCATACTCAGAACTGAAAAACTGACATACAGAACGTAGATCATGTGCCAGACATGTACTCAATCTGCATAAAGCACTCTCTCCAAAAGTCTGTGCCACATCACGTGGTGAAACTATGTTAGCACGTATGTAAGGATCATAACTGGCAGAAGTTGAATCAACTGATCCTATGCTAGTGCATGGATGCAACATATATCTACCAACATGATCTGATGCCAAATGGTCAACGTCACTGGTAATAGAACCTAAACTCTCAAAACTACACTGTCTCGATGATGTAACTACTGCCTTAGCTGACCATCCTACATCCAACCTTTTTGGAAGTACCAAAAGGTTTGAACCCACTAATGCCCTCTTATTTTTGGGTAGATTCTGATCAGGACATCAGAATTTCTCTGAAAACCTCCCATGACCCTGTCCCTCATGTTTTGGTATAGATGTGAAATCAACATCAAGTCGTAAATGAGTAAAAGCAAATAGTTGTTTGCAAAAATACAAAGGCAACTCATCATTGTGTGGCCATCTATGATGTGTTACTAACCACTTAGGATATATAAGTGGTGCAACAGCAACATCTGTACACCTAGTGACAAAATAGCCTCAAACTCTATCATGTCCATGATAATGTGGAAACATACTATGCACCATATTCAATGAAACAAACCTATTAACTTCTGACCATTTCACTGTCCCAGTAACAGTGCTAGCAAGTGACACATAAAAATCCCCAATACTCAAATCATCGTAGGGATTGTATGATTTGATTATGTCAATCATACATGCAAACTCTACTCTAGTCCCCACCAACCTGTCTCTATTAGATAGGTTAGGTGTATTATGGATCGTCTGATCTAAATGTGTCAAAGCATTATTGAGTCTATCAAGAGTGGTGGCATATAACTCACTCATACTTACACTATGTACATCACCACTATTATGCTCACTATCATAGCCAACACTATGATGACATGCCATGTCAGATGCCATGTATGTGCAAATTTCTGCATTTTAAAAAATTTAACATACATTTAATTTATAATTTAATAAATTTATACGTGCATTCAATTTTTACATTTAAAATAACAAAAATAAAAAAAATTAAATTCTAAGAATTAAATACACATGAACAATCTACACATTTAAATTAACTTTACAAAACTATATAAACATTTAAAATTTAAAAATTAAATATACATTCAATCTAATACATCTATTTCAAATACATCTAGCCAAGTTCAGATTTTCAAACTAATAATGTAGTTAGATTGTTCACAGATCTTGAATCAAAATGCAAATTTTATTGAAATAAGTACTAACAAGAAGAAATGGAAGGGTCTTGGAATTATTATGTTTTATACCTAGAGACAAGTTTTAGAAAGCTTTGATCTACAATATATGGGAAAGAGGTGTCGAATTCTACATTCCACTCCATCATTTTGATAGAGGCCCTTGAAACAAATTCAATGCACTTATTTAAATCATTCATGTTGGGAGGATAAAAGAGTCTAGTGTCTTCATGGCAATTACTTTCTTTCATTTGCAAGAACAAAATAAAGTTAGGAATTGATTCTCTTTGTAATACGTAGTCCCTGGTCATCGATGAGTTTGGACCTAGGTGTCACTTGTAATGGTGCTAACCACCTAACTAATTTTAAATTGTAGTAAGAATTGACATGTGTCAATCATCTGTGAGATGAGTGTTATCACTTTTCTATAAATAGAATATGCATACATTGTACAAAGGGTTGGAAAATATTTTGCAATGTGTTATAATGAAATGAAATTTTTAAATCATCATTTATTGTTTATTGTTGTACTCTAAACCTTTGTTTATAGTTGGAAATGCTTCAAATGAGTGCAACATATGTGCTGACCTAGATCTGACTCATACACATTTGCACGTTGAGTATATTTTGACCAACACCAGATCTAGCTTATATTTTCTCTAAAGCTTAAATTGCAATATATCTCTATAAAAGGGTGACATCTAGACATTAAGCCCCATAGAGATATTTTGGCTGGAGTGTTTTGTAATTGTTGAATGATGTTAAACTTCTTTGTTTTAGATTTGATTTTAGGCATAAGAGGTAAGTTAAGTGCATTAGATTGTAATTTACTAATGGTAGCAAATTGACATCTTGGCCTCTTTCTAATCTTTGATGAGTATGCCCCATAAGATTATAATCATGTGAATCAAGGTCCACATGAAAGGTATATATAGAAAATACATAAGCCAGATTGATAGTTCATATGAAATAGGATCAAAAGATAAATCATGAGGGAACTTGTCTAAGTCCATGTTGGCCTTATGTGAACTATGGTTAGAAAATAGGCAATAAAATTATGAGCAAAATTCATGAAGGAAGTAAAATAAGGTGAATCAAACCATTGTAAATCTCTACCACTTAAGTGTAATCTAAGCTCACTAATCAATAAGATGTCATCATTTTATAAAGTAAAAATAAATTTACATGTAAAGAGGCATCTATAGAACCATCTTAGGCATCATGTAAAAGTTCTTCACTAAGGCTCACAATGTCATAATCCAATGTAGGAGAAGACAACATGTTGTCAATAAAGGACACATTAGAAGCCACTAAATTACCATCATGGAATAAGCTATGATCATGTGGGGCAAGACAGTGTGAAAGGTTATTAAAAGCATCCATAGATTCAACATGACAAGTAGAAATATGATTGTCATTATACCATCATCATGTATATAAGAAGATAATCAGAAAAAGGTGTAACACATTCATGCATAGGTTAAGGAGGGAAAACTATGCCCATCCTACAAGGTGTACCACAAGGTATACCCTCACTAGGTATGTATGCATATCAAAGATAAGAGCCTATCAAAATCTGAAATGTATGCATGTAAATCAGCCAAGGAGCAAGATATAAAAGAGGCCATAATGATAAAATATCCTAGCATGAGAGGCTGGGAAAAGAGATAGACCACTATAGAACCCAAAGCCTAATCAAAATACATAATCATATATAGATAAAACCCTAGAAAATCTAAAAAGTATAATAAAATCATAGTATTATCAAATCTAAAATGTTTGAAAATCATTGAACATATAGCTCTAATACTAACCCTAGGAGTGTAAATATGGACGAGTTTAACAAAACTGTAAAGGAAAATAAAATTTCCCTAAGTTAGATCTAGGCTAATCTAATCAAATGCATACAAATAAGCACACACTAACCTATATTAATAAATGATGATACTATGGGCTAATGTATTATGAAATAATAAATGCTAAAATATGGATTTGGTAGACATGTATGCAAAATGTGGAAGCATAGACAAGGCACGTGAACTATTTGACATAATACCTCAAAGAGATGTCATCTCATGGAATGGAATGATTGCAAGCAGGGCTTAAATTTGACAGTTGTATAGTAGTATTTAGGCATTTTTGTTGTAAGATACAATCAAAATTTAAAAAAGATTGTATCATATGAAAGGAAATATTTTGGACAAACTGTCAACAATTGTATAACATTATGATGATATATATATTTAATTTTTATATGATTTACTTATACTAAGGCATTTTATAGTATTTAAAGGGCACCATTGAATAGATAACTGTCATTAAAAAGTTACTTGACAGGCAAGGTGGACTGTCACATTTAAGCCCTGATTGCAGGATATGCACAAAATGGATGTGTTGAAAAGGCTTTACAAACTTTCAAGCAAATCCAATTGGCAGGTGTAAATCCAAATTCCACAACCTTAGTAGCATCCTTCCTGCCTGTGCCAAAATGGGAACGTTGGAACAGGGTATGGACATCCATCAAAGCATAATGGAAGGGGGATTTTTGTCTGATATTATAGTGTCAACTGCCCCGGTAGACATGTATGCAAAATGTGGAAGCATAGACATGGCACGTGAACTATTTGACAAAATGCCTCAAAAATATGTCATCTCATGGAATCCAATGATTTCAAGATATGCACAAAATGGATTTTGCAAGGATGCTCTCAAAATATTTGAAATAATGCACTCTGGAACACATCTTGGCATTGTAAGCTTTGCTTGTGTTCTATGTGCATGCAGCTAAGCAAGTTTAGTGGATGAGGGTTGTACATATTTCAATCACATGAGTAACCCTTATTGCATTACACCTACAATTGATCAATATGTGTGCATGGTTGACCTTCTTACTCATGTTGGCTATCTATATGGAAAATGTGGAAGCATAGACACTTGGAAAGTTGTAGGTTTGGTGGATAAGCGCTGCATGTATGCTTCAATCATATGAGTAAGTCTTATTGCATTACACCTACAATTGATCAGTTTCTGTGCATGGTTGACATTCTTGCCCACATTGGCTATCTTGAGGACACCATAAACTTTATCATTAAGTTGTGTGGATGTTGCAGCTCGTTGATATAAACTATGGGATTTATAAGATATAATCTATGAAATAAATATTATACATTCCTAGCATTCATGATTAGGGTTTATTCAAATCAATAGGTGGGTATTGTTTTTTAATTCAAACCAATAGGTGCATGTGGGTGTTGAGGAACAATACCTGGAGGTGGCAACTTGCACACTTGCAGTGCAGTGTTGGCGGGAGGTGGCAGTGCAGTCTGGCTGTGGGTCGCTCTCCGTCATGGGCTCGAGGCAGAACACTCCAAAACTATATCAATCTGGGCAAAAATGACAATTTTACCTTTATTTTTATTTTCATTTTCTTTGGTTACGCCCGAAATCTAAACAGGAGTAACCTTACCGCTTGATAAGGTTACACCAGGAAACATACAACACGTAGGTGCCACATAGGTGCAACGTGGTTTCAGGCATAACAAAAATGGGCATAATTAAATTGCGCGTAAATGATCTGCATGGAATTATTTAGTTAGCCGAAAGTGTGACACACTATTGTGCTTTTACCCAGTAATGTATGAATATAAAACTTTTATGACATATTTATTACATGTGTGATTTTTGTTATTTGTGTAAAAGGGATTTAAATGTCTTAGCATCAATAAACCATCACACTAAAGGTTTAGTGACAAATTCATGGAGATTTCATGTCCACAGGGTATGGTTTGCCTAATGGCCTAATGTATTCTTTCATTCATCTTTAATTGTCCTATAAGTAACCTCAAAGATAACCCTTCTCAATTTAGCATAGCTTGAAGTGAAGAAGGGATGTCCTCTCTTATCAATTGGTGCCTAACTATCAACTATTTGATTATGAGTTTTAGCTCATCTGTCTTACCTACATTGACATATCCTTGAGCTTATGTTTCAATCCTTTCCTTTAGTGTCATGGAGTTGTAGTTGTAATAACCAAAAAATTAACCCTAGACATTAGATTCAAAACAATTTAAGGATCAAATTAGGAAAGTGATAAACACTTTGCAAATTAATAACTGAGAATATTCAACTTAAAGAAGTCAATTAAGATCAAACAAAGTAAATGATCAAAACTTTAGTTTCAATTCAAAAAAAATCAAATCAAAGCAACCAATGAGAACATTTAAACATTAACACATCTCAATGTATCTATTCAAACATCCAAACAACCAATGAAGTGACCAAGGAAATCAAATTTATCATCTAAGCAACAATAAATTGCTTAATTATCCAATCAATGTGAACAATCTTAAGTTAGCCAATTTTAGATCATATAGTCCTTATATAGTCACAACCAAATATTGTAATTTTTAAGGGACTTAGCAATAAATTAGAAATCATTCTATATTATAAGACACATCAGATTTAGATCCATGTTGATCATTAAACAATCTTCAATTATTGAGCTTAGTACATCTATTTTCTATTTTAAACATTTCTAGCATTCAATTATTGTAAATTATCAATATTAACTCAACACATTGTCACATCTCACCTAATACAATTTATGCTTCTGTGTAAGAATTTGTTGGATTAGCCTCAATTAAACAATAAGGAAAGCTTATTTTCCTTTACAAGAATATAAGTGATTGTTTTTAATAAGACCTTGACAATAATGACAATTTTCCAAGTAATTGTTTCCTCAAGTATTTTTTTGTTATGAATTTAATCTTTTTTGTTTTCCTTATTTAAAACTTAGTCCTTCAATGTTATGTCCTTTTGATCCTAATAAACATCTTATTGTGTTGATATCTAGTTTCTGAGTGTCCCAAACCAAATCGAGGGTCAAGATAATTTTGTGAAATCAAAAGGAATTTGACATTCTAAGTGCACCAAAAATTCCAGATAAAAATTTGCAGGTTGTCCAAAACTAGATTCACTATAGATGCTTTCCATTTTTTTGGTCTTAGCAAGATGATTGAAACTATATATAGGTTTACATATGGCATCAACTTCATATTTTCAAAAATGTAGTGGTGGAATAGTTTTATTGGATTTCTTCTTTATGTGTGATAAGTATTTTTTTAAATACCTAATTGAGGATCACTATGAGTACATTAAATGTATTGATGATCATATACTAATTGTTTTGATAAAAGTAACTAGGAAGGGCTTGTACCCATGAACAAAAGCCAAGACAGGTGAACAAAATGAGTTTCGCCAGTAGTGAAATAGGGAAACAAAACAAGAATTTGAAAGGGCCCAAACCCTTAAAATAAGAGGTAGCCCTACTGTGAACAAAAGATAGAACAACAAGGACTAGACCATGTTAGAACCCGACCTTACATAACAAACACCTTTGACCCAAGGGTACAAAGTAGAAACAGCCTTCGGAAGACCTTTCTTCTGTCTCTGAACAATGCTCCAAGAACTCAAAGGGTCTAAGTCCTTAGAACAATGGGAGAGAGGAGAATCTACATTAGATTCCATAGACAAAACTGGTGCCTGAGAAGAGGGGGAGACCCCAGCACAAGCCCCCAAGGAGCACAAAGCCAAAATAGGAGCATGAAACTCCACAATGCCTTCACAGGAGGGGGCATCCAATGGAGGATCAGAAGACGTGTGAAGAAACAAGGGATTTACGGAAGCCTCCAAAATGCCCATAGGGAAAGCAAATGAGGAGGGAACTTCAGTCTATGAGGGATCCAACACAGATTCGGGAGAATTGACGATCAAGTAATCATTTGTAGCATTCTTCCACCAAGAGGCTGTACCCTTGTGATGAGAGTGGAGACAAATAAAAGCCAGGTGACGCATGGCAAATCATCGATGACATCTAAATGGGAGGCTCTCATAATCAAGCAGTTGTGAATAAGACTGATCCCCCACCTACAAAACCTCCTCCCTATGAAGGGGTTTGGAGATGTCAATGTTAACCAAAATGCAAGCAAATGTGGAGTGACCAATGAAAGAGGTAGCTGAATCCGCCATCAAGAAATGTCCAATAGCGTTATGATCATATACTAATTGTTGCCTTGTATTTGGATGACATCTTATTTTTCAATAACACCGAGGGAATGGTTAGTGAGATAAAAACTTAACTTTTATGTACATTCGAGATGAAGGATCTAGGGGAAGCAAAGTACATATTAGGAATGGAAATAGAGAGAGATCATGAGAAAAAATCTTTGGTTGTCACAAAGTAAGAATATGAATACTATTTTGCATAGATTTAATATGTAGGACTATAATCTAGTTATAATTCCTTTATCTAGATATGTGTCCCAAGAGTGAAGATGACTTTGAGGGTATGCCTAATGTTTCATATGTTATTATAGTAGGAAGTTTGATATATGCAATGGTTTGCACTAGGCCAAATATTGATCTAGTAGTGGGAGTATTGAGAAAGTTTATGTCTAACCCTAGTTGAGAGCATTAGAATTATGTGAAGAGGGTGTTAAGATATTTGTGTGGTACTTCTAATTATTGTTTGTTTTACTCTAGTACTAGATGTGAGGATAAGACATTTGACATATAGGGTTTTTTAATGTAGATTAGGTAGGTGACTTGGATAGTCAAAGGTCCACTAGTGGGTATGTATTTACTCTATTTGGAGGAGTTGTGAGTTGGATGAGTAATATATGCCACTGAAGTAGAATATATCGCTACTACCCATGTCTCTAAGGAGGCAATTTGGTTACAAGGGTTGTGTACAAGTACTAGTTTTGATTATAGGACAATTCAAATTGGTTGTAATAGCTAGAGTGCAATCTATTTAGCTAAGAATCATATGTATCATGCTCAGACTAAGCATGCAGATGTTCAATATCACTTTGTTTAAAATAAATAGTTTCAAATAGACAAATTGAGTTGAAGAAGCTTGACACTTAGGAGACTATTGCAAACTATCTTACCAAGCCTATGAACATAGAAAATTTCACTTGGTGTAGGGAGGCCATGGGTCTTGTTTCTTGTACTTAGTTGATTTATGTTATCATCTATTAGTGATAGACTCAAAAGCATGCAAGATGCATTCACTCTTATTTTGGCACGTGCTTGGATATTTCTCTAATCAAAATACATCTATAAGCATGCTTTAATATTTCTAAAGTTTTTTTGTAAAATATTTCGGCTAGGGTTTTGCATTTCCCGTAGAGAAAACTCAGTAAGTGGGCCCGTACTCATTCCTTTTTGGTATTTGGGGATAATATATATCCCACATTGCTAGTGCTATTCATCTTTTGGCCTTCCTATAGCCAAGCATCCCTTTCCTTAACGTGAACAAAGGCTCGTGTGGCCTGGAGCCTGATACCCATGCATGTTGAACTATCAAAAGTGGTGACTAGGTACTTGATTGTGTGGTGCTTGTGTGGTGCTTGAGGACTCTAGTGCTTGTGCTGGTTGGCTTGCCTTTGAGGAAGAATTGTGACTTGCTAATTTAGCCCCTTGTGTTTTTGCCTCATTTTTTTTCCAAGGTACAAAACTTAAGTTTTCTTTAGATTTTGGAAAAGTGAAAAGCAATTTTTGAGAGGCTTCATTTGCATTATTTGGGAGTTTCTAATTTTGTTGTTAAAGGTTAATATCTTTGTAATTTTGGAGATTACTCATAGTTTATTATGGGGTTTTCAGTTTATCCTAATGTGATTATGTTGAAAAGGGGAAATTATAAATAATGGAGAGATGGTATCATAAAATATCTTAGATGGCTTCATTTGTTGCCACATTTGTATAATCTAGTTCCCCTTCCTGGTACTAATAGTAAGAAATTTGCATGGAATTGTAAAAGGGATCATGTCCTAGGAGTTATTGCAATGCATATTGATGATGCCACTTTGAAAGCTATTGATTGTTTTGAGTGTGCTCATATCCTTTGGACTAAAATTTGGGAAATACATGGAGATCCTAATACTTAGTTATTCCCAGATGATCTTGTTTCAGATTGTCTTGTGCCTCTTCATTTTCTAGACATGATGCCCTATGATCACGCTACTATGGAGGAGTTTGAATTTTTGGAATACTTTGAATATTCAAATGAGGATGACGATGATTCTTCAAAAACTCCTTCTCCATCAGGGAGAGTTGATGTACCTTCACCTTCAGTGATTCATTGTGCAAAGTCATTGATTGAGGCTCCTATCATTCCTATTTAGCAGGACCATTCATCTTTTGGTAGTGATTCATTGAGCACATCCAGTGATTAATCACAACCAGTATCTCATTGTCTTCCTGATTGGGATTCGTATTTGTTGGACATTAGTTCCTTGTTTGTAGAATCTCATATTTTTGACTTGGAAGACACATTTAAGGGTATATCCCTCCTATTTGATGATAGTTGTGGTACAACTATTGTCACTCCATATTTGTCTTTGGAGAATGTTCAAGATCAGTTTCCAGTGGTACCTTGTTTGTCACCTTCTATTGTGATTGGGCATATTCCTGATTGGTTCATGGCATCATTTTCCAAGGTCTTGGAGACACATGAGCAATCTCAAAGACATCTTCATTCTTCATGCTTCTTTCTTTCAATTCTTATCTAGAGTGGGAAGCATACCTGCATTTGTACTTGGTTTTGTTTCTTCCAAGAGGGAGACAAGTTATTTGTCGACATTGGATCATGTTTTGTCTTTACGCACATACCATTTTTGCAAGTGATTACACATTGTGGGGGGGCTATATAGTTTCTCTCTTTCCCTCTTATGGGGGGGCTATTGATTATATATACATGATGTATGTAGTACTTGGGGGGATGTGATTAAGTCCTCCATCCACCATGCATCATTTTTTGTTTTTCTTTCTCTCTTTTGGGGAGGGGTTTTTTCCCACAAGGTTTTTCTCCTTTTCTTTGGTTGTGAGAGATTTCTTTTTTCCATTGTAAATGGGTACCTAACATGATTGTGTAGCTCGGACACATATTTCATATTCATTTTGCATAATAATTCTCCCTAAGTTGTACTTAAGGGAGGGTGTTGGGGTAAATGGTTTTACCATTTACTATGCTTAAGTTTTACTTAGGCAAATATTATTATTATTTAGGTGCATAGTTAGGTGCATATAGTTTTGGTAGTTGTCGGTTATTTGTTTTACTGACTTGCATTTTTGCCTTTATAAGGAACTATTGTAAACTATGAAAATTATCTCAAATTATTCACTCTTGCTTTGGTGAAATAGCCTGTGTGCTTCTCTCTATTTCGTGAAGGTTATTTTTTGTAGATGGTGCTCCTAGGAGGTGGATGACACCAACATTGGGCCATCTTTGTATAGCATCTTATGACAACTGTATGAGGCTAATAATAGCATGTTGACTAGATTCTCAAAATATGGTGTTCATTTTTTTCCATATTAGGTGCCACATTCTAGAGACTTCTTTTGTGTCTTGTACTTTCTAGTTAAATAGAAGCTTGAGAAGTGTAGAGTATGAATTGTATGTTTACATGTACACAAATGTCATCCGAGTGGAAGCAAAATTGAAGTGATTATATTGTAATATCATTTGAATATAATATAGATTTGTCATCTTTTCTAGTGGAGCTTTCTAAAAGGGTTTCTCCACGTAAATCACTATGTCATGTCTAAACCTCTTGAGTTTTCTGATTTCTTTTATTATTGATTTACATGTTTTATCTCCATTTCGACATTCTATGAATTAAATTTTATATTTGTAACATTATTTCATATTTCCATATTGTAGTGGTTTGCATTCATTTCTAATAAGGATCACCCTCCTCAATTTAGCACATCCTAAAGTGAATAAGAGATGACCTCTATTATTAATTGGTGCCTAACTATCACCTATTTGATTATGAGTTTTAACTCATCTATCATGCCTAGGTTGACATTTCCTTGAGCTTAGGTTTTGATCCTCGACTTTAGGATTGTGGAGTTGCAATTCTAATCATCAAAACATCAGACACTAGACATCATCTTATTCAAAACCATTCAAGGGTCAAATTAGGAAGCGATAAACATTTTGAAAATTATCAACTAAGAATATTCAACTTAAAAAATTCAATCAAAGATCAAACAAAGTAAATGATCAACACTTCACTGTCAATTTAAAAAAACTCAAATAAAAGCAACTAATGAAAATATTTGAACATTAGCACATCTTAATCTATCTAGTCAAACATCCAAACAACCATTGAAGAAACCAACACAATCAAATTTTTCCATATGAGAAACAATAAATGGCTTAGTTATCCAATCAGTGTGAACAATATTGTGTGAACTAAATTTCAAGCATATAGTCCTTGTATAGTTGTAGCCAAATATTATAATTTTTATGTGACATACCAATATATTAGAAACTATTCTAGATTCTAAGGAACATTAGATTTAGATCCATCTTCAATTATCAAGCTTAGTACATTTATTTTATGTTTTAACCATTTCTAGTATTTAATTATTGTAAATTATCAATATCAACTCAACACATTGTAACATCTCACCTAAGTCAATTTATGCTTATGTGCATTTACTAGATTAGCCTAGGTTACACAATAAGGAAAGTTTATTTTCCTTTACAAGATTATAACATAATTTTTTTTAATAAAACCTTAATGATAATGACAATTTTTAAGTAGTTGTTTCCTCAAATAGTTTTTTGTTATGAACCAGAACTTTGTTGTTTACCTTACTTGCTACTTAAACCTTCAATGTTATATCCTTTTGAATCTTCTGAACATCTTATTGTGTCCATATCTAGTTTTTGAGTGTCCCACACTAAATTGAGGGTCATGATACTTTTGTTAAATCAAGAGGAATTTGGAATTCTAAGTGCACTAGAAACTCTAGATAAAATGTTGTGGGTTGTCCAAAACTAGGTTCACTATAGATGATTTCCATCTTTTTTGTCCTACCAAGATGATTATAACTATGTATAGGAACTTATATATGACATCAACCTTGTATTAGAAAAAATGTAATGGTGGAAAAGTTTTATTGGACTTCTTCTTTATGTGTGATAAGTTTTTTGAAAAAAAAAATCTCGAAATGACATGTTATGTATTAGTGTCCACTCATAATCAAAGAAATACATGATGGTGGGTTGGTAATGTTGTCTTCATTGATAAGTCTGTTGGTGGTGGATATCATCATCCACAAGACACTATATCAAACACATACATAGAAACATAAATCACATAAACACAAATATTGCTCAACTGTGTGCTGCTGCACTATTTCATTAATTCACAACATGATTACAACGAATGCTGCTATATTCATGATCACTTGATCATTACACTTGACTTCTTGACTTGCATTGCATTACATTATGCCTCTTTTATAGAAGGCTTTGGTATATGCCTGTGCCTTCTAGGCTTTTCCATTCCTCATCTAGAAACAATCTATTTCTGGAATATTCCTCTAGAACTTTCTAACCTAGAACTCTCCTCTTTCTAGAAACTTCCATCTTATCTGGACTCCTTCAGGAACTTTCTATTTTCTTCTTTTGTCTTTTTGCCTTTTTGTCTTTTTCTCTTTTAAT
The DNA here is from genome assembly GCA_027924645.1 of Cunninghamia lanceolata. Classification (NCBI taxonomy): domain Eukaryota; kingdom Viridiplantae; phylum Streptophyta; class Pinopsida; order Cupressales; family Cupressaceae; genus Cunninghamia; species Cunninghamia lanceolata. The sequence continues at coordinate 657,333 of BSBN01001318.1, read as the reverse complement.
TTTGTTTGTGGGAGAAATTACTTTCCAACACTCCCCCTTAATTTCGACCACCTATCATTCCAAATTTATCTTCCAAATCTTTGTCTTTCAATTCTGGTGACTCAAATCCTTTGCTTGCAAGATGCCTTCAAATCATCTTCACGATCAGCTGATCTTCAACTCTCACCCACTGCTGCGGCAGTCATTCAATCCTTGAAAAATATTTAGAACAACAAACTGGAAGTCCTCTTACTATCTGTATCTTTCAACTTTGCATGATGCCTCAATCCTTCAAACTTTTCTTGCTTGTTATCATCTTTCACAAATGAAGATCTATACCTAAACAAACTTTTCAGCATACCTGTAATTTGTTGCCAACTTGATCCATAACTCCATCCACAATCCATTTTCATGCATCCTGTCATATTTTTCCATTCTTTTTGCCAACACATCTTATTACAATGATTTCTCAAACCACATATGCTACATGGATGTAGATCCCAACACTTTTCCATTGTATGTCCTTGCCTATGACAATGAGAACATTGAACATTCCTCTTTTCTTGAATCAGCTTGTTTGTACCTGTAACATGATTTGCTTTTCCATATCCAAGACCTGCATACTTTGGCCTCACTATCGGCTCAATTGTCTCCTTCATTCCTTGTCCATACTTGCCTAATCCTTGTCCTTTATAACCCATCTTCTTCATCATATTAAAACCAACATTCTCTTTATTACAATTAATATGATTTTTAGATTCAAACAACTTGTCAACTTTAGCTTTACATTCTTCATCAATAATATCACAACATGCAAATTTTGCTATTCCAACCTCTTCAACCTTGCATTCTGTATCTTCAGCTTTATCACATAAGTCATTTGTATCACATGAGACATCACAAACTAACAGTTTTGTCCTCAAACATTCATTCTCTTCTTTCAACTTTGATATTTCTTCTTTCAACCTTGACATCTCATCTTTTTGTAAACTGTTCTCCTCTTCCAATTTCTTATTATTTTCTTCTAATTCTTTATTCCTCTGTTTAATCTCATCAAACGATTTCAATCTTTCTTTTAACTCTTCTTGAACATTAATTAATTCAATTTTAAGATCAGAAATTTTTATCTCATGTCCCATTTTCTCTATTGAAATCTATTTTAAATCCCTTAATAATTCCTTTCTTTTCTTTTCCCAATCATCTCTTTCTTTTTGGAAATCATTTTCTATTTTCTCTCTTTTAGCTTTTCCCATTGAAAATAAACTATTTACTTACCTCAATTTGTTGTTCTTCACTGTAATGCCTTGATCCTTACTTTTAGCAATTTGGAAATTCAGCGATCTATTTTGACTCAAAAAACCCTCGTGTAATCTCAACGGCTCACAAAAACTGCCTTATCTCTTTAACAGTGGCTTGTTCAACAAATAAAGATCTTTTCACATACCTTTGGACTGGGATCTTTATATGCCTACGATCTGGACTCCTTTTTTTCAGCGATCTGCTACACTTCACTATGATTTTGCCATAGATCAAACAACAAAACTAGCAATTCCTTGGTGAACAGCGATGACTTTTCTTGCATAAAAATCTATGATTTTATTTGCTTTGATGGCGGCTAAAACACTGGCGTATTTTCCTTTCAGCGATCAATAAAACCCTTCTGATGTCCACTTTAGATGGCTGACTTTGACAATAAAACCCTGTCTTCTGCAATGCCAGCAACCTTTTCAACAATTTCTAGATTGGCATTTTTGTTGACTGGGACACCTTTTCATATTTCAACAGTTCTTCTTTAAAAACTACGATCCCTCTTTTCTTCTCAGCTGCGAATTCCACTTTTGCCGGAGACTCAATCTCTCTACACAACAAACCCTAGATCAATAGCTTCTTCACCTCTTTTTCAATTTTTAATGTGGCCACTATCTGAAACTAGGGCGATTATTTTTTTCTTCCAACGATCTTCAATCTTGGCAGCTTCTGCAATCTAATGACTTTGATCTCCTTTCAAAGATTGGTGGCGGCTCCTGCAATTGGCTACGATCCCTGGTTGTGGCCTCGTCTAATGCCCTAAACTACTGCCCACGATCTTCAATCACCTTTTTAACTATGCCCTCAGAACTCCTTTGTTGTGCACAGCTTCAATACACACCTGCAAAATGATTTCTCCAGCAATCTGAATTGACTTCAGCACTCTTCGATTTGTCTAGCAGTGACTTGATTTCTACTACAATCGGTCTACAATCTACAGACACAATCAACATAATTCAACTTGACTTTGATAACCCAACACATGCAAATCCTCGAGCAACTTTGTAAACCCTAGCTTTGACAGACTTGCACAATTCTCCCGGATCTTCTAACCTGGCTCTGATACCACTTGTTGGTGGTGGATTATAAATCCACAAGACACTCAGATTTAAATCACACAGAAAAATAAATACACATAAACACAAATATTGCTCAACTGTGTGCTGCTGCACTATTTCATTAATTCACAACATGATTACAATGAATGCTGCTGCATTCATGATCACTTGATCATTACACTTGACTTCTTGACTTGCATTGCATTACATTATGCCTCTTTTATAGAAGGCTTTGGTATATGCCTGTGCCTTCTAGGCTTTTCCATTCCTCATCTAGAAACAATCTATTTCTGGAAACTTCCTCTAGAACTTTCTAACCTAGAACTCTCCTCTTTCTGGAAACTTCCGTCTTATCTGGACTCCTTCAGGAACTTTCTATTTTCTTCTTTTGTCTTTTTGCCTTTGTATCTTTTTCTCTTTTAATTTTGTTTGTGGGAGAAATTACTTTCCAACAAAGTCTTGGCATGTGATGAACTTGGTTAGTTAATTGTATGATACTAGGCTGGGCAATGTGAATTATCCTAGGATGGTTGGAGAGCCTACTTCATGATGCTTTCAATCTAGTGCATGTAATTTGAGGATTGTACAATTGTTACCTAACATAGTAAGGTCAAATAATAAATTGATAAAGTATATTTATGGATGTCTATATGATCAATCATCATGGCATATCATCAAAAGGCTTATTAATAATAACTATTTAGTCACCTCCTTACGAGGTAAAAGTTGTAGGAATTATTTTTAATTGAATATTAATGTTTCTTTTTTCTTAAATAAATTGGAAAAAATAATCTAAAAGAATCATCTATGCATTACATGCAAAAATAAATTAGAAAGATAAATCTAAGATGGTAAGGTCCAAGAACATAGTGACAAAGTATATTCATGAAAGTTTATATGATCCATCATGATGTCACATGAGAAAGGATTATCTGTGATAAAAACATAAATTACCTCCCTAAGAGACTTACTCTACATAACAAGTTAAGTTGTAAAATTTAGATTTCTAACTAAAAATTGTTTTAAAAAGATATAATACACTAATTAAAAAAAATGTATGGGATGGGATCATACCTTAAGTGTGTAGGTAAGACAAATTCTTAAACAAAAGAAAAAAATAAAAGCAGTCAAATTGTTAAGTTACAAGAGCTATAGAACTAGTGGGGGGAGGAGGTGGGTCACAATCAGAGAGGTTCCTTCACCCATCTGAGAGGTCTTGGACATAGGGAATTGGCTCCCACCTTGTGATGGAACCATCTTCATTTTCTTCTTTAGGTTGAGGGACAACTCTCCCCAGAGAAATAGTCAAGCTCAAATCAGAAAATTTAATAGTATCAAGCCAACCAGAACAACTCATGTCATGTAGTTGAGAAGTGACATAGAGGACACAATTTGTTGAGATCACCTTAAATCCACATTGTTAAGAGAACCATGAAAAATATAAAAATTGTGTCTTATATGATCATATACACCCATAAAAGAAGAAAAATAAAAAGTTAAAAAAAAATCAGTCCAAAATAACCCTTTCCCTTATAAACCAGTCGAAAAAAAATCTTTTATTTTATACTTGTGATGTTTTAATAAATCTGCTTTTTTGGGAGGGGAAAAAAAAACAAACTTCTATTCATAAGTGAAGCTTCTTAGTATTCAAATGATAGAAAAAGACTTCTATAACCATCGAATGATCTCCGACATGACACTCACTCACATCTCTAAATCTCTGAATATGAGACAAATCTTTGCCTCGAGTTGGACGACACATTTTCTAGCGATAAAAACAAAGAAAAAGAAATAAAGTGGCCTCCGTCGAAGAACAGCACAAATATCTCAAAGATAAGTAAAATCGGAGAAAAAACAAACCACAACATTTAAACATATATGCAGTACTTTTCTTCGCGTTATTTTATGATTGTACAAGTTCAATATGTGACAAACACTACTTACAAAGATATTTGATATAATCTATGATCTCCAAACAAAATTTGTCATAATTAAATAAGACATCAGGAAAAAATTTCATTTGCACAATGATTATATCGTAATATCATGATGTTTTCTCCGGAGAGCAAGAAGTAAAGAAAAAATATCAGTTTTACTCTAAGCTATAGAGAAGAGGCTCAACATGGTGTAGTGGAAGATGCACATTTCAGAATGGCGGATATCATCAAAAGCCATTTTTTAGCATTGATCATTTTATTTCTGGTGCACCTGATCAGTAATTCTTCTGCAGGTGCATTTCAAGAATCAGATAAAAAGGTATTGATTAATGAAAAAATGGATTTGATTTCTTATGACCAAACTAAATAAGGTAGACCTTAACAATGTACAGTTTGATGTAAATTATAGTAGCTACATTGTCTAAAATGCTTACTGATAAAAGAAATTATTTGGGTGTTGAATTAGCTTCATATAATATATATGGGTGACATTCCATCTGATGTTGAAGAAGATTTCCACACAGTAGCTGCTTCATCTCACATTGATATGCTCCAATATGCTGTTGGAAGGTAAGAATATATTTTCTAGCGATATTTATAAAACTCCTCTCAATCCTTTATAGCCATTTTTGCTTCATGTGTATGTAGTTGTACATATCCTTACAGCAATAACACATTTTGTTCAACGGATGCATTAAGATGGTTCCCAATTTATGAATATTATAAAGCAAGCTTATTCAAAAACTGTGAAACGGATTTTTAAATAATTTTTCAGATCATCCTTGATGATCCATTATAACATGTATCTAGATTGCAGATATTTATACTTCCATGGAAACGACCTTGTTCACCCTTGTCGATAGTATTGGTTTATCAAGTTTCTGCCATTTAAGATGTTGGTGTTGTATTTGAAATTCAGAAGTGTTTAAAGTTAAATGTTTTAAAATCTCTTTATTATTACAAATAAGGAATGAAGAAAGAGTTTTGAGCTCAAAATATAGAGTTTATAAAAATGCAAAAATCTCATCCAAATGTACTAAACTACTTTTAAAAAAACAATTTTGTCGTGGAGTTGAATGCTGACCGGATGGCAGTGATGGTAGTTGCTGAGATTTCAAATCTCAACATTTATGATTTTGGGCATACGTCTCCCCAGGACAGTCACATCGGAGACAATCTGTTGTCCTTTGATCCCAACAGGCAGATCGTCAGAGGATGCTGCCATTTATTCCTGCCAGGACAGTTGGCAGATGATGTTGGGTTGCTTATTAATGTCTATACATTAAAAGCATATGTGGCTCCTTCAAATGATAGTTGAGCCATTTGTTGGGGAATTTCTTATGGCTATGTCTATGGTACATTACTTTTGGTCATTTATCTATCTTCTGGTTTCTTTTCAACTTCACTCCCCACTGGCCACTTTTTAAACGTTTGACAGGATGCTTTCTTGTAAGCTGGCTGGGTGTTGTTATTGGCTGATGTGCCTTTTTGCCTGAGGCCCCCTTGTACTCTTCAATTCTATTTTAATATATTAGGATGGGTACTTGCACCTTTTACATTAAAAAAAAAAAAAACAAAACAAAACAATTTTGTCCAATATTGATGAAATTTTAAAAAATAAATCATCTTTCCGATCTGAGTCCTGCTATGGAGATTTGGAAAAATGCCACCCAGGTTGAAAGTGCCTAAAACACTCTGGGGACTCCAGAATGAAGAATCAATATTCATTGCACTCACTTTTTATTTTATAATAGTAAAAAGGGAAAAATTATTTTCGTATTATCGATAGTCACATACTAGCAGGGTGTGCCGTGATGGGGACGTATATGATGAACCAAATTTTCATTGAATTCAATTTCCGGTGAAAGGGGCTTCTACATACTATATTTACTGCTCTCATTTTTTTAACAAATTTGACATGGTGGTAGAACTTTCAAGACAATAATAATAATAATAATAATAAAAAAAAAAAAAAACCTTTTTATTTTTATTTTGGAATTAAAAAAAGTCAAGCCAAAGGTTAATGCAAAATTTTTTCAAAATTTTTTAAAATGAAATAGTATTAAATATGTTATGAAGTTGAATAGAAAATATTAGAAATAACTTAATAATAAAAGAGAAATCTCACAATTCAATAATAGAAATACTCAAAAGTATTTAGAAAATAGATCAAACCTTTGAAGTAGAGTAATACCATACAATGTTTTTTATTGGAAAGAAGTCACTGCACACTCTATCTCAATATGAGATCCAATCACTTAAAATATTCTTGACATCTTATATGAGTCTCTTGCCTTTATTATATTCTACTCAACTATCTACTACTACTAGTTACTCATACATGTGGAATAAATACTTTTATTCTAATTTATTGGTGGATTGACTTACAAAACATGTTTACCCCAATTATTATTTATTAATAACTAATACAGTACAATACTATACTCCTAAGTAGGTTACAAAAAATGCTTAATAGTCTTTCAAGTGCATTGAAATAACTTAATTAAATCGAAAGCAAAAGTGTGAAGGATGCTCAAGCATGTCAATTTGGGTTAAGTGATTTATTTGAAGTCATAGAAAAGGAATATATATATATATATATATATATATATATATATATATATATATATATATATATATATATATATATATATATATATATATATATCCTTTTCTATGACTTCAAATAAATCACTTAACCCAAATTTACATGATAGGCCATGTCTTAGGCATGCGAGGTGGGCCAAATTTGTCGCAAGATGCCAAAAGGTGTGTCATTCCATGTGCACCCTTGGCTATTTGGCCATAAAAAATAGAACATAAAATACACACTTGAAATGCTCCATGACCCACATCACATCTCAAAAAAGAAAAGGATTCTTGCAAAGGGATATATTTTTCACCATTTTTTTTCTTTTGGAGCATAAAATCTTAGAAATTTTATGACAAATGCATTTGAAATCATCCACCAAGTAAAGAACTTCATTGCAATCTTATTTGAGGAATTCTACTATTGTTTAGTCTACTTAATAGTGAGGGAAATGGGGTGTGTATTAATGAATTTGAGCAAAGAAGATTGTGGGCAGATTTTTCTTTCATTTTGGTAGTTATTAATTTTAAATTTGATAATCTTGCTCCCTAGTTTGTAAGCAAGAAGGGTTTTCAATTGCTATTTTCTTGAGAAATTCAGTAAATGTGATAATTATAAATGATTGATCAAGAGATACCTCTTAGGAATACTGAAATGAAATACCAATTTATTGTGTTGTTGTTTCCCCCATTTTCTATTCAAAGTGCTTTGGTAAATATTCAGGATACTAAAAGAAGGCTTGTGGATTTGCAAAGAAAAGATTTGATAGCAAAATCTAGAAAGGGGGATGAACTAGCTAAAAAAAATTTGTTCCTCTACTATTTTGAAAGCCACAACTTTTTGGCTCCTTATTGCCATGGAATTTTATAACTAGGATATAAAATAAATTAGAGGTTTTAGTGGGAATATATTGTTTAGATTCACTTTGGAGTCCTTTAATGATCTATTAGACATGCCTACATCAATTGAATGCCATTATTAGAGTTAATATAACTAAATATTAGGCATGATCATATTCAAATGAAGAGATGGATTTGAACTATGTTTCTCACCATTAGCTATTTGACAAAAATAGGGTTTCAAAGTTGTTAAACAACATCTTAAGAGAGATGCATTTTATGATGTCTTTGGTGACATAATCATATTGTTGAATAGGATAATATGGAGTCCAGAGGCAAGGACATTCCATCCATGGATGTTCTATGTGATGAACTAACCTTTAGGATTGACTAGGCTTTCCTCATCAATGAAAGCATACACCAATAGTTGTGTATCATGTTGCTCAAACACATGAATTCTATTTAATGTCATATATGGTGTATATCTTGGTGCTTGTGAGGATATTTATGGACTTGAATAAAGTGTGTATGTTTGGGCCCACTAACCATATTTATAGTCATCTTACTTAGCTACAATTTGGTAACTCTCTTACTATTATTAGGAGAGTAAACAATGCATTATCGAAACTTTGATTATGGAAATGGATATATGGTACAATGAGTGCTTACACAAGAATAGAGAAGAGTTTGTTTAGTGAGTGTGGAGATTGGTTCATATGAATGTGACATTCACTTATGTTAAGGTTGTAGGATTTACTGTGATACCTCTTATACTACCTAGGTACCTTACTAAAATGATCCTTTTGTTGGAATTGAATATGCAATTGCTAGTGATTCATTTCATTTTCCTATTAAAGCATAAAGGGAGGCTATGGTGGTATATTATTGTTTGTTATATTAATCTTGCAAGACAAGTGATGTTGTCAAGGGTGTCGTTTAAGAAATTATTATTTATAACAAGTAAAGTTGTTTACAACTATGTTATATTTCGATTTAAGGGAGTTCATAGAAAAAAATCTAGGAAAGATATGCATTTGAATGTGCCACAAGTATAGGACATGGAAAAGTATGCAAATGAATCTCAAGTTATAGAAAGGGATTATTGTTAATTTATTTTACCTCCTAATAAAATCATGTTGTTTATTAAGTTCCCTTAGGAACTTATAGAGGATGAAGGAGAGGAAAGATCGTCTACATATGATAAAAAATGGTTAACCAAACTTAAATTCTCAATGAAAATTTGGCTAATCCTTATATTATTTCTTTAGAGAAAAGAAATAAGGTCTAGTACTCTAGATGACCTCTAACTAGATAGAAATGAAAACAACTAAGATCAAAGAGAAGAAAGTAGTGAGCTCATATTCCTCTAAAGTTCCAAGATTTCCTAAAAGTTAGTCCCATTAGAAAAAAAAATGGAAAAATACAATACATGTGACTCCACCTTCAACACCACCAATTATTATTTCTAGTGAATCAAAAAAGAGAGTCTTGTAAGATTATTGTAGAAGACTGAAATGATGTGAAATCCAAGTGAAGAATCAAAATTATAGAAAAATAGAGGGTAATTATTGCCTACATGTATTAGACTTGCCACACCTAAGATAGATGCTCAAAAAATAAACACTCTAAAGTCTCTACATAAAGAAAAAATATTACAGCCAAGTGCAACTACTTTAAAAAAAAGAGGATGTCTATTTCACCTACTTCAAACCCAACCTCTCCTCTTCCTACCCATTCATCTATGGTTTTCATTCTAAATTGTCAGCTCCCATCAAAAATTACCTCCAATTCCAACATGCACCCTACTTCCTATGAACTCACTATTCATATTCTCATTTCCCACATCATTCCAACTTTGTTAGTACCTTCTCCTCCACATCAATATAAATGTACTTCTCTTTCTATAGGGAAACCGTCTTCAAAACATCATAAGGTAAAACATAAAGAAACCCAATAACAAGACCTTGGTTAAGACAACACACAGAAAGAGGAAAATGGTGGAAATGATGTTATTTAACATCACTATTCCCTCTTCCTTACTCAAGGGTTGTCATGCAAAAAGGACAAGAGCCAAACCATGTTAAGGAGGGAATTACTGAAATGGTTTTACTCAAATAATCGTGTACCCCACTAGATATGAATAATTAAGATGTGAAACTAGAAAATTACAGTCACATAAACTCTTTTATGGAAGGGAACTAGATAGTCAAACACTAATTTTCCAGATATTAATATAGCTTCAATGAATGAAGAAATATAAAAGGATGGAAAGGATAAAGTCGAGATGAAAGAACATGTCAGCATGTCAACAACTTATATAAAACACTTGGTCAATCCAATTCTAGGCACTTCTTTAGTTCTACCAAGTGTGGGAGTCTCTGCTTGAGTCCACAAATTAATAAGATTTCATCATATAGTGGGGAAATGGAGCCTTAGATTGAAAAAAGTTTTTAAGGGGCTAAACTTTTATTGATGATTTAGTGAAGTTGTGTAGTAAGTTTGATACCCAAAAGAAGATAATTGAACAATAAGAGGCAGATGAAGGCCAATTGTCAAGAATGGAAAAGGGATATTCTTCAACTAAAAAATATGGTGGAGGTTAAACCAAATATTTAAAAATTCCTGTTATTTTTCCACTAGCCAAATAAATCATTCTTTTAACTGCACGAATCTACTACGTTCCTTATAGAGGCAACATAATTTATTCTCGATTATTTGAAATAAATGATTAATAAATTTTATGGAATAAAATATGAAATTAATTCATTTCTAGATTCCATCTCCTATTATCCACGGGAAATGCAACATAAGGGAGAAAGATAAGTTGGAAAAAGACTTCACTAAACATGCGAAGGAAGAATTGGTGAACCATACAAATTTTGGTGAGAAAATAAATGAACTAATGAAATTGTTAAATTTCGTTGAGTTTGGTGAGCAAGGATAACAAAAATTAGGAGGGCTTAATTATTGAGAATCATAAGGTACATAACATTCACGAGTGTAGACTTCATGATATTACTTTACCAAATTGAGGTGATGTGAAAATTTGAGTCAAAGTATTCAGAGAATAAAGCTTGAAGAAAAGAAATGATCAATAGAAAATCCATTTCCCATCAAAGAAACTGACACACTCCTCTTTGTGATTGCTTATTCTTGGAAAGTGTGAATATTCTTATTTTTAAGAATATTTCTAACTTAGAATTAGGCTTATTTAGACTTAAAAGACTATTTTTATTTAGGGTAAAGCTATTTTTAATTTTTTGGGATGTTTTTAGAACAAATTATAGTTTTAAATTAACATAATTTATTTTTATAGGATAAAATTTATCTTGTAGGAGGATTTTTTATTTTAATTTCTTTTCAAACCAATTTTATATTTAGAAGACATACAATTGTGTAAGGTGATGCTTTGAAATTTTATATATATTTTTGCTATTGTTTTTCAGATAAATTGAGGGTAAATTTTTATATGCTTTATACAAAAGTTTATAGTTCAATCTCTCCTTGTGTGATGAAATTTGTATGTTATATGCAGTTTTGTCATGTCTTCATTGAATATTATTTTGTGTGAAGGATTTTACTTATTGAATGCAAATTATCAATAATTGTTAGTAATTCAATTGTTTGTAGCTTTGTATACAATACTTGGATATTGATTTATGAAGTCACATCTCGTGGGTATAATCAAAATCTTCAATTTAGTTCTTGTGTGGAAATCTTCAATTTAAAAAGTGAATGTGTGTTTTAATATGCTAGCTTGGTCATAGGGTCATAAAAGATACAAAATCTCTCATTCATGTGTAGATGAATTATTAAGTTTTGTGATCATACACTAAAATTGTAATTATTATTAATTCAAAAGTTTGTAACTTTGTATGTATTTTTTGTCTTATTAGTGTAATCAAAATCTGCAATTCCATTCTTGTGTAAACATACTTCTTGGTGACTACTTAACTACAAAGTATGTTTATGTTATAATATATTAACTTACTGGTTAAGTCATAAAAAAAACCAAAATCTCTCATTTTTATATAAATAAATTGTTAATCTTATACTCATACTTGAAAATAAAAAATAAATGTTACAAATTAATTTATTTTCTATTATGATTCAAAACCCCCATAAAAACCATTTTACGTATTATAAAAATTTATAAAAGTTGTAACTTTGTTCATACATTAGCTTTCTTTGATTTTTATTAAGTTTCAAAGGTTTACAAATCAAAAGGCTAACAAGATACATGTTTCATGGACACATCATTTGTAAATACTTCTATGCAAATACTTCTATGCACTCAACCATTGCACGTAAAAATTTTATTGCTAGTATAGAAAGTATATATGAACAGATAAAGAAGTTTATAAATAATCTCAAAAGTAAAATAAATTTTATGTTATTCCAGTTATGAAGCAGCACAACAGCGTTTGGCACATAGCTATGGAAAGAGCTTTAACGGATTCGCAGCTTGGCTTAATCCATCTGAAGTCGAAGAGATTTCAGGTCGGATTATATGGAGCTGACTATATAAATCTAAAAATTGTAGAAATTTTTCTTTCCTTTTGTGTTTATTGACATGTAGCTTCCTTTGCATTCATTGAATTAAAATAGTAGAAGCTTAATAAAAGCAACTAATGGTAGCCTTTTGCTTGGCTATTTCATAACTGTGAAATATAACATTTGTTCAACTTTTTTCCATCTATTTTTTTTTTTTCTTTAACAAGGATTTAAACATTTTGATACAATATTGTTTGGAAATTTTTTTTGGGCTTTTTCTTTTTAACCTTCCAGATGATATATTTCAATGTGTCTTTAATATACTATCACTCTTGTTTATGAAACCATTTTTATTAAAATGTAGGCATGAAGGGTGTTCTCTCTGTATTTGAAAACAAAGAAAACACGCTTTTCACAACAAGATCATGGGATTTCTTGGGCTTCCCAGAGAATATCAAGAGAAATTTATCCTACGAAAGCGAAGTTATTGTTGCAGTTCTAGACACAGGTTTGGTGTTATATTTATTTGTTTTTAATTATTACATACTATGGAAACCGCTGTGTTCTATTCCACTTTAGATGTACGTAAAATAATATGATGTTGAAATGATTTAAAAAATCTAAAGGTGATTACTTGTTTATATTTCTGTGTATTGATTATTCTGAGCAGTTTTGAAATGGGGGATATGTTGCAGGAATATGGCCGGAGTCGGAAAGTTTTGATCCCACTGGTTTCGGACCAGTTCCATCCAAATGGAAAGGAAAATGCCAAACCACATCGGATTTCAAGGCTTGCAACAAGTCAGTTTTTTTTGGGTTTTATTATTGTTGTGGTTCTTAGATAACAAATGTTCAAATCATACGATAGGTAGATCTGATTTCTTTGTCAAGTTAAATGAATTTGTGAGAAATCGAGTGAAATATTGGTGATGATAAAAATATTGATGTAATGGGAAATGTGATAAAGATGGTAGGGCATTTATATTGTACAACAATAAATGTAGAATGATAATATCATTGAATTTATATTGGAATGTATTACAATATGGCTTTTATAAAGCTTTTCAAATGTAACTTCCTTAATAATTTTTCGAACTATTATTTTATAGGAATGTAACTAATTAATAACAACAATAAACTACAAGTCACTAAGGTGAGTTTATTAATGTAAACCTTAATATTCCAACACTCCCCCTTAAGGTGTGAAATACATGCTGATTGAAACAAACAAATATATATTTTTTAGAAATTTTTCTTTGAAAAATAACTCTTGAATTCAATGGAACTCTATAAAGCTGCCTTGTAACCCTCATAAAGGTGTAACTAAGCTGAATTCCTGATTTATTGAACAACAATCCATTACTCCATCAAGTTGACTCATGACCCTCATAAGTGTATAATTCCCCAAATCCACAAGCTCCCAAACTAACTGGGCAACAATCCATATTGAGTTCACCAAACCCCTTCTTGTCTTCAAAAACAAACTTCGCAAAATATACATTCTTTAATTCTATTAGCATCAAAAGGACACATAAGAAAACACAAAAACATATGTTTCTCATACAAGACACCATCTCTAAGCGAGAAGCTAGCTCTAGATGATAAAAACTCCATCCTAGGGTGCCTCCATCCTCCAATTGTGAAGGCTTATTTAAAATAGGTATCCATCCCTAGAATCTTCAAAACAAAAATTTTCAACAAAAGCATCTGGTGGATCCCCATCTTCAACATAGTCATTCTCAACACAAGCTAAGTTAGTTTCATTTGATTTGTCTTTAATTTTTCCCTTGAGAATATCATTGGCTTGAAATCTACAATTTCAAGCTATGTAACCTTTTTTCTTACAGTAAAAACATTCAATTTTTCCTATGTTTGTACCTGACCTTTTATTAGTGCTTTGTGAATATAATGCATTCTTAAAAGAAGTATTGTTATTTCTATTCATTTTGAACTCATGTGATAACAAAGATCCCATTAATTCATCTATTGATAATTATTCCAAATCATTAGATTCTTCAATTGCTACAACTATTGAATCAAATTTTCTAGGCAAGCTCATGAGAATTTTTTCTATAATTTTCTGCTATAACATTTCTTCTCCATTAGTTCTAATTTTATTCACAACATTCATAACTTGACTTATAAATTGATCTATAGATTCTCAATCATTCATTTGTAAATTTTCAAAATTTCTCCTAAGATATTGTAATTTAGCTACTTTGACCTTTGTGGAACCTTGACAGACTATCTCCAAAATCTCCCATGCCCTCTTAGATGTAGTTCTTACTGCAATCCTAAGAAAAATGGAATCATCCATTGCTTGTTGAATTATAAACAAAGATTTAACATTTTTTTCTATTTTCTCTAAGTTCATCCTTTTGTGCTCTAGTCAATGCTTGATAGGTTGCCTGTTCTTAGGGTTCTACAAATCCATTTCCAACTATTTCTCAAATTTCTTGTGAACAAAATAACATTTTTAATTTAATTGCCCAAAAATTGTAATTGTACCAGTGAGACTGGGAATTTGAGGCTGTAAAGAATTGCTACCTAGCACCATGATCTACTACAGCGATAAAAATCCTCCTCTGAACAAGTTCACACACCCTCTCTCCTCCTTGGCTGTGATCTCTTCAATTCCTTTTGCGATCTCTATTGTCTTCAGACAGAGAAAGCAACTCCTCCTTGGCGATTTCAATCCTTTTCCACATCTTCTGCTATGTATCAATTTCTTTAGTGGCTTCAGCAAGGTTGTGGCCTCTTACAAATTCCTCCTTTATTTTCAATGGCTTCCTTCTGGCGCCTATTTACTTTGATTTTGTCACTTTTATCAGACTTGGGTGGCTCTAATCCTTTTGCAGCTTTCTAACTTGGTGGCGTAAAAATTCATCTCTTGGATTTGTTTTTTTTTTTTTCATCGATTCCTTTTGGCACTTCAGCAATTTGATTTCTTACAAATCTGCAGATTAATTTTGTATTCTGGGGTTACTTCAATCATCTATTATTTCCTTCACAAAGACAACGACTTTAATTTCCTTTTACATCTGTGGCTACGACCTCATATGTACAATGCTTTATCCTTTTGCAACTTGCAATTTCACTTTTGGCACCTTCTGATGTGACACAATGTTCCCATGATCTCCTTCTAATTGCATTCAAACTCTGCAAACAAATTCAAACCTACAAACCCTTTGTCTTCAGACAACCAACTTGCTCCTACAAACATTTATATTGCATAGCAATAAACATAGAATGATAATATCACTGATTTCATATTGGAATGTATTATAATATGGCTTTTATAAAGCCTTTCAAATATAACTTCCCCAATAACTTCCCAAATTATCATCTTACATGAATGTAACTAATTAATAACAATAAATTACAAGTAACTAAGGCAACTTTATTATTGTAAATCTTAATATTCCAACAAAATGACACCTTTACTATAAGGATTAAACAAGGAGAAACTACTTATATTCATGATATTTTGCATGTGTCAAAATTACAAAGACTAAGTAAGAAGAAACTACTTATATTCATAATATTTTTGTATGTACTAAAATTATAATATATATTGAACAGCTTATAAAAAAAATTACAAACTTGTGTTTGAATATAATTACTACAAAATATTTGATAAATCAACTAATTACTATTTTGTAGCAAAGACTTGTATGTTGAAAGTAAAGTGAGAGGAAACAACTATTTAAGCCTTTGCTACAAGTTGATAAATAGCTGATTTATCAAATATTTTGTAGAAGTTATCTTCAAACACAACTTTATAATTTTTTTGTTATAAGCTTCCCAATGCTCATGCTATAATTTTGACACATGCAACATATTATGAATATAAATAGTTTCTCTTTGCTTAGTCTTTACCGAGGGTAACGTTTCTCATTACATCAACTTCATTGTCATCTCCAAATTTCACCTCACTTCTCACAGACTCATCTAACTTGACAAAGAAATAAGATTTACCTGTCATATGGTTTTACTAGCCACTATTCAAGAACCACACATCTTTATGATGCCATTTTTTTAATTTTACATGTGAAGAATGTGGATTGTTTTGTTTCTTCAAAAGGCTCCTTAGTATAGTTAGCTATTGACTTATTCAAGTTAGATTTCTTCTTCCTACACTCAAACTCATAGTGCCCATAATATTCATAAATACTTGTATTGGATGTTTCTAAGGTCTACAAAACTTCTTCCTCTTCCTCTACCACATCCTCTACCAATAGAAGGATCTCCTTGAGATTTGTTTGTTTTAGAAATAGGAGTTTTAGGTTTTTCTTCAATTTTTACTATAGACTAGAAAACTTGCACTAGGTTATCCATAGAACATTGGATGCTCCTCATGTGACTGCAAAGAACCTACCAACTCTGCCACTTTGAATGTCATTAAATGTTTTCTTGCTTCAATGGAAATCACTACCGAGTCATTTTTTGGAGGAAGAGATCTCAAAATTTTCTTTACAATCTTCTACTCCATTATAGGCTCCCCTTTAGTCCTAAGCTAGTTCACAATATTGAATGGATTCAGCTTCTTTCATCCTTAATTTTTCAAAATCTATTCTAAAGGTTTGAAGTTTTACCAATATAACTTTGTCAGGTATACAATTTGCAAAGCCTCCCCATGCATCCTTTGAATTTTTTCATGTCAACAATACGAAGAAAATTGAAATATCCAATATAGATTGAATAGTGAATAGAGCCCAATTGTCCTTCATCTTGTCATCTTTCAATTGAGTTCATTAATTTGTTGTGAAAGCATTGAGAGCATTTTGATGTGCAAGTTCATTGTCCAACAAGTTCACTAATTCCAAGAGATCTTGGGACAATAATAGGGTCTTTGTTTTGATGCTTTAATATTCATAGTTTTCTCCTATAAATTGAGGAAGCTAAAACTGTAAGCTCCTGCCATTAGCCATTCTGATATTGATTTAGAGAGAACTAAAGCTTGTCCTTGTAACCTACACAATAAGATTTTTACAACCTACTTTGATATCAATTAAAATAAATGAATAAAGATCATCAACATAAAGACAAACAATTGAAATTTCATTATCAACATAACATGTTTAATAGAAGATTAACTCTGAATAACTTCTGCTAAAACCCTTCTTTAAAAAATAATTGACAATCCTTACATACTAAGCAAAAGGGGCTTACTTCAGCTCTTGTAATTTTAATTGCATTACAACAAATTTTACACCAAGCAGATTTAGATTTGTTACTAACATATTTTTTTCTTAAGTGGACTGAAATTCATCTTTTTTTAATTTGAAAGAGTAAGTGTTTATGTATATATAGGAAAAATCTAAACGGATGGTATGTGAACAGCAGGTACGTTGTAATTAAAAACATCAACTTACGGACTGTTTGTGTGAGGCTCTCCATCCACAAACAGTATGTTGTACATTGACTAAAGAGACCCATTGTTTAAACCTTACCCAACATTAAAGTGCAACATTAATAAGACCAGTAATTTTAAAAACATTGCATGAAAAAATATAACTTGACCTTTTAGTCATACTCTTCTATCATATAAATCTACTTTGAATTTACTAGCGATATTTGTAAAGATTGATATTTTAAATTGAAGCAAGAAAGCTGCTTTGTTTCCTCCTTTGGTATTATTTTTTTGTTTATTATATACTAAACTTTGGTTAGAAAATGAAGTTTTCTGATAATGGCTGCAAAATATAAAATGTTATTTTTTTCTTGTAGTGCATCATATACATCTTTTTTCTTTTCTTTGTTTATTTTTAAACACGCCCTCCGACTCCATGGGGACGGGGGAAATTGGACCTTGTGGCCTCCTTACCTGCATCATATACATATTGATAAAAACACCCATATTATATTTTTTTACAACTACTTTAATTTTAAATTTTATTACCAACTATAGTTGCTTAGCTCTTTTACATATTTATGTTTAATTTATTTAATTGTATTTTGTTTTGCTTTGATATACTTCAAACTTATTTTTGATCATCTACACTACATTAATAATAATTTCAATTTCAATTTTTAGTTCTTCCCAATTCAATTCTTAAGCGATATATAATGACTGAAAAATTTAACACTATCTCAACTTTCAGCTATAAATTATAATCCCAATCTCAAACCCCACAAAGAAGTTGTCTATTTAATTAGGATAAAAGTGTAGTGGCAAGGATTGGTTTACTATAACAGCTTGATTAAAGTAGACATTATAAAATTTCAACTTGATATATAATCCTAAGGAAATCAACATATAAGGTGTATAGAAAGAAATCTCTCTGTAAGATTTCAGGATGTGGGTCTTATAGGGCAGTGTATAAAATGTTTTAAATGATCTTCATAATAGATCACAAAGTGCAAAAAGAATACATTTAAATCATGAAACATTGAATTACAACATTAAATTTATGATTTTAATTATGAATAATAAAGACTACTTAGTAATTTCGATTTTATCTGTTTGGAAACCTATTTTCTTCAATTCTAAGGCCGAGTAAGAATTATGTAAGGTTTATGCCAAATTTCAAACTTGCAGTAATGAAATTCAAATTAAGTACAGAAACTTGACATAGCAGCTGTCATTTACTTCCAAATTGAAACTGCCATCATACGGTTCTCTAGACAGTGTTATTTTGGCAGAAAAATTATTGGAGCAAGCTTCTACAACAAGGGGTTGCGGGGTGATCCAGCTAAAGACTTCTTGTCGCCAAGAGATGGTGATGGGCATGGATCACACACATCATCCACAGCAGCTGGGAATGTTGTGAAAAATGCGAGCCTTCTTGGAGTGGGGCAAGGGAATGCCCGTGGAGGAGTCCCTGGCGCAAGGATTGCAGTGTACAAGGTCTGTTGGGCGCCAGATGCAAGATGCCAGGATGTAGATATTCTTGCTGCATTTGATGATGCCATCCATGATGGAGTGGATATCATTTCTGTTTCGCTTGGAAAGGCAGGCCACTTGCAATACTTTGAAGATACAATAGCAATTGGTTCATTTCATGCCATGCAAAAGGGGATTTTGGTATCAGCTGCTGCAGGCAACGGTGGACCTCATCAACAAACCATTAACAACTATAATCCCTGGACTCTCACTGTGGCTGCCAGCACAACTGATCGGAAATTCATCTCCCCACTTGTTCTTGGGAACAATATGTCTTTGCAGGTAACTAAACCCTACCTTATTATGTCAATTGAGTACTTGGAAAACGAGGAGTCTCCAATCGATCAGAACAGATAATTTTTTTTTATTTACTTTTAGGGTTTCACTTAAAATAGGATGGAGTACAAAGAGTTGAAATAAATCTTTACCCAAATGGCTTTATTTTTTATTTTTTATTTTCCTATCAGTTAAGATGCCATTTTCAAAGCTTGTCACTATGACCCACGTGTAATCAATCAATGATGATATAAAATATCCAAAACATAACTTCCTAATGTTTGATTCACAAACTCAACAAGCTAAATAAACTAAATTTTTAACTGCTTCTGTGTTGCTCGTCAAACATAGGAAAGTTCATCGTGGCATGCCCCTCGTCCTCATTGTCTCCCTCTTTGCAAGACACAGGAATCCAATACACTCCACCCAAACTAACTTCACTTTATATTCTGCACTATCCATTATCAAAGCACCCCCAAAAAAAATCATACGATTTGACCTCTGATAGTAGTAAATCACACTTCCAATTTTGGAGTTTTCTCACCTAAGCACTAAAGATATTATCGATTAAAACAGATTATAACGAGACAGGAATCCAAAAAGCCCACAAAAGCAATCTGTATTGTCCCTAAAAAATTGTAGAGTAACTTAAACCAATTTATCAATTCAACCTCTAAATGTAGCTGTAACAAGACCAACGTTTCTCCTACTCAAATGTCAAGAATGTATGCATTAACCGGGAGAGTTAAATAAGAAAAGGACACTCGAAAGGTTGGTTAATATTTATCTGATTTTGGGACTGACATTGACAATTTCAATTTCCATGCTTTTCTTGAATGTTTGTTGTTAAGCATCAATATGAGTATACAAGAATAAATCACAAAAGATAAATTTCTTCAATAAAAGAAATATAAAATCTTTATCATATCAAATCTCATATCAAGTCTCATAGAGAAATACAAAGATGTTTATAAAAGAAGGAAATTTAAAAAAAAATGTATCTAGAAGGAAAGCACACGGAATCTTCCAAAATAAAAAAATACAAAACAAATAAACATTATAATATCTACTATAGTAACTAATGAAATAATATTTCTAGTTTAAAGATTAGGCCTTACAAGTTCCTTCCTATTTTAACAAGTTCCTTCCTATTTTAAAGAAAGTGTCCCTACTTTCTCCTTAAGGTGGAGGTAAAGCCACTCAAAAGATGATTGGAAACCCTCTTTGCTTGGGTTGGTGGTGTACTCTTAGGACCAATCAAGTATGTAGTTGCAGTCCATCTCATGATAGTGTGTGTCTAAATATCAAGAATGATTAGTACTTCAAAAAGAGGATGAAATTTTGGAATATTATGCTTGGGATAAGAGAGTGCAACTTCTTCCAAGTGGGGTGGCTTGTACCACTTCAACTAATTAACATTAATTACATCATGAATGTCAAGCTAGGATGGGAGATCAATTTTCGAGGAATTATTTCCTGTCCATTGTGCAATAGTATCAATTTTGACAAATCCTAAATGCTAAAGATCTTCCCTCTTGCATGAGTACTACACCTATGTGATGCCTAGAAGTTCCACAATGAAGGCTTAGAAAAATTTGGCATAGCTAGAACTAGAGTTGTGTACATGGTTTCCTTTAGCTTCTCAAATGCCCTAGTAGCTACCTCATTCCATTGGAAGGAATATTTCTTTGATAGTGTTGTGAGAGGTGCTTCTATGATGCCATATTTTTCACAAATCAGCAATAGTAACTAGTAAGCCCTAAGAAACAATGTACGTTCTTGAGGGTCCTAGGCACTTTTAATTCTACTATGGCCTTGATCTTGTGAGAGTCCACATTGACTTTCTCATATGAAACAATATGACCTAGGTACTTCGCCTCTTTGACTCCAAAAACACACTTGGATGGCTTAGCATAAAGATAATGCTATTCAAGAATGGCCAAAACCTAATGTTGGGTAGTTGGATCCCTAGTACTAGCTGAATAGCATGTGATCATGACCTCTTTTGAGGGGCAATCCTTTTGTTATCTCTCCAAAAACTAATGAGTGCCTATCTGCAACTATTTGCAAATTCAGTGGTGTAGAAGCCTTTGATTGATGTGCTTCTAATGAAAATAATTGGGCCACAAACCCATATATCCCCTTGTTAAGCATCTTTCCATTTGATTGGAGCTTACCATTTGAGGATACTTTACACACAAACCTCTTAGTTCTACTTTCCTACCATGTGAGTGAATATGCATGAATAGCTCCTAAAATTTCATCTCAATTGTTTCCGATGTAGCAAACCATTGGACCTCCAAAATAATATTTGACCTATACCCATAGAAATAACAAACATAGGGCAATCTAGTTATTAATCTCGCATAGAAAGTTTAATGCTATGGTATTTCCATGAATGACTGACTATACCCCCATCTATAATCATGACCAAAAATTGTAGAGCTTGATAGATAAAACAATTCAAATGAGATTCTAACTTCTTTTTGGTGAAATTGTGAGTGTTTCTTGAGTCTATCAACACTATTACTCTTTTTTTAAGAATCCCATTACCTTGAGAGTTTGGGTGCTAACCCAAAAAGTGCATGACAAGTGATGGTCGGATATCTCTTGATTCCTCTTCTAGCTCATTAACAACCTATAACACTTCTTCCTCACTTGGCTTCTCAAAAAATTCACATCCTCAACTGTACTTTCTATCACAATTAAAGGATAACCCTTTGGTCCTTTTTCTTGAATTTGTTTAGGAGTTAGTCTAGTAGTTTGAAAGAATGATTGTGATAGGGAGCTCCTCTCTTTTATGCTTAAAAACCCCTACCTTTTGTTGGTCATAACCTTTTTGCCTACCTACCTTGTCATAAGAATTGTTTGGGAGGTAGAAGTTGGATTCAACATGTGTACCCCATAGTTGATGTGGTCCTTTAAACCTATAGACATATTCATTCAAATTTTCCTCTATAACATGCTCCTGTAAAGCCTTGGTTTGCAATTGTTCAGTATGGTCCTTGACTATACATGTTTACCTCAATTTGGTGATTTGGCTAAAGTAGGTATCCGTAAGACTATTGGTGTAATATGTTGTGAGTTTCTCTTGAAAAATCTTGAACCATGTGACAACACATCCCTTCTTTTCCTTCTCATCATATAGTGAATGGTACCAAATTAATTGATCTAGTTCTAAATATAATGATGCCACTTCCACCTTTTGTAGACATGGAACATGACTAAAATCAAATAATTACTCCATTTGGCATATTGCCATCAAACTTGCGCATGTTGATCTTTGGCATGTGAAGTTCCTAAAGATGGCTATAGTTGTATTTGGGTGATGGTCTTGCTTTACATTTGAGTGAAACCCAACAAAATCCTATCCCTTAGAAGATATATTTTCTTCCCAAGTCTTGTGGTGTGAATCCATTTGCTAGAAATCTCTAGAATCCTATCAGAAGCTACATGTTTGAACATTTCCTCAAGATCTACTATCTTAGCTACACCTTTCATTTTCTCTACTACTTCTAACAAGATTTCATTCTTCATCTTTTTGGTTTCTTCCTTTATAGTAACTTGAATGAGTAAGCGGCACATCTCCTCTATTATTGGATCATCTTTGTTTGGAGTCTTTCTAGGAGTGACTAAATTCCTTCCCTTGCCTCTACCATGGTGTGGAAAAATAATTTTGCAATAAATTAAACAAAACAAATCCAAATAAGCTAAAAATTTTAACATAACTTATCTAGGCCTAGATCTCACTTTTCTAAAAAAATATTTAAGAAATTCATTGATTTGCATCACTCGGAGTGAATTTGGTGGAAAACCTAATTTTGCAATAACTCCTTTTAAATTGTAAAAAATATCACCAAGTTTAAAGATATATTCACTTCACTCACAATCTGACCTTTTAAATTAAAAAAAATGCCTTGTTTCTTGCCTTCATATGCCAAAATCATGCTCGGATACCATTTGTAATTAAATAATTTGCACAATAGAAGAATGAAATAGAAAATAAATGGAAATACTTCTTGATAATAATAAACTACTTTGAGGGGACAAACCTCCCAAAGTCTTCAACAAGAAATATAATTCAAAATATAATGATGAACTACTACTAATTGTGTCTATATGTACCATACTAATGCCTTGGGTGCCACCCAAGCCAACCAAACTATCTATTTAAGACTATATAAATGATTAGATTAGTTAATTAAGGGTCATGCTAGTTGCAAGTTGGCTACACATATCCCAATACAATCAATGGGTTAAGGGCATAGTAGATTGATCTCCTCTTGTCTTGCCACATGCATTATTTAATGATTTTTCTATAAGTCCAAGGCTCAATTTGGCATATGGATCCCAGTCATTTGAATCTTGTGATGATTGATCATAACAACTCAAATTTTTAAAAATGTCTCAAGACTAGCAACCAAGAGTCTAGCTTCTTGCCATCAAAGCTTCCATTAAATTTTGGAATGGAACCTTTGTTTTGAGTTGGAAACCATGGGTTTCAGCAATATGCATATTGGTCAAGGATGCGCTTGAGCACCATTTGAAATTACACAACTAGATTTTGCATGACATGATTTTGGCTCTCCTCTTGAATTTGTGATATTTGTTGAAGAATACTCATATTCATTGACTCTTCAAAAGTCTCTTATCATTGTGTACACTTCTTAGGAACCATTTCAAAAGGATGAGTAGAGAATTTTTTTTTTCTTTATTTAAGGTTTTGAAGAAAAGTACTATTTGAAGGGCAAAACTTTTGATCTAGAGCTCCAATTTCGAAATTTCAAGAGAGATTTCTTTAACAAAAATAATACAGAATCTTGTTCATATCAAATCCTATAAAGATGTTTCAAAACAAACTTAAAAATAAAAAACTATCTAATAGAAAGAAAGTACATCCAAAATAAAAAAAATACAAAACAAATAAACATTATAATACTTTACTAAAGTAATTAATCAAATATTATTTTTAATTTAATGATGAAACCTATGAAGGACACATTTAAAATAATAAACACTTAAAAGAAGTGCCAAACAAACTTTAAAACTCAATGTCAAAGGCGTAGAGACTAATTTCTAGGGGCTTCCTAAATTTTAGTTGGAGCCGTGCTTGGAATTTTTTTTTTTGGTGGGGGGTTGGTGTTTTGACGAGTTTTTGTATGCTATTTATTTAGAGACAAGATTAATATATTATAAAATATAGAGAAATTTTTGGAAAGAAGCAATGTGGCAAGAAAAATCATTAGCAATGTTATAATTTCAGTCCTCTCTAGTTCAGAAATATTTATAATAAATAATAATAGTTAATATTTTCTAGATGTTTTTTTTAAACATAAAAAGGTGACGGAGCACCCATAGGATTAATAGAAATGTTAAAACAGGAAGAACAAGGGCTTCACGCCCAGAAGTCCATCCCAAATTAATTACATGAAAAGGTCCTGAAACGACCTGAAAAAGCAATTTAAAACAAAACAACACGGCCCATAAAAGACCTGATAACACAAGATTTAAACCATCATGGGAAAAAATACCAAGCCGCCAACCCAGAGCGAAAACGGAAGACGAGCCCCATTACCATCAGAAAAGACCTTGCAGGGGAGCAGAGGATCCCGCTACCCTGTCAAGCGCAACCTGTCGATGGCACTGTCAAAAACATACGCCCCCACCAAACCAACCGCAACACCACCGTAGGGAAGCCACCGAAAAAACCATACACCCGTCCACGTAGAGCCGTCAAATAGAACACAGAGGCAGAAACAAACAAACCACGGGACCACCCACAATGAGCAAAACAAAACAAAACATAGACCACCGCCACCCTGTTCTTATGCACAAGGGGAGACAATAGGTCGCTGACGAAGCTTAGGCCGCTGGCGGAGCTGCCGGCAGATCCCTTGCCTCCATATCCACTGTGGCCGATGACTGCCCCCCTTCCTCCAAATCTGCCAGTGCATAATAAGGCATTCCCGGGGCCATATCAGACGCATGGACTCTGAGGAAATGAATAGCCATGAACACGTCCCTAATTCACTCGCATCTTTTCTTGGAAAAAAGAAAACAGTATGCACGTAGGGCATCATCTAAATCCTCACTACATAAGGATTTGATACTGGACTGCAGAGCTCTGTAGATTACCTACTGTGGAGGAGAATTCTGTAGAGTTGTTAGATTAAAAAGCCCACCAATAAGGGCATCACCTTGCTCCATGCGATAATTAGACACGGCCGCCTCCCAACGATCCACTATGTAAATATTCTTAAAGAAGAAGCCTGCCACCAGGGAGTGCACATAGTCTCCATCCACAATGAGATCCATTATGTTGGAAAGGAGTTGTGAGACTATATCTAAAAAATTTAACACACGGCCATCATAGCCTCTGATCCAGGCATGGCCCACGATATTTCAAACAGCAAACTGCATGAGAGTGCAGTCAGAATCGATAAGGGTCATGAGATTAATCGCCTTCACTCGCCCCCGAATCTCCGGTTCCCACTCCAGGGCAGGGAAAAACAACCTCTGGTTCAGTCTCGTATCTGCCATCATCAGCGAGAGATGAGAGATAGCAATTGAAAGGAGGGAGCAACACGGAAAGAATAGTAAAGCGGCGGAGCAAGGAGATAACACAGGAGAGAGCCCTCAGAAACACAAACATGGAAGGAGCCAGTAAGAAACAAAAAGGAAAGGAGAGCTGGCGGAGAAGTAAAAGCACTATCGTCAGCTGCACAACTGGGGAGAGTAGTACTCTGCCAGCCCATTTGAGAGCGAGTATAGGTGACAACGTGTCCACAACAGGTAGGAGGAGGCGGGAGAAATAAGCCGTTACACCGTCAAAGGATGAACAAGCAGTCCTAGCACGGCAATATCTATAAATGAACATAAGGCGAGAGCAGATATGCTATCTTCCCCTTGCAGGCGGGACATCTGACAAACCTACATCCGTCTTAATTCATTCATCCCAATAAAAACTTGGGAAAGCGCTCCTAGAGAGTGTCAGAGATCCTTGCAGAAGTATAAATGTGGAAATAAATGAGACAGCTTCCTAATCCAAGGCAAATCCAGTGTAAGACCATCCGACCGTACTTTTGGCTTGTCAACCTCTTGGACCAGTCAAGGAATATAAATATTTTCTAGATGTTAAAAAATATGAATAGGACCACATTTACCATAAAATAGATTTGGAAGCCTTTTACAGGGAACTCTTCTAAAAGTCTCCCAGAATTGCCTTCTATAAAATTTCCAACTGGCATTGTTTCTATGTATAGCCAGTTCCAGAGACCAAAGTAGCTCACAAAGATAGTCCAATGGTGATAAAGAAATTGAAATTATTGTGAATGTGTATAAATATTCATAAAGTTTTATGAGAGTGAAGAAAACGTTTAATACTATAGATTAAGAGTGTGCTTAAAACATTTCTAATAAAAAATAAAAATAAAAATAAATGATAAAGTTAAGTGTTTTTATCCCAACAAATAAGATACATTGTATGTCTCTTTGGTTCTGACACTTTATATTTTCTGTCGCCATTATTTGAAAGCCTCTTTTCTAACTAAGAGAATTAATTAGAATAATGAAGAAATTATAATTCTAATGTTAAAAAAACCATGCATTTGTTTCCCTTAATTAAATGATGACGTGCAAACTTCTTTGATGTATAACACCAAGAAAATAAATGTTGAAATTGTTCACCTTATCTACTACTAGACAACTTGGACATTTATATGACCTTGATTTTCACCCCGCGTAGCCATAGTTTTAGAAGTAGCCTTCGACTTGAATAATCATATCATGATGGTGCGCTTTTGGATTGCCATGTTCAAGTTTAGATTCCCAAATTTTAGTCATTTCTTGGAACCCATCTTCAAGATGTTAAATTTATCAATCAGATTAACAGTAAGGAACAAGAAAACACAAATGCATACATAACACAAAGATATCTTGGGAAAACCTATCTCTTAGAGGTGAAAAACCCAACAAGAAAATCTCAGATCCGATTAGATTAATGGCAGGGGCAGATTACAACTTTGCCCAGCTAGGGCACAAAATCATAGGCACCAAGAATAGAACTTATCTGAACTTTAGTTCTAAACTGAACTAATTATAATGTTCAGAATGAAGTTCGCTTGCACATGAGGTGATTGCACAGTAAGCACAGAGGTTCAGTAGCCCTGGATAATCCTGAAACAACTTCGCCCATGCAAGATCAGATTCGCTTCACTAAGTAGCAGATTCGCTGTTGATTGTAGATGGGATGAACAAATCAATTATTGAACCATTGAACTGGTTGAACCATTGAACTCCTTGAACCGTCAAACCCTTTGAACCATTGAACCTGTTGAACCATCGAACCTGTTGAACCGTTGAACCTATCGAACAGTTGAACCTGTTGAACCGTTGAACCTGTTGAACCGTCGAACCTGTTGAACGGTTGAATCTATTGAACCATCGAACCTATCAAACGGTTCAACTATCGGCAAGGCAACTTACTAATTGCAGATGAATATTGCTAGACTTGAAGTAGATCTCTGATAGATAGTTTTCTTAGAGCAGAAATTGGTGTGTGTTGCTATATATTATGACTACAAGTCACTTTACATTTATAGGAGAGCGCACAAACAATAACCTTGGTCGGCCTTATACAGTTTGGCTCCAAGATATAATAATTCAAATAATTACATACAGGTTACATTGAAATAGGACCTGACCTATTTGCAATTACAAGATACACATAATGAATTTGCCCAAATAGGGCCTGCCTTAAATCGGATAATACAACTGAGATTCTCAAAATTCTAAGGCCGATAGGTCATTCAACATTTTATGACTAGGTTGGTCTGTAAGAGGGATTCGACCTAGCTACCAAAATCAACACAAGAGAGAATTATAAATTATGTTCTTTTAAGCTCTAAAGCATCTTGGATCTATCTATCTGGTTGTTCAGAGGAAAAGATCAGAAAAGTAGTAGGTTGTGTAATATGTTTTGTGGCTGTACTTGAGAGGTGTTTCAGTCTTGCTTGTTCATACCTATTACCTGAAGTATTACTATTTTTTGTTATTACTTGTTGTATAGCATACAAATACATGACTAGCTAGCGTCTAGACATTAATATATGATCTATCTATATGTTTAAAATTTTACTTGCTGTGAGCTTACCCTGAGCTGACAAATTAAAGTTGGTTTTATTACAGGGAATAGCTATAAACACGTTTTCCATGGGAGAGCAATGGTATCCTTTAATATACGCAGGGAATGCCCCCAATATTTCGGGGGGGCACACTTCAGAGCAAGCAAGGTGACATACTAGTTTTTTCAAATATTCATAAATAGACGTTTTAGTTTCTTCAATGCTTTTTTGAAAGCAATGTGTTATTTCTGGAATGAATGGTGATAAAAAGAAATGACAAATTGATTCCAGAAATGGGGAAACCTAAAAAAAGGCAACGTATTGCTTGCTCTTTTTAATTGTCTGAAAAAACTTTATGTAACACACTGGCATATATTTTTTCTAAAAGCCAAAATTCTGGATTTTGTTGTGTGTATTCCTCAGGCAATGTTATTCAGATTCTTTGGATCCCGAAAAAGTTAAAGGAAAGATAGTGCTTTGTGACACATCAGATGATAATTCAGCAGTGGTCTCAGCTGGAGGTGCTGGTGTCATACTAAGTTCAGATTACATTCCGAAGCCACTCATGTTTGTTCTTCCAGCAACAGTGTTGTCAAGTGAAGAAGTAAACAAGATAAAGTCCTACATCAACTCCACAAGGTAATTGCATTACTTAGTCACGTTAAACCAATTTGAATAAGGATATGTCTTTAGTGCAACCAAAGGAACTTAATGCATCCCTCAAAAACTACTAAGATTTAACATGCTAACCCATGAATTTAACTGTGATGCTTTAAAATAAGTTTTTGGATGCAATAAGATAGTTTATACATGATGTTATAGCCACATCTTGGGGCATATCACATAAGTTTCACTCTAAATAATGTATCTCAATGTTTAAACTTATCAGTCAATATAAAATTTTGATAAAATTATAAACAGTTAAACAATAATACAAAAATACATTTTTGCAGCTAAATACATTTTTGGTGCAGCTAAATCTTGGGAAATGTGATTTAAACAATAATATATTTTTGGTACAGCCAAATCTTGGGGCATGTGATTTTTTTATGGCTGGTAAGGCCAAATTCTCTAACATAAGGTCCACTCTAATAGTCTCTCAATGTCTAACCTTAACAGTCACTTTCAAATTTTGATAAAATTCTAAACAGAGTTAAAAGAGCTCAACTATTACATATTAAAGCCAAAAATGAAATATTACAAGTAAAATTTTAACCAATGTGTAACTCGGAATATGATTCCTGTAGCACCCTTTCTTGTTTCGTACACAAGGTAGCTATAAAGATACAGTAACGCTGAGTTTATAGAGGGTTATTTCTTAATAAAATATTATTTTTTATTGGTAACTTTTTTTATAAAGTATCTTTGAGTTTAGATGTCACAACCTAGAGATATTTCTTTGATTTAATATGAAACATATTTCCTGGGGTTTTAGTTATGTAAGTTCTCATAATTTACAACTTCCGCTCATCTTATTTAACTAAATAAAAGATAATATTCAAAAGTATATGATTTAACTAATAAAATATAATATTTAAAAGCATATGCACTCAAAAATTTTAGGCATGTTTTACGGAGTGTTGCAGAACTAAAAAGTATCAACTATCCTTAGGAATATCATTTCAATGATCATTTTAACAAAGTATAAATAAAAGAACTTTGAGCATGTTTTATGGAGTGTTGCAGAACTAAAAAGTGTCAACTATCTTTAGGAATATCATTTCAATGATAGCTTTAACAAAGTATAAGTAAACAATTCGGAACAATGTTCAAGCTGAGAAGTATTCTTGGGACTATTTATTCCCTTTGGTCTCATGTTTGGTAACTAAAGATGGAAACTCTGCTAGAAAGGAAGTAGGTTCATTCATGGCAAAGGTCAAGGTTGACAATAAGATACTGAGTTCCTTGAAGCATTTTGGGTGCAAGTTGCTGTGAAATGCTAGATTTGATGGTGTTTTTGGGTAGTTAGCCCTGTCTATTCTGTCTTGTCCTGTTGGTGGAGTGCAGCTGGTTTGATGCTGTTTTGCTGACTTTCAGCTGTCTGTTCCCTTTATTGTTCCAAGTTAATGTAATGGCATCTCTGCTGTTACTTTATTGATCTTTGTAAAAGGTGGGACCCTTTCAAAATCCTTATTTATGGCTCATAAATCTGATAAAAAATATTTACGTTTAATCTAAAGAAAACATACATTTACTTTTTAGATATTGATATTGGAGTTGTCTCTAACACTAAGAGACTTTTTTAATTTGAAGTTGGAGTGGGGACATAAACACAAACTACGGGTTGGATTAGAAGAGATAGGGAGTATTCAAAGAATGGATTGAAGAAAAGCAGTACACATTCGCTTGCATCTTGCTTTGATTCAAGTTTAGCTTTAAACCGAGTCAGTGAGAAATAACTCAGAAGTAAGACTTTTGGGCATTGTATGGTATAAGCAATATTGATTTGAATGCGAAATTGGGCAAGGCTTTTCCCAATTAAGAGCTAAAGGTGAGTTTTAACATTGATTTTGACAAAAAAAATTGTAAAATAGTAGCAGAACAAACATAACAGTTGCACAAAATTTTATTCAAAAAAAAGAGATTACATTTATAATTTTATATTTCAGAGAAGCTCAACAACTCTCTACAAATGTCAATCTAAACTTGATTTAACTGGACAGCTAATTAAAACTAATTGACAACATTCTAAAGACTTATTGACACCTCTACAACTCTATTTAACACATCTACTACAATTGCCAGCACTCGTACTCATACAGTTATTCATTACTCTGTAACACTTCCCCTTAATGAAGAACTTAAAATATCTCCAACCAACATCCTTCTTAAACTATCACATAAGCACACCACAGCCTCTTTGAAATTTCAAGCAGTTCTTCTCCTCCAAAACTACAAATGGAAGCATGTTGAAGAACCCATATTTCCTTTGACAACATTTTTTTAAATTGTGCTTTGATGATCCCAACATATCTAACAATCATACAAATAGTTAGATAATTTCATCTTCTTCTTCATACAAACAAAACTTTCCCATAGAAAGCAGAACTGATCACATCCAGCTCACTCCAAATAAGCAGAGGATTATTTGAACAAGTACTTCCAAATTCTTCTCTGACCCAATCCTCCTTTGCAGCAGGTTCTTATCAGCAGCTTGATCACCAGTAAAATCATCACAAATCACCACCAATCAGCAGCAGGAGGTCTGATCACAAAACAACAGGCAGAGGCAATGCTTTTGACCAATCGCATCATTCAAACTGCTGCAGATCTCCTTCAGATCCAACAGAAAAACTACTCACCATGGAAAATATATTGTTTGTCTCCGCAAGAAACAACATTCGCCCTTTTGCAAACTATATTTTCAATTTCAAAAATATTAACAACTTTGTAGAACGGACGCCTCTTTGTAACCTTCACAACAAAGAAAAAGAAAAGGACTGCACACCTCTTTACAGCAAATAAGATGTTTTCATATTAAAACATCTTATTGGGCACTCTAATAGTGGAGTTACACTCAAACCAGCTCTGATATCATGATAAGAAAATATTACAGCTACACAAATTATTATTTTTATAAAGACCTAATCTTAACTGTTCTAACGGATAATAATATGTTTACAACGGATTCTCGAAATGCTAGTGAAGTTTATGTCTATTTTAAATTCTTGGCAAGAAATCAAGGATAAGGGGAATAATGTTTTGTTAACAAAGTATAGGCAAACAATTCAGAATAATGGCTAACGACGGGCAATATTAATAATTCAGTATAAGCAAACAATTCATGTAGACTTGTTGCCTCAATCTTTTGCTTCAATTGTTTAATGGTCAGTTTATGCGTGCCCTTTTGTTCTTGTTTTTCTTGTGTTGGGTCTCATTTAACATAGAAGTGTTTAATTTGTTAAATGGGAAAGCAGTCTAATGATCAGCTGCTTAGTCATTTCTTCTACAAAAGAATCAGCTTCTATAATCTGTTTCTAGTTTTCATTATTTCTAATTCTAGACACTACATCTGAGAAATATATTTTTATTAAAATGAAGTTTATGTTACATTAATAAGCCTCTTTTCGTCATGTTTTCTATTGCAGCTCCCCTGTTGCAAAAATATTAAGAACCGTTACTCCCAATGGTGCAGTTGCACCTGTAGTGCCTTATTTCTCATCCAGAGGTCCAAGTCAAATTACACCAAGTTTACTCAAGGTAACGTTCTCAGCTAACCCAGACTGACAATCTAAAGCTCTGTTTTATGTATGGTGTATTCCTTAACTAATTGATCTCATTTTACTATTACAAGCCTGACATCAGTGCCCCTGGACTAAGCATCCTGGCTGCTTGGTCCAAGGTGGTGCCACCCCTAAGTGACTCAGGGGACACAAGGTTTGTAGATTTTAACATGGTTTCTGGAACATCCATGGCGTGTCCTCATGCCACGGCAGCCGCAGCCTATGTCAAATCCTTTCATCCTGATTGGTCTCCTGCTGCTATTAAGTCCGCTCTCATGACCACAGGTATCATATGACTTTCTTGAAGTTATTATGTTTACAATATAAATCTTTTTGGGTTTTAATCTTATCATTCATTGTGTAATGGACCACAAAATGTGATCTGAAAACTTAATTCTTCAATCAAGTGTCGCAATTTATCCAATTTATCTGAAGTCTTTTTATTTACTACATTCAATCTGCTTTGCAGCTCATCCTTTGAATGATAAGCTCCGTGGCAATGAAGATGCAGAATTTGGATATGGCTCTGGACTCATTGATCCGGTGAGGGCCATGGACCCAGGGCTTGTGTATGATGCAGATGTAAATGCTTACATCAAGCTGATGTGCAGTCAAGGTTACAACACTACAGCATTGCGTTTAGTGACAAGGGAAAATAGTGCCTGCTCCGCCCATGTAACTAAGAACAAACTTAGAGGAGTGAGGCAACTCAACTATCCTTCCATGATGGTTCTCCGTACGCCAAACAAGACATACTCTGTTAAATTTCCAAGAACAGTGACTAATGTAGGACCTGCATATTCTACATACGAGTCTGTGATAATTGCACCCTCTGGAGTGGATGTATATGTAACACCAGATACTCTGTCTTTCACATCCCTCAACGAAAAGTTGTCTTATACTGTGGAAGTTAGAGGTGGAGGTCTCCCTGAGCATACCATGCTAGCAGGTGCAGTAATTTGGAACTATGACAAGTACAGCGTGAGAAGCCCAATTGTTGTATCTACCGCTTATGTTAGGAGCAGGAAAGTTTAGTTTGATTATTGGTTCTACTAGTCATTTACTGTCATTCATCCTGATAACGGGATACTCTTTTGATAGGCATGCATTATCATTGATCTTGATATTGGATAACAAAGAGTGGCTCCAAGTTTAGATTCAATTTCTATTCTGTTTATTTTGTGCAAAAATACCTTCTCACAACAATTTATAGATTCTATTAACTTCAAAAAATTTAACTCATGTAACTATAACTCTTTATGTAACATCTAACTCTTGGGTAGTGATAATGTCATGTAGTATTTAGAACATACCTTCTCATTTGTAATTGTATAATATTTTTTAATAGAAATGTTTCATAATTGTATATATTAATCAGAAAAGTTTAAATAAACATTACAAAAAAGAAGCTACCGTCCAACTAAAGACATATAATTGTACTAATGGAAGGAGGTAGTAGATCATCCTTAGAGTAGAAATTAATCCACTATGAGGGTTGATGTGCATAACCACCAAAACTTAAAACAAATGTTATAAAAAGCTTAGAAACCAAAAACCACCATTCTTAGAAACATGGGTGGTGACCTACATAGGGGAAGATTCTTTGAAAATTTTGGGTGGGACTAGGGATGAGTTATAAATTATTGGGATGAGGGGGCATTGGGGATTTGGCCTTCTGGGAGTGATATATGTAGTATATAAGACCTTGATGGAGAAGCAACTCTACCTTCCCCAATAGGACCTTAAGCACAAACTCTTGTAATGAACTAAATAGGAAAAATGGACAACTCATCTTGATGTTATGCCTAAGATGATTGAGCATTGGTAAATGATATGAATAGATCCTTTTATATCTACCTTCCAATGTAAAATACCTCATTAATGTCAAGCTGACATGTATTTTCAATGCCCAAACAAATCCTCATGCTTGAATATATTATGGTATCTTAACACTCACTCCCCCTGCTTGAGAAACATGTTCATGGCATCATGGTCATGACACTTTATAGTTCTTTGCAATTTCACACCCACAGTGTTGAGGCCAGTCGCCATGGTGCTTCAATGTAACTATTTCTATGAACCCCAAGGTTCTTGCAAAAGCAACAATGACTTGTCCTTTAGTATCCCTTATCAGACCACCCCCACCCACTTGACCTAGTTTACCCTTGGGGGAGCCATCAAAATTTAATTTACTCTAACTAGTGTCAAGGGGGCCTATTTTGTATTTCTTTTTCTCTATATCTTTTCATAATCCACATTTTTCAAGTTGTCTTGTATATTCCATTTATCAACTATTTCCCTTTTTGTAGATGTGGGGGATCTTTTAGATCTTTTGACATGTGTAAATCCAACATTTTCTTGTATATTATGTATGAACTTATCAAGTAAAATATTCTAAGGTTTGTTAGTGTTTCAAAAGATCCTAATATTCATTTCCTTCTGTATGCTCCAAGTGAGGGAGAGCTTGAGACTAAATCTCATTGATTAAGGGGTGATTGAATGGAGGAACCTAGTTAGCAACCATCTATTTCAACTTGCTACACCAAACCCATTAGGTGTTAAACCTTTCTAGCACTGCTTGCCTGATTTTCTAGTAGGGGCAATCAATTAACAAGTGGTTAACTATTTCTTTTTACTTGTTTACATAAGATACATTTGTTAGCCATCGAGAAGCCTCTATTCTTTGGGTCATCCCACAATAATGGGTTACACTTTTTGGCCAAACTTGATGTTGAAATCAATATTTTGAACTAAATCTTCACTTTCTGACACCTATAGCACTAAACCGTTAGGAATTTGAAGATGATACGAACTAGTGATTTGTGAGATTTTGTTTGTAGATTCTAAATATATTTTTTTTCAAAAAATTTGGAGTTAAATTGTTACAAATTTTTTTGTGTCTCCTTGATAACTAGTTTTTTAATAGTAAACAACATTTTTTTAAAGTGATGTGCATTCTGTAGCACATAACTTTCTTCTGCAAAGGATAAAATTCTGATTCTTTTGAATTTAGATTGGTAACACCAATATATAGGGCATGCATTTGGTTTTATAATGTTTTGTTAAATATTTTTTTTTAATTAAGTTTTGAAGTCAAACCAATTATAATTTAAACATAGGCGTATTCCGTAAAACATAACTTTTTCTATATGTATCGAAATCCTTTTTTTTTGTTGAAACAAAGAAATCAATACCTATGGCATAGATATTTTTTAGAATTTTTTTTCACTAATTTACCAATTTTCCATGCGTGTAGAACAAAGAACTTGATGTTCGGTGAAAAACCAATATTCACAAAATATAAAAAATAAATATAATAATCAAATTAAATATATTTAAAATTATACTTTTTGGGAAACTTATAATAAAGACTACATTAAACATAAATTTTAAATGAATTCATTTGATCCCCCAAAAGGTAAATCAAAACTGGTTTTTTATCATCATTTTGATAGGTGTAGAGGAGACTCCATTATAGGTATGGTTTAAAACTAACAGGGTTCTATCCAAGGGGATTTGAATCTAAGGGGGTTTGATCAAACCCTCTTCAATTAAAATCCTTTAAATGGAACCTTTCAAGGCTTAAATCATTATATTTTCTAAAATATGTGATTTCAGCAAAAATCAGGATGTCCCAGAAAGTGTAACCCATTATTGTGGTAGCACCCCTTTAGATTATAAATAGTAAGAATTTTCCTATGACAAACCCACTAGAAGGAGTTGACTTTGGGGATAAGTTATGGTTCCATATTCTATCCCAGTTAAAATCAAACATCTATGGGTTCTCAATAGATTAAAAGTAGACTTGATTTTGTAGCTACCCATGGGGTCAATCGTTCAAATCAATTCATCCTACATAGGGAAGAGATTAAATCAATCAGGATTTAATTTGGAGATTAAGTCATTCAAGGTATTGTGCTCTCTAACACCTAGCATGTTTGGATAAGTTTTCCACATAGTCCTTTGATTTTTCTACTTATAATAATCCTTAACTGTCTCACTAACCAAACTACATAGCACCTCTTTAATTCTAGCACATGAGTGTGAGCTCCCGATGCATGTCTAAGATTTAGTGGTCCTCCCAAAATGGGTTAAATCCCCATTACCCACCTTCCATTTCATTACTTTTCTTAGTAATTGCCTTGATTTAGTAATATTGTTCCATAAGGAAGAACCAACTAGGGGATGGGTGAGGGCAAGGAGGGACTGCCCATCTTGGTTTCTCATGTATTTATCTTTCATTGTTTTATCCATTAATTTCTAGTTTTCATATCCATAAGCCTCTATTATTTTTGGAAAGGGGGTGTGTGCAAGAAGTTGTGTCCACTTATTGGCCAAAAAGTGGAAGTGTTTTCCCTGATTTTCAGAATTTGTCACATTTGACCTAAAAATTTGAAGCACTTAACGGTGGAATCTTGGAAAAAGTCACTAAATATGAAATGTAGTACTCAGAATCTAGTTTCCAAATATGTAATTTTTTTCAATACCCAGATGATAGAAAGTGATTTTGAATAGGTGTTTCCAAAAACCACTGTTTAAAAGTCACTTTTTTTTACTATACCATGTACGTGTATGTCATCCATATTTTGACCTAAATAATCATATTTTTCAAAATCCTTTTGGGAAAAGATTTGTAACTCACTGAAGCACATTTTCCATATTTTTTTGTAATTTTTTATTGAATATATTTTTTTTCATTAATTTTTTATTGGCCATTTTTGGTCTTTTAAAAAATCATCGTGTACGTCACGCATAAGATGACCTAAACTTAACATTTTTTTAATTTTTTTTTTTTAAATTGAAAAGAATTGTCTAAAGTACATTTTCCTGCAATTTTTTTTACAAAAAAATATGTTAATAAAAAGTTATTAAAATACTAAAAAACCCTAATAATTCAAGTTTATGGACCTATTTCATCAGAAATTGATTAAAAAATAGAAAAAATAATCCAATTGTAAAAAAAATTACATATTTAGAATCTACACTATCTCATCTATAATGGGTTTTAATTTCGTCAAAATATTCTGCAAAATAGACCTTTAGATATATGCCCAAAGTCACTATTTTGTTGTGACATTGACAGGACCTTCAAGTTGCAGGTCAAACTTGGTCCAGAGGTCAGGTTCGGGTCCCCAAAGCATTTCCCAAACCGGGTTACAAAGCAAAACCCGAGCTTAAAATTCAAATTTTAAATAACGGGATCCCGTTTTAAAACGGGATCCTGTTTCATAAAAGGTTAATATTTTAACCTTTATGAAACGGGATCCCATTTTTAAAACGGGATCCTGTTTCATAAAAGGTTCCCGTTTTGAAAACGGGATCCCGTTTTATAAAGGTTAAAATATTAACCTTTTATGAAACTCAAAACGGGATCCCATTTCTTGAAAACAGGATCCCACTTTTGGCTCGGGATTCTGAAGCAAAACGGGATCCCGTTTTTAAAAAGCGGGATCCCGTTTTTAAAAAGCGAGATCCTGTTTTATAAAAAGCGGGATCCCGTTTTGGTTAACCCGATTTTGGATTTTTTTCTAACTTCGAAACTTCCACCTTAAGTGGACACAACTTCTTGCATTTACCCAAGGCATACTTTATCCCAAGACAATAGAGAGATCCTTTTCTTGTCCTTCATCCTCGACCATAGAAATCTTCTTTGGATTTGTTTAATTTTTTTAGCTTAGTAGTTAGGAATTTTTAATAATGAGAGAAGGCACATTGAGGTGCTCTGAAGTGAGGATTTCAGCAATTGTAGTTTTCTAGAATGGATAAGTAGGTTGTCCTTCCAAGAAACCAACTTCTTATGAATTCTTTCAATTAGGTTGTTTCATGTACTATTATGGATTCTTCCTAAACTCAAGGGCATTCCTAGGTAAGTCCAGCTGAAAACTAGTAGATGTTTCATCCTAAAGTGTTAGCTATCTTGGTCTAGAGGGATTGATTGGTATTGAAATAAAAACCCCACTTTATCCAAGTTTATCTATTGTCTTGACACCACAACATACTAAGTTACAATCTTCTTCCATTATTTGGCTTTGGCAATAGTGGTAGTCCCAAGTAAAATTTTGTCATCCATGAACTTCTGGTGAGAGTTTGGGTTTAGGAAAGAAGCTAGTCTAAACCCTAAGATGTTTACTCTATTGATGTTTAATAAAATATTTATGCCCAAAACCTTTTCCGATATGATAAAAAAGTAGGGGACAAGGGGTCTCCTTGCCTAAGTTCTCCTTTAGAGGAAAAATGACCATGTTGGGGGTAACATCAATTGATAATGATAAACAAACGTGCGAGTGGTGATAGAACACCTTAGAAGGTTTCAAAAAATTTCCTTTAAATTCAAACTTTTAGAGGACCTTTAGTAGAAAATCCAAAGAGACCTTGTCATAGGCCTTGAAGATATCCAACTTTAGCACCAGACTTTATTTTTTACTTTTCTCCATTGAGTGAAAAGTTTCACGGAAAATTATACCAATGTCTCAAATTATTTTTCCTGGGACAAACCCATTCTGGTTTTTATGGATAATCTTGTCAAGGTGAGGCTACATCCTCTGAACTAGAAGCCTTACAAGGATTTTGTAGATTATGTTTCATAGGCGTATAGGTTGGAAGTTTGTCCTTTTCTTAGCCCCACTTTTCTTGTGTATGAGAACAAAGAAGTTGTTGTTTTTTTCCTTTAAGAAACAACTTGAAAAAAAAAATTCATGGGTTGCTTTGGTAAAATTTGGCCTTATAATTTCCTAGAAGGATTGGAAAAAGCAAGGGGAAAATCATTTGGGCCTAGATCTTTGTAAAGATCCAAAGAGAAAACAATACCTCTCACCTCTTATTCTAGGACATCCTTGCTCATTTGGCCTAAGTCATCATCTAAAATGACAGTGGGAATAGCCACTAGTAGATCCTGTTCTTTTGATTGATCTATTATAGAAATTAGGTTGAGTAGATTATGAAAATATTTGACCCCTTCCATCTAAATTTCCTTTTCTTCAATGATTCTTGTTCCATGATTTTTATTAGTTCTATAAGTCATTTGATTTTCTTGTGTTGATGACACACTAATGGAAAAACTTTGCATACTTGTCCCTAGTTTTGAGCCACTATATTGTATACTTTTTGATGCAGGAGCATCCAGTGGTCTAAGGGCAATCTTGCATCACCAAAAAAATTGATGATTTTGTTTTCTTTTGTTTTCAATTTTGGTATTTAAGAATACTCATTTGCTTGAATAATGATTTGAAACCTTCAAAATTTCAAACCCGCTAAAAACAACATGTAATTTTTAGAAAGTTTTCATTTGAGCATATATGGAAACAAAAATTTAGTCAAAGATCTGGAATTGAAAAATATAATCTTTGGTGAAGGAATTGACCAAAGATCATTTGTGGGTTTAAAGATATTAAAGTTTTTGTTTCTTTAAAAACTCCTGAAAAAGTTTGAAAGTTAATTTTGAGGCACTTAGAGGCCCCGTACGGCCTCGAAAATGAGTGTGATCAGTAAAGAAGATTATGAGGGCATAGATATTTCCATGAGCTTTCTGATGCATCAAACAATTCGTCAATCAAACACTCGAATCCAAAGTTATGGCTTCCGGAAGTTGGACTATTTTTGAAGGGAGTTACAAATTTCAAAATTTTGGCTAAAAGGCACCTAAAAAGAGGCTATTTATTACCATTTTAGAGAATCTTTTGGTAGTAGATAAGGAGGGAAAAGTTGTGTGTTGTAAAAATGAGGGAAAATAGAAAACCCTAGCAAATTTGAAGCTATAGAAGGCAGAAGGTTCCAGAATTCAAAGAAAAGAAGTTGTAATGTTGTTGCAACATGTTGAGGATTTCATCCTTTAATTTGATTCCAATTTTTGTAATGTAATTTTTTTTCAGTTCAATAAAAGAACATTCCTATATTTATTGGAGCAATCTATGTTGTTGTGTGTTCTAGGATTTACCCATCTCATCAAGTTGTATTAGAGAAAAAATTCTTGAGTGTGTAGATAGATCTCTGAATATGAGGCAGTTTAAACCAAGACTTGTGGTTGTGGGTTGAATAGAAAAGAAGAAGATTAGGATGCCTCTACGAAGAAACCATGGTGGTGGGAGAAATACTTTGACAAAAGATAGTTTTAGATCCCTGCAAAGGCAAATCGATGCATTGCAAGAGGAGCTGCAAAGAGGAGCCATTCAAAGAAGATCAAGATGTTGCAGGAGATCCTAAGAAAGTTAGTTTGTTTTAGTCCATTTTGAAGATTGGAAATCGCCTTAGGATTGAAGTTTCTACCTATTCTGGGGATCTAAATCCATAAGATCTTATTGATTGGATAAATGATATGGAGGAATATTTTGAGTATGAAGAGGTGGAGGATCCAGAATGGGTCAAGTTTGCAAACATGAAGTTGAAGGGTCATGCCAATATTTGGTGGAAAGAGGTCTAGTTAGAGAGAAATAGAAGAGAAAAAGGAAAGATTACTAGATAGGATTAGATGGTCGACAAACTAAAGAAGCGGTTCATTCCTATGGACTATGAGTTGGAGTTGTTGAAGAAGCTGCAAGGATTGAAACAAGGTAACAAGTATGTTAAGGAGTACACATTTAATGGTTTTATAAGATTATTATTAGAATATGTAACATCCCACCCCGCGACCCCGAAGGGTAAGGGCCAAAAGAGGACAAGATAATTTTTTTTATAATAAGTGATAACATACACAGATATGGTTGTCGATTCGATAGATCAACAACATTCATGGCCAGGTATGGCCAAATGTACAACCCAAAAAAGAGGACTAATTCACTCTCCAGAGGAAACATTGCTAAAGTTACGTTCATTTTAAACACCAAATTAAATGTTCCTAAATCCCATTCCAAATGATAAACATGAATCCACAATCATTATAGTACAAGTGGATCCGATACCAACACCAGAATTCGTAAGGAAAATAAGAAACAACATCACATTTCTTCTCATTACATTACATGACTACATCTTCTCTCTCAAGAGAGTACAATTACATAAAGAATAAATAGTGCAATGGCATAGCCAAGAATATTATACAATAACTGAATAAGTACAACAATGGATAGGGTAATGGAGAGTGAGAACAGCTCCAATCTGGTGCTCCAATAATATGTTCACCGGTCCCCAATGGCGGTGGCAATGCCTCCCAACCATGTGGACTCATAAGAGACCACCCCACCGTGCTCTAAGGTAGTCACAAGGCCCAAATAGAAGTAACCAGGTAAGGGTATACATGATGGCCAACACTCACATCAATCACGGAGTAGACACAAAAAGTGATGCATAAGCCAAAGTCACAACATAGAGATGCTCATCAAATAGAATGTTAGGTACTACTCATGACTAAAAAGGTACAAGACACTAGGGTGTAAATCAGATGGAATGTCATCATGCGTGCTCGAAGGGATGGCACCACATGGACTCAAGTGCACTTCTCCTACAAACAAGGAGACTCAATCAGGCCTGAATCAACGCCCTGCAGACGGATAGGCCTTATTGTATGCATCCTTAGCCTTTACAATCACTCAAGGCCCTACATGAGGGCTCAATATCCTATACCTAATCTCATCTCATTTAACCAACGAGGCATACATAACCAAATCAAAACAATACAATAACAACTCATGATCCAAGATAATCATCAATTAAATCTGTTGAGTAAAAACCCGCTATTTAAAATATTCACATCAATCAAACAAGAACAAATAGATCTACAAGAGAAAATCTTTTGATGACAGTAATTTTTTTTAAAACAACCCTTTGTCAGTTAGGTCAATTGTGAAATAACTCCAGTGACCCCAAATTGGTCATGGTTCACAAGGAAATGCATGGATATAAAAGAAAAGATATGACAAATGGCATTGCAAATATTCTTACAACCAGAATTTGGCATATTGTCTACCATATTAACATAACCACAAAAAGAGTAAAAACAAGGACTTGTAAAAAGGAGATCTTAATTTTCCTCCTACAATAGTTCCCTTAGATCCTTGTGTTGCGAGACAATTTTTTTCCTCATTAGAGATTATGTGACCAAATTTCAATGCACAAACACAAATCGATATATCTAAAGTATTTCAGGGCCAAGTCATTCTTTAACTCAAAAATGATGGTTTCCACAAGGCTGGTGATTTAACAGAAACTGACAATAAAGACCAAATAAAAAGCTGCGTGATTCCCTTAAGAAGAGTGTTAACAAAAAAATCAAATCAGAGAAGTCATCGAATAACATAAGGGTTTCGTGGGACTTAGATCTCTTCAATCTCTATTATTGCATCATAGTTTTTTTGTATGGCTGCACTCATTACAATCTCTATGAAAATCAAACCCCTTTTTTTCATTACAAATATAAATCAGAACCCACGTAATCTTTCCTTCA
Organism: Cunninghamia lanceolata; assembly: GCA_027924645.1. NCBI lineage: Eukaryota > Viridiplantae > Streptophyta > Pinopsida > Cupressales > Cupressaceae > Cunninghamia > Cunninghamia lanceolata. Next base: position 614,246 of record BSBN01001318.1, on the reverse strand, counting down.
AAACCCCTTTATCTAAAGAATTAGGAAAATAGTTCTGCATAAGAATAAACTCAAGAAAGAAGCGATGGAAATATCTTGCATCGAATAAACTTTGGCATGCTTTAAAATATAGTGATGGGGTTTCAGTTTTCTTGTGCTTAATGAAATAACAGCAAACAAATATTATATTTTGTGAAGGGCAGTAGTGGGGTTTTAGTTTCTCTGTGTTTAATGAAATAGCAACAAACAAATATTAGTTTTTGTGCTAGAAAAACAATGAACAAAGGTGAATACCTCTTTCCACTTCGCACTCCTATCAGCTCGCCTCAGATCTTGCAATTTGATATGCCCACCTAAGACTGGTCACCCTCTCCCATGTTTTCTCTTCTGCCCTCCTTTATTTCTTTTGTTCTCTTCAACAGAGAGTCTCCTCTGTCTTAAACGATTTCATTTATATCCTCCAGGCTTCTTCCTTCATATTCTCCAAAGCCACATGCATCCAAGAAGTTGTATTCTAGGACAATATGACTACAATCCATGACATTAATGGAAGCAATAATTTCTACAAACTAGTATGCACATTGAGTGATGTAAGGCCATATCCAACAGCTCCCTTTACAGGCCCCCATGGCCTCTAATTTCAATGCAGCCTTCACTATCTGCTTCTCACCTTCCTCTGAAAGCCCACTATCCACTGATGTCTACGCAATAGAATTGGTGTTAATAAGCCCCTTGTTCTCATACACCGATTCACTTTATCTCACTAGATAATACCTGTTGCTAAGTTTAAAAGGAGGCATCAAATATAGTCTTGATGCCTCTGTAATTCCATTGCTCGCATAGGTAGAAATGTCCATCAAATGACTAAAACACAAATGGGAAGAATGCAAACAAATATAGGTTTTTTTTTAAATTATCTAAAAATTCTACACTCTAGATCCACACAAAAACTGAAGCAAATGTCACTTTATCTGAACACAGCTATAAAAAGTGTTTCACCTTTCTGCAATTGTGAGGCTTTTTTTATTTTTCTAAAAAAATAAAGAAGTGTAGTTGAGTTTGTTGTTCCTTCTATAAAGTGGAGCCGGTAAAAATTGGAATAAGGGTTGGTTAAAGCATGGACTTGACTTGTAGTTAGAGTAAACTGCACGCACCTTCCAAACTCTCTTAAAAAAAACATAAATGCATTTACCTCTCTCCCAGATGTTTCTTCCAGCCTTAATCATATTCACCTACTGCTCCCCAGATCCATCGTATGAGATATGGTAGAGCATTTAAAACAATGAAAGACTCCCTTACTTCATGTCCCCATGTCCCACCAAAATGGGCAACACAACACAGATATTTTCTACCCACATTAACTCCTACACCAGCTTCTCATTGCCACGGGGAGGGTCGTTACAGAATAGGCCATGCAGTGACCAACAAGGAGAAGGTATCTCGTTATGTTAATGGGTTGAGGCCAGGTATTCAAGAGGAGATAATCCTGGTCAGAATGACCACCATAGAAGATGCATACCAATTTGCTTTGAAGGTGGAAGAGAAGCTGAATAAAAGATTTGAAAGAAAGCAAAGAGAAAGAGGTCATGGCCAAAGGACTGGTGCAAGATCTTATGGAGTCCAAAACGAAGATCAAAAGGAATGTGATGAAGCAAACACTAGTTGATATTAGAGAGGGGATAATTCCTACCACCTGTGTGACCAAAATAATGGTGAGAAAAGAGGAAGAGGAAGAGGAAGCCTTGGACAAGAACCTAGAAGAGCAGGCTTCAAAGGAACTTGTCTCTAATGTGTAGAAGGACATCAAGCCTACGAGTGTCCACAACATCAAGGAAGGACAAATAGAAGACTTGAAGGTAATGAACGAGTTGCACATGTAGATGGAGATACTCAGTCTGAGCATTTTGAAGAAACTAAATGGGGAGAAACCCTAGTTGTCAAAAGAACCTTGTCAAATGAGGAGAAAGAACCAGATCAGAGGAAGAGTTTATTATGCATAAAGTACAACTATGAAGGTAAATCTTGTGATATTATTATTGAAATTGGAAGCACTGATAATCTTGTCTTAGATGAGATGGTTAACAAGTTGAAGTTGAAAAGGAGAAGGCATCCACATCCATATCAGAATGCATGGTTGCAAAAGGACCATAGAGCTTTGGTCAATGAGTAGTGTTTAGTCAAGTTCAAGACCAGATACGACCATGATGAGGTGTTGTGTGACATCCTGATGCATTCATGCCATATGCTATTAGGAAGGTCATGGTAGTATGATAGGTGTGGTGTCCATGATGGACATCCAAACACCTATTCCCCGACAAAGGATGGATTTTGTCATAAGTTGAAGCCCTTGAAGGAGGTGGAAGAAAAGGTATGTAGTATTGCTAGAATATTCTTGGTAGATGGTAGGAAATTTTTGGATGGTATGAAGCACAAGCATTAGTGATTTGCGTTGATTTCTAAGATCAACTAGAAGAAATATGAAGATGTAACAAAATAAGTTTCATATCAGTTGGAGGAATTTTAGGACATTGTCTCTAATAATGTGCCAAAAGGTTTACCACTGATGAGGAAGATAAGTCACCAAATGGATTTGATACTAGGAGCTAATTTTCTAAATAAGGCAGCCCATAGAATGATCCTACAAAGAATAAAGAGTTGAACATACAAGTTCATGCATTGTTAAGGAAAGGACTGATAAGGGAGAGCCTAAGTCCATGTGTAGTACCTGCAGTACTAGCACCGAAGAAAGATGAAGAGTGGAGAATGTGTACAAATTCTCGAGCCATCAACAAAATTACAATCAGATACATATTTCCATTTCCAAGGATGGATGATATTATAGATTGCTTGATTGGAGCCAAGTACTTTATGAAGATTGATCTGAAGATTGGATATCACTGGATCTAAATCAGAGAAGGAGATGAATGGAAGAAAACCTTCAAGAGTAAGGAGGGCCTATACGAATGGTTAGTCATGCCATTTGGGCTAACCAATGCACCAAACACATTCATGTGGCTCATGAACAAGGTATTAAAAGAGTTTTTAAGTAAATTTGTCATTGTTTATTTAGATGATATTTTGATTTTCAGTAAGAATTTGGATGAGCACCTATTGCATGTTCAAAGAGTTTTTGAGAAGCTGAGGGAAGAGAAGTTGTTGATTAATATGAAGAAATGTAGTTTCATGAAGGAGTTGGTGCATCTCGGATTTGTTATCTCAGTTGAGGATCTTAGAATGGACCCACAAAAAGTGAGTGCTATCATTGAATTGCTTGCCCCAAGGAGTGTTATAGAGGTACAATCTTTTCATGGTTTGACAAGTTTTTATAGAAAATTTATCAATAATTTTAGTAGCATTTGTGCACCCCTAACTGAGACAATGAGAGGGGATAGAAAAGAGTTTAAATGGACTATAGGGGTAGGCAAGAGTTTTGATACATTGAAGAAGAAAGTCACATAGCAACCTATTTTTGTATTTCAATATTTCAATAAGGTATTTCAAGTAGATTGTGACACTAGTGGTAGTGCTATAGGAGCTATTTTGACTCAAGAAGGTAATCCCATTACCTATTTTAGTGAGAAGCTTAATGATGCCAAGCAAAAGCATTTTTTTATAACTAGGAGTTTTATGCTATAGTTCAGGATTTGAAGAAATAAGGCATTATTTGTTGTCAAAAGAGTTTGTCTTATATATACTGATCATCAGGCTTTGTAGTATCTTAATAGTTAGGAAGGAAATTTAAATCAGAGGCACTTAAAATGGGTTGAGTTTTTGCAGAGTTATACATTTGTTTTGAAGCATAGGAGTGGAAAGTCCAACAGAGTTGCAAATGCCTTAAGTAGAAAGAAAAATTTATTGATAGAGATGAAAATAGAGGTTTTTGGGTTCAATGAACTCAAGAATTTTTACCCTCAAGATCTAGACTTTGAAGAGGCGTGGAAAGCTTGTTTGGGGAATGTTACCCTTGTAAGAGTCAATGTGACTCAACAAGCTAGGATCCCTACAATCAAGACAACATTCCACACAAAGATAATAGAGAAGATGCTAAAACAATGGAGCAAGATTATATACAACAAAGTGTATGAAACTGTATCAAACTGTCATGAAATACAATGAGTGAACCTTGCTTATAAAGGCAAGGATGACAATCAAGGAGTTGCAGTCATGTGACAAGTGTCACATTCCTATCACATGTGAAAACTAGAGGATAGGATGCCAACTAGAGTGAATGTGTAGGATAAGACAACTCACTACAACTATCAACAACTGGAAACATCTAGAAGACTCACTAAGTCAACTTAACATGTGAATTATCTTTGATGTGTGAATATTATTTAACTAATAAATAGTTAAATAATATGAATTACTCACACAAGGGAAAGTTAACTAAACTAGTTAGGAAAAACCCTGTTCACACCAACACCCCCCCTTACGTTAACTTAGGGAGTAGCTGACTAAAAGAAAGATGCAATGATGGGTCCCAGCTACTAGGCCATGTTAGGTACCCATGTACAACAAATCTCAAGTGGAGAAAAGGAAAAAAACTCATGGGAAAAAAATCCTCTCCAAAAGTGTAACATCCACGTTCTAAAAACATAGTAAAAACCTTAAATTTACCATAAAGTAACTCAACAAGGTAAAAATGAGATAGAGAAATTTTCTCTTTTTATTCAACAAATAATCAAGTAACTATATTACAAGATTTCTTTTACATTATACTATAAACCATAATGTCTTTCTCATTTATAATGTTTTACAATTGTAAATCAATTACATATACAAATTTTAGAATAAATAATACTTCTAAATATCTGACATCTTTATCACAAGTCCTGACATGTCTCCTTCTTGGAGAGAGAGCATCTTTCCAGTGATTTACCTCCAACCATAGACCGGCGGTCTCCCAGACATCCTCCACATAGGAAGTGGCCCTAGCCTTCTCAAGAGATATAGACCAAAGGTGACCAATGGTAATTTGTCATTCTTGAGTACTTAGTGTTGTATTCTACTCAACTCTATCAACCATCCAACCCTAGATACCCTCTAGCTAAGTATGATTTCTTATAGGATGAGAAATCTGAATACAGTGAATTGACAATGCATGCAGAAAACAAATGCATTACTTTGGCCAAAGTTTTTAATTTCAATAATGTTCATAAGAACATAATCATTGTGTTCACCCACCCCTACTCTACTTGGTACTGTCTTATTCCTGCAGTTTATAACTCTTATCAACCTTATTCATGCCTTAGTTTAAACTAAAAGTCACAATAATAATACCTTATAACTTGAGTAAGTCTATATGACTTAACCATTCAATTGATTGATAGTTGATTCTAGGGTTACCTCAATAATCCGTGTTAATATGAAATAACCATATAACCATATCCTATATCTAGGAGTTCTAGAATCAATAATAACCCTTGATTAACTTAATCAAAGTTAACAATACTATAATTTTCAAATAATAATGTATCCTATACAAAGGAATCATTAAATAACCTTGATAACAAACATAACCTAGTACAAATATCCCTACTAGGTCTTTCTCTAGTATACTTATCCTACTTCATTTATTGAATCTCTTTATGTATAATAAAGACAATTAGTCTTAAATGAAAATCTCATAAAACTCTATTCCATTTTCCCTAATGACTCTAAGTTACTACCATTTGACATGATACAAAAGTTTACTAACAAATTGAATAAGTCTGAAACTCTTGGTTAAATAACATTATCTGACATGCCTACATAAATAACCTTTACAAAACAAAATTTAAATCATTCTAACCTTATTACTATATGGTTCAAAATGAAAACATGGTTTATCCATTTGAGAGCATATGATTAAATCTCAATCTTTTAATAGACCGACTTCAAACCTAAATCAATAAGAAGACTATCTACTCAAGCTCATGACTATACACTTATCTTTCATTCAATGGTGTAGTATATTTGATGATTTATAATCACTAAGAAGGTAGTCGACCTCGTCTACCTATAATAGTTTACTTACTGGTATGATAATTTTTTAACCATTAACATTCAATGTCTCCATCGACTAGACGAAAACAGTTCATAGAAGGTTTACATAAATGTTAACTGAACTATCTTAAGTTGATACTCAATAGTCTTTGACTGTCTCAACACAAAATGCATAAAGTTAATCCCTATCGGTGGACTCATATAATCTCCTTCATCACTAAGTTAAATATTTTTAAATTTGCTATTCATTTACGTCATGGATTTCTAATACAAGCACTGAGGAATACCTAGAATATACAGACTTGAACTGGTTGAGATGGCAAATGATTACAGAGTCGATGCCTCTAGACTATAAATGCGCCTAAGTCACAGCTACTGTATTCTAATCTGACACCTTCTGTTCTCCTTTCGTATCCTCTACAAGTTCTAAAACCCTTTCTTAAAATGAAACAACCACAACTCATTTAATTCATTGGTCATAAAGATAGAGCCACAACTCCTACTGAGTCGCCTCACCTCCCTCCTCCTCTACGTTCAGTTACAACTTCCTAACAATCTATATCTTAAAACAAAACTGAAGTCCATTTTATATGCGTACATCCCACATGTCGATGGGAATTATTGCTCCACGACTCGACACTTTTGGCAGTTTAAAGACCACAGTTCACCTTCTAAGATGTGACCAACACCTCTCTAAAACACAATTGATCATTAACTGATTCTCAATGAGTGGTTCGTTCTACCACCAACACTATTGTGGACTCTTCTACAATTAAGCCTTCGGCTTACTTCAATATTAAACCATCAACTTAATGGAAAGTATTCTCCTCATTCGATGATAAGGCATCAATATATAATAAATATTGATTATGTCAATTATAATTATCATAACATCACCTATTGCATTGGATAGATATAGTTTATTCAATAATAAGATATTATTAAACCAAGGTTTATGGATATTATGATCGGGTTGAGCTTGTCTCCCCATCGTAATACATTGACAATAATCTATATCAATGACTGCGATGAAAATGTCTTATCATTTATGAATCATTTATAACACATCAAATATCTTAATAGTTGTAATAAGACTATCATTTGACGACAAAAAATGTCGTGATATTTACGTTAAATGTAAATAGTTATAAATCAATCTCAAATGACATCATTAACATTATTAAATACTAAGACAACTTAGAAAGATTTGAAACAATATCGACTACCTATCGATTAAGTTCAGAAGTAAACTAACAAGACAAAGCTTACCTCTCATGACACCACAGTTCACATTTTCGTTAAACACTTTATACTCAGTTTGGCAAATAAATCACTCATAACCCAAGGTCTATCTCTCTCTCCTAGAAAGATACTCTCTCTCTCTCTTTTCCCCAAGAGTCATCTGATAACCTGTAATCATGTTTCACTTGTCATCAAACAATATATGATCATTGAATCATTATTCAATTAATTTCAACTAATAAATCAAACATTAAATCAATAATAACATAATCATTTCTATGATTCCAATAAATGACATTCAATAAAATCAATGTTTTTCCTTGTCATCAATCTAAACATCATAATCAATTTACTTATATCCAAGTAAAAAGTAAAAGTAGAGAAAGACAAAAATTGGGGATGTGACATATCCTTCCCCTAAAGATTCATCATCCTTGATGATATAAGGTATCAAAAGTAACTAAAAAAAATAAGTTCATTATTTTCCACTAGCAACATTATTAAATAAATGAGGAAACATTTGATAGAATTCATGGTAATCCTCCCATGTAGCATTTTCCTCAGTATATTGGTCCCATTGGACCTTGCATTGCAGGACCTCTCTGTTACGCAAGTGGATCTTGCACATTTCTAACACCTTGAGTATCTGCAAAGAATTCTAAGTCAAAATATGATTATTACCTGCAACATATTTCTTCAAATAAGACACATGAAAAACATTGTGCATTCTAGATAAGACTGGTGGTAGAGCAATTATGTAGGCAACCAGATTGACTACTTCAAGCACTTCAAAGTGTCCCACATATCGAGGGGCCAACTTAGAAGATTCCCCAAACTTAATAGAACTCTTCTGAGGTTTAACTCTCAAAAGAACTTTTTCTCCAATAGAAAATTGTCTTGGAACACGCTTTGCATCAGCGTAGCTCTTTTGCCTATCATTGGCTTCTGCCAATCTTTTTCTAATCAGCTTAACTTTCTCTTCCATTTCAGCTAGCATCTCTGGCCCGATGCTAATCCTATCCTCTAGCTTATCCCAGCTTATAGGAGTTTGACATCTTCTTCCATACAATGCTTCAAATGGCGCCATCTTAATAGAGGAATGATGGGAATTTTTATAAGAAAATTCCACAAGTGGTAAGTATTCTTCCCACTTATATTGCTAATCCATGCAATACATTTGCAACAAATCTTCCAAGACTTGGTTAATTCTCTCAGTTTGCCCATCAGTTTCAGGATGGTAAGCTGTACTCACATTAAGTTTATTCCCTAGTGCAAAAACCAAAGTTTGCCAAAACCTTGATGTTATACACACATCTCTATCAGAGATAATCTTTTCAGGGAAACCATGCAATCTAAACACCTCTTACACAAATTTACGAGCTAACACAGGTGCTCCATCAGTCAAATTCCCTGGTATGAAATGTGCTACCTTTGTGAGCTTATCAACTGCCACTAAAATGGCATCATGTTTATTTCTTGACATAGGAAGACCTTGAACAAAATCCATACTTATAACTTGCCATTTCCACTCTGGTACATCATGTGGATATAACAATCCTATTGGGTGATGATGCTCTTCTTTTACCTTTTGACATTCTAAACTTGCTACAAATCTTGCAGCATCATTCTTCATTCCTCTCCAGAAATAAAGAGGTTTAACATCTGCTAGAAGTTTGGTCACTCCTAGATGTCCTAAATACGGTGTAGTATGAACTTCTTTCCATACTAAATCCCTCAATCCAGCTAAATGAGGTACATAAATTCTATCTTTATACCTCAATAGTCCATCTGACTCAAATAGAAAACCATCATATCTTGGATCTTTAGGATTATATTTCAGAGCCTGCTTAACTTGCTCATAAAACTCATCACCAGACAAATTTTGCAATACCAAATCCTTGAAATTTCCACGAATAGAAATAATAGAAGCTATATGTCTTCTATGACTCAAGGCATCAGCTACTCTATTCTCTTTTCCTTTGATGTAGTTTTTCTCAAAGTCATAGTCAGATATTAATTATAACCATCTCCTTTGTCATGCATTCAAATGCGGTTGTGAGAAAATATACTTAAGACTTTGATGATCTGATTTAAGTACAAAATTCTTTCCCGATAGATAATGTCTCCACATCTGTAAGGCATGAGTTACTGCTGCCAATTCTAGATCATGCGGCGCATAATTTTTCTCATAGGATTTCAATTTCCTAGATTTATATGCTATAACTCTTCCATCTTGCATAAGCACTCCTCCTAATCCTTCTCCCGAGGCATCTGTAATTACCTCAAATTGTCCTTTGGGGTCAAGAACTTTCAAGATTGGAGTTGTAGTTAACTTTTCCTTTAAGAGATCAAATGCTTCCTAAGATTTGTCTGTCCATTCAAATCTCTTTCCTTTCCTCTACGGGGAAGTGATTAGACTAGTAATACTGGAGAAATTTAGAACAAACTTTCTATAATAGCCTACCAGGCCCATGAAACTATGCACCTCATGTACATTTGTTGGTACAGGCCAATCCAGAATAGCTGAGATTTTTTTGTAGGATCAATAGATATTCTATTAGCTGATAGGATATGACCTAAGTATTGAACCTCCTTTTAAAAGAATGTGCACTTAGATAGCTTCACAAATAACTTATGTTCTCTTAACCTCTATAGAACTATTTTCAAGTGCCGATGATGTTCTTCCTCATTCTTAGAATAAATGAGTATATCATCTAGAAATACTAAAACAAACTTATCCAAACAATCTCTGAATATACTATTCATGAGATTCATGAATGCAGTAGGAGCATTTGTCAAACCAAATGGTAACACTGTGAACTCATAGTGTCCATATCTGGTTCTAAAAGTTGTCTTATGAATATCTTCATCCTTTAGTCTTAATTGATGATATCCTGATCGCAAATCAATCTTTGAAAACACAACAGCTTCACGCATCTGATAAAAAAGATAATCAATATGTAGTAAAGGATATTTGTTCTTTACCATTACTTTATTAAGCATACGATAATCTATACACAAATGAAGGGTTCCATCCTTCTTCTTAACAAAAATAATTGGTGCACCCTAGGGTGAAACACTGGGTCTGATTAAACCTTTTGCCAACAATTCTTGTAATTGTGCTTTCAATTCCATTAACTCATTTGTCGTCATATGATAGGGTGTTTTTGATATAGGCTCAGATTCTGGTTTAATATCAATAGCAAAATCAAACACCCTCTTGGGAGGTAATCCCAGAAGTTCTTCTGGAAACACATCCTGAAATTCCCGAAGAAAAGGATACTTTTCCCAAAAGATAAACTAGGGTTTTCTACCCCTTCCTCCACTTGTTCCATTTTGACTGCAAACAACTAACAACCTTTCCTTCTAGCCCTTTTTAATTTCTTAGCAGAGATAGTCCTGATTTTAACTTCTCTTTGAATCCCTTATAATTGGGTCAGATTTCCCAAATCATCTAAGCATTCAACTGTTTTTAAAAAATAGTCAACCTTAGCTCTATGTTTCCATAACCAATTCATTCCTAGGATCACATCATAGGAACCTAAGGGGGCTACATATAGATTTACTTTAGTTGAGAAACTAGGAAGGCCAACTTTGGCTTCAAACAAACATTGCTCTACCTGAGCCTTAGATTGGTTAGCATATTCTACTGACCACGGTTTAGACATGTAACCAACTTTTCTAGAAAATTTACTTAAAATTCTAGGAGAAACAAAATTTTCAATGGCTCCTGTATCAATCAAAATAGATATGGGGACTCCAAACAAAGTACCTATCATCTCAATGGGTGTAATTTGATACTTTGCTTGATGATTGTCGAGAGATGCATGAATCCTTTGCTAGAATGCTTCTTGCTAAGTAGGTAGTGCAGTACCTCTTTGTTGACCATTTTGATTCTTATTAGGGCAACAATTTTCATAGTGGTCTCCCCCACAAGTAAAGAATCCTCCAATGGGTCCTTTCTTATCTGAAGTCTTCCCATTGTTATCCTCATTTCTTTTATAGTTGCCATTCTTTTTCCCATTGCCAGATCCATGTTTGTTCTTCTAAGGTCCTTTATCTTTTCTCTTGTTATCATAACTCTTTTCATACCTTTTCTTATAGGGTTGATTGTTAGGAGTTCCATTAAACCTCTTGTTGCTTCTATCATGATAAGCTGAGATGGATTTCAGCTTTTGCTCTTGCTTGATTGCCTTCTCATGCACTTGATCCATTGTAGTGGGACCATGTACATCCACTTCACCACCAATTTGAGCATTTAAGCCCATGATGAATTTTCTAATTCTGAAGTCGAGTGAATTTTTTCCCATATTCTACCAAGTTGTCATATCTCCTTGTCGAAGATTCTAAAAATCAGTAAGTTATTGATCAAAATAGAGTTGCGGTAACCCACTATTATGAAAGAGTTCCACGAACTCATCCCAAGTTACCCTTAGAGAGCTTAAATTTAATTCCATATTTTTATTCATCCACCAAGTGGACGCTTCTCCTGCCAGTTGAAATGCTCCCCATACTGCCTTGGTCACCTCCGAGTAGTTTCCTATCTCAAAGTACTTTTTCATCTTTGTTAACCAAGCTTCTACAGCATCTCCAGTTTCTATCCCATCAAATTTTGGTGGAACAACCTTCTTCATATCCTTTGAAAGCTCCAACATCAATCTATCCCTTGCCTCTTTATGAGGTTTGGTACTCTTACTTTTATCTTCATGATTTTCTCCACTTTCACTGTGAGAGTTTTCACCTCCTCCCTCAGTGTTTCCTTTGTCATCCACTTTCTTCACCAAATCACCCAATCTTTTCTTGGTTTCCTCAAGCATGGTTATGATTTGGTCTAGCTTATTATTTGGTGGGTGGTTTTCCTCTTCACTTTCTCCTTGGTTAATTCTTGTTCGCACCATGTTTATCAATTTCTCACACCTAAGAATATTGAGTTATCCATTAGTTCTAGATTATAATGTAACCCATTAAATCTAAACATAATACTTAATTTAAACATTAGTTTGGCACAAAAACAACTCTCTTTATTTAATTCATTTCAAAAGTAAATAATTTTCTTCTTTAATACAAGATATGACTTCAAAAGTCATGCTCAAGAGGAGTATATCCATCAGACTCATTTTCAGATACATATTCTCAAGGTATATAACCCTTTGATTCACTATCGTACCTAACTTCTATGATCTCAACAGTTGTAGGTATACGAGGATCTTGCCTAACCAAAGTTATTTCCTCATCTTTAACCCTTTCCAAGTACTCCTTTCTCACTCGCTTGATTCAAGTTAAGGTAGTCACTAGAGTTTCGGTATCACTCAACCAAATATCACTCTTGTCGTTGGTTCCCTCAAAGGTTTTGATAATGGCCTCACATTCTCTTTTAGCTTTAAGGAAATGTTGGCTTGAATTAATAAACTTTCTTGTTGTCTTCTTAAAATGTACCATCCTAGCACAGAAATTTTCAAACATTAGCTAACCACATAATGTTGACTACAGGCAAGCATAGTGGTCTCATAATCCCTAGTACTGAACCTGGTAGCTCTGATACCATATGTAACATCCACATTCTAAAAACATAGTAAAAACCATAAATTTACCATACAATAACTCAACAAGGTAAAAATGAGATAGAGAAAATTTTTCTTTTTATTCAATAAATAATCAAGTAACTATACTACAAGATTTCTTTTACATTATACCATGAACCAGAATGTCTTTCTCATTTATAATGTTTTACAATTGTAAATCAATTACATATACAAATTTTGGAATAAATACTACTTCTGAATATCTGACATCTTTATCACAAGTCTTGGCATGTTTCCTCCTTGGAGAGAGAGCATCTCTCCAGTGATTTACCTCCAACCATAGACCGGTGGTCTCCCACACATCTTCCACATAGGAAGTGGCCCTACCCTTCTTGAGAGATATAGACCAAAGGTGACCAATGGTGATTTTCCATTCTTGAGTACTTGTTGTTGTATTCTACTTAACTCTATCAACCATACAACCCTAGATACCCTCTAGCTAAGTATGATTTCCAAAAGGATGAGCAATCCAAATATAGTGAATCGACAATGCATGCAGAAAAAAAATGCATTACAATGGCCAAAGTTTTTAATTTCAATAATGTTCATAAGAACATAGTTGTTGTGCTCACCCACCCCTACTCGACCTGGATACTGTCTTATTCACGCAGTTTATAACTCTTATCAACCTTATTCATGCCTTAGTTTAAACTAAGAGTCACAATAATAATACCTTATGACTTGAGTAAGTCTATATGACTTAACCATTCAATTGATTGATAGTTGATTCTAGGGTTACCCCAATAATCCTTGTTAATATGAAATAACCATATAACCATATCCTATATCTAGGAGTTTTAGAATCGATAATAACCCTTGATTAACTTAATCAAAGTTAACAATACTATAATTTTCAAATAATAATGTATCCTATACACAGGAATCATTAAATAACCTTGATAACAAACATAACCTAGTATAAATATCCCTACGAGGTCTCTTTCTAGTATACTTATCCTACTCCATTTTATTGGATCTCTTTATGTATAATAAAGACAATTAGTCTTAAATAAAAATCTCATAAAACCCTATTCCATTTTCCCTAATGACTCTAAGTTACTACCATTTGACATGGTAGAAAAGTTTACTAAAAAATTGAATAAGTCTGAAACTCTTGGTTAAATAACATTATCTGACATGCCTATATAAATAACCTTTACAAGACAAAAGTTAAATCATTCTAACCTTATTACTATATGGTTCAAAATGAAAACATGGTTCATCTATTCAAGAGCATATGATTAAATTTCAATCTCTTAATAGACTGACTTCAAACCTAAATCAATAAGAAGACTATTTACTCAAGCTCACGACTATACACTTATCTTTCATTCAATGGTGTGGTATATTCAATGATTTATAATCACTAAGAAGGTAGTTGACCCCGTCTACCTATAACAGTTTACTTACTGGTATGACAAGTTTTTAACCATTAACATTCGATGTCTCCATCGACTATAGGAAAACAATTCATAGAAGGTTTACATAATTGTTAATTGAACTATCTTAAGTTGATACTCAATAGTCTTTGACTATCTCAACATGAAATGCAGAAAGTCAATCCCTATCGGAGGACTCATATAGTTGCCTTCATCACTAAGTTAAATAGTCTTAAATTTTCTATTCGTTTAAGTTATGGATTTCTAATACAAGCACTGAGGAATACCTAGAATATACAAACTTGAACCAGCTGAGATGGTGAATGATTATAGAGTTGATGCCTCTGGACTATGAATGTGCCTAAGTCACAGCTATTGTATTCTAATCCAACACCTTTTGTTCTCCTTCCATATCCTCTATAAGTTCTAAAACCCTTTCTTAAAATGAAACAACCACGACTCATTTAAGTCGTTGGTCATAAAGATAGAGGCACGACTCCTATTGAGTCACCTCACCTCCCTCCTCTACATTCAGTTACAACTTCCTAACAGTCTATACCTTAAAACAAGACTGAAGTTCATTTTATATGCGTACATCCCACATGTCGATGGGAATTACTGCTCCACGACTTGACGGTTGTGGCGGTTTAAAGACCACAGTTCATCTTCTAAGATGTGACTGACACCTCTCTAAAACACCATTGATCATTAAATGATTCTCAATGAGTGGTTTGTTCTACCACCAAAACTATTGAGGACTCTTCTACAATTAAGCCTTTGGCTTACTTCAATATTAAACCATCAACTCAATGGAAAGTATTTCCCTCATTCAACGCTAAGGCATCAATATATATAAATGTTGATTACATCAATTATAATTATCATAACATCACCTATCGTATTGGATAGATATAGTTTATTCAATAATAAGATATTATTAAACCAAGGTTTACGGATATTATGATCGGGTTGATCTTTTCTCCCCATCATAATCCATTGACGATAATCGTATATCAATGACTTTGACGAAAATGTCTTATCATTTACGAATTGTTTATAACATGTCAAATATCTTAATAGTTGTAATAAGACTATCATTTGACGACAGAAAATGTCGTGATATTTACGTTAAACATAAATAGTTATAAATCAATCTCAAATGATGTCGTTAACGTTATTAATGACTAAGATGACTTAGAAAGATTTGAAACAATATCGACTACCTCTCGATTAAGTTCAAAAGTAAACTGACAAGACAAAGCTTACCTCTCATCACACCACAGTTTACATTTTTGTTAAACACTTTATACTCAGTTTGGCAAATAAATCACTCGTAACCCAAGGTCTACCTCTCTCTCCTGGAAAGATACTGTCTCTCTCTTTTCCTCGAGAGTCATCTATTAACCTATAATCCTGTTTCACTTGTCATCAAACAATATATGATCAGTGCACCATTATTCAATTTATTTCAAAAAAATAAATCAAACATTAAATCAATAATAACATAATCATTTCTATGATTCTAATAAATAACATTCAATAAAATCCATGTTTTTCCTTGTCATCAATCTAAACATCATAATCAATTTGCTTATATCCAAGTAAAAAGTAAAATTATAGCAAGACAAAAATTGGGGATGTGACAAAAAGTGAGAATGCAGAAAACAAATGTAATGAAAGATGTGATGGAAGGAGGACTCAAGACCCCCCTAGAACTACATCCAACACATATGTACAATCAATTACCCCCCATAGGAGAACAAGAGTGAGACTATTGGTCCCCCCACAATGAAGTAGCTCATGTCTCGATGGTGAATGCCCGAAGAAAAATGCTGACTTAGAATCTAGAGCCTGTAAACAACATTCTTCCGCTTAGGAAGAAACAAGTCCAAAGGATGATGTAGAAGAAACTATTGCAAGGTGTGACCCTTGGTCTTCTTGTTCAGCACTGTGCTACAGTGGTTTGTGACAAGGGCTTAACCGCCTCCCATGCTTGTTAAGTCAAGTGGTTGTATCGAGCATTAATAGGTCGATCTTTTGGTGCAACGACAACTAACAGTTGGTATCAGAGCTGAGGTCATGGGTTCAAACCCCGCGCTTGTGCTAGGGGGGATTGTTGCAAGGTGTGACCCTTGGTCTTCTTGTTCAGCACTGCGTTGCGGTGGTTTGTGACAAGGGCTTAACTGCCTCCTGTGCTTGCTAAGTCAAGTGGTTGTATCGGGCATTAATAGGTCGATCTTTTGGTGCAATGGAAACTAACAGAAACTGCATGTCAAGGTATGAGGGAAAAAGCCTCATGATGTCTATTGTCTCTGGAAACTACTCAATTGTCCATATGTCACAACCAAAAGTGTCACATAATCAGGTGTTGCATGCTTAATCAAAGAATGTGACATTCCAAGACAAGATGAAAACTCAAGATCATCAATCTGTAAAGACAAAGAATCCTCCGAATGATGCTGAATATTCTCTAGCTCAATGCCAAACTATGACAAATGAAGAGGAGAAGAAGGTGCCCACACATCTGAAGTAGAAGAATCAACTCCTTCAAAGAGGAGACGAATGCAATCAATGACGTCCTCCAAGTCATCAAGATAAGACTCACAAAACAAGTTTGAAATACCTATCAAGTACTCATTCCACAAACCTATATTTGAAAGATAAAGAATACCCTGCTCAACTAAAGTTGATGAAGCCACGTCAATGCCAATCTCTAAAGAAGCAACAGGAGGACAAAGCTCAAAACTAGTCTCAGGAACTGAAGTAGATGCAAGAACACCAAGGTTCAAGTGACCAAACTTCTCCTTACAAACATGATTCACACTTGATACATGAGTGTGAATATCAATCAATAGATCTACATCATCATAAACAAAATTGGAGAAAGTATACAAGTGAGATGCATGATCAGCCATCCCACTAGCAATGATATCTTTGTTCTCCAAGTCTCGTATCATCACAGAATTAGGAGTGAACTCAATTGTCTTCCCTACACCACAATGAGTAATCTAGTAGATGAAAAGGAGATTGGTTGTCAAGGAAGGTACACACAGTGCATTGTTGAATTACATGACTAAAATGAAGAGAACATCTGTTGTGAAGATGCCATATGATGAGAAGCTCCTGAATCAAGAAGCTATCTATCCGATTGTAGACTTGTTGAAGCAAAGAGTGCATGTCCTTTTCCTTTGTCTATCTCATTAGCAATTGGGTAAAATTGTTGCTGATGAAGGATACTCAATGTTATGTTTTTGAAGAAGTTGTGACATCTCATCAAATTTTTTCTCATAACATTTAGTATCATCATGACCCAATTTCTTACAATAAGAACACTTTGGCTTCTTCTTCTTATTGAACTCCTCTTTGGAAGAAGAGTTGGGGGTTTTCTTTGATTCTTTCTCTTTCTCATTAGACTTTGAATCCTTTTGCTTCTTTCCCTTATTATTTGAAGCCTTAGGATCTTTTGTGCTTTGTGTTACAACTAGAGCCTGTTTTCTAGGAGACTTCAATGTGCCCATGTGTAGTAGCTTGGCTTGTTCTCTAGTATGTGAACGGATGGTATGTGAACAACAGGTACATTGTAATTAAAAACATCAACTTACGGACTGTTTGTGTGAGGCTCTCCATCCACAAACAGTAAGTTGTACATTGACTAAGACCTACTATTTAAACCTTACCCAACGTTAAAGTGCAACATTAATGAGACCAATAATTTTAAAAAACATTCCATGAAGAAATATAACTTGACCTTTAGTCATACTCCTTTATCATATAAATCTACTTTGAATTTACTAGTGATATTTATAAAGATTGATATTTTAAATTGAAGCAAGAAAGCTACTTTGTTTCCTCCTTTGGTATTATTTTTTATTTATTATATACTAAACTTTGGTTAGAAAATGAAGTTTTCTGATAATAGCAGAAAAATATAAAATGTTAATTTTTTCTTGTAGTGCATCATATACATCTTGATAAAAATACTCATATTACGGATTTTCTTTGGCAACTACTTTAATTTTAAATTTTATTACTGACTATAGTTGCTTAGCCTTTTTTTATTGTATTTTGTTTTGTTTTGAGATGCTTCAAACTTTGTTCTAGCATCTACATTGGATTTTGCTTTCAATCTCAATATCATTAATAATAATTGCAATTTCAATTTTTAATTCTTTCCAATTCAATTCTTAATCTATATATAATGACTCAAAAGTCCAACACCATCTCAACTTTCAACCATAAATTATAATCCCAATTGCAACCCCACAAAGAAGTTGTCTATTTAATTAGGATAAAAGTGACTCAAGAATCCAACACCATCTCAACTTTCAACCATAAATTAGAATCCCAATCTCAAAGCCCACAAAGAAGTAGACATTGGTTTACTGTAACAGCTTGATTAAAGTAGACATTGTAAAATTTCAACTTGATATATAATCTTAAGGAAATCAACATATAAGGTGTATAGAAATCTCTCTCTAAGATTTCAGGATGTGGGTCTTATAGGGCAGTGTATAAAATGTTTTAAATGATCTTCATAATAGATCACAAAGTGCAAAAAGAATATAGTTAAATCATGAAACATTTAAAATTTATGATTTTAATAACAAATGATAAAGAATACGTAGTATACCAACGGGTGGAGACATATCATTTGTGAATCTGATTCTTAGGTGTGGTGACTTTGTTGAAGAGGCAACAGTTAGAGGATGTCAGTTGGCAGTTGGCTATTATTATAAAACAGATTCTTAATCTGTGTGCTTCCTTGGATTCTGTTTTTCTCTCATATTCTTCGAGAATGGAATGGGGTTGCAGAATATTTGGCTAAATGGGATTTTGATCATTTGCATGATTGCATGATTAGAATATTGTGGAAAGGGGTCAATTACCCCCAGATTTGTGACATAAGTTGGACCACTTAGTAGAGATAGACAGGGATGTGTAATGCCCATACTTTGTATTGCTCTTTTTTGGTTTGAATAAATTTTTAAGAATACTTAATAATCTAGATTTTATTTGTTTGGAAATCATTTTTCTTCGATTCTAAGGCCGAGTAAGAATTATGTAAGGTTTATGCCAAATTTCAAACTTGCAGTAATGAAATTTAAATTAAGTACAGAAACTTGACATAGCAGCTGTCATTTACTTCCAAATTTAAACTGCCATCATACGGTTCTCTAAACAGTGTTATTTTGGTAGAAAAATTATTGGAGCAAGCTTCTACAACAAGGGGTTGGTGGGTGACCCAGCTAAAGATTTCTTGTCGCTAAGAGATGGTGATGGGCATGGATCACACACATCATCCACAACAGCTAGGAATGTTGTGAAAAATACGAGCCTTCTTGGAGTGGGGCAAGGGAATGCCCGTGGAGGAGTCCCTAGTGAAAGGATTGCTATGTACAAGGTCTGTTGGGTGCCAGATGCAAGATGTCAGGATGTAGATATTCTTGCAGCATTTGATGATGCCATCCATGATGGAGTGGATATCATTTATGTTTTGCTTGGAAAGGCAGGCCACCTGCAATACTTTGAAGATACAATAGCAATTGGTTCATTTCATGCCATGCAAAAGGGGATTTTGGTATCAGCTACTGCAGGCAACGGTGAACCTCATCAACAAACCATTATCAACTATAATCCCTGGACTCTCACTGTGGCTGCCAGCACAACTAATTGGAAATTCATCTCCCCACTTGTTCTGGGGAACAATATGTCTTTGCAGGAAACTAAACCCTACCTTGTTATGTCAATTGAGTATTTCAAAAACGAGGAGTCTCCAATCGATTAGAACAGATCATTTTTTTAAATTTACTTTTAGGGTTTCACTTAAAATAGGATGGAGTACAAAAAGAGTTGTAATAAATCTTTACCCAAATGGCTTTATTTTTTATTTTTTATTTTCCTATCAGTTAAGATGCCATTTTCAAAGCTTGTCACTATGACCCACGTGTAATGAATCAATGATAATGTAAAATATCCAAAACATAACTTCCAAATGTTTGATTCACAAACTCAACGAGCTATATAAACTAAATTTTTAAGTGCTTCGGTGTTGCTCATCAAACATAGGAAAGTTCATCGTGGCATGCTCCTTGTCCTCACTGTCTCCCTCTTTGCAAGATACAGGAATCCAATACACTCCACCCAAACTAACTTCACTATAGATTCTGCACCATCCATTATCAAAGCACTGCCCAAAAAATCATTTGATTTGATCTCTAATATTAGTAAATCATACTTCCAATTTTGGAGTTTTCTGACCTAAACACTATTGGAGTACGCAAGACATTGAGAGGGGGGGTAGGGGGCAGGGGAAAATTAGTGTCTTATAAAACAGACTTGTTTTTGGCAACACCTAATTAACTTTTACCAACTGTGAACTTCAACCTTGAATGATGAAAGCAAGACTTCCTTTAAGAACCAAGATGAACTATCAAACCAATTTGTGAGCATGAAAAGACAGAACAACTGTTTGTGAACTATGAAGAATCATTAGAACAATTCATCAAGACAAACAATAGAGGCATATTGTTACTTCATTGGACTGAGATAAGTATCAAAGTATTATCCATTTGTATTGATTTACTATGAGCATCATATAACAGTTAAATTATGAAATAATGAACAAAAACTCATGAACAGAACAAGTAACCATAACACAGAGATTACCCTGAGTGGAAAACCCTCTGGGGCATAAAAACCACTCAAAAAATGCCTCACTAGCTTATTTAATGAATCTCACTGACTACAGGCCTCACCGGCTTATTTAATGAATCTCACTGATTACAAGCCTCACTAGCTACAAAATGCCTCATTGGCAAAGGTCATTTCTTGTCTCACTGACTTGACTTTTCAATACATGTTTCAATCATAAAGAAAAAAACAAATACAGAGGGACACTTTGTTTCACTAATCCTCAAACTCTGATCTAATATCAATGATAATGCATTCAGTCATCTATCCTCAATATTACATCAGGTGTATACACAACCACACACAATTTCTGTTCAAAGCCCTTTTTATGAAATAGTTTGAAGAGATAACTGTTTCCATAATACTATTTCAGGTAGTAATTGAATTTTCAACCAAGTACAACTGAACCAAATAACTAAAATTTCAACTAAAAAAAAAAATCATATGCACATGAAAAAGAAAGCAGTCTTGTATGTTGTTGATATTGTTGTCAACAATGATTAAAACCCTTTACACATTCTTTTGAGCAAAATAAATTTTCATCAGAGTATTGTATACCCATAAGTGGGTTTTGATAAATCTGATTATATCATGATAGAAATCAACTAAACCACCAGCACAACCATTTTGAAACCCTCGATAAGCTTTTGATATGAAACCCTAGACACCATTCATTATGGGTAGTCTTTTGTCAACTATGAAATGCTTTTATTTTCCATAAACCCATAATAGAGATAAGAAAATCATGACTACATTCAAAGATTATCGGCCATCACAAACTACTGTGGTGAATACAAAATATACCTTTGTTTCACATCAAATATGATTACAAAAAGAATGATCAAGAAAAGGAATAATATCACCTGAAAAGTTGACCTTCATAATCATTTGCTGGAGTCAAAAACCATTACAAAAAGAAACCCAAGTCTGTCAGCTTTGTCATGTCTCCTGGATTCACACTTTGCAATAGTATCTGTTGTTCCTTTTCCTCATACTTTCATGATTACATTCGAAACATGAAATCCTAGGTTCGAAGCAAATGTACTAAACTTTCAAAGATTCATGCTGATATCTCCACTTCATCCCATGATTACAATCAGAAAATTGAATAGAAACAAACCCCAACTCTCTGCGGACATAGACCAAGATGAAACTTTGAAAAATGAAATGTTTTAGTCTCCTTTTTTCCCAAGATATCCCATTCAACTAATGCTCACGGAAAACCCTAGAAAGAATGATGAAAAACTCTTTTTTTTTGCCTTATTGAATTTGCATTGACCAGTTTGAGAGGTAAACCACTAAAGCGTGTAGATAAGAAACAAGGTTGTGATATTTGCAACATTGAATATGCCCACTAGGAGATCAAATACAAACATATCATGGTCAACACTTAAACCAACATAGCAAAAATTTCATGCCTTAGCCCTCAAAACCTTAGTCCTCAAAAATATTACATGTATTAAATGTCTTTACCACAATGCTCATGGTGGTAAACATTTGTGCCAAGAGAGAGAACAAGATTATAACATCTTGTCATATGAGCTCATCATCACCAAGAAGGATGTCATTATGTAAGTAAACTAAATATGATCATACCAAACTGAACATGATTACCACATGAGATGCCAAAACTGAAATATCAATATATCAGAATGTCATAGTACCAAAGACCAAAGTATGCCAAAATTATCTGCCTGTCAAGAAACCATCTCAGCTGAATGAGTCATGAAATGACTGAGTGAGCCACATGTACCAAGTTGTGGTTTGGTCATCGGGGACAACAACTAAGGGTCAACAAACTCCCCCTTTGTCCATGATGGAAAAACACAACTTCCTCTCCCCCTTTTTGGCATCAAGGCAAAGGGACTGAAAGTATGCAAATCCCTCCAATATATATACATAAATCTTGAAATGTGAAATAATAAGAAGAAATATAAAACCATACCAAGAGAGTCGCATGATGGAGAACCAAGCTGAGCAACTAAAACAGAGACTGAGAGGTCAGCATGATAAGCATGTAGCAAAGATAGACAACTGAGGAGACTATCATAATTAATGCCAATCATTAATCAGAAATATGCAATACACTCCCCCTGAGTCCAACAAATATCAAAATGAAATAGTATAGCAACTATAGTAGCTGAGATGAGCATCAAATGCATATCAAACATCATAGATGTCCTATTAGCAAGTCTATATCAATACAATAACTGTCATCATCCCATATGAGCACAAAAGATCATCATACCAAAAAGCATAAGAACATAGAAGATCAAGTGCAAAGACAATATGAACCATGAGAACATATATGGACACCAACAACAATATGATGTTGTGCATGATATACAAATATGTGCCAACTGTCAAGCATATACTAGAGCATGTGACCACTGTATTCAATCATTATAGTGCAAGTTGTGAATTTATCATTAGGGAAACAAACTCAACTGTCCTATATAGCATGTGTCAAACTATCACCATTACTATGATGCTAAAAACAATAACCTATGTCCTAGCAATACACACTATGACAATAATATATCACTGTGTTGTAAACTAAATATGATGTCAAGATCTCTTCATACCATTGGTCTAAAACAGCATGCTGCTAAGGATTATAAAGTTTGATGTTAATATAAATATCTGTTTTGCAAGATACTGTTCTCACACAATTTTTAGTGCACATTTGTATGAAGCATCATATCATTATACATTTTGAGAAGCATCATGAAACTCAAACCATCTTGAAATCTTGAAACAAACAACACTAGTATGCATTGTCTTCTCATTGTTCTAAAATCAAATACAATCTTAGCATTGTCAAAGCTTTTCTTTTTCACTATCCTTTAATTCATTGACAAACCATGCACAACAAATCCACTGTATCAAGAAGGATTGTCCTCAAGAAAGCCCTATCAAAGGTCATGATAAGTCAGATTCTCAACCTCAGGACACTATCTCCCTATCAAAGTCCACTAAATTTGTACCATTTACAAGATGCATTGAACATTGTCAAGGATCATTGAGCACTGACAACCAGCATCATAGGTCTGAGAGAAGATACCACCAATATATACCAATCACTTGTCTCAACTAATTCCCAAACAATCCAAAACACATTATCCTTTACCACAACTGTTCAAGCATCACATAAGCAATAATATTATGCAAGAGTCCATTGTTACACAACAGTTATCATTGATTACACTTGAGGTTGGAAAAATATTGACTAAAGGCAGATATCTAAGATGAATACTTAGAGAGCAAGAGTCACCTCAAAAAAGAATGGCTAACCATCAAAAGTACCATCACCAACAACAAAAGTACTGTGATAAAAACAAGAGCACTGTCACTGTCAACCACAAAATTCACTATCATACTAATTACTATCAGAATTGTTACTATTATAACTATCATGAAAGTGTAGTTCACTACACATACTCATTATCTCACTAACTTAGGCAACTGCCAATTGATACTTTTGACAGAAAGGTAAATACTCTGTCCTGTCTGAGCAAGGCAGTCCTAATATTTATCATAACAATAAAACTATGACAAAGAAGATTGTCTTCATACTTGCCATGTCTTAGTATGTCTTGAACTGCTCCCATGTCTACAAGAAACCTCTATTTACTTGTTACAGTCCTAGCTTATCCTTATCAACATATGATCACTGTACTTTATACCTACAATATCTTTGCACTACAATTGTCCCTAACTGCACCTTTCATTTACAAATTACTCTCCTGATGTTATTCAGAGGCATGATAACTATAAGGCAAAGTTGATTGCAAGTCAAAGACTGTCCTAATTTGTCATAGTAGAAATCTAGCAATTACAATATCATCTACAAAGAGAGAGAGAGTCATAGTTCTAGTAACACTCTCTTTTCTTACTTTAATGGATGCCATACTCAGTTCCAAGACTCCATCAAAGACAACAAGGTAAGCTTATGAGAAAATTCAAGCATGCATCTTTTAAGAAAGAAGTTTTGAATTAGAAGTCTTGATGTAAACTATGATATCCTGTTAATGAACACAAATCATGATGAACACATGAACATCCTGAATTAAGATGATAAATTTTTTTATTTTTCTCTTCTCCTGATCTCAACACAACCCTTAGTTAACTCATCAAACACAACATGTAAGAATCCAATGAATAACCAAAGTAAATCTTCACATCTATCATCATAATGAACATCAAAACAATCCATGCAACATGATAAGAGCACACCTTTGACTTTATGAACCTTTGTAGCTTATGGAGATCCAATATCTCATGTAAATCAAATATGAAGATCCAATCACAGAACCAGACATGAACCACCCATATTCAGTTAACTTTGGTATTTATGTAACAACAACAACCCTTTACTATGAATGAGCATTCATGGGTAGCACATCATGGAATCAATAAATCACTTCTTGATCTTCTCTAGGGGATATAGGGTAAAACACTAATCTACTCCCCCTATCTCCAAGCTCCTACTTATTTAGCATTTTGTGAGCTATGCACCGGTTTAGAGCTTGCATTTCCTACACTTTATTTTCTCCTCCAAACTAATATAGGTTCTTTCTTTTACTTGTCCAAAGTGCTTACCTTTCCGTTATATCTAACTGATCTTACAGGATTACTCCAGCAATATTGTGATGTATGACCAACCCTATTGCACCTATAACATATGATATAATGATGTCTATTTCTTGAATTTCTATAATCATACCTTCCACACATCCAACAGTCTCTTTTCAAGTTCCCAACCTTATTGTAGTTATAGAAAATAATACTGTAGTTTTGATTTGACAAACCATAATAACTACAATCTCTAGCTTTATGACCGTACTTATGACAGACATAACAAGAACCATGAAATTGAGAATAGTTATACCTGACAGAATGATATTGTCTGGTAGATGAAGATCTTGAAAAACTGTTAGTTCTTCTTCTCCCAACATTAGCAATTTTATCCTTTGCTTTCTTCTTGTCTTCATTAGAAATAGAAGAATGACAATTAAGATCTATCTTCTGTCTAGGAATCTACCTAACCTTGAAACTCTTCCCATCTACTGTTGCAAATACTATTTCATCTTTAACACTAGAGCTTTCCCCTTTTTCATATCCTAAGCCAAAATGATCATTGTAGTTTTTCTAACTACTCAATATGCCATCTAAAGCATTTGTGCCTTTCACAAACTTCTATATTTTGACAACATCCATACTTTTCTTTAGATTGACAACTTCGCTTTCAAGTTTCAAACATTCAATTCTACTCACCTCAAGATCAGAATTTGTTACATCTATTATTCTTTTTGCTTCCTCAATTTCAGTCTTTAGATTGATAATCAATTTATTAGACTCATCAACTTGTTTCTTTAAGTTAACAACCTGATTTCTTACTTCTTCAAACTCGAAAGAAACTTTTACCAAATCTGAACATACCTTGTCATTTGTATCTTTTTCTTGTTAAAGATGAACCTTTAATGTCAGGTTCTCTTTTTGGAGATGCTTGTTCATTTCTAGAGCACATTAAGTTTCTCCTTTAATATCCACTTCACAGTCGTTTTTATCAAACTCCTGTACATCTTCTTCTACAAAGAAATCTCTTTTAGCATCATCAATCTCAACAAAGTCATTTTCTTTATCACATTTTGTACCAACATTAAGGGGCGACTCATTGCTAAACTTGACCAGGGAAACGTTTTGCTTGGCAACTTTCTTTTCCTTATTTCTTCTACCTTTTCCCATGGTACTCCACTATTAGGACCTACCCAAGCTGGTTAGACTTCAAATAGGGAACCTACGCTTTGATACCATTTGTTGGAATACATAAGACACTGAGAGAGGGGGTGGGGGGTGAATTAGTGTCTTATGAAATAGACTTGTTTTTGGCAACACCTAATTAACATTTACCAACTATGGACTTCAACCTTGAATGATGAAAGCAAGACGTTCATTTAAGAACCAAGATGAACTATCAAACCAAGTTGTGAGCATGAAAAGACAGAACAACTATTTGTGAACTATGAAGAATCATTAGAACAATTCATCAGGACAAACAATAGAGATAGATTTTTACTTCATTGGACTGAGATAAGTATCAAAGTATTATACATTTGTATTGATTTACTATGAGCATCATATAACAGTTAAATTATGAAATAATGAACAAAAACTCATGAGCAGAACAAGTAACCATAACACAAAGATTGTCTTGAGTGGAAAACCCTCTGGGGCATAAAAACCACTCGAAAAATGCCTCACTAGATTATTTAATGAATCTCACAGATTACGGGCCTCACTGGCTTATTTAATGAATCTCACTGATTACAAGCCTCACTAGCTACAAAATGCCTCACTGGCAAAGGTCATTTCTTGTCTCACTGACTTGACCTTTCAATACACGTTTCAATCATAAAGAAAAAAAAAATAGAGAGGGACACTCTATTTCATTGATCCTCAAACTCTGATCTAAAATCAATGATAATGCATTCAATCATCTATCCTCAATATTACATCAGGTGTATATACAACCACACAATTTATGTTCAAAGCCCTTTTATACATTTCACAATGTCTTCCTCTTCTCATGAAATAGTTTGAAGAGATAACCATTTCCATAAAACTGTTTCAGGTAATAATTGAATTTTCAATCGAGTACAACTGAACCAAATATCTAAAATTTCAATTGAAAAAAAAAATATCATATACCCACAAAAAAGAAACCAGTCTTGTATGTTGTTGATTCTGCTGTCAACAATAATAAAAACCCTTTACACATTCTTTTGAGAAAAATAAATTTTCATCAGAGTATTGCATACCCATAAGTGGGTTTTGATAAATCTGATTATATCATGACAGAAATCAACTAAAACCACCAGCACAACCATTTTGAAACCCTCGATAAGCTTTTGATATGAAACCCTAGACACCATTCATTATGGGTAGTCTTTTATCAACTATGAAACACTTTTATTTTCCATAAACCCATAAAAGAGATAAGAAAATCATGACTACATTCAAAGATTATCAGACATCACAAACTGCTATGGTGAATACAAAATATACCTTTGATTCACATCAAATATGATTGCAAAAAGAATGATCAAGAAAAGGAATAATATCACCTGATAAGTTGACCTTCACAATCATTTGATGGAGTCAAAAACCATTACAAAAGGCAACCCAAGTCTATCAGCTTTGTCATGTCTCCTAGATTCACACTCTTGCAATAGTATATGTTGTTCCTTTTCCTCATACATTCATGATTACATTCGAAACATGAAACCCTAGCTTCAAGGAAAATGTGCTAAACTTTGAAAGATTCATTCTGATATCTCCATTTCATCCCATGATTACACTCAGAAAATGGAGTAGAAACAAACCCTAGCTCTCTGCCAACATAGACCAAGATGAAACTTTGAAAAATGAAATGTTTTAGTCTCCTTTTTTCCAGAGATATCCCATTCAACTAATGCTCATGGTAAACCCTAGAAAGACCGGTGAAAAACTCATTTATTTTGCCTTATTGAATTTGCACTGACCAATTTGAGAGGTAAACCACTAAAGCGTGCCGATAAGAAACAGGGTCGTGATATTTGCAACATTGAATATGCCCACTAGGAGATCAAATACAAACATATCATGGTCAACACTTAAACCAACATAACAAAAATTTCATGCCTTAGCCCTCAAAACCTTAGTCCTAAAAAATATTACATGTATTAAATGTCTTTTCCACAATGCACATGGTGTTAAACATTTGTGCCAAGAGAGAGAACAAGATTATAACATCTTGTCATATGAGCTCATCATCACCAAGAAGGATGTCATTATGTAAGTAAACTGAACATGATCATACCAAACTGAACATGATTACCACATGAGGTGCCAAAACTAAAATATCAATATATCAAAATGTCATAGTACCAAAGACCAAAGTATGCCAAAATTATCTTAGGAAACCATCTCAACTGAATCAGTCATGAAATGACTGAGTGAGCCACATGTACCAAGTTGTGGTTTGGTCAGCAGGGACAACAACTGAGGGTCAACAAACACTAAAGATTTTATTGATTAAAATAGATTATAACGAGACAGGTATCCAAAAAGCCCACAAAATCCATCTGTATTGTCCCTAAAAAATTGTAGAGTAACTTAAACTAATTTATCAATTCAACCCCTAAATGTGCCTCCATCAGCTGTAACAAGACCAACGTTTCTGCTACTCAAATGTCAAGAATATATACATTAACAGGGAGAATTAAATTAAAAAAGGACACTCTAAAGGTTGGTTAATATTTATCAAATTTTGGGACTGACATTGACAATTTCCATGTTGTTCTTGAAGGTTTGTTGTTAAGCATCAAAATGAATATACAAGAATAAATCACAAAACAAAAATTTCTTCAATAAAAGAAATATCAAATCTTTATCATATCAAGTCTTATAGAGAACTACAAAGATGTTTCTAAAGGAAGGAAGGAAGTTTTGAAAAAAAAAGTCTAGAAGGAAAGCACATGGAATCTTCCAAAATAAAAAATTACAAAACAAATAAACATTATAATATCTACTATATTAACTAATGAAATAATATTTCTAATCTAAAGACTAAGCCTTACCAGTTCCTTCCTATTTTGAAAAAAGTGTCCCTACTTTCTCATTAAGATGGAGGAAAACCCACTCAAAAGATGCTTGGAAACCCTCTTTGCTTGGGCTAGTAGTGTACTCTTATGACCAACCAAGTAAGCAGTGGCAGTCCATCTCATGATAGTATGTGTCTAAACATCAAGAATGATGTCTACTTCAAAAAGAGGCTGAAAATTTGGAATATTATGCTTGGGATAAGAGAGTGCAACTTCTTCCAAGTGGGGTGGCTTCTACCACTTCAACTAATTAACATTAATTACATCATGAATGCCAAACTAGAATGGGTGATCAAGTTTGAATGGATTATCTCCTATCCATTGAGTAATAGTATCAAGTTTGACAAATCTTAAATGCTAAAGGTCTTCCCTCTTGCATGAGTACTACACCCATGCCATGTCTAGAAGTTCCACAATGAAGGTTTAGAAAAATTTGGGATAGCTAGAACTAGAGTTGTATCCATGGTTTCCTTTAGCTTCTCAAATGCCCTAGTACTAAGTAGCTACCTCATTCTATTGGAAGGAATATTTCTTTGATAGTGTTGTGAGAGGTGTTTCTATGATGCCATATTTTTCACAAATCGACAATAGTAACTAGTAAGCCCTAAGAAACCATGTAGGTTCTTGAGGGTCCTAGGCATTTTCCATTCTATCATAGCCTTGATCTTGTGAGAGTCCACATTGACTCTCTCATATGAAACAATATGACCTAGGTACTTCACCTCTTTGACTCCAAAAACACACTTGTATGGCTTAGCATAAAGCTAATGCTATTCAAGAATGGCCAAAAGGTCTGATGTTGGGTAGTTGGATACCTAGTACTAGATGAATAGCATGTGATCATGACCTCTTTTGATGGCCAATCCTTTTGGTATCTCTCCAAAAACTAATGAGTGCCTATCTACAACTATTTGCAAATTCAGTGGTGTAGAAGCCTTTGATTGATGTGCTTCTAATGAAAATAATTGGGCCACAAACCCATCTATCCCCTTGTTAAGCATCTTTGTATTTGATTAGAGATTACCATTTGAGGAGACTTTGCACACAAACCTCTTAGTTCCACTTTCCTACCATGTGAGTGAGTATGCATGAATAGCTCCTAGAAGTTCATCTCAATTGTTTCTAATGTAGTAAACCATTGGACCTCCAAAATAATATTTGGTGTACCCATAGAAATAACAAACATACGGCAATCTAGTTATTAATCTGACATAGAAAGTTTAATACTATGGTATTTCCTTGAATGATTGACTATACCCCCATCTATAATCTTGACCTAAAATTCTAGAGCTTGATAGATAAAACAATTCAAATGAGATTCTAACTTCTTTTTGGTGAAATTGTGAGTGTTTCCTGAGTCTATCAACATTATTACTCTTTTTATAAGAAGCCCATTACCTTGAGAGTTTGGGTACTAACCCAAAAAGTGCATGACAAGTGATGGTTGGATATCTCTTGATCCCTCTTCTAGCTCATTAACAACCTATAACACTTCTTCCTCACTTGGCTTCTCAACAAATTCACATCCTTAATTGTACTTGTTATCACAATTAAAACATAACCCTTTGGTCCTTTTTCTTGAATATTTTTAGGAGTTAGTCTAGTAGTTTGAGGGAATGATTTTGATGGGGAGCTCCTCTCTTTTATGCTTAAAACCCCTACCTTTTGTTGGCCACAACCTTTTTGTCTACCTACTGTTAGTAATCATTTATGTTTAGGGTTTTAAGCCAGGCCCCTTCCCAAAAGTCCAAAAATTCTAACTCTTTTGGCCTTTGCAGTTGTAAAAATGCAAAAAATCAGTTGTATGTAGGTGCCTTTGTATATACAAGGTTGTTTGTATATACATACAGGTCGAATGTGCATTGGCAGGTCATAAATTTCTATCAGCCTTTAAAAATGTGAGTTATATGCATTTTTTGATGCATATCGGGCTTGAAAATGTGCATATACAAAGGGGGAATCTTTCACAGATTCCCAGGAATATTCCCTGTTTGTATATCAATTTGCATGTATATTTGGTTTGTTTGTTCAGACATACAATGGCTATGTACAAGAAAAAGTAAACAAGGGTGTAGATGCATTTGCTATAGTGCAGTGGGGAAGATATGTGTGGTAGGGCCCGCGGGTATATACAAACGAGTTTGTATATTCGGCATACAAAGGAAATATACATTTCGGACCCGAAGAGGAAATCAAGCTGCAATGGATGGATTTTGAGGTCCGTGGGTTGTATATCGCGTTTGTATATGCGATATACAAAGCAAAGATGCAAGCAAGAAGATGCAAGGTGGACCCGATTGAAAATTCCAATTTACTCCATAACAACTTAGGGTCCACCTTGTATGTTGAACAGTTGCGTGTATATGCATCCTGCATATACAAAGAGTTAAAAAGGGAATTTGTATATGCATCTGAACATGCATATACAAAGGGTGAAATGGCAAAATAGTGAATGGAAAAGTCAGCGATAGAGGAAAAAGCCACCTACTTGGCACGATATCCTTGTCTCTTGGCTTTCCTGCAAGATTTTGAGCCGTGGATCTCAGCGCTGGGAAGGAGGATCGACGGTAGGTTTTAAATTTTCAGCAGCAAGGGCATTTTCTTTGTATCTGTG
This sequence comes from Cunninghamia lanceolata, assembly GCA_027924645.1. Taxonomy (NCBI): domain Eukaryota; kingdom Viridiplantae; phylum Streptophyta; class Pinopsida; order Cupressales; family Cupressaceae; genus Cunninghamia; species Cunninghamia lanceolata. Next base: position 582,130 of record BSBN01001318.1, on the reverse strand, counting down.
GCTGCATCTTGAGTGGGAAAACTCCAAAGGACATAGCTGTTGCATCTCACGGATTGGTCGGCATTAATGGCATTTTTCAGATGCATCGATGGATGAAATGACATATGAGCTACCCGATTGAAGAAGAGAAAATCTTCAGGCGGTGGTGCAGATCCTGATTCCCACCTACTCCTTCCTCTTTGTCCCTCTGTCGTATTCAATTTTGAGCCCCATTTCTCACGATGCATTGTATCTAGCAAAATTTTGACTTGCCTTGTAATTAATTTGATGAGTACACAGTCTTGGTATAAAAGCCAAACTGTGTCACTCATTATGGGTTGAAGACTTGGGCAATTTTGGGGGAAAAATAATGAAATACAGAGCATTTCCTATCTGCTCGATCTCATTCTGGAGTTTATGTGTTGCATCTGTGATGTATCTTGCACATATGTTCAGTTTTAGTGTTAATGTTATATGAAAAATGTATTGTTGCATGTATTTTTCTATTTGTCTCCATTTGTTGCATGCAATTTCTTCTTTTGAATTTGGTTGCTAAGGGTTTCATAGATTCAGGGATACAAGCTTCTGTATTGCATGTTTGATCTTTTGACTTCCATTCAAGGAGTGGATTAAATTTGTCTTAGGTTAAATCTGAAGAAGAATGTATGTCAACTGGGATGTTTGTAAGTATGAACAGTTAAATACCCATCCTTGGGTGATGTTTGTAAGGCAAGCATCAGTCTTAACCCCTTGAAACTCGAATGCCAGTTGCAAGCCATCCTCATGTATACATCTAGTTGACTCCTTGCCCTGAGATAGGCACCGGTATGCTTCTTGTGTAGTAGTTATGATCCAAAACCCATGTCCTATATCCAATCCATCAAACCAATCATTCCATTATCCCAACCTATTAGTTTGTAGGAGTAGGATTAGGAACCCCTACAAACTCTCATACCTGACCAGACACATATGTCCAAGAACGTTGCCAACCTTGTGATTTATCACCCAAATCTTGGTCCACACATGAGAGTATTCTACCTGTTACTGTCAAGCTAAATCTTTCTATCATAGGGCAAGTCAATGTTACATCTTTAGCAAATAGGGACACCCCCCTTGGTGCGGCAAAACTAGAAGTGAAGGGGAGGCAGCTCACGCAACCTCCCATCTCTGTTGGTTGAATCTGCCCGTGCATTGGAACTGGCAAACCCTCTGCCGATTTGGAAGGTAACACCTACCATGCCATAAGAATTGTTTGGGAGGTAGAAGTTGGATTGAACATGTGTACCCCATATTTGATGTGGTCCTTTAGACCCATAGACATATTCATTCAAATTTTCCTCTGTAACATGTTCTCTTAAAGCCTTGGTTTGCAATTGTTGAGTATGGTCCTTGACTATACATGTTTACCTCAATTTGGTGATTTGGCTAAAGTGGTATGCATAAGACTATTTTTGTAATGTGTTGTAAATTTCTCTTGAAAAATCTTGAACCTTGTGACAACACATCCCTTCTTTTCTTCTCATCATATAGTGAATGGTACCAAATTAATTGATCTAGTTCTAAATATAATGATGCCACTTCCACCTTTTGTACACATGGAACATGATGAAAATCAAATAATTACTCCATTTGGCATATCCAATTGGTTGGTTCCTTGCCATCAAACTTGCGTGTATCGATCTTTGACATGTGAAGTTCCTAGAGCTAGCTATAGTTGTATTTGGGTGATGGTCTTGCTTTACATTTGAGTCAAACCCAACAAAATCCTATCCCTTAGAAGATATATTTTCTTCCCAAGTCTTGTGGTGTGAATCCATTTGCTAGAAATCTCTAGAATCCTATTGGATGCTACATGTTTGAACATTTGCTCGAGATCTACTATCTTAGCTACCCCTTTCATTTTCTGTACTACTTCTAACAAGATTTCATTCTTCATCTTTTTGGTTTCTTCCTTTATAGTAACTTGAATGAGTAAGGGGCACATCTCCTCTATTATTCGATCATCTTTGTTTGGAGTCTTTTTAGGAGTGACTAGATTCCTTCCCTTGCCTCTTATGGAAGCCTCTACCATGGTGTGGAAAAATAATTTTGCAATAAATTAAACAAAACAAATCCAAATAAGCTAAAAGTTTTACCATAACTTATCTAGGCCTAGATCTCACTTTTCTAAAAAAAATTTCAAGAAATTGATTGATTTACATCATTGGGAGTGAATTTGGTGAAAAACTTAATATTGCAATAACTCCTTTTAAATTGTTTCAAATGAGCTAAAATATAGATTGTAATTTCTTCAATGTGTCTTTCATCAACCCTCTAAATTGCAAAAAAATATCACCAAGTTTAAAGAGATATGTACTTCACTCACAATCTAACCTTTTAAATTAAAAAAATTGCCTTGTTTCTTGCCTTCTAGATGCCAAAATCATGCGCGGATACCATTTGTAATTAAATAAATTGCACAATAGAAGAATGCAATAGAAAATACTTGGAAATATAATGGAAATACTTCTAAATACTTGATAATGGTAAACTACTTTGAGGGGACAAACCTCCAAAAGTCCTCAACATGAAATAGAATTCAAAATATAATGATGAACTACTACTAACTGCCTCTATATGTACCATACTAATGCCTTGGGTGCCATCCAAGCCAACCAAACTATCTATTTAAGACTATATAAATGATTAGATTAGTTAATTAAGGGTCACGCTAGTTGCAAGTTGGCTACACATATCCCAATACAATCAATGGGTTAAGGGCATAGTAGATTGATCTCCTCTTGTCTTACCACAAGCATTATTTGATGATTTTTCTATAAGTCCAAGGCTCAATTTGACATATGGATCCCAGTCATTTGATTCTTGCGATGATTGATTATAACAAGTCAAGTTTTTAAAAATGTCTCAAGACTAGTAGCCAAGAGTCTAGCTTCTTGCCATCAAAGCTTCCATTAAATTTTGGAATGGAAACTTTGTTTTGAGTTGGAAACCATGGGTTTCAGCAATATGCATATTGGTCAAGGATGTGCTTGAGCACTATTTGAAATTCTACAACTAGATTTTGCATGACATGATTTTGGCTTTCTTCTTGAATTTGTGAAATTTGTTGAAGAATACTCATATTCATTGACTCTTCAAAAGTCTCTTCTCATTGTGTACACTTCTTAGGAACCATTTCAAAAGGATGAGTAGAGAATTTTTTTTTCTTTATTTAAGATTTTGAAGAAAAGTACTATTTGAAGGGCAAAACTTTTGATCTAGAGCTCCAATTTCAAAATTCCAAGAGAGATTTCTTTAACAAAAATAATACAGAATCTTGTTCATATCAAATCATATAAAGATGTTTCAAAACAAACTTAAAAATAAAAAACTATCTAATAGAAAGAAAGTACATCCAAAATAAGAAAAATACAAAACAAATAAACATTATAATACTTTACTAAAGTAATCAAATATTATTTCAAAACTCAATGTCAAAGGCTTACAGACTCATTTCATGCTAGGGGCTTCCTAAATTTTCATTGGAGCCGTGCTTGGATTTTTTTTGTGTGGGGGGATTGGTGTTTTCACTCGAGAAAATTTTGGAAAGAAGAAGCAGTGTGGCAGGAAAAATCATTAGCAATGTTATAATTTCAATCCTTCTCTCCATAGTTTAGGAATATTTATAATAAATAATAATAATTAATATTTTATAGATGTTAAAAAATATGAATAGAACCACATTTACCATAAAATAGATTTGGAAGCCTTTTGCATGGAACTCTGCTAAAAGTCTCCCAGAATTTCCTTCTATAAAATTTCCAACTTGCATTGTTTCTATGTATAGCAAGTTCTAGAGACCAAAGCAGCTCACAAAGGAAATTGAAATTATTATAAATGTCTATAAATATTCATAAAGGTTTATGAGACTGAAGAAAATGTTTAATACCATAGATTAAGAGTGCCGAAAACATTTCTAATAAAATAAAATAAAAATAAATAATAAAGTTCAAAATAAAGTTACTTAAAAAAATCTGTAATATGACATTGTATGTCTCTTTGGTTCTGACACTTTATATTTCCTATTGCCATTATTTGAAAGCCTCTTTTTTAACTAAGAGAATTAATTAGAATAATGAAGAAATTATAATTCTAATGTTAACAAAGAGAAAGCAAGGTGACATACTAGTTTCTTCAAATATTCATAAATAGACATTTTAGTTGACAGCAATTATAAAATACAGCAGCCATCCTTGACATATGCAACAGTCAACAGTATGCGTAGCAGCAATCTTTGACATCTTTGTAATGCCCATTGGGCCCATTGAGTTGGTAGTTGCCTTCCTTGACTTTCAGGTTGAGTGGTTGGCATAATGGTTGTGTCCTTTGTGTTTCTCAAACTCTATATATTGATGCCCTGCCTCTTCATCTCTAAGGCAATCTGGACTTTTGTAATTGTTTGGTTTGTGATCAACAGATCACTTGTTTTGTTTATTTTTCCTTCATTTGGTATCAGAGCCAAACATCTTTATTGTTTTGTGCAGGATTAGAGTGCTGCAGCAGTGTGAGACAAAGAAAGCCCTCAGAGGAGCTGTTGCAACAGAGTGAGGCTACATGCTGTTGTGATACAGAGTTGTGCTGTTATGATGCAAAGTTGAACAACGGTAAAATATTAAAAAGAGAGTTCATTTCTGAAGTTGTTTCTATGTGGATTTTACACTTCTCCATCTGAAGGGTTTGGAAAGAGGCGACACTCAAAGAAAATAGCAGCAGAAATATTGCTGCAGCCATGTAAAGTGTCTGCAGGCTGTGGGTAGAAGTCTGCATTTAAAAAAGTAAAAAGGAGCTTGTTGTGTTTGAAATTTTTCCTCTTTTTCAAGCTTTTGCATTAGCTCTTAAAAGAGCTTAAAGCTTTATGCTTTAAAAGCCACATGAAAGTCTTAAATAAGTGAGTTTTTTTTTCTTTTTTAGAAAAAGAGTAAAAGTCTTTTATTAAGAGAAAAGAAGTTAAAAGCTATTTTTATTGAAATAGAATGTTTTTAAAAAAAGTTTCAAATATTATATTGCCTTTTGTATAAGGTAAAGGGATTTTACCTTACAAAGTGTAATTTTTTGCAAATTGTGATTTTGTTTTTCTTGCAAAAGTGATAAGGGAATTATTTGTAATTAAGTGCATTATCGGTTGAAACCGACACTTATACACCAAAATAATATAATATAAAAATATTTTTTGGTGTGGGTCCCATTTGACGGGACGGAGAGTATCCATTTGCAGAGATCTCTCTAGATTTTTTGTGTTGAGCCTTTGGGTTACTTTGCATATTTCTCTTATGGCAAATATGGCAGGAAATGTTATGTCTAACATGTTAATTCCCGTGTTTGAAGGGGACGATTTCACATATTGGTGTACTAGAATGCAAACACTACTCAAATCTAAAGATTTGTGGGAAATTGTACAAATAGGGTATGTAGAACTAGATGCAACTGCATTTAATGCATTAAATAATCAACAGAAAAGAGAACACAAAGCCAATGTAAAGAAGGATAATGAAGCCTTATTTCTGATTCAAGGCACAATCAATCAAGCTATCTTTCCTAGAATAAGTGGTGCTAGTAATTCTAAGAAAGCATGGCAAATTTTCAATAATGCCTATCAAGGAGCACAAACTGCAAAATTGCAAACTATGAGGAAAAATTTTGAAAATGTAAAAATGATCAATACTGAAAGTGTAAATGAATTTCTAACAAAGGTAGAAGGCCTAGTTAGTCAAATGAAAGTTCTAGGAGAAACTGTGGATGGAAAGCATGTCATTGAGAAAATTTTAAGGAGTTTGGTTCCTAAATTTGATGGTGTAGTTTCTACAATTGAGATCTCCAAAGATCTCTCAACTATGCAAATAGATGAACTAAGTGGAATATTGTTAACGGCTAAAGAAAGAATGAAAAGTAATGAGGAAGGTCTAGAACAAGCATTTGCCTCTAAAGCAAGCATAAGAGGTAAAAGAAACATATTTTTCAAGAATCAAAATAAAAATGAATACAAAGGTGAATCTAGCAATTCTAAAGGAAGAGGTAATAGTTTCAGAGGAAGAAGTAGCAACTTCAGAGGAATAGGAAGAGGAAGAGGTAGAAATAATGGGGGAGATAAAAAGAATGTCCAATGCTTTCATTGCAACAAGTTTGGACATTATGCATCAAAATGTTGGAGTAAACAAGGAGAAGCAGAAAAGAGAAATGCTCACAATACTGTTGAAGATAGACAAAATTTGTTTATTTCTTCTTTCAATACAAATGTTAGTTAGAATGATGTATGGTACATTGATTCTGGATGTTCATCACATATGACATCTAATGAAAATTTGTTTACCAAATTAGATGAAAACCATCATAGTACAGTGGTATTAGGAGATAATCAATCTCATGGAACCAAAGGTAAGGGTACTATTGCAGTTGCAACAGAATATGGTGAGGTAAAACATATCAATGAAACATTGTTGGTTCCAACCCTCAAAAAGAATTTATTGTCCATTGGACAAATGTTAGAGCAAAATTATCAGGTGACCTTTGATGAAAAAGAGTGCATAATAAGAGACAAGTTAAAAAGAAATGCAGTTGTTGCAAGAGCAAAAATGATAGGTGATAGGATGTTTCCTCTCCATTTCACCCAAGGAAACCAAGCATTGAGGTCTAGTGAAATGAATGAAAGTAGAATTTGGCATCAAAGATATGGCCACCTCACCTTTAGTGGGTTAATTTTGCTCAAGAGATTTAAAATGGTTGAGGGTCTACCATTCATTGAAAATACAAAAGAAGTGTGTGAAGAATGTGTTGTTGGCAAACAACATAGAGCTAGCTTTCCAGTTGGTAAATCCAGTAGAGCTAAGTAGCATCTTGAGATAATCCATACGGATTTGTGTGGTCCTATGGAAACACCTTCTTTGAATAAATCAAAGTATTTTCTAACCTTCATTGATGATTACTCAAGAAAAACATGGGTATATTGTTTGGGTTCAAAATCAAAAGTGTTTGATAAGTTTGTAGAATTCAAGAGGTTGGTTGAAAAACAAAGTGGTAAGTACATCAAAGTGATAAGGTTAGATAATGGGGGTGAGTACAAATCAAATCAGTTTCTAGATATCTGCAGAAATCATGGAATCAAGAGGGAGTTCACTACTTCCTACACTCCACAACAAAATGGAGTTGCTGAAAGAAAGAATAGAACCATTGTTGAAATGGCAAGGAGTATGATGAAAGAGAAGAATTTAGATATGATGTTTTGGGTAGAAGCAGTTTGCACGACTGTATATCTTCTCAATAGGAGTCCTACAAAAGCAGTTAAGGGGATGACTCCTGAACAAGCATGGTCTGGGGTAAAGCCAAGTGTTGAACATTTGAGAGTATTTGGGTGTGTTGCTTATGCACACATACCAAAGGAAAAAAGGTCTAAGCTAGATGATAAAGGCCTAAAATATATTTTTATTGGTATGGATTAGAAAATAAAGCATATAGATTGTATGACCCAATAGGAAATAAACTTGTTATAAGTAGAGATGTGGTTTTCAATGAAGCAGTAGAATATACCAAGGAAAATGAAACAAAGGGAAAAGAGATAATGATTGATGAAGTTGAAGAAGAAGAAGAAAATGAACCTGAGTCTTCTAGTACAGGAACAAGAAAGTATCAAAAATATCAAAGGAGGACAGAAAAGAATCATCCATCAACTCTTATGTTGGATTCAAACTTTGAGAAAATGACAACAAGATCACAAGCAAAAGTGAATTATGCTTTGATGACTCAAATCATGGAAAGTAATGACCCACAAACATTTGAACAAGCTCAAGAAAAAGAAGAGTGGGTTGAAGCAATGAATAGTGAGATAGAAACAATTGAAAGGAATAACACATGGGATTTGGTTCAGCTACCTCCTGGTAAGGAAATTGTTGGTACAAGATGGGTGTATAAAACTAAGTATAAATCTGATGGAAGCATTGATAGACATAAGGCTAGATTGGTAGCCAAGGGATACACTCAACAGGAAGGTATTGATTACACTGAAACATTTGCACCTGTAGCATGAATGAATACTATCAGATTGGTTTTGGCTTTGGCAGCTCAGCAGAGTTGGGTAGTTTATCAAATGGATGTAAAGAGTGCTTTTTTGATAGGATATATTGATGAGGAAGTGTATGTTTCTCAACCTAGAGGTTTTGAAATACCTTCTAAAGAACATTATGTTTACAGATTAAAGAAGGCCTTGTATGGTCTTAAGTAGGCACCAAGAGCATGGTATCCAAGGATAGACTCATACCTACAGCAAAAAGGTTTCTTAAGAAGTCAATCAGATCCGAATCTTTATATTAGGATCTCGGCTAAGGATTTTTTTTCTTAGTTCTCTATGTTGATGATCTTATCTACACTAGAAACAATTTAGATTTGTTTGCAGAGTTTAGAGCAACTATGGTTGCTAAATTTGAGATGACAGATTTGGGACAGATGCACTATTTTCTTGGTATAGAAGTATGGCAAAACAAAGGTGAAATATTCATGTCTCAAAAGAAATATGCTTCAGACATCCTACAGAAATTTTGGATGAATAGTTGCAAACCAGTTACAACACCCATTGAAGTTGGACTTAAATTGTCTAACTTGGATGTGTCATATCAAGTGGACCCTACTATATACAGACAGTTGATTGGTAGTTTGATCTACTTAACTACTACTCGACTAGATATCACATATGCAGTGAGCTTGGTATCTAGGTTCATGTTAGAACCTAAGCAAACACATTGGAGTGCAGCTAAGAGGATTCTTAGATATGTCAGAGGGACATTGAGTTATGGTCTTAGATTTCAGCATTCTGAGGATAGTAAGTTGATTGGCTATACAGATTCAGATTGGGCAGGTTCCATAGATGATTGGAAGTCTACTTCTGGTTATACTTTTAGTCTTGGTTCTGCAGTATTTTCTTGGAAGTCCAAGAAACAGCCGACTGTATCACTTTCTACAGTAGAGGCAGAGTATAAAGCTGCAACATTTGCAGCATGCCAAACAGTGTGGTTGAGATGACTACTGGAGGATTTGCACCAGATACAAAATGGACCTACTTTGTTGTATTGTGACAATAAGAGTACTATACAAATGACTAAGAATCCAGTGTTTCATAGCAAGACCAAACATATTGAGATTCAACATCACTTCATCCGAGAGTTGGTTCAACAGGGATTGATTAAGATTGTGTACTGCAGTACAGATGATCAGATCGCAGATATCTTCATGAAGGCTCTAGCTCGTAAAAGGTTCGAGACACTTAGAGATCTACTCCAAGTTCTTCCCAATGGTCATTATGGGGGAGAATGACAGCAATTATAAAATACAACAGCCATCCTTGACATATGCAACAGTCAACAGCATGTGTAGCAGCAATCTTTGACATCTTTGTAATGCCCATTGGGCCCATTGAGTTGGTAGTTGCCTTCCTTGACTTTCAAGTTGAGTGGTTGGCATAGTGGTTGTGTCCTTTGTGTTTCTCAAACTCTATATATTGATGCCCTGCCTCTTCATCTCTAAGGCAATCTGGGCTTTTGTAATTGTTTGGTTTGTAATCAGCAGATCACTTGTTTTGTTTATTTTGCCTTCATTAGTTTCTTCAATGCTTTTTCGAAAGCAATGTGTTATTTCTCGAATGAATGGTGAATAAAAAAAATGACAAATTGATTCCAGAAAATGGGGAAACCTAAAAAATGGCAACGTATTGCTTTCTCTTTTTAATTGTCTGAAAACTTAATGAAGACACTGGCATATATTTTTTCTAAAAACCAAAATTTTGGATTTTGTTGTATGTATTCCTCAGGCAATGTTATTCAGATTCTTTGGATCCCGAAAAAGTTAAAGGAAAAATGGTGCTTTGTGATGCATCAGATGATAATTCAGTTGTGGTCTGGAGGTGCTGGTGTCATACTAAGTTCAGATTACATTCCGAAGCCACACATATTTGATCTTCCTGCAACAGTGTTGTCAAGTGAAGAAGTAAACAAGATAAAGTCCTACATCAACTCCACAAGGTAATTGCATTACTTAATCACTTTAAAACATTTTGATTAAGGATATGTCTTTAGTGCAACCAAAGGAACTTAATGCATCCCTCAAAAACTACTAAGATTTAACATGCTAACTCATGAATTGAACTATGATGCTTTAAAATAAGTTTTTGTACGCAATAATATAGTTATACATGTTGGTATAGCCACATCTTGGAGCATATCACATAAGTTTCACTCTAAATAATGTCTCTTAATGTCTAAACTTATCAGTCACTTTGAAATTTTGATAAAATTATAGAGTTAAACAATAATATATTTTTGGTACAGCTAAATCTTGGGGTATGTGATTTAAACAAAGTTATACAAGCCAAATTTTGGGGCATGTGATATTTTATGGTTGGTAAGGCCAAATTCTCTAACATAAGGTTCACTCTAATAATCTCTCAATGACCGTAACAATCACTTCCAAATTTTGATAAAATTCTGAACAGAGTTAAAAGAGCTCAACTATTGCATATTAAAGCCAAAAAATAAAATATTTTAAGTAAAATTTTAACCCATGTGTAACTGGGAATATGATTCCTGTGGCACTTTTTTTTTTCCTACACAAGGTAGCTATAAAAATATAGTAACGCCGAGTTTATAAAGGGTTATTTCTTAATAAGATATTATTTTTTATTGGTAATTTTTTTTATAAGGTATCTTTCAGTTTAAATGTCACAACTAAGAGATATTTCTTTGATTTAATATGAAACATGTTTCCTGGGGTTTTAGTTATATAAGTTCTCATAATTTACAACTTACGCTCATCTATTTAACTAATAAAAGATAATATTCAAAAGCATATGAACTCAGAATTTTTTGAGCATGTTTTACTGAGTGTTAAAGAACTAAAAAGTGTCAACTATCCTTAGGAATATCATTTCAATGTAACTTTAACAAAGTATAAGTAAACAATTCATAATAATGCTCAGGCCGAGAAGTATTCTTGAGACTATTTATTCCCCTTGTCTCAAGTTTGGTAACTAAAGATGGAAACTCTGTTAGAAAGGAAGTAGGTTCATTCATGGCAAAGGTTAAGGTTGACGATAAGATACTGAGTTCTTTGAAACATTTTGGATGAAAGCTGCTGTTAAATGTTATATTTGATGGTGTTTTTGGGTAGTTAGCTTTGTCTATTCTGCCTTGCTCTGTTGGTGGAGTGCAGCTGGTTTGATGTTGTTTTGCCCTTCAGCTGTCTGTTCCTTGTTATTGCTCTAAGTTAATGTAATGGCGTCTCTACTATCACTTTATTGATCTTTGTAAAAGGTGGAACCCTTTCAAAATCCCTATTTATGGCTCATAACTCTGACAACAAATATTTACCTTACATTTACTTTTTAGATATTGATATTGGAGTTGTCTCTAACAGAAGCTTTTTTAGTTTGAAGTTGGAGTGGGGACATAAACACAAAATACGGGTTGGATTAGAAGAGATAGGGAGTATTCAAAGGATGGATTGAAGAAAAGCAGTACACATTCGCTTGCATCTTGCTTTGATTCAACTTTAGCTTTAAACCGGGTCAGTGAGAAATAAGTCAGAAGTAAGACTTTTGGGTATTGTATGGTATAAGCTGTATTGACTTGAATGCGAAATTGGGCAAGGCTTTTCCCAATTAAGAGCTAGAGATGAGTTTTAACATTGATTGTGGCAGAGAAAAATTGAAAAATAATAGCAGAACAAATACAATAGCTGTATAAATTTTTTTTTTTTATTCAAAAGAAAGAGATTACATTTATAATTTCAGAGAATGTCAACAACTCCCTATAAATGTGGATCTAAACTTGACTCAACTGGACAGCTAACTAGAGCTAATTCACAACACACTATAGACTTATTGACACCTCTACAACTCTAGTTGACACATCTACAGCAATTGTCAGCACTCTACTCATACAGTTATCCATTACTCTGTAACACTCCTCCTTAATAAAGAACTGAAAACATCTCCAACCAACATCCTTCTGAAACTGTCACATGAGTACACCACTACTTCTTTGAAATTTCAAGCAGCTCTCCTCCTCCAACAACCACAAATGGAGGCAGGTTGAGGAACCTATATTTCTTTTGACAACATTTTTTTAAATTGTGTTTTGATGATCCAAACATATCTAACAATCATACAAATAGTTAGATAATTTCATCTTCTTCTTCATACAAGCAAAACTATCCCGTAGAACGATAGCTGATCACGTCCAGCTCATACCAAATAAAGAGAGGCTTATTTGAACAAATACTTCCAAATTCTTCTTAGACCTAATCCTCCATTGCAGCAGGTTCTTATCAGCAGCTTGATCACCAGGAAAATCATCACAACTTACTACCAATCAGCAGCAGCAGGTCTGATCGCAAAACAACAGGCAGAGGCAATGCTTTTGACCAATCGCATTATTCAAACAGCTGCAGATCTCCTTCAGATAGAACAAGTCTCCACAAGAAACAACATTCGCCCTTTTGCAAACTATATTTTCAATTTCAAAAATATCAACTACTGCGTAGAATGGACGCCGCCTCTTGGTAACCTTCACAACAAAGAAAAAGAAAAGGACTGCACAACTCTTGGGCCCTCTAATAATGGGAGTTACACCCAAACCAACTCTTGGGCCCTCTAATAATGGGAGTTACACCCAAACCAACTCTTGGGCCCTCTAATAATGGGAGTTACACCCAAACCAGCTCTGATATTATGATAGAAAAATATTGGAAAATAATAGCAGAATAAATATAGCTGCACAATTTTATTTTATTTTAATATAAAAACCTAATCTTTTAACTGTTATAAGGGATAATATGTTTACAACGGATTCTAGAAATGATAGTGAAGTACTAAGATTTTATGTCTATTTTAAATTCTTAGCAAGAAATCAAGGATAAGGGGATTAACGTTTTGTTAACAAAGTATAAGCAAACAATTCAGAATAATGGCTAACGACTTGCAATATTAATAATTCAGTATAAGCAAACAATTCATGTCGACTTGTTGCCTCAATCTTTTGCTTCAATTGTTTAATGGTCAGTTTATGCGTGCCCTTTTGTTCTTGTTTTCCTTGTGTTGGGTCTCATTTAACATAGAAGTGTTTAATTGTTAAATGGGAAAGCAGTCTAATGATCAGCTGCTTAGTCATTTCTTCTACAAAAGAATCAGCTTCTATAATCTGTTTCTAGTTTTCATTATTTCTAATTCTAGACACTACATCTGAGAAATATATTTTTATTAAAATGAAGTTTATGTTACATTAATAAGCCTCATTTCGTCATTTGAATTTTGAATTGTTCTGTTTTCCATTGCAGCTCTCTTGTTGCAAAAATATTCAGAACCGTTACTCCCAATGGTGCAGTTGCACCTGTAATGCCTTATTTCTCATCCAGAGGTCCGAGTCAAATTACACCAAGTTTACTCAAGGTAACGTTCTCAGCTAACCCAGACTGACAATCTAAAGCTCTGTTTTATGTATGGTGTATTACTTAACTAATTGATCTCATTTTACTATTACAAGCCTGACATCAGTGCCCCTGGACTAAGCATCCTGGCTGCTTGGTCCAAGGTTGTACCACCCCTAAGTGACTCAGGAGACACAAGGTTTGTAGATTTTAACATGGTTTCTGAAACATCCATGGCCTGTCCTCATGCCACGGCAGCCGCAGCCTATGTCAAATCCTTTCATCCTGATTGGTCTCCTGCTGCTATTAAGTCCACCCTCATGACCACAGGTATCATATGACTTTCTTGAAGTTATTATGTTTTCAATATAAATCTTTTTGGGTTTTAATCTTATCATTCATTGTGTAATGGAGCACAAAATGTAATCTGAAACCTCAATTCGTCAATCACATGTGGCAATTTATTCAATTTATCTGGAAGTCTTTTCATTTACTACCTTCAATCTGTCTTGCAGCTCATCCTTTGGATATGGCTCTGGCCTCATTGATCCAGTGAGGGCCATGGACCCAGGGCTTGTGTATGATGCAGATGTAAACGCTTATATCAACCTGATGTGCAGTCAAGGTTACAACACTACAGCATTGCGTTTAGTGACGGGAAAATAGTGCCTACTCCTCCAATGTAACTAAGAACAAACTCAGAGGAGTAAGGCAACTCAACTATCCTTCCATGATGGTTCTCCGTACGCCAAACAAGACATACTCTGTTAAATTTCCAAGAACAGTGACTAATGTAGGACCTGCATATTCTACATACGAGTCTGTGATAATTGCACCCTCTGGAGTGGATGTATATGTAACACCAGATACTCTGTCTTTCACATCTCTCAACCAAAAGTTGTCTTATACCGTGAAAGTTAGAGGTGGAGGTCTACCCGAGGATACCATGCTAGCAGGTGCATTAATTTGGAACTATGACAAGTATAGCTTAAGGAGCCCAATTGTTGTATCTACCGCTTATGTTAGGGGTAGGAAAGTTTAGTTCGATTATTGGTTCTATTAGTCATTTATTGTCATTCATCCTAATAATGGGTTGCTCTTTTGATAGGCATCTATTATCATTCAACTTGATATTCGATAACAAAGAGTGGCTCCATGTTTAGATTCAATTTCTATGCTGTTTATTTTGTGCAAAAATACCCTCTCACAACAATTTATAGATTCCATTAACTTTAAAATTTTTAACTCCATCTACATCTAACTCTAACTCTTTGGTAGCAACATCTGACTCTTGGGTAGTGATAACATCATGTAGTATTTAGAACATACCTTCTCATTTATAATTGTATAATACTTTTTAATGGAAATGTTTCATAATTGTATATATTAATCAAAAAAGTTTAAATAAACATTATAAAAAGCTTTTGTAGATGGGTACAGACCCTTCCTGGTTATCTTTATCAAAACATTATAAAAAGCTTAGAGACCAAAAAAAGCTACCGTCCAACTAAAGACATATAATTGTGCTAATGGAAGGAGGTGGTAGATCATCCTTGGAGTAGAAATTAATCCACTATGAGGGTTGGTATGCATAACCACCAAAACTTAAAACAAATATTATATAAAGCTTAGAAACCAAAAACCACCATTCAACTAAGCACATGCAATCATACCAATGGGAGGAGGTGGATGATTATCCTTGTTGCAATGATTAACCCACTTATAGGGTTCATTTGAAAGAAGATTAGGAGCCACCCACCCATGTTAAAAGTTATGGACAACAAAATGCAAAAGCATCCCCAACCAAGTGGTGAAGGCAAGTTGGTGCTAGTATCGACACCACCATGGGCAAGAGAGGGCCAACCAAAAGGTCCAACACTCTTGTCATGTGGTGGAGCAGTCCAACTCCTCCATTAAGGAGTAGGTAAGAATTGACTATAGTTGTGAAATCAAATCCTCTATCTCAGAATAGATGGTGCCAAGCCTTGCACTATACTATCCAAAGGAATTAACTCATAGTGCAAGGCACACTTACCCCATGATTAAGAAGGTCCTAGATATGTTGAAACTCCAAGCTCACCTTCTCGACCAATGCTTGAATCTAAAAATAAGCAAATGTGAGAACACGTACTTTCTCATTAAGATAAAATAAATAGCAACATCCTATGCATTAGTAATAGTAATAGTATTTATTGACATGTAGAGCTAAAAAAGAATAGAAGCTCTATAAAGTTCCATAAGGCCACAAGGTCGTATCACCAAACAAGGAAATTATCTAGGAAAAGACCTATGATAAAAGAGTACAAAAAGACTATGAATCCAATTCTGAACAATCTAGGCTCACAAACAATCCAAAAAAATCTCTCAACTCTATCACAAGTGAGAAAATTTAGATATACGATTTTTTATTTATTTATTTTATTCGGATGGATGGATTTTTGCTCTGCATGTCAAGATAGGGCATCCATGCCCTAGCCCGATCCTCTGATTTTCTTGGATGTGTGAAGTGTTGGGAGTGCATGTATTGTGGGGTGGTCTAGGTTTGTGGTTTTTATCTTTGCAAATCTTTTTTCATTTGATTCGGCATCTCTTTCTCCCTGAGCATGCAGGGGTTTAGTGCCTGGAGGGAGGCTGTGGGTGGAGGTGCAATTCCCTGTCAAAGGCATGTGGGGTGGCCATGCTATGAGCCATCCTCTATACAGTACCAGGTGCAATGGTACCCTATGTTTGTGGTGTGCCATTCTTGGTAGTGTGAGGGATCTGGTTTCGAAGGGTCGTGGGTTGGTTTGGGTCTGCTTTTCTTTTTCCCTTGGGGCCTGGATGCCTGCCTTGGGTCTTGTTTAGACTCAATGTCGATCAGGGAGTCTTCAGGAGCTAATCCCAAGATGGATTTTCACTCAGCAGCAGTTGGTGCAAATTCTCCTTCACATGATTCGAAGGTTTTTAACAATAACTTGGTTTCATCGGATTCAGGTTTGGTTGGCTCGGGGTTGTCTAGCAGTACACGAATTGCGAAGATCAATGGATGTCTTCAACGTTGTGAGGAGAGGCCGAAATTGGTTATCTCGCTGGAGATGATCACGGAAGATATTGACTATTATTCGAAGCATGCTTTGTTGTGCAAGTTTATGGGGTTGCGGGTCTCATTACAATTTTTTGAATCGTGGGCCCAATGGACTTGGATGCCAGAGGGAGAAATGGAGGTTATGCTTTTGGCGAATAACTATTTCATGGTTTCATTCAATTGCTTGGCAGATCGCAACAAGGCCTTTGAAGGAGGCCCCTATTTTCATAATCAGATTGGGCTATTTATTAAACCATGGCATACGGGCTTCAATCCTGCTAAAGAGCTCCCAAGTCGAGTTCCGATGTGGGTTCCGATTCTGAGGTTTCCTGTGGAATGTTGGTGGGATGATGTTTTGCACTTGCTAGCTTTGATGCTTAGAAAATTGGTTGGTGCTTCGCAGCAGACTCGGGTTAAAAAGGTGATGACTTTTGCTTGTATCTGTGTTGAGATTGATTTAAGTAAACCTTTGCTAGATTCGGTGGATATGTGCATAGGTCCTTACTCTTGGGTGCAGTAGTTGGACTATGAGACTCTTCCATTTCAATGTCGTCTCTGTCATGAATATGGACAATTGTAGTGAAGATTCCCAAAGGCTAGGCCTGTGGATTCCCAGCCTTCTCAACCTCCTCGCAATCCCCTAAGGGTTGAAAAGGGGAAGGATCCCATTCCTAATGATGTGGCTGGGGCTGATGGTTTCGTTCTAGTCAAGGCTCGTAACAGGAATCGGGGTCAAAAGAGGACTTTGAAGGAGAGGCACGATGAAGATACTTTCAACATATTTTAAGTTTTAGATGATCTCCTTCAGCAGGAAGTGAATCCAAGCTTGGTAAATCTAGATCAGGGTGCTTTGGGTACAGGCCAGGAGGGCCTTCTTTCTGAGGCTACTCAGGTTATGTAGGATAATAGTGCTTTGCAAATGGACACAGATCTTCAAATGGAAGTCCAGGTGGAATCAGTTCCTTTTGTACAAGAGAAGGGTGGTGGGGATGGATCTTCTCTTGTTTTGAATGCACATACTGAAGGGGTGGAGCATTATAAGTCTTCTTCTTCTTAGTTGGGTCTTCATCAAAAGGATCCAAAAAAAGGGGTTGGGGAGAAGTCTTCCAAGCTTGGTAGAAAAAAGATCTGGAAAAGATTAAACTAATAGGGGAAACTTTGGTAGAGTCAGGGTCTGTTAAGACTCTGGATTCTCAATTTTTGAGCCCCTTGAAATGATTGTCCTTTCATGGAATGTAAGGGGCTTGAACAGTGGCTCTCGACAAAAAGCTATTCAGGATTTTCTTAGAAGTCAATCTCCTGATGTGCTTTTCCTGCAGGAGACTAAGTTATTAGTGGATTGTATGTTTGGTTTAGTGCCTAAGTTGTGGGGGAGTGGAGAATGCTAGTGCATTGGTGCTCAAGGGTCTGCTAGGGGAGTGGCTCGTTTATGGAATCCTCAGAAGATCCGCCCTCTTTGGTGGTTGTCCTTTCAGTCTTCTATTTCTATGATTGTGTCTTGCTTTGAGACAAGGGAGTCTATTCTCTTCTCCAATATCTATGTGTCTACTGAGCTCTAGGGTAAGCAACTTTTGTGCTCCCATATCCGGTTTGTCCAAAGCATGGTTCCTTTCCATCCATGGATTATGCCTGGAGACTTCAATGCTATTACTGAGTTGGCTAAGAAGCAGGGTGGTATTGTGAGGCTAGAGCCTTCTGCGTTGCTACTTTAGGATAACATCTCAGCTTTAAATCTTGTTGATATTAAGCCCATTAATGGCCAGTTTACTTGGAACAATCGAAGGGTTGGGGATAATTGCATTGCAGAATGACTTGACCGCTTTCTGGTTTCTTGCTACTGGGTTGGTGGGTTATGGTCTTCTAGCTCTAAAATTTTAGATTGGAGGGGCTCAGATCATTGGTCTATCAAGCTAGTAATTTCTTTAGCTCGTGTGCCTCGGTCTCCTTCTTTCAAGTTCTAGCTTATGTGGTTACATGACTCCTCTCTCCATGACTATGTTGCGGAGTGGTGGAGGTATGGTAGACCTTCTTATGGTACAACAATGTATACTTTTGCTAAGCTACTTCAATTTTTCAAGTATCATCTTAAACGCTAGAATCGGCAATGCTTTGGAAACATTTTCCATGCTAAGACTACTGCCCAGGCTGAGTTGGATGGTATTACGAGGTTGATCAGGGAGGATGGGGTGACTGAAGACCTGTTGTAGGAAGAGACTAGGGCTTTGAAAGCATTGGAAGAGTGTGAGCTGTGTGAGGAAGTTTTTTGGAAACAAAAGGCCCAAATTGAGTGGCTTCAAGAAGGGGATAAAAATACCACTTTTTTCTTCAACTCGGTGAAAGCCAGGAGACTTGGCAATTCTATTTCTTCTCTGGTGAATGGCAGGGGTGAGACTCTTTCCTCTTTTCATGAAATCAAGAGTGAAGCTATGTAGTATTTTGCCTCCTTATTCAAGGAGGTCTCGTAGGGGGTTCTAATGAGGAAGCTCAGGTCCTTTCTTGTATCCCTTCTTTGGTATCTAGGGAGATGAATGAGCATCTTATGAGTGATATTTCAATTGAGGAGCTGGAGGAGACTGTGTTTCAGATGAAGAGGGAGAAAGCTCCTGGCCCTGATGGTTTCCTGATTGAGTTCTTTCAAGAATTCTGGGAGATTATCAAGTTGGACTTGTTGGTAGTTGTTCAGGAGTCTCAGAGGAATAAATAGATGTTACGGGCTTTGAATTCTACCTTCCTTGCTCTCATCCCTAAATGTGATGGGGCGGATAGGTTAAGTCAGTTTCATCCTATCTCTCTTTGCAATGTGATTTATAAAATTATCTCTAAATTGATTGCTGATAGGCTGAAAAAGTGGCTTAAAGTGTTGATCTCTGAGGAACATAGTGGTTTTGTGGCGGGACAGCAGATTCAAGATGGGGTTGTTATCGCAACTGAAACCATTCACCCTATGGCCTATTCCAAAGATAAGGCAATGTTCATTAAGCTTGATATGGCTAAGGCATATGACAGAGTTCGGTGGTCATTCCTTCAGAAGGTTCTAGGTGCTTTTGGTTTTGGGGATGAGTGGATTCATTGGGTTATGAGTTGCGTTACTTTGGTCTCCTTTTCTGTGTTAATAAATAGGGAGCATTTAGAGCTTTTTGGTGCCTCTTGGGGTTTGTGGCAAGGCGACCCCCTCTCTCCTTACTTGTTTCTTCTTTTTGTTGAAGGTCTAGGATGTTTGATAAGAAGGAATGTGGAGTTATGTTTCATTCAGGGGTGGAAGTGGGGAGATGGTCTACCTCTGCAGTCTCACTTACAGTTTTTGGACGACACTGCTTTGATGGGTATGGCTACAATTAGGGAAGCTTCGAATTTGCACAAGGTGTTGGATGTTTATCTTGTTGCTTCAGGCCAATTGAATGATGAAGATAAGTCTTCCATCTTTTTCTTTAATACTCTGGGTTCTATTCAGAGGAGAATTGCTCATATCTTGAGATTTCAGATTAGAATGCTCCCTTTAACCTTTCTTGGTATTCCCACATCTATTGGAAGGCTAAACAGGGATTCTTGGCAGAATATTCTAGATAAATTTTGTGTGAAAGTTAATCATTGGACCCATTGTTGGTTGTCCTTTGCAGATCGCGTTTAGTTGCTCAAGTCTGTGGTGCAGGCCCTACCCATTTACAGATGTATGATTCAGGTGGCCCCAATGGGTTTTGTTAGGAAATTGGATTCCTTAGCAAGATAGTTTTTATGGGCTGGTAGCTTGTTGTCCTCTAAATGGAGCCTTGTCAGATGGGACACTATTTGTAGCCCAAAGAAGTTAGGTGGTCTTGGGTTGAGGCAGTCGTCGTTGTCTGGGATAACGCTAGCTGCTAAATTTTATTAGCACTAGTGTGTAGAGCAGGATCAGATCTAGGCCAGGGTATTAACTCAGAAATACTTCTCGGGGATCCCTCGGGTTGATATTCCTCATTACCCCTGGTGGGGAAAGGCTCGATCATTTGGAGTACGCTCAAGAAAGGTGTTGCACTCGTCAAGGATGGCTTTTTTTGGATTTGTAATAGAGGGACGAAAGCTCATTTTTGCTCTGATTCTTGGGATGGCTTTCCTCTCATTATTTCTCAGTTTCCTAATTTGGTGACTCTATGCCAGAGGTTCTATGAGGCAGGATGGTCAAAGGTGAGTGACTTTAAGTCCATTTCTTCTCATGGTCAGTTGGTGGTAGTGAGATGGAAGAAGCCTGATGAGTGGCCTAATGTTGGTATGGAGGAGGAGTGTGCTGAGCTTCACAATATCCTTTCTCGTAGATACTATAGTTCCCTCCAAGAAGGGGATGTTCTCTCTTGGTCTCCTAATCCTAAGGGTGTCTATACTGTTGCTTCAAGATATCAAGTGCTATTATCTCAACAGCTAGAAGGGATGGAGGTTCACTGGTGGAAGAATGTGTGGAATAAGTTTTTTTGGCCGAAGTGTAACTACTTTGTTTGGAATTTGGATTGGAATAGATGCTTGACATGGGATAATATTTAGAAGCGGGGCTTTCAGGGTCCTTCTATGTGTGTTTTGTGTGGATGTAGAGAGGAAGACTCTTCTCACTTGTTTTTTCGTTGTCCTTTGGCTCTGTAGCTTTGGTATTTTTGGTGGGAAGTTTAGAAAAGCCCCTGTGTTCATGCTTCCTCCCTGGTGGATTTTTGGAGTAGTCTAGGTAGACCTCCATCTATGGCCTCTTTCCTACAAGATGTGTGGTATGTTGGGCCTTCCTTCATACTATGGCAGATTTAGTTGGAACGAAATCGCAGAATATTTTGGGGTGAGAAGCTGCTAATTCCACAAGTTTGGCACAGAATTATGGGTATGATTCGGGAGACAGTGGAAGCTAAGTGTGATGTGGTGTTCCCTTCGGAGAAAGGGGATGCTGAGCTTGGTAGATAGATTGGGTCTTTAGGGGCTGTCTTTGGCTTCTGCTTGTGTCAGGAGAGGAAGGCAGGTGAAAAAGAAAGTTCAAAGGGTGGGTGGATGGCTACCCCCTCCGGCTGGCATTTTTAAGCTCAATACCGATGGATCTTCAAGGGGCAATCCTGGGCCTACTGGGATTGGTGGGGCTGGCAGGGATTCTTCGAGATCGGTGGTTTTTTTCTTTTTTGTTCATGAAGGATTGTAGACTATCAACCTTATGGAAGGTTTGGAGATCCTCTACGCTTTGGAGCAGGCTTATGCTTTGGGGTGGTGCAAGGTTATCTGTGAGTCTGATTCACAAGTTTTGATTAATTTGTTGAATGAATAGAAGGTTTCTGATGTTAGTTGGAAGTTGGCTATGTTGGTGCAAATTTTGCAGATAAGTTCTTTGATGGAGATGGTGTCTTTTGTCCATATTCCGAGGGAGTGGAATAGGGCAGCAGATTGTTTGGTTAAGTGGGCTTCTAAGCATGTAGATGGCTGGAAGATAGATGAGTGGTAGTAGGTTCCCCATGAGCTCCGACAGGACTTGGAGAGGAATTTTGTCAAGGATCGGAATGGTATTGGTGAAGGATGATGTTGCTTCTTGCTTTGTATGGATGCTTCTTATGAGTTCCCAGGGACTTGGCCCTTTGATGTTTTGTAATGATCTTTTCTGAATTTCAATAAAGTTTTTACCCCTTTTTAAAAAAAAAAAAGAAAAGAAAATTTAGATATACAAAACCCTCTCACATAGGTGTAAGCTTTAGTACACTAGATACCAAAAAAATGAACAATTTTTTAATTTTTTTAGTAATATATAACATTTTTATTTCTTTGGGGTATGGTGGATACCAATCATCATGAAAACATGTTAGGATTAAGGTGCTATAAACCTTGTAAATCCTATATAATTTATTATTCATGTTATTGTTTGTAAATAACCCATAAGGGATGAAAGGTTTCACTAAGTAGCGATCTTGTTTTAGCCGCATGTTTAATCTGGTACCTAACGGATGTTGGTTATGGAGCACATTTCATTCTGGGGGGGTGTAGGGAGGGGGCTACCCCCCTGCGGGGTCTGGGGGTCATGCACCCTGATGGGGGTTTTGGGGCAATGCCCTTGAAAGCCACATTATATATATATATATATATTTCATTGTAAATCTAGACCATTCATCATTAGGTCACAGATCTAATAGTAGAGGCTATGTTGGATTTTCTTGCCCTAGAAGGCAACCCTTTTATGAGGATACTGTGTTACGACTGTGAATAAGTAGAGAAGAAGTTGAGACCAAGGAAAAACAGCCGTTGTTGGATTGAAGACTGAAGAGGAGATTGATAGTTTTGTATTATAAACTCTATTGAAGTTAATACAGACTGGTGCATCTCTTCTTGTGTGGAGTTTTTGACCGAAAGGGTTTCTCCATGTAAACATTGTGTTATGTGTTTGATCTTTTGTTTTGTAATTTCTTTGTGTTGATGTCATACTATCTTCATTTTGGTTTTGCACAATTAAATATCTATATTATAGTTGTAATTATGAATTGATAGTTGTTTACCTTCATTTCTAACACAACACAAGTGCCTAGTATTTGTAAGTGATAGTTACAATGTAGGCCTTTTATATAATCATGACAATGGTTGCATGGAGATAATAGTACTTCTAGCCTTGTTCAATCTATTAGCGCAAATTACACCACTAGTGATAGCCACACAATTAGTAGTGCTCTTCCTTATACCATAATTTAGATACTTGGACCTTCTCCCAAGGGAGATCCAAGTGACAAAGGACATATCTAAGCCAACTATGATGGGTTTTGAGCACTATATAGCTACATTCAAGAGTACTTGTGTCAATTTATCTTAATGTAAATTTGATTTTATTTTATTATATAAAGAAAATAAATTATATTATGTTGGGACAATTTAAATGTATTTTAGCATATAAAAAAAATTCAACACATAAAAAACTAGCTATTGATCAAGAGAGAGCTCTAGTCTAGCTTGTGGGAACTTAATGATCTACTAGCTTAGGGTTTAATGTTCATCCCTTCTCACTTTTCATATTGTTTGCATAGGATAATGTGGGGTTTTTTTGCATTAATTTCCCCTTTAATCCTTAGGGGAAATTAAGACTATTAACATGGTTGTTTCCCTTTGACAACTTTAGTTGTGAATGGCAAGGAAGATATCCTCAAAGAGAGCATGAAAATTTGTACCCAAGGTATATTACAAGGTAATGATACTAAATCCCCAATGGATGTTTATTTTTTTATAGATGAGCTAGATTTTCTTTGCCATTGGTATGATAATTTTACCTTAATTGATTATTATGTTTTTAATATTGATAAAAATGAGAATTGAAAGGGCCTAGAACTTTGTACAAAAATAGCCTACTGGTAGATGGAAAGAGTCTCATGAGAAATGCGACTAACAATAGTAGCTAAACAACTCATACAACAAAAATAATAAAAAAAACAAGAGTAGCAAAGAGACAACAAAAGAACAGTAGAAGATCACCCATGCTTAATTGATATTTGCCAACTTTTGGAGCCTGCTAGCTTCTTGCCATTCTTTGTTAAGGAATTTCACTTGGCTGGTAAAAGTGACAGCCACTAGGTCTTCTTCTTTAGTTTTTTGTTCACCCTTCTACTTTGTTGTTCTCACCTTGGTCCTCCTGGTAAGCCTTCATGCTTCTCCCTTTGTTATTTTTGGAGTTCAAACTTCATAACAAATAAACTTGTGGCGAATTTGTTTATGGTTTCTTTGCTAAAGTAGACCACTTGAGCTAAGTTCTCCTACAACACATCTTGACCTTTTTGAATGTTTGCCATACTTTTCTCAAGATCCTCCCATTTTTTAAAGGCAGTAATGAACTTTTCCACCTCCAACTAGATCTCCCCATCCACCTATGAACCTTACCACTCATTTGTTTGTTTAAACACCTCCATTTCAACTTCTTGTATCCTCTATCTTGTGACGTGGTGCAAGGCAAGAAACCATTTCATTACATTGTTATGTAAATGAAAAATTTCCTATAAATTTGCCACCTTTTCCTTCAATTTTTTGTAATTTTGGCATTCCACAATCTACAAGTCCATCGAAGTGCTAGGAGAAGGCTTGAGAGTACTAGGCTTGGAGTCCACATTAGGGGTGGGATTGAGCTCAACCTGATCCTTTCTAGGTCTATATTTGGGATGGAGTGAGCCAATGATCTTTCCAATGAGATTGGTGTTGGGTGAAGGCGAGGGGGCTAAGAGGCCCTCAATACAAATGATTTTACCCTTGGTCATGGACTTTTTGATAGTAGGTAAAATATGGGCACTGGACACCAAGATTGTGATAACCAAGGTGGGAGCTGATTTGTCTAGCACAATAGTAGAGGGATGTGGGGTTGATTGATCCTTGTGAGAATTCTTAGAAACATGGGTGGTGACCTACATAGGGGAAGATTCTTTGGAAATTTTGGGTGGGACTAGGGATGGGTTATAAATTCCTGGGATGAGGGGGCATTGGGGTTTTGGCCTACTAGAAGTGATATAAGTAGTATACAAGACCTTGATGGAGAGGTAACTCTACCTTCCCCAATAGGACCTTAAGCATAGACTCTTGTAATGAACTAAATAGGAAAAATAGAAAACTCATCTTGATGTTAAGCCTAAGATGATTGAGCATTGGGAAGTGATATGAATAGATCCTTTAATATCTACCTTCCAATGTAAATTACCTCATTAATGTCTCTAACATGTATTTTTAATGCCCAAACAAATCCTCATGCTTGAATATATTATGGTATCTTATCACTCACTCCCCATACTTGAGAAAAGTGTTCATGGCATCATGGTCACGACGCTTTATAGTTTTTTGTAATTTCATGCCATTAATGTTGAGGCTAGTTGTCATGGTGATAAGATCTTCAGAAAGATTGAAATAAATCACTCTAACATAAATGGTGCCACTTTTCTAGGAAGTAGTGAATTCTTGCGACAACACTGAGTCATACCCATTTATAGCTTTTGGGAAGGGAGTGAGGTTCCCTCTCCTTAATGTATTCCAAACATCAACATTATTACGAACTCTCTCATGACTAGATGGCTCAATTCTCATTAGTTCTCCCCCCATTGTTTTAGGATAGTTCACAAACTAATATGTAGAAACAATGCCTGGCTCAACATGAATGTCTAGAGTCTTTATAACAATCCAATGCAAAGTCCCTCTGGGTACCCAGTCTAACCACTATGTTGAAGCTACGACGGCTTACAATGGTATCAAACTTGCCCATTCCAAAGGGTATAAGAGAGTTTGGATAGAGGGGGATTCCCTAAACATAATTCAATAGTTAAAAGATGTTCAAATTCCTAGCTAGACTATAGAAATGCTTATTAAGGACTTGATCACTTTGATTAATTCCTTTGATGAAATTCTTATTTCACATATCTACTGAGAGAGAAACAGAGCTACTGGCATCCTCACCAATGAGGGGGTTAATATCCATGCTATCAAATTATGGGAAATGTACCATAATATCTCATGAGAGCCAATGAGGATGATTTAATTGATTATAATGAAGGGGTTAAGTTGACGATTACCATCGAAGGGCTCACATGCTTTCTGGGCACTTTGAGGACTTTCCTTCTCAATATTTTCTAGTTTTTGTTTAATTTTCTGCAGACTAAGTGTTGGGCGTTAAACAAAGACAAAGATACTGTGTTAGATATGGGTAGTGATAGGAACCATGTGGAGTCACTATCCAGTGATAGGGTCCGAAGGAAGCCACATGTTTGCAAGGTGATGGAGGAAGGGGTCTTGTCCCCTATTTGGATAAATTGCATGGCTTTGATTTGACGGCTACCAACTTATTTGTCAAGGGATGGAGAAACAGAACGATTAAAGTTTATGGTTTGGAGGTTGAGATCACCGAGGACCTAATTGCTCAAATTATTAGTCTCTTGGCTTCTGTATCACAACCCTTATTCTCAATAATTAATTATGAATTTAAATATTATTATTTAATTAATCGTTGCCTAATTTCGACTCATGTGTGCGACAAGAAAGCTCTCTCACTCTCTCGACAAAGAAAGAGTATCATCGAGGTAGAGGGCATCTAGCCAACTAATGGTGACTTGTGTTGAAGGAACCTGCACACACACCACTTAGTCAAATGTGTCTTTGCATAAAAATATATTGCATTTTAGAATAATTATTTGAATGATAGACATAAGTAAATATTAGTCGCAAATAAATTTATTTGTGCAAATTACAAAATTAGAATATATGCATATTCAATTAATATCTTTTGAAAGGATTCTTTTTGAGGGAATCTTGATCTTTATTCTTTCTACCATTTTGGGGGAAAATGCTCTATAGAAAAGGGGGTTATTTGATTAAAAAAAGGGGGGCATTCTGAGGAGAGAGATTTTATGTTGCTTTGAATAGCCTTTTCAATGGAGCTAGTGGTCATCGAGCTATTGAGTAGTTGGTGTCAAGGAGAAAAGTTGTCCAAAAGGAGCACATCTCATGATCCCTTGGATAGATCATCTTTTAATCTATGATGATAGCACTCAACCAACACTTCAAGAAGTCATGGTCTTCAAAAAGGTCAGTATTCTTTCAGCGAGTAATATTTTCTTGTAAATTACAACTAGCAATCGCATGAAATGTGCAATGGGCACACTGATTTGAATCTGAAATAAGTGTTGCTTTCTTAGGTGGAGAAGAACAATAAGAGAATGAATATTGTATTGGGGTTACAAAAACAATATAATGTACACAATTTGGAGGTGAGCGCTTTAGAGTGCACAAATGGATGCTAGTGCTATGAAAGCAAGGCTTCAAGTGCCATGAGATGAGTCTCCTCCCTTTTCCTAAGAGATATGTATGCATTGTCGTACATGTGAACATATTGTTGGAAGGTAAAGGTAGGAGAAGAACAATAAGAGAAAATAAATATTATATTGGGTTTACAAATCCAATGCAATGTACACAATTTGGAGTGAGCACTTTAGAGTACACAAATGGATGTAAGCACTATGAAAGAAAGACTTCAAGAGCCATGAGATAGGCCTCCTCCCTTTTCCTGATAGACGTATGCATTGTCTTACACATGAACATATTTTTGAAAGGTAAAGGTGGATATGATGCACACATCTTGCAAGTGTCAGACATAGGAGACTACAGTGAAGAGCAAACCTGATGTTTGATGGGCCTAGTGTCTATCGTGGCCTTGTAAAGTGTAAAACCTTGGGATTTATGGATGGTCAAAGCCCATGCCATCTTGAGGGAGAGCTACTAGCGATAACCACAAGTCATAGGAGCTACTAGGACCAGGGATGAGTCACGTGAATCCCAAGGCAGTCGTACATAGTTATTGAATGATCTACAAATGAACTTGCTCCACATAGTAACATAAATTTGCAACACTACCTAAATCCTTTGAAACATATAGCTATGAGTGAGAACCCTTTGCTTAAGCTGAGGCGCAGGTATCATTTGGTGACCACCATAGCCATCACCCTTGGCTGTCTACGATAATCTAGAGGAGTCTTGCCAGACTGACTAACTTAATGCCCCTGCATTTTGACGCGTACGGCGTGGATCATTTTAATGCGAAACATAAAGCTTCTCAGTCTTGCATAACAAGATTTCTAACGACACGCGTGCGGCTATGATCCTTCTGATGGTCATCCTTGTACCCGAAACAGAATTCCAACCATTGATGTTGCCATGACACAGTACAGAAGTTCGCCTTGCTCCGCAGTGAAACGCCTATCGACTGTAGGCACCATTGCAAACAGTTTCTACTCATAGCTTGTGCTTTCATATTTTTGGGACAGAGGTATTTCGACAATAGTCTTCAATCCTTGTTCAAGCATGCTTATTGGGTCCTTTGGATAGGACATTTGGAGTAGTCTTTAATCATTGATAAAAATCGTTTATTCTCAGCCTTGTTGGATTTCAGGACTTGTTTGATTCATGTTTCAGGCCTGCGGCTTGCTTCTTGTTATGTTGTAAATCACTTGGTGCATGCAATCATTGTTGTTCACGAGGTGACTTTTATTGAGGCTTTTAGCAGTAGTTTTTGTTCCTTGTCTATCTTATTAAATTCCCCTTCCTTTATGCTTTGATGGAAAACCCAACCCTGTAATTTGCGCATAGGCGGGTAAACCAGGGGCCACGGCTGTAGAATTTGACTTATTCCAATCTTTTGCTTTTGCTTGAGAAGTTATTTAAAACCATGCGAGGAATTAAACACCTTTTCACCGATCCATTCTGAGCGTACTACCTAGCCAAGGGAAAGATAATCAAGAATGCGCCTATCAATCTGTATTTGTTGAAAGCTCTTTTATATATATAATGATTCTAGCTTCTGATTACCTCTTAGTCTTTGTATCTTGAGGCGGCCTCTCGTATGGCTTAATCTTATAGTTTCTCCTCCTTAAAACTTAACCATTTTGTGCAATCCTACAATCATTGCATTCCATGAGATGAAATTTCTTTGAGGCATTTTGTCAAACAGTTCGTGTGCCTTATTTGTGATTCCACAATTTGCATACATGTCTACCAGAGCATTTCCAATTTTAATATCTGTTAAAAAGTTTTCATGCCATTTCAACACCTCCACGTTATGAAGGCTAAACACCTGCCGATTGCATTTGCTTGAAAGTTCTTAAGCCTGTTCAATAAATCCATTTTGTGCACATCCTCCAATCGCTGCACTCTATTAAATGAAATCTTTTTGAGGTTTTCTTCAAACAGATCGCACGCCTAGGTGGCGGTTCCACTTTTTTTGCAAACTATAATGTCTAAATAAAATATATGCCTCGCTTTTTGCTTCAAAGGATGTCCGTACCCTGATTCTTAGCTCCCATTTTTGCACTTGTAGAGAAGGTTGGCAAGGGTTGTGGAAATATGCCTTATGCCTGCCAATTTGCATTTGCATGAAAGTTTCTAAACCTTCCTTGCTTATATCGTCCTTGTCAGTTTTTCACCATTTTCTGACCATTTAAACTAGATTCAATCAGGAAATATTTCTTTTATCATCTAAATACTTCTGAAAATATGTATAGAATGTTTTGTGGCACTAAGGAGCCCTTATATAGGTTTGCCTTTCGTTTATGCAGTCTCAGTTGTCGGGATAGGTTTGGACAGCAAGGACCTATTTCTTAACATGACTAGAAGCTAATCTACATATCCATCCATCACAAAACTTTACCATCACATGGGGATTGAATCTTTCTAACCTTATAAACCTTTTTATATACCATTCCACTCTATGGAAATTATATCTCTCCCTCTATAAAGTTGTCTGCACGTGAAGGTTGAGTCGACGGATGTTATGATCTAGATATATCTTTTACCAGAACATAATCCTTTATCTTACTGAATTCTTTACATTTGATAACTCAGTTGCTTAGATGGCATATATATATATGTGTGTGTTTTTGGAGGTTTTATTGCTAT
Organism: Cunninghamia lanceolata; assembly: GCA_027924645.1. NCBI lineage: Eukaryota > Viridiplantae > Streptophyta > Pinopsida > Cupressales > Cupressaceae > Cunninghamia > Cunninghamia lanceolata. Next base: position 552,267 of record BSBN01001318.1, on the reverse strand, counting down.
CGACCCCCTTCTACTTTTGCTTCTGCTAATATTTATTGCATTGCAAGGGGGAGACTGGATCTCGTGACCTCATGCCCACACAGGAAGCTCTTGCCGATCGAGCCAGGCCCCCTACCCATGTATGGCAACTCTTCTATTATTCATTCATGTTGTAATTCTTTAAACATGAAATGTAATTAGGATAGGGAACTTTGACTCTTATATGCATAATACATTGTAGTTGTTTTTAATAAAAGAATTCATTATAGAACTAGTGGATTTTAACATGTGCAAACAACCTGGTAATGTTTATTTAATGGTTACTTTTCATAGGTGTGCATTATTTAATTTATATAGTAAATGTGATTGTTGAATTGGTATTATAGAATTTTGTTAACCAAAGACTTAGTTAGAAGCTCCTTATATATATATGGGAGTGGAAGTCCAAGATCAATGGATTAGAGATCAAACACAAATACAATGTATTGAAAATGAACTAAATTGATTTACAACCGAAGAGGTATAAATAGGTGAAGCTTGAGGAACAAGTTTCCACAAGAATATGAAAGGTGGTGAAAATGGAACCAAGAGAATAGCTCAAGGTTCAACCACCCTCAAATGTAGCAACGATGTGTCGAATATGAGGCGACACATCTACTAATGACTCATAGACTGGAATAGTCTTTCCACATGTGAGGAAAACTGCCTAACTATGGTTATGTTAGAAATAACTCATGTGAGTTAGACACCAACACCCCCTCTTAAGCATAGCTTAGGTGGGTTTATGAAATATGAGTCTCGGTTGTGCACCATTTTAGGTACTCATTTACAAAACATGTCTCATAAAATGGAGAAAGAAAAAAAAACCCTATGGGAAAAAAATTTCCTCCTAAAGAGAGAAAACAAAGAGAAGACTTTAGATGGCCCCTCCAGATGATGATGATGCTGATGTCGATTCTGATGCAGATATGTAGAACTCCTAAAGCATGTCGAAGTTGTAAAATTTGCCTTTCCCTTGATGTTAAGAGATTTTGGCAAACTGATTGAAGTAAGTAGTGTTCTAAAAGAAAAAGACCAGGATGAAGGTCTAAGAAATGTACAAAATGACTAAAGAAAGGATGTGCATATGCGCACATGTGAATGAGATAAAGAATCTGTGCGATTCTTTGAGAAGTTATTGTTCCCCCCCATTACACTTTATAGATTAGTGCTTACATTTCACTTTTACACTTTTAATATTTGACACTATATGATTGTTTTTACATACTAAGAAATCAGGTAGAGTTCAATTTTTCCACTATGAAGAACCAACTGAGCTGAGAGGTGAGAGTTGATACTAGGCTCTGAAGTTGCATCATGATTGTCTTCTTCACTAGATTTGAAATGTGAAAAGATGAAGGTGGTACCATTACCTTTTGACTTTCTTTTAGGTGATGAAATGGTGCAATTTAAACTTCTTAATTCTCAGTTTTAGGAATTAAGGTAGTGCTTTAGTGATAGAAGAAGTGATTGTGTGCACTCTTCTTACTTATCTACCCCCCTTAAAGTGGCACTTTATAAGTAATGCATGACATCATACAACAAGACTTTCCCTTTTTGTTTCTCTCCCAACAAGCGTGCAATCTAAGAAGTGTTTTTAAGAACCCTAAACCTAGCTTAATTTGACACTTTATAATGATAGTGCGTTGACAGGCTAGAATGATAGAGAATGAAAAATTAAGCATTTTTTCCTTTTGAACGACTCGATTACGAGATTGTATGCAAAAGTTATAGCCTTTACATATTTTTTTGCATATGCAAAAAAAAAATACACCTTTCAAAAAAAAAATTTCAATGTGGTTGAATTTTTTTTTTTGCAAGCTAAGATATGAGAGAAAAAACTTTGATAGGGAAAAAGTTAAGCCCCCTATATGGTAGGGTGTGACCAAGGGCTGAAAAACCCATATGACCAGGGGCTTATTATTAAAATTTTTGTGCCCCCAACTTTTCTAATTTGCTTCTTTGCTGATGTCACCCCCCCAGTTTCTTAGGTTAGCAAAAGTGACATAAAAACCAATGAATAGTGATGAGGGTGCTCTCATTCAAATTGACGGTCATCGCTGTTGTTCATGTGCTTGCCTCCCTGGCTTTTAAAAGTCAAATTCTCTTTGTTTTCCTCCCCGAATTGTGGCCTGTGGTCCACGTTTGGCATGGGCGCTGGGTGAGGACTAATGTGAGGACTGGGAGGGCACCGTCGCTTGAGGCAATGTGGCAAAAGTGCCACAAAATGGCCAATGTTTCATGTTTAGCATGAGGACTTTAGCTATGTGGTGAATATGCCATGAAATGTGTGGCGACATGGCATTGAATGCCACAAAAACAATGACGACCAACATGAGTTGGATGTGGAGTTGAAGAGAGGGTCGGGCCTTTATGTGAGGCGCCATTGGAATGCAGCTAGAGGGGTGACTTTGGCCTCTGAAAAAGCAGTGTGATGAGCACTGTATTCAGCCTCTTTGTGAGGCACTTTACCAGATATAAATTGGCCTTTGTGGTGAGGATCAATGAGCTCTGCCAATGACAATTATAACCTGCAAAAACAAACCTGTTTCAAATGTGCTTTGAAACAAAATTTTACCTCCTCGATATGCGGTGATAGAAGGGCAGATTGAGCCTAGCGTGTAAGAGTGGTTGGAGAGATTCGTCAATGGAGATGTAATCAACGATCAAATGATTTGACACTATTCCACTCGCTCTGATACCATGTGGGAGCAGAAGTCCAAGATCACTGGATTAGAGATCAAACACAAATGCAATGTATTGAAAATAAACTATATTGATTTACAACTGAATAGGTATAAATAGGTGAAGCTTGAGGAACAAGTCTCCACGAGAATAGGAAAGGTGGTGAAAATGGAACCAAGAGAATAGCTCAAGGTTCAACCACCCTCAAATGTAGTGGTGATGTGTCAAATATGAGGTGACACATCTACTAACGACTCATAGAGTGGAATTAGTCTTTCCATATGTGAGAAAAACTGCCTAACTATGGTTATGTTAGAAATAACTCATGTGAGTTATACACCAACAATATATATATATATATATATATATATATATATATATATATATATATATATATATATATATATATATATATATATATATATATATATATGTCTGTGTGTGTAGGTAGTAAATGAAAATTGAGAAAGATTAAATACCATCTTTGAAGAAGTAAATGATTAATGCCATAGATTAGAATGTATAGATTATTGTCTCAAATGGAAGTATAGATTTTCTACCGTAATTGTTGATATGTTGTAATATCTTTTGGATGATAGTAAAGTGATCAATGGTAGGATGAATAGATTAGGGAATAGTACAAATTTTATAATGTAGCTAAGCGAATTGATAAACATTATTAGTATATAAGTTTGATTTTGTAGAATTAAGAAGGAATGTTTTAGATTATACGTGGTCTGTTTCACCTTGTCGTTATATGTTTTAGGATGACTACCTTAGAAAAAGTAGGTACCACCTCTTGATAAAACCTTTTAATTAAAGGAAAGTTTCTAGGGTAAAAGGCAATGTAGATCTTATGATAGTCTTTAGCAATGCAAGGTGGAAAAACAAGCCAAATAGGAATGGCATAGTGTTAAACTTGATTAAAGAATATGTTTTAAACTTTTTTTTAGATTATGATCTTCTTAGAAAATTGACATTATGCTCACATCTATTGATTTGTGTATAATGATAAGCTTGATCAATTTTATAAAAAATTTAAATGACTTTACTTATATAGAATATCATATTTTCATAAATGCATGTATTCAACTGCATGTCACTGTTTTCACTTCAAATGAATGAATGCTACGTTGAGGAGATGTATGATATACTACATCAATATGTTTTTTTCTTACCATCTAGTATGAAACTATGGGTGATGTATGTTGTAAGTGTATTCTTGCATTTCTATATGATGAGTTAGATAAAGAGCATGGATGGGTGCCGAATATGGAGCTATAGAGAAGGGTAGGTTCCTTCTTGAACCTATCTAGCCAAACATGGCTAGACAAGATGATTTGGCTGAAGCTTATTAGTCAAATTAGTAATAGTTACTATTTGACGTTTTATTTCTCTCTCTGCCATATCATGATATTAGATCAGTATATGCATTTGACACATGCTATAGAGATGATAGATATATCATGCTGCACCAGATTCCTTCACGCATGTTGTCTTTAGTTTGTTAGACCCCTCGCAAATGGTCGATATTCTTTATTCAGGAGGAAGATTGAGAATTTGTGAGCCTCATGGCTGGGTAGTAAAATGTCTTGATGATGCTCTCTCTCTGCAAGATTTAGTGTCAAAGATATGGTAAGGTATTAAAGACATTGTATGGTGTGTTGTTCTTTGTATGAGCCTATATGGCTAGATATTGTAAAGGCATAGTCCTATTTATTAAGCTATTTGATTAGCTGACGTATGGAATCATATTTGATTATATTGATGAAAGAATTTTACATGAGTTGTAATATTTTTGGAAAAGTTTTAAATGCTTCCATTTTTTCGCACTAAATTATGATAATATTATTATTTTATTCTAGTGTATTGTAAAGGATCTTACATTCTGGTAGGAAGGTGTTTAACAATCACAAGGTGGGAGAAGAATCCCTCAAGGTGTTCATCAAATGGAAGGAGAGAAACTAGTTGGTGAAGTTTCATTCTGGTGGTTACAAGTGCAACTCTATTAAACCCATCTGGGCGAAGGTGGCTGAAGTTTTGATGAGATACATTTCCTTCGAAGGTAGGTTTACTATGATTTACAGTTACCATTTCACTCTTTTAAACCATTTCCAACATAAAATGGTTGTTTCCTTGCCCTTCTACTTGTTATCTTCTATGGATTTTTCTATCAAGGAAAAAAAGAGGAACCCCAAGTTCCTGATTCTTCACGAGGGGTTGATTCTTTTAAACATGGAATTTGTTAAATCCCAAGCTCCCAACTTGGAGGTGAGGTATAGTTCTAAGAAGAAGGGTAAAACCCCCATTATGGACTATATTGAATCTACTAAATGTGCCACGGAGGGAGAAGAATGACTCTGAGTGGGTAGAGGAGGAGTATTCGATGGAGGTCTTTTCTAATCCTCGGTCCTCTAAGGCTGAGGAGACTGAGAAGTCTAGGAAATGAAAGAGAAATGGGGGGAAGGGTTTCCCAAGAAACAGAGTCTTGAGGAGAGGGGTTATTGGTCTACTAGGTTTCACTCAGGTAAGGAGAGTGAGAAAGATAAGAGGAAGGAGGTGGATTCCCAAAAAAGGAGTGCTAAAGATAAGTTGGGTACCCTGAGCCAAAATACTAGCGGGGAGCGGGGAGCATGTTCTTGGGAAGAATAAGGGTAAGGGTAAGGTGAGTGATCAGGAGGGGCTGGACGAGGAGCGCAAGGGTAAGCCTAAGAATGCTAAAGGTTTTATCACTGAAGAGCTAAGAATTGGTTTGCCATTCCCTATGATTCCTGACCCCTCTTGTAATTTTCCTAAAGATTTCTCTTTCTTGTTATCTAGGACTGGTAATAGAGAGGAGCTGTTAGATGTTCTTAGTTTGGTTAGGGATGATGTGGCCAGTCAACATTGTATGACTAAGTGGTTCTTTATTGAGATTAATAGAATCAATATTAGGTTGAGTGCTTTGCAAGAGAAAATGGGTAATAGAGTGGACATTGATGATAGGCTTGATTTGGAAATTCAACTTAGTTGGGATGCCATTTTGAAGACAGGACAGATTGGAAAGGATCTGGGGACGTTTAGCCAGGACTTTGAAGCTCGTATTACTAGGTTGGAGAGAGAGCTAAAAGAGATTAAATAGAACCTGGAGAGGGTGATAGAGATCAGCAAATGCACTATACATAATAGTGCGGAAGGTATCAGGATCCTTACTGACAAGCTAAAGGAACTCTAAGAGGAGCAAATCATGGGTAAGGCTAGTCAGAAAGATGCTGGAGACAAGGATCAGATGAATGTTGGTAAAGGAAAATAGGGTAAGAATATCAAGAAGGGAGGACCAAGTTCCTGTACTTGTGGGGGCAAGAAAAAATCGTTTGAAGCTAGAAAAAATGAGTTGCTGGGCTTTGTGAAATTGCCCAAGGAGCTCTGTAAATAGGAATTGGAGGCAACTGAGACTTTAAAGAAGCTATTATCATGCTGGTGTTTTGTTGTGGGTTTTGTGGTTTTTTTTTCTTGTTGTTTGTTGGTTGTTGGTTAATCTTGTTTAGTTTGTTGGGCAGCATTTTGTAATAGGGTTTTGGGGCCCCTTCAAAACCTATTTTACCACTTTAATAAAAAACAATCCAATGTAAAGTTGTTTAATATAAAAACAATTTAATATAAATAAAAATTCCAAGAAATTCATCCTCTTTCTTCAGTCCTTAGTGCCACCTAATTGGACTATTAAACTATGTACTAATTTATCTTGCAATTTCTTTAAAGATTAGAATTGGCTTTCTTCCTAGCATTTCTATTTTTCCATTAAAATAAATTTATCTCCATCTTCTTCCTAAAATATCACTATTTCCCCTTCTCAATATCAAATGGAAATATAAATTTAGTAATGAATTCTAGATCAAGCTATGTGATCAAAATAGGAAGTCTAAGGCTAGTCCAGATGCTCAAATGCTTGCTTGGAAGTTATTACAGTATAAATTGTCGGTTGGTGAAAGACTAAGATGTTTGATTGTGAAACCACTTAAATAATTTTTTTGTCATGTGGATGAAAATATGAAGCACTTATTTGGAAATGCATATTTGATAAAAAAAATAATGGCTAGCTATTTTTAGGGATCTCCCTGCTTTGTTTGGTCATTGTTTAAGCTAGAAAGCGACTCTTTTTGGAATTGATTTGAGGAATAATATTATTCTATTAGACCAGTTATCCTTCTACATTTATGGAAAACTAGATGTATTGCTATGCTTTCTAATTCTACTATTCATTTGGAAACTGTAATTGCAAGGCTTTACTCTGACATGTTTTTCCAGATTGCTTCATTATCCTCCTAGGTACATGTTATGTCAAAGAACAACAAGGAAGTTGCTTTTCAACTAGATTAGGTTAGCCTCCAAGTTTGGCTTCTTCAAATTAATCATCAAGGTTATGCCATAGGTCTTCATTGTACTATGTAGACCATCCACAAATCTTGATACTGGATAGAGTTCTCTTGTTGCTGTTTTTATCGGTGCTACTATATTTTATTGTTTTTAGCTAGATTGTGTCAGTGTTTTAGTTAATATGGATTTTGTCTTTCTTTTGGGGACACCCACATTGTATTGTAAACTTTCAGCTGGCACTTTTGGGCTTTTCCTTGACATTGTACAGCTTGGTTTAGCCTTGTTTTAACCTTGTTTTTGTTTTTGTACAGTTCATTTTATTCTTCTTACAATCTTATTCTTCTTACAATCTTATTGACTATATCTCCTTATTTATAATCTTTTTTTTTTCCTCTGTTAAATAAATTAAAGAAACTTTTCAAAAAATTTATAAGAAAAACATTATTAAAACACAAAAAACAAAAGCCATTCCAATAAAAAAAATTAACTTTTTAGATGTGTGGCAAAATCTTAAATCGCTATGGTCAGCACATGTTTATATCTATATATATATATATAATTTTACTGGATTCATCTCACTCATGATTACAAGTCAAATTGCTATTTCCCCCAATAAGCAGCGGAATTCCTCCACAAGTCTGTGCTCTTCTCCCATTACAAGCAATCCTTTCTCCACTTCACCATATTCACATTCATATTCAACTTCAACATCAATCTCAACATCTTCAATTTCTTCGCTAAAGCTTATCACGTACCTATTTGATGTGTACCCATTTATGAAGAGACCTATCCATACCTACTTCCCCTCCTTCACATCCGTTTCACATATTATAACACCGCCTTTTCCATCGTCTATCCACAATGGCATATGTGGAGAAACACAATTAATGACAAAACATACAATAATGGCTTTGCCATTGGTGGGCTGCTTCCATAGCAATTCAGCATAGAGTGTTTCATCAATTTTCACGTTAGAGCAGGAGTCAACGACAGAGAGAGTAGGGAAGGCAGAGGAATTTACAAGTGAGGCGAAGGAGTCCACAAGTGAGGCCGCATTTCTAACTGCTTGCGTACATACTATTATTTCGCAAGGCCATTGCTGCAAATAATTTGCACATCAATATTCAAGCGAAAGTACAATTACACAAAAATAATTTGAATTCTAAATACTTATAAACTTTTCTTACCTGCAAGCTTTGAATGCAACCTTCTACAACTGCTTTCCTAATTGCTTTGAGATGCAGCATCCTCAATCTTTCCATGCACTCCAAACTTTGTATACCCGGCACCTCCCACTCTATAAATGCTTGCAATATCTCCAATTCTCTGTAATGTTGTAAACCTCGTATTGCCTTAACTTGGTCGCAACCTCTCAATTTGAATTTTCTGAGAGAAGGTAATTGCGCAAAACTGGGAAGCACAACCAGCTTGTGGCAATCAATTATCCTCAACTTTTGGAGATTTACCAGACTAACAGTACCCCTTCTGTCTTGGAATTCTATCTCCGTTAGGCAATCAATTCTTTTAAGTGTGAGAGTCTTAAGGCGAGGGCAACAGTCTTCTGAGATGGAAATCTTGAATAATTCAGTTCCTCGTACATATATCTCCTCAAGGTTGCACAACGAAGAACTAAAGGAAGCTGCCCCAAGATCCAGTTCACTTATTGGGCAATTCTTTATCTTCAGCATTTTAAGATTAATCAGTTGAAAGACTGATACTGGTAGAGATTTCACCCCTGAAGAGATTAAAAACAACCCCTCTAAGAGATTAAGATGCCCCATAGAGTCTGGTAAACATTCTAGCTTGCTACATTGAGAAATAATTAGTTCAGTCAAGGAAGACAGATCTCCAAGAGAGGCCGGCAGGCTTGTTCACCAATCATTCCCGATTTCCAATCTTTGCAACTTGCTCAGCTGACCGATCTTCATTGGAACCTCCCTAAACCTGGTATTAGACGCATGGAGATCTCTCAAGGATGGCTTATTTGTGATGTGACAAGGCAACCCTTCCAATTGATAGCAATGTGAGAAGTCCAAAAACTCTAGCTTTGTCATGCTTTCCAGAATGTCCCACTTAATGGTGAGACTATAACATACCCGTAAGTCCAGGTATTGCATGAGTGTCAACTCCTTACAAGAGTCTGGCAACTTCCCCAATTTAGAGCACCGGCTCAAATTTAGATGCCGCAGATTTCTCAAATTGCCCATACTGCCAGGTAGTGATGACAGCTCATCATACTTGATTAAATCCAGGTACTCCAATGATTCAAGACTGCAAAATTCTTTGGGAAGACTCTCCACCTTGCTTCTCGTACATACCGAAATCAGGACTATCTTTTTCAAATGCTTGAGATGTTGTATTGACTTTGGAAATCCTTGGAATTCATAGCACTCGTCAATAACCAACTCTCTTAACTGCAAAGGAGGCTGCAACATATTTTCAAGGAGATGAAACTAAGCATATAACAATTATTGGAAGAAAAAGTTGAAATATAGATTTAAAACAGCTGGAAGATACTTACATACTCATCCACCCAAAGCTCTTGTAAGTGATGATTTCCCTTCTCCGTAGCTGCAAGGAGTTCTAAAATCCTCAAATTGTTCAATGAAATCAGTGACTGAAGATTTCTTTGCCCACTATCAAACCAGCGAAGCCAGACCAGATCTCTTGATGATCTAATTACTTGATTTAAATTAGGTCCTCGAGCCACAATAATCTTTAGTCCAAGTCTAGAAGGCGACAGGGTCCAAATTCCTTTGCTTGTGTTAACCTTGAGTTCCGCGGGCAATGAGCAATCACATGAAGTAATATCCTTATTGATTCGATAATAAAAGTAGATACAAAACATTGTTAAATACTGAGGTGAAATAGTTATGCACCTGCCAAACTGTTATGCACCTGCCATAACTCTTAGACAGTTACCAGATAGTTACTTAAACAATGTAATACGCATAGTTATATTAAACAATGCATGCTAACATTCCCCCCCTTATTACATTGTTCTTGCAATAGTACCAAGGTACTCCCCCCCCTTAATGCTAAAAAACTCAACAAAGCTGATTACATAGTATGAATACATATTTTATAGAAGATCTTCTCCCAAAGAACAAATCCTAAACCAAGTGAGGCTCCATCATGTTGTCTCGTCTACCCTTGGAAAGGCGTCGCTTCGAGCTGTGTTCTTGAGCTCTTTAGTCCCAAGCTCTCAAATCACAGAGTCTTGAATTATTCGACAATGGCCCCTAAGAGATACGACAGATCTCTGCCATGTTGTCTAGTGACCGCGAAAGGGTATAATTCAAGATCATATACTCTTTGAAGCTCGCTAGACAACAATCCATATTGAGCTCAACACCAAATCCCAAACCTGTCTCCAAAACAAAATCCTCACAAAACATACATTCTTCAAATCTGTCAGCTCCGTTAGCATCAATAAAGAAAAACAAAACAACCAAAACCAAAAATGCTTCTCATGAAAAGCATCATCTCAAAGCGAGAAGCTAACTTGAGATGATGGAAAATCCTCCATCCTCCGATGCCGCCTGCCTCCAATATGACCTTGCTTAAAGTGCATATCCACATAAATTAATAGCACCATCTGGTGGATCCTCATCCTCAATATCTGGTGGATCCTTATCATCTTCAATGGAAACAAGATTTCCTTCATTTTTGAGCTTTCCTTTAAGAACATCACTCGCTCAAGTTCTACAATCGCAAGCTATGTGACCATTTTTCTTACAATAAAAACATTTGATTCTCTCTGATCTCTTGTAATTGCTTCTTGAAAATAATGCTTTCTCCTGAGGATCATCTTCTAAATCTTCTGTTATTCTCTTCTCTTCTGATAGAAGAGCAGAAATCATACCTTCTAGAGTTTGTGAAGATATTTGACTGAGAGTAAAAACAACATTGTTGTATTTTGAAGGTAAGCTATTTAATAGGATGGCCCTAGCATCATCATCATCTACTATAACCTTAACCTCTGCTAGCTGTCTAATGAGAGACTGCAAGTTACTTATATGATTTGACATTGTGATTCCATCTTCCATCTTAAATTGAAATAATTGAAGTTTTAGAGAAAATTTTGCATTAACGGCTTTTGCTCCAAACAATTTATTTAGATTATCCCAAATTTCGGCTGATGATTTATCCAAATCAATATGGTGCAATTCAGTGTCAGAAAGGGCAAGACCAATTATAGCCTTGGCTTTATCATCTCTACTACTCCAATCTAATAACTTATTTGCATCTGTAGGTGCTTTTTTCTTTCCACTTACTATTGCCCATAAATTTTTATTCATTAGTTGCATTTGAATTTTCAATCTCCAAGTATGAAAATTGGAACCAGAATACTTGTCTAATGGGATCTCCATTTTAGATAATACTCAAAAGATTAACTTCTTACTCAGACTTAAATATATTTGCTTATAAAGTTTGCACTTCATACACACTTCAATACATACCAATTTGAGATGATAATGGATATCCACTTTTCTTTGATTGCTGGGTTTTGCAGACTATATCTTCAAACCATAAAAGCCTTACAGGTCTGCCTTCTACAGTGGCCTGGTGGTAAATGGATTTCTACTTTCTACGCTCAGTCTGCCTTCTATAGTGGCCTGGTGGTAAATGGATTTCTGCTTTCTATGCTCATCTCTAGCCAGTTCTTATTGCAACAGTGTATCCTTGTTCCTGATTTGGAACAGCTCCTCTGCAAGTTGTTTCATGCCCTCAAATGGCTTCAGCCCTCACACTCCATTGGCTCTCCTCTACACCGGCAACTCCACTCATCTCTCATGCACATGCATAGAGTTAACCTGGCAATGCTTTCAATCGTTAGAATCCTCACATAGATGCTATAGCTCTGATACCAAATGAAGTAATATCCTTATTGATTCGATAATAAAAGCAGATACAAAACATTGTTAAATACTGAGGTGAAACAGTTATGCACCTGCCAAACTGTTATGCACCTATCGTAACTCTCAGACAGTTACTAGACAATTACTTAAACAATGTAATACACATAGTTATATTAAACAATGCATGCTAACATCACAAAGCTCCTCATTTCTTTCGACATCTGTTTCGAACATTTGTCCTACTATGCATTTTTCCTATATGGGAAATATTTTTTGTATAGCATAAAATTTTCAGTAAAACAACATAATTAAAATTGTTACAGCAAATTAGAAAAACAAAGCATACAAACAAACGAACCAAAATAGTGCACGTTGCTCAAGCAAAGGTGGTCTTTATTCCGCGAATGCCTATTCCTTCCTGAATTAATATAATACCATAAATTAAATAAATCTGAGAATAATAGAATTCCCTAGAAGCAATCACACAAATAGGAACAGAGAAGATTCCTTTGACATTGATGAGTGAGACAATGAAATAAAAATGTTAACTTACTTGTTCTTGATTATCAACTTTAATGCTTTGCTGGGGCACCCCAAGATGGTAGGGTGATTGCTAATTTGCAATTTCTCTTCCCAATTATGAAATTTTTTTCATCTACTTCGACGAGGCATTTATTCACCAGCTTCTTCCAATTGTGCAAACCGCTCCACCCTGACCCATTCCATACTTCAATTGCTAAATTGCTTTTTTCTCCAATAAAAAAGCATGATGTATCCAAGAATGCCTCTTTCTCTTCATCATCTAAGGCATCATAACTTATTTTAAGCCTCTGCTTGATATCATTAGGCAATATCCTAGAGATCTTCTCTAGTTGAGTCTCCCAATAATCTTTGCTGTAGTTTCCATAAAGTTGCCCACCAAGGACTTTGAGGGACAGTGGTAACCCACTACAAACTTCTAAGAACTGTTGCACAAGCTCCTCAAATTCATCCTTTGGATAAGGTTGTAAAAAAGCATGCAAACAAATTGCTTGGCATGAAATTGACTCAGTGGTTTCATTTTATACACAGAGGAGATGCCCCAAGCTCTAAGGACTTCTAATTCCCTAGTAGTGATGACAATCAAACTACCCAAACCAATCAAACTTTCAGATCCTAGGCTCTCCTTGATGGGCAATAGAGCATTTAGTTGGTCCACATGATTAACATCATCCAGAACGATGAATGCTCGAACAGATCTCAAGCGGCTTGCAAGAATTGCCTTCCCCTCTTCTACACTGTCAACTGCTACACTTCTAAAACCAAGGTTCTCCAAAAGCTTTTTCTTCTTATGGTACAACAAGTTTTTAGAAGCGGCATCTCTAACATCTAATATAAATCTAGACTTCTGTATAGATGGATATATATTATTATATAACTTTTTAGCAAGAGAAGTTTTGCCAGAACCACCCTTTCCCCATATTCCTACAATTTGCACATTTTGATGGCTTCTGTCAGATTGAAAACCTTCAAAGTCTTTTACGGCTTCATCTAAACCCACTGCACATTCTACGACCACAAATGGTACCTTTTTAACTTCTTTCAATATACAGTAAGTAATATTCTTCAGCAACATTTCCTTGTCTCTAGACAGATACAACATCAAACGAAACAGAATAAACATCACAGTGTAATAGTTAAGAATACTTCGAAAAATAAGAGGAAGAAAAAATTCATAAAAGGATAAGTGTGTGAGGTAGAGTAATTGGTACTTACTCTGTGCTATTAACGATGTGGCCAATATTATGTGAAACCTTGTAGAGCGCAACTTTCCACTCCTGAAGCTTTTCTAAGTTGTATCTACCCTTTTTTTCGTGCCGATAAAATGCAGCAACATAGACTCCTTTTGCATATCTGACATCTTCAGGGTTAACATAGTAGAAAATGGGAACAATTCTAGTGCCTGTCCTAAGCATAAATGAAAGCTCATCTAAACAACACCATGATTGTGCATAGTTCTGTGAAAATATAGCAATATGAAGTGAAGCACTCTTCATTGCTTCTTCTAGTTCTTTTGGAAAGTAATCCCCCAATTCAAGCTCTTCTGAATCCAAAAAACCTTCAGTCCCATGCCATAAGTAAGCATTTTATAAAGAAGGGCGGCCGGCGTGTGTTTGACATTGGAACCCCAATGATTAATAAATACATCATACGATCGACCAGAAGTAGACGTAGATGGAGCAAATTCTTCAACCTGTGGGTGGCTGCTAGATTTAAAAGTTGATGCCATATAACTGGATTGAACCGAACACAAAGAAACAAAAACAACAAAAGATAGACCAACGAATGTAGGTTTGTTTCTGATGATGTAGAAGTGCAAAGTACATAAAAGTGGAGTTGGGGTTGGTAATGACAGAGATTAACAAGGGGATGTTGCAATCTCAACCTCATCAACAACAGAGGCAAAAGGCTTTCTATTCCACCTACAACAATGACCACCACAACCATTCATGATCAACCACACAATTTATTTTTATTTTTTGGGGGGGTTAGAGATGTTTGATTGATGTTGTAAATAAACAAAGGTAAAATTTTACATAGAATTTATTCCAAAGATTGCTTACAAAATACAAATACTATGAATTATGAAAGCCTAAGGCATCTAATAAAGAGATATTTGTCTTGTAATGATAAAGAATGATAACATGTATAGAAATTATTCTTATAAAAAGAATGATAACATGTACACAAACTGTTTTTAAAAATAAATTATTCTCATAACACACAAGAATAAATTCTTCTTTAAAAAATTAAAAAGAACCTCCTTTAATTGGTACAAGAAGAATAAAGAAACATTTCGTTGGTCAAGTGAAGAGTAGAATGAGTTAGTATGTGGAATATAGATTGAAAAGTAAGAATTAAAATGAGAAGTATTACATTAGTCAAGTGAAGGGAAGAAGAGCGCCTTTCATGCAAAGAAAAGAGATCCAAAAGACTAAAAATGAAAATAATAATCAAGTGGTTCCATTGGGCCCTCTTTGCTCTCCAGTACATTTTTCCAAAGTGGACACGTCACACCATTCATCTTTTAGACAATTCAAATCTTTCCTTTATGCATTTGGCCCCTTGTTAATCTTTCTCAATACCAACGCCATCTCCTCTTTTATATACTTTGCACATCTGCATCCTCAACAACAAACCTATGTTTGTCACTCATAAATTTTCCATATTTTCGTTCACACTTCATTTTAAGACTTTAGTCATGGGGACCGTTGTCTTCACCTTTTTGCGTTAATTTGTTTTGTGTCAATAGGAAAATTCTTGTTTTTTAAAGTTGATTTTTAGTATTTTGATTGGTTTGTTAGTAAATTTACTTTTTATAATTTTTGATGAATATTATTTATTTAACTTAAATTAAGAATAAAATAGTATAATATTAAAAAAAAGTAGGTGGTTGGAAGGCACACCCAGAAAGTTAAAGTCTTAAATAAAGGTGATCAAAACAATAAGTCACAAAGCTTTAAACGAAGGCGATAAAAAAAATAAAGGGCCAAACCCAAAGCAAATTAAATAGTTAATACAACACCAATAGAGGGAGGAGGATCCTAATCATCAGGCTTTCCCAAAACATCTCTAGGGGCAGCATTATCAATCAGCTCCCAACCAGTGAGAGCATCAATACCATCTTCATTCTCCTCAGGGCACAACTGAGCATGGACTGGAGAAATGGCGAGATGCAAATGAGGAAACTTGCCTATGTTAGGCCAACTAGTATCCCGCCTTGGAGATGGTGGTTGAGAGGACTAAGACCATCTTCCATAGACATCAAAATCCTTGGAGGTATGAGGCAGAGAGCCAGGAGAATGAGAGCCACAGTCACCATGGTCTCCATGATCATGTCTAGATGACTGGTTGCACCCATGCTGACACCCTCTAGAAGAGGTGGAGTTAAGCGGAACCCAGGCAACAATGCAGGGGTTGTTTCTCAAGTGGTCCAACAACTCCTAGAGATAGGCAACTTCAAGTGCAACTTTTCTAGCTTGCATGTAAATCTGCATCAGAACATTAGAGCAAATGATAGCTTTCATGTACAAAGAATAATACTTATCAACAATACAGTGATTAAAAGTAGTAGCATTCCTATCCTTCCAAATACTTAAAAGAATTTCCACCCTGAAAGAATGCTAGATCTGAGTGTACTTGAGCGAGAGACAAGGCCGGTCTCCAAGAAAAGCCATATGCCAAGAAAAGGAGTAGGTCTGAAAGGACTAAAAAATCATGGATCCAGTTCAATGCTTCCTAAGCCTGAGGGGAAAACAAAAAGAGATGTATGAGAGACTTGAGCTATCCGCAAAATAGATAATGGGGGTTGGGAATGACCACGTGAACAATATGAGCTCCCAAAGGGATGCCTTGGTAGAGTAAGCACCAAGCAAAGTGAGCCTACTTAGGCTCCAAAATTGCAGACCAAATGCACTAAAATCTCTTGTGCCATGTCCCATGAGAGGACTAAAGCTATCAATGGTGATTGAGTTGGCCCACCATATGCAAGTGTGGAAACTGTTACCAATTTTCTCTACAACCCAAATTGGTAGAGCTGGAGTACATTCAATTCAGTTTAGATGAGAAAGTTTTTTAACATTTGCCTATTATCTTGTTTTGCATAGTTGAAGAGTTCAGTTATGATGAATGGTTACAACAGAGAGAAAATGTTTCAGTTAATCATTCATTGCATTGTAGATTTTTGCTTGAGAGATAAGTTCTTTCATTTCATTACAATGGTTATTCAATTTTACAAATGAGATACACAAATGGAATAAGCATTGCATTGAATGGAAACATAACAGATCAAATGTCCCACACAAGCCGTGGGAATAGCTGAACTAGTACAAATATAGGAAATATACTATTCATCTAGAAATAAGAAAGGGAAGGATCATAGCCATCATTGCCTATTCAATACCTTTGGTTTATGAGATTGCTTTCTGTCCTTACTCTTGATCTTCACAAGAACCTGCAGGATTGGAAGAGATTTTGTTAGAGCTCCGGATATGAGTTCCCTATGTGCCTATCAACAGAGGCATAATACATTGCCTATGGTGCACTAAATCAGATACAAATCATTCACATGCAAGAGATATTGAAAAGAAACAATCATCGAGCTTCACTGATTTTATCTAACATGTTTCTTTCCTGTGCAGGTATAGGTGAAATCATGTTGCTATTTTTCAAGATCATTTCAGCATGTGGTGTAAAGTAGGCTCCCACAAGGGTTGAGCCCAGCATGCTGCCCCTGACTCTTAGAAGGGGATGGAATGCAAATGTACATATGGAAATCAAGACATATTATTCTACTACATTAACTAAGTGTGAGAACTTCAAGCTCACTATCCATCTATGACTATTAGTTCAAACATGATGAAGTGAGAGTCATAGGTGAACATTGAGCTCATTCAAGACAGCTCAATAATGTCTGAAACAAGATAAAGACAGTGACAGAATAGAGCCTGCAAGTGTTCATATGAAGAGGACAACACTCTTATGCTAATTAAGAAATATGATATTCAATGCCAACATAACATAACAAGTGCTAAAGGAACAATCATATGCATAGTGGAACAACCAAAGAATCAATGGTTATGGATAAACAACCATACAACCTTCATGATCAACTGTAGGACAGTTAGGGTGATGCCATGAAGATATAGATGAAGAATGCATACTCAGAATATCCATGCCATACATTGAAGTAGAGGAACCTCAGCTTTCAATATGATATAAGTAAGAATACATTTGATAAAATACAGTGAGCTCAATGGAAAACAATCAATGCCATGTCATGATACAGTGATGGACAACAGAAGCTAGAACAACATGTTTTCCATCTGTTACATTTCATCATAGCCAAATAATGGAGCCTCAATGTTCATATACAGTTACAGAAGATCATGAGAATATTTATATATATTTATCTTGTGGTGAATATCCTAAGTGCATATGCTGCTATAACACAGGAAACAGAGTACATCTAAGACAGTAATGTGGAGTCCTTGGTCTCATTCAAAGAGCAGAGTATAACAGATTTGCATCAAAATTTACATTGTTCTAAGCTAGCTACAACTCTAATCGAGCTTCCTCCTTTCAAAACAATGAAGATAAAATACAGTAAAATTGCATAACAAGTTCTCAGGCCACGACTAGAAATGTGACTTTCTTTACAAAATATCAAACCCTGTTAGACACATTAAGAAACCTCAGGTACGAAGAAAGAAATTGAAGGCTTTCGAGCTTATCTAAATACAAGGAAGTGCTCAGAACTATGAGAGAAGCTTCAGATGTAGGAGGAAATGAAGGGGTTTTGAAAGCAAAAATACTCAGGTATATCAATGAAATGTCCCAGATGCAACTGTGGTCTGAGTATGACTCTTTTCTGTATTATAAGAGCCCATTTTTGGTTCAAGCAAGTCTACCAGAAATAGAAGGAAAAGTGTAAATTTTTTGAATTCATTTCATTCTCAGAGTTGTTCAAAATATCAAGATAGTCGTGGCTTATAAAAGAAGAAAACTTTGTCTCACAAATGGCTCAAACCCACTTTGGGGTTTTTTATAAAAAAAGACATCTTTAGGAAAAAAGTCGAAGGTTTCAAACTCATATGAAAGGAGTAATGCTCAACATTTCAACTACATTTGTGGACTATATCATGCTCATATGTCAATAGAAGATACTCATGAAATAATAGAAAATCAGTGTATACACAACCGTGTCTTCCCAACGAAGTAAATACTCAGAAATGATAAATATGCAGAACATCAAACCTATGGCTCTGTATAAGTGAAGATAAAGTTTTGATTGGTGCAGAGAAGGTAAAGATTTCAACTTTCGAACTCCAATACAAAAGAGATAAAAAAAATTTGAGTCCATTTGATAGGAATGACTTAGAAATAAATACATCTGTGCCTTATGGCCGTAGCCTAGCAATATATACAGAGGGTTTCATGTGATTTTACTAGAGTTGTAAAAGAAAAATGTCTTTATTCAAAGATTTCCTAAGCTCATGCATTATGTTAAACACAGAATGAAGAGGAGAATATAGAGTTCGAGAGGTAAAAGCCTTACCTTTTCTTTTTTTTGCAAAATGAAGCTAAATACAATGGGGCTGCAGGTTTTGGACATATTTTGCCTTCAGAAGATCTCCAATCAGTCAAGTCGTGGCGGCCATGAATGCACACAGAAGGAGTAACATTGAAAAACGAAGCACAATTAAATTAGAGGTTATCTTAGCTGCGGCCAGAGAGCCAAGTTTTACCTCAAAAATAAAAAAGAAATCAATCAAATGGTTCAATTTTTGTCACAGAGGGTATCTTACCTTCATTCTCTTGTGTAAAATGCATAAGAATCCTTGAGAGATTAAGGGAAATTGACATTTTCAGCCAAAACCCTACCTTGGTGTCAGCGGGATGCAGAGAGCAATCATCAAAAAATTGCAAGTCAAAATGAGCCTAAGAAAGTAGGGTGAATGTTGTTTTGTGATTAGGGTTTACATCTTGCCCTAAGTTCGATGAGTATTTTTATAACATTGAGTTTATTTTTCATTTCCCAAACTAATACCCATCATGGTATCTTGTCTATCCTTATGCCTAAGTCTAAAGACTTAAGATGGTGTCGAAAACCATAGGAAACCATAGGTCCTTTTCCATATGTTAAGGCTTGATGCCTTAAAAACACTTTTAGTCTCCTTGAAGAATAATACACATATGTCAAAATGCCTTAGACCTATTTGGTCATGTTGCATATCCATTGCTATAAAACTCTTTTAAGTCCCTTTGGAGATAGGTCATATGCCTTAGTGCAATTTGCAAGTCATTTGAAATATGAGTCATGCCATATGCCCTTAGGAAAATTTTGTAGGCCACATAGAAAACAAGCCTTCATAGGCTTTTATTTTTTGCAAATCATTTGAGATACCTTCACAATTTTTATGATTTTTTATAGAAAAATCAAATATTCCTAAGATGTGACATACTTGGCAAAATTAAAGCCTTGTAATTTTTTGCAAAAATCGAATGGAGATAAATTAGGAATTAAAATTGCAACCATTGTAAAATAATATTTAAAGCAATGTGTCTATAAATTCCTTTCAAATATTCATTACTTACGTAGTTAAAACAAAATAAAGAAAACAATATCTTCCTTTTTGAGTTTGCTTTCTTTTAGGTAGATATGGACAAAAATGGAGTCTTATTGGGTAGATAAAGCATTTTTTTCTGGCGGGACCTCCTTGGAGTGCTTTTTGACAATTTCTTTCTTTAGTTTGGAGATAGTTTGGTGGCAGTTTTTGTGGTTTTTTATATGGAGCTCAAAAATGGATCAGGATAACTATTTTTAGGAGCTTTTTCATAGCTTTTCCGGAGAGATCATTCTGCAGGCATATATTGGAGAAAACTAGCTCTTTCTCAATTTAGTTCAGATCATTGTTTCTTCTCTCTTGTTCACCTGAAGAGAGCTTGTAAACATTTTTGTACTCATTTCTACTCCTTTTAGTTTCAATAGAGCAATAGTGTCCTTCTCTTTCATATTTTTGTCTCATGTTTACAGTATTGGTTTGATATCTCATTGTGATCATAAAATCAGGTCCTTTGTTATGTTTCATTACTATAAGTCTGTATGCAAAAATTTAATGTAATACAGGTTGCATGTTATGTTTAAGTCTGCTTAGCGGGTTAAAGTTGTGATAAAAATTTTGTTTGTCCTTCGAAAACCTCTAGCTTTTCAAACTTTCATGCAAATCATTAATGTATTGCATTAATTTCAGTGGAATTGTGAGGGTTAAAAGTCTTTGTAAGGCTGATTGTGAGTGAATAGATAGAGTTCTAGTGCATCACCTATTAGAGTTTAGGATTTCAATTATAGTTAACTTCCTTTCCCTTTTCTCAGAAAGTCTCTTAGATTAGGTGAAGTAACCGGGGGAACCAGCCCACTCTGGAGGTTCATTCCAAGCTTAGGCAACCCAAAGGCCTAGGAGTGTTCCCATGTGTCAATAGATAGCTAAGTTAGTAGCTTAGCATAGTGTGCATATCTGATTGATAATAATTTTTGGCACGCCCAGTGGGATAGATTGGACTATTTTAGTCCAATAGCATGTTCATATATCACTAATATTTGGTGTGTGTGTCAATGATCTTAGCCTTTGGAGGCAGAAAATCAAACACATATGACGACTCCGAATCAAGATCTACTAGTTTTTATAGATCAAGTGCTGATATGTTACAAAAATCATCAATTCACTCTATTTTCTAGCTTTCATATGAGTAAAAATGTTAGATTTTCATAGATAGTACAAATATCCACCACCATACTATGAGAATGTTGTCCATAGGGCTCCTTATCAGACCAATCATGTTGTTTTCAATTCCATGGCTCTTCAAAACTAGCATACACAATATAATTACCACCCACCCATCCCTTCTCAGCGTCCTTACCAGTCATACACAAGTAGCCATAATGCTAGTTTTAGTCGAAATACTCAGGATGCTTACCGCATACCCATTCTTGCTCAATCTCTCAATCAACAAAAACATTCTGAAGTGATGGAGCTTAAAGATATGATTAAAGATACTTTAATAGACTTCAATAAGCAGATTGATGAGATTAAGAGGCAACTTGAGTATAATCAGCACTAGGATGAATTGGCTTATCAAGCCTATCTTCATGAGCAGGAGTTAGAGGCACAAAGGACATAGTTTGAGTAGGAGATTGCAAGAATAAAGAGTTATCAGTACCAACAAGAAGGAGAATTTCAAGGAAGGCCATATGAAGAGTTTAATTTGCAGCAATAGGAGTTAGATCACCAAGCCTGCTTCCAACAATAGGAGTAGCAACCTTGTGAGACTTTTAGTTCTGATCAAGAGTTGGAGACATGAAGAAGGCAATTTGAAGAGAATCTTGAGAGGGAGGTAGCTGCACAAACGAAGCTTTTTCTTGCTCGAGCCCAAGCAGCTCATGTCGTTCCAAAACAACCCACTCAAGAGGAGGTTCGTAAGTATAAATTCCCAAGTTTTAGACATAATGAGCCTCTTAGTGTTTCTAAAGTTGAGACTCTGAGTTTTAGGCAAAATGAAGTCCTTGATTCCCCAAACCATCCTCTCAAGCTTGAAATACCAAGTTTCAGAAGCCCTCACCCATTGTAAGTTAAGGAATATAATCATTTTCAACCTAGTATAGTTGCAGATCAACCCCTTGAGCAACATTTTTTCTTGCAAGAAATCCAAGAAGCTCACTGAGTTTCCCCACCTAAGGAATCCAATGATGAACTTTTTGATCAGAATACCTTACTCTTCATTGAGGAGCTTAGAAAGGTAAACCCATTGCGTTTAGCTTTGGAGGTTTACCATTTGCAGTAGTAGAAGATCGAACAAGAAAATACTGCTCTTGATGAATCTATCGATGTTTGCACTAAAGAGCTTCCTTGTTTTGTAGAAGATCAACTAGCGCAAGAGGCTGATTCACATGGAAAGGTTACTGCAGTTTGTGCTACTCTCCCAGCTGAATATGAGCATAATGCATGTGTAGAGGAAGATGATTTAGGCTTGATACTAAACCCTTTGCATTTTGATTCCTTTGACTAGTTTTCTAATGCTTTTTATAAGATGAATCAAAGCATGATACAGAGATTGGAAGGTGAAAGTCTTCAATTGCAAAGACACATTGCCCAGGATCAAATGGAGTATAAACCAAATAAAGAAGAGGATTTCGTTTCCTTGTTTGATCAACTGCCTACTTTTGTTGGTGATGATGAAGACAACATGCAAGTATTTGACTCACCAACTGATTTGGGACAGCTAGAAGATATTGTAGAAAATGATGTACTACTATTTCGTAAAGGCAATGAGGAGATTGAGGCCTCATTCAGTTTGAAGAGAAAAGAGATAGTTCAGTTTATAAATCTAGCATGCTTGTTTCACATGAAGATCCTGACTACCATGTTGAACATGAAGTTAAAATAGATCAGATTCTCCATGATGATGAAGCATCTAGTTTGTTCTCAAAGCTCCCATTGTACTGCGATGAAGGGGCTAACATGAATGAGTCTAAAGTAGCTTGCCTTAAAAAAGAAATCAAGTGGACCAGTTGAAGATGATCAGCGTTTTCAAGACAACCTTATGCTCAATTGTCAAGATAATGATTGTGAAGCTTATAGAGAGCTTGCCACTCTATTGAATACTTGTAGCGACTAAATGCCCAGTTCTGAGCAGCAAAATGATGAAAGCCATTCTGATAAGGGATTGGTTAGCGAGCAAGTAAATGAGAGCATCCTTATTTTGGATAGTCAAGAAATTGATATACATGCAAACATTGTTCAAATTGAGCAGAAGCATGAAACTGCTTTTCAAGTTATGGCTCTTGATATTTTTCCAAGTTCTCAAGAAATCAGTTGGGAAGATACCTCAGAGCCTATTATGGATCAAGAAACTAATGGTGGGTTTGATGACATTTTGTGTACTAATATAATTGATGAGTTTTGTGCAAGGTTGGGTGACATGTTTTCAAGTGATTCCAATCAGAAAAATGAGATTGAAACAGCTAGTAACCAGCAAGGAATCTGTAATAAAAGTTTAGGCTACATCCTTTCAAGAGGGTGCCCCATTAGATATTTAGCCAATGAAGTAACCAACAAAGTTCAAAGGATTTTTAGTGCCCCTAAGAATGAGATTGCAGTTGAGGAACAACAGATCCAACTTGTACATTCATGGCAAACCAGAGGTATGTTTGAACAAAATCAAGAGATTCAAACCTTTGGTTGTAATCTTCAGGTTGTAATACAACAATTTGTAAGGTGTGTTCTTGTTTTTCACTCCTTATTGCCAGTTTGTAAGCATGAGAGGCATCCTCGGTTGGTAAGGAAGGACAGTTATTTTCTTGAGCCAGTTAATGGTTTTGTTTGACCAGCTTCTTTGGCTGGTTAGAGTAGGTTAGAGTTAGTGTTTTTAGTCAATAAGTGCCTCATGCACATTCATTTGAGTTTTTCTTCTTTTCCCTAAGTGTTGATGCACATGTTTTCTAGCCACCAGGGCCTTCTAGTTTGCTTTCAGTTTGGTTTGTTTTTGTTCTCTGCTGATGTTTGCAGTAGTTTTGGAGCTGAGTTTCAGTGTTTTGAGTTTGGAATGTGCGAAGTATGACTCAATGCCCAATGGACAACTTAAAGGAACTAGCCTTGATGCTTAGCAGACAAGCATATAGCAGAAGTCGCCATAAATGTTACCAATTTCTCTACAACCCAAATTGGTAGAGCTGGAGTACATTCAGTTTAGTTTAGATGAGAAAGTTTTTTAACATTTGCATGTTATCTTGTTTTGCATAGTTGAAGTGTTCAGTTATGATGCATGGATACAACAGAGAGAAAAGGTTTCAGTTAATCATTCATTGCAATGTAGATTTTTGCTTGAGAGATAAGTTGTTTCATTTCATTACAATGGTTATTCAATTTTACAAATGAGATACATAAATGGAATAAGAATTGCATTGAATGGAAACATAACAGATCAAATATCCTACACAAGCTGTGGGAATAGATGAACTAGTACAAATATAGGAAATATACTATGCATCTGAAAATAAGAAAGGGAAGGATCATAGCCATCATTGCCTATCCAATGCCTTTGGTTTCTGAGGTTTCTTTTTGTCCTTGCTCTCAATCTTCATAAGAACCTACAAGATTGGAAGAGATTTTGTTAGAGCTCTGGATATGAGTTCCCTATGTGCCTATCAATAGACGCATAATACATTGCCTATGGTGCACTAAATCAGATACAAAGTATTCACATGCATGAGAGATTGAAAAGAAACAATCATCGAGTTTCACTGATTTTATCTAACATGTTTCTTTCCTGTGCAGGTATAGGTGAAATCATGTTGCTATTTTTGAAGACCGTTTCAGCATGTGGTGTAAAGTGGGCTCTCACAAGGGTTGAGCCCAACATGCTGCCCCTGACTCTTAGAAGGGGATGGAATGCAAATGTACATATGGAAATCAAGACATATTGTGCTACTACATTAACTAAGTGTGAGGACTTCAAGCTCACTATCCATCTATGACTATCAGTTCAAACATGATGAAGTGAGACTCACAGGTGAACATTGAGCTCATTCAAGACAGCTCAATAATGTCTAAAACAAGATAAAGACAGTGACAGAATAGATCCTGCAAGTGTTCATATGAAGAGGACAATACTCTTATGTTGATTAAGAAATATGGTATTCAATGCCAACATAACATAACAAGTTCTAAAGGAACAATCATATGCATAGTGGAACAGGCAAAGCATCAGTGGTTATGGATAAATAGCCATACAACCTTCATGATCAACTGTAGGATAGTCGGGTTGATGCCATGAAGATACAGATGAAGAATGCATACTCAGAATATCTATGCCATACATTGAAGTAGAGGAGCCTCAACTTTCAATATGATATAAGTAAGAGTACATTTGATATAATATAGTGAGCTCAATGGAAAACAATCAATGCTATGCCATGATACAGTGATGGACAATAGAAGCCATAGAACAAAATGTATTCCATCTGTTACATTTCACCATAGCCAAATAATGGAGCCTCAATGTTCATATACAGTTACAGAAGATCATGAGAACATTTATATATATTTATCTTGTGGTGAACATCCTAAGTGCATATGCTGCTATAACATAGGCAATAGAGTACATCTGAGATAGTAATGTGGAGTCCTTGGTCTCATTCAAAGAGTAGAGTATACCAGATTTGCATCAAAATTTACATTGTTCTATGCTAGCTACAACTCAAATCGAGCTTCCTCCTTTCAAGACAATGAAGATAAAATACAGTAAAATTACATAACAAGTTCTCAGGCTGTGGCTAGAAATGTGACTTTCTTTACAAAATATCAAACCATATCAGACACATTAAGAAACCTTAGGTATAGAGAAAGAAATGGAAGGCTTTCAAGCTTATCTAAATACAAGGAAGTGCTCATAACTATGAGAGAAGCTTTAGATGCAGGAGGAAATGAAGGGGTTTTGAAAGCAAAAATACTTAGGTATATCAATGAAAAATGTCCCAGATGCAGCCGTGGTCTGAGTATGACTCTTTTCTATATTATAATACCCTATTTTTGGGTCAAGCAAGTCTATTAGAAATAGAAGGAAGAGTGTAATTTTTTTGAATTCATTTCATTCAGAGCTGTTCAAAATATCAAGATAGCCACGGCTTATAGAAAAAGAAAATTTTGTGCTCACAAATGGATCAACTCGCTTTAGGGTTTTTTATAAAAAATACATCTTCAGGAAAAGATTCAAAGGTTTCAAACTCATATGAAAGGAGTAATCCTCAACATTTCAACTACAGTCGCAGCCTGTATTAGGCTCATATGTCAATAGAAGATACTCAGGAAATAATAGAAAATCAGTGTATACACAGCAGTGTCTTCCCAACTAAGTAAATACTCATAAATGATAAATATGCAGAACATCAAACCTGCGGCTCTTTATAAGTGAAGATAAAGTTTTGATTGGTGCAAAGAAGGTAAATCTTTCAACTTTCAAACTCTAATACAGAAGAGATAAAATTTTTTGAGTCCATTTGATAGGAATGACTCAGAAATAAATAGATCTGCACCTTATGGCCATAGCCTAGCAATATATACAGAGGGTTTCATGCGATTTTACCAGATTTGTAAAAGAAAAATGTCTTTATTCAAAGATTTCCTGAGCTCATGCATTATGTTAGACAGAATGAAGAGGAGAGTATAGAGTTCAAGAGGTAAAAGCCTTACCTTTTCTTTTTTGCAGAATGAAGTTAAATACAATGGGGCCGCGGGTTTCACCCATATTTTACCTTTAGGAGACCTCCAATCAGTCAAGCCGTGGTGACCATGAATGCACACAGAAGGAGTAACATTAAAAAATGAAGCACAAGTACATTAGAGATTATCATAGCCGTGACAGAGAACCAAGTTTTACCTCAGAAATCAAAAAGAAATCAATCAAATGGTTTGATTTTTGTCACAGAGGGTATCTTACCTTCATTCTCTTGTGTAAAATGCATAAGAATCCTTGAGATATGTAGGGAAATAGACATTTTCAGCCAAACCCTAGCTTGGTGTTGGCGAGATGTAGAGAGCCATCATCAAAAAATTGCAAGTGAAAATGAGCCCAAGAAAGTAGGGTGAATATTGTTTTGTGATTAGGGTTTACATCTTGCCCTAAGTTCGATGAGTATTTTTATCACATTCATTTTATTTTTCATTGCCCAAACTAATACCCATCATGGTATCTTGTCCATCCTTATGCCTAGGTCTCAAGACTTAAGATGGTGTCGAAAACCATAGGAAACCATAGGTCTTTTTGCATATGTTAAGGCTTGATGCCTTGAAAACACTTTCAGTCTCCTTGAAGAAGAATACACATATGTCAAAATGCCTTAGAGCTATTTGGTCATGTTGCATATCCATTGCTATAAAACTCATTTAAGTCCCTTTGGAGATAGGTCATATGCCTTAGTGCAATTTGCAAATCATTTGAAATATGAGTCATGCCATATGCCCTTAGGAATATTTTGCAAGCCACATAGAAAACAAGCCTTCATAGGCCTTTATTTTTTGCAAATCATTTGAGATACCTTCACAATTTTTATGATTTTTTATAGAAAAATCAAATATTCCTAAGATGTGATATACTTGGCAAAATTAAAGCCTTGTAATTTTTTACAAAAATCGAACGGAGATAAATCAGGAATTAAAATTGCAATAATTGAAAATGATATTTAAAGCAATGTGTCTATAAATTGCTTTCAAATATTCATTACTTATGCAATTAAGACAAAATAAAGCAAACAATATCTTCCTTTTTAAGTTTGCTTTCTTTTAGCCAGATATGGACAAAAGTGGAGTCTTATTGGGTAGATAAAGCATTTTTTCTAGTGGGACCACCTTGGAGGGCTTTTTGACAGTTTCTTTCTTCAGTTTGGAGATAGTTTGGTGGCAGTTTTTGTGGCTTTTTTTATGGAGCTTGAAAATGGATCAGGATAACTATTTTTAGGAGCTTTTTCACAACTTTTCTAGAGAGATCATTCTGCAAGCATATATTGGAGAAAGCTAGCTCTTTCTCAAGTTAGTTCAGATCATTGTTTCTTCTCTCTTGTTCACTTGCAGAGAGCTTGTAAATATTTTTGTACTCATTTCTACTCCTTTCAATTGCAATAGAGCAATAGTGTCCTTCTCTTTCACATTTTGTCTCACATTTATAGTATTGGTTTGATATCTCATTGTGATCATAAAATTAGGTCCTTTGTTATCTTTCATTACTGTAGGTTTGTATGCAAAAATTTCATGTAATATAGGTTGCATGTTATGTTTAAGTTTTCTTAGCGGGTTAAAGTTGTGATTAAATTCTTGTTTGTCCTTCGAAACCTCTAGCTTTTCAAACTTTCATGCAAATCACTAATGTATTGCATTAATTTCAGTGGAATTGTGAGGGTTAAAATTCTTTGTAAGGCTGATTGTGAGTGAATAGATAGAGTTTAGGATTTCAATTACAGTTAACTTCCTATCCCTTTTCTCATAAAGTCTCTTAGATTAGGTGTTCAAGTAACTAGGGGAACCAACCCACTCTGGAGGTTCACTCTAAGTTTAGACAACCCACATGCCTAGGAGTGTTCCCATGTCTCAACAGATAGCTAAGTTAGTAGCTTAGCATAGGGGTGATCCCATAATAATGGCCTATACTTTCTGGCCAAAGTTGATATTGAAATAAACATTTTGAAAAAAAACTTCACTTTTGGACACCTATTTTTCCTAAACCGTGAGGAATTTCAAGTTGATGTAAACTAATGATTTGTCACATTTTGTCTGTAGATTCTAAATATATATTTTAAAACTTTTTTTGAATCAAATTATATTTCCTTTTCCATCTGCTTCTATAATTAGTTTCTAATAGTAAACAACATTTTTAAAGAGTGACGCGTACTATGTAAAACATAACTCTTTTTCTATGAAGGATAAAATTCTAAATTTTTTGAATTTAGATTTTTAACAATGATATCTAGAGGATGCATTTGGTTTCATAATATTTTATTAAATATTTTTCTTTTAATTAACTTTTGAGGTCAAACCAATTACAATTTAGACATAGGTGTAATGTGTAAAGCATAACTTTTATTGTATGTATTGGAATTCAATTTTTTTTTTGTTGGAATAAGGACATCAATACCTAGAGGACACATATATTTTAGAATTTTTTTTCTATATTTTCCTATTTTTTTGTATGTATGAAATAGAGACCTTGATGTTCATTTAAAAACCTACATTCACAAGGAATAAAAAATGAATATAATAATCAAATTAAATATATTTAAAATTATACTTTTTGGGAAGCTTATAATAAGGACTACATAATTACAAAACATAAAATTTTAAATGAATTCATTTGATTCCCCTAAAGGTAAATTAAAAGTTGTTTTTTATCAGCATTTTGATAATTGTAGAGGAGACGCCATGACAGGTATGGTTTAAAACTAGCGGGGTTCTATCCAAGGGGGTTTGATCTAATGGGGTTTGATCAAACCCTATTCAATTACAATCCTTTAAATGGAACCTTTCAAGGCTTAAATCATATATTTTATAAAAATATGTGATTTCAGCAAAAATCAGGATGTCCCAGAAAGTGTAACCCATTATTGTGGCAGCACCCATAGAGTGCATATTTGACTGATAATAGAAACAACTAGGAATAGCCTTTGCATGACCTGTAGCTCCGGAAAGGGGTGTTCGGATACCATTTCAAATCCTTACACCAAGGTTTGAGAGATCTCACCTCTATCTTATGAATCATCTGAGGAATAACATCAATAACTAACTCGAAAGTCTCTTGGTTTGAATTAGATAGCTTGTTTTGAACTTGAATTTAGGATAGGACAAGAAATACTTGGTGACCTTGTTGTGACATTTTCACACATCACCCCATTACAAATGGGGACCCCCTTTTTCCTCTCTTTTCTGTCCTTGTTTTGCTTAAGGGTTTGGGTTTTTCTTCGAGTTTGTTGGTTTGGTAGTATTGATTCACCCAACTCTCACAAAATTCTTGCTCAAAGTCCATGAGATGATTGAAGAAATTGACTAAGGAGTGGAAAATTGGCCTAAGGAATGAATATTTAACTAAGGAAAGAATTTCAAAACATTGAACTCACAGAAAAATGGGAAAGTACTTAAGGAATTTCAGAAAAATGAAGCGAAAAGTTCAAATTTCCTAAGCAAGTTTAGAAAGATGTCAAAGTTGAATCCTAGAAATCTTGGGTAGAAATCCAGTACCCACAAGAATTTGTGCCCAGTCTTGGGTGGGATTCCAGTACCCACCAAGATTTACACCCAAGAAGTTGGAATCTAGTTTAGGATGGAAATCCACCACCCACCTAGAAATACGCCTTCCCCCAGTTGAAAATTCCTATTCCAACATAGAAATGCGCCCTAGCTAGAAATAATTCCTTGTCAAAATTTTATCAATCCTTGTCAAAATCTCATCATTCTTTGGTGAAATTCCTAAATTCTTGACTCAAAACTTGAAAAATTCCAAGGCAAGATGAAGATGTCAAATTTTGAAAATCCACTTGTCACTAGGAAGTACGCACAAGGAGGAAAATCAAAGACCACCTAGAAAGTGTGCCCAAGATGAAAAATCCATGCCTCCAAGGAAAGTGCGCCCAGGGTGGAAAATCCATCACCTCAAGGAAAGTGCACCCAAGATGGAAGATCCACAGCATCATGGAAAATGCGCTCTATGAGGAAAATCCACAACATCATGGAAATTGCGCTCCATGTAAGAAATCCAATTCACCTCCCTAAATGTGCCCTCTAGAGAGTCTTGAAATTGGTGCCATCATTTGTCCTGCTTGCCTTGGAAATTCCTCCGTTACTTGCCTAATGATCTTGAAAAATGAAAGAAAAGTTAGTCTAAATGTGGAAAATGCATGAAAAATAAGGAAAATCCTTCATTTATTCAAGAATTTGTGAATGTAATTGATCAAGATGATGTATTTTCTTGAATCATGCAAAATTATTCATGTTTTATCTTAATATTACATTGCATTAGGGATTTTATCTACTGTTACTATTCAAGATTTTCCTTACTTTTGCAAGTATTGAAGACAAGGATCACTTCCATGAAGAAGATGTTCGTCGGCAATCCAAGACGTTCAAGACAGATGCCAAGAGCTTCAAAGGCTGGAGAAGGAGGCTATCTCATGCCAAGGAGATTTCATAAAAATCCAGAAGGAGATGAAGGATCTTTTCAAAGACATCTCAATGGCACAAGGAGAGATAGCATCAAGGTCATCAACTAAAGGAGAAGATATACTTCAATGATCCAACATCAAAGATTCCAGTAGCTGAAGGAAGATCAGTTCACAGAAGTCCAAGAATGAGAAGAAGATCGAGCCTAACATCATGAAGTCAAGATTACACCAAGAAATCCAAGCCAATGCAAGAATCCAAAGGAAGTACAACACAAAGATGAAGTTCCCAAGTTTGAAGTACACTCAAGAGATGATTGTTTAGAATATGCTAAGGGGTAAGTGCAAGAAGATGGGGGGCCAAAAAGGGGTCTTAAGTGGCCACTTTTTTTCTGAAATCAGGAAATGCTAGCCTTGGATGAGAAATTAAGCATAGTTACACTCAAAATTTGGAGATGCAACCAAAACAATGTTCGTAGTGCTCTAAGTCTACTTTCTAAACTACTATTTTTTTTAAAAATAGTATAGATTAAGGGGTTCAAAAGAGGGAGCCACAGAAATTGGTGTTGTTTCTGTCAAAAAAATATAACATAGCATGTTTTGTGGCTCCCTCAAAAGGTTAACTTTTTTTGGTATTTTTAAAATCGCTTATGTGAGAAATTAGCTAACAACATGTAGTTTATGACTGATTTTTTTGATAATTTTTTGATGAATATTTGATTTTTTACTAATTTTCAAAGTGGACACATCCTAAAAAATAGAATTTTGGCCGTGCTACCCCTCTAAATTTTGAAAACTAATTGAAAATTATTTTTTCTTTTTTTAAATATCTGTAGAATGGAGTCTAGTTTCTAAATATGTAATTTTTTTGAAATTTCAATGAATGGTTAATTTACAATGAAAAAAAGACCAAATAGTGGTTTTTGCCCAAAACCAGACACACAAACAAAAGAAATTAAAGATGAAAGGCTTAACATTGTCAAAATGTGAAAAAAATTACATCATTAAATAGCTAAGAGAAAGCCTAACATTACCCAGGTGTTTGATTTGTTTGACCTTGAAACACGTGCAAATCTGAGGGTTAGCATGAATAAAATTATGTGAAATCTTGAAGAATCTACAAAAACACATCTGTGGATGTTGAAAAGGCACTCCAAGCCTTTGGGTTGGAAATCCAAAGCAAATCCCAAGCCCAAGGCTTGGGATTCCCAAAGCACAACATAACGCGCACATGTTATGTTGTGCTTTTTTTCATGTTTGCTGATGTTTTCCCAATTCGACATAACGCGAGCGCATTATAACGTGCTCGCGTTATGTCTTCCTTTGAATGAGATATGTTCAAATTTCATAAGTATGTTTCATGGATGTTTATATCTATTCTTGTAGGTATGTATGCAAGTACATGTATGCATGCTTGTATGTATGTACATGTATGCATGTACATGTATGCATGCTTGTATGTATGTACATGTATGCATGCTTGTATGTATGAATCTTTGTATGTATGTATGTTTGTATGTATGTAAGTGTTTCGGGTTTAGTGTATATAAGGACTTGATCCTGTATAGTTTTGAGGGTTGAGGGTTAATATTCAGGTTGTTGAGTGTATAAGATTAAGTGTGTAAGGCGCGAGGATTAGGGTTTAGGGTTTATGATATGGATTGAGGGTATATAAGGCATAGGGTGACTTGGGTTGAGAGAACGTATGGTTTAGTTTTAATTTAAGTATAGGGTTGAGGCACAATATTTGAGGTTTAGGATATAAGGGTGAGGTTATATGGTCTAGGGATAAGGGTTTGAGGGTGTAGGCTTTAGGTTTAAGGTACAGGGTTGATGATTGAGGTATTAGGGCTTAAGTATATTGTTGAGGGTATAGGGTTGAGGGTTTAGGGATAGGTTTTAGGGTTTAAGGTTTAAGGGTTAAGGGTTGAGGGATAGGGTTTAAGGTTTAGGGGTAAGGGATTAGGGTTTAAGGTATAGTGTCTTAGGTTGAGGGTTTAGGAATAGGGATAGCATTTACGGTTTAGGGATGAGGGATTAGGGTTGAGGGTTGAGGGTTGAGGGTTGAGGGATTAAGGTTTAAGGTATAACTTGCTGAGGGTTGAGTGTTTAAGGATAGGGTTTAGGGTTTAGGGTTAAGGGATTAGGGATTAGAGTTGAGGGATTAGGGTTTAAGGAATAGTGTTGATGGTTGAGGGTTGATGGATTAGGGTTTAAGGAATATTTTTAAGGGTTGAGGGTTTAGCATTAGGGTTTAGGGTTGATAGATTAGGGTTTAGGGTTAACAGATTAGGGTTTAATGTTGAGAGTTGAGGGTTGAGGGTTGAGGGTTAAGGGTTTAGGGATAGGGTTGATGGTCAAGGGATTAGGGTTAAAGTAGAGTGTTGAGGGTAGATGGATTAGGGATAGGGTTTAGGGTTAAAGGTTTAACGATTGAGGGTTGAGGATTTAGGGCTGAGGGTTAAGGGATTGGGGTTTAAGATATAGTGTTGAGCGTCGAGGGTTTATGGATAGGTTTTAGGGTTTAAGTTTTAAGGGTTAAGGGTTGAGGGATAGGGTTTACGGTTTAGGGATAAGGGATTAGGGTTTAAGGTATAATGTTGAGGGTTGAGGGTTTAGGAATAGGTATAGCATTTAGGGTTTAGGGATGAGGGGTTAGGGTTGAGGGTTGAGGGATTAGGGTTGAGGGTTGAGGGATTAGGGTTTAAGGTATAGTGTTGAGGGTTGAGGGTTTATTGATAGTGTTTAGGGTTGAGGGTTGAGGGATTAGGTTTTAGAGTTGATGGATTAGGGTTTAAGGTATAGTGTTGAGTGTTGAGGGTTTAGAGATAGGGTTTAGGGTTGACGTATTAGCATTTAATGTCAAGGTTAGGGTTATAGTGTTTAGGGTAGAGGAATTAGGGATAGGGTTTAGGGTTGAAGATTTAAGGATTGAGGGATGAGGCTTTAAGGATGAGGGTTTAAGGCTTAAGATATAGTGTCGAGTGTTGAGGGTGTAGGGATAGGGTTTAAGTTTTAAGGGTTAAGGGTTGAGGGATAGGGATTAGGGTTTAAGGTATAGTGTTGAGGGTTGATGGTTTAGGGATAGGGTTTAGGTTTGAGGGATTAGAGTATAGGGTTGATGAATTAGGGTTTAATGTTGAGAGTTGAGGGTTGAGGGTTGAAGGTTAAGGGTTCAGGGTTTAGGGATAGGGTTGATGGTCAAGGGATTATGGTTAAAGTAGAGTGTCGAGGGTAGAGGGATTAGGGATAGGGTTTAGGGTTGAAGGTTTAAGGATTTAGGGTTGAGGCTTTATGGATGAGGGTTAAGGGATTAGGGTTTAAGATATAGTGTCGAGTGTCAAGGGTGTAGGGATAGGTTTTAGGGTTCAAGTTTTAAGGATTAAGGGTTGAGGGATAGTATTGATCCTGTTGAGGGTTTATTTAATAGGGATAGTGTTTAGGGTTTAGGGATGAGTGATTAGGGTTGAGGGTTGATGGATTAGGGTTGAGGGTTGATGGATTAGGGCTTAGGGATAGGGTTTAGGGTTGAGGGATTAGGGTTTAAGGTATAGTGTTGAGGGTTTAGGGATAAGGTTTAGGGTTGAGGGATTAGGCATTGACATTGAGTGTTGAGGGTTGAGGTTTTAGGGTTAAGGGTTTAGGGATAGGGTTGAGGGTCGAGGGATCAGAGTTAAGGGTTGAGGGATTAGGGTTTGATGTTGAGGGTTGAGTACATTGAGGTTCAAGGGTTGAGGGTCGAGGGATCAGGGTTAAAGTAGAGTGTTGAGGGTATAAGGATTAGGGATAGGGTTGGAGGGTTTAGGGATAAGGGATTAGGGTTTAAGGTATAGTATCGAGCCTGTTGAGGGTTTAGGAATAGGGATAGCATTTAGGGTTTAGGGATGAGGGATTAGTGTTGAGGGTTGAGGGATTAGGGTTGAGGGTTGAGGGATTAGGGTTTAGGGATAAGGTTTAGGGTTGAGGGTTGAGGGATTAGGGTTTAAGGTATAGTGTTGAGGGTTTAGGGATAGGGTTTCAGGTTGAGGGATTAGAGTGAAGGGTTGAGGGATTAGGATTTGATGTTGATGTAGGAGTTAAGGACAACACTGAGAGGGGGGGTGAATCAGTGTTGTGTAAATTCTTTAATCTTTTTCAAACTTTAACTTTCTGAGCACAAGGAATGAATGATACCTTTGATTTGTCAAATACATATGCACATGACTATGAATGCAGAAATAGAATAAAACTTCATAAGTAAATTAAACACACACAAGGAAGATCAATATGAATCATAACATAAGATATGCACGAGTGGAAAACCCATCAGGGTAGAAAAACCACTCCAGAATTGCCTCACTGGCTTAACTGAAAAACATGCCTCACTGGCAATACAAATTGTCTCACTGACAAATATTAAGGTCACACTGACCTATAAGCCTCACTGGCTAATACAATGCCTCACTGGCAAACCAAATCACCAATAGAAGTTATAAACCAAATCAAAGGTATACTCTGTTTCCATTCAATACAAGTATATGTCTGTCAAATACCCATTCTATTCAATCTGACATCTCAACAATCCTTTATTCTGATCCAATCAACACTGCATTCTAACAACACTGCATATCAAATGTGTATTCTAATCCAACACTTCACAACACTGTATGTTCCATCTCTATCCTTCTTAATTCATCCATCAATGCACCTGAAAAACAACTTTATACAAGTTGATTATCTTTTCACCTTTCCTCTTCTGTATGAACATTTTCATCTTCTCTCAGTGAAGAACCTGCAAACAAAAACTTTTCACATTCTCTTATCAATCTCTTGTAATAAAAAAATTATTTCTCTGTCCATTTTAGAGCCCTTTCACATTCTTTGACATCTCAAATTATCCCTTGCAAAATATGTAAATCTTCTTTAAAAATTTCAAAACCTTTCACTTTCTCTGCACAGACAATTCATCCAAAACAATAAATAGAGTCATATAAAAATCTTTAATTGAAATAAGATTTTTCAATTTGCTCTTGAAAAAGAAAATAAAATCTCTTTCAAATCTGATCTCCATGTGCAAGAAGACAAACTCCTTTATTGAAACCACTGAATCCTGCAAAAATATATATTCTCTATATAAACAAAATCTCTTTATATTCTTTCAAAGATGACTCTTCAATCTCTTTAATCTGCAATATAATCAACTGATATCTCATTAAACATTTCTTCAAAAACCATTTTGTTCTCCAAACAAATTTCATAATATAACTTCTCTGCAATATTTTTATATTCTCTGTCAAAGCAATCTTCTCAAAATCAATCCAAAAATATTTGCTTTTAAAAAAAATCTCCTCAAATGCTTCTCTGCATCAACCTCTTTATTCTCTCAAGAAAGCAATAAAAATTGTTCATCTTCTAAAATGATTTTTTAAAAAAATCTTCTCACATAAAAAAAAATCTTTTAAACTCTCTCCAAAGAAAAACTTCCTCTTTTGTCATCAACTACCACAAAAGGAAAATCTTTAAATCTGACCATCCTTTAGATGCCACGGATTTAAAAAACAAATCTTCCCCAAAAAAAATCCTTAAAAAACTCAATAAACTGCCCATTTCAGAAGCCTAAAAATAGCAATTAAAAGACAAATATACTATAGTCATAAGGATATTGACGGCCACCTGCACGTCAAAAAAGATGCTAGGGAGTCGGGTATCCTTTTGAATGATAACGGTTGATATCATACATCGCGCCCTTTTAAACTTTAAACAAGGCCATTGATTTGAATTTGGCGCTCATGCGCTCAACCTAAGACCAGTTCCACCGGTTTCACTAGGCATAGGGGCCGGTTTCCACATGTTGCTCGACCCTTCCAAATAGTCACTAAAGTGACAGTCACCTTCACAGCCGGTCAACAGCTAATTAAAACATAAAGCAAATGACAGGTTTAAAGAAGGATTTAGGAAGGATGACTTAGGTTTAGATTAGGTTCCTTGGCATAGATTTAGATGTTTAGGTATATGATACTTCATAGCATTTTAATTGCCGTATGTCACTATTAAGTAATCTTCAAAGGTCAACTAGAGTTTATAAGAAAAATGCATACTTGAAGGGTTAAAGTATGACTTAGTTTTTAAGGTTCTAAAGTCATTGATAAAATTTTAACACATATTGGATGCAAGTTTGGCTATGAAGAAACATACAACTAACAAGGGAATTTTTTTGTGACATGGAGATATAACAAAATATATTGACTCTTGCAAGAGCAATCCCTTGATAAAGGAAGATGCGCATCTAATCAACAATCACCTGATTAACATCAATCAAAGCCAACTCATATCACAAATGTTTTTATCACTCTTGTTGTTACACCAATCCATTCATATCTTTACTTGATCATGACTATACCAAATCAGTCCAACAAACTTAACCACCATAACCTTTGTTATGCAGCTTACTGAAGACACGTTGTAATTTTGTGTCCTTGAAAATACATACTTAACATGAAGCCATCCAACACCAACATCTTCAAGACACTATCACTGAATGTGAACATTGTCATGACATGAAGTAACCTCCTAACTGAGTAACTCAACTCCTGTAGATCAAAGCAATATGCACAAAGAACATAAGAAGACACATTGAAGACCAAACCTGATCAACCAAGTCCTGATGACATCAAACAAACTGAGGACACCTTTTTGACATCAATGACAACCTGACTCCATCAGTTGAGGGTTGAGGCTTGAGGCTTTAGAGTTTAGGGTTTAGGGATAGGGTTGAGGGTCGAGGGATTAGAGTTAAGGGTTGAGGGATTAGGGTTTGACGTTGAGGGTTGAGGGTTGAGGGTTGAGGTTCAAGGGTCGAGGGTTTAGGGTCGAGGGATTAGGGTTAAAGTAGAGTGTCAAGGGTATAAGGATTAGGGATAGGGTTGGAGCATTTAGGGATAAGGGATTAGGGTTTAAGGTATAGTATCGAGCCCATTGAGGGTTTAGGAATAGGAATAGTGTTTAGGGTTTAAGGATAGGCTTTAGGGTTGAGGGATTAGAGTTAAGGGTTAAGGGATTAGGGTTTGACGTTGAGTGTTGAGGGTTGAGGTTTTAGGGTTGAGGGTTTAGGGATAGGGTTGAGGGTCGAGGGATTAGAGTTAAGGGTTGAGGCATTAGGGTTTGATGTTGAGGGTTGAGTACATTGAGGTTCGAGGGTTGAGGGTTTAGGGATAGGGTTGAGGGTCGAGGGATTAGGGTTAAAGTAGAGTGTCGAGGTTATAAGGATTCGGGATAGGGTTTGAGGGTTTAGGGATAAGGGATTAGGGTTTAAGTTATAGTATCAAGCTTGTTGAGGGTTTAGGAATAGGGATAGCGTTTAGGGTTTAGGGATGAGGGATTAGAGTTGAGGGTTGACGGATTAGGGTTGAGGGTTGAGGGATTAGGGTTTACGGATAAGGTTTAGGGTTGAGGGTTGAGGGATTAGGGTTTAAGGTATAGTGTTGAAGGTTTAGGGTTGAGGGATTAGAGTGAAGGGTTGAGGGATTAGGATTTGACGTTGAGGGTTGAGGGTTGAGGGTTGAGGCTTTAGGATTTAGGGATAGGGTTGAGGGTTGAGGGATTAGAGTTAAGGGTTGAGGGATTAAGGTTTGACGTTGAGGGTTGAGGGTTGAGGGTTGAGGTTTGAGGGTTGAGGGTCAAGGGATTAGGGTTAAAATAGAGTGTCAAGGGTATAAGGATTAGGGCTAGGGTTGGAGGGTTTAGGGATAAGGGATTAGGGTTTAAGGTATAGTATCGAGCCCATTGAGGGTTTAGGAATAGGGATAGTGTTTAGGGTTTAGGGATAGGGTTTAGGGTTGAGGGATTAGAGTTAAGGGTTGAGGGATCAGGGTTTGATGTTCAGTGTTGAGGGTTGAGGGTTTAGGGATAGGGTTTAGGGTCGAGGGATCAGAGTTAAGGATTGAGGGATTAGGGTTTGACGTTCAAGGTTGAGTACATTGAGGTTCGAGGGTTGAGGGTTTAGCGATAGGGTTGAGATTTGAGGGATTAGGGTTAAAGTAGAGTGTCGAGGGTATAAGGATTAGGGATAGGGTTGGAGGGTTTAGGGATAAGGGATTAGGATTTAAGTTATAGTATCGAGCCTTTTGAGGGTTTAGGAATAAGGATAGAGTTTAGGGTTTAGGGATGAGGGATTAGAGTTGAGGGTTGAGGGATTAGGGTTGACAGTTGAGGCATTAGGGTTTAGGGATCAGGTTTAGGGTTGAGGGTTGAGCGATTAGGGTTTAAGGTATAGTGTTGAGGGTTTAGGGATAGGGTTTAGGGTTGAGGGATTAGAGTGAAGGGTTGAGGGATGAGGATTTGACGTTGAGGGTTGAGGGTTGAGGATTTAGGGTTTAGGGTTTAGGGATAGGGTTGAGGGTCGAGGTATTAGAGTTAAGGTTTGAGAGATTAGGGTTTGACGTTAAGGGTTAAGGGTTGAGGGTTGGGGGTTGAGGTTCGAGGGTCAAGGGTTTCAGGATAGGGTTGAGGGTCAAGGGATTAGGGTTAAAGTAGAGTGTCAAGGGTATAAGGATTAGGGATAGGGTTGGAGGGTTTAGGGATAAGGTATTAGGGTTTAAGGTATAGTATCGAGCCCATTGAGGGTTTAGGAATAGGGATAGCATTTAGGGTTTAGGGATGAGGGACTAGAGTTGAG
Source organism: Cunninghamia lanceolata (assembly GCA_027924645.1). NCBI lineage: Eukaryota > Viridiplantae > Streptophyta > Pinopsida > Cupressales > Cupressaceae > Cunninghamia > Cunninghamia lanceolata. The sequence goes on along the minus strand of BSBN01001318.1, from coordinate 512,459 downwards.
GGTTGAGGGTTGAGGGATTAGGGTTTAGGGATAAGTTTTAGGGATTAGGGTTGAGGTAAACAAGGAGTGACTAAGAGACATAAAGAGGGGAGAGGTAGAGAGGTGAGGCGGAGAGATAAGTGAGATATAGAACATGAGCTAATGGAACTAGAGGTGAGATATTGTAAAGGTGCTATCAAAGGTGAGATAGGCACAAATATTTATGGATCAACCTATAGCAGGACAAAATGCAAGCACGTTATAACTTTGTCCTGCTATAGAAATGGTAAAAAAGTGTTGACCCCTGTGATCCAGGCCCACATGCTCTATTTTCATGCTGATTATGCACGTGTTTCGACAAAAAAGAAGTGCTTTCATGCTGTTGGGAAGTTCACATGCACATTTTACACATTCTACCACCTTTGCATGGTCTTTCCACCACCTTTTCTGCTTTGCCAACTTGAGAAGGAGGAAATAACATAGTTTTCACACCAAGTTTGATATATATCTATTCAAGTTTCAATTTTTGTAGTGTTGAAATGTTAATTATGATTCAATTTTAGGAATTTAACATTATAGATTGGTTAATAATATTATTGTTAGTAATTATATTTGAGTGTTATTCAATTTAACATTGAAAAGGAAGCAAGTGGTGAAAAACTCAAATTGTTGAGGAGTTTGATGCAAGAAGAAAAAAACACTACATAATTGGGTACTCTCTCCATTTGAATCTTCATTTTTTTTAGGTATGTCAAGTCTTTACATGCATGTTCTTTACATTTTCCTTAATTCTATTTGAATTACTTTATCATGCTTTATCATACATGTTTAAAATAGACGCATTCCCAATTAAGAAAGTAGCCTATGATCTCACATGATGCCATGTATATTTTCTACACTTGGGCTCTTTAATAATTATGTGTAATAAATAGACCTTAACATACAATGATGTCAAACTATACAAGAATAAATCCTTACAACATAATAAAAATACAATCCCACTATTATGGTTGAGTGACATTTACTCTTTTACATGATGATTGTATGTACATTTACTATGAAGGGTTGAATGACATATATTTTAGTTATTTGTATGGATTCATTTCTTAGGAACAAATATTGGTCTCTTTATTATGCTACAGATAAATTCTCCATCCTGCTAAGGAAATGACCAAGAATTAAACCAACACAGGAAGAGATAGAAGCTAAGAATGCAAAGAAAGCAGTGGCTATGAGGGAACTTCATGAGAAGAGAAAATTGGACACGATAAATAAAGACATGCCAATTGAAGACGAACCACAACCATCACAAAGAGATATGGTATTGGTGGCACAAAGAGAACGAATGCAAAAACTTCGTGCTATAAGAGATTTGAATACCATAGTTGGAGACACATCCTCTACCACAAGTCAACATGTAGGGACACTATCTACCACATCTCAAGTTGAGAGTACATCATCACTCACATGTGATGAAGGAGGTACGTCATCATTCCCACCTCAACCTAAAGGTATGTCATCTATTCTGTCTTTGATCGAAGGTATGCCATCTAGCCCATCTCATTTAAATATTGATGAAATTTCTAATGTTGAGATGAATTTACCTAACTTAACACCACCTAGAATTTTGCATAGAAAGCCAAAGTATTTGATTGATATTGATGAGAATATTTTGTAGCCAATGGAAGGTAAGATTCCAAAATGCACTTGTAGAAGATATGCTAATAAGATTTGGAGATTATTCTTTGCAAAGTTAAATGAGACTGCAAGATGTCAACTATTCGTTGAAATGATGCGAAGTATAAAGTATAGGTCCATCATGAAGATTCTTGGGTTGAGAACATCAGAGGCTTCAAGTGAAAAATCTATTGTCAAGAATCTAATGATTGCGTATGAGAATGTGGGTAACACCTCATGCACAAAAGATAGTAATGCAACATAGCATTTGATCATATCGACTATAGTAAGTAGTCAAATGAGGAAAGCTTGTCTCATTAGAAATATGAGTCAAGAATTGAGAATTAATAGGAAAAATTTATCAAGAGTCGTTGGAAGATGCCAAAGAATTAAGGACACTAATGCCAATGAATTATGGGCGTTCTCAAGGACACTACCATGAAAAGATAAACCAATTGTTAAAGCATTGAGATCACTAATTGAAGAATTTTGGAAGAATTACACAAGGGTATCTCTGAATCAAAGGGATGTGGTAAGAAGGAGAATTAGTAGTCGAAATGGTGAGCCACATCCAAAGCATTTTTTGGATGAGACTCAAACACAGTTTTATGGTAAATTTCTAGAGAAGTATCCTCCAATTAAAATTTGTCAAAGATATTTTGAAATGCTAAAACCTTTCTATGTCAAGGTAAATCACACACGCACTACTTCTTGTAGATTACATATTGAATTTTCTAACCATTTTGATGTTTATAGGTCTATATGATTAGATATGCATATAACAATGTTTTGCAGGGTTGTACCATATGTGCCCCACCAACATCTTCAAGAAACTTCATATCAAGAATTTTATGGAAAGAGAGGAAGGTCAAATATTCTACAATAAATTATGCTTGGATGGCACATGTCATCATTACGGTGGCTTGCAACGTTTGCCAATATGTAAACATATGGAAAGAACACATGCGGTTGGAAATGAACTAGTAGAGTTTGGCAAGTATAAAATAGTGGCATACAATACAAAAGATGGTAAAGAAGCAAAGAGGTGTGAATTGGTTATTGAAAAGATTTTAGTGTATCAGTTTATGCCTATATTTCATGACAGCATAGTGTTTGAGTATGCAAGAAATGCCCATAGAAGTCGATGGTTGGACTTGCAATTCAAGTTATGCAAGGACACATTTTCAGTTGGTAGCATTGTTTCAGTCATCGACTTTGCAGAGAACTACAGTCTACAGCCACAGCATGAGGTACAATCCCAATATTACAACTCCACACTACAGGTTTCTATATTTGTGCACATCACATTCATTCATGCAAATGATACTATAGAGGATGACAGAAGATCATAAGGGAGTATAATTTCTATATTAGTGATGATCACACACATTCTACAGAGTTCGTGCAAGGTTGCTTTTAGGTGTTCTACAATGATTTGGCTAGAAGGGGCATATCATTCAATCAACATATCATATGGTCGGATAACTGTGCATCACAATTCAAAAACTCATGAAATTTCTATTGGTTGAGTAGGAGGCATAATTTTACAGGTATTCAGCATATGTGAAACTTTTGTGAGGTCAGGCATGGAAAGGGGGAGCATGATGGTGCAAGAGCATGTATCAAAAGAGCCATAGCATGAGAAGAGTTAAAGTATAAAGACAATGCAAAGTTGACAGATGCAATATCAATTGTCGAGTGGTGTACTGATTCCATGGGTCTAGGTAATGAAGGTAAGTCTTTAGTTCGTAGATTTTTTTGGTTGATAGATGATACTAACATTGCACCATATGAGGACTATTCTACACTGACAAGATCAAGTGAGATGCACTCTTTTAGAAGCTCAATTATAGGTTCATGGAGTATCCATACACAAAAGATGTCATGCTTTTGTTCTTCCTATACAATTCAAGCCTGAGATGAGTGCAAGTCAAAGGAGTGGGTTGACGAATGGCAGTTAAGTTATCTTAGCCCACTTGACATGTATCAACCCCTGACGGCACTGGAACTAACACAGATGGAATCATCAGTTGACTTTGACCACATATCAGATCTAGTTCAACCAGGTATTATATCTATTTGCATAGTTTTTAAAATTCCTAATGTCATCTTACTTTGTAGTATTTTTGTAATGTTGACTAATTTCATCTAAGTTGCTACACATATCAATCAGAACAGATTATTACTTATGTCATTGTCTTGAGGCCAAAAATAAATTGGACGCCCCAGTTACAGATGGAGAAAACATTGAATACCCCACAAGCTCAGTGGTTATTACTGGAACATGGCTTAGAAGGTACCCACACAAGAGTGTTAATGTTTGGCTGTTTCAGGACTTTGACATGCATCAAAAGATTCTTCAGTACTCGAACCTTGTCGTGGCATCCAATATTCATTTGATACAGTATCGGGGTAGACCTTTTAACAAAAACTTGTGGAAGGTACGTGAGTCTAACCATGAAGCAATACTTGACACAATAAAGAGTAAAGCAGACCCAGATGCTTCATTGGATTAATTTCTAAGTATTCACATTAATTTTGTAAAGTCATGTTGCATTGAGTTGTAAGTATGCACATTAATTTGTAAGGTTTATCTTTTTTATTTGCTGCTGCATTTTTACACATTACACATTTTTACATCATGTTATGCTTCATAGGGTTAGACCTAAGTGATGGATGAAGTTGATCCTGAGAATAATGTATAAAATCTAGGTAATGTATAAAATATAGGTGTCTCTAGGTGTCTTGGTTTCTAACTAGATAATAGGTGTCTCTAATTGTGTCTTAGTTATATGTGATATGTCAACTAGGTAGATAGAGACTAGAAAAAAGGTATTTAATCTAATCTAGGTGTCTTAGATAGATACTATATATCAAAGCCCTATCTAGAGACTAGAATAAGGTATAATCTAGAATGATCTACGTGTCTTCTATAATTTAATCTAGGTGTCTTAGGTAAGTACTGTTAATAACTGAGAGGGGGGGTGAATCAGTTATCTTAATTATTTCAGCTTTCTAAACTTTCTTAATAATTAGTGCAGTAGCAAATCAAACAAGGAAACATAATCATGAAATAGAAATACACATGACATAATATTTTTGATGTGAAAATTCTGTTAAGGAAAAAACCACAAGGTGATTAACCCAAGATTGTATTCTCTGTTAGAAGAATAGAAGTACAAAAATGGCACTTGCCAATTAGGGCTCACTGCCCAAGCACACTGCTCACAAGAGGCACACTGCCTACAAGAGACACACTGTCTACAATTTATAAAGAGTGTAATACAATACTTGAATTGATAAGAAGAATCAACATATGCTGGAGTTCAGTTGTGGTTAGGCTCTGTATATTGATTTGCTGCACTTCATCTTTCTTCTTCTTTGATGCTACTCTTCTTTCACATACCGGATCTTCCTTTCTACTTTTATTCGGCTCTACTACTTTTCTTCACACATCACTTGCAACCACACATCTCATAACTAAATCCATCTTGTATATATATCCGCACAAGTGATTTCATCACCTTTCTAGTCGGCACTCGGAATAGTCAATCTTTTCACAAACTCTGATCTGTCGGCTGAATCCTTGCACACCAAGTAGTGCGGATCAAGAATATACTTGTGGAAATCATTAATCATGTTGGCCAAACATAATTCATGCCTTCATAACCTTTACCAACATCAGTAACACATCCGGAATAATGTCTGATGTTCTGCCAGTCAGTTCTTCCTCTGTTCACACTGTCACTTGGGAACTTGACACTCAAGCATTCATATCTCTTTATCCTTTCCACATCAAAGACTCAAACCTTGGAATCTATCAGTCAAGATACTCCTCTTGACTTCTCCAAATCTGCACTTTACTGAGATACTTCTAATGAGAGAACTGGACCTATCTGTCGGACCTTACTGACTGCTCTGTTCTTGTTTACCAGACCACAACATTCTTCACTCTAACTTCCGGTATAGACATACCATGTCCTGCGGATGTGTGGGATGAACTTTGTTTCCATCAATGACAACATTCATGAATCCATATAGTGTCTCTTGCCAACAATCTCCCCCTTTGGCATTGATGGCAACACTTAGTGAAAAATGACTAAGTGTTTACACTATGCTCCCCCTTGGCTGATGCTCTGTTTTTATATACATTTTCCAGAGCTCCCCCTTAGTTGGATTCCTCATTTTTCACTGCTCTTCACTCCCCCTTTGACATCAATGGCAAAGGGTAGGGTCCGCAGATCAAAACTTTAAAAAATTCAACTATACTTAGCCGCATAACTATATACATATGGCATACTTACATATACTTAAGTATGTCTACAAAAGTTGTCTTCAATTGAATAAGTTCTGTAGCCCAACTTTGCTTCATTCTATCCAAAATTGAAATATGGCCGCTCAATAGGAACGCAAAAGCATCTACCCTTTTTAGATCTGTTGGATCATTGGTCTAGGCTGGGATTTGAGCTTCACTTATGGTCTCATGCATGGCCTCTAACTTAGGGATGATGATCCTTCTAAGTTCACCCATCCGACTGATTATGTTCTTCCTTTCCTTCTCAAAATTCTTTATTGCATTTGTGATTGCAATAGTCTGACACTCTTGATTTACTATGGAGGATGAGAGAGGATCAAAACTTTGAGACAGACTTAATAGTTTATCCTCTTGTTCTTTTACTTTTCTCTCAATATCTTTGGTCACTATGGGCCAAGATAAGCAAAATTTGTATATATTTCTGCCATCTTTAAGAGCATTTTCCAAGCTCTTTATTCCAATATCCATGACTTTCCTGTCATTTGTTATCAGACCCTGCACTTCAGAGAATCTTTTATCCAAAAACTCCTTCCAGACCTTTTCTTCAACCGACTTCTCTAGAGAATCAAAATCTGTACTAACACTGCTGACTAGAGTTTTGAGATTACTGGAAGAGGAGGCTGCAGGATCCCTCTGAAAAGATGGCATGATCTTTTCCAAAACTCTGGATGCTACCTCTATAAGCTCACAGTCTTCCATGTGAGATTTCAATAGTTTCTCTTTGGCCTTCGCATTTGCAAATGAAGCTATTTTCATTGTTTGCACCGGTGATAGAGAGTCAAAGTCTAATGGCCCTTTTAGCAGTTCTGGTTCATCAATCTCCATAGCTGCTTTTGTCAAAAAGTCCTTAACTGATTCTACAGTGTCTTTTACCGGAGACAAATTTTTCTTTTCTTCTGCAGTCACAGAACTGTCTTTTGAAGCTTTCTCCCCTTCCACAACCTTTGTACTGATATCTTCTTTTCCCTTCACCTCTGCTTCTTTCTCTTTTATTCTTTCTTCTCCTTTAGATCCGGAGTCAACAGGGGAACCCGGAGGAGTGATGTTGGTTTGTTCATGTGGTGCAGGAGCACCTTGACAAATTGAGACTTCCATAGGAGTTGGATTAAATTTGAATGGTTCAATATTGTAATAAGATAAATTATGTCATATTTCTGAGGATGAAGTCATTAGGAAGATTAAATGTTCTAGGTTTGTCTTCATTTGCAAATTAGGAAAGTTATCTTTCAAAACAATGTAAAAACTTGGAATGTGAAGAGTCATTTGGCTCTTGGTTCATCCCAAATCAGTGGGAAACTGAAAGGTCATTGTAATGCCTTTAAAAGGCCTTGTTTACCTTTGTAAACTTGTGGGTGATTGAAGATTTGAAAATGGAATAATAAAAAGCACTATTTTTCTGCATTCTTCTTCAGAATTTTGTTGTTTTTAGCCCTTGTATAGATCTGTACGGACTCATAGGTATGTGCAAGTGTATGTAAGTGATATTACAGATAATCACCCTCTATTTCCTTTTCATTTCATGCAGATTGGCTTTGTTTTAAGTTAGTTATTGCATTTTTAGTAAAAACTGTCAAAACCCTAATTTAGGGTAACCCGTTTTGGGAAAAATACCATAACTTTTGTTTCCACCGTTAGATCTTTATGTAACTCAGGGAAAATGTCTGTACCTATGTTATCTACAATTTGATTAAAGTGATCAACTTCATTTTTGTTCGTGTGGAAGTTATGAATGACTATTCGTGGCATTTCACAGTGAAATTTCTGAGTTTGAACCCTTGTAGCAGAATTGCCAGTCCATTTTTAGAGCACATTTTCCAAAGTAACCTATACCCATTCTGGAGTATGTTGTGGGGAGGCATAATGGGTATCTATTTTATGTCTGAGAGTTGTATTTGGATGTCTGTATAAAAATTTATTGGGACTGTTCTCTGTTTGTAGGGCTACTTGCCTTTCTTGAGGTTTGTGAAGGAACTACTAGTTCGAAGTTTGATCCACCTTTGCCAATGGATGGGATGGCTTCTAATACATGTATAAAGACCATTTCTAGGAAGAATTCAAGAGCCTTAACTATTGTTCCCACTTTTCTATGAAGATCCTTGTTTTTGGGCTTCTGGGGTGAATAGAACCTTGTCTTGTTTGTCCTTCTTCTTGTATCCACTGTGCGCTCTGCATCATCATGGGCCACTTCTTCCAGAGCAGAGGATTCCAAGTCCTTAGCTGCTTTTGCACCGGTATTCATTACCTCTTTTGTTGTTTTCTCAATAGACTCTTCTGCAACACTTGTGGTTGAGGGGTCAGTACCCAAGTCCTCTATAATAGGAAGATTAAATCTTTTGAAGGCCTTCTAGAGGATCTCTTCTGTGTCCTTGGCTACCTTGTCAGTCTCACCAAGCATAAGTTGATTCATCCTTGCTTTGCTTCTAAACTCATCCTTACAATCTTTGAATACCATATTCATTGTTTTGGGTCGATTGAAGGATATAGCTGGATTGCTAACTGTTCCCAGATTTCTAGGTCTTTGGCTTGGGCATTGTTCTTTCTTATTTCTAGTTCTTTATCCAAGCTTTTGGGGATCAGAGATATAATTTCAATGAATGCTTTGTTGTAGATATTTAGATACCTGACTGTGGCATCTTGTAATATCTTCTGATCTGCTTCACCATAATCATCATAGAACTCAACCATTGGTTGAAGATTTTCGTCCACTGTGACTGATTTGATTATGTCATCAATGTGGATAGTGGGTTTTTCAACATATTCCTCTATCTTTTCTTCTTCCTACTGTCCGGTAGAGGGTTGACCGGATGTTTTCTTCTTTTTCTTCATTTTCTTGATTTCTTCATCAGATTCAGTCTCCTCTTCATCCCTTTGACTGGCATAAGCTCTTGTAGCTTTTGTCTTTGTTCTTTTCTCTCCTTTGCCAAATGATTTTGCTTCCGGTTCTAATGTCCTTTAGCCTTTGGCAGTGGTAGGTGCAGATCTCCTTGATGATCTGGTTCGGGTGGAAGGTTTTGCCGGAGCACTTTCTTCATTTTTCTTTTCTGCCTTCTTCTTCTCTTCCTCAGCCCTTTCCATCTTTTTCCTATGGGCATCAAGTGCCTCCTTTGAGATGCCAAGGCCTTGGGCAACATTTTCTACTTCTTTTCTCACCTTCCTCTTGATTTCTGGTTCTCTGAGTTCCACATGAATCTTTATACTCAGCTCCTCAAATGTTCCAAACCTTTCTGCCTTTGGATCCTTTGGCTGTCTTAGCATGTGTTGAACATGTAGCTCCACAATTTGCTCATCAACTTCATACCCCATGGGCATGATCCATATAGTTCTTGGTTCTACTGCCTCCATTAGGCATTGATCAGTCTCTACCATAAAACATACTGTGTCTTTGTACTTCTCAACAATAGACTGGGGAATCCTTTCTCTTGCTCAAACATCATGTTCTGGAAATTCTTGAAGTATCCCCACAGGGCTGTATTTTGTGCTTTGACATCACCAAGTCCATGCAAATAATCCCTGATTTGGATAGATAATGGTCTATCATTCTCCCACACCCAGCCATTAGATCTAGGAAGCTCATTCATAAAGTAGAAGAATAAGCACAATATTAATCCACCATAGTTGAATGAATTCTTTTTATCTTTTTTTATTTGCTACAGATTCTCCAAGAGTTGGTTCAAGAGAAGTTGACAAAGATCGTAGTATGCATCCTTTCTTAGCATTTCATAAGCTATGTAGATGGCCATTCCAGGTACTAAATTTTCCCTGCTAGAATGATATATTTTATATCCAATGATCATGGAGGCAAACTTGACATCCGGATCAGAGATGTCATCTACTGTCATTGCTCTTTTGTCAAACTTGGATCCGGTAGCCTCACTTATAGTTTGATTCTTCACAGATTTAAGAACAGGAATCCCACCGGATGAGTGTAATCCGGTAACTGCCCTGATGGCATCTTTTGTGATTTTGAACGGTCCATTTAACCACATGAAGTTGTCATGTATTCTGCTCAAAATATACCTGACCCATTCATCCTCAGTAAAACAGGGGAAATGTATGTATTGTGTAAAGTGCTTATTCCGGAGGCCCTTGTATTGGGGTTTGAGCTCAAATGCATCGTCTATCAATTGTTTGTGATAGATATCTCTTAGTTTGAATTCCCCAAACTCTTCAACATTTGCGTGTATGTAAATCCTAATGTCTTCTGTGTGCAAAACACCATGCAGAACACTAGAGAAGGCTCCTAGGGGATCTACCTCCAAGGATTTGTATTGATGCTTCTTAAATATGGGGCGAGGTCTATCAGAAATCTTTACTATATTCGGAGTAGCCATCATCAATGAATCTTACTCAGAGATATCAAGAAAGAAGAATACCTTTTATGATGTTTAGGGCACATGATGAAATCCAGATTGAGCTGTATGAGGAATCGTCTTGATCTTTGGGAGAGGTTGTTGCAGAGCTCCTTTTCTCTTTTCTTCGAATGTGAGTGTACAAATGATGAGCGAATGAACTCCTTTATTTCTGAGAAGCCCTAATTTTCATTCTGCAATAAATGCGCAACCTAATTCATTCCGGTTAGCCTTGTTTGCCTTATTCAGAGACAAAACCTTTCCGAATCACTGAGACAGATTTCAAAGTTATTCTAGGAGAGTAGTGATAATCTATCTTCCTTTCATTAGTCATTTGATCTATTTGTAGATCAAGACACCATAGTTTGAATCATACCAGACCAAACCTGTAAGGAATTTATTTTTACAGGAAGACTGTTTTACCGGATCAATTCTAGAAGGATTAGATTCTTCAAATCTTCTTGCGGATCTTCCAAATCTTAACCATAGTTTATTTGGATGTTTCCCTTATGAACCCTTTAATCCGCAACTCTTCTTGTGCTAGTACCAGCACCAATTGACTAGTTGGGGGAACAAGGTTTTCTTTGTGTCTCCCCCTGAGCTAGAGCTCACTTTTTAGTTTCTGGAAGAAATATCAGCACCAGAGTCTGGTGCCGATCCATCCCCTACATTCTCTATACTTTTCTTCACCTAAATCTTGTTCATCTCACTTTGAACTTCATCTGCATTTACTTTTTGTTTTCCCTTATCTTGATTCGGATTATAATATACCGGACCTCTTTTATCCTGATTCTTGCTTCTACAGAATTTTGCTATATGACCGGATCTATTACAAATTTGGCAAACAATATTTATTTGCATATTTGATTGATATCCTCTTGATCTGCATTGGTTAGCCATATGACCCATTCTATTGCATGTGAAGCAGCTACCATTGAATGAGTTATTCATTTGCATATTTCTGCATTCATGAGATTTGTGACCATACCTTTTGCAGTTGAAGCACTGTCTGGAGAAGGATGAGTTAGTCTGATTCTTTCTCTTTCTGCACTGATTAGCTTTATGACCAAAGTTATTACAGTTGTGGCAGTATCCATTGAAGGATGGATATCTTTGGGCATTAGGCTGTCTTACCGGAGGTCTTCTAGGCCTATTCCTTGGATTTTTTGATCCAAAATTCTTTTGACCGGATCCGGAGCTTTCTCCTTTCTCATATCCCAAACCACACTTGTCATCTATCTTTTTTTGACTTCCAAGAAGAACTTCAAGTTGAGCAGAACTTATCTTGAATTTATCTTTATATTCATTTGTTGTTTGAAGATCCCTTTTGAGAGAAATAATTTGATCCTCAAGTTTTTCTTCATTATCTTTAGCATCTTCAAGATCAGATTCAAGATGTCTGATAATTCTATCCATCTTGTTGCAATCTTCTGATTTCTCCTTGAGAGATTGTCTTAGATTATCTTCAGTTTTTCTTTTCTCTTCAATCTCTTGGGTAAACTTTATAACTCCTGATTCCATTTCATGTCTTACCATAATGATTTCTTTTGATAACTTTTCACATAGCTTGGTTTTCTCCTTCAGATCTTCATTTGCATCATTTGCTTCACCTTGACTTGCCAATTGCTGAAGTAGCTCCTTTCTCTTTTTCATAGAGAGACTTAATTTGTCTTTTAGTTCTCCAATGAAATCATCAGCCTGTTTGAGTCTTTCCTTTAATTCATTGACTTTAGAATTTGATTGCTCAAGATCATCAAGGGCAGTCTTGAGTTGCTCCCTTAAACCATATGCATCCATTTGGATTCCCAGATCTTCCTCAAGCTGTTAGACTCTGTTTAGGAGGAACTTGGCTCTGATACCAATTATTGATAACTGAGAGGGGGGGTGAATCAGTTATCTTAATTATTTCATCTTTCTAAACTTTTTTAATAACTAATGCAGTAGCAAATCAAACAAGGAAACATAATCATGAAATAGAAATACACATGACACAATATTTTTGACATGGAAACCCTGTTAAGGGAAAAACCATGGGGTGATCAACCCAAGATTGTATTCTCTGTTAGAAGAATAGAAGTACAAAAATGGCACTTGCCAATTAGGGCTCACTGCCCGAGCACACTGCTCACAAGAGGCACACTGCCTACAAGAGACACACTGTCTACAATTTATAAAGAGTTTAATACAATACTTGAACTAATAAGAAGCATCAACATATGCTGGAGTTCAGTTCTAGTTAGGCTCTATATACTGATCTGCTGCACTTCATCTTTCTTCTTCTTTTATGCTCCTCTTCTTTCACATACCAGATCTTCCTTTCTGCTTTTATTCAGCTCTACTGCTTTTCTTCGCACATCACTTGCAACCACACATCTCATAACTAAATCCATCTTGTATATATATCCGCACAAGTGATTTCATCACCTTTCTAGTCGGCACCCAGAATAGTCAATCTTTTCACAAACTCTAATCTGTCGGCTGAATCTTTGCACACCAAGTAGTGCGGATCAAGGATATACTTGTGGAAATCATTAATCATGTCGGCCAAACATAATTCATGCCTTTATAACCTTTACCAACATCAATAACACATCCAGAATAATGTCTGGTGTTCTGCCAGTCAGTTCTTCCTCTGTTCACACTGTCACTTGGGAACCCAACACTCAAACATTCATATCTCTTTATCCTTTCCACACCGGAGGCTCAAACCTTGGAATCTATCAGTCAAGATACTCCTCTTGACTTCCCCAAATCCGTACTTTACTGAGATACTTCTGCTGAGAGAACCAGACTTGTCTGTCAGACCTTACTGACTGCTCTGTTCTTGTTTATCGGACCACAACATTCTTCACTCTGACTTCTGGTATAGAAATACCATGTCCTACGGATGTGTGGGATGAACTTTGTTGCCATCAATGACAACATTCATGAATCCATATAGTGTCTCTTGCCAACAAGTACTATATGTCAACTAGGTCTACCATAATAGGTGTCTTAGGTAGAACTATAATCTAGGTGTCTAGTTGACTTAGGTCTAGACTACGATAAGGTATAAAGACTAGGTGTCTTAGGTCTACTATGTCTATACAATCTAGATGTACATACTATACAATAGGTGTCTTAGGTGTCCTACGTCTACTAGACTATATGTGTCTTAGGTCTTAGGTGAGGCCACATGAACTTCCACCTTCACGTGGTTAGCCTTGTCAATATAGAATATTTATATTTCTTGAAGCTAAGGGAAGCTCTTTTTCTTAATAGGAAAACTTTATCGACTTCAGTTGCACTAATGGTGCAGGGGCACCCAGGTTGTCATGCCTCCAAGAGGGGTCAAAAAAATGAAATTTTATTTTGATTGAGTCAATTGTATGTAATAAGGTCTTCTAAGACCATTTCATTTATTTTTAAGTCACTTTGAGTCATTTGGGGTCAGTTTGAGTCTTTGGGTCCTGTTGCAAAAAAGTGCCAATGTTGTCAAGTTGCACAAAGCAACTTTGTATTTTCGGTGTCCTGCTCCTGATGCAACCAAACTGACAGTTCCAACTCATCCGGATGGGTACATTTAGGCTAGGCATGGTTCTATTTTTCACCCAAACATGTTGAAACAGTCTGAGCTACATTGTACCGACGATATCCCTGAAGAGTCCAAAGTGCAAAAAGGCAGCAATCTTTGACGAGATGTTACTTGAAAAATGTGTCACTTAGAAACATTATGTCTAAAGCAACGTGATCATGTAGAGTGCCTCTACAATAACCTCTCTCGTATTTTTATATCTTTGAGGCGTTTTCCCATGGTGAAAGGTTTTATACTACCCCAAAAATCATCAGAAGGAGGCAGTGTAAAGTTGCAAAGGGGTGTAACTTTCATCCTGCTCCTGATGCGTCCAAACTAACTATTGCAACATGTCTGGATGGTTACATTTACACTAGGCATAGTCCTATTTTTCACCCAAACATGTCAAAACAGTCTGAGCTACATTGTACTGACGATATCCCTGAAGAGTCCAAAGTACAAAAAGGTAATAATCTTTGACGAGATGTTACTTGAAAACCGTGTCACTTATAAACATTTCTTCTAAGGAAACACGATCATGTAGAGTGCCTCTACAATAACCTCTCTCAATTTTTTATATCTCTGAGGCGTTTGCCCATGGTGAATGGTTTTCTACTGCTCCAAAAATTGTTAGAAGGAGCCAGTGTAAAGTTGCAAAGGGGTGTCTTCCGTCCTGCTCCTGATGCAACCAAACTGACTATTCCAACGTATCTGGATGGGTACATTTATGCTAGGCATGGTCCTTTTTTTTCACCCAAACATGTCGAAACAGTCTGAGCTACATTGTACCGACGCTATCCCTGAAGAGTCCAAAGTGTAAAAATGCAGTAATATTTGACGAGATGTTACTTGAAAACCGTGTCACTTAGAAACATTCAGTCTGAGGCAACAGGATCATGCAGAGTGCCTCTACAATAACCTCTCTCAGTTTTTATATCTCTGAGGCATTTTCCCGTGGTGAAAGGTTTCCTACTGCCCTAAAAATCATCAGAAGGAGGTAGTGTAAAGTTGCAAAGGGGTGTAACTTTCATCCTACTCCTAATGCGACCAAACTGACTATTCCAACGCGTCCAGATGGGTACATTTACACTAGGCATGGTCCTGTTTTTCACCCAAACATGTCAAAACAGTCCGAGCTACATTGGACCAACGATATCCCTTAAGAGTCCAAAGTGCAAAAAGGCAGCAATCTTTGACGAGATGTTACTTGAAAACCGTGTCACTTAGAAACACTCTGTCTAAGGCAACACGATCATGTAGTGCCTCTACAATAACCTCTCTCAATTTTTTATGTCTTTGAGCCATTTTCCCATGGTGAAAGGTTTTCTGCTGCCCCAAAAATCGTTAAAAGGAGGCAGTGTAAAGTTGCAAAGGGGTGTAACTTTTGTTCTTCTCCTTGTGCGGCCAAACTAATAATTCCAACACATCTAAATGGGTACATTTAGGCTAGGCATGGTCTTGTTTCGCACCCAAACATGCCGAAACAGTCTGAGCTACAAACACTAACTAGTCTTCAATCTTTAAACACTACAAATACCATGATATCCTGCATAAAGTTGTCATTTCACCTTTTATAAAGGCATGCCCATCAAATTCAACCGCATAGAGATGATTTTTTGTATTCCAAATTCCTTTTAAATACTGACCTTCCAATCTTGTTTCCCACCCTCATATCAATTAAATATGACCTTCGATTATGATATGGTGCTCGAGCTTATGAGAGTTTACCAGAGATGCCGGTTGAGTTAGGTTGAAGGGCCGATGAACTACTGACTTAAAGACCCTTTAGTAGGTTGATTTAAGTGATAGTAACTTTTGATTATAAGTCAATATTAAATTAAAACAAAAGTGTGCTTTACACACGACAGGCAATTGAGGGTTTTAAATTATTAAGAAAAATAGATTCTTTTTAGGGTTTAATGCCCAATATGCAAACCCTAACTATCAATAAGATTATGATTATGAAACCTTGTGTCTTCTCTAACTTCTTATTGCATGAACAAAACCACATCCACCATGAATATGAACCTTGCATCATATCAACATTTCAAGATAGACCTTATAATGAAAACCATATTCACAACAAAACCTTGCATAAACAAAACCACATCCACCATGAACATGAACCTTGCATCATATGAACCATGTTTGGTGTAGGAGCACCAAGGAGATCATATGATTTATGTCTTGTCTTCATGTTGTTCATGTTGTTTTGTTGATTCAATAAGGTCTTGGAAGACCATTCTCTTATTTGTAATAAGGACTATGTCCAAACTTCATCATGTTACTGCCATGGTTGCAAGAGGCGGTCATAAAGTCATATATTGTCATAGGGGCAGTCATACATTGTCATACATTGTAAGCCTTTTGGCATGTGTCAATGAGTGTTAGACCTTGTCAAAAGCTTAATTACATTGTAAAGGTGTTTGAAGACATTGTCAAGTCTCAAAACAACTGATGCCTATGTTAAACCATGTAATTAGTTGCAGTTTGAAAATAAAACAGGGTAGTTCGATGGTTGTCATACCTTCCCATCGACCCCAACTACCCTCCAACTATCCCAAGCTATTGTGGTAGGCTTCTTAAAGCCTTGCAGATGTTCCTTGAAGGAGAAGAAGTGAATTGGTGGAAGTAATCAATAAGAAGAACTTAGTTTTCCTGCAACTTCCTGTGTATTACGTTGTTCCTGTCCGTGATACTTCTCTGTACGGGGGTGTCATAAGGCAAGTGTTTGTGAAATATTAGAGGTATGAGTTAAGTGTTGGATCTAGGGCATACAACTGAGAGGGGGGGGGGTGAATCAGTTGTATAAAACTTCTTGTTCTTTCAAACTCTTGATTCTTTGTTGTTAGTTAGCAGCATATAAATTAATCATCCATGAAAGCATAATATATAAACACAAGAGCAGATAAGCATCAACACATTGAACACCAGGATTTTGACATGGAAAACCCGGTTAAGGGAAAAACCACGGGGTGATTAACCCAAGAATTATTCTCTGTTAGAAGAATAAAGAAGAATGAATGGCACATGCCAATTAGGGCTCACTGCCCGAGCACACTGCTCACAAAGAGGCCCACTGCCTACAAGGAGACACACTATCTACAGAGTGATAAAAATCACAGTCTTGAACTGGAGAATGACATCTCTATCATGTCCGGATCAGTTCCAATTAAGCCCAAAAACCTCTGCTCTGCCTTTCGCACTTCTCTTCGCTATGCCACACTTAGCGACACACACCACACACTGAAATGAACTCACAAACCGTTATTTATACAAGACATCGACTTAGGAACAAACATCTAAGTCGACAAACAACCATAAGAGTATTCGCAAGATGAATAACACATCCGGTCGGCCACCACAAGAACATTCGCAGGATGAACAACTCATCCGGTCGGCTAAACAGAGCAAGAACTTCATCCGGAAGAATAACTTCAATTCCGGGCTCTACTATCAATGCGGATCAATAACACAACCTCAACACGATCCAGAAAACTTCACAAGCCTGCCTGAATGACCGGATACATCCGCACATCCTTTACTTGCTGGAATCTCTTGTCTTCCTCATCCGGAACTTCAAGAACACAGTCTGTCGCCACTGTAGAAGGTACTTCCGGACCTTCAAATCACACATTATCAATGCGGACCAACAACACAACCTCAACATGATCTAAGAACCTTCACAAGCCTGCCTGAATGACCAGGTACGTCCGCATTTCCTTTACTTACTGAAATCTCTTATCCTCCTTATCCGGAACTTCAAGAACACTGTCTGTTGCCACTGTCATAATGCAAGAGGTACTTCCGAACCTCCAAATCATACAAAACTCGAGTTGGCATATCACAAGGATATCCCAAACACTCTTTCCAATCCGCAGATTAGGATTGTACAATTCCAGACCTCACCGGACCTTTCTGTGATCCTCTGTCACCCCTAAGCACTTGCCAGAACCGGTTCCACACAGACAGCCATAACTTCTTCAGGTCTTCATGCGGACCTCTGAAAACTTGACTGAAGCATCTAAAGACTCATATCTGCAAACCCTTTAATCTGCATCCTCAGGTTCTCAACCTATCCAATATATTTTCCTTCTTCTCATCACTGTTCTTCACTGTTCCTGACTGAGGGTAATTTTCTCAATATCCTCAACACACAGCTCATTCAATCCTTCTTGTCAAGTTATATGAGTATGTTGACATCAATGACAACACTGGTTCACCTCATACTTGCAACATTAAGTCCTTATTACAATTGATTAGAAGTCTTGAAACATATATGTGTTTGAGTTCTCTACACCTTTTTGAAATCTGGTTACCAAAACCTAACTTAGGGTTTCTGACAGAAACTATGCTTTTGTTCTCCATTCCACTAGTTTGACTCATTCTTGATCAGTGGAATGGACTTGTTGGTGTTTTTTTTAATGTATTATGAAGAGGTTTGGGCAGGGGATCTGAGAAGGAGGAGATTCTATTGAAGAAACCTAACATCCTCATGTGTTAGGTGGTGCATAGAAGCCTAGTAAGGGAGCAACATAAGACCAATCAGTTGCAGTCCATTTTGGGGACTCAAAACCCAAGAAATCCTTAGTTTTATCATACCCTTGAGATGTACAAGTGATTGATTGAGCACTATAATCAAATTGGAGGAGGGTTGCTTCATAAAAAAGGGGTAATTGGGGCTCTAGGCCACTAGGAGGGGTTATAGGTTAGACTATATTGTCTAAAACAACCCATACCCAATTTGGGATATGTTGTAGGGAATCTAAATGGGTATCTTAGAATTGTCTGAGTTTTGAGTTTGCAGACCTGTATAAAGAGTTATAACCGACTGTTCCTATTTCAAGGGCTACAAGGAGTTTAGTGGCCTAAAGAAGGAAGTCCCAACTTGAAGCCTATCTAACCTTAACCAATTATTTGAATGTGTCATATGGGATGCCAAACGAGCCTCAACATGATGAATTCATGAAAACCTACTGATGTTCCCACTTTTGCATGATGATCATTGAATTCAGGTTTTGAATGTGGAAAGGAAACCTTGTCAAAAGAAGGTATCCTCAACCTATCCTAAGTCCTCTACATCAATGTTTGTCTTGTACAGCATCAACATGAATTGAGAGACCTTATCATAAAAACCATATTCACAACATCATCCACCTCATGACCATCACCTACCTTGAATCACTGTATCACCTTATCAACATCATGGCATCAACCTTGACCCGTTGACTTCAATGACAACCTTGAACCTTGATTGTTGATGACTTATGGAAGCCTATAGCCCCAATGTTATGTTGCATACTAAAATTAGGTAAGACTCAATGTAATCTCATAACCTCGCCTTATATACATGAAGAATTACATTTAATAACCACAACGGTCATCAGGTGCTCATAAGCATATGATTTTGACTATCTTATTCAAAACAACAAACATACTCTTTGCATCCCAATATGGTATAATAACAAGAAATTAAGAAATATTTTTAATTGACCAACTCATAAAGAATATGAATTAGCATACTCATTTAAATATTTTCAATTGAGCAACTCATAAAGAATATGAATATTTTCTATTCAACATGATGATTCATTTTTATTTTAAATACAACTCTTATCTTTTAGTTCCAAAATGAGGTTTAGGTGATACTTGAATAACAATAGATGGCTTATTGGATCAATAAACATCCTATGTAATACAACTGGACTTTAAATATTTGAAGTAGCCATCTACAAATATCCATTCAAATGTGGATTTATAATGCAAGTATGGACGCCATCAATAAAAAAGATTTGTATTAACCAAATATCTATATAGGCATACATCAATATCTGTCGATATAAGTATAACATATATATAAAATAGCCATATAGGCTTACAAGAATGCCATATAGGCATACAATGTCAACTATATGCAATACAAAATATATGTTCACAAATGCCATATAGGCATACAACAAAGGAACACAATAAAAAGGCATTCCCCTCTGGATGATGAACAGAATAGATCATGGGCAGCCTTTGATCTTCTAGGGGATGGAGACAAATATGTGGGTGGTCTACTACGAACCCGAGGGCTACTCCTCCTATTTAGTTCTTCCTGCATCTGTAGCCGTTACAATAAAAAGTATAGACATTAATATATAGAAATTACATGTTATAAAAAATGAAACATTTAACAAAATAATCACTTACCACTACCATATAATCTGTCTCCTCACTTGCCTTAGTAGCAAGATTAGGCTGTGGTGATGTCATGTCCTATAAAAACCATCCAGATAGAAATTAAAGTTCAAATCAATAATCTTTTAATTTTTCAAACATAAACAACTATAACAATGAATGTAAATTGAAATTTACTAATCTACCTCATACCCCTGTCAATGGCATGGAGCTATGAATCACAGCGGTCACACCATGCTCCATTGCCCTATGAACATCGGGAGGTGTCTTCGCAACCTGCATCATTTGGAAATAAAACAACATTATTCAATTACAAAAACTATAATAGTGATGCAAATCATGGCTCCTAGCATACACACACGTTCACCTAAACATGGAAGTACACAAAATAAAGCACACAAGTCACATACAAAAATCTAGTAAGTACAATTCATTCATTAAACTATTTATTTTATTGCCTCCATGAAGCTTTGAAGTCCACCACCACTGGCAGGTGTTGCCGTGAAATCTCTAATATTAACCTATTCAACATCTAAAATTAGATATTAGAATACCATTCATATAACGATGCTAATCCCATGTAATATTTATAATTGTTTACTAGTTGCATACCCCGACAGTAGATGATGTAGTGTAATATACATGTGGAGAACCACTAAAAACTACATCAATGCTATGACCCTAAAATTTCATTAAAATCATCAAACTAAATTAGTTAATCTTGCATTTCAAAAATGAAATTTAATAAATTAAATTCAATGAACTTGCTAATATTTACTTGAGTATCAAGGTTGAAAGTCTCACTCAAGAGGGTATCTGTCATCACCATCTACTCAGCTACAGATGTAGCTTATGCACCTGCATCCTGACTATCCATGGGGTCATAACCACAGGCTGACCTGCAAGTCTGACAAGTATGGGGTGGGACCCTAGTCCTTGCACTATCTCCCAACTCACGTTGTGCTACAAGACTGGCATGCTCTATGATGCTCTGGGTCAAGGAACTAATGGACTGAAGTGTATCAATCTCAACACTCTCCTTCACAATGGAAGGGATAGACACATGCTCATGGGTTAGTCTGCTGAATTACTCATCTCACTGGCCATTGTGGGTCAACATGTGCCCCTGGTCTATCTTGTGCTGACCCCCCACCTCTACCCTGGAAGTCCCGCATATCAAAATAGTTTGGCACTTTATTGAGGACAAACTCGTAGTAGAGTTTCCTCAAAAAGTATTGCGGGACCTCATTATTATTGCATGGACGATAGTCAAAAACCATCCACCACCTCTGCCCAAAATTGTCCCTTATCGCTTGGTTGTTGCACCAATGGATAGGGAACCTCTTGCATGTAATGGGTGGAGGTTGATTTGTTTGTGGGTTTTTGAAAATGGAACACAAGTCCAATTTTGTAATTTGTAACTTTTTTACATCTTCATATGATAGCTTGTCTGCATAATACTCTCTAAACTCTCTCCTCTTATCCAACCAACTAGATATTTGCTTGCTAATTGAATCTACATTTGATAACATAGATTCAAGAGATTGAGAAAGCGTGGACCTATGCAAGGTTGAAGTTGAAGGATCTTTCAACCTTGCAATTATGTCTTCAATTTCTTTTTTATTGTTTTCAATTTGCCCCATTAGATTTTCTTGTGTTCTAGGGGCATGTCAAGGAATGGATGGAGGAGTTTGTTGTTCGACAGGTATTTCCTCTTCAGGATTTTGTGGATTTTGAGGAGGAGGAGGAGGTGCATTAACATTTCCTAACAATTAAGGAAATTTACATCAAAAATCAACTCAAACCTACCTATTTAGAAACAAATACTAGCAAAAAAATAAATAAAACTCACTCCTTTGGCCTGCTCGACGTCGTAGCGGCATTTTGGCAATGAATTAGTGAGATTTTGGTGTCGAATTGGCTCTTCCAAAATGCAAGCGTGCTCCTTAGGGTTTGTAGGTAGCGGGCGTAGGAAAAACAACAAATCAAATGAGAAGAAATGCTCTTATATATATATATATAGTTAAACATAACGCAAGCGCATTATGGTTTGGTTTTGCCAAGCCTTAGGCTCGTCATTACCAAGCCATAATGCGAGTGCGTTATGTCTTAATTTTTTTTGAAAAACTTTTGGCCACTTTTTGGCCCCCCAACTTTTTGCACTTACCCTAAGGTGGCATCCGATCATCATCAACATGTCCAGATTCATTGAACCTGGCCACAAAGGAAAAGAGATAAGGGAGGCACCCTTCTAGAAGATGCTTTATTAGAATCCTAGTCAGCATGAGGCACCTTAGTATGTGTTGTTGATATTTAATTGGTTGAAAGTGGTGGTAGTTGTAACTACCTTCCATTAGGGTTTTGTTGTCATAAGCTCGGCCATTGATTTCTAGAATCAATCTAGGCCCTTGGTTGTAATTTTTGAGCACTATATAAGGCTCATTCTCTTCATTTGTAAAGGGTTTTGGACCTTCTCTTAGAGTAGGATCTTTTGAAGAGTTGGAGAGACTATTGTGAAATTGTTGTAATGATACTACCAAAATGAATACATACTCATTGAATCCTGGTGAATATTGTGTTATTTTGAGATGTTAGCATGGTTTCCAATTTATCAAAGATTATTCAGAGTAAATTAGATAAGTTTTAGTTGCAGTTCATTGATATGGTGGATTAATGTGAAGATATTTGATGAGTTTCTTGGTTCATACTTTTTGTGGTTTGCGGATTGTAAGCTACAATGCAAAGTTAGCCTGAACCCCATTTTGCAATAGATCAATTGTGGATATTTGTTCAAGTTGCACCAGTTGTGGGTATTTGAATTCATATTTGCAATATGAAAATCCTTCATTACCTTTGAATATTGCACTAGTTTCGTGTATTTGTTGTTTTCATGGTGAAACGAAGCTGGGTTCAAAGGAATTTGTCTATCAAAGCACTATTCATTATCTCATTGTCCTTAAGAGTAGATTAGATTTCTCCTAACTCTTTCCTTTTATTATTTCTTTTTAGATAGTTTGAAGAAGGTTCCATTCATTCACAAATCCAAGGAGTAAGGAATATATTTCATTGATGAGTAAGGAGTAATTTAGCGTAAGTCCCTTTGTGATTAACAACAAAATCACATCATTCCACTAAGTCTAACCATGTGCACACCAAGACCTGACATTGAAGGAACCTTGGAGTAATCTCATTTAATCACATTGTTTAGCATTTGAGGTTTCTTTGTTCAAGAGAGGATAGAATACTTAGTGTTTTATTCTGAATGTTGATGTTGTTGTAAAAACATATCAACATAATTGGCGCTAGAAGGAGGACAACAATGAATTACTTCATTTATTCTGGGCATGAACTATGAATTACTCCATTCATTCTAGGTTGAAAGAAGAATTGCTACATCCATCTAGAGTCATTTCTCCATCGAATTCTCAATAGAAGAGAGAAGGAATGTTGAATGAATTATGGATTCTGAATGTGGAACCAAAGTGAGCTTTCAAAGAAGAATATGAGATTTGCTAGATCTCTCATATGTGGAAACATACAAAAAAAGTAAAAAACTCAAATAAAAAAAATGGACATGGATTTCTCAAGTCTTTTGAGGCAATTTAATATGGATCATCCTCAAGTTAATCTTATCCATCTTTGGTGGACTTTAAATACACAACTTCATCCTAAGAGTTTGGATGACTTTGCATCACAGAAGGGATATAGAATTCATGATACCAATGGACACGAGGAGCTATGTTGTCTAACATTTTTGTCAAGGATGATATTAGCATTGCAAGGGAAAATTTCTTTTTCATAGGTACATGAGCTGATTGTTCCTACAAAGGTGGTGCCTGACACCTTATTTGATAAAAGAGAATTATTTATAAGTTTCAAGGGAATGATCAAGAAGAGATTGAGCATTGAGAAGGACTTGCCTACAAGTGACATGTTGATTCCAGGTGGTTGGTGTAGGATTCATAACATGGCTCATTTGGAACTCACATGTTCATCTTGTCAGGAAGCTATTCATCAAGTCAAGGAACAATTAAGATTGGAAGAGGAGTCCAAGGCACAATTAAGATTGGACAACTTGTGGAGCAAATGTGTTAAAGAAATCAATTGGACACATGCAAAGGAGAAGGCATTCCCATTTTATCCAATAGTGAAGATAGCACAAGTGACCTTGCTAATCAAAGAACTATTGTGGAGAGCCAACTTGTGTATCTTCTTCCAAGAAATAAAGAACCTGTTGAAATAGAACTTGAAAAGGTAATAAAGGATGTTCAAACAAAGGCAAGTGATGATCAAGATGTTGATTCCTCGATCAAAGAAGGAAGTGATTTAAGTCTATTTCAAGAAGAGGAAATCTTTGATGAACATTCACTCATGCTACAAAAGAATGAAGTGCAAGGAGTTTCAAGTGTCCTTGGAGAGGTAGATAATCACGTGGATATGTTTAATTAAGTACGAGCTATCCCTAATGAGTCCAAGAATGAAGAATAACTCGAAGGGGAGTTGGAAGATCTCAAGGAGAAAGTACATAGAAAGCTAATGCCAAAGTTTTTCCAAGATGAATGAGTTTCTGCAAGAGGAATGACCCATCATAAACTTCAACCTCCTGATGCGTTCGAGAAAAGAAAACAATGTCCAATGGAAAATGAAGTACCCTAGGTTGTTTCTTTCCCTACTCTTAATTGTGAAAATTATGAATTTGATTATGGAGACTTAGGGAAAACAACTTGTGTTTGGATTAATCATGTTCCTTTTGAATTGCCACAATTGATGATTTTACGTGGCGTTTTGCTTGAATGTGATAATTGCATTATGAAAGATCTTTTCTCTAAGCTCAAAGATGAATTCGCTAAACTTTGAACCATCACTTGCACATTATTGCTCTTATTCATTTTGAGAAATCATGCTAGATCATGTATATTTTTAGGTCTTTTGAATCTTGTTCTCTCTTTTCTTGTAGTTAGATAGGTTTCTTTTCCTTTTGCTTTAGTTTAATTTGTTGGGTTTGTTTGCTTTTCTTGGTTCAGTTTGCTTTCCTTAGTATAGTGGTTGCTTAGCTTTAGGTTTCCTTTTTGTGGGATCCCGATTTGTGAAAAGGTGATAAATTTCAAAACACAATTTGGCATATCTTTAATAAATTCCATTCCTTGGATAAATATTCATGAAGTCATTTAGGTGATTTTCTATGACTTTATCATCATGATAGGATTTGTACTTGACTCGAAAAGGAATCATTAATTGTGTCTTGACACTGATATCATGCGATTATATATTTTGATCTATATTTTTATTAATATCTCTTAGTTTTCCTTTGAAAAAAATGAGTTAAGACTTGGAAGTTGATTGTGGACTATGCAGTTAGTATTGAATAGCATGAATGCTTGTGCCTGAAAGAAGAATTTGTTGTTTAGTGTAACTTGAAGTATTTGAAGATCTTATACTTTTTACACATCTTAATGATCCTAAAGTTTCTAAGTAAGTCTTTGTGACCTTGGATTAAGTGAAAAATCCTCTCATCACCTTATGTAGACAACAACCTCCATCCACTTTACCTTCTCCATCAAATAATGAACTCAAGTCTAGTGTCCAAACCACACATAGTCCCATTATTAATCTAATACTCCAAAAAATGAAATATCAAGGTAAAGGCTTAGGCCTTTATGAACAAGGTATTTTGGAGCCCATCATGTCAATATCCCTCCATGCTCATATGGCCTTAGATATACACCTCAAGGTAAACAATCTCAAGATGTTGGTACTTCCTCCATTCCTCCCAAGTCCACCACTTTCCATCACAAATCCTATCATATACCCAAGACATATGTGGCCATTCCACCTCCATTATCCTATAAATCCCAAAATCATGTGACCATATCCCTTCATCCACTTTACCTCTACTTCTCCTAATGCCTAAGGTCCCCATCATCCACCCCCCTTATCCATTTATCTATAAATCCTCTTTTAATCCCTCCATCTATACATCACCTAAAATGCCTAATCATTGTCAACAAATGCACATATCGTATAAACAAGAAGCTTCCATCCATCCCATGGGATTCAAAAACAAACATTTGGATGCCCCTACCCATAAAGAAAATAATCCTAAGGATCCTCATGCCTTAAAGCACAAATGCAAAAAGTCAAACTAAAGTACGTTCAAAAGGCTACCTAAGCCCATACCTCCAAGAGAAAAGGCCAAAAAACAAAATGGTTTGGGTAACTAAGCAAAAAGAAGGCAAGTCGAAATAAGCATCCACATCTCAAAAATCCCAACAATCCTCTTCCATCCAATCCATTCAAAAATTCCCATTCCATTCAAAAGTGTCAAGTTCTTTCATCCCACAAGCAAAACAAAAATGATGAAAATCCTAAGTCTATGTGGGTCCCTAAATTCCTACGCCACCCATCCCCTAAGAAAACATCCCCATTGCTTCCTACACCTCCTCTGACTGAAAAGCTCTAATGTTTGTCTCAATGTGTGCAACCATTGGTCATGGTCCCTTTCCATTCCACAATAGTCCCGCATACCTCCATTCCCCCATCTTCTAGCCATTATCCTACATATTTCACCCCTCACCTTCCTATCGTTTATGATTTTGGATAAACCTTCCATCCACCATGGAATCCATCCATTATCCCCCCATCCATCCATCTAGTATGGCAACATCATAATCCATTATTCCCCATTCAACCTTTCATAATCCATATCATAATCCACTATCCCCTACCAACATTAATGAGCATAATGACTTGACATGGTCTATGTGTGATGGCACTTGACACTTGACATGGACTATCACCTTTCATGGAACTAGACCCTTGAGTCCCTTCTATCCATATTCCCTTCTCCAACCCAAAAATAAAAAAAGTAAAAAAAAAAAACAAAAATAAATTAAAATAGTAAAGAGAAATCCCTTCGTCCAATGGTGAAAACCATCCTTGGTGGCACCTTGGATAAGTACCATGATGGAAACCTGGCAAATAGGTGTCATGTGTAGGTTGATCATCTATATCATTCACACTTGGAGGCACATTGTCTCATCCCGCCTATCTATCCCATCATACCATTTCATAGAATTTCATATCCTATCTTACCATCCTCATCCATTACACCCACATACACATACTTATCCTATTAAGTCCATTTATCCTCCCTTCTAGGGAAGGTCATGAGGTGATGATTGTTTACATAGCTTGATACAAGTGAACTTGGATGACCTTAGTCTCTAAAGGATGGGAATGAATGCAATTGCACACACTATGATCTTTGGGCTATGAATGGTTGTAATAAGTCTTGGATTCTGATTCCTTGGTCATGTACTCATGTTTGTTCAATCTAACATGTGGGTGTACGTAGAAGCTTTTGACTCCTTGACTTTTGTTTATCATTGGAATGCTTCATAGAATCAATATTTGCTAAGCATTGCACACACCACAGTAATCGAAAGATAAGGTGTCTTGATCCAATTTATTATTATTCTTCCCTTTCAAGTGCATTTCCTAGTCAATTGATTTGTTGGAAGGAATTACCCAATGGCTCCAGGATTGGAATGGATCTTTATCTTTGAAATGTTTAGGAACATTTATTTGAAATGGCACTAGATGTTGTGACGTTTTCACACATCACCTCATTGCAAATGGGGACCCCCTTTTTCCTCACTTTCTATCCTTGTTTTACTTTAGGGTTTGGGTTTTTCTTTGAGTTTGTTGGTTTGGTAGTATTGATCTTCCCTACTCTAACAAAATTCTTGCTCAAAGTCCATGAGATGATTGAAGAAATTGACTAAGGAGTGGAAAATTGGCCTAAGGTATGAATATTTGACTAAGGAAAGAAATTCAAAACATTGAACTCATGAAAAAATGGGAAAGTACTTAAGGAATTTCAGAAAAATGAAGCGAAAAGTTAAAATTTCCTAAGGAAGTTTAGAAAGATGTCAAAGTTAAATCCTAGAAATCTTGGGTGGAAATCTAGTACCCACCAGGATTTGTGCCCAGTCTTGGGTGGTATTCTAGTACCCACCAGGATTTCCACCCAAGAACGTGGAATTAAGTTCAGGGTAGAAATCCACCACCCACCTAGAAATGTGCATTCCTCCAGTTGAAAATTCCTGTTCCAACCTAGAAATGCTTCCTGGATAGAAATCATTCCTTGTCAAAATTTTATATCCTTGTCAAAATCTCATCATTCTTTGTTAAAATTCCTAAATTCTTGACTCAAATCTTGAAGAATTCTAAGCCAAGATGAAGAATTCCTTGTCAAATTTTGAAAATCCACTTGTCACTAGGAAGTGTGCTCAAGGAGGAAAATCCAAGACCACCTGGAAAGTGCATGGTCCAAGATGAAAAATCCATACCTCCAAGGAATGTGTGCCAAGATGAAAAATCCATGCCTCCAAGAAAAGTGCACCCAGGGTGGAAAATCCATGACCTCAAGGAAAGTGCGCCCAAGATGGAAGATCCACAACATCATGGAAAATGCACTCTGGGAGGAAATTCCACAACATCATGGAAATTTCACTCCAAATAAGAAATCCAGTTCACCTCCCTAAATGCGCCCTCCAAAGAGTCTTGAAATTTGCTCCATCATTTGTCCTGCTTGCCTTGGCAATTCCTCCTATACTTACGTGATGATCCTAAAAAATGAAATAAATGTTAGTCTAAATGTGGAAAATGCAAGAAAATTAAGGAAAATCCTTCATTTATTCAAGAACTTGTGAATGAAATTGATCAAGATGATGTATTTTTCTTGAATCATGCAAAATTATTCATGTGTTATGTTAATATTACATTGCATTAAGGATTTTATCCACCATTACTATTCAAGGTTTTACTTACTTTTGTAGGTATTGAAGACAAGGATCACTTCCATGAAGAAGATGTTCGTCGGCAATCCAAGACATTCAAGATGGATGCAAAGAGCTTCAAAGGCTAGAGAAGGAGTCTATCTCATGTCAAGGAGACTTCATAAAAATCTAGAAGGAGATGAAGGATCTTTTCAAAGACATCTCAATGGCACAAGGAGAGCTAGCATCAAGGTCATCAATTGAAGGAGAAGATATACTTCAACAATCCAACATCAAGGATTCTAGTAGCTGAAGGAAGATCAGTTCACAAAAGTCCAAGAATGAGAAGAAGATCGAGCCTAACATCATGAAGTCAAGATTACACCAAGAAATCCAAGCCAATGCAAGAATCCAAAGGAAGTACAACACAAAGATGAAGTTCCCAAGTTTGAAGTACACTCAAGAGATAATTGTTTGGAATATGCTGAGGTGGCATCTGATCATCATCAACAATCAAAGTATGCTACATCAACATGTCCTCATTCATTGAACCTGGCCACGAAGGAAAGAGATAAGGGAGTCACCATTCTAGAAGATGCTTTATTAGAATCCTAGTTAGCATGGGATGCCTTAGTATGTGTTTTTGATATTTCATTGGTCGAAAGTGGTGGTAGTTGTAACTACCTTCCATTAGGGTTTTGCTGTCATAATCTCGGCCATTGATTTCTAGAATCAATTTGGGCCCTTGGTTGTAATTTTGAGCTCTATATAAAGCTCATTCTCTTCATTTTTAAAGGGTCCTGGATCTTCTCTTAGAGTAGGAGCTTTTGAAGAGTTGGAGAGACTATTGTGAAATTGTTGTAAAGATACTACCAAAATCAATACATAGTCATTGAAGCCTTGTGAATATTGTGTTATTTTGGGATGTTAGCATGGTTTCTGATTTCTCAAAGATGATTCAAAGTAAATTAGATAAGTTTTAGGTGCAGTTCATTGATATGGTGGATTAGTGTGAAGATATTCTATGAGTTTGTTGGTTCATACTTTTTTTGGTTTGAATATTGTAAGCTACAATGCAAAGTTAGCCTAAACCCCATTTTGCAATAGTTTGATTGTGGATATTTGTTCAAGTTGCGCTAGTTGTGGGTATTTGAATGCATATTTGCAATATGAAAATCCTTCATTACCTTTGAAGATTGCACTAGTTTTGTGTAGTTGTTGTTCTCATGGTGAAATGAAGCTTAGTTCCAAGGAATTTGTCTATCAAAGCACCATTAATTATCTCATTGTCCTTAGGAATAGATTAGATTTCTCCTAAGTCTTTCCTTTTATTATTTCTTTTTAGATAGTTTGAAGAAGGTTCCAATCATTCACAAATCCAAGGAATAAGGAGTAAATTTCATCCATGAGAAAGGAGTAATTTAGTGTAAGTCCCTTTGTGATTACTAGTAAAATCACATCATTCCACTGAGCCTATCCATGTGCACGTCAAGACCTGACGTTCAAGGAACCTTGGAGTAATCTCATTTGATCACATTGTTTAGCATTTGAGGTTTCTTTGTTCAAGAGAGGATAGAATACTTAATGTTTTATTCTAAATGTTGACATTGTCATAAAAAACACATCAACAAACCTGATGAATAAAATTAGGTAAGACCCACACCCCTCATTTGAGAAACTTTAAAGCTTGAATCCAAGGCAACTTAGCAAATGGCCTACCTTGAGTGCTAAGAATAGGGGACCACCATATGGATTGGTGATTAATGGATAAACCATTACAAAATTCATCTCGATCCCAGTGAAGTGAGGGATCAGGGGCTTCCCAAGCCTTCCAAATGTTTTTGATGATAAAAGTGCCTTCAATAGAGATAGGTTCCCTCATAGTGAGCAAGGTTTCTAGATCCAATCCTTTCTAGGCTAAATGGCCTAAAGGAGTGCAAGTACCAATACAATGGAAAACAAGAATTTTCCAAGCTTCATTACCTTGGAGAGCCATAATGATCCATTTAGTACACAAGCCAATGCCTTGATGGCGAATGGAAATCAATCCAAGCTCTCGAGCATCTTGAGGGAGGAAACAAAATTATGAGGCAATAGGATGGAAGCCTTGATGCCCATCGCTAGAAGTCCAAAGAATGTCTCTAAGGAGCTTCTCAACCTTCAAATAGGAGGCCTTAGAAGGAACCTAGTATGAAGAGTAATACACATGTGGCAGCCAAAATTTTACAACAAATTTATTTAAAATTTACCTTACAGAGAAAGAGGCTTGGTAATCTAGTAGTGAAGTTTCTTTTCAATTCTCGCAATCACGACCTACCACAATTCCAAGGGAGAGGCTTGGAAAGTAAATGAAATTCCTTAAAAGCCAAAAATTTCCCCATGATCAATCCATATCTAGTCAAATGAGTGAAGCCGTCCTAGTTTGGGAAGGAAGGATTATCTGTAACACAAAGTCTTTTGCCATTGAATGTTGGAGTCAGAAGCCTAGCAAAAATGTCTAGGCATTATAGCACTTGTGTGATATTATTCTCCTCAATAAGAGTGAGGAAAGAGTCATTATGAAATGTCCATTCACTAGCAGCTGAGAAGAATTGGCAAGGGAGATCCCTTAACATGGGATTGGAAGACAACTTGAGCTAATAAGTAACCAAATCCTTCAATAGCCAACACATAAAGAGCCGAGGCAAGAGGGAAACCTTGCCAAATGGATCTAAAAGGTCCAAAAGAGTTGGATTGTTGGCTGGAGATGGTGATGCATGCAGAAGCATTAGCAAAAAGGATTTAAACCATTTGAATGAATCGAGAGCCAAAACCAAGGGACTATAACATGGCCAAGATGAAAGGCCACTCTATGCAGTCGTAAGCCTTAGCAAAGTCAATCTTGATAAAAACAAGTTGTTGAGAGTGGTAAGCCCACTCCATTCCTTCCAAAATGGTAATGATATTATCCAAAATAAATATATATTTAATGAATCTATTCTGTTGAGGGAAGACAATAAGAGTTAACATAGAGTGGATCTTGAGAGCCATCGCCTTAGCAATGATCTTGTAGGAGACATTTAGTGCTGTAATAGGCTGCCAATTGTTGATATCTTTAAGATCACCAACTTTAGGTATGAATTTAATGTTGCCTTTGTTAATGAGGTTTCCTAACGATCCAGTTTGGATTGCTTCAGGATAAACATTATGTAGGTCACTACCCATGGTATCCTAAAAGGTTTTGTAGAACTCACAAGGGCATCTAAGCTAGGGGCTTTGCCATTGGCCATAAAAATACCACTTCCTTGATATCACCTTGGGTGAGAAGTTGGTCACAAACAATGGATTAGGCATTTGAAAGCTGACAAGGAATGACTGCAAGAAATTGTTGCAAGGCAAGCTGCCTAGTAGGAGTGCAATCTTGAGCCGCAAAAACCTGCTCATAGTGCCGAATAAAAGCTTGAAGAATATCAGGAACCTCATAGAGAAGTTTTTTCCCTTCTCGAATCTATTTAACAATTTTGGAAGTATCGCGATCTCGAAGATCTTGGAAGAATTCTTTAGAGACCTTATCCCTAATCTTGAGCTAGTGATGTCGAGCTTTAATTTGTACTCCATGAGCTAAGTGAGCATCAGCAATATCCTTCTACTATCTCAGCTGGGCCAACCAAAGCAGAGTGGAAAATTCAAATAGTTGAGCCTCCAAAGTGGTGGTGGCTTGTCAAAGCTCTTGAGTGGTGGCTTTGTATGAGCGGTAGAGAAAATAGACAAGTTACCACCCATAAATGCAGAGAAACCGTAAAGTATGAGTGATAGCATCATTCCACCAAGATATCCACCCCATGTCATGCAGAAGACATGGCTCCAAATTCCAAACACCTTGAATATGAATTGGTGTGGATTTATGATTGAGAAGAGACATGTTTAGAAAAAACTAACTCTTCAGAGTTTTGGGCCTGGAGATCTACCACTCGATACGAAATTCTATCAATAAATGATTAAACAAGACAACATCTACCAATGGCTCAACTGGAAAGCAATAAAAACTAGCAAAAGAAAAGAAGGATTTGTTGAACACATCCAGAGACTGAGAGGTGGGGGGTGAATCAGTCTATACAAAATTCAACTACTTCATTTCAAATTAAATCAAAATACTTAGAGAAACTGAAAGTAAAGCATGCACTACATCAATTAACACAATAACACCAGGATTTTTTTGTGGAAAATACAAAATGGGAAAAACCATGGTGAGTGTTATCTCACAATATATAATGCTCATTGTTATAAAGATTTGCAACTTTATTTTAGGGCTACAACCTAAGGAATCTACTACTCCCTACTGACTTGCAAACTAGGGCTACAACCTTAGAGCAAGATACAAAAGGAACCTACTAAAGAGACTCATTGTCTGATAGCAGGATACATGAGATTTACAATGAAAACATAGATATGAACTACTTGTAAGGAAGCATCTGACTTATGTTGTTGTTGCAGTCCCTCTTTTCTGCACCATCACTTCCTTCTACTAACTTAGCACATTTCATGCTTATTATTAATCTCTCCTTACCATCCCATTCACCAATGACTAAATTTCTTCTATATATATATCCTCTGCAACACTATAAGGCCTCAATTAGGTTGGCACCAAAGATACCTTTAGATGAAATGTGCGATTGACAATCTCGGTCAGCCTTCAAAGAGCTATGTTGTAAAGAAGGAGTGCAAAATATTAACATGTGGAGCAGGATATAATCACTATAGTCCTTGAAATCATTACCAAAACTTCATGCAACAGCCACTAATAGAAAATTGAGGAATTGTTCCTTTAAACTGGGTCAGATACACTATTTTGTCTTTCCATATTGCAAAAATGTTTTGTAGAGATCCAAAACACTTGATACTCAGATATAACATGTAAGATACCTGAATACACCTTCTATCCAAACCGCAAAGCTTTATCTATAACTGCAAAGAAATGTAGAGTAAAAAACTTTCTCTTCTGTGACTATTTAAGCACTGAAGCTCTGTTTTCCAAACTGCTAAACCAAAAATACTCTTCTGCAAGTTCAAATGATATGAAATTTGAAACATATATTTACAATACCATTATGTTCCTATTCTCAAATCTGCAAGCTCATATCTTCAATAACGGTAAAGTGCGGAGTAGAATTCAGATCCAGAGTAACCAAAAACTCTTTTGAAAATACACTAAGTATGTATTATGAAGTATACTAGATCATGTCCCAATAACTTGAAAATACAAGAGAGAACATATGTAATAGTCTTCTTCTGCAACATCTGTACAATACTTGTGTCTAAGAGCTATACTTCTTGTGCATGACATCCATATAATATGTATCATAAACATAGTTGATATCAATGACAAATAATGTAGACAGTCTTCAATGCAATCTCCAACCACTATTGACATCAATGACAATGAAATGCCAACAATCTCCCTCTTTGTCATTGATGGCAATTACACATCAAAATTTCTCCCCCTTTGACATCAAGGGCAAAGGGTGCTCTATATACACTGACCAAAATTTCTCCCCCTATCTCAAAATTGATCTTATCATTCATATTTGCATGCTCCCCCTAAGAGGTGTCTTATATTATCCCCGAATTAGATCTATGTACACAAAATTGATATCTTCTCTTCAAGTCTGCATATGTACATTAATCAAGATATAATAAAAATGAGTGTTACTTGCTGGCAAGAAGAATGTTCTTGTATATAGATTTCAGTTGTAGTAGCGTAGAGTCCCAAAGTTTCTTAGCAGAAGTAAGTATTTGTGCATGCCTAATGATCTATAGATATAACTCTTCTGCTTCTTCTACTAAAAATGGTGGAGCTATCATTTGGAGAACCTTGTCAGCTTCTGTCAGCATTCTTGTTAGTGCAGCCATTCTCAACCTAACAATCTCTCTCTGCTAACTTATTTGGTCCTTGATCTATTCTTTTTTATTTTGAAGTTGTTAGATAAGTGCTTTTTAGATTAGTGCTTTTTAGATTAGTGTTGACTTATAACCATTTCTTCTGAGACCAAATTATCTGTATTACCACTATCAATGATCACTTTGCAAAATTTACCTCCAGATTTGCACCTTGTTTTGAACAAAGTTTTCCTTTGTCATGGCTTCTCAGTTCTTTCTTCTTGTACTAAAGCTCTCCTCATAACCAATGACTCAACTTTCTCTACTTTCCCTACTGAACTAAGTGATCCAATAGGTTCTTCCTTCGTGTATGTTGTCCTTGCATTATTCTCTGTCCTCTTACTAGTGTTCCCTTGGTAACATTCAAATGATCGATGTCCTTCACCTCTACACTTGAAGCAGGTTCCTTTGAATGGTCTCTTGTCAAATCCCCTTTCTCCTCTCTGGTATCCTTCATTGTGGTAGGTATTATGGCTTCCCTTGTCATTGTGGTAGAAACTTCTGTCATTCCTCCCTCAATGATGGAAATTAGTACCTCTTTCTTAATTGTGGTATGCATTGTCCACCTTATTATTCTCCACATATGGCTTCACTTCACCACTTTGTGATCTTCCTCTCTAAAATCTGCCTCCTCTTCCTTTTTGTCTATGCTCAAATTTCTTGTTCAACTTCTCTTCAAACTTTAGCGTAAATTGATATGCTTCTTCAATAGTTGTCATCCTTACCATGTTGCAAATATGTACCTGATGTGTTGTCATTAATGTCAACATATCTCTTTGTTAGAGACAGTGAAGATAGTTCAGTTCAACAAAGTAGATTGCTCCGCATTTCTAGTGAAGATGAAGATCAATGTCTGTGGACTAAAGGGCTTTGTAAAGGGTTGTCTGAAGTTTCTCCATTTACGATTTGAGATGTCCGCATGGAGGATTGGTGAAGTTATGGCCATCTGAGTAGAACCAAGTTTTGCAGTTGTTTAGAGGTAACAGATTGATAGGAAGTTGGTCCGGATTGCTCCACATTGGAATATTATGGTTTGCAGTTCTAGAGGTATGTTTGGGATGTTGGTGTGTATCCTCAACTCAAGTGGTTCATGGTTTAGAGGTCTGCAAGCAATCTTTCTAGTGTGACAGTCATGACAGTTAGTGTTCTTAAGTTCTAATATGTAGATGTAAGTGATTTTGGGATTTGAGGTGGTGTCATTGTTCTTGTTGATTTCATTATGCTTGTGGAGGTGTCTGGATCATGTGCCTATTGTGTTGGTGGTCCGCATTGAGGATTGAGGTCGTAGTTGAAGATTTCTCCTTGGGTGTTGTTGTTCTTTCCAATCTTGGCCGACCGGATGCTTGGTGTGTGTTGCGGATGATCTAAGAGAAGTTCTATGGAGTGTGGCATGTTGATTAGAGGAAGATTTGAGTCCCATCTATCTTTGGTCGACAGTGTAGTGGTTCACATGTAGTATTTTGTATTAAGTCAAGTCTTGTAATTGTAATTACTTGTAATGCGTGTCTTGGAGAATGTTCTAGATAGGTGATTGTAAGGGCGACTTTGATGTTCATTCCAAAGTTGATGTCATGTATAAATAAGTGTAATGAAGTCGTGTAAATGTGTGGATGTGAGCGAAGATGTGGAGGTAGCGGGGAAGTGTTTGGGGGTAGAGCAGAGGTGTTGTGAGCTTCAATGGAACTGAAACTTGGCATGGAGAAGATTTTGTTTCTTAGTTCAACCTTTCAGTGTTAATCATGTGAATGTTTCTGTAGGCAGTGAGCCTCCTTTGAGCAATGAGCTCTGGGCAGTGTGCCCAAAGGTAAGTGCCTTCCTATTTTTCTATTCTTTTAACAGAGAATAAATCTTGTGGGTTAACCCCCACCGTGGTTTTTCCCTTAACCAGGTTTCCATGTAAAAATCTTGGTTTTATGTGTGTTGATTATGTTTCTACTCAAGTGTTATTGATTCATGCTTTCATGGTTATATCATTAATCTGTTAATAAGTGGTAAAGAAGATTAAATGTAGTAAGAGGTAAAAGTTTTGTGACAACTGATTAACCCCCCTCTCAGGTGTCTCCCCTAATTTCAACAATTAGTATCAAAGCTGGTTCCTCTAAAAGAAGCTTGACCACTTGAGGAGATTCAGGATGTTGACATACAAGAAGGATAGTCTAAGATTTGATGGAACAAATTACTCTCTTTGGAAGAATCGCATGGAGTGTCATTTGCAATACATGGGTGATCCTTATTGGTTGATAACTAAGAATAAGTATACTCCTCCGTAGAATGGTCCTACAACTCTAGATCAAATCAAAGATGCTGAAAACAACATTCAGGCTAAGGGAGCATTGTTGAGTGCCCTGACTGATACATAAATGACAAATGTCTTGGAATTGCAAACTTCTCATAAAATCTGGAAGCAGTTGGAAACTTTGTATGAAGGTGATGCATATGTCAAATGTGCTAAGCTACAGAGCCTGAAGGGTAGATACGAAAGTTTAAGGATGAGTGAAGATGAAAACATCACTTCCTACATGCAAAAGGTGAATGAACCTGTGTGCAGTATCAGGTGTGCTGGTGGAAAACTAGAAGAATCAGAGATTATTGGCAAGGTGCTTAGATCCTTACTTGCTTCATACAAGCACAAAGTTGCTACTATTGAGGAGATCAGGATTGTGACATATGTTACAAGGGATCAGTTGGTTGGCAAGCTTTCAGCATTTGAAATGAGAGAATTTGGTGATTCTTTTCCTAAATTAGAATTTGCATTTAAAGCCAGTGTTTTTGGAAAGCAAAGATTTGATTCAGGTGCAAGCTCTTAAAGAAGACTAACCAGATATGAGAAGGCAAGGAAAGAACTTGAAGAAGATGAATCTAAGCTTGAAGAACTTGAAGCCCTGATTGCCAAAAGATTACCAAGAGGATCCGGTAAGTATGAAGGAAGGTTGCCTTTCAAATGTTTTGCTTGCAATAAGATTGGTCATTTTGCTTCAAGATGTCCGGAGAGGGTTTCAAAGCCAAGCCCTAATAGACCTAGGATTTAGAAGAAATGCTACTATGTCCAAGAAGCTGCTGATGAAGGAGTCACAGATGATGAATCTGATATGGGATGTACCTCTAGAAATGAATGGGTGTTCATTGCTATCAAAGAAGAAGATCTAGTGCCTATTGAATCTACTACCTATGTGAATGTGGAAAGTGCCTTGGCTGCTCAGGTTGAAGAAAAGGATGAGTGGGTGATTGACAGTGGATGTTCTCATCATATGACTAGTGATAAAAGTAAGTTCGTAAGTTTGGAAAGATATGAAGGTGGAATTGTGAAGTTTGGAGACAATTTAGCTAGTAGAATCCATGTTAGAGGATCCCTGTCTCTTGATGGGAAGAATGACACTAATGATGTTTTGTATGTAGAAGGATTAAAGCATAATCTTCTCAATGTTGGACATTTGGTTGACAAAGGGTATGATCTTCGATTCAATGATGGAAAATGCAAAATTTTGGGAAGCCCCGGAACTGAGATTGCATATGGTACACAGATTAGAGGTAATATCTTTCATTTAAGTGATACTGGTAAAAGTTGTTTGATCACTCAGATTGATCATAGTTGGTTATGGCATAGGAGAATGTGTCATGTAAACTTTGATAACATTGTCAAGATAAGTACTACTCAGGTTGTGAGAGATCTTCCAAAGCTTGTGAAACCTACTAATAGCATGTGTAAAGAATGTCAGTTGGGAAAACATAACAAAGCTACACTCAAAAGTAAAGAACAATTTTCAAGTGGATTATTGGAAATTGTGCACACTGATTTGTGTGGTCCTGCCAGAGTTAGGAGTTTGCAAGGAGAAATATACTTTATGTTTCTAATTAATGATTACTCCCGAATGATGTGGGCCACTTTCTTGAGAGAGAATCAAAGGCTCTTGATAGATTCA
This sequence comes from Cunninghamia lanceolata, assembly GCA_027924645.1. Taxonomy (NCBI): domain Eukaryota; kingdom Viridiplantae; phylum Streptophyta; class Pinopsida; order Cupressales; family Cupressaceae; genus Cunninghamia; species Cunninghamia lanceolata. The sequence continues at coordinate 473,787 of BSBN01001318.1, read as the reverse complement.
AAGTGTCCAAGGCTAGGGTGGAGAATGAGATTGGTGTGAAGATAAAGTGTCTAAGATCTAACAAAGATGGAGAGTTTACCTTCAGTGAGTTTAATGCATTTTTTGAAAAGCATGGAATAAGAAGATAGTTATCTGCTCCTAGGACTCCTCAACAGAATGGAGTTGTTGAAAGGAAGAACCAGACTATTCAAGAGGTTGCTAGAACCATAATGATGGAGGCATATGTTCCACATGTCTATTGGAGAGAGGATATGAGTACTACTATCTACACTCTTAATTAGGTGCAGATCAAAGGTAATACTGGTAAAACACCTTATGAACTATGGTTTGGTAATGCTCCTACTATGAAATACTTCAGAGTTTTCGATAGTAAATGCTATATCAAGAGAGATGAAGATCTAGGCAAGTTTGATTCAAGATGTGATGAAGGAATATTTCTAGGTCATTCTAACCAAAGAAAGGCATACTGGTGCTTTAACAAGAGATTGAAAAGGATTGTTGAAAGTGCTAATGTCAAGGTTGATGAAGGCAAGGAGAGACCTTCCAAGTCTTGTGGATATGAATCAAATGATTAAAATGAAAGTCCAAATGAAGGAAAGCAAGTTCAAACTCAAACTCGGATTCAGATTGCTCTAGAGAATCCAGTGACTCAAGAAGCTAGTGAAAATGTTGAGGAAAAAGTTCAAGAATTAGTTGTTCAAGAAAATCCCAAAACTCCCAGGTATGTAAGGTTGAATCATTCTGAAGATCAGATCATAGGAGATAAAAATAAAGGTGTTCAAACTAGAAGAAAAATTCCTGAAGATCAAGTGGAGTATTGTTTGATTTCAAAGATTGAACCAAAATCAATAAATGAAGCTTATAATGATGAAAGTTGGGTAAAAGCAATGGAAGAAGAATTAATGCAAATTGAAAAGAATCATAATTGGGATCTTGTTCCTAGACTTGAAAACAAAAATGTAATTGGAACTAAATGGGTCTTCCGGAATAAATTGAATAAAGATGGTGAAGTTGTGAGAAACAAAGCAAGATTGGTGTGCAAAGGATATTCTCAGGTAGAGGGAATTGATTTTGGAGAAACTTTTTCTCCGGTGGCAAGAATCAAAGCAGTCAAATTATTTCTTACCTTTGCTACTTACAAAGATTTCAAAGTTTATCACATGGATGTCAAGTCAGCATTCATGAATGGAGAGTTGGAAGAAGTCTACATTGAGCAACTGGAAGGTTTCCAATTTTTTGATCAAGGAGATAAGGACTGCAGATTGAGGAAAGTATTGTATGGACTTAAACAAGCCCCAAGAGCCTGGTATGTAAGATTAGATAAGTATCTGCTAAAGTTAGGTTTTAGCAAAGGCACAACTAACAGTAATCTTTATTTCAAATTTGATCATGAACACATCTTGATTGTTGAGGTATTTGTTGATGATATCATCTTTGGTGGAAATGAGGGCATATGTAAAAAATTTGTTGATCAGATGCAAAGTGAATTTGAGATGTCCATGTTTGGTGAAATAAATTTCTTCTTAGGTCTGCAAATCATTCAGTCAAAAAAGGGCATCTTCATATCTCAGTCTAAGTATGTGAAAGAATTGTTGAAAAAGTTTGGAATGGAGGATTCAAAACCAGCGAGTACTCCTATGATAACCAAATGCAAGTTGAGTAAAGATGATGATTCCCCTAAGGTAGATTAGAAAAGGTATAGATCAATGATTGGAGGACTGCTTTATCTAACTCAAACTAGACCTGATATTATAAGTGCAGTTGGCATTGTTGCTAGATTCCAAGCTAATCCTAGAGAATCTCATGTTGTAGTAGTCAAAAGAATTTTTAGATATCTAAAGGGGACATCTAATTATGGCTTATGGTATCCAAAGGATGATGATTTCACTCTTCATGCATATACAGATGTTGATTGGGCAAGAGATGTGGATGATAGGAAGAGTACTAGTGGTGGTGCATTTTTCTTGGGAAAGAGATTGGTTTCTTGGTTGAGAGAAAAGCAAGAGGCAATATCTCTGTCTACTGTGGAGACAGAGTATATAGCAGCAGCAAGTAATTGTACTCAAATTTTTTGGATGAAGCAAATGTTGAAGGATATCAGAGTTGTGTTTGAAGAGCCTGTTACAATCTTCTATGATAATTCAAGTGCAATAAACATCTCAAAGAATCCGGTGTTGTATTCAAAGACAAAGCACATATCCATCAAGTTTCACTTTTTGAGAGAGAAGGTAAATGAGAATGAAGTCATATTGGAGTTTGTTTCTTGAAACGATCAGATTGCAGATATCTTCACTAAGCCTCTACCTAAGGATATTTTTGAGTATCTTAGAGTGAAGCCAGGGGTTATTACCCCTCTTGTTTAGAACTAAGGTGCACTAGTGTGCATCAGTCTGGTGGAACTCACAGTCATATCTTGTGATCCAGATTGGTGTTAAGAGGATGCTACTCAGGGGTAGTAGTCAGTATGTTAATTCTAGAGTTCAATTTGGTTTTATCTAAGAAATAAAAAGGGGGAGAGATGATTGCAAATATGTGCCCTTTGCCATTGATGTGAAAGCAGGAGAGAAGTCATGTGAAAAACATGGAAGTAAGTAGTTGCTGATGAAAGAGGGAGCAGTGAAGAATGTGGTTGTAGGTGTGATAAGAGAAAGGGGAAGAAGTCCTTGTCTTGATGGTTGAATCAATTTTTCACATCATATGTTGCCATCAATGACAAAGGGGGAGATTGTTGCAAATATGTGCCTATGATGTGTTGTCATGGATGTCAACATATCTCTTTGTCAAAGACAATGAAGATAGTGCAGTTCAACAAAGTAGATTGCTCTACATTTCCAGTGAAGATGAAGATCAGAGTCTGCGGACTAAAGAGCTTTGTAGAGTATTGTCTGAAGTTTCTCTAGTTAATATTTGAGAGGTTCGCATGGAGGATTGGTGAAGTTATGGCCATCTGAGTAGAACTGGGTTTTGCAGTTGTTCAGAGGTAACAGAGTGACAAGAATTTGGTCTAGATTGCTGCTCATTGGAATATTATGGTCTGCGGTTCTAGAGGTATGTTTGGGATGTTGGTGTGTATCCTCAACTCAAGTGGTTCATGGTTTAGAGGTCTGCAAGCAATCTTTCTATTGTGACAGTCATGACAGTTAGTGTTCTTAAGTTCCGGTATGTAGATGCAAGTGATTCTGGTGATTTGAGGTGGTGTGGTTGTTCTTGTTGATTTTTTTATGCTTGTGGAGGTATCTGGATCATGTGCCTATTGTGTTGGTGGTTTGCATTGAGGATTGAGCTCATAGTTGAAGATTTCTCCTTGGGTGTTGTTGTTCTTTCCAGTCTTGGCCGACCAGATGCTTGGAGCATGTTGCGAATGATCTAAGAGAAGTTCTATGGAGTGTGGCATGTTGATTCAAGGAAGATTTGAGTCCCAGCTATGTTTGGTTGACAGTGTAGTGGTTCACATGTAGTATTTTGCATTAAGTCAAGTCTTGTAATAATTACTTGTAATGCCTATCTTGGAGAATGTCCCAGATAGATGATTGTAAGGGCAACTTTGATATTCATTCCAAAGTTGATGTCATGTATAAATAAGTGTAATGAAGTCATGTAAATGCGTGGATGTGAGCAAAGATGTGGAGGTAGCGAGGAAGTGTTTGGGGGCAGAGCAGAGGTGTTGTGAGTTTCAATGGAACTGAACCTTGGCATTGAGAAGATGTTTCTCAGTTCAACCTTTTAGTGTTCATCATGTGAATGTTTCTGTAGGCAGTGAGCCTCCTTTGAGCAGTGAGCTCTGGGTAGTACACCCAAACGCAAGTTCCTTCCCATTTTTCTATTCTTTTAACAGAGAATAAATCTCGTGGGTTAACCCCCACCTTTGTTTTTTCCTTAACCGGGTTTCCACGTAAAAATCCTAGTGTTATGTGTGTTGATTATGTTTCTACTCATGTGTTATTGATTCATGCTTTCATGGTTATATCATTAATTTGTTAATAAATGGTAAAGAAGATTAAATGCAACAAGAGGTAAAAGTTTTGTGACAACTAATTGACCCCCCCTCTCAGTTGTCTACCCTAATTTCAACATACCAAACTCAATTCTTCGTGAATGCTTGTTCTCAACCCATTTATGTATTGCATGACCTCCTTGCTAGCTTCACTATACCTAGTTCTAATGATCATCTTATGAAATTCTTTAGTATATTCTTTCACTATTTTCTCTTTTTGCCTTAGGTTTTTTAATCTCTTTAGCAATTCCAATTCATAGTTAGCAGGTATGAATTGATTCTTCAACTTTGTCACCATTCTATCACACTTTACGATTCTTTCCTTTCCTCTTTGATTTCTGTCTATTTGAACTTCCTTCTACCAAATAGCAACATGTCCTTTAAACTTAGTTTTTGCAAATCTCTTTCCAGATCTTCAATTTCCTCATACTCAAAGTATTCTTCTATGTCATTTATCCAATTAATCAATTCCTTAGGGTTTAAATTACATGCATAGTTTGAAATTTCAATTCTAGGTCTCTTACCAATCTTAGAAATAGCTTTTAACATCTTCACCTGATCTGACTCTTCTTCCTATAGGGTTCCTTCATTTTGATCTGTAGCTGGAGCTCCTAATTCATCATCATCACTTTCATCTTTATGTCTAGGGTTTAGACCTCTCTTCCTATCGTCTTCTACAACATCCAATCTGACTCTCATTTCCCTCATCATGTCTAACATTTCTTCCATTTTTCAAACAACATTGATCATACTAGGTGCTCTTCTTCGTAGCATCTTTCCTTAGATCTAGTGCAACTTCCTCAATTTGGTAATATGTCTACATGATTGCAATTGTCTCATAGTCAACGCTTTGTTGACAGACACTTGTAGGTTGCCTTAGGTCAACAACCTATTCACCCTAGGATCTGTCAGAATGATTTCTCCCTCAAAGGATTTGGAAACTTGCTTTGATACCACTTGACGCAGTCATGGATGGAGGGTCTAGGGAAAGGACTGTCCAACCGTGCAACATTAGTGTCAACACAATGGAATAAACATAATAATTGAAAAGTAAATTGGAATTTCATTAATTCAACATCATAAATGATTATAAATGGCTCACAGGTTTGCTGCATTCATATTATGAATTGATATACAAAGATATGGCAATTACACACATCATAGTATCTGTCCAATTCCTAGCACTACGACTTCACTTCTAATTCTACTTCTACTTCTCCTTCTACTCTACTCTACTTCTGCCCCTTCCAATGAGCCTAGCAGAGGTTTATATAGCTTCTCCAAGCTCAAGGAATGATCTACATCAGCCACAAGGGATTCCACATTGCAATGCCTTATGAAACGTGTAGGTCGGCCAAAATCATATGATGATGCTCTGAGTGTTGAAACACATTGCAATTCTAGGTGAAGAGATCTCTAGTCCCATAATGCCTTGTGAGATGCTCTATTAGGTATTACAAGTAACAAGAAGGTGTCAAAAACTTAGTATGCTGAACTAAATGTTGTATGCCCTACACTATGCAACCTGGTGATGCTTTTGACAACGATAACCTTATGTGGACAATTGAAAATCTCCTCAAATCTGGATATGATTTAGGTGAGCTATTATAGAGTTCAAATCCTATGCCATGAGCTGTGAAAAGATTATGTGGTGAATTCTTGTGAACTGCAACTAACTAAAAATGCAAGAAAATAAATATTTTTGATTGATGCAAAATTTTCATTCAACTTGGGATGCTCCTGCATTACTTAGAAATGTAGGATTTCTTGTATTATCCAAACTAGCAAGCCCACTAGAAAAATCTTAGTTAGCCACATGAGCATCATGGTCATAATATTGGTTGTCGTCTAATTTGTTCTTAGCATGAACATTGAAATAGATCCTAGTCTTATTATATTAAGTGGTCATTTTAGGGTTTTAATGTGTACTCCTCAATGGAAGATTAGGATTACAAGCAGCTCATGGTATAAACAAAAGATAGAAAGATAAAGGAAAATAATTTACATTCAAACATAAAAATAAAAATATCAGTTGTATATTAGATAAAAAATTGAAACCCTAATGGGGTATCCAAGGGTGGGTAATCTTGGTAAAGGAGATATCAAAACATGTCTTAAAACCCTAAAAGAAAAGATGTAAGAATAGAAAAACAATTAATCCAAAAAATAAAAGGAGTTTCACATCTAGACTTAAGATAGAAAAAGAAATTGAATATTAGAAAACCCTAATGTTTAAGAGAAAACCCTTAGAGTAGAAAACTAGGTCATGTACAAGCAAATGGATTCACCAAAATGTAAAGCGAAAGATTCTAAATCCCTAAGATTAGTATAGGCTAATTAAATATTATGAATACACATAAGCTATCATGTCCCATATCAAAATTGATCATTTTTATTCCAATTAAAGATTGGAATGAAGAAGCTAATTTCATCCATTAATGAGAGCAAGAACAAATACTATGATATCACCACTCATTCCTATGCAGTATAAGGAAGGAATACATATGACTTGGTCCTACACGGGAATAAGGACAAAACATGATCACCGATGTGGCAAAAGAGATAAGTCATTGGGGAAGAGGTGACTAAGACAAAGAGCATATCAACCTCCCTTAAAACAATTCCTGATCTAACTAATTGGCGCCATAGAAAATACAAGTTAATGAATTAAACATTTAAACACGAAAGATTGCCTTCCTTCATATGGACGATGGGAGAAGAAATCATCTAAGTAAGAGACGTAATGACAAATGATACTAAAACATTAATTGCAAGATAATCAACAAAAAGGGCAGTGATCAAATAGATAAGACAAACAACGATCCATGTTAAACAAGATAGTGCCAATTATGCTAACTAAAGATGGTGATCCTTGAGAGGCGACGTTTGGTAAAGGCAGTCGATTGAAGGTATAAGAGAGAATAAGCTTTGATTAGTATTCAATTTCAGACCAGCCTGGAATCATATAAAGATATGACTCAACATCACATTAAACCCATTACTCAGTGAATCATCTATACAAGCAAGTACGGTAGATGTGATTGTTTCAACAACATTGAATTAAGAACACATACAATTATATTGCAGAAGCAGCTAATTGATTTCGCCCAAGTATGTCATCTTATCATAAGTCAAAATGTTTATAATAGATATATGAATGATCTCTTTAAAATTAATCATAATAGAACAAGATAATAGAATGGGAATATGTATAACATAATAGAATGGTAATGTCTCTAACATGAGAATATTGTATAGAATGAGAATAGATATATATATGAATACAATGGAATTTAAGCATAGTTGAAAAAGAATAGTACAAGAGTAATTGTAATAAAATAAAATGTCATCATAGAATGAAATGTATACCATATGACAAGAATGCCTATCATCAAGAACGTTTATAACATGTGATATAAGAATGCCTATTATAGAAGGAATAAGTATTTGAAACAAATTGAGCTATGGGATGAAAAATGTTATAATCCTAATAATATGGAAATACTCATAACAATATTAGAATGAGAATGCTTAAGGCATAAGAGTGCTTATACGATGAATGTTATTCCTATAAGGAAGCATATTGAATGAATTGCCAAGTAATGTGAATGATAATCACGAGATGGTAATAATAAGTTAATAAGATATGATTTATAGATCCATGATATACTCGGAGTAGATCGCCTAGCCTCATCCTTTAACCTCTCTATCACCCTACAAGTATGGTGGTGAGTTAAGGAAGGGCAGTATAATGGACCTAGGTGACCCTCAATTAGATGCAAAACACCACATGATGTGTGAAGTCCTTTGAGCCAAGAGGCGAGGAACACCGCATGTAGTGTCAAGCTCTTGGGCCTAAGGTTGAAAATGCTTAGTCATTATAAATGGGCCCAACGGTAGGTGACTCTCAAGTGGATGAGGAATGTCGCGTGTAGCATGAAGTCCCTTGAGCCAAATGGTGAGGAACACCACATGTAGTGTGAAGCCTTTAGACCTCCGGATGGGATGGTTACACCCTTGCCTTAACGTAACCGTACTCATATGGAGTGGGTGACATAGAGTAGGTTAACGATGTCTCTCTCGAGATATATCATGGGAAAACTATATGTGAAAGAAATGTGAATGTTAAATGCATTTATGTAATGAATTTATTATGGATTATGATTATAAGGTTACTAACCCTAAGTGGAAATGTGGAAAGTATATGAACTTTGATTTTGATATTAATAAGTGGTTATTAACCCTAATTGTGATATGTTGATATTATAAGAAGAATTGATTACTAATGTTCTCTTTTACAAGTTGCAATTCTGTGCAAGGCTAAGAAAATTTTGACTTGCTAGAAGGGGACATTACATAAGCACAAACTAACCTAGATTAATTAATCAAGAGCTATGGGAGTGATAATTGATAATAAATAATATTTTAGGAAAGTAAATGTGAAGGATAATTTAGAGGTTTCCTCAGGAGGATCCAATGCAACATTACCATCATTAACAACTTAATTCTTATTGTCATCCTTAGTTTGATTGCCATAAATAGGAGAAATGGCAAGAGCCAGTTAAGGGAACTTGTCAAAGCTTGGCCAACCTACAGAATCATGACCAAATTTCATTGGAGAAGTAGATTGATGGTGAGAAGGTTGAGGCCACCCTTGATGAGCACGATCTCTCCCTCTAGGACTCTGAGAGGATTGGGATTGAGCATCTTGATCTTGACAAGTAGGATGACTACATCCCTTGTAACATTCACGAGGCAAAGATCAACCTCGACTAGAAGCATATGTTGGGGGACTTTGGCCATAATGCAAGGGGCACAACCCCATTGGTCAAGGAGCACCTATAAATGTGCAACTTCAAGGGAAACGTTTCTAGTTTGAACCTATATCTACATTAGAACATTGGAATAAATCATGACTTTAGAAAAAAGTGAAAAACTAGAATCAACTACATTGCCAAAAAATAAAGTATATTTTTTGTCTTTCCATATGCTAAAAAGCATCTCCACCCTAAAAGCATGCCATATTTGGGTAAATCAAGAAGGGATTCTAGGCTAATACCCTAATAAAACCATATGCCAGGAAAAAGTTTCAGGCTAGAAAGGCTTGAAGAAATCATGAATCCAAGTCCAAGCTACCTAAGTCCTACGATAAAACCAAAAGAGATGCTTTATCATTTCTTGATGGCCACAAAAAGGACATTTAGGATCCTTAGTTCCAAGATTGGTCAATCTGGAATCAATAGGAAGACCTTGAAATAAAAGACACCAAGAAAAATTAGCAAGCTTGGGCTCAGTAATGCCCAACCAAATAGTTCTAAATTTGCATTCCCAGATAGTCAATGAAGACTAAAGTAACCATATTTGGTTCAATGTAGGAGCCATAGGCAAATGTGGCAAAAACCATGACTACTTCTTATAAGGTTTTGTAGTTGTGAAATGGTGTGTCAGGATACCATTTCCAATCTTTCCATCATCGTTTAAAGATACAGACCCCAATTTTATGAATAATGTTTAGTGGCACAACCACAACAATCACTTAGAAAGTTTCATGACCTTGAAATTGCACAAGTGATACTTGTCTTTATATTTAGGACAAAATAAAAAAATCCTAGTTTTTATGGAGAATAAATCTAGAAGAGTCTTAATTCCTTTCTTGAAAAACCTCAAAGAACAAACCCAAGGAAATGTAGATAGAGGGAAATCTTGACAAGTGAGGATTGGAGACCACTAGATGGATTATTAAGTTATGGAACTCAACCATTGCAGAAACTAATGCAGTTCCAAATAAGTCAAGGTTTAATGGATTCCCAAGATTTCCAAATACTAAATTGTTAACAAAATCCCCTTGGACTTGAACAGATCCTTTCATAATGATAAGGGTGTGAAGACCAATCCCCTTCCAGGCTTGTTTCCCAAGAGGAACACCTAAGGAAATGCAACAATGCGCAAGAATTTTCTAAGCCTCATTACCTTCAAGGGCTTGTGTGATCCATTTAGCTCAAAGAGCCATACCTTGGTGCTGATTTGAAAGAAAACCCAACACTCCAAAATCATGAGGGAGGCAAGAGTATTGCTAGGAAACACTATGTTCAATCCTATGTGGTTCTCAGAAGAGGCCCAAAGAAAATTCCTAAGAAGCTTTTTGAGTTTCTTCTAGGAGGCCTAAAAAGGGACCTAGCAAGAATAATAATAAACATGAGTAGATGCAAGGATTTTAGAACAAATCTAGAATTTCACTACAAAATAAAAAGGCCAAGTGATCCAATAAGCTAGCTTCTTTTCAATTCTGGAGAATCTTGGAAAGCAAAATAAATGCCTAGAAAGTTAAAAATGTCCCCATGATCATTCCACTTCCATCCAAAAGATTCAAGCTAAGGAGGCTTAAGAAGAATGAATTGATGATAACATTAAGTTTTTTTCCACTAATACTTGTACCAGAGGCTTTATAAATATGTCTAAAAAAGAAAGAGCTTGCTTAATATTGTTCTTCTCTTACAAGAGAGTGAGGAAAGGATCATTAGCAAAATACTCATTCACCAATTGAGCAGAGGAATTGGGAAAATATGTCTTTGACAAGCTGCTAGAAAATAGAATGGGCTAATAAATATCCAAAGCCTTTAGCAACAAGAACATACAGAGTAGGAGCCAAAGGATAGCCTTGATGAATGGACCTGAAAAGGCCAAAAACTAAAGATTAATGGCCATTGATAGTGATACTGTAAGCTAGGGCATTTGAAAAAATCATACACACTAATTGCATAAATGGTGACTGAATCCAAGAGCTTGAAGCATTGTAATGGTGAAGGGAAATTCTATGCGATCATAGGATTTATAAAAATCAATTTTGATAAAAATTTCTTACTATTGAGAGAAACAAACCCATTCCATGCCTTCCCAAATGGCAATAATGTTATCCAAACTAAACCTAGATTTGATAAAACAAATTTCTCAGGGTGAATAATTTGCGAGAGAAGATGTCACAATTTCAAAGCAAGGGCCTTTGTAATGATCTTGTAAGAGACATTAAGAAAAGTGATCGACCACAAGTTATAGATATCATCAAGATCACCAAACTTAGGTGTGAGCTTGATATTTCCTTTAGTAATAATTTTTCCTAAGGAATTAGAATGAAAGGATTCAAGATAAATCTTGTGAATATCTTCTCCCACTAAATCCTAGAGTTCTTTGTAAAACTCACAAGGAAATGGACGTCACATCCCAAAGCTTTATCATTGGCCATGGTGAAGACAGCTTCACAGAGGTCAGCAATGGAGAGCAATTAATCACAAAAAGCACATTGAGTGGATGAGAGCCGACAAGGGATAACATTTAGGAACTCTTGTAAAGCATTTTCATGTTCAGGAGAATTCTCTTGATATTTAAAAGCCCACTCATATTGGCACAAAAAATCTTGGAGAATAACCAGGAGCTCCTTGAGAAACTAGTGGCCATCACAATTTTCCTTGATTGCTTGAGATGTATGATGAGCAAAAAGAGCTTGAAATAAATCTTTGGACATTCGGTCTCTAATTTTAAGCTAGTGTAACCAAGCCTTAATTTGGGCATCTCTGGCATTATAGTTATTAGCAATCTTCTTGTACTGATGAAGATCAACCACCCACTATTGAAGGTCAAGAGCAAAAGGGTTGGCTTAAAGTGTAGCGATGGAAAAACAAGCTAACTAGTAGCCATAGATGTGGAGGAAACATGATGTTTATTTGATGCAGTTATTCCTCCAATCAATCTAGCCTATTTATTGAGTGGCCTTAGTTCAAGTCTCCACACATGTTAGATATGAGCCATTGTGGGCTGATGAGTCAATATAGAAGTATTGAGAAAAACTAAGTCTTGTTGGTCTTGCGATGAGAAAATTACCATTCAATGTGAAACTAGATAGGCAAATGGTCAAATAAAAGAACATTTGGCAAAGGTACCACTAGAATAAGAAAATAGTTGGCAAAGGAAAAAAAGAGCTAGGTAGAGATCATAGTAAGATCAAGCCATTTGTAAACATTGTTAGGTCTGGAGACCTAAAATTACTTCACGTAAACCAATGGGAATGATTATAGAAACAACCTATATTGGGATAGAAAATCTAAATTTATTACACATGTAATACGAAGCTTCCCTTTTTCCATCTATCCATCTTATGGGAATAGAACCATCTTTATCATAAGTCATCTCAACCATATGAAAATCTCTGCACAAAACCCATGTGGCATTAGGCATTGAATTGGGTATCCAGCACCACAAGGAAGATCTTTCAACAACATCATTGGAACCATAAACAAATAATAGAAAAATAATGATTATCAATTTTCAAAAGGGTCCATAACACTCAGATGGTGGGGTAACATCCATGATCAATAATATGTGAATGCCACCTAGGAGAGAAAGGTGATAAATCCTCCATGCCCTACATCATGATTACTAAACCAAAAAGAACTGGTTGGCCATATAACATAGAAAGTAGTAGAAAGTCAAAAACTAGTGATTTTGACTTCTTGGAAACAAAGAACATCTAAGCCTATAAATCGCTAATGAGTATCTCTCATAATATACTTTTTGGGGAGGTCAGTAAGACCTCAAATATTCTAGGAGAGGAAGTTCATTGATGAGAATCATGAGGCATATCATCACTATCTAACTCCATAAGATTTGAATATCGGTTTATCTCGAGGAAAAATGCCCAACTAGATGTCCAGTTGGGAATACTACCCTTTTTTTTGAAACAATTACTCCTCCTTCAAAACCTTAGGTGGATTGAAAGACCTTCACAAACCCATTGGGGAGGAAGAGGGGCGTCCATTCACCACCAATTGTGAAGACAAAATAGATGTCGATTGAGGTGTTCTAGAATATTTAAGCTAATTGGACAGATCCCCTATAGGAAGAGCCACCTCTTTCTCCTTATCTTGAGGGTTTGATGGGGTACAAGGTATTGGTTTACATCTTGATTATCATAAGTAACGGATGGATTGGTTTGAGCTCCACCATTGCTAGAGTTACGATTATTTTGTAGTTTTAATTGTAGTCCACCCTTCATCACTTTTAGAATTGGGAACTTTAGAGGGCCAAGAAGAGGGCTTATTACAAGGAGAGGCCAAGGGGAAATCCTTGGTCTTGTGGTCAGAGGATTGACACCTAAAGAATGTGCTTGCAAATTAAGATTACGAACTAGTTGGGTGTGATGCATTTGACCAATTTGTATGTCAAAAAAGTATTTCAAATCCTTCGAGAGGTCAATCTTGACACAGACATGATTTTGCAAATGAGCTAAAAGAATCTATCAGGCTCAACACAAACAACTTTACCAAGCGATCCAGCAATTGTGGTAAAAAAACTCCAACATGGCAAGGGTAACCCAATGAATTCAACCTAGATTGGGACACAAAGGGAGCTTTCATCAGAGACCACAAAGTATCATATCCAAGGTTGGAAAACCAAAAGGAATGCACAAAAAAATTGAAAGAATGAAGGATCAAGGAGATGAAAACACAAGCACAAAAGATTGCTAATGAACAACATGAAAAATGTATGCAAGTCAAGCTGGCAATAACATTAGCTATAAAACAAGTACATATAGGTGAGGAGGTTGAGTCGACTTAGGAGTTGACTCCAACACTCCACTCACCAAGTGGAAAATGAGTGTCGACACATAGTTTGGAGAGTTGTGTCAAACTCTGCAAATTATATTACTTAGACTAAGTAATAATTTATATAATAAAATTTTGCACTAGCACCCCCCTTAAGAATAGCTTAGGTGGGTACAAGAAGAGATGGGTCCTAGCTACTAGGCCTAGTGAGGTACCCATGTACAAAGTTATCTCTCATGAAGTCGAGAAAGGTAGAAAACCTTATGGGGAAAAACCACCCTCCAAAAGAGAGAAAAGATGCATGAAAATTATACAAATGAAGAAGTACTACTTCTTTCACTAAGTACAATATATGTTTCCCCCATAAGAGAGAAAATGATAGAATGTCTTTAAGACCCCCCATAATACATGTCTTGTTGCAGAGGCTGGATGCTTGACAAAGGATGTAGATTTAGATCCTAGAACACTGGACAATGTTCTTTCCCTTGGGAACAAATGAAAGAAATTGAAGATGCAAGATATCTTCGCATGCTCGAAGATGTGTGTATGATCTTGAATCATGCTAAAGTTGATCCAAGGATGAAGATGCCCATTTTGATGTCTTCGAAGAGTGCTTAGGTGTCCTTATGTTGATGCCAAAGGATGTCATAATTAAATCAAGTGCATGCCTAATAGATGATGATGACAATCCAGAACCATGTGTAGACAGATGTAGAGCATGCATATCCAAAGGGGATAATAGGTGATGTAGCTTCATCGAAACTTTCATTGAAGAGAAGACTGATGTCCTCAATGTGTTCTTACAAGTCAGCAATGCGGGATTCTACAAACACACAAGCAATGTTAGGTAGAAATCTATCTCAATCAGCAATGCTAGAAAGATAAATGTAATCCTTCTGCAAAGAAGTACTTGAAGCTTTCAAAGAACCAACTCTGAAATCTGATGAAGCAACAGTAGATGGAAGTGGAATGATGATTTCCTCGATGTCAACTGGAGATTCTATATTTGTATCACGATGTGGAATGTTATTTGTGATCATAGAAGGATCACATGGGAATGGAGAAATGTTTGAGTTTCCATATATCTCCCAAAGTTTGATCCATAATGCATATGGACATTCAATATCCATGATGGCATACAAAGTGGCATCCAGTAGATGTAAACTGATTATTCCAACAATATGATCATGATATTAAACCACTTATCCTTTTGAGATTGTTTACCTCGTTTAGGGATAAGTCCATATAGATATGGCATGAGATTATGGTACTTGAGATGTTTCAGGATGCCATCACACCATAATTTATAATTACCCTTGTTTAGGTTGATTACAGAAGAATGAGTTTCATATCCCATGATTAAGAACATGTTAACTCCTTAAGACAAAAAAAGCAATGCATTATACAACCCCCTATGAATAGGTGACCCCCCCGATTTAGAACTTTATAATGCAGTGCTATAGATCTAAGCAAGACGATTAAAATTGTGCCCTAATACTTAGTCTTTTTAACAATGCACCCCCTGAGTTTTGCAATGTTTTACTTCTAGTTCATAGGCAAGTCTAAGTAGGTCAAGAAAAAGGCACTTTATGATAGTGTGTGATCGATCCCTAATACTTAGCTCAAAAAACAAACATTTTTTAACTTTAGCACATAAATTGAGTTACCAAATTTAGAATTACAATTTTGCATATAATTAGCACTATGAAAATAAATGTCTAGCAATTATAAGGGTTTAAAAGAACCATTAAACCCACAAATTAATTTTTCCCAAATATTAAATTCCCACACCCCAAAAAAATAAAAATTGTATGTTATTTTATAGTGTTGTTAGCATAATTTAAAACATGCTTTTGCAAAATTAAAAAAAAAAACTAAAAAATATATTGTGGAGGCCAAAATTTACAAAGCCCAAATTAGGGCATGGATGGATTAGGGTTAAAAGCCCAAAATATTGAATTTGCAGGGGAATGCAAGGGCGGCCAAGGTTGCAGGGTGATTCCAAATCCCTCTGTGAGGACGTGTGTAGATTCCAGATTGTGTAAAGTTGCCTTGGGATGCTGTTGTAGGGCTTTTGCAACCTTTGGTGTATGGCGTTGAGCAGATCTAAAAGTTGTTGACCCTCTTTATGTCGTTCAAACCCTCTGTCACCTGCTTGTGACATGCCTCCAAGTGGAAATGCATTGCCTGGGATAAATCCCTAGTCCTGCCTACGATGGTCATTTTCCCTGGCAAAATGGCCACGGGCTTGGCCTGCCTGAGATAGGCGTAGGCCCTGGTGTGGCCACAGACTTGCCTGGAATAGGCGTCGGGCTTGGCGTCCAATAGGTGTTAACCTTTATTTGAAGCAGGGTTAGTCTTTTTTTTGAAGCGGCTGCATGACTCACCCTCTATACAGGCTTCCACATCACGTCACAACCCAATGTCTGAACTCTGTGACACAACCTTCATGTCTCTGCAACACAGACAACATAGGCAAAAAAACACAATACAATTTTATGCAATTATAACAAACAAACGTATGACCTGTAATCAAACTCGCTATGCTCTAATACCATGAACGAATGAAGGATCAAGGAGACAAACACAAGCATAGATTATTGCTAAGGAACCTTATGAAAAATGTATGCAAGTCAGGGCAATGAAATTAGCTAAACAACAAGTACATATAGTTGAGGAGGTGGAGTCAACTGCAACACTCCACTCACCAAGTGTCAAATGAGTGTCAACACATAGCTTGGAGAGTTGTGTCAAACTCTCTAAGTTGACACCTAACCACCTATGGTGGCTTAAATCCATGTGTAAATTATATTACTTAGACTAAGTAATATATAATAAAGTTTTGCACTAACAAAAACTAGGGGCCATGATTGAGAATGACCTCTGCATTACCGACTTAAATTGCAAAGTGGAAAAGAAATAAGCCTTTAGTAAAGTTTTGAACATCTAGTCGAATTCCATGCATTGACCTATTCTCTAAGCATACTTTTAGGGGGAACCCTCCCAACAAAATAGTTTATCAAAGTAAAATTCTCAAACTATTTGTAGGCACTATCAAACTCTCGGATGGACAAAACCACATCTAGAGGGGAATCAAAGTGCATACCTCATTAAACACCCTAGGGACAAATTTTTGGGGTCACTTTTCAAAGGAGCCATTGCGAGAAGCTATGAAACCCTCAACACCGGCATAAACTCCTAAGTTGAGATAGTTTGAGGCCATAAAAGGTTAGCTAAACAAGCTCGCAATAAATGTGGGAAAAAAATTCATGTGCCAAAGGCACGATATGACATTAGATGGACAACACACAAGGAGACACCAAAACCCTAGCAGAGCTCAAAGCCCAACATGTATATTTTCAATACAACCAAAGTCAACCAAATTTGAATATGAATATTTGAAATTTTAGGGGATTGATTTCTAGATGTGGAATCGATTCCTAGATGTGAAATTGATTCCTATAGATGTGGAGGAAATGAATGTATGGTGGGTATAATAAATGTGAACAATATAGGAGAATGTGTAAAGATTAGATAAAATATGGGTGGAAAGTAAAAATATAGGTAAATGTGAGTAGGTGAAGATTTGAAAACGAAACCTTACTTTACATAAAATTATGTTATTGTTAATATATAATTTATATTATAGGATAATGTGTAAAGATTAGATAAAATATGGGTAGAATGTAAAAATATATGTAAATGTAAGTAGGTGAAGATTTGAAAACTAAACCTTACTTTACATAAAATTATGTTATTGTTAATATATAATTATATTAAACCTGATCTGGAAATAACTAAAAACTAATTTTAAATAAAAATTAGTATGTGTACAATTATACATTACAATTTGTAAAACAAAATAAAGACAAAATGTGAACGAAACAAAATAAAAATTTAAATTGATTATAAATTACCAAGACAGTGGGATGGAATATACGCATCTTCATGATGGTTGCAACTTGCGAAAGATTCGTTACACCAACATCTTACAAAGTGGGAGGAAGGAACTGTCTTCAGCCAATTAAAAATTAAATTTTTTGGTAACAGTGAGAATTTATGAGCACCAGATACCTACTTCGATGTTCCTTCGGGGGCGAAAAAAAAGTTAGGAATCTCCCCCTTCACAAGCTAAGAATATTATTTGTTAACAGTGAGAATTTATGAGCACTAATACCCATTTCGACGATGATCCTTCGGAAAAGAAAGGTTAGGAATCTCCTCCTTCACAAGCTAAGAATATTATGGGCATCATTGGTGTTCACATTGCATCCTATTTTGCATTTTTTCCACGCAGTTTCCTATGCAAACTCAGGTTGTCAGCCACACAATATACGTGTTTAGTCACTTGCTGTCTGTCACTACCTGCCCCCTCTCCTCTTTTATATACTCACTTTACCTTCTCACCTCCTTCAACAAGAGTCCTATTTTCACTGGTCTATATTTTAGTCTTTCTTCGTGTTCAGTTCAATCCAATCTCATGGCATCTACATCTAACACTAGTGTTGGATATGTAATCCTAACAACCGTATTTACTCCTCCTATTCATCCTCTAGCTGTTCTGATCAGGCATCACTTCAAATTAATTTATGAAGACTTCTGAAAAAGAAATCTCTGTCCTCTCTGTTCTGTCCTATTTTCATTTATATTTCTGCAGGATGTATGGTGTGAGGTATGGCCTCTCTTGTCTTCTTAAATCCTCTGTAGAGATGTTGAGCTGGGAGTATGACTGCCTTCCTCTCCACCGTATGATAGAAGGCACTATTGTGTAATGTCTAAAGTCAAGTCTTTTCTAGTGACTGTTGTTTTAATTAGTGTGTGCAACGTAATAATATGTGTGTTGCTTTGTTTTTTTTTAGAGTTTTTTCAAGAAAGAGTAGTAGCTCTGTTTGATGCAGCAAGTCTGTTTTCCAATGTATGAAGAAGCTGCTCTATTTTTTTTTCTTCTGAGTTTATGAGTTTATGCATGAAAGAGCTGAAGCTCTATTTAAAACAGAAAATACAGATATTGTATTTACTTTTATTATATGTAATGTTATGCATGTAATATGTTGTGTTTTAACATTATTGAAGAATGGAAAGACTCTATCTATGCAGACTCAAAATATGAAATGCTCTGTTTTCTTTTTATTCTACTCTATTTTTTTCTTTCAAAGTGGTATCAGAGCAGGTAAAGATCACAACAAGGTTTATCAAAGCTATCTTCAAACAAAGGTTTTAAGCAAGTTTTACAGTCAACAATGGCAAGCACAAGCAAAAGTTTAACAAACCCTCAGATTCCACAGTTTAATGGGAAGAACTATGATTATTGGTCAATCACCATGAAGGCATTATTTTGTTCTCAAGATATTTGGGATCTAGTAGAGAATGGCTTTCCAGAACCAGCAGATGCAGCAGCATACAATGCATTGACACAAGCAGAGAAAGACTTGTTGAGGGATAACAGGAAAAAGGACTCCAAAGCTCTCTTTTACATCTTCCAAGCTGTGCATGAGAGTATTTTTCTAAGGATTGCAACAGCAACTAAGTCCAAACACGCATGGGATACACTTCAAACAGTTAAACTATAAATATTAAGAAGGAATTTTGAAACAATTTTCATGAAGGAATCAGATTCAATAGACACTTTTTTCACACAAGTGATGGGTTTAGTTAATCAAATCAGATCTCATGGTGAAACACTTGAGGATAGAAGAGTTGTAGAAAATATTTTAAGGAGTTTACCCACAAGGTTTGAATCCATAGTTGTGACCATAGAGGAAACAAAGAACCTCTCACAGTTTTCAGTTGATGAGCTCCATGCATCTCTCATTTCTCATGAACATAGGCTAAGTAGGTCAGCAAACACCTCATTGCAGCATGCATTCAAGTCACAGGTTTCAATCAACCATGGTAGAGGCAGAGGAAGATCTAATTTCAAAGGTAGAGGAAGGAATTCTTATAGAGGTGGAAGAAGCAGCCCATCAAGCTCAAGTGGAAGAGGCAGCAGCCATAACTC
Source organism: Cunninghamia lanceolata (assembly GCA_027924645.1). Classification (NCBI taxonomy): domain Eukaryota; kingdom Viridiplantae; phylum Streptophyta; class Pinopsida; order Cupressales; family Cupressaceae; genus Cunninghamia; species Cunninghamia lanceolata. The sequence goes on along the minus strand of BSBN01001318.1, from coordinate 454,199 downwards.
AAGCCCAAACCCATCTCAAAATCAACCACAAGGTCAAAGGTATGACAAATCTCAAATCCAATGTCATTATTGTAAGAAATATGGGCATTATTCAAATGAATGTAGGAAAAAACAATCTGATTTCAGCAGACAAAATGCAAACTTTACAAGAGAAAACCAAAATCAGAGCAATATGTTCATAGCATGCAATGTAGCACAAGAAAATTAGAAGGATGTATGGTTTTTAGACTCAGGTTGCAGCAATCATATGATAGGGAACTTAGAAATGTTCTCAAGTTGAGATGAAAGTGTAAAATCAGATGTCACATTGGGTAATGACAACAAAGTTTCAGTTATGGGCAAAGGAAACATCAACATTCTAACTAAACAGGGGGAGAAGAAGTATATTTCAGATGTGTATTTTGTGCCTGGTCTAAAACATAATTTAATGAGTATTGGGTAGCTTGTTCAAAAAGGGTATAGAGTCTTCTTCAAAAATAGAGAATGCACTATTCTAGATAAATTTCCAAGCAACCAACTTATTGCCAAAGTCCAAATGACAAGCAATAGAATGTTTCCCCTAAAGATTAAGACAGATTTGAATGTGGAATATGATCAAGCACAACCCACAATGAATCCACAAGAGGATAAAGAAGAAGTTACAGCAGTTACACAAACCCTCTTTCAAGCAGAAATAAAAGATGAAAATTGGTTATGGCATCTAAGATTTGGGCATCTCAACTTTGGAGGTCTAAATTTACTTCATAGGAAGAGTATGGTAAAGGGTTTGCCATTAATAGAGAAACCAGAAAGAGTATGTGAAGGATGTATTTTGGGAAAGCAACATAGAGAGACATTTCCAACAGGCAAGTCAATTAGAGCAAAGGCACTTTTAGAGATTGTGCATTCAGATTTGTGTGGACCAATGCAAACACTTTCAATTGGTGGAAGATTCTACTTTTTGACTTTCATTGATGACTATTCAAGGAAAACATGGGTCTACTTTCTAAGGCAAAAGAATGAAGTGTTTGATTACTTCCGTCAATTCAAGGCACTTGTTGAGAAGCAAAGTGGGCACTACATCAAAGCATTGAGAACAGATAGAGGTGGTAAGTACATCTCAAATAAATTTCTAAATTTTTGCAAAGACCATGGGATTCACAAGCAATTCACAACTAGGTACACACCTCAACAAAATGGGGTAGCTAAAAAGAAAAATAGAACAATCATGGAAATGGAAAGAAGCATGTTGAAAGCAAAGCATTTGTCAAATGAATATTGGGCTGAAGCTGTAGTTTGTGCAACATACATTATGAATAGATGTCCAACCAAAAGTGTGAAGAATATGATTCCTGAAGAAGCATGGACAGGAAGAAAACATAGTGTTGCTCACATGAGAGTATTTGCATGTGTGGCATATGCACATGTGCCAGATGAGTTGAGAAGAAAATTGGACAACAAAGGAGAAAAGTGCATATTTGTTGGTTATAGTGATGAATCCAAGGCATACAAACTATACAATCCAATAACCAAGAAAGTTATAATCAGTAGAGATGTACAATTCATAGAAGATGAAGCATGGGATGGAAGTTTGGAGAAGACAATCAATATTGCAGCCAACTTACATCAAGAAGATAAAGAAGATTTAACACCAATAGGTACTCCATCAAATGTGACTCCTTCCACACCCATTCAGGCTCAACAAAGTGGTCATCAAATGACACCATCATCAAGTGTAAGGACAGCCCCACGCATTCAAGTATCCACTCCTTCAAATGTACAAAAAACACCATCTACAAGTGGCAATCAGGGTGCAGGACCATCAAGTCCACATTACACAAGTTCAAGTTCAAGTGATATGTCAAATCCTACATTGGCAAGCTTGAGGAGACAAAAAATCAGAAGTTTGAGAGACATTTATGATCAAAATGAAGGTGAGAACAATGCTGGTCTAATTTCTCTCTTTGTATTTTAATCACAAGTAGAAGATCCTATTCATTATGAAGATGCAATTAAGGATGAAAAATGGGTAAATGCAATAGATGATGAAATTGATGCAATAGAAAAGAATCAAACATGGGAGCTAGTGAGCCTTCCAAAAGGCAAGGATGTTATAGGAGTGAAGTGGGTTTACAAAACCAAATTAGATGCAAATGGTGATGTGCAAAAGCATAGAGCAAGACTAGTGGCAAAAGGATATTCACAACAGCTTGGGGTTGATTACAATGAGACATTTGCTCCAGTAGCTCGATTAGACACCGTGAGAACTATACTTGCAATAGCAACTCAAAACAAGTGGCCAGTTTACCAAATGGATGTGAAATCAACTTTTTTTGAATGGCTACCTTGAAGAAGTGTATGTGGAGCAGCCACCTGGGTATGAGATTTTGGGTCAAGAAGATAAAGTTTACAAACTAAAAAAGGCACTCTATGGAATCAAGCAAGCCCCAAGAGCTTGGTATAGTAGAATTGACTCTTATCTTTTACAAAATAGCTTCAATAGGTGCAGCAGTGAGCCTACATTGTACACCAAGATGAATGAGCAAGGTGAGATCATAATTGTTTGCTTGTATGTTGATAATTTGATATTCACGGGTGATTTGGCAATTGATTTGTTCAAAGGAGCTATGAAAAAGGAATTTGAAATGACTAATTTGGGTCTCATAAAGTATTTTCTTGGCATTGAGGTGAATCAAAATGATAGTGGTATTTTCATCTCCCAATCTAAATATGCAAATGGCATTTTGAAAAGGTTTAACATGAGAAATTGCAAATCAGCTCCAACACCAATTGTCACAGGACTGAAATTAAGCAAGGATGATAAAGGAGGCAACATTAATCCAACTTTGTATAAAAGGCTTGTTGGTAGCCTCATGTATTTAACAACCACAAGGCTGGACATAATGTATGCAGTTAGTCTCATTTCAAGGTTCATGGAGTCTCCAAAGGACTCTCATTGATAAACAGGAAAGAGAATTCTTAGATATGTGAGTGGAACAAGAAACTATGGCATTCAGTATGCAAAGTCAAATGAGTTCAAGCTCATAGGCTACACAGATAGTGATTGTGCAGGAAGCATTGATGATAGGAAGAGCACTTTTCATTATGTTTTTCATTTTGGAACAGGTGTAGTTTCATGGCCTTCAAAGAAACAACCAATTGTTACTCTTTCATCAACTGAAGCAGAGTATGTTGAAGCCACAAGTGCATCATGTCAAGCAGTTTGGATGAGAAGAGTTTTGAAAGATCTCAGGCAAGAACAAGAAGAGGCAACAAGGATCTATTGTGACAATAACTCAACTATAGCATTGTCAAAGAATCCAGTTTTTCACAAGAGAAGTAAACATATAGACACACGGTATCACTTCATTAGAGAACTAATCAACAATGGAGAAATCTTCCTGGTTTTTTGTAGGTCTCAAGATCAATATGTAGATATCTTCACCAAGCCATTACCAAAAGAAAGCTTTGAGTATCTAAGAGATCGTTTGGGAGTTCTAGATGGCGGTAGTTGTGATTAAGGGGGAGTGTTGGATATGTAATCCCAACAACCGTATTTACTCCTCCTCCTATTCATCCTCTAGCTGTTCTGATCAGGCATCACTTCAAATTAATTTATGAAGACTTCTGAAAAAGAAATCTCTGTCCTCTCTGTTCTGTCCTATTTTCATTTATATTTCTGCAGGATGTATGGTGTGAGGTATGGCCTCTCTTGTCTTCTTAAATCCTCTACAGAGATGTTGAGTTGGGAGTATGACTGCCTTCCTCTCCACCGTATGATAGAAGGCACTATTGTGTAATGTCTAAAGTCAAGTCTTTTCTAGTGACTATTGTTTTAATTAGTGTGTGCAATGTAATAATGTGTGTGTTGCTTTGTTTTTTTTTAGAGTTTTTTCAAGAAAGAGCAGTAGCTCTGTTTGATGCAGCAAGTCTATTTTCCAATGTATGAAGAAGTTGCTCTATTTTTTTCTTCTTCTGAGTTTATGAGTTTATGCATGAAAGAGCTGAAGCTCTATTTAAAACAGAAAATACATATATTGTATTTCCTTTTATTATATGTAATGTTCTGCATGTAATATGTTGTGTTTTAACATTATTGAAGAATGGAAAGACTCTGTCTGTGCAGACTCAAAATATGAAATGCTCTGTTTTCTTTTTATTCTACTCTATTTTTTTCTTTCAACTAGTAGCCACCCACAGGTTGAAGAATTTGCGCCATCTACATCTACTTCCACTGGATCTACAATGCCTGTGAAAAAGCCACCCTACGATGTATTTATTAATCATCGCGGTCCTGATGTCAAACAAATGCTAGCTAGTGCTATCTATAAAATGCTTACTAGTGGCATGGGTTTGACGGCTTTTCTCGATTCAGAAGAGCTTGAATTGGGGGATTACTTTCCTAGAGTACTAGAAAAAGCAATGAAGGGTGCTTTACTTCATATAGCTATATTTTCAGAGAACTATGCACAATCCCAGTGGTGTTTGGCTGAGTTGTCATTTATGCTCAAAATAGGCACTAAAATTGTTTCGATTTTCTACCATGTTAAGCCTGAAGATGTCCGATATGCAAAAGGAGTCTATGCTGCTACATTTGACCGGCACGAAGAGAAGGGTAGATACACATCAGAAGAGCTTAAGGAGTGGAAGGATGCGCTCTACAATGTTTCACATAATATTGGTCACATAGTTAATAACAAGGAGTAAGTACTAATTACTCTACCTCAAACACTTACACTTTTTCTTATCAATGCATTCTGTGCAATTTTTTTTTCTCTTATTTTTTAGGCCCATAGACTTCTTTTATCAGAATAATGTTAACCATTAAAGTGCGATGTTCATTCCATTTTCTTTGTTGTTGTATATATGTCTAGAGATGAGGACATGCTGTTGAAGAGCATTGCATATTGTGTATTGAAAGAAGTTAAAAAACTACCATTCATGGTTGTAGAACATTCAGTGGGTTTAAATGAAACTGTAAAAGACTTTGAATTGACTACACTTCAATCTGCGAAAAGCCATCAGAATGTGCAAATTGTAGGAATATGGGGCAAGGGTGGTTCCGGCAAATCTACTTTTGCTAAAAAGTTATATAACAATATATATCCCTCTATGGAGAAGGCTAGCCTTATACTAGATGTTAGAGATGCTGCTGCCAAAAAATTGTTGCACAAGAAGTAGAAAACACTTTTGAAGGAGCTTGGTTTCAAAGGTGTATCTGTTAACAATATAGAAAAGGGGAAGGCGATTCTTGCAAACCACTTGACATCTGTTCAGGCATTAATCGTTCTGGATGATGTTGATCATGTGGACCAATTGAATGCTCTATTGCCCGCTAAGGACATTCTTCAATCTGAAAGTTTGATTGGATCAGATTGTTTGATTATCATCACTACTAGGGAATTAGAAGTCCTTAGGTCTTGGCGCATCTCTTCTGTATATGAAATGAAACCCCTGAGTCCAATTCATGCTAAGGAACTTTTTTGTTGGCATGCTTTTTTACGACCCTCTCCAAGGGTTGAATTTGAAGATCTTGTGCAAAAATTCTTAAAAGTTTGTAGTGGATTGCCACTCTCTATCAAAGTTCTTGGTGGGCAGCTTTATGGAAACTTTAGTAAAGGTCACTGGGAGATTCAATTAGGAAAGATCTCTAGGATAGTACCCGAAGATATCAAGCAGAGGTTTAAAATAAGTTATGATGCTCTAGATGAAGAAGAGAAAGAGGCATTCTTGGATACAGCATGTTTCTTCATTGGAGAAGAAAGTAATTTGGCAATTGAGGTATGGAATGGATAAGGGTGGAGTGGTTTGCACAATTGGGAAAGGCTGGTGAATAAGTGTCTTGTTGAAGTAGATGAGAGAAATTGTATAAGAATGCATGACCACTTAAGAGATTTGGGAAGAGAAATTGCAAATCAGCAGTCGCCCTACCGTCTTTGGTTTCCCCAGCAAAGCATTAAAGTTAATTATAGTGAAGAACAGGTGAGGTTTGACATTTTTTATTGTCTCACTCATCTAGTGCCAAAGGAATATTCTCTGTTTCTGTTTGTGTGGTTGCTTCTAGGAAGTTCTATTATATTCACACTTACTTATGTTTATGTTGTATTTGAATTCAGAAAGGAATAGGCGTTCGAGGAATAATGGCTACCTTAGCTCGAGCAACGTGCGATTTTGTGGTTTGTTTTTCTGATTCATCGTAAGAATTTCGATTGTCTTCTTTTCCTGAAAATTTAAATGATTTTTATATTTTCCCTATACAGGAAAAAACCATTTTACAACAAACGGCCGAAACAGATGAGGAGTATTGTTGGTCTGGTAAAACTTCAAGAGCTGGAGATAATTGATTGCCACAAGTTGGATACGCTTCCCAATTTTGCACAATTACCTTCTCTCCGAGAATTTGAACTGAGAGGTTGCTACAAGTTAAGGAAATACAAGGTTTACAACATTGCAGAGAATTGGAGGTGTTGAAAGCACATACATGGTGTGAGGTGCCAGCTATAGAAAGTTTGGAGTGTATGGAAAGATTGAGGAGGCTGCATCTCAGAGCAATGAAGAAATCAGCTGTTGAAGGTTGCATTCGAAACGTGCAGGTGATAAAAATTTCTAGGAATTTAGAATTCTAATTATTCTCGTGTGATTGTGCTTTTACTTGAATATTGATGTGCAAATTATTTGCAGAAATGGCCTGGCGAAGTAATAGTATGTACCCGGGCAGTCCGAAATGCGGCCTCACTTGTAAACTCTTTTGCCTCACTTATAAAATCCTCTGCCTTTCCTACTCCCTGTGTCGTCAAGTCCTGCTCTAACCTGAAAATTTATAAGAGCCACTGGGCTCAATTGGCAGGGAAGCAACCCACCAATGGCAATACCGTTTTTGCATGTTTTGTTATGAATTGTGTTACTCCACGTATGACATTGTGGATAGATGATGGAGGATCAAGTGAAGAAATGTGTGAAACGGAGGCCGAGGGGGCGAAATGGGTATGGATAGGCGTCTTCACACAACGTTTAGGATGGCAGAAGATAAGAATAACAAACAGGAACATGTACAACACAAGCAGAAGCGTAGATGGAGATTTCGATAAAGATGAAGGTGAAGGTGAAGTGGAGAAAGGATTGCTTGTGATGGGAGAAGAGCAGAGACTCATGGAGGATTTCCGCTACTTATGGGGGCTTATAGCAATTTGACTCTGCTATATTTAGATGGATAAGCCTAAGTTACCCTTCATTTCATTCAGAAGGGAGATGAATCTAGTAAAATAATAATAATTATTTTGCCACACATCTTCTAGAAAGTTCAAAATCTTTTTATTGGAATAAATTTTTGTTAGTATAATGTTGTTGTCGTAAACTTTTTTTCGGAAGTTGAAGATGACGTGGATCCTTTTTAACACTTTTTAAAATTAATAGAATTTATGTCAATGTCATCGTTTATAAAAAAGAAGGAAATATTAAGATGCGTTGAAGAAAAATAAACTTTATAATCCACTAAATGCATACATTGAATATATTGATTACTTATAAATAATTAAAAAGGAATGTATTTCGATTTATAATTGAGGAGTGTATAAGAAGTAACGTAGTTGTTAAGTTTGATGTTCTTTGGAATTTGGAATAAGATATCTTTTTGAGGTATTCATCTTTGAAATCAGAATATATTTTAAACATTAATTTTGTAGAGTTGAGTATGAGGAATACAGTCAAGTCTACAATTATAGACCCAATCTTCACATGCAAACTTGATTTGGTAATGGTATTTTTTTCTTGACTTTGTTTCATGTGTTTTTGTAATTTTTAGGGGCTTGCAGTATTTAAAAATACTTATATTGGACAATCATTATGCACAAGGGGCATGTTCGCTTAGGTCCATCTACAAAGAACAAAGAGGAATGATTGAGGACAACACTCTTCAGTCATGAAAATATTCCTATAATGATCATGTAGATCTAGATTCTTTTTTATTGTACTAGTTGAAGCATGAAATACAAATAACATGTTTTTGAGTGTATAGAGACATCAAATGAATAAATGAATGCATTGAATGCTTTTAAACATAAGGACATAATGATAAATAATGCCAAAAGTTTACTTCATTAGCCTTTGGAGGGAAACACTTGGCGAGACATGATATAAATTTGAATATTCAATATTGAATTTGAGAGGGTCAAGTCTACATGTCTCGGGTCAACCCGATGACTATGAACTTGACTCGGGACCAAAAAGGAGTCGAACCAAGGTGGGGAATGTGTACATAAGGATGTGTGCATATAATGGTGTGATAATTGTATAGATGTAGGGGCGGGGGATGGGGGATGATATGTTTTGATATGTGAGCATAGGGACAAGGTAGCTGGATAAGCGAAATATATGTAAAGGGTAGGTGAGAAACATAGAGAAAGGGACTTGAATTTGCACAATATAATGTCATTTATCAATATATCTATGTATCAAGGTACTCCTCAAAATGGGCACAAAACTAAATGGGAAATGACATAGGTATGCAAATTTCACCATTACATTTTGCCCTCACTTTGAGGTGTGTGTGAATTCTAGAACGATCATGCATCTAAAAGTATGTAGTGTTCACAAATAATGCATCTAAAGTAAATGTTTAGACATCAAAGGATATCATTATTGGGTATATAAATTAATGAACCCTGTAAGGTGTCATCAAGTAAATATGCCTTCTATCGTTTAAGTATCTCCATGGGGAACTTGGAATGCAGAGGAAAAATATTTCATGATAGCTTCTATGATAGAAGCAAAAATAAGAGAAACTACTATTTTAATGTAATTGTTGAAACAATCATGAAAACTGGAGAAAGAAATACAACAGGAGAAGTTTTGTTTGTATGAAAACATGGAATGGATCCAACTCTCTTGGTGGTCAATCAATGACATAATGCACGAAGCAAAAGGCATGCCATGTGTTGGAGAGGAGTCTCTATAAGCAATGGTAATTGTTTGTAAAACTCACTATGAAAATATTAGTGGCAAATTATGCCCCCTATAATTGGTCGCATTCATGTAGGATGTGAGGGATTGGAAGAGAGGGAAAACCAATACATGAAAATGTCACATCCCTCGTGGAGGGAGACCTGATGTAGAAAATATGTGGAAAAGAAATTAATAAATAAAACAAAGATCTATCCTTAAAGCAATTGATGGGGGAAATAAATGCAGGGAGACCATTTTTCTATGAGGGAGAGACATATAGTATTGGCAGATGCATGGGCACAAGATGGTCATCTACCATGCCATTATGAAGGAATGGCATCCTGCCTTGATGCCTCACCTCATTCATTATTTGCAGTCTAGAACGAATGGGGTGCTCAAGGGAAGAAATGAATGTTGATGAAAAGTTTCATGTCGTATCCTCAATGACATGAGCTCTCTCTAGGCGGTTAAAAAGATTCTTTCTATTAGAATGCAAATCTGGGTTTTAGATATTCTTTCATACATAGTTTCATAGAGAAAGAGTTGTTTTGAGCTAGCAACAAGCTTTTGGGTCTAAAGTTGTATATCTGTTTATCAGGGACGTTACTTTCCATTCTGTATGAGAATGTCGAAAGCAATGGTGGCATGGATTATGGATGTGAGAAATAAAGAAATCTAAAAGTGATTTCCTTAGGTCATGATAAGTATATAAATATAGAAATCTACAATCCTATAGATAAACTGTGGAGGATTCTTCTTTATCTACCTATCAATGTATCAAAATCCCAGTAGCATGGCATAAATTTATGCAAAGATGTTCTCGTGAGTGTTACAACACTGTTGGGTATATTCCATGGTCTATAACATGTAAGAGGATCTTAGGTAACAAGAATATTTGATACAGAGATTACTCTGCCCATAACTCTTCTACAGATGGAAGATTTGCTCGATTTCCAAAGAACCAGATGAAAGATAAAAAGCGTAGGAAACTGATTAGAGCTTAGCATGCAAACGTAGGGACATCCATTGTCTTAGTGCCTGTAAAGATGATTTGATTACTACTGTTCGAATTTCTCTCCATGACTACCACTTTGGGATATCAAAATATCTTTTCCATTGCTTGTAGAGCTAAGTACCCTCTGTTCTATTGTAATTAGCTTCTTAAGATAATATTTAATTTTAACATGGTCTTAGATGACCATTATTTGGCTAGCTATCTAAAATGGATCTTGTCAGAATCAACAAATAAAGTATAATGCCTTTTAGTGCAGATGGATAATAAAATTGAATAATGGCCATAGTAAGTTTATGTTGCTCACCACATGAAGACTAGATCTTTGTGGATTGACTAATAGTTTTGCTTCAATAAAAAAATCCACCACCCACACATACTAGCTCTTTTAAATGATTTATAGGCCAAGTTGATACAAAGTCATCTGCTACAGAGAAGTTCATCCTCTTCTCCCCTCTACCAAGCATCTATTTGTCATGCTCTAGTAAAACCTTCATGAGTTATATGGCCGATTTCCCTACAGTGAAGAGATCAAACTTTTTATACAATGTGGCATAAAAAAGGTGTTCCCCTTTTTGGGTGTACAATGACTTTTACGACTGTCAATATTTGACACCTCCCTTCATTACATTGGAGGGTAGTTGCATTTGCTTAAAAGATTCCATGGTCTTTTTACCAAAACATTTCAGATGTTCCCTGAAAACACTTGGCATTCCTTAAAACCACATTTCTTTAAGGCATTTTGTCAAATAGTTCATATCTGGTATGTGTGGATACTTTTCCTTGAGGAATGTTATCAGACAATTTGTATGCCCAATGTATGCTCTTTCTTTGTGTATCTATTGGTTGGGTGGAATATCATTATACTTTGACGACCTTACTTATCTTTAATACACTTTAATTATTGAATGGGCATATGTACACAAATGTGTTTAAGAGTATTTTAACCTAGTTGTCATTATGCTCCGCATTCAATGGCTGGGGAATACTCATAAATAGTTATAATTAAGTTCACCACTATCATGGTGTCTTTATACAATGTATAATAATTATAATTTTTGGACATCGTGTTGAACACTCATAATACTAAGAGGGGGGGTGAATTAGTATTCTTTTAAACCATTCACTGATTAAACCATTAATCCATTTGCCCATTCAACAATAATAAAGTAAATTAAACATAGAATGAACATCCACAAAACATAACACATGAACACCAAGATTTTTACATGGAAAACCCAAATAGGAAAAAACCATGGTGAGTGTTAGCTCACAATATATTATGTAGTAACAATACCAAATTACAAAAGGCTCATTGCCTTAGGGCTTACTTCCCAGGGCTCACCGCCCTTAAGGACTCACTGTCCAAAAGATGCTCACTGCATACAGGCTCACTGCCATAAAGAAAGAAAAAGAAGGATGGCTCATTGCCAAAATGAATTGTTAGAATTACATCTACAAATGTAAGGATACAGTTCTAATGAAGCTCAAAAAACTGATTCAAAACTCTTCATCTTGACTTGCTCTGTTACACTGCTCTACTCTTACATAAAAATAAGATTTCTCTTCTTCTGCACTTGTCACCCTTACAAAATCACAAGACTTTGCATGTCACACACACACACACACACACGCATTCATATTTGCACACCACCCATCACTCAAACATTGAAATGGATTACATATATGGGTAAATGCACAAAGTTGAGTCCACTTAAGGTGGAAGTTTCAGACTTAGGCAAAAACTTGAAATTGGGCAAACCAAAATGGGATCAAGATCCCGAGCCTAAAATCTAGGACATGATCCCGTTACGTAGCGAGATCCTGAACCTAGTACCAAGAAACAGGATCTTGTTATATAGCGAGATCCTAAACCTAGCACCAAGAAATGGGATCCCATTTTATGAAACAGGATCCTGTTTAGAACCTACGTGCTCATTTTCTCCCAGCAATAGTTAGAATTGCAGAACATGATCCCGAGTATAAATGCACCATTTCTGGCCATCAGAAGTCTAGGTGAGTGGATTTTTCCACATTTGTTTATTTTTTGTGATTTATAGTTTTTATTTGAAGTATTTTTTCTATATTTTTCTATGTATTAAGTTTTAAATTTGGTTTCAATCTTTCAAAATTGTATAAACCCTCATATGAAAGAAAACTAAAAAGAACTATCCTACACACACAAAAAAATCCTAAACTGAATTGAAACCTAAAAATAATTACCCTAAACTGAAAAAGAAAACCCTATATTGAACTAAAACAAAACCCTAAAGTCTCAATGGTTCACATTTGATCAATTTGTATAATGTTAGATGGTTGAAGTTTTTACAAACTTGTTTAAAAAGATAAATATATCAAACTTGGTCAACTTAATACAAAATCATTCCATTAGCATGGTTTATGGACCTAGGATTTAGATGACATTTATTAAGGGGATTTAAGAAAATTGCTTAAGACTCATCCTAAGAGGATGTATATGGTTAAGGATTTAGGGTTAAGGGTTAAGGGTTAAGGGTTAAGGGTTTAGGGTTAAAGGGTTAAGGGTTAAGGGATTAGGGTTTACAGTTAAGGGTTTAGGGTTTAGGCTTAAGAGTTTAGAGTTTAATTATGTCGTAAATACAATTTCAAAAATAGGATATAGATGACCTATAACTTGAAATCTACTCATTAATCCCCTTAAGCCACTAATAATAGTTGAAAATTGATCATTCACATTTCATCAATTTGTATAATGTTAGATTCTTGAAGTTTTTACAAACTTGTTTAAAATGATAAATATATTAATCTTGGTCAACTTAAGACAAAATCATTCCATTAGCATGGTTTATGGACCTAGGATTTAGATGACATGGATTAAGGGGATTTAAGAAAATTGCTTAAGAACCGCCCTAAGAAGATGCATATGGTATAGGGTTTAGAGTTTAGGGTTAAGGGTTTGGCGTTTATAGTTAAGGGTTAAGGGTTAAGGGTTTAGGTTTAAGGGTTAAGGGTTTAGGGTTAATGGTATAGGGTTAAGGGTTAAGGGTTTAGGGTTTAAGGTTAAAAGGGTTTAAGGTTAAGGGTTTAGGGGTAAGGGTTAAGGGTTTAGGGTTTAGGGTTAAATGTTTAGGGTTTAGGGTTAAGGGTTAAGGGTTTACAGTCAAGGGTTAAGGGTATAGGGTTAAGGGTTTAGGGTTAAAATGGTTTAAGGTTAAAGGTTTAGGGTTAAGGGTTAAGGGTTTACAGTTAAAGGTTAAGGTTTTAGGGTTAAGGGTTAAGGGTTAAGGATTTACGATTAAGGGTTTAGAGTTTAGGGTTTAATTATGTCGTAAATTATACAGTTTCAAAAATAGGATATAGATGACCTAAGAGGATGTAGATGACCTACAAATTGAAATCTACTCATTAATCCCCTTAATCCACTAATAATAGTTGAAAATTGATCATTCACATTTGATCAATTTGTATAATGTTAGATGGTTGAAGTTTTTACAAACTTGTTTAAAAAGATAAATATATTAATCTTGGTCAACTTAAGACAAAATCATTCCATTAGCATGGTTTATGGACCTTGGATTTAGATGACATGGATTAAGGGGATTTAAGAAAATTGCTTAAGACCCGTCTTAAGAGGATGCATATGGTTTAGGGTTTAGGGTTTAGGGTTTAGGGTTAAGGATTAAGGGTTTAGAGTTAAGGGTTTAAGGTTAAGGGTATAGGGTTAAGGGTTAATGGTTTAGGGTTTAGGGATAAAAGGGTTTAAGGTTAAGGGTTTAGGGTTAAGGGTTAAGGGTTAAGGGTTTAGGGTTTAGGGTATAGGGTTAAGGGTTAAGGGTTTAGGGTTTAGGGTTAAAGGGGTTTAAGGTTAAGGGTTTAGGATTAAGAGTTTAGGGGTAAGGGGTAAGGGTTAAATGTTTAAGGTTTAGGGTTAAGGGTTGAGGGTTTAGGGTTTACAGTTAAGGGTTAAGGGTTTAGGGTTAAGGGTTAAGGGTCAAAGGTAGACAAGTTCCTCATATCATTGTCAAGGGATTATCATAAAATCCCCTTAGCCACTAATAATAGCACTAATCCCTTTGAAATCTACTCATTGTCAAGGGATGATCTAAGAGGATGTAGATGACTTACAACTTGAAATCTACTCATTAATCTCCTTAAGCCACTAATAATAGTTGAAAATTGATCATTCACATTTCATCATTTTTTATAATGTTAGATGCTTGAAGTTTTTACAAACTTGTTTAAAAAGATAAATTTATATTAAACTTGGTCAACTTAAGACAAAATCATTCCATCAGCATGGTTTATGGACCTAGGACATATGACATATATTAAGGGGATTTAAGAAAATTGCTTAAGGCTTGTCCTAAGAGGATGTAGATGGTTAAGGATTTAGGGTTTAGGGTTTAGGGAACTTAGGGTTAACATTTTAGGGTTGAGGGTTAAGGGTTAAGATTTTAGGGTTAAGGGTTAAGGGTTTAGGGTTTAGGGTTAAAAGGGTTTAAGGTAAAATGAAAAGCGTACTATAAATTAATTATAGGTAGGGGGTTGAAACAACCAATAATTAACCTACAAAAATAGTTCATCATAATGTGGCCCTACAAAACTATATTTCACATCACATTAACAATTATTTATTTTTCAAAGGTAGACAAACCACATGTCATTATCAAGGGATGATCATAAAATCCCCTTAGGCCATTAATAATAGCACTAATGGACCCTTGAAATCTACACATTAATCCCCTTAAGCCACTAATAATAGTTGAAAATTTATCATTCACATTTGATCTTGATTTGTATAATGTTAGATGAGCTTGAATTTTTTACAAACTTGTTTAAGATATATATATATATATATATATATATATATATATATATATATATATATATATATATATATATATATATATATATATATATATATATATATATATATATATATATATATATATATATATATATATATTCAACTTGGTCAACTATGGCCAAAATCATTCCATTAGCATGGTTTATAGACCTAGAAAAGATTGCATGTGGATTAAGGGGATTTAATAAATTATGATTTAAGGGGAAACTTCACTATTCCTTGTAAACAAGTTTTAAAGTATGTAAATTGAAAGACACAAAATTTACATTTTTTTATGTACATGTTTTTAGTTTATTTTTGAGTATATGTACACATGTATTAAAATTACATAGAACTAGAACCTCTTAAATTTTAAAATTTGTATGTATGCTCAAGTTGAATGATGTATACATATGTGTATGTAGATCCTAATTTTCTTTTAAATGTAGTCATGTACGTTTAATTTAATTATTTCTTGTAATTTCTCAACATGTATAATATCTAGTTTAAATGATATATGTTTATTTATAATTTATATATATACATTCTTGAAAGTTAATTTTGTACTTGTTTGTATATTTATGTATATAATGTAGGTTCATCTAGTTTTTATATCATGGATCATGATGTTGACTTTAATGTTGAGGATTTCCTTAATGCGCCACCTCTATGGTCCCCATCACCTGAACATCATGATCCACCTCCATCTCCACCTCAAAATCCCCCACCTCCACCCCCACCCCTACCTAGATTAGATGAGGCATGCTTGTGAGCCAAAATTAATGGAAATATCACATCCATCGAAGAAAAAATAAATGCCATTCAAAGTGAACAATTCATGCCACCTCACTTCATGTGTTTTGCATCTTTGATGCAAAACATTGTAGATTCAGTTAGGTCCACTGATGTGGACTTGGACACTTTTAGACTATGGGGAGAGGAGAGGCATCAGTTTTATGCTAATGGCCTCTCTTATAGGCAAATTTTGGATATAAAAATCACAAAAGCTGATTTAGCTCAATATTTTAGGCACCCCATCACCAATGAACTAATTCTAGCAAACAAGAAAAGAATATCAATTAGGTGTTGTAGACGTGGGGATGTCTACCAATTTTTGGGATAGGTGGTGGATGGTATTTGATTATCCACCTCATGATAATTGTGAGGTTCCTCTATATTTTTTGAGAAAATTATATGCAATGTTTGTTTTGAATATGAAATCCAATTATTTTGACTTCAGATCATTCTAGGGTATTAGTGGCAGCATGCCACAATAGAGATTAGAGGCACGGGTTGATCGCCAATGACCCATGCCTACTCAACCTCTTGTTGACCCTCCTTCTGTTGCCATTCCTACACCCATCCATCATCATGTAGTGGTATCTGCATTAGGAGCATTGAGTGCACTCTTGGGTAGCCTAGATGAGCAAACTTGTGATGGTAGCTAGGGTTTGAGACCGTGGAGGAGCAGATGGTTGAGGTGGTCTTAGTACCACTCCACATGTGTTGATGCCTCACATGTGTACGAGTTGTAATCAGTTATGTTATGGACCTGATCAGGAAGCACCCACTTCAGCTGCACATGCAGCATCTGATGGTATGGGTGAATCATTTGTTGATTTTCTATTTGCTGAGGATCACCCCACTAATCATTTGACATAGGTATATATATAGGTACACATGTTGAATTTATAAAAATTTTAAGCATGTGCTTTTAATTAACATATAGATCAATTAAATTGTAATATTAAATAATAATCAAATTGTTTGGTGTAGATGATGGCAACAGGCACAATTCATAGTTCTTTTGTTCGATCTCATTTTTCATCGACACCTATTCATCTCGGCCACCCATTTGGGGTATTTTGATTGATTTTTTAAATATATTTTAAATAATTTTACTAACTTGAACCTAATTTGTAATTCAATCTTGAACATGTACATTAAATATTTATGTTGGTTTAGGGTTCTTCCACATCGAATCCTCTAGAGGGTTTCTCAAGCGCTCCTCCATCGTTGGGTGTCTCACATGAGCCATTTGTATGTATACTACTTTTAAAAACTATGTACTTAGATTTTTGTATTTTGAATTCACTCTATCAAATGTACATGTACTTATATATATTAAAAATATATGTCTATTTAGGTTGACACAACAATGAGGATGGGCATTGCAGCACATATGGATGATCCAAGTCTATATCAGGAGTCAACTGCATTTCAGGTTGTTGAAAAAACTATCTTTGTCTACGTACAATATGTAGGTCTTTTAAATAAGTTAAAACAAAAATTGGGTACCTACACAAGTGAATATATATGTTTTAACCTAATTTGTACACATGTTCTTTATAAATGACCTTGTAGGAGCTTGTCAGTGACACATTTTATCTTGTTGATGCCATTCAACATACAACAACACATGCAGAGTAGGAGGATAGAAGAGATGAGCAGCCTGATATGGTATAATTTAAAATTTAGATTATTTAAACTCAATTATAATATACATTGTGAACTTAAAGTAAATTTCAATAGAATATATGTTGACATGTGTTAAATTCTTTTTCTTTTATAGCATGAGACATGTCTTGTAGCTGAGCATGTAGAGACATGTCCTGGAACAAAGAATGCACAAAAACCTCTTACGGTATAATTTAAATATGATAAATTATAAATTAAATTGAATTAAATCTTTTTTAATCGTCTTACATCTAATTTCAACTTTCTTTCTCTTGTATGTAGATTGATTCAGAGCATGTAGAGATAGGTCCAGGTGAACCAAAGCATGTAGAGCAGCCTCACATGGTAATTTAATTTTATGATAATTATAAATTAAATTGTCATTAAATAAATTTTAAATCTTACATCTGATTTCATCTTTCTTTCTCTTGTACAAAGTGATTCGGGTCATCTGGGTAGTCAACGTGGTGTGTAGAGGTCTCTTGATTATAGAGACAATATGAGTTAGATTATTTCATGGGTTGTATTTGATTATTTTATGTGGACTGCATATATTATTTCTCATGGACTTAATATATTGTTTCATGGACTTTATATTTCATGGGTTGTATTGTCACAGACTTAATATATTGTTTCATGGACTTTATATTTCATGGGTTGTGTTGTCATGGACTTAATATATTGTTTCATGGACTTTATTTCATTTCAATATTTTATGGTCTATTATTGTTAAATAGTAATTGACACATGTGCATTTATGCATTTTATGTGAAATTAGTATGAAATTGATAGGACATATTTGTACTTTACAAAAAATTCATAGTCAAGACATTAATAGGACATTAATGTCAAATTAGATACAAATATGAAATTAAAGTTTAAATTAATAGGACATTTAAATATTTGTACTTTTCAAATTTAGTGATTCATAGTCAACCTGCATTAACTTATCAAAGAAGTTCTAAAAAAATTACTTAAGGGGATCATATTTACTTCAAAGTACATGTCTCATATTTAATCACTACAATTGCTTAAGGGGATCAAATACTTCAAAGTACATGTCTCATATTTAATTGCAATTGATATAATTAAGTATTAGACATTAGGGAGACTCATCATATAACAAATGATATAAGTAAGTAGTAGAAATTAGGACGACTCATCATTTAACAATCACAAAAGTTATACAAAAATAATGTTAATGTTAATATAATTTATGTCGTAATAGGATGTCTTAAGGTGTCCTAATAGGACTTCTTAAGGCGATCAAAGAATTCAAACTACATGTCTCATGTTGGATCACAATTGATGTAATTAAGTATTAGACTTTAGGGTGACTCATCATAACAAATGATATAATTAAGTATAAATATTTAGGACATGTCCTAATAGGACATCGTAAGGGGATCAAATACTTCAAAGTACATGTGTCATTATTAATCACAATGGATGTAATTTATGATGACTCGTCATAACAATCACATTCTATACAAAAATAGTGTCAATTTTAATTTAATTTATGTCGTAATAGGATGTCTTAAGGGGTTCTAATAAGATGTCTTAAGGAGTCCTAATATGATGTCTTAAGGGGATCAAAGAAGTTCTCAAAATTGGGTGAAGTTGCCCAAGGCAACCAAATTTAATAATAATACAATCAAATTTAAAGTAAATTCAAAGTAGCAAAACATGCACATTTAACAAACAAAATATATAGAATATTGATTTTGATATATAAAAGTGTAGAGTATAATTGTGTATGTACATGTATACAAATTTGTACAAAATGTGTAATTGTGTAATTGTGTATGTACATATATGCCAACTCAAAACAATGTTTACAAAATGTGGCTATGCCATCTCAAGAAAATCCAAAACTTGTGGGGAATGTAGCAGGTCTTCACACCATCTGATATTAAAATGATACAAGCAATATCAATATTGTTATCACTAGGAATTGCACCCGTATCCAAGGCTGGAAAAGATCTGCAATTCCGTGTAACATGGGACTAATTTCAGGTTGTGGGTGCCCTATAATGAAATTATACCACCAGATGATGGGCCGGCTTCCCTTTTCTAGATTTTCTAATTTAAAGTGACTTGTTGGGAAAAGGGATATAAGGAGGACTGAAACAACAAAGCTAAAATGAAAGATGGTGATGCACCTATAATGAAGATTGACCAAACCTGTAGAAAACTTCACAACTTTCTCCTATTGAAATCTATCTTCACAACTTGAATTGAAGAGATTGGACACAAATTTAACTCAAGGAAAGGCTTGATAATCTACCCTTTTATGAAGGAAATGATAAATTTCACAACTTAAAAGGTTGATATACCTATTGCACATTCAATGACCTATGACTAAAATCAAAAAATGAATACATGCATTCAATAACCAAACATAAATTTAAAGGTTTCAATCTTCAAAACACATTAAATCTACATCGAATGATTAATAAATGCAAGATTCTTGAATCTGTGAAGGAAAACACTATCTTTTAGCAAGAAATTAAAGGAAAAATACTTCAAATAATGGAATGATATAACCTATAAGAACCTGCTACTGTATATAAATCTCTGACTAAAAATGAGTTACAAAAATTCTCTAATCTGTCTGAATCAGAATGAGAACTAAGAACTAACTTCATAATGAATGAAGTTTTTTACGATATATGGGCCAAATAGGTCAAAAATGACCTTAGATAACTAGAATCAAGAACCTCAGTTATCTCCCAAAAAGCATCTGAGAATGATAATTGTATCCCGTGTAAATCCTGAAATCATGCAAAAACCCTCTCCAAACTGGTGAAAAAGATGTGAAAAGGTGGTGAAACTGCCATTGACCCATGCACTAATGAGATGAAGTGCTCAACTGTATAAAAATTGCCCATATGACTGCTTAATCTACTCCACCAAGTGACATAACTGCATGATAAACTGATGAATCCACTCCCATTATCACTCCATGCATAAGTCAAAAAGGTACTCTCTCTTATCTCACAGGTATTCATAATGCATGGCTTGATAATGATACTCAAAAAGAATATTCAATAAAGCCTTAGCACATGCATTAGGGTTTCACACTTAATAATAGTTTATTTAAGTCTTATTAAAACAATTGATTTAATTGTCTTTAATAATAACTTAAATAAACCTAATATTAACTAATCCATTTTGAAATACAAGTCAATCTCCATTTGACTATAATTTTCATGCATGGGTAAAAATAGAAAAATAATCACTCCTTATAACTCCCTCTATGCATGACTAAAAATAAAATATTCTACATGAATATTTATCATCACCTTATGTCTCCAATCATCATGCAAAACATCACAAGGCAATAATAATGTTCTTTTTTTTAATCCTTGGATTACAAAAAGACTTCAAAACTTAGATACCCATGGCTCATCATGATTTTTTTTCCTAGTCATTAACACTCAATAAGTGTTGACCTCGAGCAACTTTGATTCATATAATGATTTCTTTAAAAAAGTCAAAAAAAATCCTCGGCTAGGGCACAAAAATTCAACCAAACCCTAACAGGTCATTCACATTCTTTTCTTCATTACTCTATCTGCATACTTGCGCCGCCACGGGTTTGGAGGTCTGATAAGGGTTTACTAGTTTTGTTGAAGCTTTCAGAGGATTTCATTGTTACTTTCACGTTGCTACTCTACTGGTAAGTGTCGTTCTGAAGATTTTTCCAATATTTGTAACTTTGCTGCTCTTTATTAGTTAATGTATCTATGTCCCTTTACTTTCCCTACTATGGCTCATATGAAATTGCGAATGACTCCCTTGTTCACCCTCACTGGTGCATTCCTCTATGACATTGTATTTCTATCACCTTATATTCTTGTGCTTTCCATGAGAAAAGGAGAAAAGGTATTCTTTAGCTATGATTTCAGTGAAAATTATGATAAAATTCCTTTGTGTTCTGCATATTATTCTTTCCTTGCTCTGGTTTTGGGACAAAAATGATAAGAGGCTTTTCCTATTCTTATATTGCTGCAAAATATGAAATATGCTCTTTGAAAATTAGGTGCTCTGTGTGTACTTTCTATGCATGACGATAGTATACTATTGTTTCTCTCTCTTCTGTCATGAAAATCTATGTATTTCTTTCTCTGATGGAAAGGTGTAATATGCATCTTTGTGCTCTGTTCACTCTTTTCCTCTTCAAGAAGATATCTTTATCTTGGGCTTCTCTGTGACTCTTTTATTTGGCCAAAAAGAGTGAAACCTGCTATGGTGATGATGGGCTCTTTGATGACAATCTCACGATCTTCATATGACTATCAACAAAAATTCTAGTATGACTGTCAACAAGGTTATTGTAAGACTTTCTTGAAAGTGTAATGTCATTAAAATTTGTCTTGAAACCTCTAAAAGAATGATCTCAACTGTGACTGTTCCCCTTCCCTAGCAGTTGGCTATCCTATGGATACTTTCTTAAGACTTGGTGACTGGTTTTCGACAGTCTTCAATGACTATTTTTTTGCATTTACCTTTCACATGACTACTTGACCTTTTGAGGATAGTCAAAATGACTCTGCCAGACCACTAGGAATACTATTATGCTCCTATCAATACTTTAAAACCCTTATTAGGCTTAAAAAGTAGTTTGACTATGTCTAATATATCTTTCCAAGTATTTCACAAATTCTCAGACCTTCATTATTGGTGGCCATCATAGTACCTTGCATTCATGAAATACCTTTGTTGATCAAGAGTTTTATCTGTCTGCCCTGCATCTCTTACTTATGTGCTTTGTAGCTCCCACACACTATATCTTTTCATATCTCATTGTGGTCAAAGATTATCATACATATACTAAAACCCTGACTAATCCTATTATCTGTGCAATGATTTTAAGATGAAGTTTGAAAGATTCTGAGGGAGACAACACCATTTGCTTTTCACTTCAATGACCTCTAGAATATATGTAGATCTTCATAAGGTCTGTGGATCTCTTTGAATATCAGAGAATAAAATGAGAACCTACAGTGATGAAGGGCCCTCGGTGTTGTGTATCCTTCATGGAGGAAGACCTCTTGTCTTAGATTACTGGCAGATTATAGACTATTCCTTGATCATTCATGTCTCTATTTAACTTCTGATTTTCTTGACCTATTGTTATCTCAAAATTGCCCCATGATAGTTGATTATCCTTAGATGCTGATTGTACCCTAGTTGTATAAGCTTGATACTCATGATAATGTTGTTCCCTTTTAATTAGTTGTTTCTTCATGCATCTTGATGACTGCACCTTTGGTCTCTTACATAATCTCCTTCCTATGATAGTACAAAGTCTTTAAAAACAAGGCAGTGCTTACCTTTCATGACATTTCCTTTAATTTGGGCATGCTCTTGAGTGTACTACTATACCTTGGCATTATCTTCTTGATTGTTTGACTGCCTTCAATAATCATGGTTGTGCTTGCCTTGATCAACATGAGTTTTTAATGAACAAGATTGATGTCCTCTACATAGGCTCTTAATTTATACCCTATTTAAGAGCTTCCCTGTCTATATTTCATGTAATTTGCAATATTTGTGGCACTTTTGCAACTATCATTCACCTATGAACTGAGCTAGTACCCTCATTTCTGACTTGTCACTTAACTTTGCATGGAGCTCCTCTTTGACCTTTTGTTGCTTTGGCAATATATAATTCTTATCAGATCTGTACTATTTGAATGCTGATTTCAACATATCAGTGGCTTTGCATTTGGCATTTGTTGGCCAATTGATTCAGTGAAATAAGTTGTAATCATTTCTATATCATAATAATGAATAGAATATGTAATACATTTGTAAGTTTCTTTGATCATACTTGCATCTGTAGGTTACGTTCGTTATGAGCAACTACAGGATAACATTTGCACTTCATTTCTGTACTTATATATCTTTCTTTCATACTGTTTGAAAGCATAAATGGCTCTCTGATAGACATGCTGGGCTCAACCCGTGTGGGAGCTGCATTTACTCCACATGTTATGAGAAGAAATTGAAAATGAATGTTTATATGTACCTGCACATCAAACACACATGTTAGTCATAAAAATGTACCTTTGATTTCCAATGTAAGACACTTGCTTGGCTGTCCTTTTCTACTCTTGATACTCATATCTGATTAATTTTTGATTCTTCACATGAAATGCATGATGTGACAAGTTGATATGTCTGCTTGATAAAAGCATATGATAACATTAAATATTCGGAGCTCTTACGAGACTTTCCCCAATTTTTTATAGGTTCAACTAATGCAACTGGAGGTAAAGATGAGGACTGTAGATCAACTGTCAACTAGCTCAACAATTTCCTTGCTTAGGCAATGATGGATATTTAGTTTTATCATATGTTCCTTATTTATTTTATCATCAGATGTATATCTTGCATATGTTTGCATTGCTCAGTTTAGTTACTCCCACGGCTTGTGTGGGATACATTTGAACACTTCTTTTAAACATGATCAGTTAATTTATCTTATGCACTTGATGTATGTATGTTTCCTTTTTAATCAATGCATAGGATAAAGTAACAAATACTGAATTGTATGTTCCAAATATGACATGAAATATAAGTTCAAATAAATACATTTCCTTCTTTCTTTCAAATATGATCAGCTGAATAATCAATGTCTTATAACTCCTAAAAGATAACACTATGTTAGATCAACTGTATTTCTTGAATGATTGATTCCTTGACATCCTGATTCACTTGTTATGATGATTCATCAGTCCTGATTGGATTGATGGTTTATCCTAACAACTGAATATCTATCTCTGCTTTGTCAAGACATCAACTGTTTATTAAATGCAATAACTTCAAAGATTTTTTATTCTTCCTGAAACAACTATACTTATGTCTAACTAAATTTAGTCTGAACAAAATTTAGTAACAAATACATCATCAAAACATGTATTTTAATTTATATAAAACTATCTATATACACAACTTGTACCTATATTTACAAGTGTCTTATGCACATGTGTATAGGTTTAATCTACATCCTCTCCTTTTTGTTGCAAAGTATTGTTGATGATGATGTTACTCACAAACAAACATGAAATAAAAGTTACACAACAACCTTTATTTATCTTGAAAGATACAATGAATTCAAAGAATTCATGATCCCAAGTCTCTATTGATTAGTTCATAATCTACTGACGTTACTCAGTGGTTGATGTGTGTTGCTGTTAATCATTTAGGGGCCTTACGTACTTCGATTGTTCCTGCAAAGTTCTTCAATATTTCCTCCAAATATTTTGTCCTTTATGTCTGCTATGCATAAATCTCCAATTCTACCTCTACACTATGAATGTACTCAAATAATGTGCCTATAGGTTGATATTTGCATGATTTCTACCATTATTTGTAATTCTTTGCATGATATTTTCAACACTACATGCATTCAGCTCAAATATGCTAATGATTTTCAGTTATCTATGGGATGTTAGCATATTTAATGTTTTTCTTTTCATTTATCTGTGTATTGCAGTTTAGGTGACACGGTGATTTCAATGAAATTAAGAAAAAGAAATGACAAAGATAGGGTTAAGAGAGTGAGATTCCCAAAATTACTTGACTGAGATCACTGATCCACATACATGTTCCGATCCAGTAATGAAGAGAAGAAAACTAGAATCATACTTCACCAGGAAATTCCAAAAAATCTACATGATCCAGTGCAAATCTTCAAAGGAAAAGTTGACAACAACATGCAATAAAATGAAAGCACTTCTATTGAACACTGCATTCACCATTACATATCTAGAAATCAACTTGAATATTACATAAAGTTTACAATCAGGATGTAATCTGGAGCTTCATCTCCATCTAGTATACTTTAGAACAAGTACATTTACAATGATCTAAAGAAAGAACCTTGATACTTCAACAATTCAGTCCTCATTAGTCTCGGTAATCTGATCTTCTATATGAAATTTTCTAATTTGTTCTTCCCCTCTATATTATTTTCTCTCTCTGTAATAAGACAAGTTCTGGGCCTTATATAGAACAAAGGGTAGAAAATGGTTACACTAATCTAATGATCAAGATCTTCTCATAATGATCAGTGGTCCAGATGAATAGCACATGCCTGCCAGCTAGCAAACAATGCATTTGATAATATCATCTTCATCTCGGGTTCATGTCACCCCTGTGTCCACAACTCTACACTTTTATTTTTCTGCGACATGTATATAATGCATTGTATCTTCCAATATGCTTTAAGGTGTGATACATTGTATATACCAGATTTTAATTTCTTCTGAGTTCTATCTTGTATGTCAGTTTGAAATGCATGTCACTGAAACATACATACAAAGTGCTAAACATACAACCATAAAACCACATTTAATAATCTTTCGGTTCCACGATGTATAAAGCGTAATGCATCTTCTGATATACATTCGGGTGTGATGCATCCTTTATATCGGATTTTAATTTTCTCTAAATTATGCCTTGTATGTATCAAGTGCAATGTATGTCCCAAAACATAAATACAAAGTGTAGAATACAACAATAAAACCACTTTTAATAATCTTTTGGTTCTGCCTCTTGTATAAGTGCAATGTATATCCACTTTGTATGTAAGATACATACAAAGCACAAAGCATACAATGACTTTTCTATCTTTAATAACCATTTCAGTTCCGTGGCTTGTATATGGGCAATGTATCGCAATGTATGTTTCCTTGTATATTTCCTTTTACTCAAACATACAAACCCTGATGTACATCCGGCGAACTGAAACCTTTTATTCATTTTAATCTCAACTCTGTTAGGTCGGTGACATGTATGTACCATTGTATCTCACCTTGTATGTTCCCTAAGCCTAACATATAAACATAAAATATACATCCGCCAGACTTTGACCAAATATTCATTTTAACTATAAACTCCATCGGGTCCGTGACTTGCATGTATAGATAGAACATTAGCAAATGCATACAAGTAAAACCAATGACCCGATATACAAACAACTTTGTATATGTATCATACAACGACTCGATATACAAACAGCTTTGTATATGTAACATACAAACCCTCCTACAGTACATTTACCAAAAAAACACACATAACTTGCAAAATATTGGGAATTTTAAAATGGTTCAAAAAGCAACCCTTGCTCATTTTTGACAAGGAATTCACCCATATTCAACTTTGGTACTTAATGCTATTTTTTCTTTATTTTCAACAAGGTTTGTACTTTTCACTCCCTTTTCCCTTTTACCACCAAGTAGAACAACACACACAAACAAAAGCCACAGCCACAGCAGGGGTCCTCATTTGCTAAGGAGTAAAAATGGGGCATGTTGTGAACATCACAACAACTAGCAACCAAACAAAACAATTAAATTAAAACTATTAAACAAAACTAAATGAAATAAATTCATAACTTCCAACTATCTTTTATGTAAATCATCATGTAACTTGAAACCTAATGTATTCAATAAGGTGCATGAATTTTCCTTCACTTTAAGTGGGTGCACGTGATTAATAATCCTCATCTTGAAAATTAGTTGAACAAACCAGTGACAGATATTAGACTACATAGTTGATGTCATTCCCTCATAGCCAACCAGATAGAGCCTTGCTGCCAACAGGCGTCCATAGCCCCGACAAGGTTATCATTTCAATTCTCCTAAGTAGAGCCCCACTGCTAGCAAGCGTCTATAGCCTCAGTAGAGTTACTTAGATGGCTTAATCTAGATTTTCAGTAAAATCTATTTTATTATTTTATTTATTTTATATTATGTATTTGATAGAAACTTTATAAGATATTGCATTTGTAACTTTATAATGCAAGGAGTGGTCACTTGCTGAAATTAAGCTGAGAATTGCAATGGTAGCAAGGGTGACCTCTGGTTTTTCACCTAATATCTACACTGGTAGGTTCAACAAACCCAAGGATTTTAGGTGTGTCATTGTGAGAAACTTCCCTTGAATACTCAACCCACAGTTATTGAATACAAAATTTCACAAGTCAAATAACTTTCTACATTCATGACAATCACAACAAGTTATGCATAAATTTTAAATAATTAACCTGAATGTTCTAAATTTTCTATTGTTTTCAGTGGTTGTCAGTCTATTCCTGCCTACCCTAAATCAAAATAAAGATCCAGCACACAAGAAAACAACAAAGTAAACAAAACAAACAGACTGTACAAACAATTAACCTATGAAAGGGAAACAACATAAAGTAAAACAAAAAAACAAAGAAAAGAAACAAAACAACTACTCTACCAAACTATACATAAGACACTACAAGGCAAATAAAACCCATGATAAGACCCAAAGACACTTGTATTTGCATATTTCCTTAGATTGTGCAGGAGCATCAGGGCATTAGTCATGGTTCTAATCCTAGCAAATGCATCTTTGTATTCTAAAAAATATTCTTGTATTCTAAATTCATTCTGTTTAACAGAATAACTCTTAACGATTAGCAACTGAGGAAGTTCATAATGTTCATGACATATCCATATGCATGTTTTATCTCTTGAATTTCCATAATCAAAATAATAATCAACATCTTTTACTGTGGAAAGGAAAGATACAACCTGGTGCATCTCTGGTTCTATTGGACATGCTTGTTCGCTGCCAGCTGGTCTTCCATTTGACTTTGCATTTTTGTTGTTTGGCTCAATGTCTAGTCTCACTTCGAATTGAAGGATGTATGACTCTTGAAGTATTAATCCATCATCTTTATCTAGCTTTGTTCCGTCATTCTGCATGTATATCTGATTCTTGACTTTAGGAAGCACCTTAATGTTTTCTTTAATTCCCTGCACATCAGCATCTAAATGAGTATCTTCATTATCATAACCTGATATATAGAAACTTATCATTTCTAAATTATTTGACTATAAAGGTGAAACAACTTTCGATTGATAGGAATACTCCTCTATTTCATTTTCAAAATGACATTGGATTGGCATCTGATCATGCACAACAACTCCGAAACCTTCTGCATCAATTTTTATAAATTGTTCATCAAATAACTCACATCTACCATCCAGTAGAGAGTCTGATTCCATTGACCTGCAACATTCTTGCATTTGATCATTTAATTTAAGGAAGTCAGCTATGAATTTAGGATTTATTTTCTTTTCTATGACTCCATTAGTTGTATAGTAGGAACTTCATTAGCAGCAGTGTGTTTAAATTCTTTCACCACTTGTTTACATTTCTTTTTACCATAAAATGACTCAAGGAAAGATGTTTCACTATCCTTATCAAAAGTATTAGGATCAGAATCAAAGACTTTATCCTGACAAGTGGTTTCTTCTCTACAAATTTTGAAAGATTTATACCTACAATCCCCTTTACTCATATTAGGAAGTAGATAACTCCTATCAATCTCACCATAAAATGACTCAAGTAAGATGTTTCCTCATCTTTACCTTCCAGAATTGATTCAGCTATTGTATTTTCTAAACAACTCATGATTATGGGTGTTGTCTCTTCTTGCTGTTCCAAAATTTCTTCATTTTCCTGCCAGACTTCAACACTGAACACATCTGAGAAAAGAATTAGTCCTTTCAAATAAAAATCTATCCTGGTGAGGAAAGTTAAACAATTAATTTCATTGTGTTCCACAGACTTGTGTATCCTGCAACAACTTGATAAACCAAATTTAGATAAACTTTGAGGATAAAGCTGCTCATTCAAAGTTCCTAAAATAAATGAATGTTAACTTGAAAATTGTCTTCATATGCATCCATTGAAATGAGACTCTACTTTCAATTTTTAGGATTTTGAAATTTTAATGAGATCTATCATATCTCAAAATAAAACTTGAAAGCTTAGAAAATCAAACAAATTTTTGAAGCTTTGAGCTAGATCTTTGCAAAGATACAGTCAAAACCTCTCAGACAAGAGATATTTGCAAACATTCAACTCAAATGATGAAATATTTATGAAACATTTGCAATAATCCACAGATTCTTTATTCTGTCCTCCTTCTAGTGCCAATTTATGTTAAGTGTTGGAAGAGAGGGGTGTGCTGATGAAATCAATGTCTTTGAATGGAACAATGCCTTTGTCCTACTCCTTCTTACTCTAAATCAAAATAAACATGAAATAAAAGTTACACAACAACATTTATTTATCTTGAAAGATATGTTGAATTCAAAGAATTCATGATCCCAAGTCTCCGTTGATTAGTTCATAATCTACTGACGTTACTCAGTGGTTGATGTGTGTTGCTGTTAATCATAAAGGGGCCTTACAAACTTTGATTGTTCCTGCAAAGTTATTCAATATTTCCTCCAAATATTCTATCCTTTATGTCTACTCTGCATAAATCTCCAACAATTCTACCTCTACACTATGAATTTACTCAAATAATGTGCCTACAAGTTGATATTTGCATGATTTCTACCATTATTTGTAATTCTTTGCATGATATTTTCAACACTACATGCATTCAGCTCAAATATACTAATGATTTTCAGTTATCTACGGTATGTTAGCATATTTAATGTTCTACTTTTCATTTATCCGTGTATTGCAGTTTAGGTGACACGGTGATTTTAATGAAATTAAGAAAAAGAAATGAGAAAGATAGGGTTCAGAGAGTGAGATTCCCAAAATTACTTGACTGAGATCACTGATCCACATACATGTTCTGATATAGTAATGAAGAGAAGAAAACTAGAATCATACTTCACCAGGACATTCCACAAATCGGCATGATCTAGTGCAAATCTTCAAAGGAAAAGTTGACAACAACATGCAATAAAATGAAAGTGCTTCTATTAAACACAACATTCACCCTTATATATCTAGAAATCAACTTGAAGATTACGTAAAGTTTACAATCAGGATGTAATATGGAGCTTCATCTCCATCTAGTATGCTTTAGAACAAGTACATTTACAATTATCTGAAGAAAGAACCTTGATACTTCATAAATTTAGTCCTCATTAGTCTTGGTAATCTGATCTCCTATATGAAATTTTCTAATCTGTTCTTCCCCTCTATATTATTTTCTCTCTGTAACAAGACAAGTTCTGGCCCTTATATAGAACAAAGGCCAAAAAATGGTTACACTGATCCAATGATCAGGATCTTCTCATAACGATCAGCGGTCCAGATGAACAGCACGTGCCTACCAGCTGGCAAACAATGCATTTGATAATATCTTCTTCAGCTCGGGTTCATGTCACCCCTATGTTCGTAACTCTGCACTTTTATTTTTCTGTGACATGTATATAATGTAATGTATCTTCCAATATGCTTTAAGGTGTGATACATTGTATATACCAGATTTTAATTTCTTCTGAGTTTTGTCTTGTATGTCCGTTTGAAATGCATGTCACTGAAACATACATACAAAGTGCGGAACATACAACCATAAAACCACATTTAATAATCTTTCGGTTCCGCGATGTATAAAGCGTAATGCATCTTCTGATATACATTCGAGTGTCATGCATCCTTTATATCAGATTTTAATTTTCTCTGAATTCTGCCTTGTATGTATCAAGTGCAATGTATGTTCTGAAACATACATACAAAGCGTGGAATACAACAATGAAACCACTTTTAATAATCTTTCAGTTCCACCTCTTGTATAAGTGCAATGCATATCCACTATGTATGTAAGATACATACAAAGCACAAAGCATACAATGACTTTTCCATCTTTAATAAACTTTTCAGTTCCGCGGCTTGCATATGGGAAATGTATCGCAATGTATGTTTCCTTGAATATTTTCTTTTACTCAAACATACAAACCCCGATGTACATCCGGTGGACTTAAACCTTTTATTCATTTTAATCTCAACTCTGTCGGGTCGGTGACTTGTATGTACTGTTGTATCTCACCTTGTATGTTCCTTGCGCCTAACATACAAACATAAAATATACATCCACCAGACTTTGACCAAATATTCATTTTAACTGTAAACTCCATCGGGTCCGCGACTTGCATGTATAGATAGAACATTAGCAAATGCATACAAGTAAAACCAATGACCCGATATACAAACAACTTTGTATATGTATCATACAACGACCCGATATACAAATAGCTTTGTCTATGTAAGATACAAACCCTCCTACAGTGCATTTACCAAAAAAAACACATAACTTGCAAAATATTGAGAATTTTAAAATGGTTCAAAAAGAAACCCTTACTCATTTTTGACAAGGAATTCACCCATATTTAGCTCTGGTACTTAATGCTATTTTTTCTTTATTTTCAAGAAGGTTTGTACTTTTCACTCCCTTTTCCCTTTTACCACCAAGCAGAACAACACACATGTAGGCAAAAGCCACATCCACAGTAGGGGTCCTCATTTTGCTAAGGAGTAAAAATGGGGCGTGTTGTGAACATCACAACAAGTATAAGATCAATGTGATGATGGCTTAAGGATACAAAAAAGGATAATAAATCAATTTTAACTATTAATGTCCAAGTAATATCAATATATAATCAAAACATGTATTTAAATATATTTTAACTAATAATTACATGTTTTTACCAAGTATTCCATGTTGTCTAGGTTGAATCGATACATAGACTCTCATTTGTGATGATGGCCTAAGGATATAAAAGGACAATTTAAATCAATTTCAACTAATAATGCACAAGCAATACCATAACATGTATTTTATATATTTAAAAGGATAATATAAAACTAAAACTACATTTACATGTATTTACTTATTCCATTGTACCATCTGCATCCTCTCTTTTTTGCACCGCATCTATGATTGTCTCATACTCTTCCATAGAAATTGTCCATGGCTCTTTATTTGTAGGTCTTCCACAATACCTCACTAGTTTTATATTTGTTTCCACCACCAAAAGTGAGTAGTGTATAATCTTCTTATGTGTTTCATAGTCTTTGAATGCAGGCAAACCATTCTTCCTTATTAGGTATTTTCATAGCCAAGTGCCAACAACCACCACCAAACCTATTGGATAATGATAGTCATCATCAAAGAAGTTCTCAAAATTTGCTTAAGGGGATCAAAGACTTGTTATCAAATTTTGCTTAAGGAGATGTCTTAAGGGGATCACTAAGCCTGTTGGATAATGATAGTCATCGTCATCTTCTTGAGGTGATATTAACTTATGTTTAGTCTCCACACAACAAGCCAACCAATATTTTGTTTCCTCTTCATTTTCCTCAGGTTCAACAACAACATACGCATGTTCTGCAAATAAATTTTGATTCAATAACTTGCACATGTCCATATAATTTGACCAATCTAAATACATGCATTCATACGTCTATAAATAAATAAAAGCACTACAAAATAGTAATAAAGTGAAATAAAATGAAATAAATTGAATTAAATTACCTTCTTGTACAAGGTCTGAAACACAGTCATAATCGACTAATGCAAACACTTGATCATTGTCTTCAATTGTTGTTTCATATTGATTATGTGCTTGTGCAAGTGTCAATAATCTTTGCTTCCACTCTTCAACCCATTCTGTATTCTCACATGCTTCCCAATCTCTTGAAATATAAAACTGACAAATACATGCAATCTCTATTTCTAGATAGTCCATATGCTTGCATTCAAACTCTTAGATATATGCCATTTAGTAGATCCACTGATTGTCCCACAATCAATTCTAGGTAGAATGTTCTCTTCTTCAACCAACCAAAAGAATCGGTGAACTATAGAGTATTCACTTGATCCAGGTGTAGATAATCATGTATTGCACCAATCCACAATCACATGTGCATCATTAAATTTTACTGCATCCTTAAATTTCAATTGCTCTCTAGCAAGAATTGTTTTATAACACACACCAGCTCCATCATGTTCTCCTTTACCATGTCTAGCTTCAAAAAAACTCCACATATGTTGGACATTATGTTCCTTGTGAACCCTACTTAGCCAATAGAACATTTAAGCATTCTTGAACTACCTCGTACAATTATCTGACCATATGAGATGTTTTGTCATCTAGATTCCTCTTTCTCTTAAATTTGTATAAAATATATTGAAACAGTATTGAACAAACTTTGACGAGTGTAACTGGTTGTCACTCAAATAGAAATGATACTCCCTCAAAACTTTTCTATCATCCTCTGTGCTATCATCTACATGTCTATAAACAATATGGACAAACATAGCCACCTACACTAAATTGTAATATTTTGATTAGATTTCCTCTTGCAGAGCTAGAGTATAGTTTTTCACAAAATCAACCATTGATAGTATAGTACCAATTGGAAATGTGTTTCTACATATGCGAAATTGTCCATCAAGCCATCGAGCATGTTGAGAGTGCTTGACATATTTTGGTACAATATTACTCTTAAATTCTGATATGAATGTATGTACAATAAATTTTTTTGTAATTAAATCACAACGGGTAAGTGCAAAAAGATGGGGGGCCAAAAAGTGGCCAAAAAATTTTCAAAAAAATTTAAGTCATAACGTGCTAGCATTATGGCTTGGTAATGACAAGCCTCAGGCTCGTCATTACTGAGCCATAACGCGAGCGCGTTATAAAGCGCTATAAATAAAAAAAAATGTCATTTCATTTCATTTCTGTCTGATTTTCTCCTCTGCCCGCGGCTTCAAAACCCTCCAAAACGCGCTCGCATTCTACAAAACACCAATCAACACAAAAAGCTTGTCGATTCATCACCAAAATGCCGCCGCGACGTCGAGCACGCCAAAGGGGTGAGTTATCTTTGTTTTTTTGTTTGAATTTCTTCCTAAATAGGTAGGTTTTTGTTGATTTTTGATGTATATTTCGTTAATTGTAGGAAAGGTTAATGCACCTCCTCCTCCTCCTCCTCCTCCTCAAAATCCACAAAATCCTGAGGAGGAAATACCTGCAGAACAACAACCTCCTCCATTCATTCCTCGACATGCCCCTGGAACACAAGATAATATAATGGGGGAAATTGAAAACAACAAAAAATAAATTGAAGATATAATTGCAAGGTTGAAAGATCCTTCCACTTCAACCTTGCATAGGTCCATGCTTGCCGAATCTATTGAGTCTATGTTATCAAATGTAAATTCAATTAGCAAGCAAATAACTAGTTGGACCGAAAAAAGAGAGAGTTTAGAGATTACTATGCAGATAAATTGTCATACCAAGATGTCAAAAAATTACAAATTACAAAATTAGACTTGTGTTCAATTTTCACAAACCCACAAACAAATCAACCTCCACCCCTTACATGCAAGAGGTTCCCTATCCATTGGTGCAACAACCAAGCGATAAGGGACAATTTCAAGCAGAGGTGGTGGATGGTTTTTGACCATCCTCCATGCAATAATAATGAAGTCCCGCAATACTTTTTGAGGAAACTCTACTGCGAGTTTGTCCTCAATAACGTGCCAAACTATTTTGATATGCGGGACTTCCAGGGTAGAGGTGGGGGCTCAGCACAGGATAGACCAGGGGCACGTCTTGACCCATAGCGGGTAGTGAGACGAGTAATCAGCAGACCAACCCACAAGCATGTTTCTATCCCTTCCATTGTGAAGGAGAGTGTTGAGGTCGATACACTGAGGTCGATTAGTGCCTTGACCTAGAGCATCATAGAGCATGCCAATCCTGCAACACAGAGTGGGTTGGGAGATAGTGCGAGGAGTAGGGTCCCACCACATACTTGCCAGGCTTACGGGTCAGCCTATGGTTATGACCCCATGGACAGTCAGGACGCAGGTGCATAGGCTACATCTGCAGCTGAGCAGATGGTGATGATAGATACCCTCCTGAGTGAGACTTTCAGCCTTGATACTCAGGTAAATATTAGCAAGTTTATTGAATTTAATTTATTAAATTTTATTTTTGAAATACAAGATTAACTAATTTAAATTGATTATTTTAATGAAATTTCAGGGCCATAGCATCGATGCAGTTTTCAGTGGTTCTCCACCTACATTTTTCACTAGATCATCTACTGTCGAGGTATGTAACTAGTAAACAATTATAAATATTACATGTGAATAGCATCGTTATATGAATGGTATTCTAATTTCTGATTTTGGATGTTGAATAGGTTAACACTGTAGATTTCATGGCAACACCTGCCAGCGGTGGTGGACTTCAAAGCTTTACGGAGGTAATAAAATAAATAGTTTAATGAATGAATTGTACTTACTAAATTTTTGTATGTGATTTGTGTGTTTTATTGTGTGTACTTCCATGTTTAGATGAACGTGTGTGTATGTTAGGAGCCATGATTTGCATCACTATTATAGTTTTCGTAATTGAATAATGTTGTTTTATTTCCAGATGATGCAGGCTACGGATACACCTCCCCATGTTCATAGGGCAATGGAGCAGGGTGTGGCCTCTGCGATTCATAGCTCTATGGCATTGACAGGGGTATGAGGCAGATTAGTAAATTTCAATTTACATTCATTGTTATAGTTGTCTATTTTTGAAAAATTAAAAGATTATTGATTTGAAGTTTAATTTCTATCTGGATGGTTTCTATAGGACATGACATCACCAGGGCCTATTCCTGCTACTGAGGCAAGCGAGGAGACAGATTATATGTTAGCGGTAAGTGATTATTTTGTTAAATGTTTTATTTTTTTATAACATGTAATTTCTATATATTAATGTCTATACTTTTTTTTGTAACAGGTAAAGGTGCAGGAAGAACTAAATAGGAGGAGTAGCCCTCGGGTTCGTAGTAGACCACCCACATGCATGTCTCCATCCCCTAGAAGATCAAAGGCTGCTCGTGATTTATTCTCTTCACCAGCCAGAGGGGAATGACTTTTTATTGTGTTCCTCTGTTGTATGCCTATATGGCATTTGTGGACATATATTTTGTATTGTACATAGTTGACATTGTATGCCTATATGGCATTCTTGTAAGCCTATATGGCTATTTTGTATATATGTTATACTTATATCGACAGATATTGATGTATGCCTATATGGATATTTGGTTAATACAAATCTTTTTTATTGATGGCGTCCATACTTGCATTATAAATCCACTTTTGAATGGATATTTGTAGATGGCTACTTCAAATATTTAAAGTCCAATTGTATTACATAGGATGTTTGCATTTTCTTTGATAGGCTTGATAAGCCATGGATTACATGATGGTGTTTGATGGAAAAGTATGGTAATAGAAGACTCTAGTTCATTCTTAATAGGCTTGTGATTGATAATATCTTTGCATGATTGCACTTGATCTTGGATCATGGGCATGTTGTTAGGATTTTGATTGCATTGTGATGTTTGATGGATAGGCATGGTGTAAGTGTAAGATACCCAACTAGTTCTACAAAAATTTTTCCTTACTTAAACACTTTTACTTGCTAACAATTCATCAACTACTTCAATAACATAAAGATATACATCAAGATAACTATTTGAATGAAACAACATTAGAGTTGGGTACTTGTCTCGTTACTTGATTCAATCAACTTGCAATGTCTTATTACATGGAAAATGCTTTCAATAGCATGAAGTACAACTCATTCAATGGAAATACAAGGACAGGCCTTGAAGCCTTGATGTTACAATGTCTTCCTTACTTGAGCAACTCAATTGAACTCAATGATGTCAACTGAATGTCAACACCTCACAGTATCACAAGGGAGCATCACCTTGCTTGTTGAGGGAGCATCACCCCAACACTTGAAACTTGCAGGGCTCAAGATTACAAGCTCAATAGCTTTGCAGAGAGAATTTTGTCAAATAAACAGATACCAAATGAAGGATTTATAGGTTTTTCTGACTTGGGCACCAAGTTGAGGTGACCTCCTCCTGAAGTTGCGCCTTGTCAACATTAGGCGCCAATTAGAGTTTATGGATGCTCTAGATTGTTTCCAAGAGTAGGCGCCAAAACATCATCATTAAGAAAGTGTTTTAAATGCTAGGCGCCCAAATAAGCCCTCTGGAGTCTAGGCGCTCCTTTCATGCATTCTGTGTTCTAGGCGCCAATTGAAAGGAGTGGAGAACAGGGCAAGCGCCTTCCAAACTAGGTGTTTCCTTAAGGTGACAAGGACTTAGAAAGTGCGCCTAAGGTGAGCGCCTTGAGTGAAAAGGTCTAACAAACATCTTTGAACCCCCTTTCAAGGTTAGGCGCATTCTGGAGGTGGAAACAAGTAGAAGGTGCGCCTTGGCTTCCTTTGTCAATTCTTTCAAGTCTTTGTTGATTAGGAAGGTGGAATGCTTCATTGTAGAATGAGCGCCTATCTTCTAATGTCCAAACTACTTCTTCTGGCTCACTCTGTGGCTAGGCACCAGAGCTAAACTGTTCACACAAGGGAGTGTGCCTAGACTCACTTGATGTTTTCTTACTACTTCAACCCCTGGAAGATGTTCCAAGGTGTTCCCTTTTACAAGCACCTGACCTCCCAAGTTCCTTCATGTGCTATTCCTTGAAGGCGCCAAAACTGAGCTCCAGTGCCATGGGATTGTGCCTAACATCTTTGAAGAGTTTCTAAGCCTTTTGCAAGTTGATATCCCAAACTCATGCTTCTAGGCGCAACAGGAGCTTTCCAAAGGAGGTTCCAAGTTTTAGACACCAAGCGAGGTCATGGGTGAATGGAACTGTGCCTTAGGAGATGACTGGATCCTAAGCGTCAGTCTGGAGTTATAGTGGAATTGATATGCGCCTCAACTAGCTTAGGCACCCATTTGAAGTGATTCCTTTAACACTTCTCTGTCAATCTCAACTGCAAGGATGATCTCCTAATCTAATTTTGATCCTCTGGAGATGCAAATAGCTTTTCATTTCACTAGGCGCCATCAATGATGATCATCAACCAAAGCACATTTCAAAGGTGAGATAGGCAAGTGAGGCGCCGAACTAGTCCTTAAGAGTTATCTCCTTCTATCAATTCAATTTCAACTATGTGAGAGAGTTCTATTCTAGGCGCAAAATGGAAATGTTTCATCAATTGGTGCATCTTACAAAGCTCCCAATTCTAGGCGCCAGAGCCAAAGAGTTTTTCCCAACACATGCACCTGGGCTAGGAATTCACCTAAGAGACATCACTTAGCTTTAAAACTTTCAATCTATAGCCATCTGGGCTAGGCGCTCCAATGGAGGATCCTTGAACTCATGCATTGGCGCCTTCTAGTTCTAGGCACCCATTTTGGATGATTCATCCTGATACTAGCGCCCAAAATGACTAGACTCTCTTCATCATCCAATTCACTTAGAAGACTCAAGTTGGAGACTTAGTTGTCTATCCATGTTCTCCGGAAGATTCATTGTACCTCTATTCACTTAGGCGCCCTAGTTGATGTGATTAAAGTGCTTCAAAGCTCCATGATTCTTGGTTAGGCGCACATTTGACATTGAGCAAGCAAGAAAGTGCGCCCTGACTCTAGGAGTCCTGCCTTAGTCAAGTTTAGCATCCAGACTTAACTAATTTCAAGTTTCTGACTTTGTTCCTACAAAAAACAAAAGTTAAGTTAGTCAAAAACTAATTCATTCCCTCATTATTTTGAATTAACCTCTGGGAATGAGGAATAGGCTAACTCATTCTTCATTTGATGATCAGGCCGGAAACGGGGACATGACAGTAAGATACCCAACTAGTTCTACGAAAATTTTTCCTTACTTAAACAATTTTACTTGCTATCAATTCATCAACTACTTCAACAACACAAAGATATACATCAAAGATAACTACTTGAATGAATCAACCTTAGAGTTGGGTACTTGTCTAGTTATTTGACTCAATCAACTTGCAATGTCTTATTACATGGATGAAGATCAAGTGGAAATGAGCCTTGGAGTTGAGGTTGGTCCATTTCAGAGTAAATAAGCACCTAGAAGCATAGGCCATCATCAGGAAAGGTTTGGTTGAGTTGAATTTGTGCCTAAGAGTAGAAGCGCCTTACTAATGGAATGAGAGCGCCCTGATGATTAAAGTCTCCAGAGATGAATGCCTTAACCAATCTAGCGCCTTCAAGAGGATGGCATTTAAGGAGTATTCTTGGCATGTTGAAGCGACTTGGGCGCCTTGATGGGGAGAGGTCTTGATGAAGAGAGTAAGGTTGAATATCTAAGGGTAATATGCGCCACAGATGATAGAAATTGATCACCTTGGAAGGTAAAACACTTCAAATGTTTTCAAGGAATTGGATAAGTCATTTAGCGCCTATAGTGGGAGGTATTGTTTTGGCGCCTTGGACAAGATTGGGCATCCGGAGAATATTTGCTCAGAGTACTCACTTAGCGCCCTGGGGCCAACTCAAGTAGACATTGCACCATCTAGATCAAACCTTGAAATGCGCCCAGAGAAGACATGAAGAAAGATATGTGCCCTGTGTTGGAGGAATCAAGTTGGATAAGTACTTGAAGAACTTGAAGAACTTGCATTAAGTGTTTAGCGCCTTGGATGAGGATATTAGCGCCTTAGTATGGTTTGGAGTGCCTTTAGCTGTGCCTTGAGGAGATTTTCTTACATCTTAAAGGAGGTTCTGACACCTTGCCCCCTTTGGTATCTAGCGCCCTAGTGGCTTTAACCTAACGCCTTTGGAGTCCAAAATGCGCCTTTGAAAGTTGAAGTGAACCTTGATAATTGGAGTCTTCATAATGAGCACCTAGGTCTTGTTGAGTAGAATACCCCACAATGTGCGCCTAGGTCTTTAAGAAGAGTAATGATACTTGAGATAGAGCGCCTTGGGGAGGTAGTTGAGCGCCCTGGATTGAATAATTGGAGTTCAAGGAAGGTTTGAGCACCCAAGGCATATGGCTAGAGAAGTTGTAGAAAAGACCACTTTTGGCACCTTAAAAGTTTGAATGCTTGGGGAGTTTTTGCAAAGATCTAGTTTGAGCACCCTTATGCCCTAGGATCATCTAGTTTGTGCGTCTTGTAATGAGGAGTTCATGTAAGTTTGGAATGAGCGCCTTGAATAAGTGTAAACTAGCCTAGAGAAGGGTATGTACGCCTTGAGCGCCTTGAGCATTCCAGAGATAATTGTGCGCCTAGAACAATATGAGCGCTCATGATGATGATTAACACCCTGATGAGACTATGAGCGCCTTATTTAGGAGATACCTTGTTTGATCATAAAATGCGCCTTGAGTCTTGAAGGTTTTGAGTGCCTAGGTGATTTGGATGTTGGGATGTTGGTATGCACCCAAGATTGAGGTAAGTGAGCGCTTGTAATGGAGGAGAGCAATGAGATGGAATGTCTTGTAGAGATTGGCGCCCAGAGACCCATTTTTGCGCCTTTGATGATGACCATTTTTGCATAAGAGTTTAGCGTCTTAGAGTTGTAAACTTTCTCTTTGGGCGCCCCTGAGTGAATGTTGGCGCCTTGGACAACTAAATACGCCTTTGATGGAGTGGAGCCCAGAAGGGGAGTAGGAGGAAACCTAATCTTCAAGATTCATCAAGCTTCAAAGTTTAGGTCAGAGGTTATCCACTTTATCCAAGGAAGGTGTTATCATCTACACTCCGAGAAGGTAATGTCAAAGGCCATCATGAAGGATCACTTCATCAACTTCAAGTCCTTCAAGTTCAAGTCCTTTCACCTGGCAAGTCCAAGAGAGATTTCTACTCTGATTCATGAAGTAAGCTTATATCATCCTTATCTACTCTGCGAGAAGAAGAAACATTACAAAGTCAATCAGATGAGTTACAAGTACCATAAATCCAATTGCAAGGAGTGAACCACCTTGAGGAAAAATAGTTCTCTTGAAGTTACTTGAAATGTCAAAAGGTTTAGCGCCTCAAAGTAAGGTCAGAGGTGAGGTTAGAGGTGAAATGCGCCTTTGGACCATTCTGGCGCCTTGGATGAAGAACCTATATCTTGAGCCCAAGAGGTAAAATTTGTGCCTTAGTGGATTTGGAGAGTTACAGAGATTAGAGAAAAGCGCCTTGAAGACAGAGTTGTTCCAGGCGCATGTGTGATTTGGTCAAAAATAGGCGCCTAGAGTGAATAGGCTTTCATCCTGACTTAATACACTACATCCTTCTGACGATTTTTGGGGTAGCAGAAAACCTTTCACCACGGGCAAATGCCTCAGAGCTATAAAAAATCGAGAGAGGTTATTGTAGAGGCACTCTATGTGATCGCGTTGCCTTAAACGGAATGTTTCTAAGTGATATAGTTTTCGAGTAACATCTCGTCAAAGATTGCTACCTTTTTGCACTTTAGACTCTTCAGGGATATTGTTGGTACAATGTAGCTCCGACTGTTTCGACACATTTGGGTGAAAAATAGGACCATGCCTAGCATAAATGTACCCATTCAGATGCGTTGGAATAGTCAGTTTAGTCGCATCAGGAGCAGGATGAAAGTTACACCCCTTTGCAACTTTACACTGCCTCCTTCTGATGATTTTTGGGGCAGCAGAAAACCTTTCACTACAGGCAAATGCCTCAGAGCTATAAAAAATTGAGAGAGGTTATTGTAGAGGCACTCTACATGATCGCGTTGCCTTAGACGGAATGTTTCTAAGTGACACAGTTTTTGAGTAACATCTCGTCAAAGATTGCTACCTTTTTGCACTTTGGACTCTTCAGGGATATCGTCGGTACAATGTAGCTCTGACTGTTTCGACACATTTGGGTGAAAAATAGGACCATGCCTAGCGTAAATGTACCCATTCGGATGCATTGGAATAGTCAATTTGGTCGCATCAAGAGCAGGATGAAAGTTACACCCCTTTGCAACTTTACACTGCCTCCTTTTGACAATTTTTGGGGCAACAGAAAACCTTTCACCACGGGCAAATGCCTTAGAGCTATAAAAAACTGAGAGAGGTTATTGTAGAGGCACTCTACGTGATCGCGTTACCTTAGACAGAATGTTTCTAAGTGACACAGTTTTCAAGTAACATCTCGTCAAAGATTGCTGCCTTTTTGCACTTTGGACTCTTTAGGGATATCGTCGGTACAATGTAGCTCTAACTGTTTCGACACATTTGGGTGAAAAATAGGACCATGCCTAGCGTAAATGTACCCATTCGGACACGTTGGAATAGTCAATTTGGTCACATCAGGAGCAGAATGAAAGTTACACCCCTTTGCAACTTTACACTGCCTCCTTCTGACGATTTTTGGGGCAGCAGAAAACCTTTCACCACGGGCAAATGCCTCAGAGCTATAAAAAACTGAGAGAGGTTATTGTAGAGGCACTCTACATGATCGCGTTGCCTTAGATGGAATGTTTCTAAGTGACACGGTTTTTGAGTAACATCTCGTCAAAGATTGCTGCCTTTTTGCACTTTGGACTCTTCAGGGATATCATCGGTACAATGTAGCTCCGACTATTTCGACACATTTGGGTGAAAAATAGGACCATGCCTAGCGTAAATGTACCCATTCAGACACGTTGGAACAGTCAGTTTGGTCGCATCAGGAGCAGGACGAAAGTTACACCCCTTTGCAACTTTACACTGCCTCCTTCTGACGATTTTTGGGGCAGCAGAAAACCTTTCACCACGGGCAAATGCCTCAGAGCTATAAAAAACTGAGAGAGGTTATTGTAGAGGCACTCTACGTGATAGCATTGCCTCAAATGGAATGTTTATAAGTGACACAGTTTTTGAGTAACATCTCGTCAAAGATTGCTGCCTTTTTGCACTTTGGACTCTTCAGGGATATCGTCGGTACAATGTAGCTCCGACTGTTTCGACATATTTGGGTGAAAAATAGGACCATGCCTAGCGTAAATGTACCCATTTGGATGCGTTAGAATAGTCAGTTTGGTCGCATCAGGAGCAGGACGAAAGTTACACCCCTTTGCAACTTTACACTGCCTCCTTCTGACGATTTTTGGGGCAGCAGAAAACCTTTCACCACGGGCAAATGCCTCAAAGCTATAAAAAACTGAGAGAGGTTATTGTAGAGGCACTCTACGTGATCGTGTTTCCTCAAACAGAATGTTTCTAAGTGACACAGTTTTCGAGTAACATCTCGTCAAAGATTGCAGCCTTTTTGCACTTTGGACTCTTCAGGGATATCGTTGGTACAATGTAGCTCCGACTGTTTCGACATGTTTGGGTGAAAAACAGGACCATGCCTAGCGTAAATGTACCCATCCGGACGTGTTGGAACAGTCAGTTTGGTCACATCACGAGCAGGACACCAAAAATGTAAAAGTTGCTTTGTGTAACTTGACAACATTGACACTTTTTTGCAACATGACTCAAAGACTCAAACTAACCCCAAATGACTCAAAGTGACTTAAAATCACCTTGATTTGGTGCCCAATGTACATTATAGAGGTCAAGGTGCTCCTTATCATTCAAACATCTTAGATGAGCGCATAGGAAAGGAAAAAGCTCTAAGTTTCATCATCATGAGCGCCTAATATCAAGAGACTTTAATGGCTCAAACCTTAGCATGGAGTCCTAAGGCGCATTTCATGTCTCCTTTCATCCAGTTTGGCGCCCTTATGTAGATTTTTCAACTTGATTTGGCACCCTATATGTGAAGGAAGATCTAAAGGCATGAAAGTGGATGTCATATTGTAAGAGTTTGGATCATCAAAATTGAAAGAAATAAGTCTATTAAGCTTGGGAGCCCTTGGTCTTCTTTTCATTCATTATGAGCGCCTTGGGAGAATGGTATATAGGTCATCATCATGATTGGGTGCCCTGGATCCAGAGTGTT
Organism: Cunninghamia lanceolata; assembly: GCA_027924645.1. Lineage (NCBI taxonomy): Eukaryota > Viridiplantae > Streptophyta > Pinopsida > Cupressales > Cupressaceae > Cunninghamia > Cunninghamia lanceolata. The sequence goes on along the minus strand of BSBN01001318.1, from coordinate 410,416 downwards.
GGAGAGATCATCAAATGGTGTCTAGTAGGGTGAGTTATGAGTTTGGTCGCATTAGGAGCAGGACACCAAAAATGCATAACATGATGATGTAAAAATGTGTACATATGTGTAAAAATGCAGGAGGAAATAAAAAAAGACAAACCTTACAAATTAATGTGCATACTTACAACTCAATGTAACATAACTTTACAAAATCAATGTGAATACTTACAAATTAATCCAATGAACCATCCGGGTCTGCTCTACTCTTTATTGTGTCAAGTATTGCTTCATGGTCAGACTCACGCACCTTCCATAATATTTTATTCAAAGGTCTACCCCGATACTTTATTAAATGAACATTGGATGCCACGACAAGGTTCGAGTAATGAAGAATCTTCCGATGCATGTCAAAGTCCTCAAATAGCCAAATATTAACACTCTTATGTGGGTACCTTCTAATCCATGTTCCAGTAATAACCACTGATCCTGTAGGGTATTCGATGTTTTCTCCATCTGTAACAGGGGCCTCTAATTTCTTTTTGGCCTCAACACAACGACATAAGTAATAATCTGTTCCCTCTTCATTAGCTTCATCTGCAATAACTACATATACGTGCCCTACATTGATATGTGTAGCAAATTAGATGAAATTAGTCAACATTACAAAAACACTACAAAGTAAGATGACATTACTTGGTTGAACTAGATGAAATTAGATGCATATACGTGCCCTATATTACCTGGTTCAACTAAATCTGATATGTGGTCAAAGTCAACTGACGATTCCATCTATGTTAGTTCCAGTGTCGTCGGGCTAAGATAACTTAACTACCATTCGTCAACCCACTCCTTTGACTCGCACTCATCCCAGACTTGAATTGTACAGGAAGAACAAAAGCATGACATCTTTCATGTATGGATACTCCATGAACCTGCAATTGAGCTTCTGAAAGAGTGCATCTCATTTGATCCTGTCAGTGTACAACAATCCTCATATGGTGCAATCTTAGTATCATCTATCAACCAAAAAAATCTACGAACTAAAGACTTACCTTCATTACCTGGACCCATGGAAGCATTACACCACTCGACAATCAATTTTGCATCTATCAACTTTGCATTGTCTTTATACTTTAACTCTTCTCGTGCTATGGCTCTTTTGATACATGCTCCTGCACCATCATGCTCCCCCTTTCCATGCCCGGCCTCACAAAAGTTCCACATATGTTGAATACCTGTAAAATTATGCCTCCTACTCAGCCAATAGAAATTTCGTGAGTTCTTGAATTGTGACGCACAATTATCTGACCATATGATATGCTGACTGAACGATATGCCCCTTCTAGCCAAATCATTGTAGAACACCTGAAAGCAACCTTGCACGAACTCTGTAGAATGTGTGCGATCATCACTAATATAGAAATTATACTCCCTTATGATCTTTCTGTCATCCTCTGTACTATCATTCGCATGAATGAATGCGATGTGCACAAATATAGAAACCTGTGTGGAGTTGTAATATTGTGATTGCACCTCACGCTGTGGCTGTAGACTGTAGTTCTCTGCAAAGTCGACAACTGAAACAATGCTACCAACCGGAAATGTGTCCTTGCATAACTTGAATTGCAAGTCCAACCATCGAGCTCTATGGGCATGTCTTGCATACTCATACACTATGCTGTCATGAAATATAGGCATAAACTGATACACTGGAATCTTTTCAATAACTAATTCACACCTCTTTGCTTCTTTACCATCTTTTGTATTGTATGCCACTGTTTTATACTTGCCAAACTCTACTAGTTTGTTTCCAACCACATGTGTTATTTCTATATGTTCACATATTGGCAAATGTTGCAAGCCACCGCAACGATGACATGTGCCATCCAAGCATAATTTCTTGTAGAATATTTGACCTTCCTCTCTTTCACATAAAATTCTTGATATGAAGTCTCTTGAAGATGTTGGTGGGGCACATATGGCACAACGCTGCAAATCATTGTTAGTATGCATATCTAAACATATAGACCTATAAGCATCAAAATGGTTAGAAAATTCAATATGTAATCTACAAAAACAAGTAGTGCGTGTGTGATTTATCTTAACATAGAAAGGTTTTAGCATTTCAAAATATCTTTGACAAATTTTAATTTGAGGATACTTCTCTAGAAATTTACCATAAAATTGTGTTTGAGTCTCATCCAAAAAATGCTTTGGATGTGGCTCGCGGTTCTGACTACCGATTCTCCTTCTTACCACATCCCTTTGATTCGAAGATACCCTTGTGTAATTCTTCCAAAAGTCTTCAATTAGTGATCTCAATGCTTCAACAATTGGTTTATCTTTTCGTGGTAGTCTCCCTGAGAACGCCCATAATTCATTGGCATTAGTGTCCTCAATTCTTTGGCATCTTCCAACGGCTCTTGATAAAGTTTTCCTATTAATTTTCAATTCTTGACTTGTCTTTCTAATGAGATGAGCTTTCCTCGTTTGACTACTTACTATAGTCGATGTAATCACACACCGTGTTGCATTACTATCTTTTGTGCATGAGGTGTTACCCACACTCTCATACGCACTCATTAGATTCTTGACAATAGATTTTTCACTTGAAGCCTCTGATGTTCTCAACCCAAGAATCTACATGATAGACCTATACTTTATACTTCGCATCATTTCAACGAATAGTTGACATCTTGCAGTCTCATTTAACTTTTCAAAGAACAATCTCCAAATCTTATTAGCATATCTTCTACAAGTGCGTTTTGGAATCTTACCTTCCATTGGCTGCAAAATATTCTCATCAATATCAATCATATACTTTGGCTTTCTATGTAAAATTCTAGGTGGTGTCAAGTTAGGTAAATTCATCTCAACATTAGGAATTTCATCAATATTTAAATGAGATGGGTTAGATGGCATACCTTCAATCGAAGATGGAATAGATGACATACCTTGAGGTTGAGGTGGGAACGATGGCGTACCTCCTTCATCACATGTGAGTGATGATGTACTCTCAACTTGAGATGTGGTAGATGGTGTCCCTACATGTTGACTTGCGGTAAAGGATGTGTCTCCAACTATGGTATTCAAATCTCTCATACCATGAAGTTTTTGCATTGTTCTCTTTGTGCCACCAATACCATATCTCTTTGTGATGGTTGTGGTTCCTCTTCAATTGGTATGTCTTCATTTATCGTGTCCAATTTCCTCTTCTCACGAAGTTCCCTCATAGCCATTGCTTTCTTTGCATTCTTAGCTTCTATCTCTTCCTGTGTTGGTTTAATTCTTGATCGTTTCCTCAGCATGACGGAAAATTTGTCTATAGTATGATAAAGAGACCAATATTAATTCCTAAGAAATGAATACATGATAATAGTGGGATTGTATTTTTTTTATGTTGTAAGGATTTATTCTTGTATAGTTTGACATCATGGTATGAACTAAGGTTTGTTTATTACACATAATTATTAAAGAGCCCAAGTGTAGAAAATATACATGGCATCATGTGAGATTGTAGGTTGCTTTCTTGATTGGGAATGTGTCTATTTTAAACATGTATGATAAAGCATGATAAAGTAATTCAATCTGAAATAAGGAAAATGTAAAGAACATGCATGTAAAGACTTGACATACCTAAAAAATGAAGATTTGAATGGAGAGAGTACCCAATTATGTAGTGTTTTTATCTTCTTGCATCAAACTCCTCAACAATTTGAGTTTTTCACCACTTGCTTCCTTTTCAATGTTAAATTCTTAAAATTGAATCACAATTAACATTGCAATACTACAAAAATTGAAACTTGAATAGATATATATCAAACTTGGTTTGAAAACTATGTTATTTCCTCCTTCTCAAGTTGGCAAAGTAGAAAAGGTGGTGGAAAGATCATGCAAAGGTGGTACAATGTGTCAAATGTGCATGTGAACTTCCCAATAGAATGAAAGCACTTCTTTTTTGTCAGAGCATGCACAGAATCAGTAAGAAAATAGAGCATGTGGGCCTGGATCATGGGGGTAACCACTTTTTTACTGTTTCAATAGAAATACAAAACGCGAGCATGTTATAACGCGCTCGCGTTTTGTCCTGCTATAGATCCCTAATCCCTAAAGCCTCAACTCTGATCCCTCGACCCTCAACCCTCAATGTCAAATCCTAATCCCTCAACCCTCAACCCTATCCCTAAACCCTCAACCCTCAACGTCAAATCCTAATCCCTCAACCCTATCCCTAAACCCTCAACCCTCAACATCAAATCTTAATCCGTCAACCCTAATCCGTCAACCCTCCAACCCTATCCCTAATCCTTACAACCCTCAACCCTAATCTCTCAACCCTTAACTTTGATCCATCAACCCTCAACACTATACCTTAAACCCTAATCCCTTCAACCTCAACCCTATCCCTAAACCCTTGACCCTCAAACCTCAGCCCTCGACGTCAAACCCTAATCCCTCAACCCGTAACTCTGATCCCTCATCTCTCAACCCTAACCCTAAACCCTCAACCCTCAACATCAAACCCTAATCCCTCAACCCTCAACCCTAATCTGTCATCCGTCATCCCTCAACTCTAATCCCTCATTCCTAAACCCTAAACGCTATCCCTATTCCTAGACCCTCAACAGGCTCGATACTATACCTTAAACCCTAATCCCTCTACCATCGACACTCTTATTTAACCCTAATCCCTTGACCATTAACCCTATCCCTCAACCTCAACCCTCAACCCTCAACCCTCAACTCTCAACATTAAACCCTAATTCATCAACCCTAAACCCTAATCCCTCAAACCTAAACCCTATCCCTAAACCATCAACCCTCAACACTATACCTTAAACCCTAATCCCTCAACCCTCAACCCCAAACCTTATCCCTAAACCCTAATCCCTCAACCCTCAACCCTAATCCCTCATCCTTCAACTCTAATCCCTCATCCCTAAACCCTAATTGCTATCCCTATTCCTAAACCCTCAACAGACTTGATACTATACCTTAAACTCTAATCCCTTATCCCTAAACCCTCCAACCCTATCCCTAATCCTTATACCCTCCACACTCTACTTTAACCCTAATTCCTCGACCCTCAACCCTATCCCTAAACCCTTGACCCTCGAACCTCAACCCTCAACCCTCGACGTCAAACCCTATTCCCTCAACCCTTAACTCTGATCCCTCATCTCTCAACCCTAACCCTAAACCCTAAACCCTCAACGCCAAATTCTAATCCCTCAACCCTTCACTCTAATCCCTCAACCCTAAACCCTATCCCTAAACCCTCAACACTATACCTTAAACCCTAATCCCTCAACCCTAACCCTAAACCTTGTCCCTAAACCCTAATCCCTCAACCCTCAACCCTAATCTGTCATCCGTCATCCCTCAACTCTAATCCCTCATTCCTAAACCCTAAACGCTATCCCTATTCCTAGACCCTCAACAGGCTCGATACTATACCTTAAACCCTAATCCCTCTACCATCAACACTCTTATTTAACCCTAATCCCTTGACCATTAACCCTATCCCTCAACCTCAACCCTCAACCCTCAACCCTCAACCCTCAACTCTCAACATTAAACCCTAATTCATCAACCCTAAACCCTAATCCCTCAAACCTAAACCCTATCCCTAAACCATCAACCCTCAACACTATACCTTAAACCCTAATCCCTCAACCCTCAACCCTAAACCTTATCCCTAAACCCTAATCCCTCAACCCTCAACCCTAATCCCTCATCCCTCAACTCTAATCCCTCATCCCTAAACCCTAAATGCTATCCCTATTCCTAAACCCTCAACAGACTCGATACTATACCTTAAACTCTAATCCCTTATCCCTAAACCCTCCAACCCTATCCCTAATCCTTACACCCTCCACACTCTACTTTAACCCTAATCCCTTCAACCTCAACCCTATCCCTAAACCCTTGACCCTCGAACCTCAACCCTCAACCCTCGACGTCAAACCCTATTCCCTCAACCCTTAACTCTGATCCCTCATCTCTCAACCCTAACCCTAAACCCTAAACCCTCAACCCTCAACGTCAAATCCTAATCCCTCAACCTTAAACCCTATCCCTAAACCCTCAACACTATACCTTAAACCCTAATCCCTTAGCCCTCAACCCTAAACCCTAATCCCTCAACCCTCAACCCTAATATGTCATCCCTCAACTCTAATCCTTCATCCCTAAACCCTAAATGCTATCCATATTCTTACACCCTCAACAGAATTGATACTATACCTTAAACCCTAATCCCTTATCCCTAAACCCTCCAACCCTATCCCTAATCCTTATACCCTCCACACTCTACTTTAACCCTAATTCCTCGACCCTCAACCCTATCCCTAAACCCTTGACCCTCGAACCTCAACCCTCAACCCTCAACGTCAAACCCTAATCCCTCAACCCTTAACTCTGATCCCTCGACCCTCAACACTATACCTTAAACCCTAATCCATATCCCTCAACCCTTAACCCTTAAAACTTAAACCCTATCCCTACACCCTTAACACTTGACACTATATCTTAAGCCTTAAACCCTCATCCCTAAAGCCTCAACCCTCAATCCTTAAACCTTCAACCCTAAACCCTATCCCTAATCCCTCTACCCTCGACACTCTAACCCTAACCTAAACATTAAATGCTAATCTGTCAACCCTAAACCCTAATCCTAAACCCTCAACCCTCAACCCTCAACACTATACCTTAAACCCTAATCCCTCAACCCTCAACCCTAAACCTTATCCCTAAACCCTAATCCCTCAACCCTCAACCCTAATCCATCATCCCTCAACTATAATCCCTCATCCCTAATCCCTAAATGCTATCCCTATTCCTAAACTCTCAACAGACTCGATACTATACCTTAAACCCTAATCCCTTATCCCTAAACCCTCCAACCCTGTCCCTAATCCTTACACCCTCCACACTCTACTTTAACCCTAATCCCTCAACCCTAAACCCTATCCCTAAACCCTTGACCCTTGAACCTCAACCCTCAACCCTTAATGTCAAACCCTAATCCCTCAACCCTTAACTTTGATCCCTCGACCCTCAACCGTAATCTGTCATCCCTCATGCCTAAACCTTAAACGCTATCCCTATTCCTAGACCCTCAACGGGCTCGATACTATACCTTAAACGCTAATCCCTTATCCGTAAACCCTCCAACTCTATCCCTTATGCCTTAACCCTCATGATTAATAGCCTTGAATGTAAAAAAATTTGAGTGGGACATAACACGAGCGCGTTATAATGCGCTCGCGTTATGTCAAACATGGCAAAAGACACACTTGCAGGAAAGAAAAATGCAAGGCAAAACATAACGCGAGCGCATTATAACACGCTCATGTTATTTCTTGCTTTGGGAATCCCAAGCCTTGGGCTTGGGATTTGCTTTGGATTTCCAACCCATAGGCTTGGAGTGCCTTATGAACAGTCACAGACGTGTTTTTCTATATTCTTCAAAATTTCACATAATTTCATTCGTGCTAACCCTCAGATTTGCACGTGTTTCAAGGTTGAACAAATCAAACACATGGGTAATGTTAGGCTTTCTCTTAGCTATTTGACGATGTGATTTTTTTTATATTTTAATAATGTTAAGCCTTTCATCTTTAATTTCTTTTGTTTGTGTGTCCGTTTTTAGGCAAAAACCACTGTTTGGTCTTTTCTTCATTGTAAAATAACTATTCATTCAAATTTCAAAAAAATTACATATTTAGAAACTAGACTCCATTCTACAAATATTAAAAAAATAAAAAAATGATTTTCAATTAGTTTTCAAAATTTATAGGGGTAGCACGGCCAAAATTCTATTTTTTAGGATGTGTCCACTTTAAAAATTAGTAGAAAATCAAATATTCATCAAAAAATTATCAGAAAAATCAGGCATAAACTAAATGTTATTAGCTAATTTCTCACTGAAGCGATTTTAAAAATACCAAAAAAAAGTTGACCTTTTGAGGGAGCCACAAAACATGCTATGTTATGTTTTTTTGACAGAAACAACACCAATTTCTATGGCTCCCTCTTTTGAACCCCTTAATCTATGCCATTTTCAAAACAAAATAGTAGTTTAGAAAGTAGACTCGGAGCACGATGAATATTGTTTTGGTTACATCTCCAAATTTTGAGTGTAACTATGCTCAATTTCTCTTCCAAGGCTAGTATTTCCTGATTTCAAAAAAAAAGTGGCCACTTAAGACCCCTTTTTGGCCCCCCATCTTCCTGCACTTACCCCAACGCTCTCCAATTTTTCCATCTTTTAAAGAATAGTCAACATTCTTAAATCTTTTAACATCCACTAATTGTTGTCCAAAATCGTTTTCAACACTTTCATACAAAAAAACTCTTCAGAATGAAAGATTACCACAACTAGTGCATTGTCTAGAAATACATGAACTTAAATAAAATAATTTCCCATTAGATCTTCTACAAAACAAACTTGATATAAACTACTTTATTATTTCATGTGGCATATTAATACCAAATTCATGCATAATCATGTTAGTATGTAAAGTACAACGTACATATCGAAACACATCATAATAATAATGAAATTAAACATACATTTTAGAAAAACAAGATATTCGTTGCTTATTAATCTTTACATACCAAGGTTTACATTTTTCAAAAGATCTTTGACTTATTCTAATATCACCAGGTAACACTAAATCAACACAAAATTTTTGGTAAAATTTAGTTTGCATTGTATCTAATAGGTGTTTTGGATGAGGATCATGAATTTTGGACCTCACTCTTAATTTTAAAATGTCTCTAGCATTAGATGATACCCTATTATTATCATGCCAATATTTTTCAATCAAAGATTTGATATCAACATTCAATTGCATGTCAAATCTCGGGAGTTGACCACTAAAACTCCAACATTGGTTGATTGGATCATTTTCTATACTTTCTCTTCTCTTTGCCGCTCTTACCAATGTTTTAGGATGTATTTTTAGAATTTCACTAATATTTCTTACCATTCTTTTATTCAAAGTTACTTTATTAACTATAGTTGTTGTTATAGCTCGTCTTGCTGCAATCTTATCTTTAGATCGACTATTCTTTCCAATAAACTCAATGGCACTAGCAACAGTAGACATAGCATGTTTTAGTGATTGATCTTTTCTTCTTAGTTTAACAAAAATGCCTAACTTTTTCATTACTTCTTATTTTCCACATTCTCATTAATTGCATCATTAGTTGACATTGAAATGATAGTTTTTTATGATAAAAAAAATCTTTGTATAATCTATTGGCATGTGTTCTTATTTGTCTCCAAGAAATCTTACCAGGAAGATTATCTAAAACATCATTTTCAATTTTTTTTTTAAAAACTCATTTTCATTTTCAAGTTCAAAACAATTTTCATTTTCATCAACAAAAAGATTTTCATTTTTATTTTTAACCAAAGGATTTTCATTTTCATTTTCAATAAAAAGATTTTCATTTTCATTTTCAACAACAAAATGGTTTTCATTTTCAACAACAAAATGGTTTTCATTTTCATTTTCAACAAAAAAAGATTTTTATTTTCATTTTCAACAACAATTTCACTCAAATCTTGGTCTCAACGAATATTATCGATCTCAACATTGTTATATCTAGCTTCTTTTAAATCTCATATAAACACCATTTCTATTTCAATCAAAGGTGGATTTGAAGATGTACTTAGATTTGTGCCTATTGAAACATTCTCCATAGCATTGAAAGGGGGATTTGAAGACATACTAGGAGTAGTTTGTATAATCGTATTAGTTTCCACATTCATCTCTTGCAAATTGGCATCATCTACATCCATGGTCTCCTCAATATTTTTATCTTCAATAGTTGTCAAATTGGATGCTTCAGCATCATTCATTCATCGAATCTTTATTCTTCTATCTCTTTGTCTTTTTGCCTCCTCTCTCTTTCCTTCCATTTCTTCAGGGGTCAACACCTTCCTATCTTTCCTCTTATTATGAGCTTGTGATCTCATGATTAAAAAATTCTGAAGTATGTACAAATGAATGTCAAAAACTTGAAAGTGTTCCTTCTTTGTTCCTCCTACAAACAAGTAGCAATTGAACAAAATTCCACTCAAACATTGTCCCAATGATCCCTCCTTTCAAAATTCAAATAAAATCCCAAGTTGAAGAACCTATAGAAGCCAAAAGTTGATAGAAAATACTGAATATGTCAATGTCGGCCGTACAGAACAAGTTGCAGGGCCAACAGTGACAGTAACAATTAAAAAAAATGGTAAAAATCTAAACAGGATCCCGTTTATTAAATAGGATCCTGCTCTATAAAATAGGATCCTGCTCTATAAATCAAGGTCCCATTTAGTAAACAAGATCCTATTTCTTATTCTCTCGATAGAATAAGAAATGGGATCCCATTTACTAAACATGTTCCTATTTTTGCAAAATTTGAATTTTAGGCCCAGTTTTTACTTTGTTAACTGGTTCAAGAAAACGGTTGAGGACCCGAACCTAGGCTTTGGACCTAGTTTGACTTGCAAGTTGAAGGTCTTGTCAATGTCACAACAAAATAGTGACTTTGGGCATATGTTTGAAGACCTTTTTTGTACAATTTTTTTATGAAATTAAAACCCATTATAGATGAGACAGTGCAAATTCCAAATATTTAATTTTTTTTTACAATTAGATTATTTTTTCTATTCTTCCACTAATTACTGATAAAATAGGTCCATAAACTTGAATTATCAGGGTTTTTTAGTATTTTAATAACTTTTTATTAAAATAACTTTTTGAAAAACAAATTGTACGAAAATGTACTTCAGATAATTCTTTTCAATCTGAAAAAAAAATCAAAAAATGATAAGTTTAGGTCATTTTATGTGTGACGTACATGATGATTTTTTAAAACACCAAATATGGCCAATAAAAAATTAACAAAAAAAAATTCAATAAAAAATTACAAAAAATATGGAAAACGTGCTTCAATGAGTTACAAATCTTTTCCCAAAAGGATTTAAAAAAATATGATTATTTAAGTCAAAATATGGATGATGTACACGTGCATGGTATAGTAAAAAATTGACTTTCAAACAGTGGTTTTTAGAAAGGCCTATTGAAAATCAATTTGTATCATCTGGGTATTCAAAAAAATTACATATTTGGAAACTAGACTTCGAATATTACATTTTATGATTACTGACTTTTTTCAAGATTCCATTTCTAAGTGCTTCAAATTTTAAGGTCAAATGTGACAAATTCTAAAAATCAGGGAAAACACTTCTACTTTTTGGCCAAAAAGTGGACTCAACTTCTTACACATGCACCCATATATATCTGCAACATTTACAATCTTCAAATTATGTCGGCATATAGAGATGAAGCGTATAGTTATGCCTTGTGTAGCTTGTCGGCCTAACCCTTTCATTAAAATATCTTGCGAACCAATTCAACACTTGAAACATATTCACACATGTTGGCTTCAACTATATAACCACTTAGGATAAGATTCCAATCAATAGATCTTGCCGTACACAGATCAAAATATCAGGTCGGCCTTAAACTCTGATTATCACTGGTTCAGTCCATCTATGAGATTACAACTTTCAATGTGGACCACAATACTTGCTCAAATTCATATCCAAGACTCTTCAGACATCTCAAAAGATAACTTCAGAACTGTGGAACATAATATCAACTTGCGGTCAAATGCAGACCATTAGAACACAAGCCCTATCATAGTCAAACATTGTCAAACCTTGTAGCGATACTTAGATGCTCATAACTATCTTTCTAGTGGACTTTAAACTCTGTAACTTTGGATTTAGAGACTTTATATGTGTTTACAACACCTCAAAACTGCATAACAAAATATTCAATACAGGAGGAATGTGGACCAAAACAATTAGGTGTTCTTCTCTGTTCAATACTGCATTCTGTCATGCCAGACTTAGGCTACTTGAAGTTACACTTCTGGAGATGATCAAAAGCTAAAACTTTGGATTTAAGATCATCTAAGGACTATAGACATCTTACCAGAACCATAAGACTAGATCTTCAACTACAAACCAACGTTGATCAAAATACTCTCTATTGCTATCTCTGTACTCTAGAAACACTTAGCCAAAATGCTTAAGTTTTCTTTGCTAGACCAAAATCTCTGTTCCAACCTTGTTGAATCTTTGTTCCTTTTCTTGTTACCATCGATGACAACACTATCAAACATCATGCTTAGCCAAACTTCAACATACCAGCAGTGTCTCCATTAATGATGTTTGCCAAGTTGCCAACAATCTCCCCCTTTGGCATTGATGCCAACACATGATGTGAAAAACTATCATATAGCTCCCCCTTACTCTTTACACACTGCTCCCCCTAACTTCATGCTTCTCTCCTTATTTATTTTTCACTTGTCTATGTTTTTCACATGCTTCATTCTCCCCCTTTGACATCAATGGAAAAGGTGTATGATACATAAATATGTACAAGTGACCAAAACTCAAAAAATGTTTTGTACTATCCACATATATACAAATGAAATCAAATAGCTTACTGGTTTTCAGGGAGAATATCTTTGTATATCTTCTTCAATTGCACCACATCTTCATCCCATCTGACCTTAACATCACTCAAAACTTGTATGTGCCCATTGATTTGGGACACCAACTCTTCTGCCTCCTTCATAGTAGCAGGGGCCTTAGTGATTTGCCTTGTCTTATTTGTTGCTGCTACAAGTATTATCATGGATGCAATTTGAAAACTTGCAATCTCCTGGAGCTGACTCATCCTATGTTTTATGACCTTCTTTTTGGTCTGCAACTTGTGTATGTCAGAATGGATAGTTTCAACTGTTGTCCTTTGATTCCTAATGGCATCCTACATTGGATCATAAGTTCTAGAGATTTTCATCGGTTGGGCTTCCCATCCATCTATTTTCTCTTTTAGCTCCCTTGTTATCTCAGGCCATGTTAGACAAAATTGATATATCTCACTAGCTTCTTTGATGGCCGTCTGTACATATTATATACTCTTATCTAACAAAATTTTATCTTAAGAGTATTTATCATTGAACTCAACTAACCTTTTACTATCAATCTTACTTACCTTCTTTTCAACTGGTTATTCAAGGGACTCAAAATGAGAGTTGATTGACTCCATGAGCTTCTTCAACTATACTACGGGAGCCAAGGATAAATATTTCTTTACTCCAGGCATAATCTTCTCAAAATTTGTTATTGCATCTCCAATTAACTCACTATCTTCCATATGAGATTTCAAAATCTCTTCTTGTGTCGTGGCTTGAAAAATTGTCCGTAGCCTCAGTTTTTGTAGTGTGGACATTGTAGCCATGTTTATTGGTCCTTCTAATAACCCAGGTGTAGTCAAAATCTGAGTTTCCTTTTGTTTCTCCAAAACTCTCTTAAATAGTCAACTTAATCCTTTTCAGTAGTGTCTCTTTTATCTTCATCATAAGATACTTCAGCATCATGTCTCTCTAGAGGATCTTCTTGACTGGGTTCTTGTTCATTTCCTTCTGTTTCCAAGGTAGGATTGTCAATCATCTATTCATTAACTTCTTCTCTTTGCTCACCTTGTTCTTCAGGGACATTTTCTTCAGGTGCTACTTTTGTTTCTTTAGAGTTCTTTTCTTCCACAGGCTCTTTTATTTCTTCATCCTTTCTTGTGTTCACCAAAGGAGTAAATGCACTTTGATCCAGTCTTTGTTCAATATTCACATCCAGAACTATATTAGAATTGTCAGCATCAACATTTTGTTCTTCTTCATCTGTATCTACCATAGTTGTGATGTGGAGTTCATGTAACACACTTAGTGTCTTCTCCTTAGTTTCTTTCATCAATTTCTCAATATCTCTAGACATTAGAGTATTGATTTTCTTCTTGGTTCTAAATTCCTCATTGAGCTTCTTAGTGACTTTGACTTTTTCTTCACTAGTGATGCTTGGACGCAGTTTTATTAGAACATATTCCTTCAACTCAGCATCTTTGGCCATAGCCCCTTCTTTTCTTGTAGTTAAAATGCTAGATAAACTATCCTGTAAGTCAACTATAACTTCAATCAGTGCCTTATTAAACATATCTAAAAATCTTAAACCACAGTTGCTTCAATTGTTTCCTTGTAAGCATCTGAGCATTCATCATATGTATTAGCAATTGGCTTCAAGTTCCCATGCTCAGTCATTACTTTAACTATAGCTTCCAGAGTCATCATGGCCTCACCTTCCTTGATCTTAGTTTTCTTTTCCTTTTTCTTCTTCTTGTCTTTTCCTTCTCTAGAGCGCTTCACTTCTTTGCTTACAGTGGCTTCATCTATTTTTTCCCTTTTTGCCTTTATCTCTTCATCAGTTTCTATTTCTTCTTCTTCTTCTTCATTACCACCAAGGCTCACATATACTCTGTTGGTGGTCTTTGTTTTCTTTCTTTTATGCTTCTTCTCTACAGGCTTATTTTCACACAATTCTTTCTCAATATTAGCAGTGGGAAGGGGTCTAGAGCTCCCAGAGGTAGCTATAGCAGAAGAGGAGGCTCTTTTTCTTCTTCTTGTGCTAGAAACAAATTTTTCTTGCTTAGACTTCACTTCAGGTCTTACCAGAGCCTTTTCTTGTGTAGTTTTCTCTTCTATAGCCTTTGCTGCTTGAGCCTTGGCTCTAGCTTGGTCTATTTGTTCCTTTGTGAATCCCTTGCTCATAGCATATTCTTCTACCAACTTTCTTGCTTTTCTCTGTGATTCTAATTGAGTTTGTTCCAGATGCACTTTGAGAGATTTTTCTTCAAAAGTCCCAAATCTTTCCTCTTTCGGATCCTTTGGTTTTCTCAACATTAAGTCTGTCAAGCTAGTCAGGATGTCTTTTATAACCTCATATCCCATTGTTGGGACCCACATTGTTCTCAGTTCCACTACTTCCATGAGGCATTGATCTTTGGTCACCATAAAAAGAATATCATCTTTATACTTCTCAACCACCTTTCTAGGGATTCTAACCCTATCCTACATTTTCTTCTAGAAATTCTTAAATTATCCCCATAGAGAAACATTATGTGCATCAATATCTCCTAGACTCTATAGATGATTTCTAATTTGTACTGCTACAGGAGAGTGATTTAACCAAACAATATTAGTCATACTTGGTAATTCCCTCAAAAAGTAGAACAGTAGGCACATGATAAGAGTGCCATATTTGAATGGGTACTTTGTATCTTTTGTCCTCTTCAGATTCTCCATCAATTATTGCCGAAGCAACTCACACAGGTCATAATTAGTATTCTTCTTCACCATCTCATAGGCAATGTAGATGACTGTTGTAGAAATAGAGTTTCTCCCTATTGGAGAAGTAGACCTTGTATCCAATCACCATTGAAGCAAATCTCACTGCCGGATCTTCAATGTCATTGACAGTTAATGCTCTTTTGTCAAATTTGGCACTAGTTACCTTCATCACTATGCCATTCTTCATAGATTTAAGCGTTGGAACTATTCCATAGGAACACATACCTGTAACTACCTCAATGGCATCCTTAGTTATCATATGAGGCATATTAAGACAAAAGAATTCATCATGAATTCTGCTTAGGGCGTACCTAACGCAAGTATCTTCAGCGAAAATGGGAAAATCTATCCATGTGTCCAATTTCTTCTTATGCAGAGCACTAAATTCTCCCTTCAATTCAAATTTATCTCCAGTCAACTCATTCAAGTAAACTTGCCCTAATTTTAAATGATCATACTCTTCCAAATTAGCATGGATATAAACCCTAATATCTTAATTATGCATTACACCATGGGGCACTTCTAAGAACGTATCATCAGGGTCTATTTCTAGGGATTTAAATGGATGCTTCTTGAACTTAGGTCAAGGCCTATCAATTATCTCAACAACTTGCGGTGTAGACATCTTTACAGCTCAAGAAAAACTTTGCAAGAGTAGTGACTATAAATACCTTGTTTCCATTAAGGGTTTGTGTTGCAAGTATGAGCCTAACTAGTGTTGTCATTGATGTCAACATACTCTTTTTGTATTGATGATAAGGATTGGATGAGCTGTGTGCTGAGGATATTGAGAAAATTAGTCCTAATCAGAAACAAAGAAGAACAGTAAAGACAGTGAGGTAAAGATCCTAGTTAAGATGCAGATCAGAGAGTGTGCTTCAAAGGGTTTGTATATATGTGTCTTAAGATGATCCAATAAAGATTTCAAAGGTCCACATGAAGACCTAAAGAAGTTATGGAAACTTAAGTAAAACTAGTTCCAGCAGGTATTCAGAAGTGACATAGTGACACAGATAGGTCCGGTGAGATCCGAAAATGTAATATCCTATTCTGTGGATTTGGTGGAGTGTTTAGGAAGTTAATGTGGATTGACAAATCAATTGGTTCATGGTTCGGAGGTCTACAATAATCTATTTAAATATGACAGTGATGATAGATTGCGTTCTTGAGGTTCTGGATGAAGGAGAAAATGATTTCAGTAGGCATAAGTAGTGTGGATGTTCTTGGTGATTCAGGCAAGCTTGTGGAGGTCTTTGGATTGTGTCCAGTTCATGTTGGGGGTCCACATTAAAGATTGAGCTAGTAAATGATGAATTACTTCCGGATGATGATGTTCTTCCTGAGTATGGCCGACTGGATGAGTTACACACCCTGCGGACGATCTTGGAGATATTCTATGAAGAATGGCATGTTCCTAAAGAAGTATTGGAGTCTCAGATCTATGTGGCCAACTGTGTATTGATCCACGTGAAGTCTTTTGTAATAAGTCATGTTGTATTTATGTACTTGCTCTGTAATGTATGCTGACTTGGATGATAATTCCTAAGTCGATATCTTGTATAAATGAGGAGTTGTAAAGTCATTTCAAAGTGTGTCTCATAGAGATGTGAGTGTGGTAGAGAGGAGTAGAGTGAAAGGCAGAGTAGAAATATTAAGCTTAAATGGAATTGAATCAAGCATGGTGAAGATGATATTCTTCAGTTCAAGTATGTAACACTTATTATTTTGTAGACAATGTGTCTCCTGTAGGTAGTGAGCCTCTTGTGAGCAGTGTGCTCGGCAGTGAGCCCTAATTGGCATGTGTCATTTTGTTCCTTCTATTCTTCTAACAGAGAATACAATCTTGGGTTAATCACCCCATGGTTTTTCCCTTAACCAGGATTTCCACGTCAAAATCTTGGTGTCTTGTGTGATTATGTGTTTCAGCTCTTGATTTAATGCATTATGTTCCCATGATTGATTTATTATTATGCTGCTAAACTACAAAGTGGATTTAAGTGTTTAATTGGAAGAAAGTTTTGGACAACTAATTCACCCCCCCTCTCAGTTGTCTGCTTAAAATCTAACAATTGGTATCAGAGCTAAGTTCCTCTGAAAGAGTTTAACCGCTTGAGGAGATCCAAGATGTCGTCCTACAAGAAGTATAGTCCAAAGTTTGATGGAACCAATTTTACTCTTTGGAAAAGTTGCATGCAATGTCATTTGCAATGTATGGGAATACAGTATTGGACCATGGCCTCAAAGAAGTATACTCCTCCACAAAATGGTCCGAAATCCGTAGATGAAATCACAGATGCTGAAAACAATCTATGGACTAAAGAAGCTCTTCTAAGTGCCTTGTCTAATTCAGAGCTGACAAATGTTGTTGACCTACAAACTACTTTTGAGATTTGGGAAAAACTGGAACTTCTACATGAAGGTGACAAGTATGTCAAATGTGCCAAGCTACAGAGTCTGTAAGGAAAATTCAAAAATCTAAAGATGAGAGAAGATGAAAATATCACTACATTTATGCCAAGAGTAAATGAGCTTGTTTGTGGCATTAGATGTGCTGGTGGAGTCTTGGATGAAGATGAGATTATTGGCAAAGTTCTCAAATCCCTTCCTGATTCTTACAAGTACAAGGTTGCTGCTATTGAAGAATTCAAATCTATTTCAGGTATCACAAGAGATCAATTGGTTGGTAAATTGGTTGCATTTGAATTGACTGAGTTTGGAGATGCCCCCCCCCCAAGACTGAATTTGCATTCAAAGCTAGTGCCTCTGTTAAAGGAAAACAAAAGTTTGATCTGGGAGAGAACTCCTCAAAGAAACTATCATGGTATGAGAAAGCAAGAAAAGACCTGGAAGAAGATGAAGCAAAAGCTGCTCAACTTGAAGCCCTTATTGCAAAAAGGCTACCAAGAGGATCCACTAAGTATGAAGGGAAACTACCTTTTAAATGTTTTAACTGCAATAAGATTGGTCATTTTGTCTCAAGGTGTCCAGAAAGATTTTCAAGGCCAAATCCTAACAGATCAAGGTTCCAGAAGAATTGTTACTATGTTCATGAAGATGATGATAATGAAGGAGTAACAGATGATGAATCAGAGACAGGAAACAAATCTGGAAGTGACTGGGTGTTTATTGCCATCAAGGAAGAAGATCTAATGCCCTCTGAATCTATCAATCATAAAATTGTTGAAAGAGCTCTGGCTGCCTAAGTTGAGGAAAAGGATGATTGGGTCATTGACAGTGGATGCTCTCACCATATGATAGGTGACAAAAATAAATTCATAGATTTGGAAAGGTATGAAGGAGGAGTGGTAAAATTTGGTGATAATTCTACTGGTGGAATCAAGGGTAGAGGAACTATTTCTTTTGATGGAAAGAACAAAACCAGTAATGTACTATATGTTCAAGGCCTGAAGAACAATCTTCTTAGTGTTGGACAGTTGGTGGACAAAGGCTATGATCTCTAATTCGTAGATCTTTGAAAGTTTTAGAACAGAGATTGCATCTGGTACTCAAACTAAAGGTAACATCTTCCACTTGGTTGGTACTGGTAAAAGTTTCTTATTTGTTCAAATTAATCAGAGTTGGTTGTGGCATAGAAGAATGTGTCATGTGAATTTTGATAATATCATCAAGATAAGCAACACTCAGGCTGTAAGAGATCTTCGAAGATTGGTAAAACCTACCAACAGTTTGTGCAAGGAATGTCAGTTGGGTAAACAAAGCAGAGTCTCATTCAAAAGCAAGGAAAAATCTTCTACCGGGTTATTGGACTTAGTTCATACTGATCTATGTGGTGCAAGAAGCAAGAGTGTGCAAGGTGATAGATACTTCATGTTATTAATTGATGACTATTCCCAGATGATGTGGGTGACTTTTCTGAAAGAGAAATCAGAAGCTCTTGAGAAATTCAAAATATTCAAATCTATGGTAGAGAATGAAACCGGATTAAAATTAAAATGTCTGAGGTTTGATAGAGGTGGAGAATTCACATCCAGTGAGTTCATAGAATTCTGTGAGAAACATGGAATAAAAAGACAGTTGTCTGCTCCTAGGAATCCACAAAAGAATGGAGTAGTTGAGAGAAAGAACTGGACCATCAAGGAAGCATCTAGAACCATGATGATGGAAGCAAATGTTCCTCAGATCTATTGGAGAGAAGTTGTAAGCACTACAGTCTATACTCTCAATCGAGTACAAATCAGAAGCAATACCGGTAAGACTCCTTATGAACTTTGGTTTGGCATCACTCCCACTATAAGGTATTTTAGAGTCTTTGGTAGCAAATGTTACATTAAAAGAGATGAAGATCTAGGAAAATTTGATGCTAGAAGTGATGAAGGAATATTTTTGGGTTATTCTACTCAAAGCAAAGCATATCGGTGTTATAACAAGAGATTAAGGAAGATTGTTGAAAGTACAAATGTGAATGTTGATGAAGGTGTTGAAAAACCCTCAAGATTTTATGAATATGATGAAGATGATCAAAATGATGTTTTTGTTCAAGAAGTCCAAGCTCCCTTTGAAATTAGATTCAGACTGATCTAGTAAATTAGGAAGAAGAAATAAGTTTGAATGAACCTGTTCAAGAATCAGAAGTGCAAGAAACTCCCAAAGTTCCCAAGTATGTAAGATTGAATCACTCTAAAGATCAGATCATAGGTGATAAAAGCAAAGGTGTGCAAACAAGAAGAAGGACTGCTTAAGATTCAAAAGAGTATTGTCTGATTTCAAAGATTGAACCTAAGACAGTGAATGAAGCTTGCAATGATGAAAAATGGACTAAAGCAATGGAGGAAGAGCTGATGCAAATTGAGAAAAATCACACTTGGGATCTTGTTCCTAGACCTAAAAACAAGAATGTGATTGGAACCAAATGGGTCTTCTAGAACAAACTGAATGAAGATGGTGAAGTAGTCAGAAATAAAGCCAGATTGGTCTGCAAGGGCTACTCCCAAGTAAAAGGAGTTGATTTTGAAAAAACATTTGCTCTGGTGGTAAGAATTGAAGCAGTCAGATTATTTCTTGCTTTTGTTGTCTTTAAGAATTTCAAAGTATATCAGATGGATGTCAAATCTACCTTCCTAAATGATGAGTTGGAAGAAGAAGTATACATTGAGCAACCGAATGGATTTCAATTGTCTAATTATGGTGATATGGTTTGCAAATTGAAGAAAGCACTGTATGGACTCAAGCAAGCCCCAAGAGCCTGGTATGAATGATTGGATAAGCATCTTTTGAAGATTGGTTTCAACAAAGGTACTGCTGACAGTAATTTGTATTTCAAAATTGATCATGAAAATATCTTGATTGTTAAAGTGTTTGTTGATGATATCATTTTTGGAGGAAGAGAAAGTATGTGTAAAACCTTTACAAATCAAATCAAAAGTGAATTTGAGATGTCCATGTTTGGGGAGATGAATTTCTTCTTGGGTCTGCAAATCACTCAAACAAAGAAAGGAATTGTCATTTCTCAGACCAAATATGTGAAAGAACTGTTGAAGAAATTTGGGATGGAAGACTCAAAACCAATGAATACTCCCATGGCAACCAGATGCAAATTGAGCAAAGATGATGACTCTCCTAAGGCTGATCAGAAAAAGTATAGGTCAATGATTGGAGGATTATTGTATCTCACTCAAACTAGACCTGACATTATGAATGATGTTGGTCTTGTTGCTAGATTCCAAGCTGATCCTAGAGAATCTCATGTCATGGAAATCAAGAGGATTTTTAGATATCTAAAAGGAACAGTTGAGTATGGTTTGTGGTATCCTAGAGATCATGATTTCTCTCTTCATGCATATACAGATGTGGATTGGGCAGGAGATGTGAATGACCGGAAGAGTACCAGTGGTGGAGCATTCTTTTTAGGAAAGAGATTGGTTTCTTGACTAAGCAAGAAATAAGAGGCAATATCTCTGTCTACTCCAGAAGTAGAATATATTGTAGCAGCAGGTAGTTGCACTCAAGTTTTGTGGATGAAGCAAATGCTAAGAGACATCAGGGTGGAGTATGAGGAACCTATCACAATCTTCTGTGATAATTCAAGTGCAATAAACATATCAAAGAATCCGGTGTTGCATTCAAAGACTAAACATATATCCATCAAGTTTCACTTTTTGAGAGAGCAAGTGAACAAGAATGAAGTCAGATTGGAGTTTGTGCCTTCCAAGGATCAGTTAAGGTGCACTAATGTGCATCAATCCGGTGGATATTACAGTCATATCTTGTGGCCCAGATTGATGTTTGGAAGTTGCTACTAAGGGGAGTAGCTGATATGGTTCTGAAGTAATGCAAGTATGTGCCCTTTGCCATTGATGTCAAAGGGGGAGAGAAGACATGTGAAAAACAAGTGGTTGCTGATCAAAGGGAGAGCAGTAAAGCAAGAGAAGACATGTGAGTGGTTGTTGCTGATAGGGGGAGTTGTGACAGTACGGAGAAGTTTTTGTCTTGATGGTTAAAATAGTTTATCACATCATATGTTGCCATCAATGACAAAGGGGAAGATTGTTGCAAGTATGATTCTAACCGGTGTTGTCATTGATGTCAACATACTCCTATTGCATTGATGATAAGGATTGGATGAGCTGTGTGCTGAGGATATTGAGAAAATTAGTCCTAATAAAAAATAGAGAAGAACAATAAAGACAGTGAGGTAAATATCCTAGTTAAGATGCAGATCAGAGAGTGTACTTCAAAGGGTTTGTATATATGTGTCTTAAGATGATCCAATAAAGATTTTAGAGGTCCGCATGAAGACCTGAAGAAGTTATGGCCACTTAAGTAAAACTAGTTCCGACAGGTATTCAGAAGTGACAGAGTGACACATATAGGTTCGGTGAGATTCAGAAATGAAATATCCTATTCTATGGATTTGGTGGAGTGTTTAGGAAGTCAATGTGGATTGACAAAGCAATTGGTTCATGGTTCGAAGGTCCGCAAGCATCTATTCCAATATGATAGTGATGACAAACTATGTTCTTGAGGTTCTGGATGAAGGAGGGAATAATTTCAGTAGGCATAAGTAGTGTGGATGTTCTTGGTGATTTAGGCAAGCTTGTGGAGGTCTTTGGATTGTGTCTAATTTGTTTTGGTGGTCCGCATTAAAGATTAAGCTAGTAAATGAAGAATTACTTCCGGATGATGATGTTCTTCTTGAGTATGGCCGACCGGATGAGTTACGCACCCTGCAGATGATCTTGGAGATATTCTATGAAGAATGGCGTGTTTCTAAAGAAGTATTGGAGTCTTAGATCTGTGTGGCTAACTATGTATTGATCCGCGTGAAGTCTTTTGTAATAAGTCATGTTGTATTTATGTACTTGCTCTGTAATGTATGCCGACTTGGATGATAATTCCTAAGTCGATATCTTGTATAAATAAGGAGTTGTAAAGTCATTTCAAAGTGTGTCTTGTGGAGATGTGAGTATGGTAGAGAGGAGTAGAGTGAAAGGTAGAGTAGAAGTATTAAGCTTAAATGGAACTGACTCAAGCATGGTGAAGATGCTATTCTTCAGTTCAAGTATGTAACACTTATTATTTTGTAGACAGTGTGTCTCCTGTAGGCAATGAGCCTCTTGTGAGCAGTGTGCTAGGGCAGTGAGCCCTAATTGGCATGTGCCATTTTGTTCCTTCTATTCTTCTAACAGAGAATACAATCTAATCACCTCATGGTTTTTCCCTTAACTGGGTTTTCCACGTCAAAATCTTGGTGTCTTATGTGATTATGTGTTTTAGCTCTTGATTTAATGCATTATGTTTCCATGATTGATTTATTATTATGCTACTGAATTACAAAGTGGTTTAAGTGTTTAATTGGACGAAAGTTTTGGACAACTGATTCACCCCCCCTCTCAGTTATTTTCCTGAAATCTAACAGTTTGATCACATCAAGTGCTTTGAGGTTGCCTTTGCTTCGCTGCTCAGATCTCCTTTGTCGCTTGAAAACTAGAATGCAAAGGGAGTTTCCTTTGAATAATATTACTTATAAACCCTTTTCATCAAAGCCTCATCGCCATATATGCTCGTTTCCAAAAAGATACTAAACACTTTCTCTGTTGCATGCAGTCGATCCAATTTGCTCCACAATCTTCCGTAGTAGGTTCTTTTCTACCAGAAATTTCATCAAAAGATTTGTTATTCTATTCTACAACTCTTATCTTCGTGTTGGATGTTAGCACCACTTTTCTGGCTAGGGGAACAAGATATTTCATTAAAGTTGCCCTTGAGCTAGAGCTCCCAATTCACTTTCTGGAAGAAGTGTCTATACCAGAGTCTAGCACAGACTCATTCTTGACTTCAACAACTTCCTTCTTAACCCACACCTTGTTCATATCCTTCTTGATTTCAGTTGGATCCACCTCTTGTGTTGGTTTCTTCATCTCTTCCTGATTATCCTTCTTCATATTTTTGCTTTTGCAAAGCCTTGCAATATGTCCAGGCTTGTTGCAATTGAAGCATACAAAATTTCTCTGACCATTGTTCCTTCTGTTCATCCTTAATTTGCATTGGTTAGCCTTATGTCCAAATTTATTACATGTAAAGCAGTTACCATTTAAAGATTGGACATTGCTTCCATTATTATAGCTATTCCTAATCTGATTTCTACATTCACTAGCTCTATGACCAAATCTCTTGCATGTAAAGTAGTTACCTCTGAAGGATTGAGCATTCCTTCCATTGTTATGACCATTCCTTATCTAGCTTCTACATTCACTAGCTTTATGACCAACTTTATTGCAAGTAAAGCACTGACTGGAGAAAGATGGAACAATTTGATTCACTCTGCTCCTACATTGAGTAGCCTTATGACCAAACTTATTGTATGAATTATAATAACCATTGAAAGATGGGTACCTTTAAGTATTTGGTTTCCTGACTGGTGGTTTTCTAGGTCAATTCCTTTGGTTCCAGATCTACTTCCCTTTGTCCTTGTTGATCTCAGCATTCATTTCTTGACCTATTTTAGAACTTTCACCTTTCTCAAATTCCAAGCCTCCTTTGTCATCAGAGTTCTTTTGGCTGGAGAGCATCTCATCAAGTTTTGCAGAACTTATCTTGAACTTTTCTTCATAATTCTTTTCCTTTTCCAAATCTAACTTTAGCTTTGCACATTCTTCTGATTTTCTTTTCACCAAATGATTTAGGTCTTCTTCTATTTTTTTTATCTTCAATTTGTACTCTCACATCATCCAAAATTTCATTTGTTGATTTCAATTGTTCACTAACCTCCTTATGTCTTTCTTTGAACTTCTTGACTTTTTCCCTCAATTTTCTGATGCACTCATCTACTTCCCTAACATTTTCTTTTAGATCCCTATTTTTTCTTTAGTCCTTTCAAGATCTTTAAGAGTAGCTTTGAGTTCTTCTTCACTGACAAACATGCATTCTTCTTCTGTAGTTTTAGTTGAATGAATTTCTTCAGGAGGAGTAGGATACCTTTTACCTGCCATGTGTTCAATCTCCAAGATCTTCCTCAAGCTATTAGACTTCTTCCAAGGAACCAAGCTCTAATACCAATTGTTGAACACCCAGAATACTAAGAGGGGGGTGAATCAGTATTATTTTAAACCATTCACTGATTAAACAATTAATCCATTTTCCCATTCAACAACAATAATGTAAATTAAACATAGAATGAACATCCACAAAACATAACACATGAACACCAAGATTTTTGTGTGGAAAATCCAAAAAGGGAAAAACCACGGTGAGTGTTAGCTCACAATATATTATGAAGTAACAATACAAATTACAAAAAGCTCACTGCCTTAGGGCTCATTTCCCATAAGGACTCACTATCCAAAAGATGGTCACTGCATATAGGTTCACTGCCATAAAGAAAGAAAAAGAATGATGGCTTACTACCAAAATGAACTGCTAGAATTGCATCTACAAATGCATGCATACAGTTCCAATGAAGCTCAAAAAATTGATTCAAAACTCTTCACCCTGACTTGCTCTATTACATTGCTCTTCTCTTACATAAAAATAAGATCTCTCTTCTTCTAAACTTGTCGCCCTTACAAAATCACAAGACTTCACATGTCGCACACACACACATTCATATTCACACACCACCCATCACTCAAACATAGAAATGGATCTCATATATATATCCGCAATATTTACAATCTTCAAATTAGATTGGCAGATAGAGATGAAGTGTGTAGTTATGCCTTGTGTAGCTTGTCGGCCTAACCATTTCATCAAAACACCTTGTGAACCAATTCAACACTTGAAACATATTCACACATGTCAGTTTCAACTATAGAACCACTTAGGATAAGATTCCAATCAATAGATCTTGCCACACACAAATCGAGATATCAGGTTGACCTTAAACTTTGATTATCACTAGTTCAGTCCATCTGTCAGATTACAATTTTCAATGCAGACCACAAGAATTGTTCAAATTCATATCAAAGACTCTTCAGACATCTCAGAACATAACTTTAGAACCATAGAACATAATATCAACTTGCGGTGCAAACCATTAGAACACATGCCATGTCACAGTCAAACACTGTCAAAGCTTGTAGCGATACTTAGATGCTCATAGCTATCTTTTTGGTGGACTTGAAACTCTGTAACTTTGGATTTAGAGACTTTATATATGTGTTTACAACACCTCAAAACTACATAACAAAATATTCAATACAGGAGGAATGTAGACCAACACAATTAGGTGTTCTTCTCTGTTCAATACTGCATTCTATCATGCCAGACTTAGGCTACTTGAAGGTATACTTCCAGAGATGATCAAAAGATGAAACTTTGGATTTAAGATCATCTAAGTACTATAGAAATCTTACCAAAACTGCAAGACTAGATCTTCAACTATGGACCAACGTTGATCAAAATATTGTCTCTCTGTCGCTATCTCTGTACTCTGCCAACACTTATCCAAAATGCTTAAGTCTGCTTTGTTGGATCAAAATCTCTATTCCAACCATGTTGAATCTTTGTTTCTTTTCTTGTTTCCATCAATGACAACACTATCAAACATCATGCTCAACCAAACTTCATCATACCAATAGTGTCTCCATTAATGATGTTTGCCAAGTTTCCAACACATCAGTATTTATATTTCTAATGATAAGTATTTTCGAGTTCAGATGGTTTTATATACAGTCTTGTTGATGTTGTTGTGCTTTGCTAAGAAGGATATCATAATATAATATCACTATAATACTCAAGATACGAGCCTTGGTTTATGATTGCATATTTTGATGTTGCAAGTTAATACTTGTGGTAATCCATTAGGGATTTGGGGTAAAGGATTATAATTATTGACCATGCTTAACGTAGGTTATAAGTATTGTTGTAAGCCTTTCAAGTTTCATACAATTTTTGAGCATCCTTGTAGATGTGCATTGTGTTTCCAATCAAGGAGGATGTCATAATGTGGCAATGAATCGTATTATGGTAGGATGTCACATGGAGTCATAGAGATGCTTCCATAGTCATCACTTGTGATGATAATCTAACGGTTATTGTTGCTACCTTGAACTCTGTTGTGAGTGGAATTATTTTATATTGACTATGCTATTATGCTTAGATTTCGTATGGATTTGATTTGAGTAATTTTTCCTAATATGAACCTATTGGGTAAGGCATATAATTTTTGAAGGATTATAGTATTTCTATGTTGAATTACAAATCATAAGGAAAGAGGTCCAAATTTGAGATCTTGGCATTCTCTATTGGGAGCTCTTAAGTACATATTGATAATTTGTGAACTCAGTTGGAAAACCTTACCTTCGGTTAAACTTTATTAGTAGATGGAAAGCATTAAAAGGAACCATTTTAGGATATGTGCTAGTAACAAATAAAACATTAGGAGCCAAGGCTTGTTTGGGCTTGCATAATATTAAATGGTGATTTGTTATATTATCTAGTTTTAATTCATTCAATGGTTTTCTCTCTATAGTATTCTTCCTATTCTACTACCATGAAGGAATTTACCTTAGTGGATATGAAACCTTGAATATGGGAAACTTATGGTATGCTCCTTGAGAGATTATTGTGAGGAGAACTACATGTGACATCGATCCCATTTGGAAGCAGGTATGTAGCCAGTTCTTGGGCGAAGGATGCCCCTGGACCTCAAGTCCATATGGGAGGGGTTTAGGGAATGACTCCAAGGTATGGGGTGTTCCTAAACTTGATTGACCTTCCCTCTTCAATATGTTTTAGCTTGAGGCTGAAACTACATGATGGAGCTATGAACCCACCTTCCAATTAGTAAGTTTCATTATATAGGCCTGAGCCAAAAAAAGGGCACTCTATCAACACTAAGCTCCTATACTCTGAGGTTGTTGGGTTAGGCTATCTAAATCTGCTCCAATCTTGGATGAACATTTAGAATTATCATCTTCATAGTTTGTCTCTAATGTGATGTGTGAAGGTTCCTTTGTACTTGTCTGGACTAAAATAATT
The DNA here is from genome assembly GCA_027924645.1 of Cunninghamia lanceolata. Taxonomy (NCBI): domain Eukaryota; kingdom Viridiplantae; phylum Streptophyta; class Pinopsida; order Cupressales; family Cupressaceae; genus Cunninghamia; species Cunninghamia lanceolata. The sequence goes on along the minus strand of BSBN01001318.1, from coordinate 382,738 downwards.
AGTGTTTTGCATGTTGAACACTATGGGAAATTGATGGTGGGAATTACTATGTATGGTATTTATCCTTTACATCTAGATGATGGATTATTGTATATTGAGCTTGTGATTGTTAAGATGCAAATGTTATGCACTCATAAATAGAATAATATTTAACATTAATATTGTGGGTTTGACTTTTGCATGATGCACACTATGTTTTCAAGTGACAATTGAATGTGTTGAATGGACATTGATATTACATTATGAGTTTGTATATGTTTATGCATATGTGACTAGATAGAGTCTATCTCATGTGGTTTCAAAATATTTATTGAGTGTTGACCTATATTTTAGACCCCTTGACATAAAAGACCATGTGTGTTAGTTTATGAACCTCTATATAGAATGTAACCCAGTTAACCTGACCTATGTTGGAGAATCCTCGTGATATCCTTATTTGTTATACTTCGCTATAAGATGACCCACCTGTCAGAACAGAGTCTGATACAGGTGTGGATAGCCAGTTGTCACTAGTACCGTGGAGGTGATAGATACCATGTGCTATTCACCATATCTTAGGATGAGCCGATTGTTTCCAATAGCAAGGAGGTGACAGATACCAAGAGCCATCCAGGTTATGATACAGGTGTAGTTTAGCTGGTTGTCACTAGTATCGTGGAGGTGATAGATACTAGGTGCTATCTGTCGTATCTTAGGGTTAGCCAGCTATCACCAGTACCACAAAGGTGATGGAAGTCAGGAGTTAACCTTTTGTATGCTAGGGCTTAGCCGACTTTCACCAATACCATGCAGGTGATAGATGCCAAGAGTTAGCCCATACCAGGTTGGATTGACTTTCGCCAGTGGCATGGAGGCAATAGATGTCAGGATCCACAGACTCGATGGTTCAACAGGCTATGGAAATCATCTTAATAGCCACATGTGATGTATGTTGTTACACCTACTTCTTAGCCAGTGATGACAACAAGTAGTATGGGATGCTTGCTTGTCATCATAGTTGGTTCTAAATATGTATACTGTTACACCTACTCCTTAGCCAGTGATGACAACAAGTAGCATGAGATGCTTGCTTGTCATCACAATTGGTTGTCAATCAGGAAAAAGGGTGGGATCCATGGTATCATATGAGATAACTGATGTCACTTTTTCCCATTAGGAGGTATTCATGAGCTTATGTGTTAGTACACTAGGTAATGAGAAGATGCATGTACTTCCTCTTACTAGTTGGTCACTGTGTATGTGTGAGTCAAACCCTATGTGTTGTGTTAAGTAGTATGGGATGCTTGCTTGTCATCATAGTTGGCTATAAATCAGGAAAAATGATGAAACCCATGGTGTACCCTTAGATACACCAACTTCCTATTTCTGGTTGGGATATATTTGAGGACTTAGGGGCTAGTAAATTAGGCAAATGTGGAAATTCTTGCAATATAGTTGCAACCTTTCCTTTTACTACCTAGTCACTATGTGTACCCATGATGTGCATATGATCCAATCACCTTGTGTATATAGGTTTGCTGCATTAGCTAATTGCATTGTGTATATGTGAATTAGTCACATTGTGTATATGTGATATAGGTTTCAATTAATCACACTAGGTATATGTGTTGTAAGCATGAGACAGTCACTCTATGTGTATGTGACACATGCATGAATTAATCTCCCTGTGTATATGTGTTGTAAGCATGAGTTAGTCACTCTATGTGTATGTGACACACATATGAATTAATATCCCTGTGTATATGTGTCATATGCATGAGATAGCCACTCTAGTTGAATGTGATGAATTCATGAGTTATCAACTCTATGTATATGTGGTATGCAGGATGCTCATCACATTATGTATATGTGACATATAGATGAGTTATTCACCTTGTATATATGGCTTGTACCCATGAGCCATTCACACTTGTATGTGTAACCCAAGTGAGAGATAGTCACATTGCGTACAAGGAATGCCCAGTCACTATGTGTGAACAAGTAATGTTTATATTAGCTAGTCACTATGTGATTTCGTACATTGATGTTGACATTGAACTAACCTTTGACTGGACTGCATTTTCTATCATACTAGTGAATATGAATTAAATTAGAATCATGGATTTACTTAAAAGCTATGATTTAAGAGTGAGATTAGAGATCTCATATCAAAGGACAGGATGAAGCCTCTTTACTATTAATATACAAACTACGAAGCCTCTAATTCCCACGAGGGGATATGTAGGCAGGGCCATTGCGAATGAACCCTCAAGGTTTAGGTCTAGGTCTAGGGATTACCCTAACCTTGGGAGCTTACTATGTACTCTACAGCATGTATATGAGTAGTGACATAAAGATGTTCCCATGAATATGGATGGTAAGTCTAAATGAAGTTAGCACTTCTAATTTAGATAGAAGATGCTTCAACGTAAAAATTGGTAGTAACTAGGGTGGTTATTACATTGGCACCAGAGCATGGTGTAAACATTGGATCTATGAAGCTCACTAGACTCTAGATAAAGTAGATGGTTTGGCACTACTATCTCACTATATAAAATATTAGCCTTGAATTTCTTAAATGGGCTTTTAAGCTTGTAAGAATGGTTGGCCTTCCCTAACCAAGTATACCTAACTTGGTGTGAAAGGAAATTTGGATATAGGATATATGAAGGACAATTAGAGTACGCAATAGAAGGACTAAGGGTATATGAGGATCGTTAATTCCCATTTTACTCTATGAACCAATTGTTGGATTTAAGTCTACACATTGTTATGTTTGTACTTTCACTACATATTTAAGAGTATTAAGAATCCTTCTTGTTGTATGAGTATCAATTGCTATGAACTTAAAATTCAGAGAACTTGAGGATGAATGATATAATGTGCTAGTATGTTTAAATTACCTCAAATTAATGATACACTCATATGAGACATGTTTGTCCTTATTGTAGTATACGTTGATGTAGCCATATATTGAAATGGGCTATCTATTGTAAAACTCTGTCATTTAGAGGAAAGTCAAAGTTAAGATAAAAAGCATATTGAGATGTTGTGAATGTGTTCTATTTGAATACCTATATGCAAGAAATCCATTCCAATGGAACAATAGGTGGGTGAAGAATGGTATACACAAACTAATATACATGGCATTGGTAATCTAGCATGCTATGAGTTTGTGAAATGATCTTGCATACGGTATGAAGCCACATGGCTAATAACTTGCAAGAACATAGAGGCTTTTGATTGTATAGTTCAATGACTAAATAAAATAGGTTGAGCCAAAAATTTTGATAATACTGGTCAAATAGAACACTAGTGATATGTGACTAAGTGAGTAACATGATTGTAAAGCAGGACTTATGTGGAAGTTGAGGAAAGTGATTGAATATTTGAAGCATACTTGACTATGAAGAAAGGTTACTACTACACTACCTTGTGAGTATGAATAGGTAAATGGGGTACCCAATGGCATAAATAATGACCTATCTTATGAAACACCAATCCATAAATTAAAAATAGAGGATTGTATTGAGTGAAAATGTAAATTACAAGGTATATTTTCAACTATGCATCCTTTTAAACCTTTAAAATTGTTCTCAAATGGTCAAACAAGGGAAAAAGAAACCACTTGAGAGTTGATGGTAATGGGTTCAAAGATAAATAATTTGGCCAACAACCCAAATTTTGGAAGAAATTTACACATTCAAGTAATGAATTATGATCCTTAAAAATTGAAACATGACAATAGTAGAATAATAAATGGCATCAATGAAGATATTAGCAAGAGGAAATAGAAAATGCAACCTCCTAATAAGCCGAGATGGCTTATTCCAAGGGGGGAAGGATGTCACATCCCTCATGGAGGGAGACCTGATGTAGAAAATATGTGGAAAAGAAAATGATAAATAAAACAAAGATCTATCCTTAAAGTGGTCGATGAGGGAAATAAATGGAGGGAGACCATTTTTCTATAAGGGAGAGATAGATAGTATTGGCAGATGCATGGGCATAGGATGGTCACCTACCATGCCATTTTGAAGTAATGGCATCCTACCTTCACACCTCACCTCATTCATTATTTATAGTTTAGAAACGAATGGGGCGCTTAGAGGAAGAAATGAATGTTGATGAAAAGTTTCATGTCGTATCCTCAGTGACATGAGCTCTCTGTAGGCGGTTAAAAATATTATTTCTATTAGAATGTAGATCTAGGTTTTAGATATTCTTTCATACATAGTTTCATAGCGAAAGAGTCGTTTTGTGGCAACAACAAGTTTTTGGGTCTGAAGCTGTATATCTGTTTATCAGGGACGTTAGTTTCCATTATGTATGAGAATGTCGAAAGCAATGGTGGCATGGATTGTGGATGTGAGAAATAAATAAATCTATAAAGTGATTTCCTTGGGCCATGATAAGTATATAAATATAGAAATCTATGATCTTGTAGATAATCTATGGAGGATTCTTCTTCATCTCCTATCAATGTATCAAAATCCCAATAGAATAGCATAAATGTATACAAAGATGTTCTCATGAGTGTTACAATACTGTTGGGTATATTCCATGGTCTATAACCTGTAAGAGGATCTTAGGTAACAAGAATATCTAATACATAGATTACTCTCCCCATAACTCTTCTATGGATGGAAGATTTTCTCAATTTCCAAGAGAACCAGATGAAAGATGAAAAGCATAGGAAACTGATCAGAGGTTGGCATGTAGACATAGGGACATCCATTGTCTTAGTGCCTACAAAGATGATTTGGTTGCTGTTGTTCGAATTCCTCTCCTTGACTACCACTTTGGGACATCAAAATGTCTTTTCCATTGCTCATAGAGCTAAATACCCTCTGTTCTATTGCAATTAGCTTCTTAAGATAATATTTAATTTAAAATGGTCTTAGATGGCCATTATTTGGCTATCTATCCAAAACGGATCTTGTCAGAATCAACAAATAAAGTATAATGTCTTTTAGTGTAGATGGCTAATATAATTAAATAATGGCCATAGTAAGTTTATATTGCTCACCACATGAAGACTAGATCTTTGTGGATTGACTAATAGTTTTTCTTCAATAAAAAATCCACTGCCCAAACATACTATCTCTTTTCAATGATTCATAGGCCAAGTTGATACAAAGTCATCTACTACAGAGAATTTCATCCTCCTCCCCCCTTTGCCAAGTATCTATTTGTCATCCTCTAGTAAAACCTTCATGAGTTCTATGGCTGATTTCTCTACAGTGAAGAGATCAAACTTTTTATACAATGTGGCATCAAAAAGGTGTTCCCCTTTTTGGGTGTATAGTGACTTTTGTGACTGCCAATATTTGACACTTCATTACGTTGGAGGGTAGTTGCATTTTCTTAAAATCTTCCACGGTCTTTTTAACAAAACATTTCAGATGTTCCTTGAAAACAAGGCATTCCTTAAAACCACATTTCTTCAAGGGATTTTGTCAAATAGTTCATATCTAGTATGTGTGGATACTTTTCCTTGAGGAATAGTATCAAACAATTTGTATGCCTAGTGTATTCTCTTGCTTTGTGTATCTATTGGTTGGGTGGAATATCATTATACTTTGACGACCTTACTTATGTTTAATACACTTTAGTTATTTAATGGGCATATGTACACAAATATGTTTAAGAGTATTTTAACCTAGTTGTCATAATGCTCCAAACTCAATGGCTGGGAAATACTCAGAAATAGTTATAATTAAGTTCACCACTATCATAATGTCTTTATACAACGTCTAATAATTATAATTGTTGGACATCGGTATATATATTTGTAACGATAAGTATTTTCAAGTTCAGATGGTTTTTTTATACGGTCTTGTTGATGTTGTTGTGCTTTGCCAAAAAGGATATCATAATATAACATGACTATAATACTTGATAGGAGCCTTGGTTTATGATTGCATATTTTGATATTGCAAGGTAATACTTGTGGTAATCCATTAGGGATTTGGGGTAGAGGATTATAATTATTGACCATGCTTTCAAGTTTCATACAGTTTTTGAGCATCCTTGTAGATGCGCGTTGTGTTTCCTATCATGAATGATGTCATAATGTGGAAATGAATTGTATTATGATAGGAAGTCATATGGAGTCATATAGATGCTTGCATAGTCATCACTTGTGACGATAATCTAATTGTTATTGTTGCTACCTTGAACTCTGTTGTGAGTGGAATTATTTTACATTGACTATGCTATTATTCTTAGATTTCATATGGATTTGATTTGAGAAAATTTTCCAAATATGAACCTATTGTCTAAGGCATATCATTTATGAAGGATTCTAGTATTTCTATGTTGAATTACAAATCATAAGGAAAGAGGTCCAAATTTGAGATCTTGGCATTCTCTATTAGAAGCTCTTAAGTACATATTGTTAATTTGTGAACTTAGTTGGACAACCTTGCCTTTGGTTAAGCTTTATTGGTAGATGGAAAGCATTAAAAGGAACCATTTTGGGATATGTGCTAGTAGCAAATAAAATATTATGAGCCAAGGCTTGTTTGGGCTTGCGTAATATTAAATGGTGATTTGTTATACTGTCTAGTTTTAATTCATTCAATGGTTTTCTCTCTATAGTATTCTTCCTATTCTACTACCATGAAGGAATTTACCTTAGTGGATATGAAACCATGAATATGGGAAAGTTATGGTATGTTCCTTGGGAGATTATTGTGAGGAGAACTACATGTGACTTCGATCCTATTTGGAAGTAGGTATGTAGGCAGTTCTTGGGCGAAGGATTCCTCTGGACCTCATGTCCATAGGGGAGTGGTTTAGGGAATCACTCCAAGGTATGGGGTATTCCTAAACTTGATCAACCTTCCCTCTTTGATATGTTTCAGCTTGAAGATGGAACTACATGATGGACCTATGAACCCACCTTCCGATTAGTAAGTTCCATTATATAGGCCCAAGCCAGAAAAAGGGCAGTCTATTAGCACTAAGCTCCTATACTCTGAGGTTGTTGGGTTAGGCTCTCTAAATATGCTCCAATCTTGGACGAACATTTAGAATTATCATCTTCATAGTTTGTCTCTAATGTGAAGTATGAAGGTTCCTTTGTACTTGTCTAAACTAAAATAATCAGTGTTTTGCATGTTGAACACTATGGGCGATTGATGGTGGGAATTACCAACTATGTATGGTATTTATCCTTTACATCTAGATAATTGACAATTGTATATTGAGCTTGTGATTGTTAATATGCAAATGTTATGCACTCATAAATAGAATAATGTTTAACATTACTATTGTAGGTATGAGTTTTGCATGATGCACACTGTGTTTTTAAGGGACAATTGAATGTATGGAATGAACATTGATATTATATTATGAGTTTGTATATGTTTATGCATATGTGACCAGATAGAGTCCATCTTGTTGGGAATTAAGGTGTCTCAACCTTGGTAATTCCTTGCATTTATTTATTGTAATGTATTTATTTATTTAGCCTATGTTGTAATTTTGTTGTACATCCTATTTTGTCATTTAGTGTGAAGTGGCATGATGAGTTGTCACTCCACTTATAAGATGACTAGGATGTTCAACTCACTCCATGTGGAGATAGGCATCCCCTTTGTGTGGTAGAAGTTTTCTACCATGTGTCAGCATCTTGACTAGTGTGTAAGTGAATCTTGATCGAAACGGATATGACAGATTCCTATGATAGAATCTATGATGCATAAGAGTCAAAAATAGAAGATCCTATGACAAGTGAAGACATGTGTCACAAGGCATCTTGGAAGAAGGCATCTTTGGGTGCCCCAAGGAGACTTATGACATGTTGTAAGAGAATATGCTATTTTTAGTCAGTGTATGATAGATTCTCTTACAACTGTAAGTACTGTCAGTATGACAGATTCTATGACATTCGTAAGATGCGTAAGAGCATCTGTCATTGCCCAACTTGGGAATAGATGACCATTTTGGGATGGGGTGATATGACAAGTGTCATGACCATGCTGCAGTGTTGGAAAAGTGTCCCTAGGCATGGGTTTTGGGCCATAGGCCAAGTTGGATGCCCATCTCAAGGAAAGTACATTTTTGCCTTGTAAACTTCTATTTAAGAAGGTGCTTTGAGAGGAGATGTATTATGTGATTGACAGGTATTGTTATGCTGCTAGATTGTCTCCAAATATGAGTGTCGAAGACTCCTATAAAGACTTGCATTGCAAGTGTGTTGTAAACCTTGTTGTTTTGATAATACATTGTGCAGGTTTTAGAGTGTGGGGTTTTTCTCCCAAAAGGGTTTTCCCCACATCATATCTTGTCTCTCTCTCTTTTGTCTTACATTATTGTGTTGTGTATTGCTGCAATATCTCCATTGTTATGTTAACATTTTTGTAACTGTAAAGATTAAAATGAATTTACACTCATCTCTCCTCTTTAGATTAGTGTAGGAAGCAATTTATGCACACCTAGCTTCCTTTCAGTTGGTATCAGAGCCTGGCCAGTTTTGGTTCTAGCTACTGGGTAGGAGTTTTTTGAGATAATCTTAGGTTGAGTGGGAGTCTGTGCAGAGTATTTTGTAATCTTGTTGCAGGAAGGAGATGGCAGGCACATCTGGAAGATTAGAGGTGGAGAAATTCAATGGCACAAATTTTGAGTTATGGAAACTTAAGATGGAAGACATGCTTGTTGATCGAGACCTATGGGAAACCATTTCCGGTGTAAAACCAACTGCAATGGCACAAGCTGATTGGGATCTCAAAGATTGGAAAGATAAGGGTCTGATAAGACTCAGTCTAGCTAACTCTATCCTGTTAAATGTCCATGAGGAGAAGACCACAAAAGATCTTTGGAAGAAGCTGGGAGATGTTTATCAGGCAAATCCCTGGTGAACAAGCTTTTTTCTAAGAAAGAAGCTGTATTCTCTGAGTTTGGAGGATGGAGGATTTGTTGCAGATCACCTGAATGCTTTCAACATGTTAGTTGCATAGTTAACTTATGTTGGTGTGAAGATGGAGGAGGCGGATCATTGTATGACCTTGCTTTGTTCTTTGCCGGACTCATGGGATCATCTTGTTATGGTTATTGGGAGCACCACATCCACTTTCAAAATGGATGAAGTGGTATATTCGTTGTTATTTGAAGAGATGCACCAAAGAGGCTCTTGTGGAACATGGAAGACCCAAGGAGAAAGGGAAAAAAAGGACAAGAAAGATGAGAAGGGTAGATCCAAATCCCGTGGGAGATCTAAATCTCCTGGAAAGTCCAAGGCTCTCTGTTGGAACTGTGGAAAAAATGGGCATTTCTGAAAGGAATGCAAAGAAGAAAAGAAAAAGAAGAAGAAGAATGTCCTAGATTCAGATTCTCACAAGTCACAAGACGATGGTGATGCCTTCATCATAGCCCTGGCCACCCATGCATTTGATGATGTGTGGTTGATTGATTTTGGTGCATCATTCCACATGACCTTGCATTGAAACTTGTTCATGAAGTATGAAGAGTTTGATGGTGGAAGAGTGTACCTGGGTGATGATTCTCATCTAAAGATTGTTGTTCATGGAAGAGTCTCAATCCAATTCCCTAATGGATGAGTGAAGAGGATTACTAGGGTCATGCACATCCTAGGCTTGGCATGGAACCTTCTTTTTGTAAGTAAGTTGAATGATGTAGGTGTGCAGGTTGTCTTTTCAAAGGATGGATGCAAGATGACTAGAGGATCTATGATGCTTGCAAAGGGTACTCCGAGAGGTACTCTATTTCAACTGGAGGCATGCACTTCATAGTGCAATATTTCTTCTAACTCGAAGAAAAGAGTTATAGTCACTTCCTCCCCACCATCTGAAGCAGCAGTGAAGAAATCTGTTGTATCTAATTTTGATGGTAGTGCATTTTGGCTACCCAAGGGTGCTCATGCTTTAGAAGTCAAGCTTCCTACTAAAAAGATAATGTTATGGCATAAGAGATTTGGCCACATTGGTGAGAAGGGTCTTAGAACCCTGAAAAATAAAAACCTCATTGAGGGGTTAAAAGATTGTAATCTCAAGTTTGACTTTTGCGAACATTGTATATATGGAAAGAAAAACTGTGTTTAGTTTTACTCTAGTTCTCACAAGTCTTCTGATGTGTTGGACCTTATTAATTCTGATGTGTTTGGTCTTGTTAGTGTTCCTTCGATTTCCAAATCTGTATATTTTGTATCTTTTATAGATAATTACAGTAGAAGGACATGGATTTATTTTCTCAGAAGCAAGACTAAAGTCTTTAGTCAGTTCAAAGAGTTTAAAGCTTTTGTTGAGAATCAAACTAGTAAAAGGATTAAGTGTTTGAGAACTGGCAACGGTGGTGAGTTTTGTTTGACAGAGTTCGATAAGTTCTGTAAAGAGCAAGGGATTGAAAGACATAAGACAACTCCATACACCCCACATCAAAATGGAGTTACAAAGAGGATGAATAGGACACTGATGGAGAAGGATAGGAGTATGCTTAGTGGAGCAAGCCTCAAACAAAACTTTTGGGTTGATGCTGTAGACACTGCTTTCTACTAGTAAATAGGTCTCCTACATCAGCTCTTGTTGATAAGACAGCTATGGAGGTGTGGTCTAGTAAGAAGCCTTCAGTTAGACATCTTCATGTTTTTGGTTGTGAGGTATATGCACATATGCCTAGGGAGAAGTAGTCTAAAGTGGAGAACAAGGCTGTTAAGTGTATTTTCATTGGCTATGGTGTCGGTGTGAAAGGATACAACCTTTGGGATCCTGTGGCTGAAAAGGTGTTGTATAGTAGAAGTGTTATCTTTAGAGAGCTAACACCTTCTCCCATTGATCTACAGCTAGAAGAAACAGAAAAGAAAGAGAATGTGGTTCAGTTTCCTTCTACTCCTGAGAAAACTAAACTGACAGACCATGTGAGACCTGATGATGAGGAGAGCTCCAGTAGCTCTAAAAGCTCAGAAGAAGAAGCAGAACCTCAACCTTAGCCCTTGAGGAGGTCTACATGAACGAGAAAGCAACCTGATAGGTTTGGTTATTCATTTCTAGATTCTAGTTGTGCTTTTACCTTTCTTACTAACATTGATGAGCCTAGAATTGTGATAGAGGCTATGGGCATGAAAGATACAAGTTCTTGGAAGGAGACCATGGAAGATAATATGGCTTCTTTGGAGAAGACTAAAACATTGGACTTGGTGCCTTTGCCTGAACGATGGAAACTTGTTGGATGCAAATGGGTGTTCAAAAAGAAATTCAGTGCAGATGGCAGTGTTGAAAAGTACAAGGCCAGATTGGTTGCGAATGGGTATTCACAATTGGAGGGTATTGATTATGGTGAAATTTTCTCTCTCGTTGCAAAGCTGACATCTATTTGGTTCCTGTTATCTCTTGCGGCAACTTATGACTTAAAGGTGGAGTAGATGGATGTGAAGATAGCATGTTCCTTCATGGTGATTTGGAGGAAGAGATTTACATGTCACAGCCAGAGCATTAGATAGAGAAAGGTAAATAAAATTTGGTTTGCAAGTTGAAAAAGTCTTTGTATGGTTTAAATCAATCTCCTAGGATGTGGTACTTGAAGTTTGATGCCTTTATGTTGTCAGTTAGATTTCTGAGATTGAAATTAGATTATTGTGTGTGTTATAAATTTGACAATGATCACATTCTCATTATTGCATTGTATGTTGAGGATATGTTGTTGATTGGGAATGGTAAGAATATGATTTCTGATTTGAAGCCTCAGTTGTCAGTACAGTTTGAGATGAAAAATCTAGGGGCAGCCAGGTACATTCTAGGAATGGAAATTAGAAGAGACAGAGCTAACAAAAAACTTTGGTTAAACCAGAGTAAGTATTTGAAGACTGTGTTGGATAGGTTCAGCATGGCAGATTGTAGACCATTGTGTGTTCCTATTTCTTTGGGGACAAAGTTGTTTGTTAATGATTGTCCAAATTCTCCTAGTGAGGTGGAGGACATGAGCAGAGTACCTTATGCTAGTGTTGTTGGCAGTTTGAGGTATGCTATGGTCTACACAAGACCAGACATTGCCCAAGCAGTGGGAGTCCGTAGTCGAATTATGGTTAATCTTGGATGGGTACATTGGGATGAAGTAAAGAGAGTGTTCAGATATTTGAGGAGTACTTCTGATTATTCCATATGCTATCATGATAATCCTACAGGACCTCTGCATTCAGTTTGTATTTGTGGATTCGTGGATTCTGATTGGGTGGGTGACATTGACAGCAGGAGATCTACCAGTGCTTACGTGTTTACTATGTTTGGTGGTACAGTTAGTTGGATGAGTAAGCGGCAACCTATGGTCTCTTTTTCCACGACATAAGCTGAGTATATGGCAGCAACTCATGCATGCAAGGAAGTCATTTGGCTTAAGAGATTGTGTTCAGATATTGGTGTTGATGCAGGACATATTACGATTTATTGTGACAGTCAAAGTGTGATTTGCCTAGAAAAGAATTCAACATTCCATGCCAAAACAAAGCATATTGATGTACAATTTCATTTCATGCAAGACATGGTAGAGGATGGGAAGGTGAATTTAAAGAAGGTAGACACTTTGAAGAATGTTGTAGATGCATTGATGAAACCAGTGGGCACAGAGAAGTTCAAATGGTGTTCAGAGTGTATGGGCCACTCGGTCTATAGCAGTTAAATCCTTTTATTTCTATTGTCTCTTACAAGGTGTTTGACAAGTGGGAGAATGTTGGGAATTAAGGTGTCTCAACCTTGGTAATTCCTTGCATTTATTTATTGTAATGTATTTATTTATTTAGCCTATGTTGAAATTTGGTTGCACATCCTATTTTGTTATTTAGTGTGAAGTGGCACGATGAGTTGTCACTCCACTTGTAAGATGACTAGGATGGTCAACTCACTCCATGTGGAGATAGGCATCCCCTTTGTGTGGTAGAGGTTTTCTACCATGTGTCAACATCTTGACTAGTGTGTAAGTGAATCTTGACCGAAACGGTTATGACAGATTCCTATGACAGAATCTATGACACGTAAGAGTCATAAATAGAGGATCTTATGACAGGTGAAGACATGTGTCACAAGGCATCTTGGAAGAAGGCATCTTTGGGTTCCCCACAGAGAGTTATGACATGTTGTAAGAGAATATGCTATTTTTAGTCAGTGTATGACAGATTCTCTTACAACTATAAGTACTGTCAGTATGATAGATTCTATGATAGTCGTAAGATGCGTAAGAGCATCTGTCATTGCCCAACTTAGGAATAGGTGACCATTTTGGGATGGGGTGACATGACAAGTGTCATGACCATGTTGTAGTGTTGGACAAGTGTCCCTAGGCGTGGGTTTTGGGACATGAGGCCAAGTTGGACGCCCATTTCAAGGAAAAGACATTTTTGCCTTGTAAACTTCTATTTAAGGAGGTGCTTTCAGAGGAGATCTATTATGTGATTGACAGGAACTGTTATGCTACCGGATTGTCTCTAGATATGAGTGTCGAACACTCCTGTAAAGACTTGCATTGCAAGTGTGTTGTAAACCTTGTTTTTTCAATGATAATACATTGTGTAGGTTTTGGAGTGTGGGGTTTTTCTCCCAAAAGGGTTTTCCCCATGTTATATCTTGTCTCTCTCTCTTCTGTCTTACATTCTTGTGTTGTGTATTTCTGCAATATATCCATTGTTATGTTAACATTGCTGTAACTATAAAGATTAAAATGAATTTGCACTCATCTTTCCTCTTTAGATTAGTGTAGGAAGCAGTTTCTGAACACCAAGCTTCCTTTCACATCTCATGTGGGTTTAATATATTTATTGAGTGTTGACCTATATTTTAGACCCCCTGACATAAAAGACCCTATGTGTTGGCTTATGAACATCTAAATGGAATGTAATGTAGTGCCTTCCTAGTCCTGGCACAATCGAGGTGATACTGAGGTATGGAATTCAAGCTTTATATGATGTTGTGTTACTGACATTTTGTTATGTTAGATTTCATATTGAGATTGGGTGTACATGTGGAGAGGATGACACCTTGACATTGGCATACTATGTGAATGATCACGGATGTTGGAATCCTCCAATGTGGACTATTCTTGCTTCAGCTATTATATGATATGTATATGTAGATGTTATAATGTGTTTTGAGTGGTGTAGGTACCAAGCACTCACTCCACCTGACTTCACAAGTCTGAGCATGCCTAATGCCCCAATGGTGGTGACTTGGAGATGACACATTGGCCATATACCTTAGCTTCATCATCGTCTCTATGTTGAGATGAGTTTCTGATGTTATGTCTTACGTCGGACACCATCTAGTTATTGCCCGTTTGTTCTATCCTTTTGTGAGTTGGTTCCGTATGATCTCGGTGTTGAGTTAGTCTTTGTGGGTTGCCATTGGGTGTTTTGTTTACTTGTAATTTTATTTCAACGTGGTGTTAGAAAATTGACCTCGTGCTTTATTTCTGTATGGTTTTCTTGAGAGGATTTTATAAGCCTTGGTCATCTACCTTCAAGATTTTAAAAAAACCAAAAAGAAATAATATAGTGATTGTCTTCTTTGGACTAAAGGAAAAGGAAATACTTTATTTCTTGATTCTCACTCTTACGGGAGAAGGTTCTAGAAATTGGGAGAGAAAGGAAGAAAGGGGAGGTGAGGGTTTCAGGCAGGGAGGATGTTGTCAAGTTTGTAGCCATGGCTTTACTATGCCGATTTCATTTGGTTGTAAGTTTCTAAAGCCCTTCCAACAAACCCATTTTGTACATATTTTGAAACCATTGTAGAGGATGAGAAAATATCTCTCTTCCAGACATTCTGTAGAGGAGTTCATAGATTTTTCTATATTTTCACAATATGGCATACTATCTACCAAAGCATTTCCAACTAAAATACCTATCAAACATACCCCCATTCGAAGTCTACCCTATTGGCACAGGAAAGAGGAATACAATTTATGGTTGTGGAAATTGGCTTTATATCTGCCAATGATAGTTGCTTAAAAGTTCCTCAAGCCTTTCTAACACTTCGAGCTTTATCTATGCTTGCACATTTTGTATTCATGTTTGCCGTAGCTTTTTTCAACTATAATATTTGACAAACTTTCCCTTTGGTTTTGCTTCAAGGGATGTCCATATCCCATCCCATAGCTCTCATTTTAGCATGGGCAAGGAAAGTGTTGGCTAAGGTATAGTAATTTGGCTTTACTACAGCTAGTTCCAATTGTTTAAAAGTTTATAAATCCTTTTCAACTAATCCATTTTATGTATATCCTGCAATCATTGCAATCCATGGAACCTCACGTCGTGAGGAAATCTATCAAGCAATTCATGTGCCACCACTACACTGTCATTTTTGGCATGACAGTGAGAATGCTGGCAAAGGTTGTGGAATTTGGCTATACATCTGCGGAGTGTATTGACTTGAAGGTTTCTAAGCCTTTTATACACATCCATTATGTGCCTATCCAACAATCGTTGCAGCCACGAGATTACATCTCTTCAGGCATTTTTTCCAACCGTGTGTGTGCCTTGTCTACGCTTACACATTTTGTATTCTTGTCCACCAGCGCACTTGCCACTATGACATTTGACAAATATTTCCCTTCGATTGTTCTTCGATGGATGTCAATACCCTATTCCAAAAGTTTCCATGTTGGCATGGGAAGGGAAAATGCTGGCAAAAGTAGTGGAATCTGGCTTTATACCCGCCAGTAGCATATGCTTAAAAGTTTCTATAACCTGTTCAATAGATCCATTCTATGTGTATCCTGCAATTATTGCATTCCATGAGATAACATCTTCCTGAGACATTCTATCAAATAGTTCGCGTGCCTCCCCATGCTGCTATCTTGGCACGGGCAACAAGAATGCGATAAAGGTGGTGTTATCTGGCTTTACATCTACAATGGCATTCGCATGAAAGTTTCTTAAGCATTTTAGATAAATTTCAATTGTACAATCTTGCAATCATTGCGCTACATGTGATGATGCCTCTTTGAGGCATTTTGGCCAAACAGTATCCGTGTCTTGTCTATTCTTCCAATTTTTGCATACATGTCTACCAGGGCACTTGCAACTACAACATCTGACAGAAGTCCCCATCCGTTATGCTTCGATGGGTGTCCCTTCTTCATTACTAGAGATCTGGGACTACACAATATTATAGTGCGAGCCTATTTCTCAGATTGCCTCATGTATCATCATCAATAATCTCCAAGAAATTATCCCTGTTTAAAACAATAGAAACGGTTTACATTTATCACAGCAATTCTCTTGCAACAAACTTGGGAATAAGATTCATTGTAGTGTGACAATCAGCACATACCCAAGGGTTCCAAACAGCTTTAATTGTTGTCTACAGGACATGTTTAACAAATCAAATGCAATTGCCAACTATCACCATGAAGGTAGAGAAATAATTTATTCTACGGTCTCAAATTTAGAAAATACCCTGTTGTCCTCATTTACCAGGAAGGAAGAAAACACATCCTCACAGCCACCACAGGTTTTATTGGCATCTCAATGACAAAGTTTTGGGTGCCCTCAAGATAGCCAGTGCTGTCAAGAAGGTCAACCATGAACTCATAACAGTCAACTGTAGCTATAATGCATAAGGATTATTTTTATGATTCAAGTATGTACAACTCTTACTTTAATGTATGTGTTTTTCTCCTCCACAACCAGATGGGTGTGTGAGAGATTTTATAGATATGTTGATCTTTTCATTTAGACAAGATTGCTAATATGCAAGAATAAACATATCCCTTCACAACCATATGTAGTTTGCTTGCAATGGCATAGATGCCACTGTTGCCTCGGTTTCCATGAATGTCTTGTGCCACGGTGTTGAATTGTGAGTATAGCCATTACTTGGCAACACTGTCAAATGATTATGTTATCTTGTCTTGACCATAGGACTACATCATAGAGGGTAGTGTTGTGAACTTCTTGTTATCTTTTTGATTTGTCTATGGATGTTGCTACTGTAATTCAGCCATAAGTATAGTTGAATTGATTGAGATCAGTGTTGGGAAATTTCATTATGTTTTAAACCTTGTGAGCCTTATGTGCTTGTTCATTACTTATGAATGCATGTTGAGCATGTTGGCATCAAGTGTAGATGATAGGATAGGCATGGAAGTAGTTCCCAATGCGGTATTCAGAAAGAGTGCTCACTTGTAGGCCCATTGGAGGAAAAATGAATTATGTGTTTTGTTGAAAGCTTGTATTTATGAGATGAGTACATTTGTTTAGCTACTTCCTTATATTGCCCCTATCCTATCACCCCTCCTTATCTGAGTAGTGTATCTTTGGAATGATTACTAGGTGCCTTATGTATGCCTTCTATGAACCATGTGTTTGTGATGTGTTCATGTGAGTTATGAGACTTGTGGTGTCTCTTGTGTGGCTGACTATACATGCCTCCTTGTCCCTATTGTTATTACACTTGTGTATGGCCATGTGATCATCTCTAAGCATGGGGGGTGGACCCTTGAGGTTCCACATGGTAGGGTGGTGTTGCACCCACCATTGGGGGTCTAAATATTGACATCAGTTTTGGTGATGACGTCAGAAAGGGCTACTCCATTCTTCTCTCTAGTTTCCTAGATATATTCTCTTATGTATTGTACAACTCGGTGATTAGAGAATTTGTATTGTAATCATGTATTAATGTAGTTGTTTTGTGAGACACTCCTATTTTTGGAGGTCCTTGTAATTAGAGCTTTGTTGTACTCTTTTGTAATAGATGTATTGTGATAATCTTCTTCTCATATTATCTATCTTGGCGACATGATGGCATTGTATTTCATGCCTTGAGTAATTTTGGAATACTTGTTGTATATGTTTACCTTTATGTTACAAAAAAATATATTGTTGTGGCCTTTTTGGGCTCTTGTATCTTGGGTACCCGGGTGGGGCATTACATAGGTATTAGAGTACCCAAGTTTTACAACTCTGGGAACTCTAGGGAGTGTTTGTTGGGTCTAACCTTTTATTTGTGCATGTCATGAAAACTAATAGTTTTTTGTAAGTTTCAACTTGATCGTTGTAGACTAGGATGATGGTTTATCTTCTCAGGAGTTGTGAATATGTTCATGAGTAGTTTGTGAACCATAACATGTGGATGGATAAGGCCCGTTTCTTGCTCTAACCTTTTGTATCTACTAGATATGAAGTAGGTAGGATGGTAATTAGATAAGAAGATGGAGTTGTCTCTTTATGTTTCTCGAGATGCTTTGCATGATGTCGAGGGTAGCTATATGGTTAACATTTTTGTCTTATATCTAGTATATATGGAATATATGATATGTTGTGAGTCTACTCATTTAAAGGTCACAAAGGAGGATGCAAATTGAAGTGATAAATTGACTAGGTAATTTGATAGTGTTTAGATTTCATTATTTTTTACTAGAGAATCATATTTCTATCAGTTATTAGATGATAAAGCTAATGCAACTTGTTTTCATGTCTTATTTTATTCTCTTATCTACTTGATTATTAGATTGGTTGTTAGTGTGTTCAGTAACTTTACAAATGTATTGCTCTCGCATATATAGAAAGGATTTATCAAAATTGGTGATGCTTTAGACAACTTGTAATTAGAATTTGATTGTTAGTTAAACGTGAGTGCCCTTGAGAATGATTTTGGTGGAACTTTTAAGATAAGTTGATTAAGTATGGCATAGTAATTGGAAATTTGTTGCCTTGAATAGATTTTTGCGTTTAGTTGATATTACATTATGACCTATTGAAAATTCCTTGAAATGAGTATTGTATACACCTAAAAATGGCTCGAGTCGAATTAAATAAATATTTTAATATTTATTTTATTCCTATTCCTCTATTAATAAATAAATATTCTAATTTATTTATTTGATTCACATTCATCGTAATCTTCCAAAAATTGAATAAAAATCAATTTATTTAATTAAGTCATCCAAATTCCTCTAAATCATCCTTAATTGAATAAATCCCAAATTATTTAATTAATCATCCATTCCAAAGTCCTAATTCTATAAATCCACCTCACTTTACACCTCATCATGTTCCACACATAATTGAATATTTTTAATATTTAATTAGGCAATTATCCTCACCCACATGTCCTATTTATCCTCCAACCATTCCTATTCTCAATAACTTGGTTCCTCCATGTCATCTTAGTCAAAGGACACTTAGAGACACGTGTCTCATAGTTCCTAGATTCCTTCCAACCTCCCTACAAAGAAGGACTCCTTCTTTGACCCTTGTTCTTTGGTCCTTTAGAGTATTGTTACAAGTGGCCTCATGCTCACACCTTTCTCTCCACCTTGTCATCATAGGAGGAACATCTCCCCCTTTTATCTCTCTCTCATCCCAACTCATCAAATCTCTACCGTACACATCATAAGACTCATTCCTCCACCGTGGATATTATGACACTTGGATTTGAGCCTTCTTTTCCTATAAAAGCAAGTTCCTTACACTCATTTTCAATCAACTCAAGCTTTAGCAAATTTATGCTACAGAAATTCCACCATAGCTATCAAGCATGCCTTTTGCTCCCCTCATTTGCATTGTAATCTCATCTAGTTTCATATCAATATCCATAGCATCATCCATGGCTTCATATCATAATCTCCATCATTCATCTTAGTGTTACATTGTAGTTTTATCCTCATTGCATAATCCTCCATAAAGCCATTCTCTCTTTGTCATCTTAAAACAAGGAAGTCTACTTCTAAGATGTCAATCATAATCTACAAAGATTATTGAAGATTAAGGAAACAATGGATGACATGAGGTAAATCAGTTTGCAAAGGTATAATCTATGTTTATTGCATTTATCTTATTTTCATTGGAGTATTAAATATTTAAGTAGATTCTATAGTAGTTTATATTTTCAATCACATTTTGGTACCTACTGTGGAGCCACTGCCCCATTTTTAACTTCCATTTTGATTTTTTGGTGAAGTTGCAGTCATAACAGGCCATTCCTATGCATTCAATTTCTAGTTCTACGCATGTGTGAAGAAAAGAACAGCCCTACGCATATAAAACTTCTTTCTGTACGTCTGATAGTTATTTCTATGAATTTGTATTTCTGCACATATAAAACCTATTTCAGTGCATCTGATAGTTCTTTCTGCGCATTTGTCTTTCTGGGCATATGATGTTTGTTTTGGCACATATAAAATATGTTAGTTCTTAAGGTGTCTTTTGATAATTTTTATGCTAACTTTGGTTGCAAGTATTATCAATCATCAATGGAGGCTATTAACAAAATGTTCTTGCAGGTTTAAGAGCTGGTTTAGACATTTTTAGTTACATATTGCATACAATCTTCAATTAGTTTTTAATTAGGAGGAGTAAAATTACATCTTGCATACAAATCTTCATCTAGTTTTTAATTAGAAGGAGTAAACTTACATCTTTGCATACAAATTTCACATAGTCCCAACTAGGAGGTTAAAATTGAACAAATCTTGCATTTACAAATCCACATCTAGCATAAGTAGGGGAAAGTAACTTGATCAAATCTTCAATACATTCATCACATAGTTTGCTTAGGAGGTTAAAATCAGCTATCTTTTCATTTTATGCTATCATGTCATTTTGTGCTTGGTAGATTAAATCACATTTAGATTAACTCTAGAAGGTCAATGAACCAGTGTCTATTGTGTTTGTAAAATGGTGATAGGCATATACTCTCCCCATCTTGGGTGACCAAAATGCCAGACCCATCATTTTATTTGTTTAACCTTTAGAAATAGCCTGCCCTTGGATTGCATTTCATCCAAGTGGGATGACCTTGAGTGGTAACAAGCTAAAGCCAAGCTAATTCAATCTGCTATAAATAAAAGTGTTTGTGACGAAAGTCATAAACAATAGGTGTTGATGTGTTATACCGATGAATGTTTCCCTTAGTACCCTTGTGGTGCGTTGAAATCTATAGAGCTTAACCTCTTCAGATTGGGAAGCCTCCTAAATGGAGCAAATCACCACATGTATAACCACCTGAACGAATGCCCTTACTAAGAACCAACTATTTTTAGAAGCCAAAATCCTTCTATTTGTTGACATAGGAGGTCGGACCTCTGAAGCCGCCCAACGTTTTCACTAATCATGTGTAGAGACAGAAAATTCAACTCTTCGAAGGAATTGAAACTTGGTATGCCAGAGAAGTGAGTGTCGAGCAAGGGGGAGTAGGTGCTACCAAGTTTCTAACTATTCACCTTGATTTAAGTGGCTAGAGAAATCCAAGTTAGGATTCAATAAATATTGTCCTTGCCAACCATAGGAATTGTACTTGTTTGTAAAATTTATATCAAACACTTGTAAAACAAAATCATGAGATCTTGTTGTCTGCTATGTTTTCTTGCAACAAACTTAAACAGATAAATCATGAACAAAAACTCTTAGGTTGCATAGAACAATGTTCCTCAAACAAACAAAAATTGATCAGACACTGCAAAAACACAGAACTAAACATTTGAACATTATTACTGCACATCTGACTCATCTTTCCACGCATTCAATTTATGTTGCACATGTAAGCCATTCTACTGTGCTTTTGAACATTCTTGTTGTGCATACATATTTCTGTGCATTTAAACAATAGATTTGCGCATACATATCAGTGCATTCAATCAACAATCCAGTGCATTTAAACCCTATTTCTGCGCATTAAAACCTACGCATTCAAAACAGAGAGAATTTCCTGAGGTGTTGAGAAAAAAATTAGACCATTTTTAGATACCCATTTTAGCCTAGAATCAATTGGTGAAATTAGTTAAACCATAAAAGTTTGTCCCATACCAATTTCCAAAAATTTCACTTACCATATCATACTTAGCCATCCAAAAATCAAACCAAAATCAAGATTTCCATTAAGGTATTATTAAGATCCTCTAAATCAAACAACCTAGAGTTAGTTCCCTATTAGGATCAATCATCCTCTACCTTGAAACTACACTAGAGCATCTTGATAAAGGTCTAGTCTACATCAATAGTGGTTACCAATTATCCCTATTTGACTTCCTTTATATCAACACTTTGATAGCTATACCATCATAGCTCAAGACCATTCTGTTTGAACAAATAGATCAAGAGAAAACCTTAGAAAATCTTATCATAAAACAAACTTCCAATCCAATTAATTATACCTCAACCACGTCTTACCAAAAACATCACCAAAATCCACAAGTATCACATGCAACTCCACTCACATCAAAATCTTTATATGGTTGAAACTAGATCCCAATTCAAGAGAAGAAAAGAAATGGATACATCAAACCATAGTGTTCATTCCTCTTCTTCTAGTGATGAAGAGAAAGAAATCCCACATGAAGAACTTGTTAGTGCTTTGTAAGATCCTAAATTCCAAAGAATGATGGATAAGGTCATAACCATGGACCCCCAAAAGTATTTCCTTACGCTAGCACAACAAGGAGCTAAACTACCTTCTAATTTTGATATCTCACAATTGAGAACAACAACCCCATCTAATGACACCGATGATCCCAAACATGACAAGGCTAAGGATATGTCAAACCCATTAGACACACTAACGCTACAAATCCAAGCCTTGGAACAACCATTTGTGGACCTACAAATAGGAACTTCCACAAAGCGCTACTCACTAGAGGATATCTCACCATATCCTTTTGACAAAAGTTTGGTCATGATACCTTTCCCCTCAAGATTTGAGGTTCCAAAATTTGATAAATATAGAGGAAAAGGTGACCCGCGTGACCACATAAGGGAATTTAGCGTTGTATGCTTAGAAGTCGCCCACAATGATACATACCTTATGCGACTATTTCCACATAGCTTAGGAGGCCAAGCAATGGAATGGTTCTCCCACCTACCTCCTGGCATCTGAACTTTTAATGAACTAGTGGATAAGTTTGTGACCCATTTCTCATACAACATTGAACACAAAATTTCAATGTTGGACCTTTGTAACAACAAACAAAAGGCTGGAGAATCCTTCACCTCCTTTTTACAAAGATGGAGATAACTTGCTAGCAAGTGTCCATACCATATCCCAGAGAAAAAAATGATTGAGATGTTTTTCCACAACTTAAACACTGACTTGAGCTATCAAATACAAGTACAATGTCCTACTTCCTTTAGTAAGGTCATTGAAATGGCATTACTCATATAGAAATCCTTGATAGCTAGGGAACAAAACAAACTCTACAAAGATATCCCTAGTTCAAGTAATCACACGGACAAATCAAGGTTCTGGACAAAGAACAAAAACATTGTAAACAATGGAGTCGTTGATGCTAAACATGTGGTACCAAAACAACCAATCTTTAATATATCAAATCCACACAATAACACACCATCAAACAAACCTCAAAATAATGATCCAAGACCCACAAACTTTCCTCCTCGTAGAAAGTTTACACCACTAGGGGAATCACTTGAATCTTCCCTAAGGAAGCTAATATCAAACAACCTCATAACACTCCCTACGGAAAGAGAATATGAACCCAAGTTCAAACCCTCTTGGTGGAAAGATTCAAACTTTTGTGAATTTCATAGAAGCAAGGGTCACAAAACTAATGATTGCCAATGAATAAAGAATACCATCCAAGACCTAATTGATCAAAAAGTAATATCAATTGAAGGACATGCATCCAATGACAACCATTTGGCATTCAAGAATCTGCTCCCTAATTATGAGAAGGGAGGTCCCTCAAAGAAAAACAACAATGGTGGTAACAATCCCAACTACACAAATGTGTCATATGACTATGTTGTTAACCACATCTTCGAAAGTGACTCACATGTAAATGTGATTACTATAAATAAAAAGCCCAATTGTAATGTAACCACTCATGGTGGAAAGATTACTCTCCAAGGGGCTCCATCCAAACCATCCTCCACATCTAACCAATATAGCGTCCTTGACCAAATCCAAAAAATGCCTGCACATATATCCATTTTGGAGCTTTTGCGTCTCTCCCCATCTCATAAAGCCATCCTAGAAAAATCTCTCTGGGAAACTACCGTGCCAACCAATCTAGCCCAAGAGCAATTTCAGGCCATGGTGGGGCATCTAACTACACCCCATTTCTTATCGTTGACAAAAAAAGATGATATGTCTTTCACCCAACCGCACAATGCATCACTCCATATCGAAGCCCTCATCCATAAACATAGAATAAAACGAGTCCTAATAGATGGAGGGGCAAGTTTAAATATTTGTACATTAAAACTAATCCTTACATTGGGGTTCTCTAAGAATACTGTTGACCCAAAGAAGAAAATCACAATCAAGGTCTATGATGAAGAAGAAAGGACATCTAAGGGTACTGTTGTTTTGCCCATACAAGTTGGACCAATAGTGAAAGATGTTGTTTGCCAAGTTCTTGACATGGAACTAGCCTACAATCTCCTCCTTTGATGACCTTGGATACATGCTGTTGGTTTTTCCTCTGAATCAGCATTAGGGTTTGCCAGTTCTAATGCACAGGCAGATTTAGCCAACTAAATACAGGAGGTTGCATGAGCTCCTCCCCTTCACTTCTGGTTCTTCCGCACCAAGGGGGGTGTCCCTATTTGATAAAGATATGACCTTGACTAGCTCAATGACATAAGGATTTAACTTGATAGCAATAGGCAGAATACTCTCATGTATGGACCAAGATTTGTGTAACAAATCACAAGGTTGGCAACATTCTTGGACACATATGTCTGGTTAGGTATGAGAGCATGCAGGGGTTTCCTACTCCTACTCCTACAACTAACAAGTGGAAGGATGAAATGATTTGAATTGATGTTTGGATGCAAACCTGGACCTGGTGTATAACCTCAACACAGAGCTAGATTGGTGCCTATCCAGGGCTTGGAGTCGGTAGACATACACCTATGAATGATCAGCATGAACACAATAAAACTAGATTTCAAGGGGATTTGTGTGATATTTGCCTTACAGATACCTCCCAATATAGAGTGTTAAGTTATCTCTACTTATGGCATCCCTATTACAGTATACCCTTCCCAATACTCAATCTGAAAACATTTTAATCTACCCCTTGAGCAGAAGCTGAAAGATCAAGCATTTAATACAGGAATTCTATATTCTAGAATACCAGACACCCCTTAGATATCTAGATTCAGAAGAAGAACACATGCAATACTGGAGACAGAATTAAGAAAACACATGCAAATATAGCATTACTCATATAAAACCAATCATGAAATTAGTAGATTCATGCATGAGACATATAACAAGAGATACATAAATTCACAAGACCTCCTATACAGAGCAACCAAAACCAATTGTATTTTATTATAGAACCAGATATGTCCACTTTTCAACAACAACAAAATGAGAAACACCTCCTGCTAAATACAACAAGGAAAGTCCTCATCATTAATTACAAGGTCTTCTCAAAATTTTGAAATTCAACCAAAATGTAGAGCACCGTGAGAAAAGTACTCGAAATAATTAATGCATAAGCTAAAAGAAGGCTGGGAATGGTTGAGCTCGAGCCCCACGCTACCGCCTGAGAATTTCCCTTTGCAAACGGGTAGCCATTCGGTCAATCGGGCCATACCTCTGCATTTTCCATGCCATTAATCTCGTGCCAAACCCACAGCCTCCTTGGAAACTGTCGCAGCGCTCATATGGAACATTCCCACCAAAACGTAGCATCTAAGTATTCAAAAACAAAGGAAATAATAGTCCCACATGCACCCTGCGGAAACCATTCTAACACCTTATAAGCATGGCCGTGAGGAAACTAAGTGTCGAGCACTTTTGCCCCGCTCGACCCATGAACCTTCCATCAATAGCTCATCAGCCAGACCCCTCACATTGGCCAGCCCAAGATTTCTCCCACTGATCAACATTGTCTACCCGATGAACACCTCACATCCCCCGTCAGCCAAACCTGAACCGTCGGAGCAACACCTCAAACCTACGCTGATGCAGAATGTCACGTCAATGCCCACAAGCCAATCCATTGAGCAGAGTAACCCCATCGGCCCAAATCTCCACAATCTGCCTGATGAACTATGTCACCCAGATGAACACCTCACACCTCCATTCCATCGGCAGGACCCAAACACATCGGCGAACCTATCATCTACTTGGCTGATATACCATATCACACCGATGAACATCCAAATTGCCTTCGTCAGTCAGACCAACACCATCGGCCAACCACAAAGATCCTCCTGCTGATGACCACACATACACCGATGACACCATCAGCCAGAGCAAAAGCATTGGCAGAGCCAAGAATTCCCTCGCTGACCACAACACGTTATGCCAATACAGCTCCATCGACCAGAGCGAACACCAAGTCCCTCCGATGAACAACTCGATGGCAGTTACAAACCACACACACACTGTCGGTGAGACCACCTCCCATCGGCGGACCACAAAACTCCCTCGCCAATGACCATACACATGTCGATGAACTCACTGTCGGCTAAACATTAATCATCGGTGGACCTCCCTCCAGATCGCCCGATAAGCAAAGTCACACCAATGAAAGATCATCGGCCAAACACAAGGTATCGGAAGAAGATCTCCTAGCTGCGTCGACGCGAGAAGTCACCCCAATGGCAGATCATGATGACCCCCTCCTAAACAAATATGATGCTGATGCTGAAAAACACTGAGGGGCCCCAAAACTTAGAAATTTTTTGGATTTTTTGGGAAGATGCCTGCATGAAAAATTGCTCAAAAACTAACAGTCAATTCCGGCACCAACAGTGGCTCTATCTGGGGATGCATGCCTCTTGCAGGCATGGCAAGAACCATAGAACTCTGGGATAGAGACTAGTCCCTTATCCATTGGGCACAGAGTCATAAAGCTGCAAATCTGCATCACCAAACACACTTGATGGCCTAAGGCCACCAAGAAAAGGAAAACCAATATTTCCCCTTATCAAACACCTTGTTCTCATCTGCATACACTGGGTCAAGCCTGAGAATGCTGCCATGATCTGACCATAAGCAAGTTTGGTCATTTGCATATTCAACCCTCTGATTTGGCTTGTCACTGTCAACCCTATGCAAGAAACCTTCAGCATCAGGCAACAAGTGGATGCAGTATTTATCAAGCAATGCATATTCATATGGCATAGAACACAGGTTATCATCACTATGCATTCCAAAATGATTTCCTAGCTGGACAGAAAATAGGAAACACCCAGAGTCCACCACACAGCTGGGAAGATCAGGGCTCATTTCATTGTAAGCTGGCCTATCAAAAGAAAAGCTTTCAAATTCATAATTGTGCACATCATGTACACAACCAATAGTAGCACCAAACTGGAAAAGATTAGGCTCTAGCACCTCTTTCAAATTAGGCACATTTCTACAGTCACTTACCTGATGTATGTTGGTTCCTCTTTCATCAGGATGAGAAACGGAATCCAAGTCAAAAATAGTGCTCAAACCTTCACCATACTCAAATAGATCCTCATCACCATATGTGTGAAAATGGGTGATCCAGGTACATCAGCTTGATCATAATATGCCATTTGTTCATGGGCAGCAAAGCATGTATCTTCATCACCAATGGGTTCCCTTTGTGGAGGAGTATCAGTCTGTGTGTCATAAGCAAAACAATCATCAAATGAAAAACAATCATGCCCTGCACTAGCACTTGTTTCAATCTCTAACTGTTCTTCATGATCTCCATGTGTTTGGAAAGAAGGCAATGGTTCACACATGGAACTGCATCTCTGTTTGCTTATATCTTCTCTGTCTTGAGTACAATACTCACAATTATCTCCACAAATCCATTCAAAAAGTTGCTCATTACTGTCCACAACCTCATTATCGCTTTCATGGTTAGTTGCCTCAACATTGCAATGGGAGTCCTCATTAGTCCTTTCATTAGCATCTTTAGTATTCATCTTTTCATCTTCACATGATGCTTTAATCATTTGGTCATTTGCAGCTTCACAACCATTTCTCACACCAAGGCCTGGAGATAGGGATTTCTGCATATGCTCATTTCTGATTTTTTCTATATTTTCTAAAACTTGTATGCCATTTGCATACTTGTTATCTTGAATTCCCTCAACAATGCACTAGAGCCCTCCTCAAAAGCTTCAAAATATATGTCAACACAGGCTGAAATATCAGGTCTGAAGTTTTCAGGGACTTGTGAAAGGGCTACTGCCAATCTATGACTGAAATCAACATATGGCTCTTCATCTTGTTTTCTGATTTTCATTAATTCTGCAACAAGATCAGCAGGTTCTCTTGCAAATTCTTTCTCGAAATAGTCAGCAAGCTCATCCCAACAGGCAAAGGATCTCTTTGGAAAGCTCAAATACCAGTCTTTTGCTTTTGCATCAAAGGATCCAACAAAAAACCTCATCCACATATCCTCATTTCTGAATGAATGCTTTCCCATAAAGCTATGAAAATGTTGGATATGTGTACCCCCATCACAAACACTGTGACCACTAAATCTAGGCATCTGACAGTATATCCTAGCAGGCATACTTTCTACTTTATAATCAACCCATACAAAGGATCAAAAGGGCTAACAAGAGGTTTAGCTTTCTGACTGGCAGACACAATAGGGTTATCATTATTCAACTGAGCCTACCTAGCTTCTAAGAATATCAACCTGTTTTTTATCTCTTCCATTCTTTTACTCAACATATCATCCCCCTTTTCACTGAGTATGGGTGAATACATGTTTGGATTCATAAAATTTTCCATCTTAGACATCCTTTGTCTGCCTAAGACCTATAACCTCCCCTGGCATCTAACCTATGCAGTAAACAACAAATATAAAGGGGAAGAAACTAAGTACCTTTTCTCATCCAGATGCAGAAATATGAACATCCTTTGTCATGTAACATACATCTACCTTTCATGTGCACTTGAATCTTTTTGCAGAGTCGCCACCTCTCTAGAGAGGACAAAATTTTCAATAGCTGAAAGCTACTTTTCCAGGTTCATTCCACCAGCAGAGCCAGGCAAAACTTCACCAGAGGCTGTAAGATATCACTTTTTCTGTTAAGTCCCCAGCAAAGTCACCAAATGTGTTGGTTTTTCTTCTGAATCAGCATTAGGGTTTGCCAGTTCTAATGCACAGGCAGATTCAGCCAACTAAATACGAGAGGTTGAGTGAGCTCCTCCCCTTCACTTCTAGTTCTGCCGCACCAAGGGGGGTGTCCCTATTTGATAAAGATATGACATTGACTAGCTCAATGACATAAGGATTTAACTTGACAGCAACATACAGAATACTCTCATGTATGGACCAAGATTTGTGTAACAAATCACAAGCTTGGCAACATTATTGGACACATATGTCTGGTTAGGTATGAGAGCATGCAGGGGTTTCCTACTCCTACTCCTACAACTAACAGGTGGAAGGATGAAATGATTTGAATTGATGTTTGGATGCAAACCTGGACCTGGTGTATAACCTCAACACAGAGCTAGATTGGTGCCTATCCAGGGCTTGGAGTCGGTAGACATACACCTGTGAATGATCAGCATGAACATAATAAAATTGGATTTCAAGGGGATTTGTGTGATATCTGCCTTACAGGTACCTCCCAATACAGAGTGTTAAGTTATCTCTACTTATGGCATCCCTATTGCAGTATACCCTTCCCAATACTCAATCTGAAAACACTTTAATCTACCCCTTGAGTAGAAGTTGAAAGATCAAGCATTCAATACAGGAATTCTATATTCTAGAAGACAAGACACCCCTTAGATATCTAGATTCAGAAGAAGAACACATGCAATACTGGAGACAGAATTAACAAAACACATGCAAATATAGCATTACTCATATAAAACCAATCATGAAATTAGTAGATTCATGCATGAGACATACAACAAGAGATACATTAATTCACAAGACCTCCTATACAGAGCAACCAAAACTAGTTGTATTTTATTATAGAGCCAGATATGTCTAGTTTTCAACAACAACAAAATGAGAAACACCTCCTGCTAAATACAGCAAGGAAAGTCCTCAACATTAATTACAAGGTCTTCTCAAAATTTCAAAATTCAACCAAAATGCAGAGTACCGTGAGAAAAGTACTCGAAACAATTAATGCACAAGCTGAAAGAAGGCTGGGAATGGTTGAGATCGAGTCCCACGCTACCGCCTGAGAATTTCCCTTTGCAAACAGGTAGCCATTCGGTCAATCGGGCCATACCTCTGCATTTTCCATGCCATTAATCTCGTGCCAAACCCGCAGCCTCCTTGGAAACCATCATAGTGCTCATATGGAACATTCCCCCCAAAACGTAGCATCCAAGTATTCAAAAACAAAGGAAATAATAGTCCCACATGCACCCCGCAGAAACCATTCTAACACCTTATAAGCGTGGCCGTGAGGAAACTAAGTGTCGAGCGCTTTTGCCCCGCTCGACCCACGAACCTTCCATCAATAGCTCATCGGCCAGACCCCTCACATCGGCCAGCCCAAGATTTTTCCCACTGATCAACATTATCTACCCGATGAACACCTCACATCCCCCAACGGCCAAACTTGAACCGTCAGAGCAACACCTAAAACCTACGCTGATGCAGAATGTCACACCGACACCCACAAGCCAATCGATCGGGCAGAGTAACCCCGTCGGCCCAACTCTCCACAATCTGCCCAATGAACCATGTCACCCCGACAAACACCTCACACCTCCATTTCGTCGGCAGGACCCAAACACATCGGCGAACCTATCATCTGCTTGGCCGATATATCATATCACACCGATGAACATCCAAATTGCCTTCGTCGATCAGACCAACACCATCAGCCAACCACAAAGATCCTCCTGCCGACGACCACACATATGCCAATGACACCATCAGCCAGAGCAAAAGCATTAGTGGACCCAAGAATTCCCCCACCGACCACAACACGTTATGCCGATACAGCTCCATCAGCCAGAGCAAACACCAAGTCCCTCTGATGAACAACTCGATGGCACTTACAAACCACACACACACTGTCGGCGAGACCACCTCCCATTGGCGGACCACAAAACTCCCTCACTGATGACCATACACATGCCGATGAACTCACTGTCAGCCAAACATTAATCATCGGTGGACCTCCCTCCAGTTCGCCTGATAAGCAAAGTCACACCGATGAAAGATCATTGGCCAAACACAAGGTATTGGAAGAAGATCTCCCAACTGCGCTGACGCAAGAAGTCACCCCAATGGCAGATCATGATGACCCCCTCCTAAACAAATATGATGCTGATGCTGAAAAACACTGAGGGGCCCCAAAACTTAGAAATTTTTTGGATTTTTTGGGAAGGTGCCTGCATGAAAAATTGCTTGAAAACTGACAGTCAATTCAGGTACCAACACATGCGATGAAGGTTGTGCCATCCACCTATCATCAATGTATAAAGTTCCCACATAATGGCCAAGAAATTACTATCCAAGGTGATCCCGACCCATTCCAATACTGTAACACTATCAAACCAAAGTTGGAAGTTGTCATACCTACCAACCATGCAAGATCATCCTCTACACCCATTGTTGACCCACATTCCATACCTTCTACATCCAAAACCACCTAACTAAAAGTCAAGCTCAAAGATAAAGGTGTAGGAGAATATTCCATTGAACAAACCTTTTGTCTTGCAAAGCTAGCCCTATCACCCAAGTCTTATGGCAAACCATCTATGGAGAAACCACAATCATCAAAAACTCCTAATGGTCCTTTTATCAAATGGATTACACTATTAGATGAAAGTGATGAGAAAGATGTCCTTCAACGGCTATATAAAGAAGAAGATATGGAATCTAAACCACAAGATCAACAACCCAAATTGCAAAATGATCAATATGGTCTAGGTTTTTTTATCTTTCAAAGGTTGGGATATGACGGTCATAGCCCCATAGGCTTGAGAAAAGAAGGTATCATAGAACCTATACAACCTTCTTCCTTATCAGCCCAAGACACTATAGGGCTAGGGTACCAAAGAAAAGACAAGGAAAAGGTCACCACCAATGTAGTTGAGCAACTTCACAAATTACAAGAAGGGAGTGAAACAGACTCCAATGAATATGAGTTGGATAGTCTTTCTGAACTATCTTGTGAAGACAAAGGCATTGATGTTTTCCAAACATATATCTCAACAAACACATACCATGAGGGTCAAAGCTCAGGGTCTAGATCGTTAGAGTTCAATTTGCAAAATACCGAGAGTGAGTCTCAAGAGGAAGGTCGGATGTCACACTTGATAGACAATACTGAGGAGAGTACTATTTTAGACCTTGTAAATACTCCCATGAACCTAGACAACTCCTCTATGCTAACCATCATCTCCCTTGAGTCAAACCAATCAGATGATTCCCTACCTTTAGTGCATCCTGAACTTATAGATTGGGAACTACAAGAGCCTCCTGAACTAGATATCTTTCAAAATGACGATGCTATCATTGACTATCTAGAACTAAGGGTTCACTTACCATCAGGAGATCATAAAGCTAGCTATGCTATAGAACTCAATGACAAGGATTATTTTGGAGAGAGTGCCAATCCTTTCAGTCATAAAAATATAAAAATAAAAGATAGATCTAATGGTGAAAACTACTTTGCGATAGTGTTAGATCGTGAGAAAAGTAAAAAAATAAAAGGTCCGATGGTGAAAACCTCTCTAAGATGCCAAAGGATGAAAGGCTTGACACTCTCCCTAATCTCACACATCAAGAGAGGTCCTCAATTTTAATAGAACCAGCAGAACCTATCAGCATTGGCACATAAGACAATCCAAGGATAATCCATATGGTAGAATCTTTATCTAAACATGAAAAGCCAGAATTCATCAACTTCTTCAAGAAGAGGTAGATTAACTTTTCCTGGTCATATGCAGATATGCCTAGACTTGATCCAAATCTTATAATGTATCATTTATCACTAGCTCCAGGGGCTAAACCAGTAAAACAAAAGCTAAGGAAGATGCATCCGCATATCACATTGTTGGTGAAAGAAGAATTGAAGAAGCTATTAAATGTTGGGTTTATCAGACCAATTGACTATCCGGAATGGATTTCCAATATAGTTCTTGTCTCAAAACTGGATGGAAGGATTAGACTTTGCAATGATTTTAGGGATTTGAATAAAGCTTGTCAAAAGGATGACTTTCCTTTGCCTAACATTGACATCATTGTGGACCTTACAGCAGGGCATACAATGTTATCTCTCATGGATGGGTTTTCTGGCTACAATTAGATCAAAATAGCACCAGAAGACCAACACAAGACTACTTTTACATGTCCATGGGTACATATTGCTGGTGTGTGATGCCATTTGGCCTGAAAAATGCAGGAGCGACATACCAAAGAGCCATGACAAAAAATTTACATGATATGATGCACACCATCATGGAAGATTATGTAGATGACATTCTAGCCAAATCACTCACAAGAGGACACCTGGAAGTATTAGATAAGATATTTCAAAGACTGGAGCAGTTCAACGTCTGCCTAAATCCAAAGAAATGTGTATTCGGAGTCACATCTGGCAAACTCCTAGGATATATAGTTTCAGCCCAAGGAATTGAGGTGGATCTAGCCAAAGTGAAATTAATAATGGACATGCCACCACTGAGAAATATCAGTCAACTGAGGTCATTGCAAGGCAAGCTACAATCTATCCATTGGCTTATAGCACAATTAGCTGACAAATGTCATCCATTTACCCACCTCCTTCACAAGAACATTCCTTTCATATGGGATGAGGGGTGTGAACAAGCTTTTAACCTTTTAAAAGAGTACTTGATGAGTCCTCCACTCTTGATGGCTCCAATATAAGGCAAACCTCTTTTGCTTTGTCTCAACTACACCAACTGCTCTAGGAGCTTTATTGGCACATCACGACTATGAAGGAAAGGAGCGAGCCATTTACTACATCAGTTGAACATTGGTTGGCTATGAGCTACAATACACACCTATTGAATGTGAAGGCCTTGCCATAGTTTTTGCTTCCCAAAAACTAAGACATTATATGCTCACACATTCAATCAAGTTGGTAGCAAAGATAGATCCATTGAAGTATTTGCTCAATAAGGCTACTCTAACAGGAAGGCTATCAAAGTGGGAAATGATCCTCAGTGAGTTTGACATCGAATATGTGGATAGAAGAGGTATAAAAGGTCAAGTCATTGCGGATCAGTTAGCGGATGCACCATTGCAAGATGACAATCCTTTACGCTTTGAGTTTCTAGATGAAGCCATTTTCAGCATAACAACCCAAGCATGGAAACTCTATTTTGATGGATCCTATACTCAGCATGGGTTAGGAGTAGGCATTTTTTTGGTCACACCTCAAGGGGATACAATCCTAAAATCATATAGATTACTCTTCCCCTGTACCAATAATGTGGCAAAATATGAGGCATTAGTCATTGGTCTTAAACTGGTTATAGAGTGGAAAGTTCGTGAGCTTCATGTATTCAAAGATTCACAACTAGTTATCAATCAGGAAAATGATGAGGGTAAGTGCAAGAAGTTGGGTCCACTTTTAGTGGAAGCCTCAGCACAAAATATTATCAGAAATGATGGATTTTAGCAATATGGCTGACAAACGTCTTTTTAGAATTTTTGGATAAAATTAAAAACCATTTAAGATGATAATGTCTAGTTTTAAAATATATAATTTTTTTTAGTTTTGGACATATTTTTGTATTTATTATTTATTTTTTAAACAAAAAGCCTCAAATTTTTCGAAGAAATGGACTTTGGAAATATGGTTGGTGACTTTTTTAAAAGAAGTTTTTGATAAAATTAAAACCCACTATAGATGAGATAGTGTAGATTCCAAATATATAATTTTTTTTACAATTGGATTATATTTTCTATTTTTCAATTAATTTCTAATGAAACAAGTCCATAAACTTGAATTATCAGGGTTTTTTTAGTATTTTAATAACTTTTTATTAAAATAATGTTTTCAAAAACAAATTGTATGAAAAACATACTTCAGACAATTATTTCAATTTGAAAAAAAGAAAATTCAAGAAATGATAAATTTAGGTCATCTTATGTGTGACGTACACGACGATTTTTCAAAACACCAAATATGGCCAATAAAAAATTAACCAAAAAAAATCTATTCAATAGAAAATTACAAAAAAATATGGAAAACATGCTTAAGTGAGTTACAAATCTTTTCCCAAAAGGATTTATAAAAATATGATTATTTAGGTCAAAATATGGATGACGTACACGTGCATGGTATAGTAAAAAAAAGTGACTTTTAAACAGTGGTTTTTAGAAATGCCTATTGAAAATTAATTTTTATTATCTAGGTATTCAAATAAATTACATATTTGGAAACTAGACTCCGAGTACTGCATTTTATGATTAGTGATTTTTTTTTCAAGATTCCATCTTTAAGTGCTTCAAATTTTGAGGTCAAATGTGACAAATTCTAAAAATCAGGGAAAACACTTCCACTTTTTGGCCAAAAAGTGGACTCCTTGCTAGCACCCATGAGCAAACCAAGGATGAAAAATTAATAGCCTACAAGCATATGGTAGATGACTTTAAAGAATATTTTGTTGTGATTTCTTTTGAATAGATACCAAGACTGGAAAACAAAGCTGTCAATGCAATGGAAACCATTGCATCACTACTGGATATACCTGAAAAATCAGTCACGTTATGAGTTCTTGGTAGAGCTAGTGTCTCATCCCACTAATGATGTCCCTAAAACAAGAATCATATGCCACATAGTAGGATCCAGTTCCCCCTTGTATGGAAAAGTATATACCTATCGGAAAGAGAACACCCAACCACCTGATCTATCTAATAAAAAAAAAGAACCTTCATCCGTCAAGCTTCTCGCTATACCATCATTGCGGATTCCCTTTACCGACAAGGTCTTAATTGTACTCTCCTTATGTGTCTCAAAAGTGAGGAATATCAAACCGCCTTGAGAGAAGTTCACGAAGGAATTTGCAGAATCCACTCTAGTGGTCCTACTTTAGATAAGAAACTCATGCGTATGGGATACTGTTGGCCAACTATGGAAACAAACTCCTATTATTTGTGAAAAGGTGCAGAAAATGCCAAATTCATGGGAACCTAATACATGCACCAACACAAGAGCTGAAGCCTTTCATGACTCCTTGGCCTTTCTATCAATGGGGACTCAACTTAGTGGGCAAGATACACCCCCCATCATCTAACGACCATAAATTCATAATCACCGCCACTATGTACTTTACAAAGTGGATCAAAGCCGTACCCCTAGCCAATGTCACAGGCAAACAAATCACCTCATTCATCCTAAATTACATCATTAACACTATGGTATTCCACTATCCATTATCACTGATAATGGAAGACCCTTTAAAAATCAGGATGTCAAAGAACTCTGTGACAAATTCCATATACAACACCGCTTTTCCACCTTGTATTACCCCCAAGGAAATGACTAAGCAATGACGTCTAATAAAACCATCTTGAAAATCCTAAAAAAGATTGTCAATGACGCTGGCCACGATTGGCATATTAAACTGAATCCTGCTCTGTGGACCTACTGTACAAGTATCTGCACACCCACAGGTGCAACACCATATTCCCTAGTTTATGGCTTTGAATCCATCTTACCCATTGAAGTCGAGTTACCATCCTTACAAGTATCGTTCAAAGGTCTAATATCTGATGAAGAATACTGGGTTTCTAGACTTCAGGAGTTAGAACTATTGGAGGAAAGAAAACAAAATGCCTTTAATCATCTAAAAGCCTATAAAAAATGATGTCAAGAAGTTATAACCACAGAGTAAAACCCAGAGTCTTTCAAGTCGGTGACCTAGTGCTCAAGGAAAACCCTAGAAATTAGTAGGACAAGGAGCAGAAAGGAAAGTTTGAACCCAACTGGCTTGGTCCATATGTAATCATTGCTACCTATGGATCAGGAGCTTATCAATTAGAAACATCAAAAGGTGAACTATTCGATGATCCCATCAACGGTATGCATCTTCGCAAGTTTAATACCTAAACCCTAATGTAAAGGACTATAAATTAAAAAAAATTTGTGTAAATAAAAGCAAGTGGTGAAAACCTGGAAACAAGAGTATTTGTGATAAACTGCTTCCTCCATCTTTTAGGATTTCAATCCTCATCCATCTTTTCTTATCACATCCATCAAATCACATAAGGATACCTATCATGGCTTGTTTTCTCACCCTTATCGTCTTGTCACATCAGGTTGTCCATCTAATCATTCATCCATCTTGTCATCCATTGTGACCCTATCATTAGTGTCATTCTTGAACTACATCACCTCTAAGCTATCATGTAGGCAAGGCCATCATTGATGAGCCCCCGAGGCTTCCCACCCCTAGGTCTTAGGTCCATAGTCTGCATCCTCAAACTACGTTGCCTCTATGTTGTCACGTAGGTAAGGCCATCATCAATGAGCCCCCGAGGCACTAGGTCAATCCCTTAGGGCCCATCACATCGTATTTCCCATGATCCATTCAATCCACATGTTTCAACCATAATAACTAGATCCTTTTGCTTGACTGGGGGTAAAATCCTCAACGTAGTTAGGAATTGGATTCTTGCATGTCACAAATCTCAGAGGATAACAAACCAGATCGCGATACTATCTCTAGACAACATGCAACATTACAAACAAACCTTTTCAACAAAACACTTGACCCACGATGTTAACCTATCTCAAACAACAATGAGACTAAACTATCAAGATGCTTATATCTATTTCATGGCAAGAAAACAATAGCTATGGCAAGAAGATTTGATGCTTGTTGTAGGTGTTGTTGGCAAGAGACACATTGTAGCTTCATGATTGTTGTCATTGATGGCAACAAAGTTCATCCCACACATCCGCAGGACATGGTGTGCCTATGCCGGAACTCAGATTGAAGAGTGTTGTGGTCCAGTAAACAAGAATAGAGCATGCAGCTAGGTCCGACAGTTAGGTCCGGATCTCTTAGAGGAAGTATATTTGTAAAGTGCAAAATTGGGGAAGTCAAGAGGAGTACCTTGACTGATAGATTCTAGGGATTGAGCCTCCAATGATGAAAGAGTGAAAAGATATGAGCACCTAAGTGTTGGGTTCCTGTTTAGCAGAATTGACAGAGGAAGAACTGACCGGTAGAGCATCAGACCTTAATCCGGATGAGTTATTGGTGGTGATCAAGTTTCTTAAAGTATCATTCATGATTGGCCGACATGATTGATGACTTCTATGAGTGTCTCCTTGATACGCATCACTTGATAAGTAAGGATTCAGCTAACAAATCAGAGTTTGGGAAAATATTGACTATTCTAGATGCCGACTAGAAAAGTGTTGAAATCATTGGTGTGGATATATATACCAGATGGATTTGGATGTGAAGGCGTGTGTTGTATAGTGTAGTGTGCGAAGAAAAGCAGAATAAAAGTGTGGAAGCAGTAAGGCAGGTCTGGTATGTGAAAGGACAGCAACACAAAAGAAGAGAAAGGATGAAGTGTAGTAGATTAGTATACTGAGCCTAACCAAAACTGAATTCTAGCATATGTGGATGCTTCTCATTAGTTCAAGTATCTTGTTACTCTCTTTATAACTTGTAGACAGTGAGTCTCTTGTAGGTAGTGAGCCTCTTGTGAGCAGTGTGCTCAGGCATTGAGCCCTAATTGACAAGTGCCATTTTGTATTTCTATTCTTCTAACAGAGAATACATTCTTGGGTTAGTCACCCCATGGTTTTTTCCTTAACAGGGTTTTCCACGTCAAAATCATTGTGTTATGTGTATTGACTTTGTTTCAGCTTTCATGATTATGGATGCTTATTTGTTTTGATGCTGCACTAGTTGTTAAAGAAGAACATAAAGTTAAATTAATTAAGATAACTGATTCACCCCCCCTCTCAGTTATCAACAATTGGTATCAGAGCCAAGTTCCTCCAAACGGAGTCTAACAGCTTGAGGAAGATCTAGGAATTTAAATGGATGTGTATGGTATGAGGGAGCAACTTTAGTCTTCCCTAGATGACCTTGAGCAATCTAATTTTGAAGTCAATGAATTGAAGGAAAGACTCAAACAGGCTGATGATTTCATAAATGAACTAAAAGGGAAACTGCGTCTCTCTATGAAAAAGAGAAAGGATCTACTTCAGCAATTGGCAAGTCAAGGTGAAGCAAATAATACAAATGAAGTTCTAAAGGAGAAAACCAAGTTATGTGAAAAGTTATCAAAAGAGATCATTATGGTAAGACATGAAATGGAATCAAGAGTTATGAAATTTACCCAAGAAATTGAAGAGAAAAGAAAAACTAAAGATGATCTAAGACAATCTCTCAAGGAGAAATCAGAAGACTGCCACAAGATAGATAGAATAATCAGACATCTTGAATCTGATCTTGAAGATGCTAGAGATAATGAAGAAAAACTTGAGGATCAAATAGACACCCTTAAAAAGGATCTTCAAACAGCAAATGAATACAAAGAGAAATTCAAGATAAGTTATGCTCAACTTGAAGTTCTTCTTGAAAGCCAAAAGAGGGTAGATGACAATCATGGCTTGGGATATGAGAAAGGTGAAAGCTCCAGATCCGGTCAGAAGAATTTTGGATCAGGAAATCCAAGGAACAGGCCTAGAAAACCTCCGGTAAGGAAACCTAATGCTCAAAGATATCCATCCTTCAATGGATACTGGCACAACTGCAATAACTTTGGTCATAAAGCTAATCAATGTAGAAAGAGAATGAATCAGACTAATACATCCTTCTCCGAACAATGTTTCAACTGCAAAAGGTATGGTCACAAATCTCATGAATGCAGAAATATACAAATGAACAATTCATTCAATGGTAGATGCTTTGCATGCAATAGAATGGGGCATATGGAAAATCAATGCAGATCAAGAGGATATCAGTCAAATATGCAAAGAAATGTTGTTTTCCACAATTGCAATAGAAGCAAGAATCAAGATAAAAGAGGTCTGGTGCATCATAATCAGAATCAAGACAAAGAAAAGGTAAAGTGAATGCAGATGAAGTTCAAAGTGAGATGAATAAGATTTAGGTGAAGAGAAGTACAGAAAATGTAGGGGATGGATCCGCACTAGAATCTGGTGCTGATATTCCTTCTGGAAACTAAAAAGTGAGCTCTGGCTCAGGGGGAGACTCAAAGGAATAACATTTTCCCCAGCCAATCTTTTGGTGCCTGAATTTGGCACAAGGAGAGTTGTGGATTAAAGGGTCCTCAGAAAAACATTTAAATAAGTTTTGGGTAAGATATGGAAGATCTGCAAGAAGTTTAGAATAGGTTAATTTACCAAGATTGATCCAGTTTATCAGTCATCCGGTAAGAACTGGTTTTTTCACAGTTAGATCTGATATGATTCAAATTGAGGTATTTTGATCTGCAGATAAATAAAAAGATTGGAGAAAGGCAGATAGATTGATAATGTTCATTAAAGATTAACTCCAAGTGCATCTCAGTGATCCGGAAAAGATTTTTCTAAGAACAAGGAGATCAAGGCAAACCAGAATAACTTAAGTTGCACATTTATTACATTGAGGAATTAGGGTTTGCACAGAGATATAAGGGTTCTCTTGTTGAACATTTCCTCATTCTACATTCAAGAAGAAGAGAAAAAGAGCTCTGCAACAAAATCACCTCAAACATCTCAAGGATCAACTGTAGAAATTGATTCATTCAACAATCTGATCTAGCTCATTTTGTGAACCCTAGAAGCGAAAAAGGTATTTTCTAGTCTTTGATATCTCATTCTGAATCTTTGAAAGATGGCTACTCTGAATGTTGTAAAGATTTCTGATAAAATTTAAGAAACATCCCTACAAATCTCTAGAAGTGGATCCCTTAGGGGCATTTTCCAGCATTCCGCATGGGGTTTTGCATATTGAAGATGTTATGGCATATATTCATGTGAACATTGAAGATTTTGAGGAATCCAAGATGGTAGATATCTATCACAATCAGTTAATAGATGACTCATTTAAACTCAAACCACAGTAGAAGGCTATCCGAGACAAATATTTTGCACAATGCATTCATTTCCCCTATTTTACAAAAGATGAATGGGTCTGGTATGTTCTAAGTACAATACATGATAGCTTTATATGGTTGACAAGGCCATTCAAGATAACCAAGGATGCCATTAGGGCAATTACCAGATTGCACTCATCAAGTGGGATTCCTATTCTCAAATTTGTCAAGAATCAAACAGTGAGTGAAGCAACCAAATCAAATGTAATGAAACAACTTGCAGAATATCTGAATATAATAGTAAATATGCTGCAAACACTTGATAATAATATGCCACTTCGAGGGGGCAACCTCCAAAACCACTTCGAGGGGGATACCTCCAATAGTCTTCAATGAGAACACAATACTGAATATATGATGAAATAAGACTCACTAACTCCTATATATACCTATTTATGCCTAGGATATCACCTAGGCCAACTTAGATGGGCCTATATAAGCCTTAGGCCGACCTAAACAACTAAATAACAATAAACTAATGATAATATGACTTAATTAAGAGTTAAGATAGCCACAAGCCGACTATTCATAACCCTATACACACTATAGGATTAAGGGCGTAGCATGCCCCCCCTCTTCAAAGAAGCATTGTCCTCAATGCTGACCAAATGTGGATGCTTTTGCATGATATCCTCATTCTCCCATGTAGCTTCCTCAACTGGAGAGTTCTTCCATTTAATTAGATATTCTATGATTTCCCTTGTCCTCAGCTTCTTGTTGCGTGTTTGAATAATGCTCTCAAGATCCACAACTATTCTTCCCTCTTCATCAAGCTCAGGTAACTTAGTCTGTGCTACCACTTTATTCCCAATAACCTTCTTCAAGAAGGAAACATGAAAAACTGGATGAATTTTTGTTGATATGGGAAGCTCCAATTTATATGCT
The DNA here is from genome assembly GCA_027924645.1 of Cunninghamia lanceolata. Taxonomy (NCBI): domain Eukaryota; kingdom Viridiplantae; phylum Streptophyta; class Pinopsida; order Cupressales; family Cupressaceae; genus Cunninghamia; species Cunninghamia lanceolata. The sequence goes on along the minus strand of BSBN01001318.1, from coordinate 340,933 downwards.
ACATTGCCAATCTTCTGCAACACCTTATAAGGACCATAGTACTTGGGTGCCAGCTTGTTAGCTTTATGTTGTTGTTTTAGAGACATTTGTTTGTATGGTTGTAGTCGCACAAAGACCCAATCTCCCACTTCAAAAATTCTTTCACTACGGTGTTGATCAGCTTGTTGCTTCATTCTGTTTTGTGCCATTGCCAAGTTCTCTCGAAGACTAGCCAATACCTCTTGCTGATGATGGATGTGTTCTTCGACTATGTGAACCTTTGGTTGTACCCGCAATGAAGAGATGATTGATGGTGGGTGGTAACCATATAGTGCTAAAAATGGAGACATCTTGGAAGAAGTATGGAAAGAAGTGTTGTACCACCATTCTGCTAGTGGTAGCCATTGCACCCATCTCGCTTGTTTATCTGAAGCAAAACAACAGAGATAGCCTTCCAAGCATTTGTTGACCACTTCTGTTTGTCCATCGGACTGGGGGTGATATGATGAACTATGAGCAAGTTGAGTGCCCAAGCATGAAAACAAGTCAGTCCAAAAATTACTTGTAAATATAGGGTCACGATCACTGACTATAACTTTCGGAGTCCCATGCAATTTCTGAATAGTATTCATAAAAGCTATTGCTACAGTGCTTGCTGCCAATGGTTGTGCCAAAGCACAAAAGTGACCATATTTGGTGAGACGATCCACAACAACCATGATGACATTTTTTCCTTCAGATCTAGGCAAACCTGTGATGAAATCCATAGATACCTCCTCCCACCTTTGACTTGGGATACATAAGGGTTGTAGAAGACCCGGGGTCTTAACTGTCTCCCCTTTATGTTGTTGACATACCATGCATTCAGCTACAAATTTTTGAACATCCCCTTTTAGCCCTTCCCAAAAGAAGTCTTGCTTGATTCTATGATAAGTTTTGAGGAATCCTGAGTGCCCACCTATTGGAGAAGCATGTAGTTCTGCCAACACCTTAAGCTTAAGAGTTGAATTCTTGCAAAGGTATAACCTCTCCTTGTACCATAAACAATGATTGGCAAAACTTTCCTATAGTGACCACATATACCTATTCGTATATATGAAAGGTGCATAAACTGGGGATTGTTCTTATTCTCATATGCTTAAGGATGCTAGATTTTATAAGCTTTCACATTCTCTGCTAGGAGCCGGATGTGATTCAATGGCTAAAGGTCCAATATTTGTTGACTGTTTGTTGGACTTTCCCATAAGCTTAAAGGATGGTAATCTGAAAGATGTTTTAGAATATAAATTCAGGACAATGAACTTGTTCATGAAGAAAGATTCAATTGATCATTCATTGATCTTTCTGGTTCATTATCGGTTATATAATAGAGCCATTCCTTTAATGATAAATCCCAAAAGAGCACAAGGTCTAGATGGTCTGTCGACTATTTGGTCTTCCTCTAGTGATACTACTCAGTTAACTACTCCCAAGATTGTTAAACATAAAGATTTGCAGTTACCCGAAGAGTGGGCTGTAGATTTATAGGATCAAGAAAATCTAGCAGAAATTGAAAATGAAAAAATACCCAGGTTGAGAGGAATCTCAATCGAAGAGTTAGATGATCAGGCTGTGATCAAGTTCTCTGGTAAAGGGTCGTCATCTGTATCTCATCCCTCGTCATCCTCAAGTCAAGTCCAGACATCCTCACCCACAGAACCAGTGTTTAATTATAATCAGCCAGATTCGTCTGTGAATATTCTACCACGTTCCCAGAGTATGAAGATAAAACCTTCCCAAGGTTTTGAAAGTCTTTTCAGAGTACCCTCTGTAAATTGAAATGCTTCTTTTCCCCAGAAGTCATCTGCCATTTTCAAATATTCACACCAGAAGTATTCCGAACTAAGTAATGGTCTGTATAAATGTGAAGACTGTTCATTTGTCTTTCCACCCAAGCAAGGTCATGTTAGAATGATGTCAAGTCCGGGTAAGCAGATCTCAACCATTATTGTAGAAATCCCAGAATAGGATATCCATGAAAAGGAAATGAAAGTTGTAGGAACACCAGGTGGTGCATGTCAAATTCTTGGTTATATCCCACCTTTTCAGGATTTTATGTTGATCGACACTTCTGGAAAGTACAAAGCAAACTGTTGGCCTATGCATGTTTTCCCCTTAGGAGATAATGCTCCCAGTCAAAGTAATCTTCTGAACTAGACAAACCTTTGTCTCAGAAAATCCCTACTCTTAGCAGAAGATAGGAAAATATGGCAACAGTTAGAAGCTGTTAAGCAGGAAAAAGCACATCTTAGCCATCAAGCTAATTTCCATACTTTAATCTCCACTCTAGAAAAGTTGGAAAAGAGACTCACTGATGAATGGATGTCAACAGTGAAAAAGGATCTCTTAGTGTTGAGAGAAGACTATACTAATTTTCGCAACAAGGCGGAAATTTGGAAGCTTGAGCACGATGCTGCTTTTGAGAGGCAGAGAGATACTATGTTGAAGATAAGAAATGAGGCAAAACTTGATGGTGAAGTTTTGGCCAGTCAGTTAAATGGAACTGATATGCATGTAAAGCATAATGGACAGCGGATTCTTGAAGTTCAGGATACTGTTCAGACTTATGCACAGTCCCTTGTGAGAATAGAAGATTCTATCAAGACAAAGTCTTCTTCTATTTCTAATTTGGTCACCACTGAATCTCAGAAGATTCAGACTAGCTACAAGACAACTGCCCAACAGCAGGTTGTCAAGATTAAGAATTTTCCTTCCAGTGCAAAGGATTACCTAAAGGCTCAGTATGAAGGCCCAAAGTTGTTAACACAGATTGAACCTCCAACAATTCAGAAGGTTTACAATCCAGCCACAGGTGATCTTCAGAATGTTCAGAATGTTAACAATGTTCAGACAAAAGAGAGATCTATACCATAGTCCAGTGGAACTATACTCATGGCTAGAGGATCAGGGATTAATCCTCATCATACAGATCCCTTCAAAAATATTCAGTCCTATAAAGCTGATACTCCTCCTTTAATAAATTTTGATAAATTTGAAGTTGTTGAAAATGCTAGAGGAATAGATGCTATGAGAGCTTGGATTACTAACTATATATCTACAAATGAAGATGCAGAGGAGAAAGAGGTAATCAAGCAAGCATTGAATTCAATGACAGGAGTCGCCAGGCTTGTATGGGATAGATTGGAAAATGATTTCAGAGAACAACTCCTAGATTGAGGCACTGATCAAGTATGTGCCTAGTTAACCAGGTTGTTCGTAGGAAAAAGAGATACCTTGGAAAAGTTATCTCATCAGAAGTTCATTAAAGGTAAATGTAAAGATTTAAAGAACTTCCAGCAGTACTGCGAAAAGCAGTATGAACACTTTTACTTTTCTGGACAAGAACAGAATCATGAATACATGTATACAACTTTTGTTAAAAGTTTTGGTCCAGTGATAGGTGAGTTCTATCATAAAAAAGTGTTAGAGAATCTTGTTGCTGACAACACGGAAATGAAAGAAATAACTTTCCCTCAGCTAATTCAATTCTTAGAACAAATCAATACAGAGATTTGTAATGAAGCAAAAGCAAAAAAGGAGATAAAGAAAGTTCAACCTATTTTGTCTTCTGCCATTTGTTCTAGATTGAATAGTTATGCAGATAATGCGGAACAGAATGCTTGTGGCCCCTGCTACCGCAAGGAAAAGAAATATAGCTCCAAATACAAGAAAGCCAAGTTCCGTAAAGATAAAGGCAAGGATAAAGGAAAGTTTAAAAGAAAAGGATTCTTCAGGAAAAAAGACAAGAGAGGCAAAAGTTCCAGTAAATGGAAGCCAACGTGCTACATCTATAAAGGTGATCACTTTGCCAACAAATGTCCTGAAAAGAAATCCAAGAAAGGAAAAGGAAAGGTTCGCGCAGCTAAGGCAGCTAGCATCAATAATGATTATGTCTATATAAATGATTATCCTTCGGATTCAGAAGACAACCATTTCCTCTCCAGAGTATTCTTCCGACTCAGAATCTGAAGAATATATCTCAGCAACTGAGCAGCAAGGAAATCTGAAGACTATGAAGCAAGTCTCCAGAGAAAGCGATTCAGAATCTGAAAGTTCTGGATCAGAAGTTTCTTTCTACTGCAGAATGTTTAGAACAGACACAAGGTCTAAACTAGAGAAAGTGATTGATCAGATCCTGCAGATAGAAGGTCAGTTACAGAAGATGGATATGAGCCAAGAGACTTGGAAAAAGCTCATATCCAAATTGGATCAGTTGAAGAGACGCAAATATTATTTGCTGCAACCAAGAATTGAAGACAGAAGATTTTCGGCCAGAACAAGTCCGACTCTTCCCTCTTTGCCAAGAGCAGAATTCTCAAGGCCAGCTCCTCAACATGGATACAGACCATCTCCCTGGTATCCACACACAAATCCAGTTGCCAGTACCACTCCAGTTTCTCAGCGTGGTATCCTAGAAGCTCCAGCTCCAGGAAGCATGGCAAGGCGTCTATGGAGACGTCAGAGAAAAGATTTTCTCGAAAAGGTAATTCTTCAAGCTCAAACTGAAATTTTAGAATTAGAAGAAGAAGAAAATGTTTGTTTGAATGAAGAAGTAAACAAGTCCCCTGAGCTAGATAGCTATATAAACCGTTTTAATGCGGCAGCCAATTTTTCCCTTCCTAAGCAAATTTCTCCTCAAGAGGAAAGACTATTTTGTGATGAAAAGCCGTATAGTCCTCTTGTTACCCAAGCAATAAAAGCAGAACCTATGGAAAAAGATCCATTACAGTATCTAAGTGATCAAGCCTTTGAAGGCACACCTCCTCATACCTATGAGCCAGGAAGTAGTAGTAAGACACTCAATGTGTTAAAAGCACATCTGAGGTCATCTAAAGAGAAAACTCTTTGTCCAGGCTGTACACAGCTTATCAAATTCCCAGGCATACAGCAGTACCCATTAACCTTCCTGATAGATACTGGTGCAGATCTAAATACTGCTAGAAAGAATGCATTCCCCATGGATGCATGGAGAGAAGGAAAAACTGATATAACTTTTGGCAATAATGATCAGGAAAAGAGTAGCTATTTCTGTATTGCTCCTATTCAAATTGGTTTTGAATGTATCCCGACTAATGCCATTTTTGTTCAGTATGAAGTTGAGGGATATGATGGAATTATTGGCAGCAATACCATCAAGGAATGGGAACCCTTCATTATTGATAATGATTTCATTATTTTTAAGGGTTTGTATCAGGTTCCAAGATTGTACGAGCCACTCTCCTACTCTACCAAGACAAATCCTGCCAAAAGAAAGAAGCCAGTGAATCAAGTCTGGTTAGCTCACCAGCTCAACAAGGAACAGGGTCCTTTAGAAGAACTTAAGGATGCATTTAATGCATCAGTGATGACAAAAGATCTGAAGAAGCATCAGAGGAACTTCACGTGCAGCTTGCCCCTCAAGCGTGATTCAGAAGGTAAAGAATTAGTTCCTAAAGCTAAAGCTAATTACTTTTTGATGAGCTCTTCAGAAGTTAAAATCTGTCAAAAGGAAATTGAAGAACTTGACAGATTAAATTTAATTCAATCATCTGATTCACCATTTTCATGTCATGCAATGTATGTGCCGAAAGTAGATGAAAATGGAATTGAATTGCCAGAGAAAAGACTTGTAGTTAATTACAAGCCTTTAAATGAATGTCTGGTTGATAACAGACATCCCCTTCGCAGCAAAGATCATATATGGAGTATTATTCAAGGTAGTAACATTTACTCTAAGTTTGATCTTACTAAAGGATATTGGCAGATTGCTTTAAAACCTGAGGATTATTATAAGATAGCTTTTTCAGTCCCTCAAGGTTTGTATGAATGGACAGTCTTGCCTTTTGGTATTAAAACTGCACCATCCATTTTCCAGCAAAGGATGGATATCATCTTTAGGCAATATTCAAAGTTTATTCAACCTTACATAGATGATATTTTAGTTTTCAGTCAAGACATGTCTGCACACATTGAACACCTCCGCCAATTCCTGTCTATATGCCAACACCATGGCTTAGCAATTAATCCTTCCAAGTCAGTTTTTACTAAAGTTGAGCTAGTTTTCATTAGCATCAAGCTTCTTCCGGGGGGGAGAATGGAGGCACAATCGCACATCCTGCGAAAGATTTCCAATTTGTCAGTCACAAATGTAAAAGAATTACAAAGGTTTCTAGGTCTGGTAAATTATATTGCAGGGTTTTATCATAAGCTTGCAGAATAGAGTTGAATAAGCTCTTAGGAAAGAAACCTCCTCCATGGACTTCATTCCATGATAAGCTTATCCAGAACATTAAGGATAAGTGTTCTAAACTGCCACCACTTAAGTTGCCTGGTCCAGGATTTAAAATAGTAGAGACAGATGCAAGTGAGTTTGCATGGGCAGGAGTTCTGAGAGAACAGAAAACTGAAACATATAATCCAAAGGATAAAGGTGAAATTGTCAGAACTGCATCAGGAAGTTTCCATAATTCTGAAAAGGATTATCACAGTACTCATAAGGAAATACTTGCAGTAGTTAACACCTTCCAAGCTTTTCAGATGTTTATAGCTGATAAGTGTTTTCTGTTAAAAAGTGATTTGCAGAACTTCAAGGGTTTCTTCATAAAGGAATCCAAGAACAAGGTGGTAAGAGGCAGACTTCTCCGATGGGCTCAACTTCTTAGTAATTATGAATTTGATTTTAATCATTTGCCAGGAGTTGAGAATATCTTTGCAGATTTTATGTCCAGAGAAGGAAGTGAAGAGAACCAGCAAGTTGATATGGAAGTTGACAAGAAACCAGCTGAAAGTATAGTCCGACAGACTAAGGGTATTGTAAGAGTTGTCCATATAAGAATTCGTGAGCAACGATGGCATGAACAAAGCAGAAATGAATGGAGCACTAATCCATTCCCAAGGAGAGATTTACATAATTATCAAATGGCTAATGATTTTCTCTTTGACAGGTTTCGTATGCTAGTTGCTAAGCAGCAGTTGACCTCTCCAGGTCTATGGACAGATGAACCCTTCTTTCAATTCTTAGCTGAAGCCGAACCGATAGATCCGGACATTGGTCATGTCCTTCAGAATTGGTGTGGGGATTTTGTCCTCCCACTTAGATTCAGAAATCCCAGTTTGCCTAAACCAAAAGAATGGTTAAATGCAGAAGATGGTAAACAGTTGATTCGTAACCTTCTGCAAGGTCCTTACCCGCCAGCAGACAATCTTCAGTTTCAAGGTACTACAGCTTATACAGGTTGTATTTTTAAACTAACCTTTGATTCTGCAGATGAAAATCCAATTAGTAGACACATCTGTCAGATGTATGGCCCTGCTGGACCGGAATCTGTTTTTGAACATTGGATCATAAAGAATTTCCTTCGGTACTTCTATGCTCATCAAGTGCCTATCTGGATTCATACCAAGACATACCGTATGAATGGCGCCACCTCTCAAGCCATGACTTGAGGCCTCTATGGTCCACATAAATTAAAGGTAATGAGCATCATCTGGAAAGAAGGTGAACCACAACTCATGATAGGCTGTATTCCACATTCCTCGATACAGACCTACGCAAACTGTGTGGAGAACTTTGAAGATGACCGAAGAGTCCCTACCTATGGTGCTAGTGGACAATATCGTGCTCCTGATTGCACTCATCCCGACGGCGAATATTGTGAAGGTTGTATTTTCTATCAACCGCGGGAATCTAGTACATCCACTCATAGCACTGGGTCCTAGCTAATGAATGGGCTTGTCATTCATTGGGGAATCTTATCTCCTCGTTAGCTAAGGGATAAGCATGGACCTACCATGTTGTAAAGGGGTCAATTCACAGCCTTATCGTGAATCCAAGTTATTCCTCTTGGGCCCAAAAGGAACATCCTGTAAAGTTGTGTCGGTCGGTTGATCTTATCTTGTTCACGGATGATTGGTACCCACCAGAAGATGCTCTTCACATGGGTCTTCCTACGGATAAGGTTTTGCTTCGTGTCAGCTCTCTAGTGGCAGATTTCAAAGAAATCTAGAGATCGGGGTAAAAAGATCTGCTCTTGACCCCTATATAAGGGCTCCAGGGCCGCCTGCATTTCTCAACGGTTTTCAGCGAAGTCTTTCTTCAAGAGAAGCTCTTCTAAGAGTCTTTAGTAGTTTTCTGAGTTAAGTCCTAAGTTCTAGCAAAGTCAGTAATGTCAGCAACGTCAGTCGTAGTTAAAGTGTTGTAAAAGCTTTCTCAAGCTCAGTCTATATATGTATACTCTATCAGCGAGCATTGTAACAGATGAACATATTTGTAAGCTTTCTCAGTGTTAATAATAATAGAGGTCATACTATTCTGTTGAAAGTGAGATACGCTCTTCCGCCATTTGTTTGTCTATTGCAGCTTAAATTTGAAACTTTCCTTTATCCTTACCTTTATCTTTACGGAACTTGGCTTTCTTGTATTTGGAGCTATATTTCTTTTCCTTGCGGTAGCAGGGACCACAAGCATTCTGTTCCGCATTATCTGCATAACTATTCAATCTAGAACAAATGGCAGAAGACAAAATAGGTTGAACTTTCTTTATCTCCTTTTTTGCTTTTGCTTCATCACAAATCTCTGTATTGATTTGTTCTAAGAATTGAATTAGCTGAGGGAAAGTTATTTCTTTCATTTCCGTGTTGTCAGCAACAAGATTCTCTAACTTTCATTTCCTTTTCATGGATATCCTGTTCTGGGATTTCTACAGTAATGGTTGAGATCTGTTTACCCGGACTTGACATCATTCTAACATGACCTTGCTTGGGTGGAAAGACAAATGAACAATCTTCACATTTATACAGACGATTACTTAGTTCAGAATACTTCTAGTGTGAGCATTTGAAAATGGCAGATGACTTCTGGGGAAAAGAAGCATTTCGATTTACAGAGGGTACTCTGAAAAGACTTTCAAAACCCTGGGAAGGTTTTATCTTCATACTCTGGGAACGTGGTAGAATATTCACAGATGAATCTGGCTGATTATAATTAAACACTGGTTCTGTGGGTGAGGATGTCTGGACTCGACTTGAGGATGACGAGGGACGAGATACAGACGACAACCCTTTACCAGAGAACTTGATCACAGCCTGATCATCTAACTCTTCGATTGAGATTCCTCTCAACCTGGGTATTTTTTCATTTTCAACTTCTGCTAGATTTTCTTGATCCCATAAATCTATAGCCCACTCTTCGGGTAACTGCAAATCTTTATGCTTAACAATCTTGGGAGCAGTTAACTGAGTAGTATCACTAGAGGAAGACCAAATAGTCGACAGACCCTCTAGACCTTGTGCTCTCTTGGGATTTATCATTAAAGGAATGGCTCTATTATATAACCGATAATGAACCAGAAAGATCAATGAATGATCAATTGAATCTTTCTTCATGAACAAGTTCATTGTCCTGAATTTATATTCTAAAACATCTTTCAAATTACCATCCTTTAGGCTTACGAGAAAGTCCAACAAACAGTCAACAAATATTGGACCTTTAGCCATTGAATCACATCCGGCTCCTAGCAGAGAATGTGAAAGCTTATAAAATCTAGCATCCTTAAGCATCATAAGAACAATGATTGGTAGACCTTTCCTATAGTGACCACATATACCTATTCGTATATATGAAAGGTGCATAAACTGGGGATTGTTCTTATTCTCATATGCTTTCTTCTGAAATTTCTTTACAAGCTCATCAGTGAAAATATTTAATTTTCCCTGACTACCTCCCTGGACATTATGCTGGAGTTCAGCGACATGACAATTCTGAGAAGTCTTATAACCAAACCAATCCTTAAGACCAACATTCTTATTAAACATATCAACAAGACTTTTAGGTACATCACGATATATTTCATGAGCTGGTATTCTAGGAACTTTAAAAGGCTTTTTTGGTTCCGCTCCTACTACTGACACATCTTCTATAGCATTAACATCTACTTTTGGAGTTGAAAATGTAGTTTCATTCTGAGCAAAGAAATTTGTAAATCTAACCTCTTTATTGCGATCTGCTGTCATATCATGGATGCTGCCTGATGGGGTAGAACTGGAAGTGGAAGAATCCATCTGCGCTCGACTTACGCTCGGACCTGCGCTCGAAAGACTGAATAACTGCCTCTGCTACCCTTTACGCCTTCACACGGCTTTCCACGGGACTTACTGTAAGGACTTACAACACTCTGTGATGGCCTGAGACTCTACAGGGAGCAATATAAGGAGCTTTACAGATAAAGAAAATGAAAGAGATTATTGAGGGGTTATTGTTAGGCAACAACGATAATAGCATGCAATAAGATCATCACCATTAGCTCTGATACCAAATTTAAGCTGCAATAGACAAACAAATGGCAGAAGAGCGTATCTCACTTTCAACAGAATAGTATGACCTCTATTATTATTAACACTGAGAAAGCTTACAAATATGTTCATCTGTTACAATGCTCGCTGATAGAGTATACATATATAGACTGAGCTTGAGAAAGCTTTTACAACACTTTAACTACGACTGACGTTACTGACATTACTGACTTTGCTAGAACTTGGGACTTAACTCAGAAAACTACTAAAGACTCTTAGAAGAGCTTCTCTTGAAGAAAGACTTCGCTGAAAACCATTGAGAAATGCAGCGGCCCTGGAGCCCTTATATAGGGGTCGAGAGCAGATCTTTTTACCCCGATCTCTAGATTTCTTTGAAATCCGCCACTAGAGAGCTGACACGAAGCCAAATCTTATCCGTAGGAAGACCCATGTGAAGAGCATCTTCTGGTGGGTACCAATCATCCGTGAACAAGATAAGATCAACCGACCGACACAACTTTACAGGACGTTCCTGTGAATTGACCCCTTTACAACATGGTAGGTCCATGCTTATCCTTTAGCTAACGAGGAGATAAGATTCCCCGATGAATGACAAGCCCATTCATTAGCTAGGACCCAGTGCTATGAGCGGATGTACTAGATTCCCGCGGTTGATAGAAAATACAACCTTCACAATATTCGCCATCGGGATGAGTGCAATCAGGAGCACGATATTGTCCACTAGCACCATAGGTAGGGACTCTTCGGTCATCTTCAAAGTTATCCACACAGTTTGCGCAGGTCTGTATCAAGGAATGTGGAATACAGCATGTCATGAGTTGTGGTTCACCTTCTTTCCAGATGATGCTCATTACCTTTAATTTATGCGGACCATAGAGGCCTCGAGTCATGGCTTGAGAGGTGGCGCCATTCATAAGATATGTCTTGGTATGAATCCAAATAGGCACTTGATGAGCATAGAAGTACCGAAGGCGATTCTTTATGGTCCAATGTTCAAAAACAGATTCGGTCCAGCAGGGCCATACATCTGACAGATGTGTCTACTAATTGAATTTTCATCTGCAGAGTCAAAGGTTAGTTTAAAAATACAACCTATATAAGCTGTAGTACCTTGAAACTGAAGATTGTCTGCTGGCAGGTAAGGACCTTGCAGAAGGTTACGAATTAACTATTTACCATCTTCTGCATTCAACCATTCTTCTGGTTTTGGCAAACTGGGATTTCTGAATCTAAGTGGGAGGACAAAATCCCCACACCAATTCTGAAGGATGTGACCAATGTCCGGATCTATCGGTTCGGCTTCAGCTGAGAATTGAAAGAAGGGTTCATCTGTCCATAGACCTGGAGAGGTCAACTGCTGCTTAGCAACTAGCATACGAAACCTGTCAAAGAGAAAATCATTAGCCATTTGATAATTATGTAAATCTCTCCTTGGGAATGGATTAGTGCTCCATTCGTTTCTACTTTGTTCATGCCATCGTTGCTCACGAATTCTTATATGGACAACTCTTACAATACCCTTAGTCTGTCGGACTATGCTTTCAGCTGGTTTCTTGTCAACTTCCATATCAACTTGTTGGTTCTCTTCACTTCCTTCTCTGGACATAAAATCTGCAAAGATATTCTCAACTCCTGGCAAATGATTAAAATCAAATTCATAAGTACTAAGAAGTTGAGCCCATCGGAGAAGTCTGCCTCTTACCACCTTGTTCTTGGATTCCTTTCTGAAGAAACCCTTGAAGTTCTGCAAATCACTTTTTAACAGAAAATGCTTATCAGCTATAAACATCTGAAAAGCTTGGAAGGTGTTAACTACTGCAAGTATTTCCTTATGAGTACTGTGATAATCCTTTTCAGAATTATGGAAACTTCCTGATGCAATTCTGACAATTTCACCTTTATCCTTTGGATTATATGTTTCAGTTTTCTGTTCTCTCAGAACTCCTACCCATGCAAACTCACTTGCATCTGTTTCAACTATCTTAAATCCTGGACCAGGCAACTTAAGTGGTGGCAGTTGAGAACACTTATCCTTAATGTTCTGGATAAGCTTATCATGGAATGAAGTCCATGGAGGAGGTTTCTTTCCTAAGAGCTTATTCAACTCTATTCTATCCTCAGCAAGCTTATGATAAAATCCTGTAATATAATTTACCAGACCTAGAAACCTTTGTAATTCCTTTACATTTGTAACTGGCAAATTGGAAATCTTTCACAGGATGTGCGGTTGTGCCTCCATTCTCCCCCCCAGAAGAAGCTTGATGCCAATGAAAACTAGCTCAGCTTTAGCAAAAACTGATTTGGAAGGATTAATTGCTAAGCCATGATGTTGGCATATAGACAGGAATTGGCGGAGGTGTTCAATGTGTGCAGACATGTCTTGACTGAAAACTAAAATATCATCTATGTAAGGTTGAATAAACTTTCAATATTGCCTAAAGATGATATCCATCCTTTGTTGGAAAATGGATGGTGTAGTTTTAATACCAAAAGGCAAGACTGTCCATTCATACAAACCTTGAGGGACTGAAAAAGCTGTCTTATAATAATTCTCAGGTTTTAAAGCAATCTGCCAATATCCTTTAGTAAGATCAAACTTAGAGTAAATGTTACTACCTTGAATAATACTCCATATATGATCTTTGCTGGGAAGGGGATGTCTGTTATCAACCAGACATTCATTCAAAGGCTTGTAATTAACTACAAGTCTTTTCTCTGGCAATTCAATTCCATTTTCATCTACTTTCGGCACATACATTACATGACATGAAAATGGTGAATCAGATGATTGAATCAAATTTAATCTGTCAAGTTCTTCAATTTCCTTTTGACAGATTTTAACTTCTGAAGAGCTCATCAAAAAGTAATTAGCTTTAGCTTTAGGAACTAATTCTTTACCTTCTGAATCACGCTTGAGGGGCAAGCTGCAGGTGAAGTTCCTCTGATGCTTCTTCAGATCTTTTGTCATCACTGATGCATTAAATGCATCCTTAAGTTCTTCTAAAGGACCTTGTTCCTTGTTGAGCTGGTGAGCTAACCAGACTTGATTCACTGGCTTCTTTCTTTTGGCAGGATTTGTCTTAGTAGAGTAGGAGAGTGGCTCGTACAATCTTGGAACCTGATACAAACCCTTAAAAATAATGAAATCATTATCAATAATGAAGGGTTCCCATTCCTTGATGGTATTGCTGCCAATAATTCCATCATATCCCTCGACTTCATACTGAACAAAAATGGCATTAGTCAGGATACATTCAAAACCAATTTGAATAGGAACAATACAGAAATAGCTACTCTTTTCCTGATCATTATTGCCAAAAGTTATATCAGTTTTTCCTTCTATCCATGCATCCATGGGGAATGCATTCTTTCTAGCAGTATTGAGATCTGCACCAATATCTATCAGGAAGGTTAAGGGATACTGCTGTATGCCTAGAAATTTTATAAGCAGTGTACATCCTGGACAAAGAGTTTTCTCTTTGGATGACCTCAGATGTGCTTTTAAAACATTGAGTGTCTTACTACTACTTCCTGGCTCATAAGTATGAGGAGGTGTGCCTTCAAAGGATTGATCACTTAGATACTGTAATGGATCTTTTTCCATAGGTTCTGCTTTTATAGCTTGGGTAACAAGAGGACTATAGGGCTTTTCATCACAAAATAGTCTTTCCTCTTGAGGAGAAATTTGCTTAGGAAGGGAAAAACTGGCTGCCTCATTAAAATGGTTGATATAGCTATCTAGCTCAGGGGACTTGTTTACTTCTTCATTCAAACAAACATTTTCTTCTTCCTCTAATTCTGAAATTTCAGTTTGAGTTTGAAGAATTACCTTTTCGAGAAAATCTTTTCTCTGACGTCTCCATAGACGCCTTGCCATGCTTCCTGGAGCTGGAGCTTCTAGGATACCACGCTGAGAAACTAGAGTGGTATTGGCAACTAGATTTGTGTGTGGATACCAGGGATATGGTCTGTATCCATGTTGAGGAGCTCGCCTTGAGAATTCTACTCTTGGCGAAGAGGGAAGAGTCAGACTTGTTCTGGCCGAAAATCTTCTGTCTTCAATTCTTGGTTGCAGCAAATAATATTTGCGGCTCTTCAACTGATCCAATTTGGATGTGAGCTTTTTCTAAGTCTCTTGGCTCATATCCATCTTCTGTAACTGACCTTCTATCTGCAGGATCTGATCAATCACTTTCTCTAGTTCAAACCTTGTGTCTGTTCTAAACATTCTGCAGTAGAAAGAAACTTCTGATCCAGAACTTTCAGATTCTGAATCGCTTTCTCTGGAGACTTGCTTCATAGTCTTCAGATTTCCTTGCTGCTCAGTTGCTGAGATATATTCTTCAGATTCTGAGTCGGAAGAATACTCTGGAGAGGAAATGGTTATGTCTTCTGAATCCGAAGGGTAATCATTTATATAGACATAATCATTATTGATACCAGCTGCCTTAGCTGCGCGAACCTTTCCTTTTCCTTTCTTGGATTTCTTTTCAGGACATTTGTTGGCAAAGTGATCACCTTTACAGATGTAGCACGTTGGCTTCCGTTTACTGGAACTTTTGCCTCTCTTGTCTTTTTTCCTAAAGAATCCTTTTCTTTTAAACTTTCCTTTATCCTTGCCTTTATCTTTACGGAACTTGGCTTTCTTGTATTTGGAGCTATATTTCTTTTCCTTGCGGTAGCAGGGGCCACAAGCATTCTGTTCCACATTATCTGCATAACTATTCAATCTAGGACAAATGGCAGAAGACAAAATAGGTTGAACTTTCTTTATCTCCTTTTTTGCTTTTGCTTCATCACAAATCTCTGTATTGATTTGTTCTAAGAATTGAATTAGCTGGGGGAAAGTTATTTCTTTCATTTCCGTGTTGTCAACAACAAGATTCTCTAACACTTTTTTATGATAGAACTCACCTATCACTGGACCAAAACTTTTAAGAAAAGTTGTATACATGTATTCATGATTCTGTTCTTGTCCAGAAAAATAAAAGTGTTCATACTGCTTTTCGCAGTATTGCTGGAAGTTCTTTAAATCTTTACATTTACCTTTAATGAACTTCTGATGAGATAACTTTTCCAAGGTATCTCTTTTTCCTACGAACAACCTGGTTAACTGGGCACATACCTGATCAGTGCCTTGATCTAGGAGTTGTTCTCTGAAATCATTTTCCAATCTATCCCATACAAGTCTGGCAACTCCTGTCATTGAATTCAATGCTTGCTTGATTACCTCTTTCTCATCTGCATCTTCATTTGTAGATATATAGTTAGTAATCCAAGCTCTCATAGCATCTATTCCTCTAGCATTTTCAACAGCTTCAAATTTATCAAAATTTACTAAAGGAGGAGTATCAGCTTTATAGGACTGAATGTTTTTGAAGGGATCTGTATGATGAGGATTAATCCCTGATCCTCTGGCCATGAGTACAGTTCCACTGGACTCTGGTATAGATCTCTCTTCTGTCTGAACATTCTTAACATTCTGAACATTCTGAAGATCACCTGTGGCTGGATTGTAAACCTTCTGAATTGTTGGAGGTTCAATCTGTGTTAACAACTTTGGGCCTTCATACTGAGCCTTTAGGTAATCCTTTGCACTGGAAGGAAAATTCTTAATCTTGACAACCTGCTGTTGGGCAGTTGTCTTGTAGCTAGTCTGAATCTTCTGAGATTCAGTGGTGACCAAATTAGAAATAGAAGAAGACTCTGTCTTGATAGAATCTTCTATTCTCACAAGGGACTGTGCATAAGTCTGAACAGTATCCTGAACTTCAAGGATCTGCTGTCCATTATGCTTTACATGCATATCAGTTCCATTTAACTGACTGGCCAAAACTTCACCATCAAGTTTTGCCTCATTTCTTATCTTCAACATAGTATCTCTCTACCTCTCAAAAGCAGCATCGTGCTCAAGCTTCCAAATTTCTGCCTTGTTCCGAAAATTACTATAGTCTTCTTTTAACTCTAAGAGATCCTTTTTCACTGTTGACATCCATTCATCAGTGAGTCTCTTTTCCAACTTTTCCAGAGTGGAGATTAAAGTATGGAAATTAGCTTGATGGCTAAGATGTGCTTTTTCCTGCTTAACTGCTTCTAACTGTTGCCATATTTTCCTATCTTCTACTAACAGTAGGGATTTTCTGAGTTAAGTCCTAAGTTCTAGCAAAGTCAGTAATGTCAGTAACATCAGTCATAGTTAAAGTGTTGTAAAAGCTTTCTCAAGCTTAGTCTATATATGTATACTCTATCAGCGAGCATTGTAACAGATGAACATATTTGTAAGCTTTCTCAGTGTTAATAATAATAGAGGTCATACTATTCTGTTGAAAGTGAGATACGCTCTTCCGCCATTTGTTTGTCTATTGTAGCTTAAATTTGGTATCAGAGCTAATGGTGATGATCTTATTGCATGCTGTTATCGTTGTTGCCTAACAATAACCCCTCAATAATCTCTTTCATTTTCTTTATCTGTAAAGCTCCTTATATTGCTCCCTGTAGAGTCTCAGGCCATCACAGAGTGTTGTAAGTCCTTACAGTAAGTCCCGTGGAAAGCCGTGTGAAGGCGTAAAGGGCAGCAGAGGCAGTTATTCGGTCTTTCGAGCGCAGGTCCGAGCGTAAGTCGAGCACAGATGGATTCTTCCACTTCCAGTTCTACCCCGTCAGGCAGCATCCATGATATGACAGCAGATCGCAATAAAGAGGTTAGATTTACAAATTTCTTTGCTCAGAATGAAACTACGTTTTCAACTCCAGAAGTAGATGTTAATGCTATAGAAGATGTGTCAGTAGTAGGAGCGGAACCAAAAAAGCCTTTTAAAGTTCCTAGAATACCAGCTCATGAAATATATCGTGATGTACCTAAAAGTCTTGTTGATATGTTTAATAAGAATGTTGGTCTTAAGGATTGGTTTGGTTATAAGACTTCTCAGAATTGTCATGTCGCTGAACTCCAGCATAATGTCCAAGGAGGTAGTCAGGGAAAATTAAATATTTTCACTGATGAGCTTGTAAAGAAATTTCAGAAGAAAGCATATGAGAATAAGAACAATCCCCAGTTTATGCACCTTTCATATATACGAATAGGTATATGTGGTCACTATAGGAAAGGTCTACCAATCATTGTTCTTATGATGCTTAAGGATGCTAGATTTTATAAGCTTTCACATTCTCTGCTAGGAGCCGGATGTGATTCAATGGCTAAAGGTCCAATATTTGTTGACTGTTTGTTGGACTTTCCCGTAAGCCTAAAGGATGGTAATCTGAAAGATGTTTTAGAATATAAATTCAGGACAATGAACTTGTTCATGAAGAAAGATTCAATTGATCATTCATTGATCTTTCTGGTTCATTATCGGTTATATAATAGAGCCATTCCTTTAATGATAAATCCCAAAAGAGCACAAGGTCTAGAGGGTCTGTCGACTATTTGGTCTTCCTCTAGTGATACTACTCAGTTAACTGCTCCCAAGATTGTTAAGCATAAAGATTTGCAGTTACCTGAAGAGTGGGCTGTAGATTTATGGGATCAAGAAAATCTAGCAGAAGTTGAAAATGAAAAAATACCCAGGTTGAGAGGAATCTCAATCGAAGAGTTAGATGATCAGGCTGTGATCAAGTTCTCTGGTAAAGGGTCGTCGTCTGTATCTCGTCCCTCGTCATCCTCAAGTCGAGTCCAGACATCCTCACCCACAGAACCAGTGTTTAATTATAATCAGCCAGATTCGTCTGTGAATACTCTACCATGTTCCCAGAGTATGAAGATAAAACCTTCCCAGGGTTTTGAAAGTCTTTTCAGAGTACCCTCTGTAAATCGAAATGCTTCTTTTCCCCAGAAGTCATCTGCCGTTTTCAAATGCTCACACCAGAAGTATTCTGAACTAAGTAATGGTCTGTATAAATGTGAAGACTGTTCATTTGTCTTTCCACCCAAGCAAGGTCATGTTAGAATGATGTCAAGTCCGGGTAAACAGATCTCAACCATTACTATAGAAATCCCAGAACAGGATATCCATGAAAAGGAAATGAAAGTTGTAGGAACACCAGGTGGTGCATGTCAAATTCCTGGTTATATCCCACCTTTTCAGGATTTTATGTTGATCGACACTTCTGGAAAGTACAAAGCAAACTGTTGGCCTATGCATGTTTTCCCCTTAGGAGATAATGCTCCCAGTCAAAGTAATCTTCTGAACTAGACAAACCTTTGTCTCAGAAAATCCCATGAAAATTTGTCAAACACACTTGATTCCTGTTGGAGTTTCTCAATGAGCCTTAGAGTATCTATGTCCTTCTCCCACTCTTTTCTTGCCTCATTTACCCAGTCTACTTGTAACATGGAAATGGCAAATAAAAATGACTCTGTGGGTTCATCACGCCTTGATAGAGCATTAGCCACAACATTCTCCTTGCCTTTCTTATATATGATCTCAAAGTCATATCCCAACATCTTTGTGACCCATTTTTGTTGTTCTTCAGATGATAACCTCTGTTGCAAGAAATATTTGAGACTATCATGATCTGTCTTGACCTTAAAGTGTCGTCCCATTAGATAAGGTCTCCATTGTTTGACTGCATGCAAGATAGCCAACATTTCCTTCTCATAAACTGGCTTCAACAAATTCTTACCTTTGAGTTGGCGACTTTCAAATGCTATGGGTTTTCCTTCTTGCATAAGTACTGCTCCTATTCCATGTCCTGAAGCATCACATTCAACAACAAATGTTTTAGAAAAATCTGGGGTAGCTAGGACTGGAGTTGTACACATGGCTTCCTTTAGTTTCTCAAATGCCCTTGTCGCCACTTCATTCCATTGGAAAGCATCCTTCTTTAACAAGGATGTGAGAGGAGATGCTATGCTACCATAATTCTTTACAAATCGGCGATAATACCCTGTAAGCCCTAAAAAACCTCGTAAGTTCTTAAGGGTCTTAGGAATTTTCCACTCTACAATTGCTTGGATCTTATGAGGGTCCACCTTGACTCCCTCATGTGACACAATGTGACCAAGGTACTCCACTTCTTTGACACCAAAGATACACTTGGATGGTTTAGCATACAACTGATTCTGCTTCAAAATGTCCAACACTTGATTTACATGTTGCAAGTGTTCCTCCCATGTTTTACTATATATTAAGATGTCATCAAAAAATACCAAAACAAATTTCCTCAAAAATGGCCTGAAGATAGAGTTCATCAAACTTTGAAATGTCGACGGTGCATTAGTGAGACCAAAAGGCATTACCAAAAATTCATAGTGGCCCTCATGGGTTCTAAAAGCTATCTTATGTACATCCTCATCTCTAATTCTAATTTGATGATAACCAGAACGGAGATCAAGTTTTGTAAAATAAATAGCACCATTAAGCTCATCTAACAAATCATCAATTACTGGAATAGGAAACTTATCTTTTATGGTGAACTTGTTAAGCTCCTTGTAATCTAGACACATCCTCCAAGTTTCATCCTTCTTACGCACCATTACCACAGGAGATGAGTAAGCACTTTGACTATGCCTGATAATACCTGCTTCTAGCATCTCTTGAACTATCTTCTCAATCTCACTTTTTTGAGCATATGGATATCTGTAGGGCCTAATGTTGGGTGGTTGGCTCCCTGGTACTAGTTGAATGGCATGATCATGATCTCTCCTAGGAGGCAATCCTTTTGGCATCTCCCCAAAAACTATAGAGTGCTTATCTATAATTGCTTGTAGATCCAATGGTGTAGAAGCCTTTGAGTGATATGCTTCTAATGAAAATAATTGGGCTACCATCCCATCTACCCCCTTCTTCAACATCTTTTGCATTTGGTAAGAACTTACTATCTGTGGTGACTTTGCACGCATCCCTCGTAATTCTATTGTTCTTCCCTCTGATTGAAAGCGCATGAATAGTTCTTGGAAGTTCAATTCAATTGTTCCCAAAGTGGTAAGCCACTGTACTCCCAAAACAATATCTGCTGCACCCATTGAGATAGCATACATTGGACAATTAAGATGATAATCTCCCATGGATAATTTAATGCTATGGCATTTTCCTGAACAACTAACAGTACCACCATCTGCAATCAAGACCTGAAATTCTGGAGCTGGATATATAAAACAATTTAGACGAGTGGCCAACTTTTTGTTGATGAAGTTATGAGTGCTACCTGAGTCTATCAACACTGTTACTTTTTCTTTCTTTAAGAAACCCACTACCTTGAGAGTTTGTGGGGTACTAAAACCTGAAAGTGCATGGCAAGAAATGATTGGTTGAGTATCTCTTGACTCCTCCTCTATCTCATTGTCACTCTCTACTATTGGTACCTCTTCTTCTTCCTCACTTGGCCCTTCAATATAGAACAATTTCTTTTCAGTGCATTTGTGTCCTCTACTATATTTGCTATCACAATTAAAACATAATCCTTTTGCTCTCTTCTCTTCAATTTGTTGTGGTGTTAGCCTAGTAGGTTGTGGAAGTGACTGTGTAGGAGTGCTTTTATCTCTTATGTTTATAAAACCTTGCCTTTTATTAACCATAAATTTTTCCTCTACTTGCCTTGCCATAATCATTGCATCTGAGATGGAATTTGGACGGAACATGCGTACCTCATATTTAATGTGATCCTTTAAGCCACCAATGAATAGCTCCAACAAATTTTCTGTAGACACATTTTCCACTCTTAAAGACAAAGTACGAAATTGATGAATGTAATCCTTGACCATACCTGTTTGCCTTAATCTGGTAATTTGGCTGAAGTAGCTATCCATAAGATTTTCACCATAATGAGTAATGAGTTCTTCTTGGAAAACTGACCAAGTGACAATGCATCCTTTTGCTTTCTTTTCTTCACATAGCCAACGGTACCAAATGAATTGATCAGGTTCCAAGTATAAGGAAGCCATGGCCACCTTTTGTTGACATGGAACATGGTGGATATCAAAGAATTGCTCCATTTGACAAAGCCAATTGGTAGG
This sequence comes from Cunninghamia lanceolata, assembly GCA_027924645.1. NCBI lineage: Eukaryota > Viridiplantae > Streptophyta > Pinopsida > Cupressales > Cupressaceae > Cunninghamia > Cunninghamia lanceolata. The sequence continues at coordinate 319,671 of BSBN01001318.1, read as the reverse complement.
ATCTTGACCATCAAACTTTCGCATATCCAACTTTGGTGTGAAATTCCTTGCCATAAAATGAGTGGTGTGATGATCCATCTTGAGATTTGATTCAAACCCAAAAACACCCTTCCCTTTTGTAGAATCCTCTTCCTCCACATCGTGGTGTTGTGACTGCTTATGTTTGGAAAGTATCTCCAGAATTTTCTCAATATCACATGACTTTGCCAACCCTTTCATTTGTTCACCCATAATGGACAAGATTTCACCTTTCATCTTGCTATTTTCTTTATGAATAAGTTCAAGTATATTTTCATATTCTTTTTGATCAACATCCTCATTTTCCACCTCCTCCTTGCCTAGAGTTTTTCCCGGTGTGGTAACATTCTTTTTGCCCCTTGTTGAAGGACCCGTCATGATTGGAAAAAATAATTTTGTAATAAATCACACAAACGAAATGTAAATTTTCTGAAAATTTTACTGTAACTTACTAAGGCCAAGATACCACTTACCCAGAAAAAAATCCAAGAAATTAGCAAATTTACTGCCTTGAGAGCGAATTTGTTGGAAACCCTAATTTTGCAATAACCCGCTTATTTTTACTCCAATTCCTCTAAAATCTGGACTGTATCTTCTTCAATATTGTCTTCAAAAACCCTTTAAAAATATTTTAAAAATTTGGTAAAATCTGAAAGTTATGCTCTTCCCAAAATCGCCTCCAATGATGAGAAAAAAAATTTGCCTCTACGGTGCCAAGATCATGCTCTGATACCACTTGTAATGAAACAACTTGTAGAATATCTGAATATAATAGTAAATATGCTGCAAACACTTGATAATAATATGCCACTTTGAGGGGGCAACCTCCAAAACCACCTCGAGGGGGATACCTCCAATAGTCTTCAATGAGAACACAATACTGAATATATGATGAAATAAGACTCACTAACTCCTATATATACCTATTTATGCCTAGGATATCACCTAGGCCGACTTAGATGGGCCTATATAAGCCTTAGGCCGACCTAAACAACTAAATAACAATAAACTAATGATAATATGACTTAATTAAGAGTTAAGATAGCCACAAGCCGACTATTCATAACCCTATACACACTATAGGATTAAGGGCGTAGCATCAAAATTTGACAAGAGAGCTATGACAATTGAAGATATCACTGATCTGGATATCAAATTTGCATCCATGATAATTGGTTACAAAATATATCACTCCAGTAGGGAAAATTTAGTACTCAGAACTACAATTTATACAGCTTATCAGATGCTAAAAGAAAATGTTGACTATGATCTTTGTGAACTTCTTCTAAGCCAACTGTTGGAGAACCTACAAAAGATCAAAAAGGATAAGAACTCATTCAAGTATGGTGGGATGATATTATGTTTATTCTTCTACTTCATGAATGAGCTTCCCGGATCTAGTGGTTGGGTATGACAGAATAATAGAACTGTAGCCATTCAAATCAGAGATTATATACATGGGCTTGGCGATGCCAAGGCACAAAATACAGCACTCTGGGGCTATTTCAAGAACTTTCAGAGTATGATGCAAGCAAGAGAGAGAATTCCCAAATCTCTAGTTGAAAAGTATAAGGATACAGTATGCTTTATGGTAGAAACTGATCAGTGCCTAATGGAGGCTGTGGAGCCAAGGATAGTCTAGATCATGCCAATGGGGTATGAAGTAGATGAGAAAATTGTAGAGCTACATGTTCAACACATGCTTAGTCAACCCAAGGATCCCCAGGCAGAAAGGTTTGGAACCTTTGAAGAGTTGAGTGTAAAGATTCATGTGGAACTTAGACAACTAGAGATAAAGAGAAAAGTGAGAAAATAAGTAGAGAATGTTGCCAAAAGATATGGCATAACAAAAGAGGCACTTGATGCCAATAGAGAGAAGATAGAAAGGGCAGAGAAAGAAAAAGAAAAAGTAGAGAAAGAAGGTGCTCTGGTGGAAGTTCCCTCCCAGACCTCTGCACCTACAACTGCTAAGACCTCAAAGGCATCAAAACTAGAAGAAAAATCATCTAGCAAAGGAGAGAAGAGAACTAAGACAAAGGCCACAAGATCTTATGCCAGTCAAAAGGATGATGAAGAGGTACAAAAAAAATGAAGAAGAAAAAGAAAACATCTGGTGAACCCTCTACCAGTCAAGACAAGGAAGAGATGGCAGAAGAATTTGTTGAAAGGCCCACTCTGTCCATTGATGATGTAGTCAAATCAGTCACTGTGGATGGGAACCTAAAACTAATGATTGAATTCTACGATGATTATAATGAAACTGACTAGAAGATCTTGCAAGAAGCTACAGTCAGATATTTGAATATCTATAATAAGGCTTTTATTGAAATCATATCTCTCATTCCCAAAAGCCTAGAGAAGGAATTAGAAATAAGAAAGAATAATGCTAAGGCAAAGGATCTTGAGATCTGAGAATAGATAGCCATTCAGCTCTTTCCTTCAATCACTCTGAAGCAAATGAATATGATCTTCAAAGATTGCAAGGATGAGTTTCAGAGCAAAGCTAGAATGAATCAGCTTATGCTTGGTGAAACTGACAAAATAGCAAAAGAGACAGAAGAGATCCTCCAGAATGCATACAAATGATTCAACATTCCTATCATAGAGGACATAGGTGATGAACCATCTGATGTTGAAGGACCAAGTGTATCAAAAGAAGATTTTGCATAAAAGATTGCAGAAGAACCAAAGGAGATAGGTGAGGAGAAGCCCAAGGACCAGGATTCCTTTGTTCTGGAAGAGGAAGTCCAAGGAGAAGCAAATCTGGATTCCCCAGCAGTCTCTGGATCTAAAGGAGAAGGAAAGATAGAGGAGAAAGAAGAAGAAGTGAAGGGAAGAGAAGAAGGTCAAACTGAAAAGACCACAGATGACAGTGCTAAGGCTATAGAAAGGGAGAAAACCCTGTCACTGGCAAGAGACACAGCAGAAGCAGTCAAAGATTTCTTGACCAAAGAGATCATGGAATTTGATGAACCAGAGTTGCTTCAAGGTCCATTCAATTTTGATTCTCTCTCTCTGGTGCAAACCATGAAGCTAGCATCCTTCACTCAAGCAAAGGCAAAAGAAAAACTTTTGAAGTCTCACATGGAAGACTGTGAGCTCATAGAAGCTGTATCCGGTGTATTGGAGAAGATTATGCCATCCTTCCAAAAGGACTCTTCAGCCTCCACATCCAGTAATCTAAAGTCTCTTGTAAATTTTGTTCATACGCTTTTTGATTCCTTAGAGAAGTCAGCAGAAGAAAAGGTCCGAAAAGAGTTTTTAGGAAAGAGATTCTCTAAAGTACAAGGTCTAATAACCAATGATAGGAGAGTTATGGATATTGGAATAAAGAGCTTAGAAAATGCTCTTAAAGATGGCAGAAATATCTATAAATTTTGTTTATCCTGGCCTAAAGTGACCAAGGATATTGAGAAGAAAGTAAAAGAGCAAGAGGATAAACTGTTAAGTTTATCTCAAAGTTTTGATCCTCTCTCCTCCTCCATAATAAATCAAGAGTGTAAAACTATTGCAGTCATATATGAATTAAAGAAGCTTGAGAAGGAGAGGAAAAATAGAATAAACAGGTTGAGTGAACTTAGAGGGATCATCATCCCCAAGTTAGAAGCCATGCATGAGGCTCTAATTGATGCTCAGGCCACAGCCCGAACCAATGATTCGACAGATCTTAAGAAGGCAGAAGCATTTGCATTCCTGTTGAGTGGTCACATCTTAATTTTGGACAGCATGAAGCAGAGTTGGGCTGCAGAAGTTACACAGTTGAAGAATACTTTTGTAGACATATTTAAGTACATGTAGGTACAACTTGTATATATACTTATGCGAATATGTATAGATTGCTTTTTCTAAAAATTTTGGTGTGCGGACCCTACCCTTTGCCATTGATGTCAAAGGGGGAGTGAGGAATAGGGAAAAATGTGGAATACAGCTAAGGGGGAGCTCCAGTAAAGTGTACATTAGAATAGAGCATCAACCAAGGGGGAGTATAGTATAGCACTTAGTCATTTTTCACTAAGTGTTGCCATCAATGCCAAAGGGGGAGACTATTGGCAAGAGACACATTGTAGCTTCATGATTGTTGTCATTGATGGCAACAAAGTTCATCCCACACATCCGCAGGACATGGTGTGCCTATACCGGAACTTAGATTGAAGAGTGTTGTGGTCCGGTAAACAAGAATTGAGTATGTAGCTAGGTCCGATGGTCAGGTCCGGATCTCTTAGAGGAAGTATATTTGTAAAGTATGGACTTGGAGAAGTCAAGAGGAGTACCTTGACTAATAGATTCCAGGGATTGAGCCTCTGGTGATAAAAGAGTGAAAAGATATGAGCACCTAAGTGTTTGGTTCCTGTTTAGCAGAATTGACAGAGGAAGAACTGACTGGTAGAGCATCAAACCTTAATCCGGATGAGTTATTGGTGGTGATCAAGTTTCTTAAAGTATCATTCATAATTGGCCGACATGATTGATGACTTCTATGAGTGTCTCCTTGATACGCATCACTTGATAAGTAAGGATTTAGCCGATAGATCAGAGTTTGGGAAAATATTGACTATTTCGGATGCCGATTAGAAAAGTGTTGAAATCATTGGTGCAGATATATATACCAGATGGATTTGGATGTGAAGGTGTGTGTTGTGTAGTGTAGTGTGTGGAGAAAAGCAGAATAAAAGTGTGGAAGCAGTAAGGCAGGTCCGGTATGTGAAAGGACAACACAAAAGAAGAGAAAGGATGAAGTGCAGTAGATCAGTAAACTGAGCCTAACCGGAACTGAATTCCAGCATATGTGGATGCTTCTCATTAGTTAATGTATCTTGTTACTCTCTTTATAACTTGTAGATAGTGAGTCTCTTGTAGGCAGTGAGCCTCTTGTGAGCAGTGTGCTCGGGCAGTGAGCCCTAATTGGCAAGTGCCATTTTGTACTTCTATTCTTCTAACAGAGAATACATTCTTGGGTTAGTCACCTCGTGGTTTTTCCCTTAACAGGGTTTTCCATGTCAAAATCATTATGTTATGTGTATTGACTTTGTTTCTGCTTTCATGGTTATGGATGCTTATTTGTTTTGATGCTGCACTAGTTGTTAAATAAGAACAGAAAGTTAAATTAATTAAGATAACTAATTCACCCCCTCTCAGTTATCAATAGGTGTTACCTAGATTTTCATTGTAGCTTAATTAGGAACAACATGATGATCAACATGATGGGTGTTTTGAAGCAAAGAAAGAATCCCCTGAGTGCAGAGAAGTTAAAAAGATCTGTTTAGTTATGAATGTTTCAGTTTTAGCATGTGAATCTATTGCCCAATGGATAAGGCCACTCTACAAAACTAGAATTTTGGGTTCTCTCCGAGCAGGCTCAGAGGTCCTATTGGTCGCCGAGAACTGTAGAGTGTCAAAACTCTACATTTTGTTTCAGTCACGCCGAGTCTGCGGGTTTTTCTATTTCTGTGTATTTTTCAAGATATTAGTGCACGAGTTTCTAATACTCTCTGTGGAAGCTACCAAGTGTCAAGCCATAGTTAAAGTCGTGGTATTTGTTTCAAATATTAACTTTTGTGTGAAGCTCACCATGTAGCAGTTAGTTTCAATATGTTATAAGTTTTGCTTTGCTACGGAGTCTTCCACTTGCAAGTTGCGGATCAAATGAAAAGAAGTAAAATGATGCGCAGGTCACCACGTGTAGTAAGTGGAGGCAGTCCCTAAAGTTTCTGTGCATGTGGAAGGTGCCGTGTGTCTTTTTGCTTTACTGTGGAGTGCCGCATGTTTTTTCTGTATCATGTTATCGCTGGTAATGAAAGATGGTGGGCCACAGTGATGTTAAGTTTCAAGCCAGCGGAGAGTGACACGTGGTGGACGCAAAGGTAAAGTTGTTTGGTTTATGCCCCTTTTCTGGTGAGAAACTTGAGGTTTCTAAAGTGATGTGGCTTTCGCCAAGTGTCAGCTTCCGTAGGAAGTTTCAAAAAGTTTAATATGTTTCTAGCAATAAAGCGGGTGCCACCACGTGCTTGCTTTCAAGCGTGCAAAAGATGCCATCTGTCCCAGTTTTCTCCGGATAAAGTTAATGTGAGATAAAGGTTGTGGGTCCCATTTTAATGTGTTTCAAGTTATGAGTAGTGTAGCTTGTGACAAGTGTCATAAGGAGAGGTCACCCGAGCATAAAGACACAGTTTTGGTGGTTTTTGCAGAGAAAGACACGTAGATGTTTCTGAAGGATGCGGAACCTGACAAGTGTCATTTTCCTGTTATCTTCTGAGAAATAAAGGAGTTTTTCATGTTGCATAGATGCTGCCATCTGTCACAAATATGTTTCAAGTTTCAAGTATGTGGGCTTCGCCATGTGTCTGAGAAATAAAGGAGTTGTGCCACATATATTTTGCTCCAGCCAATGTGCATATAAGAAAGGAAAGACTGTTGTAGATTTGAAGAATCGTAACCACCAGAGACTTCCAGTTATCTCCAGTTTCGTTGGGCCGTTAGGATTTGGGAGTTATAGACAATCTAGAGTCAGATCTGAGGCTATAAATATGTAATATTTGTAATAGATCGATAGGGGGAGATATAGACATATAGACTGAGATAGAATTTTTTTTGTCAGAGATTTAAGGGAGATATGAAGATTTTTTCTATGACATTTTTTGCATAGTTTAAGAACAGATTAGATGTTGTGGACAAACGACAAAGTAATTAATTAAGAATTACTTTATCATTTGTAATAATGCAAAGAGGCAACATTGTGCAGTTTATCACAGGTGACAAAGTAAGTCTCTTTGATTACTTTGTCATCTTTTCATGACATTTAATTGACCCTAAATCATGCAAAATCAGGGAATTAAATGTTGTGTCCTAAATGCCTTTTTCTGCATAGGTTTGTATAAATTTGGATTGTAAAACATTAACTAAGGTGGTGTAGTTATAGACCTCTTAGTCAAATGTTAATTAAATGCAGAAAATGTGTATTTATGTCATTTATTGGGAAAATATCAAACATTTATGATGCTACAGGGGAGTTATTGCATAGATTTGACTTATTTTCATGACCTTAAAGATCATTTAAAGGCATTCAAAGACATTTTCAAGTGCCTTTATGATAGTTGATGGCATGCCTTGACCATTTCTGCATTGGGAACCCATTTTGGAGGACTTTGGGCAGATATTTTTGAGATATTTATGAGATACATGAAAATGGAGGTGGCTCATCCTTACCTGATTATAGCTATTTTTGGAGAGTATATAGTCATTCATTTTGACTCTTTGTAGGGAGTTCTTTTCCATATACATTCTGGAGTTAGTGTTTTTTTCTCAATCCTACTCAGTTTGAGTATGTTTTTTTTGTAACTCTTTGGGCATATGAAATATAGAGAACACCTTAGATACCACTGACAGTTAGATTTTGCCTTCTTGTGTTGTAGTGTTGAGTGTTATTAAGTGTTTGAACAGGTTATTTGTGAGGTAATTTATTTCCTTGTGACTGTCTTATGTTTTTCAATACCCTTTTTCTACAGAAGCTCTGTGTATGCAGGTTGCAAATTGTGTCTTAGAGTGTTATAAGGCTTTAAATTGTGAAGTTTAGATTTCCTTTTAAAGATTTTAATGCGGTTAGGCCTCTTTGTGAAGTGTTTTTTGTAAACATACAGTGATAGGTTGTGCAGGTCTTATTTTTCTGTTGTCTGTGACCAAGTGTATGCAGGTCTGAGTTTCATTTTACCTTATTAAGTTTGGTGAATCACCCTTATTTTCAAGTTTTCCAATTTTAACTTTCATTCTTAAAGCATTCCTTCTCCTTTTTCCTCTTCAAACTCAGTAGATTTTAGGTGATAACTAGTTAGGAAGCTGGCCTTCTCCAGAGGTTCTTTCCAACATAGGTGGCCCACAGACTTGGAAAGATCCCATGTTTCTCTAGATTGCCAAGTTTTACAACTCAGCAAGGGTGCAAATCTGAGAGACAACAGTAGGTTTAAGTCTTAAGTCTTAATTTTTGTTATCATGTTTCCTATGCTACTCGAGGATGTTCAAGACTAGAGGAGCTATGATGGTACATGATTATTTTCATTTGTTTGCTATTTGTGGATTAATCTTTAGTAATGTGATGACTTGTCTAACGCCATGATCAACAAAAGATCATTGAGGACGTTATGGGTCTTAGCAGGAAAGAGTGCAATCCTTGCCTATTGATACATGCAAGAAATACTCAAGTCATATAGGTTCAATTTTGACTAGATGCTTGTATTAACTTGCTAAATCAAAATCCATGTAAGAGATACCCAGGTCATCATGGTTTAATTATACCTAGATGCTTGTATTTTATTAAAACATTTTAAAATCTCAATGATGAAAAAGTACTTCAAATACTTGTATAAAGGATGACAAAGCCTCATTTGTGCATTTTAGGTTTGCATTTCATTTCATTTATAAGTATTCCATAAATACCATTTATCCAAGTTTCATAAGATCCAAATCATATCTTTTAGTTATCCATATGATCCATTTATCACAATTATTCTTCTAAGTTGTTCATCATATCCAAATCTTTTACCTAATTCTTCTAAGTGTTATTTCATTTATGATTGAGTATACTTGGCATAACAAAAAGAAATCATTATCATGTTGCATATTATAAACATATCCATCATTAGTTCATATCATTTAAGTTCATTAGTTGCATTAAACATTTAACTCATGATTGTTAGCAGTAGTTTCATATACTGATATCATCATGTTACATAGTTTAAGCAAGTTGATCATAAGTTCATTATCATTCAAGTGCATAAGTTGTATTAAACATTTAAATCATGATAGTGATGTCATTTATCCACATAGGTTCCATGCATAACATTTATAATCAAAAACTCAGAAAAACATAGATATCATTTTCATAGCAGTTGCATATTAGATCATCATACATAGCAACTTAAACATTAAGTATTGCATGTAAAACTCATCAAGGTATGCATTAGGCCATCATAAACTATAAGCATATAGGATCATTGCACATTAACATTGCACATAGATGGAAGTAATCAGGTAAACCATAGGTGCATCACATCATAAGTCTCATGTACATCATAGCATCAACATATTAGAATCATCACAATGTAAGCATAATTAATAACAACAAATAGATAACATCCATCATATAGAAAGAATCCATCCATCAAAAGCACATGCATGTAGTCAATTGAACTCGTATAGATCATCATCAAAAACAATAATAATAATGTCCAAGTATACAATAATGTCATAAATGTGTGTCTTGAGATGTCAAAAATGGTGTATACAAAAATGATAAAAAAATGATACATGCCTCCAAAAATGCCTATGTGGTACTCCCTCCTGAAGGTGCTAGCTACTGAGGCTAAGGCTGAGGCTATGGCTAAGAAACTATAGGACCTATAGGATGAGGAGGTGGTGGTCCCATAACTCCCCCATTCTCTGTTAGTGTACGCCTAGACCTGCTGCGTGAGCTTGGGTGAAAGCTACTCACCATTTGCTCTGGGGGCACTACCTACTCATACAGGGATCTCCAGTAAAAGATCTCCTGCCCAGCTCAAACCATGTCTGTAACAATCTACCTGTGCAGACCTTGAGTTGTGATCTGTTGCACCTATTGTAGTAGGGTCTCTGCCCTAGTGTATCTCTGAATCACAGTATCTCACTATAATATGGCAGTCCAGACAACCCCCTGCAACTGTGTAATATGTTGCCACATCTGTCCAACCTCCCCCTATAGTTGACCCACCTAGGCTTGTAAGGCGGCCACCTATCCATCATCCTGTCCTTGTACCAACACCTATGCATGACCTTGTGGCTGAACCGATGCCTGCGCATGACCCTGTGCCTAAATCTATGCCTGCACTTGAGGCTAAGGCTGCACCTGAATTAGTGGTACCCTCTATCTCACTCTCCTCTGCCCTCTGTCATCCCCATCATCTCCATCATCACCCCCACCACCTCTGCCACCCCTGCCACCATCATCTCCTCCACCTTGGCCACCTCGGCCACCTCTCCCACCTCGTTGTTGCCTCCTCCTCTGCTGTGGAGCATCATCATTTCCCTCCTCTCCATCCCCTAATTTGGGTTCCCACTCTCCTGGTCCATAATATCTCAGGAAGGGGTGTGCTGTAAAATGTGCAGCATAGTCCACTGTCATCCCCACATCCACTATATGTCATCTCAAATCTCATGTCTGATATGGAATCTGTAGGAATTCTATCCTGACAGTCTCATAAGATGCCACTGGACCCCACAATGGACGCTCCTTGTGCGTCCAAGCAAATATAGCAGTACCCTGGGGCATCCCCGAGACCTTGCCAAACTATCAGAGTGCACAAGAAACACTGTGACACTCTAAGATATAAGGAGTCCTCCCTATCAACCATTATGTCTAGAAGCAATATGGCAACTCAGTTGCATCCTCCTCCCACACCTCACACTCTAGGTATGGCCGCCAGTCAACTGCGTCTACATTATCCAATGTATGACGCCAGTACTCAAGCTTCTCTAGCTTGGACTGGGAAAGAGTCTCCTGAAACATGTATGAGTATGGTTTGTCATGTCCTCTAACACCCATACCTATCAATCGTGTGACCGCTGTGTAGCCATGCCCAAATCTATAATAGTGAAACACCAGTGGATAGACTGGTAGCTCCATCATACATAAACTGATGCAGATCATGGTACAAGAGAGCAAGTATGCATGGGCCCCAGGCGAAGCGTGTCCCCTCCTGTATCATTTGCTCCAATGTCCTCCCCCATCCAACCTAGAATCTACATGATCTCCTATCTGGACAAACTACTTCTCCAATCAAACCTACTAGTATAGATGGTAGGGGCTCATAATAATCCACCATATCAGCCTAGCTGATCTCCATCCCCTCAAGCTCTACATTGTCAAATACCCATCGGCACTCTACCAATCTAGCTCATGAGTGTGACTCTTACTCAACCAACTTACCCTGAATTAGAATACGCCGTATCCAATGCACATCCTCTAGTGTCACCGCCATCTCCCCTATCGACAAGTCAAAAGTGCCTATCTCACTATGATACCTCTCTCCAAGTGCAGTCAACAGTCCCAGATTTGCTTGCATCTCGAGCATAAAGTAGACAAACCATAATCTGACTAATCCAAGAACCAAGTGGTCAGTCTCAGTCAAGTAGGGATGAAGAAGCTTTGTAACTGGGAATCTCTCCCACAACATCAATACATGATCTAGCTCCTCATGCAATCAATAACAACGCACGTTAGCAAAACAAATCAGCCAAGCTGCATATCTATCCAATCTATCAAACTAGTTACTTAGTTATCCTATCAGTAACCTATCCTATCATCTATTCCGAGATTCTATCAATCTCAATGATGACATATCAGTTGGCCAGCATCAACCTCGATGCTGACTTAACTAAATCAACTAAGTAATTGACTACTTTTATCATATGCGTAGCTCTGCTTTCCAAAAGCACAATTTCATATCAAATGCATAGAATCCCTTTTCATTTTCACTATTTTAGACAAATGTATGGAAATAGGAGACAAAAGTGCAGTTTTATTTCATCTACGCAGAATTATAACATATGTGTTGATTCCCCTTTTATTTGCACGTTTTCACAAGGCATGCACGACTTTATCTTGAATGTACAAGACTGTTGTTTAATTGCGCATTTTTAAATAAAAGCCTAGAAACCCTCATTATATGTGTAGAAACATCTATCAAATGCAAAAATAATGCATATGTGATGCAAAGTGGCACAAGGGAAGCAACAACACAATGTTTACTATTCTCCTTCTTTCACTCACCCACTCACCTAGCCTTCAACGAACCAACCAAAGGCACATTCAAGGGTATATGAAGGGTTTGATACCCTGGTGATGACTCAACCTTCAAGGCTTCTCCCACACCTTAAGATAGATCAATAAACACTTTCCATGCAATTGGTTTGATCCCCAACTTCCCAAGACTCTCCAACCTCTACTTTGACTAGTAAGGCTACTAGCCCTCCAAACCTAGTTTTCTCAACACAACTTGACAAAATCCCAAATGACCAGGCAAGTACATGATGGTTTTAGATACCCTTTAAGGGAACCTATCAAACTTCCAAGTATCCTATTCCAAATCTACTCCAGCAACTCAAAACACTCACTAGGTCTTTAGGCCTAATTGATCAGTTTAGGGCTAGGTTACAAAGCAAGTGATCAATTTTAGGTACATAGATTAGGGACAAGAATTTGGAACACTCCTACCATGCCCAAAAAACACAAAACCGCCATCTATTCACTCACCCTATCAAGATTTTGTCTTCTACAACAGCAAATTGCATAAAATAGGCCAAATACATGGTAATACTTGACCTAGGGCATCACCTTAAAATTTGAAAATAGCCTTTCCACACCAAATGCTTTTGGAATCCTATAGAATACATCCCTAGCTTGCATTTCACCAGTTTTCATGAATTTTCACCAATGGGAATGCATTCTAGGGCCGGATTTATATGACAAACCCTAGAAAACAGGGTTTCTAGACTAGTCCGGATTAAAAATGCAATAACTTTCTCCTATGACCACTTCAAGACCTCAAACTAGTTGTATTCAAACCCTAACTTAGTCTAGTTTCAGAAAAAGTACATTTGCTCACCTGGCCAATCCGTACAGGCCATACACAACAAGAAAAATAGGGAAAAAAGTGACTATTTTTATTGTTGGAATGCCCAAAACTCCGTACCAAACCTCCTCTACCATACAGGAGTGAAATCACCATCATATCAACTGATCCAAGTCAATGTACAACTTCTTCAAATAGTTTCAACCACCCAAAATGGAGTTGCAACCGGTCAATGTGTCATTGACACCATTGACAACATTGGACACTATGGTATTTTTGCATTTACACAAGGATGGCATTTTTTTTTGCTTTTCCAATGGAATAAAACCACCATCATACTCCCTAAAACATGTTAAAACATAAAACTAACCAATAAACTCAAGAAATCATCCTTAGACCTACTAGGCCTAAGTAACTCAACAAGGGTCCAGATGGACTAAGCATGATTGAGGTTTATATGATTACCCCAATCATCTTGACCACACAAAAAGGACCTTACATCCATGGCTAAAGCCTTATTACAACACATACAGAACAAAACAAAACATAGCTTATCAAAATGCATCAAAATGCTTGAGGTGTCAAACTGCTCCTAGATGCCCTGCACCAATATGCACCGATTCCAAGTTCACATGCGCAGAATTGGGACATATGCACGGATTCAATTATCAAATGTATAGAAACATTAAAATGATGCATTTAAAAATGAGACTTCGAACCTAGTTTTTGACTATCATAAATGCACTTTGACCAAAATTGAACGCATACATACTAGGGGTCCATAGTCTGCTAGCTGCCTGAATCACCAGATCCTCTTGAATCCGTGGCTCTCTATCAAAATCTGATCTATCTTTGCTGACTGCTCTGCTCTACTAAACACTAGGGCTCCTATAATCTCTTCTCAAATGACAAGTGTGCAAATGAGTAGAAATGTGACCTCACATCCCTATTTGTAGCCAAGTGAACCTAACTGGAGGTGTTTGACCTAGTTCAGTGCATACCATGTTTTTCATCCATTTCTTATTCTCTATCATCCAAATCTTTCACCTGTTGATTGTGTCATCAATTCTTCTTTATCATGAGATCATTCATCATCCTTTCTACCAAATCCAACCTGACCAATCTCTCGAGGGGGCATCCTATCGTCATTAAATAGTCATTAAACCTGTACCAGGGGCAAACTGGGGCATGTATCATAATCAAAAAACTTTTATTCTTTGAAACAACGTGATAAACACATTTTCTCAAAGAGGGGCAAAATTTATACACCTAAAAAATGGCTCGAGTCAAATTAAATAAATATTTTAATATTTATTTTATTCCTATTCCTCTATCAATAAATAAATATTCTAATTTATTAATCTGATTCACATTCATTGTAATCTTCCAAAAATTAAATAAATATCAATTTATTTAATTAAGTCATCCAAATTCCTCTAAATCATCCTTATTGAATAAATCCCAAATTATTTAATTAATCATCCATTCCAAAGTCCTAATTCTATAAATCCACATCATTTCCACGTCACTTTACACCTCATCATGTTGCACACATAATTGAATATTTTTAATATTTAATTAGGCAATTATCCTCACCCACATGTCTTATTTATCCTCCAACCATTCCTATTCTCAAGAACTTGGTTCCTCCATGTCATCTTAGTCAAAGGATACTTAGAGACACATGTCTCATAGTCCCTAGATTCCTTCCAACCTCCCTACAAAGAAGGAATCCTTCTTTGATCCTTGTTCTTTGGTCCTTGAGAGCATTGTGACAAGTGGCCTCATGCTCACACCTTTCTCTCCACCTTGTCATTGTAGGAGGAACATCTCCCCCTTTTATCTCTCTCATCCCAACTAATCAAATCTCTACCATACACATCACAAGACTTATTCCTCCACTGTAGATATTATGACACTTAGATTTGAGCCTTCTTTGCCTATAAAAGCAAGTTCCTCACACTCATTTTCTATCAACTCAAGCTTTAACCAACTTATGCTATAGAAATTCCAACATAGCTATCAAGCTTCCATTTAGCTCCCCTCATTTACATTGTAATCTCATCTAGTTTCATATCAATATCCATAGCATCATCCATGGCTTCATATCATAATCTCCATCATTCATCTTAGTGTTGCATTGTAGTTTTATCCTCATTGCATAATCCTCCACAAAGCCATTCTCTCTTTGTCATCTTAAAATAGCAAGGAAGTCTACTTTTGAGAGCTCAATCATAATCTACAAAGATCATTGAAGAGATAGGCAACAATGGAAGACACAAGGTAAATCAGTTTGCAAAGGTATAATCTATGTTTATTGCATTTATCTTATTTTCATTGGAGTATTGAATATTTAAGTAGATTCTACAATAGTTCAAATTTTCAATCACAAGTACAAATTGCATAATTAATTTCAAAAAAAAATTGTTTCAATAGTAAGTAGTGAACTAGAAAAAGGAATAATGGAATGATGATTTTTGTTGTGATTGCCAATGGTCACTTGAGTAATTATCTTAGACAATGTTGTGATGTTGTAATGTTGTGCGTGTGTAATGGGGATATGTGTTGTGATGTGTAAATGACAGTTAACGTTGTAGTCATGCCTCAAGTATGTGATATAGGATATGCCCTTGTGATATTTGTACATGTGGGTGGATAACCCATTTTCCCTGTCTATTTGTTCCATGGGTTGAGGATGGACCATAATGTGCCTTGAGCATATACTCAGTTCTAGCTATGGACACATGGCAATTATATTGATGTCATCATGGATTTTTGGTATTTGGGATGGCAGCTTGATGAAGTGACAGTTGTGTGTAACGAGATAATAGTGAATGATACTATGATACAGGGATGAGATGAATTTTGATGTGGCCGTCAGTATGAGTATGAGGTGTATTGTTCTCTACTTGGAATAATTTCAAATGACCTTATACATATGCAATATCTCTGACTCATAATACATGATAACCATACAGGCTTGTGGGTTTTCTCTTGTGAGGTGGATGTCAGATCCTATAGATGACTTGTTTGTGGCAAATGTCAGTGGACCTTGGTATGATGGTAGGTGCCTATTCATGTGGATTCGTCATGCAAATATACAATTAGACTATTCTGGATTTTGCGAGACACACTTATTATGATATGGTAAATTATTCATTGATCATTATGTGCTTAGAGAACCACCATACTATTATGTGGTTTGAGAACCACCATACTATTCTGTGGTTTGGGAACCACTATACTATTCTATGGCCACCATACTATTTTGTGGTTTGAGAACCAACATATTATTCTGTGGTATGAGACTACCATGATATTGCATGCTATTATCTTATGTGGTTTGAGACCACTATATGATTCCCCTCCTCCCCTTAGGTGACCTTGTTGCAAGGTCGCATGGTGTTCGTAATGTGCAAATTTCTAAGAGATTGTTGGAATATTTATTTATGTGTTGAATATTTTACTTGCAAGCTAGCAGTTTTTTGTTACCTTGGGCTAATTGGCCATTTTTATGTTTGAGTTAGTCCTTTTCCCTTAAGGACGTGTTCTTGGAAAAACTTGGGATAATACAATGATTGTTATTTGATCTCTACTTTTTTATGATTCATTATATTTGTTTTCTTCTACTTTATTGAGGTTTAATTTATGAGTTTTCTTTACTTCTCTAATTTTCTTGTTTGAGGCACTTTAATGTTGCAACTACTGCTATGTGTGGAGTGTTGTGACTATTGTATACTATCATATCCTAGAGGGATCACTAATAGGTTGTTTAGGGGAGTAGATGGCCTAGGGAATCTTGTACATAATGAGTTATGTATGGAGGGCTCCTAGAGAAGACCCTGAGACCATCCTTCATGATCTACTACTTGGCATAGTGGTATTCTACATGGCATGGTTATTCATTTGTTATTCGGTACTATAGTATGGATGATATTGCGTTGCCTTTGAGGTGAGATTATATGATGTTACGCTGCTTTGGATATTGGCACAACGGTTACTACATGGCATGGTTATTCACTCATTGATCATTCAGCTCTATGGCAATATGGATTGCTCAGTGGCCTATTAGTGTTGTCCTCGTAATACCCCTCTTATGTAACCTTGTGATGTGAATTCCCAATGATGTGAAAGAGCATCTATGTGTAAGTTGTATAATTTGTCATGTTTGTGGTTGTAAACATGTAAATGTGCACATATATATATGTGTGTGTGTGTGTGTGTGTGTGTTGGGTGCTCCATTTTAAAGATGTCTGCATGTGAAAATTTAGAGAATTGAAAATTTTGTATGTTGAAAAGTACAATTTGCTACATTCATGAGAAAATTATGTGGTTTATGCTAGTATAAATGTGCAAATTGATGGTTGTGAGCAACTAGTTGGCTGTTTGAGACAGTGAATGCTTGGAAAAAAATTGATTATTATGGCCTCATTCTTTAATTGATTAGACGAAATGATTACATGATAATGTATATTTTGTATGAAATTGAGTGCCTTGCCTCTTCCTCACCTATGTACTAGAAATTATCGCACGTAATTGTGTGCACCTTGTGGAATGTGACAATCTAAATTTTATAATTGTCTTGAATTTTATGGAGTAATGTGTGTTATGGCTGCATTTTAACATTGTGACTTCCAGGAGTAAGTCAAGCTCTTGGGGGAGCATGTAGTGCCTCCCTAGTCCTGGCCTAATCAAGGTGACAACAAGGTATGAAATTCAAGCTTTATATGATGTTGTGTTACTGATATTTTGTTATGTTAGATTTCATATTGAGATTGGGTGCACATGTGAAGAGGATGACACCTTGACATTGGCATACTATGCAAATGATCACGGATGTTGGAATCCTTTGATGTGGACTATTCTTACTTCGGCTATTATATGATATGTATATGTAGATGTTATAATGTGTTTTGAGTGGTGCGGGTACCAAGCACCGACTCCACCTGGCTTCACATGTCTGAGCATGCCTAATGACTAAATGGTGGTGAGTTTGAGATGATACATTGGCCATATACCTTAGCCTCGTCATCGTCTCTATGTTGAGATGAGTTTTCGATGTCATGTCTTACCTCAGACACCATCCGGTTATTGCCCTGATTGTTCTATCCTTCTTTAAGTTGGTTCCGTATGATCTTGGTGTTGAGTTAGTCTTTGTGGGTTGTTGTTGGGTGTTTTGTTTATTTGTAATTTTATTTCGGTGTATTGTTAGAAAATTGACCTCGTGCTTTATTTTCGTATGGTTTTCTTGAGAGGATTTTATAAGCTTTGGTCATCTACCTTTAGGATTTAAAAAAAACCAAAAAGAAATAATATAGTCATAGTCTTCTTTGGACTAAAGGAAAAGGAAATACTTTATTCCCTAATTCTCACTCTTACGGGAGAAGGTTCTAGAAATTGGGGAGAAAGGAAGAAAGAGGAGGCGAGGGTTTCAGGCAAGGAGGATGCTGTCAAGTTTGTAGCCATGGCTTTACTCTATCGGTTTCATTTGCTTGTAAGTTTCTGAAGCCCTTACAACAAACCCATTTTGTACATATTCTAAAACCATTGTAGAGGATGAGAAAATATCTCTCTTCTAGACATTCTATAGAGGAGTTCACGTATTTGTCTATATTTTCACAATCTGGCATACTATTTACGGTTGTGGAAATTGGCTTTATATCTGCCAATGGCAGTTGCTTAAAAGTTCCTCAAGCCTTTCCAACATATCGAGCTTTATCTGTGCTTGCACATTTTATATTCATGTTTGCCGCAACTTTCTTCAACTATAATATTTGACAAACTTTCCCTTTGGTTTTGCTTCAAGGGATTTCCATACCTTGTCCCATAGCTCTCATTTTGGCATGGGCAAGGAAAGTGTTGGCAAAGGTATAGGAATTTGGCTTTACTACCACCAGTTGCAATTGTTTAAAAGTTTATAAAGCCTTTTCAATTGATCCATTTTCTGTATATCCTGCAATCATTGCAGTACACAGAGCCTCACCTCGTGAGGAAATCTATCAAGCAGTTCGTGTGCCACCACTACACTGCCATTTTTGGCACAGTAGTGAGAATGCTAGAAAAGGTTGACAAATTTGGCTATACATCTGCAGAGTGTATTGACTTGAAGGTTCTATGTCCTTTATACACATCCATTATGTGCCTATCCAGTAATCATTGTAGCCATGAGATTATATCTCTTTCAGGCATTTTGTCAAACCATGTGCATGTCTTGTCTACGCTTACACATTTTACATTCTTGTCCACCAGCGCACTTGCCACTGTGACATTTGACAAATATTTCCCTTCCATTGTGCTTCGATGGATGTCAATACCCTATTCCAAAAGTTCCCATGTTGGCATGGGAAGGGAAAATGCTGGCAAAAGTAGTGGAATCTAGCTTTATACTGGCCAGTAGCATATGCTTAAAAGTTTCTATAGCCTGTTCAACAAATCCATTCTATGTGTACCCTGCAATTATTGTATTCCATGAGATAACATCTTCTGGAGAGATTCTATTAAACAGTTTGCGTGCCTCCTCCATGCTTTCATCTTGGCACGGGCAGCGAGAATGCGATAAAGGTGGTGTTATCTGGCTTTACACCTGCAATGGCATTTGCATGAAAGTTTATTAAGAATTTTAGATAAATTTCAATTGTGCAATCCTGCAATCATTGTGCTACATGTGATGATGCCTCTTTGAGGCATTTTGGCCAATTATTATCTGTGTCTTATCTTTTCTTCCAATTTTTGGATACATGTCTACCAGGGCTCTTGTAACTACAACATCTAAGTCCCCATCCATTATGCTTCGATGGGTGTCCCTTCTTCATTATTGGAGATCTGGGACTGCACAATATTATAATGCGAGCCTATTTCTCAAATTGCCTCATGTAGTAGCATCAATAATCTCTAAGAAATTGTCCCTATTTAAAATGATGGAAACAATTTACATTTATCATCGCAATTCTCTGGCAACAAACTTGGGAATAAGATTCATTGTAGTGTGACAATCAGCACATACCCAAGGGTTCTTAACAACTTTAATTGTTGTCTACGGGACATGTTTAACAAATCAAATGCAATTGCCAACTATCACCATGAGGGTAGAGAAAGAATTTCTTCTAAGGTCACGAATTTAGAAAATACCCTGTTGTCCTCAGTTACCAGGCAGCAAGAAAACACCTCCTCACAACCACCACAGGTTTTATTGGCATCTCAATGACAAAGTTTTGGGTTCCCTCAAGATAGCTAGTGCTATCAAGAAGGTCAACCATGAACTCATAATAGTCAACTGTAGCTATAATGCATAAGGATTATTTTTGTGATTGAAGTATGTACAACTCTTACTTTAATATATGTGTTTTTCCCCTCCACAACCACATGGGTGTGTGAGATATTTTATAGATATGCCGATCTTTTCATTTAGACGAGATTGCTAATATGCAAGAATAAACATATCCCTTCACAACCATATGTAGTTTGCTTGCAAGGACATAGATGCCACTATTGCCTCGATTTCCATGAATGTCTTGTGCCACGGTGCTGAATTGTGAGTATGACCGTTACTTGAAAACACTGTCAAATGATTATGTTATCTTGCCTTGACCATAGGACTGCATCATACAGGGCAATGTTGTGAACTTTTTGTTATCTTTTCCATTTGTCTATGGATGTTGCTGTTGTAATTCAACCATAAGTATAATTGAATTGATTGAGATCAGTGTTGGGAAATTTCATTGTGTTTTAGGCCTTGTGAGCCTTATGTGCTTGATCATTACTTATGAATGCATGTTGAGCCTATTGGCATTGACTGCAGATGATAAGATAGGCATAGAAGTAGTTCCCAATGTGGCATTGAGCAAGAGTGCTCACTTGTAGGCCCATTGGAGGAAAAACAAATTATGTGTTTTGTGCAAAGCTTGTATTTATGAGATGAGTACATTTGTTTAGCTAATTCCTTTTGCTACCCCTATCCTCTCACCCCTCCTTATCTAAGTAGTGTTTCTTTGGCATGATTACCAGGTGCCTTATGTATGCCTTCCATGAACCATGTGTTTGTGATGTGTTCATCTGAGTTATGAGACTTGTGGTATCTCTTGTGTGGCTGAGTATACATGCCTCCTTGTCCCTATTGCTATTACGCTTGTGTATTGCCATGTGATCATCTCCGAGCACGGGGGGTGGACCCTTGAGGTTCCACATCGTAGGGTGGTGTTGCACCCACCATTAGGGATCTAGATATTGACATCAATTTTGTCAACAACATCAACAAGAGCTGCTCCATTCTTCTCTCTGGTTCTTGGATATATTCTCTTATGTATTGTACAACTCAGTGCTCTGAGAATTTGTATTGTAATCATGTATTAATGTAGTTGTTTTGTGAGGCACTCCTATTTTTGGAGGTCCTTGTAATTAGAGATTTATTGTACTCTTCTGTAATAGATGTATTCTGATAATCTTCCACTCATGTTATCTATCTTGGCAATAGGATGTCATTGTATTTCATGCCTTGAGTAATTTTGGAATACTTGTTGTATATGTTTACCTTTATATTACAAGAAAAATTTTTGTGCCCTTTTTGGGCTCTTGTATCTTGGGTTCCTGGGTGGGGCGTTACATGTAACCCAATCAACCTGACCTATGTTGGAGAATCCTCATGATATCTGTATTATGTATACTTGGCTATAAGATGACCCACATGTCAGAACCGAGTCTAATAGAAATGCGGATAGCTGGTTGTCACCAGAACCATGGACGTGACAGATACCATGTGCTATTCACCAAATCTTAGGATGAACCGATTGTCACCAGTAGCATAGAGGTGATAGATACTAGGAGCCGTCTAGGTTATGATACAGGTATGGTTTAGTCGCTTGTCACCAGTACCATCGATGTGATAGATACCAGGTGCTATCCGTCATATCTTAGGTTAGATAGTTGTCACCAGTACCACAGAGGTGACAGAAACTAGGAGCTACACTTTGGTATGATAGGACTTAGTTGACATTCATCAGTACCATGTAGGTGATAGATACGAGGAGATACCCCATACCAGGTTGGACTGACTTTAACCAATGGCATGGTGGTGATAGATGTTAGGATCCACCGACTCGATGGGTCACTGGGATATGGAAATCTTCTTAATAGCCACATGTGATGTATATTGTTACACCTACTTCTTAGCTAGTGATGAGAAAAAGTAGTATGGGATGCTTGCTTGTTATCATAGTTGCTTGTGAATATGTATATTGTTACACCTACTCCTTAGCCAGTGATGAAAACAAGTAGTATGGGATGCTTGCTTATAGTCATCACAGTTGGTTGTGAATCAGGAAAAAGGGTGGGATCCACGGTATAGTATGAGATAACTGATATTCCTTTTTTTCTACTAGGAGGTATTCATGAGCTTATGTGTTAGTGCACTAGGTAATGAGAAGATGCATGTAGTAGATTGCATGTACTTCCTCTTACTAGTTGGTCATTGTGTATGTGTGAGTCAAACCCTATGTGTATCTGTATTAAGGACCCTATGTGTTGTGCATTGCCACACTTGAGCCCTTGCTAGTGATGACCACAAGTAGTATGGGATGCTTGCGTGTCATCATAATTGGTTGTAAATAAGGAAAAATGATGAAACCCATGGTGTACCCTTAGATACACTGACTTCCTATTTCTAGCTGGGATATATTTGAGGACTTAGGGGCTAGTGAATCAGGAAAATGTGGAAATGCTTGCAATATGGTCGCAACCTTTCCTTTTACTACCTAGTCACTATATGTACCCATGATGTACATATGATCCAGTCACCTTCTATATATAGGTTACATGCATGAGCTAATCACATTGCGTATATGTGAATTAGTCACATTGTGTATATGTGATATAGGTTTGAATTAATCACACGGGGTATATGTGTTGTAAGCATGAGATAGTCACTCTATGTGTATGTGACACATGCATGAATTAATCTCACTGTGTATATGTGTTGTAAGCATGAGATAGTCACTCTATGTGTATATGACACATGCATGAATTAATCTCCCTGTGTATATGTGTTGTATGCATGAGATAGCCACTCTGGGTGAATGTGATGCATTCATGAGTTATCAACTATATGTATATGTGGTATGCAGGATGCTAGTCACATTATGTATATGTGACATATAGATGAATTATTCACCTTGTATATATGGCTTGTACCCATGAGCCAATCACACTTGTATGTGTAACCCATGTGAGAGATAGTCACATTGCATACAAGGAATGTCCAGTCACTATGTGTGAACAAGTAAGGTTTATATTAGTTGGTCACTATGTGGTTCTATGTGATTTCATACATTGATGTTGACATCGAACTAACCTTTGACTAGACTGCATCTTCTATCATACTAATGCATATGAATTGAATTGGAATCATGGGATTTACTTAAAAGCTATGATTTAAGAGTGATATTAGAGATCTCATATCAAAGGAGAGGATGAAGCCTATGATTCCCATGAGGGGATATGTAGGTAGGGCCATTGCAAGTGAACCCTCAAGGTCTAGGGATTACCCTGACCTTGGGAGCTTACCATAATCTACTAAAAGTATATGAGTGGTGGCATAGAGATGTTCCCATGACTA
Organism: Cunninghamia lanceolata; assembly: GCA_027924645.1. Classification (NCBI taxonomy): domain Eukaryota; kingdom Viridiplantae; phylum Streptophyta; class Pinopsida; order Cupressales; family Cupressaceae; genus Cunninghamia; species Cunninghamia lanceolata. The sequence continues at coordinate 296,451 of BSBN01001318.1, read as the reverse complement.
TGGATGGTGAGTCTTTGAAGTTAGCACTTCTAATTTAGATAGAATATGCTTCAATGTTTAAGTTAGTACTTAATGAGTAAAAAAAAATTGGTAGTAACCATGGTGGTTATTACATAAAAGTAAATGTGAGCATCATGTAAACAATAACTATAAATGAATACATTTTTTAATAGGCACATCAATATCTCAAATGATAAGCCTAGCAAGCACATGGGATCAATATGATATTAGGGAATAATATGATATTTCCCCAAATATGGGCAAATAAGAAGTGGAGAAATGACTCTTTGTTGCCAAGAACTCCCATGTAATTACAAGCCACTAGACTGTTATATGCCCCTAATGTGGCATCCAAGAGCACAAGTAGGCATCAGTGTAGGTAAGGTGATAAGTCCCTAGTGGTGATGAAGATTTAAGGCATGTAGTTGAGAGAAAGGGCCTCTAAGGATGTGAATGAATCACATGGGAAAACTAATGTACAAAGGAAGGTGTAACTGTTGATGCCCCCTAGTGTGATAAGATAAATACCTAGGATGTGAGTGGATCACATGAACACAATAGTGTAATATGTAAGTGTGGAAGCTTAAATCAATGTAATATCTCGTGCATGGGTGTGGTAATGTGATAAGACACTAATGTCTAGGAATGGGAAGCATGCTACCCCTAATGTAAAGAGTGTGGCCATGAAGGCACAATGTATAAAGGGGAAAGAATTAAGCTCCTAATGTGAAAAGGATGGCCATGAAGGCACAACATATAAGAGGGAAAGAAAGATGCTTGCCTCTCCCTCCCCCTAAAACATGTAAAGATGTAGCATAAGTGATGCAGAGGCATCCACACTATAACCTTCGCATGTAGCATGAATGTCTGCAGGCCAACCTCATCATCATCATCTTCGCCATCATCATCATATTTCGGTTTTACTCTGTCAGCATCATGTTTCTTAAAACCAACAGCATCATCATATTGTGGACACTCGCAATTGTCCTCCTGCCGACTACTATTCACCTCCTCCGCCTTCCTTCTAACATCATCATCATGATGTTCAGCGGGCGCAAACATCCTCTGGTTGCACTGTTCATCGGGCTCGAGACACTATCGTCATCATCATGACCTTCGACACTACCTTCGTCAGCAGGATATTCAACATCCGGTTGTCCCAAATATCCTGATGACATTCACCTTCAGCAGCTTACCTTCGATGCTCCGCTACCCGACGACACAAGCAACAGCATCATGATATAATTTATCTGGTTCTCTTCGAAACCTCCTGATGACGCTAATACACTTTCTGCCGATGCCGATACTTAACGACAGCAGGATGAACTCGCATAGGGGGGATATCTCAATATCCTGATGACGATGACGTCATATCCTGATGACGATGACGTCACCCGATATCCTGATGACCTTCTCAATACTTAGTCAAAAATCCAAACTTTCTCTCCCGCATCTACTCGCGATATGCGGATGTTTGGCACTCCCGATATGATGATCCTGATGCCGATACGCTCCTCGGCTCCTCCTGCTGATGATCACCCCGACGAACTTGCACTTCATGCACTCGAGAACATCATGCTCTCCTTCACTTATCCGGATGATGATGCCTAACCCGACTGCAGGATATTTGCAGAAATATCCTGATGATGTTGTTTTCGCAAACTTCTTCACTTAGCGAAATCTCCCTTCGCCGATCCTCCAGGGATGACCCGATCCAGTCTTAGGATGATCTCTCTCAACTTGAACTTCTCAACTTGACCTAGCACATGAGGATGCTAGGGTCTTCAACATCTCTTGACCGCGATCCTGCACACCTGCATGCAAACAGAAAACAACCTACAATCTAACCTACTGTACATTGCCATTCCACCGATCAGATGAGTCAACCGGTGGAATGGATCAGGAAATCCATGACACCCTCTCAAACCAGCAGATCGATTATACAAAGGAGATCAACAGAAAACGAAACAGGATCTTTATTGATTCAAAGATGCAATACAATATGATGTTCCTCACACAGAACACTCAACTCCTCTGCTGGATGCAACACTACACTGCTGATCGATGATATCTGTCTGTCTATGGTATATCAAACGATCTCATGCTTATAAAGACTTTCCTACGAGTACTACTGACCCGACTCCAAGCGGCTGGGAACTCTCCAAGCGGCTGGGAGATCCCACCGAACATACATCATGACAGCTGTTATAACTAACTAGCTAAAAAAAGCAAAAGCCTGGTCAGCATGATCTTATCCTGATCAGCATGACCTTATTACATGCATTTGGTCTAACAGACCTTCTTGGAAACACAAACAAGACCTAAACTACTAACTGCCTCATGAAGGCCAGCTGTCAGGTAGGTGCTCCTGCACCATACTCCCCAACAGAAAAGAACTCATGTCCCATGAGTTTAGCATGTGGAAGTCCTCCACCTTTACACTTTGCTTTGTCAGTCTTCTGACCTGTTCCAGCTTTGTCTGCTGCTGTCTCTTGGCTGCTCCAAGTCTTCTGAACTGTAACTTGCTTTCTGGCAAGTAAATCATCATGCCTATTGATGTAAGCCTTCTTCTCACATACCCTGTGTTTGTCAGGTTGCCTAACCAGAACCTCTGGCTGAACTACCTCTGTGGTGTTCAACTGTATCTTCCTGTCAATCTTCATAGGACAAGCAATAGTCCCAACTATGACAACATCCTTGTCAATACTTTCAACTGATTGCTGTGTACAAACCTGTTTCTGCACCTGCTGCTGACCTCTGTCAGTCACAACTGAAACTGTCTTCAGCTTGTTGTCTGTAACAACTCCTTTCTCTGCAGTGTCCTGAACTGCCTTCATGCCTGCTCCTCTAGGCATCTGCACAAACTCCTTCTTTCCCATTAAAATGATTTGAGCTGCCTTCTGTACTGCAGCTTTTGCCTGTAATGGCATCAACTTAATAGTCTTCCCATCCTTCTTGATGGTGTAGGTATTAGCATACCCATCATACAGTACCCTTCTGTCAAATTGCCATGGTCTACCCAACAGCAGGTGACAACATTCCATAGGCAATATGTCACACAAAATTCTATCATGATATGGTCCAATCTGGAAATCCACATATGCCTGCTCAGAGACAAAAAGTGATTGCCTATCACTCACCCAAGATGCCTTGTAAGGGTGTGGATGTGGAATCCTTTCCAGCTTCAGTTTATCCACCATTTCCTGAGATACCATGTTGTCTGTTGAACCAGTGTCAATGACAACCTTACATACCTTACCTTTGCTCTTACATGTGGTTTTGAAAAGAGCTCTTCTTTGCATCATATCCTTTGATGCCTGCAAACTAATTCTCCTTAGCATCAATGATTCTCCACTCTCTGGATATCCAAAATTCTCAGGACCTCTGTTTGCACTTTCTTCTTCTTTCTCTTCTTGTACCAATTGTACTCTCTTATCACTTGTTCTATCATTTCTAGATGATGAACCCTTGTTTTCTGGACATTTGAAGGATGGATGACCAAACTCTCCACAGGTGTAACACTTTCCTGAAAATGTAGTAGAACCTCTACCACCTCCAAATCTTCCTCTATTACCTTTCCATCCACCTCTGAACTCAGACTGTCCCTGTCCTTTACCAGTGTCTTCTTGACCCTCATTGATTTGCTTTTGTGCAGGGGCTATTCCTCTTCCCCTATTGTTTCCTCTTCCTCTCATGGACTTATCATGTCCTCTATTCAGCTTTTCTTCAATCCTGATTGCCATTTGATAACAATCCTCCACATTCTTAGGGTTAGCTAACACTAACTCATCCTGTATGTTAAACCTCAAACCAGCCAAGTACCTAGCCACCTTTTCTACCTCATTCTCATGATGACCAGATCTCATACTCAACAGATAAAATTCCTCAGTATATGCTTTCACATCCCTGTCTTTCTGCTTTAAAAATTGCAGCTTCTTAAACATCTGGATTTCATAATCCCTTGGCAAGAATTTCCCCTTGATCCTTGCTACCATCTTATCCCAAGAAGTGATCTTAGACTTCCCTTGTTTCCTTCTCTCAGACTATACATAGTCCCACCATACCAAAGCATGACCTCCTAACTTGGTCTTTGCAATTTTTACCTTCTGATCCTCAGCAACATCTTCACATTCAAAGTGATTATCCAGTGCAGCAATCCAATCCAACAACTCATCTTCATTCAAGCTTCCAGTATACTTGGAAACATCAACCTTTACCTTAGGTTTTTCACTCTGTACTGCCTTTAACAGTTTTGCCAGTCTCTGGTCTTCAGCATCCAGATCTTCAGCTACCTCTTCATACTCTTCAACAGTATCTGCCTCTTCTTCCGACTCACTGTCTTCTACTTCCCTCTTTTTGTTCTTTTCCAGGGCTGTCAGCCTGGCTTGAAGTGCTTCAGCAAGCTCCTTCATCTTCCTCATCTCTCTAGCATGTTTCTCCTTCATCTCCTGCAATTCCCTTGCAGTACCACTACCTTTAGGAGGCATTTTGTCAACCTCTCAATCAACACACAACTCAATCTCTACCTCTGCCCTTTCAGTGACAGAATCAACACACAACAGCCCAGACCTTTTGCTGAGCTCTGATACCACTATGATGCAGAGGCATCCACACTATAACCTTCGCATGTAGCATGAATGTCTGCAGGCCAACCTCATCATCATCATCTTCGCCATCATCATCATATTTTGGTTTTACTCTGTCAGCATCATGTTTCTTAAAACCAACAGCATCATCATATTGCGGACACTCGCAATTGTCCTCCTGCCGACTACTATTCACCTCCTCCGCCTTCCTTCTAACATCATCATCATGATGTTCAGCGGGCACAAACATCCTCCGGTTGCACTGTTCATCGGGCTCGAGACACTATCGTCATCATCATGACCTTCGACACTACCTTCGTCAGCAGGATATTCAACATCCGGTTGTCCCAAATATCCTGATGACGTTCACCTTCAGCAGCTTACCTTCGATGCTCCGCTACCCGACGACACAAGCAACAGCATCATGATATAATTTATCCAGTTCTCTTCGAAACCTCCTGATGACGCTAATACACTTTCTGCCGATGCCGATACTTAACGACAGCAGGATGAACTCACATAGGGGGGATATCTCAATATCCTGATGACGATGACGTCATATCCTGATGACGATGACGTCACCCGATATCCTGATGACCTTCTCAATACTTAGTCAAAAATCTGAACTTTCTCTCCCGCATCTACTCGCGATATGCGGATGTTTGGCACTCCCGATATGATGATCCTGATGCCGATACGCTCCTCGGCTCCTCCTGCTGATGATCACCCCGACGAACTTGCACTTCATGCACTCGAGAACATCATGCTCTCCTTCACTTATCCGGATGATGATGCCTAACTCGACTGCAGGATATTTGCAGAAATATCCTGATGATGCTGTTTTCGCGAACTTCTTCACTTAGCGAAATCTCCCTTCGCCGATCCTCCAGGGATGACCCGATCCAGTCTTAGGATGATCTCTCTCAACTTGAACTTCTCAACTTGACCTAGCACATGAGGATGCTAGGGTCTTCAACATCTCTTGACCGCGATCCTGCACACCTGCATGCAAACAGAAAACAACCTACAATCTAACCTACTGTACATTGCCATTCCACCGATCAGATGAGTCAACCGGTGGAATGGATCAGGAAATCCATGACACCCTCTCAAACCAGCAGATCGATTATACAAAGGAGATCAACAGAAAATGAAACAGGATCTTTATTGATTCAAAGATGCAATACAATATGATGTTCCTCACACAGAACACTCAACTCCTCTGCTGGATGCAACACTACACTGCTGATCGATGATATCTGTCTGTCTATGGTATATCAAACGATCTCATGCTTATAAAGACTTTCCTACGAGTACTATTGACCCGACTCCAAGCGGCTGGGAACTCTCCAAGCGGCTGGGAGATCCCACCGAACATACATCATGACAGCTGTTATAACTAACTAGCTAAAAAAAGCAAAAGCCTGGTCAGCATGATCTTATCCTGATCAGCATGACCTTATTACATGCATTTGGTCTAACAGACCTTCTTGGAAACACAAACAAGACCTAAACTACTAACTGCCTCATGAAGGCCAGCTATCAGGTAGGTGCTACTGCACCAATAAGAGGTAAGAGGGACTTGACATGATGCCCCTAAAGTAACTTGGAAGATGTCAATGTGTAATAGTAGTATGTCCCTAATTGTCTTAACAAGTCTCATGTGATGATTGGGAATGTATAAAAATGCAAGGAGCATCCAAAGGTATGAGAACAGTTTTGATAATTGGCTCTCACTATGTCATTTTTTTGCAAGTCACTAGGTAGTTGCAGAAGAAGGCATGGAATTTCTTTGCAAATGCTTACTAGGTCTTGTGGCTGAGAGGATATGATGTGCAATGATGGGCTAATGTCATGTTTATGTTTCAAAAGATTTGGGTCACCACAAGGGCATAGTATGGTCTCTAAGTCTCGACTAGGTCAATTTGCTTACATGGTTTTAACTTGCACCAACTTTCTAGGAGTTTGTGCCAATGATGTAGTTCATATGGAGGTTCATTGGGTCTAAGGGAACCTATAGTGAGCACTACATGAGGATCTTTCTTTCTATCATCATTGCATGTGATGGAGGTTACACTTGGTCGACTACATGTTTCATGTGGCCTAGTGAATTGTGCCACCTTGTAGCTGATGTGGATCATCTTTGAGGATTGAGGTTGCTATATATACATCAATTATGATTGTTTGAGATCACAAGGAGGAAATTGGAAATGAAATCAAGAGTAGAGAGGTTTGAGCATGAGGACGAGAGCCCGAGGAGGAGCATGATGGGATAGTATGGTACATGGGAACAACTTGAGGGTGGGTTTGAGATGAATCACATTGTGAAAAAATTCAAACCCTATGGTTGGGTAGAGAGTGATTCTTACATCGGCTATTGGTGAGAATTATTCTATTTGATAGAGGTTATTTGACGGAGACCTACATGTGAGGTTGATCTTTGCTAATTATTGCCAAGGAACATGTAGAAATGTATAAAGCCCATTTGTGACACATTGTAATCTTGATTGTGAGATCAATAATAATGTGGATGATTCTAGAGGCTAGTTTTTTCCCTCATGGAGGTTATTCCCAAGGTATATTTTGTGTCATCATGAGCATTTTGTTTTGCAGAATAATGATTCTTAATTGAGAGAATAATGAAGTTGTGATACTATTGTGGTTATCTATTATTCTATGTGAGGCTACATGGTTGGTGTTGGTTATTTTCCCAGACTGGATGCTTATTCCCAGTAATCCCTACAAAATAGCCATCATTGATCAATAGGATTCCCAAGCCAGGGGCCAATAGTATAGGAGATAGACTCTATAAATATCTCCTCTTCTTCTTTAGGCTCTGCAGAACCAAGGGGGGTATTCCCTATTCAACATCTATGAAATGCATCCATGTATTAGCTGGGATGTTAACACAAAGAAGATAAATCCTCTCTTATGCAGACCAAAACTGTAAGATAAGTGCAAAGGGGCTAGCTTTGGGCCTATATTCAGTTGTAGACAGAGGATTTTGGATCCTAAAAACTACTTCTAATGTCCTAATGGTTTCATTTAAAGTTTAAGTTTGATTTTATGTTTGGATGCAAAACTGAGACTCTGGGTTGCAATCTCAATACAAGACAGATCGGTGCCTATCCAGGGCTCGAAGTCAATAGACATACACATGTGAATGGCTAGCATAAACATATACCAAAGACTAGATATCAAGGGGATTTACAGTATCTGCCTTACAAATACTTCCCAAAATAGAGTATCATGTTATCTCTACTCACTGATATCCGTATTGTAATGTCCTTTTCCCAACACTTGATCTGAAACGTTTAATCTACTCCTTGAGTAGAAGTAAGAAATCAAGCATTCAACACAGCAAACTTGTATTCTAGAATCATAAACACCCCTTAGATATTTAGATTCAGAAGAAGAACACATTCAATATGGAGACAGATAATGGAACACATGCAATATAGCATTACTCATATAAATCAACATGATATCAGTAGATTTATACAGAAAAAACATACAACATGAGACTCATAAACTCAAAAGACAACCAAGACAGATCGCCAATGTAGTTGTATCTTATTACAACACCAGAATTTTTCTAGTTTTCAACAACCACAAAAGAATGACACAGTCTGCTTAATACAACAAGAAAGTGTACTCAGCAAATTAATTACAAGGCAAGTCAAAAATCTGCTACATACAATGCATGAGAAAATGGCACTCCAAATTGAATGTGGCAGAGGGACAAAGAGGAAGGAGCAGGTAGGTTCAGGATCTGCACCGCCATCTGAAGATCTTCATCACAAACCTGGTAGTTCATCTGTCATTTCATCCATCGATGCCTCTGCACGACCGCCATTAAAGCCTCAACCACTCGTAGGATGCAACAGCAGATACATCTAGAAATTTTCCTGCTCAAAAAATGGTTGCACTCACTCAGGAAAAACCATCGCTGCAGGTTCAAAACAAGGCTGTCGATCCACCCCTATCACTGAGATCCATGGCTCAAAATTGCACTGACTAGTCATTGGCTAGTGAAAACGTGCCACGTGGGCACCCCATGATTCTATCGCTGGCCTTCTCTCCTTTTACTTTGCCTTTACCGCCTATGTATATGCGAAAACATATGCATATACAAAAGCCACTGTTCGCCTTTCAAAATCCCTTGTATATGCAAAATGCATATACATGCAATAATTTAATATACAAGGTGGACCCCAAATGTGTATAGAGCAAATTGAAAATTCATTTGGGTCCAGCTTGCATCTACCCTTTCCTTGCATATCTCGATGTATATGTGCATATACATACTACTGTTATATACAAGCCGCGGACTCCACACTTTATCTACTAGATTGGAACATTCCTTGGAATCTGGCTTGTACATTGCCCCTTTGTATATTTGCTTGTATGTCGGCACATATACAAGCATCCTGGCATACTAAATGTACAAGCAACGGACCCCAAATTTTATGCACTGCAAATGATTTCTCCTTCGGGTCCAAAATGTATTTCCTTCTTTGCACATTTGCGAATGTATATCACATATACATTCTCCTTTGTATATGAGATGCAAAGCCCCCATGCATGTGAGGTGGACCCCACCAAATGCATCTCCTGCTGCTTTGTATATAACCGGACATACAAGACCATTTGCACTTTCCCATTGTATATTGCCGAATGTACATTTTCTCTTGTATCTTTTCATTGTATATTTAGACATACAAACTCAATATACATTCGACCCTGCGACCACCTTTGTATGCCTGAATGTATATTTGCACATACATTCTCACTTGTATATCCCCGGGCACTGTAGCAAATGCATATGCGCCAGCCTTTGTATATTTTTCAATGTACATTTCCTTCGTATGTCGAATATACAAATGCAAACATACAAACCCCTGTATGCAAGCAGCGAATATTCTTGGAAGATTCCCGCTTGTATATTTCCTTTTGAGCCTGATATGCATTTGGAAATGCATACAACTGCAGAATATTCTCTGGAATCTGCGAAAGATTTGGCCTTTGCATATGCAACCCGATATGCATTTGGAATGCATATAACTCCTTCTCTCATGATTCTTAGACACCGACTGAGAATTTCATGAGCCCGCCAACATGCATGACCACCTTGAACATACAAAACTTAGCATTTTTCTCACATGCGACAGGAACAAGTCGTAAAATAATGCATGGGGGTTGGTCAACCTATGAAAACTAAAACATGAGGATGAGATTTAACAACTAAGAACCCACCATAGAAGGCCAGCAACAGACAAAACAATGCAAGGCTCCATGACTCAGAAAGTTCATAGTTTGAATGAGAAAACCTGCAAACGCTCAAGCTTAAAACCCCAAACATAAATGATTACCAACACAGGCTCCGATTGGGGATGTGCAGGTGCAAGACTACAATGAGGACCAGACTACTTCGGGGCAGACCAGATAAAACTCAAAACTCAAAACACAACCGACTATACAAGGCATGTACAAATATTTACATCTAGTTTACAGTGTGCACAGAAGGTAGTCGTTTATGTGAAAAAATCCTTAAGGAATTTACTGTGCACTGGTAATTCCAGTAGTTCACCATTTAGGGCTTGGAGAAAGTAAGAATCATCCTCATAGATATTGCCAATTTGATATGGGCTGGTCCATAAGGGTTCAAATTTACCGTGCTTGCCCTTATCCTGGCCTCTTACATTCCAAATAAGCACTAATTCACCCATTTGAAACCTTCTTGCTGCAGCCCTTTTATCAAACAGATATTTCACTTTTTGTTGTTTCTTGATGTTTGTCTTTTGTGCTTCTCTTCTGATTTCATCTAGTGCAACCAGCTAATTTATTCTTTCAGTCATTGGGTCCTCAATCTCCTCCTCATTTTCTTGCATGAATTTATAAACTGGTAGAAGGTTATTCACATGCAACCTAGTTGTTGAACCATATATCAATTCAAAAGGTGACCTTCCAATTGCTCTTTTTACTGTCCCCCTGTTAGCCCATAATGCCAACTTCATCTTTAAATCCCAAGCTCTCTTGTTTTTATCTATCACCCTCTTGATGATTTTCATGAGACTCCTGTTACTTGACTCGGCCTGACCATTTCCTTGTGGATGGTATGGTGATGTATGAGACAAATCAATTCCATAATTGTTGCAAAAATTAACAAACTCACCAGACCTGAAACACATTGCATTATCTATGACCATTTTGGTTGGTACTCCAAATCTGCTAATAATATTCTCAAGAATAAAATCCATCACCACCCTGCTTGTAACTTTTTTAGTTGGAATGGCCTTGATCCATTTAGTGAAGTAATCAATGGCAACAAGAATCTAACTATGTCCTCCACTAGATTTTTTTGAGATTTCCCCTATAAAATCAATCCCCCACTGCTGAAATGGAGCTTCTACAGTTACAGTCTTAAGGGGCAATGCACCTCCATATCTTAGCTTTCCTAAGAACCTTTGGCAAGGATCACATTTTCTTATCATTTTTTGTGCATCTAAGAAGAGAGTTGGCCACCAGTAGCCAGCTCTGAGGATTTTGTGGGCTGTTGTATAGGCAACATAGTGTCCACCACACTCTCCATTGTGCATGTCGCTTAGAATATCCTTAGCCTGATCTTCATTCACACATCTGAGCAATACACCATTAGGGTTTTTCCAATATAGCTCTCCTTGAAGAATGATGTACTTAATAGCCTGTAGCTTCAAGGTCCTTATCTAATTATCACTGAGGTGGGTAGGACAGTTCAGATTTTGCAAATAATATACAATGTCCTTATACCACTCAGATTCTGACATATTTATAATTTCATTATGCACTACATTCACTTGGCATGCCTCTAGATTTGACTGTGTCATCAATTTTGCCAGACCTTGTCCTCTTACCAATTTTGTGATCTGTATTTCAATGTTAAATTCTTGCAATTTATTTATCCATCTGCATCTTCTTCCAGTTACTTCCTATTGAGTAAAGATATCTTTGACTGCTGCATGAGGCACATATGCAACTATCCGAGAGCCAACAAAATATGGCCTGAAACTCTTGACTGCTCTAACCAGTGCATATGCTTGTTTCTCCATGATGCCATACTTTAATTCAGTAGCCTGCAATGACTTACTAAAGAAAGCTATAGGTTGTTCAAACCATTCTTCATTTTTTTGCAATAGGCATGCAACAATAGTGTGGAAAGAAGCAAATGAAAACAATTGGAATGGCTTAGAAAAATCTAGAGATTTTAATACAGGAGCCATCTTTATTGCCTCCTTGATGTTTTGAAATGAATTAGTCGCTTCCTCTTCCCACTTGATAGTTGCACCTTTCTTCAACATCTTGGAAATATCTTTTGTAGTCTCTGCAAAGTTAGGGACAAATCTCCTAACAAAATTAATTTGTCCAAAGAAGGACTGAACACTTTCATTGTTTAAGGGATCTAAATTTCGTCAATTGTAGCCACCCTTTCAGGATCAATCCTGACTCCATCCTTGGAAACAATGTGTCCAAGCAATTTTCCTTCCATAACCCCAAAAGCACACTTCTTTGGGTTGAGCGAGATGCCATACTCCAATTCTCTAATAAAAATCTGCTCCAGGTGCATACAGTGTTGCTCTTCCCTTTTTGAATAAGCTGTCAAGTCATCCTAATATACAACAAAGATTTAGTCAATCAATCCTGCAAAAGAAACATCCATTGCCCTTTGAAATGTGGCACCCACATTGGTCAGTCCGAATGGCATTCTTACATATACATAAGTTCCCCATCGAGTGGTGAAGGCAGTTTTGAACTGTTCTGATTCTTTTACTTTCACCTGATCGTACCCTGAAAATCCATCCATCATGGACAAAATTTCACAGCCAGTCACCTTTTGTAACATGGCTTCCATATTTGGCAATGGATAATTGTCCTTCAAAGAGGATATATTCAGATTTCTGAAATCAACACAAAGTCTTATGTCGCTATTCTTTTTTCTAACTAGGACAAGGTTGGACACCCAAATTGAGTGCCTGGTAGGCATGATTATTCCACCCTCCCTAAGCTTCATAAGTTCTTCTTACATTTTTGGAGCTAAGGTTGGGTTGATAGGTCTCTGTTTTTGCCTAAATAGTTTAGCTCCAGGCTTCAAAGGGATTTCATGCTGGAATAAATCCTCTCTATAAGCTTTTAGGTCCTCATATGACTAGGCAAAAACATGCTTATAATTTCTCAGTAATGCAATCAGCATTGCTCTGATATGTGGTTTGAGCTGTTTGCCAATGTACACCTTCTTGGGGGCCTGAGATGTCCCCAAGTTTATCTCCTCTAAATCATTCTTGTTTGTTGGAGATGCCTTTGTAACAAATTGGTCCCTATTGTTAAAAGCTCACTTTAGGGCAACCAGCCCTCTAGGGATTTTATTTGTCTTGAGTTGAATTACCTCCTTCCCTAAGAGAGTTTCTTTTCCATCTACAACCTCTACAAGATTCTAAAAATCCATTTCCTGGTTCTCATATTCATCAATGCAATGTAGAAATCTGAGCAAATCCTTATTATCATCAAACACTTGCCAGCTACATACATTATCTGGCACTGCAGGTCTAAGTTTGACCTCAACATTTGTAACATCTAATAGAGTTATATCATCTGGCCTTATGGCTACATTAGCTAGAAAATCTACCCTGACATTTTTTGATCTCTCTATCCAGTTTATTGAAAATGCATCAAACAATTCAATCGTATCCCAAACAGCATGCTTATATTGTTTTAACCTTTTATTTTTTGATGCATACTTATCTCTCACTTGGGAAACAACTAACTCTAAATCACCAAATACTTTGAGCATCTTGATTCCATGCTTCATAGCAACATTCAATCCTAATAGTAGAGCCTCATACTCTGTAATATTATTTGTACAGGCAAACTTCAGCAAGAATGAGAATTTTAGAAGCTTACCGGTTGGAGATAGAAATACAATGCTAGTACTAGAGCCTTCCTTCAAACAAGCTCCATCAAAGTACATGGTCCATAGACCCTGTTGATCCAATTCTTGAATGCAAATATTTCCCTCTTTACCTTCTTGATCATCTAAGACAACCCTGAAATTATCACAGTTAGTGTCCACAAAACATATATGTTCCTCTGACTCTTGGTCCTCAACTGTTTCTAATGGCCTTTCTTCTCTAATCAATTTGACATCCTTTCCATTCATTGGGATCATAGCATATGACAGGTCTAATTGCATACTCCCACCAATCAATGTTGCCCATCTTCTTGACAACAACATGCCATACTGTGGCTTGATATCAACAATTGTTATGTTCATTTTGTAGGTCTTCTCAGGATAAGCCACCAGTCTAAAGTCAACATCTTTCATGATTCCAATGATAGGTACCTCCCTAGCATCCATGGCATAGCACTTCCCACATGCCTTATCTATCTTTAACCCAGCTTGCTGCATGATAGCCAACGACATGATGTTTATGGACACTCCTAAGTCAAGCATACAGTTCTTAACTATTTTTCCATTTATGACAAGGAAGACATAAAACGGTTCCACTTGTGAAGGACATTTTATCATGGTCACCCCCAGATATACTTCAGGAACTTCATCTTCATCAATGTACAGGGGTTGTTTCTTACCCTGAGGTTTATCATTCTGCTTGGCTTGACAGGGTACTCCTGAAATTAAGGATACTGCTTTATTCCTAAACTCTTTGACTTTCATCAGCTCCATCAGTGGAACAGAGACTTTTACCTGGGACAAGACTTGAGAAATGTCGAATGGAGCATAGTTTTGTATAACAGTTGTAGCTTGATCTACATTTTTATTTTTATTTTGATATGACACATCCTTAAATTTTGTGGCTCCCTGACTGTCATCTTTGATCTAAAAATTCTTATTTTGATCCTCAACCTGGGGAACTCTATTTTCTGGTCCTTGAGGATCATAACCTATTTTTTGCTTCAAATTTTGCCTATTATTGCTCCATTGCTTCTTTTGTGTTTCAGTCCCTTCATGACTGTGCACTGGCTGGCTTGCAAAACTATTCCCTAATTGATGTGAGTTGTTTACCTGAGCTTTACCTCTAAGATTGTAATTGCTTTTGACTTAAGCCACTACTGCAGCTGTGAGGGCTCTAATTTCTTCATTAGAAGGCCTCCTCAAGTTATTCAAAAAATTGTGTGAATCCTGAGCATAAGCATAGTTATCTTCATCATAGGGAAACTACCGATAGGCTTGAATCTCATCATTTGCGCTTGCATCAGCATCATGAAAGGGATACTCCCTGTTTGTAGACAACATATTGACATTGTCGTCCTCCATGCGATGAGGCTCATTGCATTCATCACAGGTCACGGCATTGTTATATAGAGACTGAGCAATCATACATTGTGACTGTAAGTGAGGCATTTGACATATGATACACCATGGGGTGTCATTAACAATATTAATAGCCTTCTTCAAAGGGTTAGGTGTTTCCTTAACATTTTGAGTCCTTTGACCTGGGTTATTGTTTGGGAGAATGGGTTTACCATTATGCCAATTGGTATTATATGGCATATCATGTAATGATGGTCTTCTTTCTTGCCTTTGATAAACCTGTCTGTCAGAACCAATCCCCTTTTCATTTTTAGCCATTCTATAGCTCAGATACCTGACAATAGTTGTCAATTTATCTAATTTATCCTCAGAAGTAGATACATTACCTTGAACACTTTGAGATTTAGTATTTAGATTTTGTAGAATTTTTACATCATCTCTTCTGTTTGTCTTACCAGATGCTTTTCTGTTATTTTCAATATTAGTTGCAATTTTGAAGGCATCCCTAAGGTTGTGAGGACCCTTATCTCTTAATCCATAGGTAGTCTTGGCATCAAAACCATTTATGTACAAGACTATGCACATAGGTTCATTAGGCCTTAGGTGATGTGGCAATTTGTTCAACACCTTCATGAATCTAGCATTGAAATCAGCAACCTGTTTCTTTGATCCTTTGGTAATACCAGTGAATTCATTAATAAAGAAGCTAGGATCAATTTTGTCACCATACTGTTCTTTGAATATTCTCCTAAATTCATCCCATGATGAAACACTTCTGTCAGGCAGACCCTTGTACCATTCTTTGGCCTCATCAACTAAGGATTGCATAAACAATTTCATAAAAACATCCTCATGCTCAACCTCAAAGTTGTCCATGATATTCTGAAAAGCTTTTAAATGATCTTCACCTGATACAATATTGTTTGCTAAAAATTTAGGCACTTGCAGCCTCACATGTTTGTTAATAGGGTTTGGGTAACCAGGAATGCCATAAAAAACAAGTTGTCAGAATCTGTCTAGCTGCATAAGCTGTCTACCAAACTGATTAACATTGGCATTTCTGTTTGCATTCTGATTTCTTAGATTGTTTTGTGGTACTCTAGCATTATTTATGTTGTGTCTCTGATCATTATGCTGATCCTGGACTTCATTTCCTTGTTGGTTTCTCTGCACATTTACATTTTCAAGGGTAGGAAGTGAATCATTCTAAGCAACTCTCAGAGCTTGCACTTTCTATCTCATGTCATCTCTGATTTTTACTACCTACAGATACTCTAATTTTGCTCTTAAACTTTTGATTTCTTCAGCTAATTGTTCCTCTTTGGGCATAGAAGAGGATGGTCCCATTCCATTCTGGTCATCACCATCATCATCCCTTAGAGATTTAATCCCTTCAAATCTGTCACTGGGATCTAAGAAAAGGCGTTCTTGAAACACTTCTGACCTCATCCTCAAAGCACCAATCTATTGTTTCTCATATACATTTTGGATTTCAGCCTCTGTGTTTGAAAATTAAGGTATTGTCCTCTCTGAAGATCCTAGATTGTCCTGAATATTTCCATTACTTTTGGGGCTAGGAGAACCGTCTTGACTGGCTCGAATAGTCCCTTTTTTCCTATACATCATTTTTATGGGTAATTCTTCAAGCAAAGGGTTACGTTGGGATCTTCTCCCTTGCATATAAATTTCACTTTGACCAGTTGGGAGATTGGTTTGGAGTCGTTACCTATAACTAGGACTTATTTTCTTTTAAAATCAGGGTTCCTACACAAAGCACTCCCCAGCGGAGTCACCAATTTCTATTGGTTATTTTCCCAGACTGGATGCTTATTCCTAGTAATCCCTACAAAATAGCCATCATTAATCAACAAGATTCCCAGGATAGGGGCCAACAGTATAGGAGATAGACTCTATAAATATCTCCTTTTCTTCTTTAGGCTTTGCACAACCAAGGGGGTGTTCCCTATTCAACATCTATGAAATGCATCCATGTATTAGCTGGGATGTTGACACAAAGCAGATAAATCCTCTCTTATGCAAACCAAAACTATAAGATAAGTGCAAAGGGGCTACTTTGGGCCTATATTCAGTTGTAGACAGAGGATTTTGGATCGTAAAAACTACTTCTAATGTCCTAATGGTTTGATTTAAAGTTTAAGTTTGATTTTATGTTTGGATACAAAACTGAGACTCTGGGTTGCAATCTCAATACAAGACCAGATCGGTGCCTATCCAGGGCTCAGAGTCAATAGACATACACATGTGAATGGCTAGCATAAACATATACCAAAGATTGGATATCAAGGGGATTTACAGTATCTACCTTACAAATACTTCCCAAAACAGAGTATCCTATTATCTCTACTCACTGATATCCGTATTGTAATGCCCTTTTCCCAACACTTGATTTGAAACGTTTAATCTACTCCTTGAGTAGAAGTAAGAAATCAAGCATTCAACACAACAAACTTGTATTCTAGAATCATAAACACCCCTTAGATATTCAGATTCAGAAGAAGAACACATTCAATATGGAGACAGATAATGGAACACATGCAATATAGCATTACTCATATAAATCAACATGATATCAGTAGATTTATGTAGAAAAAACATACAACATGAGACTCATAAACTCACAAGACAACCAAGACAGATCCACCAATGTAGTTGTATCTTATTACAGCACCAAAATTTTTCTAGTTTGCAAAAACCACAAAAGAATGACACAGTCTACTTAATACAGTAAGAAAGTGTACTCAGCAAATTAATTACAAGGCAAGTCAAAAATCTACCAGATACAATGCATGAGAAAATGGCACTCCAAATTGAATGTGGTAGAGGGACAAAGAGAAAGGAGTAGGTAGGTTCAGGATCTGCACTGCTGTCTAAAGATCTTCATCACAAACCTGGTAGTTCATCTGTCATTTCATCCATCGATGCCTCTGCATGACTACCATTAAATCCTCAACCACTCATGGGATGCAACAGCAGATACATCTAGAAATTTTCCTACTCAAAAAATGATTGCAATCACTCAGGAAAAACCATCACTGCAGGTTCAAAACAAGGTCGTCGATCCACCCCTATCGCTGAGATCGACAGCTCAAAATCGCACTAAATAGTCATCGGCCAGTGAAAACATGCCACGTGGGCACCCCATGATTCTATCACTGGCCTTCTCTCCTTTTATTTTGCCTTTACCACCTCTGTATATGCGAAAACATATGCATATACAAAAGCCACTATTCGCCTTTCAAAATCCCTTGTATATGCAAAATGAATATACATGCAACAGTTTAATATACAAGGCAGACCCCAAATGTGTATAGAGTAAATTGAAAATTCATTCGGGTCTAGCTTGCATCTGCCCTTTCCTTGCATATCTTGATGTATATGTGCATATACATACAACTGTTATATACAGGCCACGGATTCCACACTTTATCTACTAGATTGGAACATTCCTTGGAATCCGGCTTGTACATTGCCCCTTTGTATATTTGCTTGTATGTCAGCACATATACAAGCATCCTGGCATACCAAATGTACAAGAAACGGACCCCAAATTTTATCCACTCCAAATGATTTCTCCTTCGGGTCCAAAATGTATTTCCTTCTTTGCACATTTACGAATGTATATCACATATACATTCTCCTTTGTATATGAGATACAAAGTCCCCATGCATGTGAGGCAGACCCCACCAAATGCATCTCCTGCTACTTTGTATACAACCGGACATACAAGACCATTTGCACTTTCCCATTGTATATTGCCAAATGTACATTTTCTCTTGTATCTTTTCATTGTATATTTGGACATACAAACTTAATATACATTCGACCCTGCGACCACCTTTGTATCCCTGAATGTATATTTGGACATACATTCACACTTGTATATCCCCAGGCACTGTAGCAAATGCATCTGCGCCAGCCTTTGTATATTTTTCATTGTACATTTCCTTTATATGTCGAATATACAAACGCAAACATACAAACCCCCGTATGCAAGCAGTGAATATTCCTAGCAGATTCCTGCTTGTATATTTCCTTTTGAGCCCGATATACATTTGGAAATGCATACAACTGCAGAATATTCTCTGAAATCTGCAAAGATTCAGCCTTTGCATATGCAATCTGATATGCATTTGGAATGCATATAACTCCTTCTCTCATGATTCTTGGACACTGACTGAGAATTTCATGAGCCCGCCAACATTCATGACCACTTTGAACATACAAAACTTAGCATTTTTCTCACATGCGATAGGAACAAGCAGTAAAACAATGCATGGGGGTTGGTCAACCTATGAAAACTAAAACATGAGGATGAGATTTAACAACCAAGAACCCACCATAGAAGGCCAACAACAGACAAACAATGCAAGACTTCATGGCTCAGAAAGTTCAAAGTTTGAATGAGAAAACCTGCAAACGCTCAAGCTTAAAACCCCAAACATAAATGATTACCAACAGTTCAATTGCGACAAGTTTAATCATTAAAAAATGTGGGATCATTAGGGTTTTGTGGTTGTTTTAGTGAGTTTCCATTATGCATGAGGTTTTGTGATTGTTATGATTGTGTGAATAGACAGTCCCTTAATGGACCCTCTGACCTATTGGCAAGAGATACTGCTAGGCTTGTCAAATGTTGTCATTGATGGAAACTAAATCCATCTTACACATCCGCATTGTATCATCTGTTCATACCAGAAGTCAGATTGTAGATTTGTCTAATTCTGGATAGACAAGAATAGGGCATATGACAGGGTTCAGCATTTTGGCCCGCATTTCTCCACAAGAAATCATATTGTGTTGTGGATATGAGGGAATGTTAAGGGATGTCAGGGCTACCTAAATCCAGAGTTTTAGCATCCTATGATAAAAGCATTGAAAGTTACAAGCATCTGAGTATCAGGTTTTGGTCAAATAGTTCAATCTAGTGAAGAATAGGTAGACTTGATGTATGATCTTTGTGCAGATGAAGAGAAGTGGTTGGTCAAGTAATTTATGAGATCCAGTGGTATTGGCCAACATGTGAGGTGACTTGGATACATAAGTTTTGGTCCACATTGATGTTTGTACATGATTTCATCTGACAGAATAGTGTTCTTTAAATAGCTTCCAAGTTTTCTTAAGGCTGACTGTAGTTGATGTAATTTCATGTAGCAGATATATATGATCGATGGATTCAAGCATTTTGGGATGTGAATATGTGAATATGAAAGGATAAGTGCAAAGTATAGTAGTATCAAGTGCGAAACAGGGAGATCTAAGCTCCGGATCATGGCAGAATAGTAAAGCAGGGTAGAGAAAGATGAAGTGTGTAAAGTTAGTGTACTGAGCTTAACTAGAACTGTTATTTTGCATAGTTAGATGCTATTCTTCAATTCAATCATTTCAGTGAACTCTTGTAATCAATTTTGTAGGTAGTGAGCCTCCTTCGAGCAGTGAGCTCTGGGTAGTGTTCCCAAAGGCATGTGCCTTACCATTTGTAATACTTTTAACAGAGTATAAATTATTGTGGGTTAACCCCCACTGTGGTTTTTCCCTTAACCGGGTTTCCACATAAAAATCCTAGTGTTCATGTGTTATGATCTTATTGTTTCTGCTCTTATGTTCATACTTCTTTCTTTTGGATGTATGTGGTAAATTAATAAAGGGACATAATATTAAGTTTTACAAAACACTAATTCACCCCCCCTCTCAGTGTTCCTTAATTTCAACAATTGGTATTAGAGCCAAGTTCTTTAGAAGAAGTTTAACAACTTGAGGAAGATCTGGGAAAGTGTTTTCAATGGGTTCATTCAAGCACTCTGATGGTATCAATCAACAACTTCAAGTAGCTGTAGATGATCTTGACCTGTCTAGAGCAGAAATCAGAGATCTGCAAGAGAACCTTAAAGATACTAAAGATTTCATTAAGACCTTAAAAGAACAACTGAGTAAATCTAATGAAAAGAGAAAGTAGCTACTTCATCAGCTAGCAAATTAGAGTGAAGTTAATGACATGGATGAGGCCCTGAAGGAGAAGGCAAAGGAATGTGAAAAGTTAGCAAAAGAAGTTGTTGTCCTAAAACATGAGATGGAATCCGAGGTGATGAGGCTAACCGAGGAAATTGAAGAAAGCAAGAAGACTGAGAAAAAACTAAATCAATCTCTGAAAGAAAGAACAGAAGAGTGTTGCAGATTGGATAGAATAATTGTTCATCTAGAATCTGATCTACAACAAACTAGGGATAATGAGGATCAACTTGAAAGACAAATTGTCATTCTCAAACATGACCTAGAAGTTGCAAATGAGTAAAAAGAAAAGTTCAAGATAAGATCAGCCAAACTTGAGGTACTGCTTGAGAGTCAGAAGAAGGCAGATGATAAGCATGGTCTGGGATTTGAGAAATGTGAAAGCTCTGGATCCGGTCAAAGAAATCCTGAAGCAAGAAATCAAAGAAGGAATCTTAGAAGACCTCTGGTAAGACAACCTAATGCTCAAAGGTATCCATCTTTCAATGGAAATTGTTTCAAATGCAATAAGTATGGTCATAGATCTAATCAATGCAGAAGTAAAGTGAATCAAAATGCATCATCTTTCTTCGGTCAATGCTTTAATTGCAAAAAGATAGGTTATGAGGTTGAGGAATGTAGAAGTGGATCAAGGAATCCTCCTAAGAACAAACAAGTGTTCAATGGAAGATGTTTTACTTGAAATAAGTTTGGGCATATTGTAATGCAATGCAGATCTAAACCAGCTCCAACATGTAATTGTCAGAAAAATAAGATTGTGTGTTTCAACTGTAACAAATCCAGACATATTGCTAAATTTTGTAGGAGCAAATGGGAGAACTCATAGGAAGGCAAAGGAAAAATAGAGAAAAATTTGGATAAAGGCAAGGGTAAAGTAGATGTGAATGAGATCCAGAATGAAATGAATAAAACATGGGTGAAGAAAAGTGTAATGAATGATAGTGATGAGTCCGCACCAGAATCTAGTGCTGATAATTCCTCTAGGAATTGAATCAGGAGCTCTGGCTCAGGGGGAGCTACATTGAAAATCTAATTCCCCCTTCCAGCAAGTGGGTGCCTGAATTTGGCACAATGAATGAATAAAGAGAAGCCTATTGCAGATCTATTGAAGCAAATTCTGGAAGAAAAGAAGCTAATGCGATTAATCGCAGAGCAATTAAAGATTGACTGCATGCAAAAATAGTGTAACTGGATGTATTAGGGTAGAGCATTTATTACAATGAAGAATTAGGTCTTGCGAAGAATAAAAATTCATTCATTCAAAAACTTGAATCACTTTTCATTTGAAGAGAACAAGGAGAAGAGCACTTGAGTTGAAATTTCAAAGATTTGAAGTGCGAAGAATGAATTCGACAGCTAACCCTATTTTCGTGAAGAAAAAGGTATTTCTCTGCGAAGCTTTGAACTTGTAATCTTTTGAAATGGCTACACCTCTAGTTGTGAACATCACTGAGCAACCTAGGCTAAAGTTTAAAAAGCACCCCTTCAAGTCCACTGAAGTTGATCTGATGGGAGCATTTTCTAGGGTTCCATATGGAGTTCTTCACATAGAAGACATGAGGGCTTACATTCACGTGCCTCTGGAGGAGCATGGCGACTCAAGATTTGCTGATCTTTTCATGAATCACTTAAAAGGCGATGATTTTGAGCTCAAACTGGAGTACAAAGTCCTAAAAGACAAGAAGTTCATACAATTTGTTGCCCAAGTTTCATAGAGGACGAGTGGGTCTGGTATGTTTTGAGCCGTATCCATGATGAGTGTTTATGGTTGAATCATCCATTTAAAATCACAAAAGATGCAATAAGGGTAGTTATGGGATTGAATTCAACCGGTACTCTGCCTCAGTTGAAGGCTGTAAAGAACCAGGAAGTCACAGAGGCAATCGGATCAAAATTTGATAAGAGAGCTATGACTATAAATGATACAGAGGACCATGGGGTTAGATTTGCATTAAATATAATAGGGTACAAGATATATTTCTATAGTAGAAAAAATTTAGTGTCCGGAACAGCCATCTTTACTACATATCATATGGTAAAAGAGAATGCAAACTATGATCTTTGTGAACTGTTATTGAACCAGCTTATGGAGAACCTAAGCAAGATAAAGAAGGACAAGAAGTACTCATTCAAATATAGTACGCTAATCATGTGTCTTTTCTTTTAGTTCTTGAGTGAGCTCCCTGGGAATAAGAATACATATTGGTCCAACAACCAACGGATAGCAGTCCAGATTAGAAATTATTTAAGTTGTCTGGGTAATTATGATGCACAAAAAAACTACACTTTGGTTCTTCAAAAATTTCCAGAGTATGATGCAGACTGGGGAGAGAATACCTAGGACTATGGTTGAGAAATACAAGGACACCATTTGTTTTATGGTTATTGTTGATCAATGCAAAATGGAAGCAGTGGAGCCTACAGTTGTGTGCATCATGCCCATGGGGTATGAAGTGGATGGACAGGTATTGGAGCTATATGCACATCATCTATTGATCCAGCCTAGGGATCCAGCTGAGGAGAGATTTCGAACATATAAAGAGATTTCACTAAAATTGTATCTTGAATTCAAGGCTCCTAAAATCAAAAGGACTATGAGGAAAGAAGTTGAACAGTTGGCTAAAAATTTAGGCCTTACCAAGGAAGCTGTGAGATAATACAAGGAAAGGACAAAGAAAGTTGAGAAGGACAAGTAGAATAGGGAATAGGGAAGTGTTCCAGCAGAAACCCCTTCTAAGTCAAGGACTATTAGGAGTTCTAGTTCAGCCTTCGGTGCATCACCTTCTCCTACTATAGAAAAACCTACCAGTAAGGAAGGAAAAAGGAAAAAGGTAAAGAGAAAAAGAACATATGTCAGTGTGGAGAAAGAGGATGAAGAAGAAACTAATTTAGATGATGAGGTTAAAGAGTTGATGGCCTCAGGCACTAAAGCAGCTAAAGTGTCTAAGGAGAAGCCCTCCAGAAGCAAAAAATCTAGTAAAAGGCATAAGACATCGGCTGATGTTGAGAAGCCTACTCCTTCTATGGAAGACATTGTTAAGTCAATCACTGTAGATGGAAACCTAAAACCAATAACTAAATTTTATGATCATTGCAGTGATGCTAACAAGAGAATTTTGGAGGATGCTACTGTAAAACACTTGAATGTATTCAATAGAGCACTAGTGGACATTTTGTCAGAAGTTCCTAAGAGTTTAAGAGACATTCTGGAAATAAGGAAAGAAGCTGCCAAAGAAAAAGATTTGGAGCTAAGGGAACATGTATTATCCAGTCTATGTCCTATAATCTCCAGAAAGGAAGCTAATAAAATTTTCAAAGAAGTCAAGAATGAATTCAGAAGCAAGAAAAGGACGAATAAGATAATGATTGGAGACATTGATGAAGTTGTTAAAGAAACAAAACAAATTCTAAAGAAAGCACTAGACAAGAACAAGTTTTATGTGGTTACAGAAGAACCTATTGATACTGATGACACATCAATTCTGAATGATGAAGAGTTGCAAAAAAATGAGCAACAAACTGAAGTAGATGATGTCTCCATTTCGGAAGAAGAAATATTGAATAAAGAAGATGAAGAGATGATGAAGGAAGATCAAGAAAAGGAAAAAGATGATGGAATTGATTCTTCCATTCTAGATGTTGAGGAATTTGATAATACTACTACTGAGGATACACAAAATCCTCCAGAGAATAATGCAGAAGACATTTCTGAGATAGATAAAAGAAAAGATGCCTCTGATGATGATGCAGAGAAGGTAGAAGTAGAGAAAAAGAATGAAAATGATGATCAAGACAATATGGTTGACTCTAAAAGGGAGAAGATGGAGGCCCTGAAGAGTATAAATCTGAAACATCATTTTGGGCAAGAGACACTGCAGAAGTAGTGAAAGAAATTTTGGAGAGAGACAAACAAGTTGTAAAATATTAGGATATAATAAAAGGACCAATCAATTTTGATAGTCTATCACCGGTACAGAAGATGAAGTTGGCCTCTATTGCACAAGCTAAGGCCATAGAGGAAATCTTGAAATCCCATATAAAAGATAGTGAATTGCTTGATCTTGCATCTAGGATTTTGGAGAAAATCATGCCTACATTTCAAAAGGACTCATCAGTATCCCCCTCCAGTCAGTTAAAGAGTCTAATAAACTCTATAAGTACTCATTTTGAAACTTTTGAGAAGTCAACAGAAGTTAAAGTCAGAAATGAATAAAATGAGAAGAGATTTGCTGAATACAATGAGAAGAGATTTGCTGAAATAAGGAAAATAATTAGTTATGATAGATCAATTATTGACACTAGTATAAAGAGTATTCAAAATACTCTCTCTGAAGGTGTAGAGATTTATAAGTTTTATCTAAATGGGTCTAAAGTTGTTGAAGATATTGAGAAGAAGATTAAGGACTTAGAGCTTAAATTGTCTAACATCTCTCAGTCCTATAGTCCTCTAACTGAGTTTGTAACTACTAAAGATTGTCAAGTAGTGGGTTTGCAAAATGAATTCAGTGATTTAGAGAAGGAAAAGGTTAAATTTTTTAGTAGATTGGATGAGCTCCGGGGACTTATTTCCCCCAAGTTAGAAACTATGTATGATCTATTGGTAGAATCCCAAGCTGCTGCTGCTACTAGTGATCCTACTGATCTTCAAAAGGCAGAATCATAGGCATTTTTGTTTAGTTGGCATATATCCGTTTTGGGTAGCATAAAGAAGAACTGGGATAGTGAATTGTCATGGTTGAAAAACATTTTTGGTGATATCTACTTGCTGATGAACAAGGCTTAAGGACTGTGTGTTCATATGCGAAACTATATACTTAGAGTTTTGACCCATGTACATAAAATTTTTGTATGAATTTTGATATGCGGATCTCAGCCTTTGCCATTGATGTCAAAGGGGGAGAGGAAAAGCAATGAAAAATGAGGAATTCATCAAAGGGGGAGCATTAGAAATCACAAGTGCACATAGTAAGGGGGAGTTGTTCTAACACTTAGTCATTTTTCACTAAGTGTTTCCATCAATGCCAAAGGGGGAGATTGTTGGCAAGAGACACTACTAGGCATGTCAAATGTTGTCATTGATGGAAACTAAATCCATCTTACACATCTGCATTGTATCATCTATTCATACCAGAAGTCAGATTACAGATTTGTTTAAGTCTAGATAGACAGGAACATGGCATATGACAAGGTTCAACATTTTGGTCCGCATTTCTCCACAGGAAATCATATTGTGCTGCAGATCTGAGGGAATGTTAAGGGATGTCAGGGCTACCTAAATCCAAAGTTTTATCCTCCAGTGATAAAAGCATTGAAAGTTACAATCATCTGAGTATCAGGTTTTGGTTAGACAGTTCAATCTAGTGAAGAACAGGCAGAGTTGATGTATGATATTTGTGCGGATGAAGAGAAGTGGTTGGTCGAGTAATTTATGAGATCCAGTGGTATTGGCTGACATGTGCGGTGACTTGGATACATAAGTGGTGCAGGGGCACCTAACCTACAGTGGCCCCCTTAAGGCATTTAGTTGTTTTATGTTCATTTTATTGTTTTCAATAAGGTCCTAAATGACCATTCAATGTAATAGGGTCTGTTTGACCAATGCTTGCTATTTTTAGGTTGTAAGTCCACGGGACACTTGGCAAATTTGCATTCTCAAGGTTGTTAGACAGTTAGAGTTTGTTAGTCAGTTAGATCTCCCAGCCGCTTGGAGAGATTTCTGTACTACTCATAGTGAGTAGATAAATACCCCAGGGACAAATCGAATGTCATCGATGGTAATCATTTTGAGTCCAGTTCAGTTGAGTTGTGTAGTTATAAACTAAGTATCTGTGTGTATTCACATTTTTCTAGAAGGCATAATAAACAAATTTGGTTGTGCATTTGTGTCATTCGAATTCATTGTGTAATCGATTTACTGGTTTACAGTTGAGATGGGTTCTTAACCCATTCCACCGGTTGGATTCTTCGAATCGGTGGAATGGCTGTACATATCATTTTAGGTTTTTTGTTTTATTTTTCTATTTGTTCATTTTCATGCTTGCAAGATCAGGTACGGAATGTGTTGAAGGATCCTAGCATGGGCATGTGCTAGGTTTTGGCAGGGTGCAAAGGTCTGTGTGATTGTCAAAGGAACAGATCTATGCAATCGCTAAGTGTAAAGTGGGCTAAAATAGTGAAAATTTACGTGGTTTCGAAAGACATACAAATTGTGTGTATATCGCATTTGCATGCAGAATATACATTCTACGTATATATCGCTATCACATGTTCTTGTGTATATCGTGTTTGTCTCTCACATTTGTATGTGGGAAAAATACATTGTAAACATACAAGCCTGTCGCATGTACAAGGGAGAAAGCTTCGGGTACATGCAAGGTGGTCAGTGGTTCGGTCAACTCCATCAGATGCATAATCAAAATGCATGTTGAAGATGTACATTGAAGATATACAATATATGAGTATATCGCTATTGTATGTCGGGTTCATTTTCTGTGTATCCTGCAGTTACATATTTGTGAGTATCTCGCAGTTGGTTATCGCTGTTGTATGTGGCAGATGTACATTGTAAATATACAAGTATATCAGCATACAAAGGAGAGAGAAAATTGAAGTTCCCAACCGACATTCAAGAAAAGTCAGTGGTCAGACTTATCGAAGGCATATTCGGATTGGATGCTTCAAATGTATATTGGAAGATACATTCTGCAGATACAAGTATTAGATACAAAGCGCGACCAGCAGCAACGATGGAAGTAACCGGTGATCGTAAGTCATGCATTGTATGTATGTTTGTTTAGCATAAAGGAAAAGGTGGCAGATGCAAATGGGTCACGGGCGCAATAGGTAAAGGTTTGCATATACAAGAAGGAATGTATCTCATGATAGATACAAGTGCTACAGTGGTCAGAATAAGGTATTTTGGGTTAGTCGATGGTATTATGTGTTGTCGATAAGCGAAAGGAGGGAAAATATATACAAAGGCAAATGCATGTATTTACGGTGGATGATGTATGCTAAGTAAAGCATAGACATACATTTGCAAATGTATGTTAGGGTTTTCGTGGATGCTCTGCATCATAGTGGTATCAAAGCTCAGCAAAAGATTTGGGCTGTTGTGTATGGTTGGTTCTGTCACTGAGAAGGCAGAAGTAGAAGGATTAAGAGGTTGACAAGATGCCGCCAAAAGGTAATGGTACGACCAGAGAATTGCAAGAGATGAAGGAAAAAAATGCTAAGGAGATGAGGAAGATGAAAGAGCTTGCAGAAGCACTTCAAGCCAGGCTTGCAGCCTTGGAGACAAACAAAAGAAGAGAAGTGGAAGAAAGTGAATCAAAAAAAGAAGATGATGCTAAAGAATTTGAAGAGGTAGATGAAGATCTGAATGCTGAAGATCAAATATTTACAAAACTATTAAGGGTAGTCAAGAATGACAAACATAAGGTAAAGATTGATGTTCCAAAGTACACTGGAAGTTTAAATGAGGAAGAGTTACTTGATTGGATTGTTGCATTAGATAATCACTTTGAATGTGAGGAGGTTCCTGAGGAGCAAAAGGTAAAGATTGCAAAGACCAAATTGACAGGTCATGCTTTGGTATGGTGGGATTACATACAGTCAAAGAGGAGAAAGCAAGGTAAGTCAAAGATTACTTCATGGGACAAGATGGTAGCAAGGATCAAAGGTAAATTTTTACCTCAGGATTATGAAATTCAAATGTTTAAGAAGCTTCAATTTTTAAGACAAAAAGAAATGGATGTGAAGGCATACACTGAGGAGTTTTACAAGTTAAGTATGAGGTCATGCCATCATGAGAATGAGGTTGAAAAAGTTGCTAGATACTTGGCTGGTTTGAGATTGAACATATAGGATGAATTAGTTTTGGCTAACCCTAGGAGTGTGGAAGAATGTTATCAAATGGCAATCAGGATTGAGGAGAAGATGAAAAGGAGACAGGACAAGTCCATGAGAGGAAGAGACATCAATACCAGAGGAAGAGGATCAACTCCTACAACAAGGCAAGCCAATGAGAATCAAGAAGAGCTTGGTAAAGGACAAGAACAGTCTGAGTTTAGGGGTGGATGGAAAGGAACAAGAGGCAGATTTGGAAATGGAAGGGGTTCTAATACATTCTTAGGAAAGTGTTACACATGTGGTGAATATGGTCATCCATCCTTCAAATATCCAGAAAAAGCAACAAGTTCAATGGGAAAAAGGAGGACAAATCTGATCCAAGAATCTGATGGTCAAAGTGGGACAAGCTCAAACACTTATCAAAGTGTGAATGCTTCTGATGGTTATGGGTATCCTGAGAAAGGAGAAGCATTAATGTTAAGGAGAACAATCTTGAAGACATCCAAGGACATGTTACAAAGGAGAGCACTTTTTAGGACCACATGCAAAAGAAAAAGTAAAGTATGCAAGGTAGTAATAGATTCTGGTTCAACAGATAATATGGTATCTCAAGAAATGGTGGATAAACTGAAAATGGAAAGGATTCCACATCAAAATCCTTACAAAGCATCTTGGGTAAGTGATAGTCAATCACTTTTAGTAAATGAACATGCATAAGTTGATTTTCAAATTGGGGACTATCAGGATAGGATTTTATGTGACATATTGCCCATGGAATGTTGTCACCTATTGTTGGGTAGGCCATGGAAATTTAATAAGAGAGCATTGTATGATGGGTATGCTAACACCTACACCATCAAGCAGGATGGGAGAACTTTTCTGATGACACCATTGTAGGAGGATACTGAAGCAAAGAAGACAGCTAAGATTATTTTGGTAGGTAAGAAGGAGTTTGTGAAGATGCCTACAGTAGAGTTAAAGATAGTTGAGGATATCTCAAAGAGTAGAGATCACAGTTTGAAGACGATTTCAGTTCTGACTGACAGAGTTTAGGTGGATCAGCAGAAGGTTAAAGAGCAAGTTTTTACATAGCCACAAACTGATTGGAAAGATAAGAATGCAATCATCATAGGGACTATTGTTTGTCCTCTCAAAATTGAAAGACAAACCCATTCTACCATAGCAGTAAATGAGGTTCCCATTGCCCATGTTCAGACAGAGATGATGGTCTGAAAGAATGACCAGCAAGGTGTTAGAAGAGCCTATAGTGCTAGGCATGAGTATTTGGTTCCATGGCAGTAGGTTGTCGTCCAAAGCACATGGGGAAGACATGAGATAGCGGACGATAAATGTGGATTTAGTCAAAGACTTAACTCATGGGACATGAGTTCTTTTCAAAGTGGGGTGTATGGTGTAGGGGCACCTAACCCACAATGGCCCCCTTAAGGCATTTAGTTGTTTTATGTTTATTTTACTATTTTCAATAAGGTCCTAAATGACCATTCAATGTAATAGGGTTTGTTTGACCAATGCATGCTATTTTTAGGTTGTAAGTTCCACGAGACACTTGGCAAATTTGCATTCTCAAGGTTGTTAGACAGTTAGAGTTTGTTAGTCAGTTAGATCTCCCAGCCACTTGGAGACATTTTTGTACTACTCATAGTGAGTAGATAAATACCCTAGGGACAAATCAAATGTCATTGGTGGTAATCATTTTGAGTCTAGTTCAGTTGAGTTGTGCAGTTATAAACTGAGTATCTGTGTGTATTCACATTTTTCTAGAAGGTATAATAAATGAATTCTGGTTGTGCATTTCTGTCATTCAAATTCATTGTGCAATCGATTTACTGGTTTACAGTTGAGATGGGTTCTTAACCCATTCCACCAGTTGGATTCTTCGAATCAGTGGAATGGCTGTACATATCATTTTAGGTTTTTTGTTTTGTTTTTCTGTTTGTTCATCTTCATGCTTGCAGGATCGGGTACGGAATGTGAAGGATCCTAGCATTGGCATGTGCTAGGTTTTGGTAGGGTGCAAAGGTTTGTGTGATCATCAAAGGAACAGATCTGTGCAATCGCTAAGTGTAAAGCGGGCTAAAATAGTGAAAATCCATGTGGTTTCCAAAGACATACAAAATGTGTGTATATCGCATTTGCATGCAGAATATACATTCTGTGTATATATCACTATCGCATGTTCCTGTGTATATCACGTTTGTCTGTCGCATTTGTATGTGGGAAAAATACATTGTAAACATACAAGCTCATCGCATGTACAAGGGAGAAAGCTTCGGGTACATGCAAGGTGGTCAGCAATTCAATCAACTCCATCATATGCATAATCAAAATGCATGTTGAAGATGTACATTGAAGATATATAATCTATGAGTGTATTGCTATTGCATGTTGGGTTCATTTTCTGTGTATCCCGCAGTTGCATATTTGTGAGTATCTCACAGTTGGTTATCACTGTTGTATGTGGCGGATGTACATTGTAAATGTACAAGTATATTGGCATACAAAGGAGAGAAAATTAAAGT
The DNA here is from genome assembly GCA_027924645.1 of Cunninghamia lanceolata. NCBI lineage: Eukaryota > Viridiplantae > Streptophyta > Pinopsida > Cupressales > Cupressaceae > Cunninghamia > Cunninghamia lanceolata. The sequence continues at coordinate 265,143 of BSBN01001318.1, read as the reverse complement.
TCCCAACTGACATACAGGAAAACTCAGCGGTCAGACTTGCCGAAGGCATATTCGGATTGGATGCTTTGAATGTATATTGGAATATACATTCCGCAGATACAAGTATTAGATACAAAGAGCGACCGGAAGCAACGGTGGAAGTAACCAGCGATCGTAAGTCATGCATTGTATGTATGTTTGTTTAGCATAAAGGAAAATGTGGCAGATGTAAATGGGTCACGGGCGCAGCAGGTAAAGGTTTTCATATACAAGAAGGAATGTATCTCGTGATAGATACAAGTGCTACAGTGGTCGGAATAAGGTATTTTGAGTCGGCTGATGGTATTATGTGTTGTCGATAAGCGAGAGGAGGGAAAATATATACAAAGGCAAATGCATGTATTTACAGTGGATGATTTATGCTAAGTAAAGCACAGACATACATTTGAAAATGTATGTTAGGGTTTTCGTGGATGCTCTGCATCAATAAGTTTTGGTCCACATTGATGTTTGTGCATGAATTCAGCTGACAGAATAGTGTTCTTGAAATAGCTTTCAAGTTTTCTTAAGGCCGACTGCAATTGATGTAATTTCATGTAGTGGATATATATGATCGATGGATTTGAGCATTTTGGGATGTGAATGTGCGAATATGAAGGGACAAGTGCGAAGTATAGTAGTATCAAGTGTGAAGCAAGGAGATCTAAGCTCTGGATCATGGTAGAACAGTAAAGCAGGGCAGAGAAAGATGAAGTGTGTAAAGTCAATGTACTGAGCTTAACCAGAACTGTTATTTTGCATAGTTAGATGCTATTCTTTAGTTCAATCATTTCAGTGAACTCTTGTAATCAATTTTGTAGGCAGTGAATCTCCTTTGAGTAGTGAGCTCTGGGCAGTGTGCCTAAAGGCACGTGCCTTCCCATTTGTAATATTTTTAACAGAGTATAAATTCTTGTGGGTTAACCCCCACCGTGGTTTTTCCCTTAACCAAGTTTCCACGTAAAAATCCTAGTGTTCATGTGTTATGATCTTATTGTTTCTACTCTTATGTTCATACTTCTTTCTTGTGGATGTATGTGGTAAATTAATAAAGGGACATAATATTAAGTTTTGCAGAACACTTATTCACCCTCCCTCTCAGTGTTCCTTAATTTCAACATGACCATGCTTGGATCAGATGGTATCAAAGTGAAAGGTTGGAGTCCTGGAAGTGGAGAGAAGTGAGGGTTGAATTCCAAGGAAAGGGAAAGTTTATATTTGCCGACAAATCATTGATTTAAGGCAACTTATAAAGGGATCTTGTGGATAGATCATTAAATGTGAGGCAGTTGTAAGGGTTTGTAAGTAGATCATTAAACTTGAGGTAGTCAAAGGAGGTTTATGCTTGTTGAATGATCACTTAATGGAGGCAAATTGTAAAGTATCTTGTGGACAGATCACCTAGTATGAGGTAGCCACAAGGGTTTTCAAGTAGATTGCTAAACTTGAGGTATTCAACAATGGGTTGTGAAATTGAAAGGTTGAAGAGTGGGAAGGGAATAAGAAAACCTTCAGTTGTGGCAATCTATGATTTAGTGAGGAAAAAGGAAGTTGTCCTTTAAATAGAGCATCGATGGTGAGGTAATTTGATTCTGGTATACATAGAGAGAAGTGAGTAGGGTGGATAGATCATTGGCTAGTGAGGAAATCTACCAAAGTATTTTAGTGGATGTATAAGGTGAGTGGATAGAGCATTGAAATTTAAGGCAATCTACAACAAGATAGAAGAAATAGATAAATGTAATAAAGTAGATGGAAAGATCATAAATTAGAAGGAAAGATGTAATAATATAATTCCAACATGGGTTGTCTTACAATAGAAATATATAACATATAGAGCCTTCTGGAGCTATCTTCTGATATCTACCTGACCTCCTTATTCACATAAATAGGACTTGCCAATAACTCCCAATACCCCACTGCCTCCGGAACTATTAAAAATAGGCTATAAATACACATCGGCACCACTTAGTGTAATTCACACCAATGTTGGCTTTCTTTGAAATGTGTAACTCCCATTTGGGTTCCAAAATGAATCCGACTATCCTTTTTCCTACCCAAGAAAGCATTTTAAAATTTTAAAATTGAGAAACTAGGTAGCACAACTTCCAAGATTCATAACTTTTGAATGGGGTATCCAATTGACAAACCGTTTGATGCGTTGGGAATCTCACAAAAAATTGAAGCTCTGTAAAATATCATAATTAGGGACATTTTGATTTTCATCCAATTTTTAGGCCATTTAGGGATGTGTAAGTGCTTCAAATTTGATTCCGAAACTTTTTTCAGGAACCTAAAAAATAGAAACTTTAATATCTTGAAATCCAAACATGACCTTGGGCTGAAGTTTATCAAGAATGTTTATTTGACTATTTTGAATCTTTGGGAAAAATTTTGGACCCAATCACTTCTCCGATATAGGGTTACTAAAAATAGTAAGTCCTAGTATTCTTATCCTTTATGGAAACTTTGAAGGTTCTAAATTATTATTCAAGAAAATGGGTATCCACAAAATCAAAAATTGAAAGAAATAGAAAAGAAAATCATTTTTTTGTGATGCAAGATTTCTCTACACCTCTGGATGCTCCTGCATCAGACACCCAGGGTAATTTGAGAAGTGACCTTGTCACATCTCCAATGTGTGAGGCAAACCAATGCAGTCAACCTCTACTTTGGATAAACATGATGAATCTTCAACATTCCTTCTTCATTTGACCAAGTATTCTTCATACTACCTATTTCTTGTGCTCCTTCCTGCATGGCTATCTAAGATTTCTTCAATTTCTTCTTTCTTTGAAATAGATGCTAGGATATGCCACTATCCTTCCACTTGGCTATCTACTGTACTTCCTTCATGATATTCTATCAAATATGCAATATTGAACATAGGTGAGATATTGATCCCACTTGGCAATTGACTTCATAGGCATTCCTTGATTCATGTTTTTTCAAAATCTTACAAGGTCAAAATTTCTTCATCTTCAGTTTATTATATGTTCCTATGGGAAATCTCTCTTTTCTAAGATGAACCATAACCTCTTCTCCAACATTAAAATCTTTTAATCTTCTTTCTAATCTGCCTTCTCCTTATACTGATTATGAACATTTTATGTATATGCTTCCTTACCTCCTCATGTAGAATCTTCATGTGTTCTACAAAATCTTTTGCATCTGCATTCCTCTTCTCCTCCTTGTCTATATTCCTTAACTCTGAAACATTTATGGGACTACTTCCATATACAATCTAGAACGGTGATTTTCCTGTACTCCTATTAACTGAGTTGTTGTATGCAAATTCAACCTGTGGAAAAATCAAGTCCCATCCCTTTGCTTTTTCTCCTACCAAGCATCTCAAAAGGTTGCCCAAAATTCTATTTACCACTTCTATTTGACCATCAATATGTGGATGATGTGTTGAACTAAACTTCAAATCTGTCTTTAACTTCTTTCACAGTATCCTCCAAAAATATCTAACAAATTTTGTATCTCAATCTGAAACTATTCTCTTTGGTAGACCATGAAGTCTAACCACTTCATTGAAGAATATCTCTACAATATGCACTGCATCATTTGTCTTCTGGCAAGGAATGAAATGTGCCATCTTGGAAAATCTATCAACCACCACAAAATAGAATCATGACCTCTCTGAGTCCTTGGCAAACCAAGTACAAAATCCATGCTAATGTCTTCCCATGGCCTTTCAGGTATAGATAAAGACTGATACAAACTAGTATCTTGACTCACTCCCTTAGCCATCTAACATACCCTACAACTTTGTATAAAATTTTTCACAGCCTGATACAATTGTGGCCAATAATAGTTCTCAAGTTTACAAATGTAATTATCATACATCTCTTCCAAAATGTTCTGCTAATCCTCCATTATGCTTTTCTTTCATCAAATTCTCCCTCATGGAACCTCTTAGAATGCATAACTAACTTCCTTTGAATAACTTGCCATCCTAGATTAAGTAATCCAACCATTGTGTTTTGTCCATGGTGATAGGCTCTAGGAAAGCTTTCCATGCCTCTAAAAATTTTGGATCTTCTAGATACAAATGTTTGAGTTCAAGGCATCTACAACTCTGTTAGACTTCCCACTTCTATGCTTCAACATAAATGTATGGATTTGAAAAATTCAACCCATTTTAAATGTCTTTGATTCAACTTCACTGGCTATTCAAATACTATAAATCTTGATGATCAAAGTACAAAACAAATTCCTTAGGAAAAAGATAGTGTCTCCATTTCTTCAATGCTTGAACAAAAGCATAAACTTCCTGATCATAAATAGAATACTTCTTCCTAGCATCATTGAGTTTTTCACTAAAATATGCAATGGATCTTCTTTCTTCACTTAATACATCTCTTATGGCACTGCCACTAGCATCACAATCTACTTGAAATACCTTGTTAAAATTTGGAAGTGCTAAAATAGGTTGCTTTGTAACTTTCTACTTCAACAAATCAAAACTCTTGGTGGCCCCTACAGTCCACTTAAATTACTTTTTATCTCCTCTAATTGTTTTAGTTAAGGGTCCACATATGCTGCTGAAATTTCTAATGAACTTTCTGTAAAAACTAGCCAATACATGGAATGATCTTACCTCAATGGCACTTCTCAGTGTAGACCATTCTATGATAGCTCTAACTTTTTTTGGATCCATGTTAAGATCCTTAGTTGAGATCACAAATCCCAGGTACACTAATTCCTTCTTCACAAAGCTACACTTCTTCAAATTTATCAATAGTTTCTCTTCCCTCAACCTCTCAAAAACTCTATGCACATGCGTCAAATGTTCCTCCAAAGTCTCACTAAAAATTAGAATATCAACTAAATAGACAATAACAAAATTACCAAAAAAATTCTTTCAGTACCTCATTCATGAACCTCATGAAAGTGCTTGGTGCATTTGTTAATCCAAAGAGCATCACTAGGAAATCATACAATCCCTCTTTCATCTTGAATGATGTCTTCCATTCATCTCCTTCCTATATCTTGATCTGGTGATACCCACTCTTCAAATCTATCTTTATGAAGTACTTCACTCCACTCAGGCAGTCCATGATATCATCCATCCTTAGCAAAGGATATCTATACTTGATTGTGATTTTGTTGATGGCCCTATAATTGGTATGCATCCTCAATTCTCCATCCTTCTCAAGTGCTAGTACTGCAAGTACTACACATGGACTCAAACTCTCTCTAATTAGCCTCTTTCTCAACAATTACTGAACTTGTCTATTCAATTCTTTATTTTCTATAGGAGTCATTCTATGGGTTGCCTTGTTAGGAAAACTAGCTCCTGGCATCAAATCCATTTGACGACTTATGCTCCTCACTAGTGGAAAACCTTCAAGTACATTATCTGAAAAAATATCTTGGAATTCATCCAACAAATCTGTAATTTGTACAAGTACATCTTCCCCTTCTTCTTTATTGATTTTAGGGATTAAGGAAAAACACATATGTTCATGCTTCATTCCATCAAAAAAAATTCTACCATCTACCAAACAAATTCTAGCAATGTTACATACCTTTTCCTATGCTTCTCTCACAAGTTTTAGCTTGTGTCTCATTCCATCTTTTGTCAAAGAATAGGTATTAGCATGACCATCATGAATAGCACACCTATCATACTATCATGGCTTTCCCAATAAGAAGTGACATACATCCATTGGCATAATGTCACACAACACTTCATCATGATAATCTCCAATCTTCAACTTTACTAGACACTGTTCATTAACCAAAGCCTTATGATCTTTCTACAACCAAGCAATCCTGTAGGGATGTGGATTCTCTATCCTTTTCAAGTTCAACTTTGTGACCATTTCTTCAGAAACTAGATTATCTGTACTTCCACAATTAATGATTACATTACAACATTTACCTCTTGACTTACACTTTTTTTTGAATAACCTCTTTCCTTGGGTTAGTTCTTCATTTCTTTTATCCTTCAACAAGGCTCTTCTAATGACAAGGGTCTTTCCTCTTTAGCTTCTTCTGAATGTTCAAATCTAGCCTCCTCATCGATATGGGCAACTCTAGCAAATTACCCTCTGGTCTTCTATTTGACCCTCCTTGATTTTGTCAATAGACATAAGCTCTATGTCCTTCCTCACCACATTTGAAACATGTTCCTCTATATCCTCCTCTTGTAGATCCTCTTTCAAATCTTCCTGATCATCCTGTTTGATATCCATCATTTTGGTCCCTAGGGCGATATGTGTTTTCACCCCTATTATGTTGGCTTGTGCTTCCATCATCATTTTTATTTTTCTCATCTTGTTGTCCACAACCTCCATAAGATCTTCCTCTAGTTCTTCCACCACGACCTCTTCCTCTTTGTTTGTTTTCAAATTTCCTATTCAATTTTTCTTCTACCTTCACTATAAACTAGTATGCTTCTTCAATAGTTGTCAATCTAACCAGGCTTAGTTCTTCTTGAATACTAGGATGCAATCCATTGATGTATCTAGTTACTTTTTTCTTTATTGGCTTCAAAGTGACCCACTCTAATGACAACTTTGTAGAATTCCTCAATGTATTCTTTGACTGTTTTGTTCATCTGCCTCAAACTTTACATCTTTTTCAAGAGTTCCAACTCATAATCTGCATGAGTAAATCGCCTCTTCAATTTGTCAACCATTCTATGCCATCAGGTGATCTTTTGTTTTCCTCTTCTATTCCTCTCTAATTGTACTTTCACCAAATGATAGCATGGCCATTGAGCTTGGTCTTGGCAAACTTGACCCTCTCAGGATCTTCTATTTATTCATATTCAAAATACTCCATATCATTGATCCAATCTATCAATTCTTCTAGATTGAGACTACTAGAATATGTAGTGACATCCATCCTTGGCCTTTTTCCATTTTTTCTTATGACCTTTAGTAGTCTAACATTTTTCAGGTTCTTCTTCATCACTCTCTTCAGATCGTGCATTATCTTGGGCTGCATCATCTTCATCTTCACTTTGATCTCTCCTTCTCGGTTCAAACCCTCTTCTCAGCTCTTCATGGGTTGCATTGATCTACCTCTACAGAGATCTAAACCCTTCTTCAGTCACAGAAACATTTCTACCACCATGGTTTCTTCGTGGAGGCATATTGATTTGATTCTTCTTCTCTTACACTTAATGTAAAAATTCCTTAGTGTGAAATTGCCTCAAATTGGTAGTTTTCTTCCACCTTCAAACCCCCTACCTCAAGGTCTTGGCACAAACTGCATCACTGTTCAACAATCTATTTGCACACTCAGGATAACCTCTCTCTGATACCACTTGATGAGGGTGGACTCCATTGAAAACACATACAACAAAAATTTATAGATTTCAAATAGACAAAAACAAAATCTCAATAAATATTAATTAAGCAAACCTCAAATTGTTTCATAATTTCTTCATTAAACTTGCCAATAAAAGGATACAAATTTGAAATACAATCACCAAGGTCATATACCCTTGTATTACATAAATATGGGCTATCTTACAATAGAAATATCTAACATATAGATCCTTCTGGAGCTATCTTCTGATATCTACCTGACCTCCTTATTTGCATGAACAAGACTTGCCAATAACTCCCAATACATCACCGCCTTTGGAACTATTAAAAATAGTCTATAAATACACATCAGCACTACTTAATGTAATTCACCCCATTGTCAAATTGCTTTGAAATGTGTAACTCTCATTTGGACACCAAAATGAACCCAACTATTCTTTCTCTTGCTCAAGAAAGCATTTTCAAATTTTAAAATTGAGAAACTAGGTAGCGCAACTTCCGAGAGCCATAAGTTTTGAACTGAGCATCCGAGTGATGAACCATTTGATTCGTTGGAAAGATCACGAAAAACTAACATTTCTATTTTTTGGCCAATTTTTGGGTTGTTTAGGGATGTCCAGGTGAGCTTAAAATTTGATTCCGAAACTTTTTTCAGGAATTTCAAAAATAGAAACTTTAATATCTTGAAATCCAGACATAATCTTGGGCTCAAATTTACCAAGAATATTTATTTGACTATTCCGAAACTTTGGGGAAAATTTTGGACCCAACCGCTTTTCTAATATAGGGTTACTAAAAATGGTAAATCCTGGTAGTCTTAGCCTTTTTTGAAACTTTGAAGGTTTTGAATCATTATTCAAGAAAATGGGTATCAACAAAAACCAAAATTGAAAGAAATAGAAAATAAAATCATTTCTTTTTATGATGCAAGATTTCTCTACACCTCTAGATGCTCTTGCATCACACCTTCATATGAATAGCACCAAATATAACAAAATAAACTCCCCCACTTCATACTTGGTAAAAGGAGCCACATGGTGCCTAACTTATGGGTAGGCCTGATCACACATCTCTAGAGATTTTCCCTATGAAGCTATTTAGACAGATTGTGCAAAATCTCCAAAGCAGTTTCAAGAGCATCTCTATAGTACTACATTAAGGCACTAGATTTTTTGGGAGAAGATTGCAGTAGTGGTTCAGCAACAGAAGAAGGACGCCTATTAATTGTTTTTGCATGGATTACTTTGTTAAAAGACTTTAAAGTTATTCCATTTTCTTTATTAGTGGTCTTCACAGCCTGATTGAACTTAAGTTAAAATCCTGATTTAAGGGACACCGTTAATCTCATTTTAAATCTATTTAGTTTTCACATGACTCTCTTGTTAGGATTCAATAGACCAGAGCAATCAAACTATACCAATTATAATGCATATTAAAACACAAATAATACCAATTTACAAAATATTTACGTGGTTCACCCAATGTGGGCTACATCCACCTTTTATTATTATCTAGCGCAAAATGAATTACAACGTACATCATAATTTGTTGTTATCTGCTACATAACAATGCACTCTAATCTCATTTTTGTCCTTTAACTCTCCGTATTCCACAGCCACTTATTTAATAAGATTTTTAGAAGCTTCAAGATTGGTGGTTTATAATGTCAATTTACAAAACTAACAACCAACTCCTTTATTAATTAATTTAGGGTCAAAATGCAGTTGTCAAAGTCACCAAAATCTAACTTGTTGTAGGTACCTATAGCCCTGCAACATGATCAGTCACCACATACCAACAATCTCCCACTTGGAGACTGATCAGGCTCCACTCCAAACAACTTTTTTTTAATGGATAGTTGTATTCTTAGAATAGGGAATAAATATCTTTGTGTCTAATAGAGAACTAGGAGTGAAATAATAAACTCCAAAGATATTGTATCAACAAACCAACACTTGATATATATTGTATGGAAGCAATAGAATAGATATAGAATAGTTTTCAGAAGGAACAAGATATACTCTATTTTTAGATATACTCTATTTTTGAAGAATCTGGAATAAAAAGGTGGTTTCATATCTGTTTGTTTTGAGGCATTGTGGTGCAGGAGCACCTACCTGACAGCTGGCCTTCATGAGGCAGTTAATTAGTTTGAGTCTTGTTTATGTTTTCAAGAAGGTCTGATAAGACCAAATGCATGTAATAAGGTCACGCTGATCATGATAAGATCATGCTGACCAGGCTTTTACTATTTTTAGTTAGTTGTTAGAACAGCTGTCATGCTGTAGGGTCGGTTGGATCTCCCAGCCGCCTGGAGAGTTCCCAGCCGCTTGGAGTCGGGTCAGTAGTACTCGTAGGAAAATCTATTTAAGCATGAGGATCGGTTGATATTGGACATACAGATACAGATATCATCGATCGATCATAGTATTGCATTTGAGCAGAGGAGCTAGAGTGTGCTGTGTGAGAAACAGTATATTGTATTGCATCTTTGAAATCAATAAAGATCCTGTTTTCATCTGTTGTCTGATCTCCTTTGTGTAATCGATTTGCTGGTTTGGGTGGTTTCATGGATTCACTGATCCATTCCACCGGTTGATTCGTCGGATCGGTGGAATGGCGATGTACAGTAGGTTAGGTTGTAGTTTGTTTGTTTGCATGCAGGTGTGCAGGATCGCCGTCGAGAGATGTTGAAGACCCTAGCATGGGTATGTGCTAGGTTGAGCTGATAAGTTTGAGTTGGAAGATCACCCTGAGAGTGGATCGGGTCATCCCTGGAGGATCGGCGACAGTAAATATGATGATGCTGACAGTGTTAAGCAAAAATATGATGATGATGATGGGCTGCAGACATCCATGCTATGTGTCAATGTTTTAGTGTGGATGCCTCTGCATCATAGTGGTATCAGAGCTCAGCAAAAGGTTTGGGCTGTTGTGTGTTGATTCTGTCACCGAAAGGGCAGAGGTAGAGTTGATTGTGTGTTGTGTGTTGATTGAGAGGTTGACAAAATGCCTCCGAAAGGTAGTGGGACTGCAAGGGAATTGCAGGAGATGAAGGAAAAACATGCCAGAGAGATGAGGAAGATGAAGGAGCTTGCTGAAGCACTTCAAGCCAGGCTTGTAGCCCTGGAAAAGAACAAAAAGAGGGAAGTGGCAGACAGTGAGTCTGAAGAAGATGAAGATACTGTTGAAGAATATGAAGAGGTAGCTGAAGATCTGGATGCTGAAGACCAGAAATTTGTAAAACTGTTAAAGGCAGTGCAGAGTGATAAACCTAAGGTAAAGGTTGATGTTTCCAAGTATACTGGAAGTTTGAATGAAGATGAGTTGCTGGATTGGATTGCTGCACTTGATAATCACTTTGAATGTGAAGATGTTGCTGAGGATCAGAAGGTAAAGATTGCAAAGACCAAGTTAGGAGGTCATGCTTTGGTATGGTGGGATTATGTACAATCCGAGAGAAGGAAACAAGGGAAGTCAAAGATCACTTCATGGGATAAAATGGTAGCAAGGATCAAAGGTAAATTCTTGCCAAGGGATTATGAAATCCAGATGTTTAAGAAGCTGCAATTTCTAAGGCAGAAGGAAAGGGATGTGAAGGCATATACTGAGGAGTTTTATAAGTTGAGTATGAGATCTGGTCATCATGAAAATGAGGTAGAAAAGGTGGCTAGGTACTTGGCTGGTTTGAGGTTGAACATACAGGATGAGTTAGTTTTAGCTAACCCTAAGAATGTGGAGGATTGTTATCAAATGGCAATCAGGATTGAAGAAAAAATGAATAGAGGACATGATAAGTCCATGAGAGGAAGAGGAAACAATATGAGGGGAAGAGGATCAGCCCCTGCACAAAAGCAAACCAATGAGGGTCAAGAAGACACTGGTAAAGGACAGGGACAGTCTGATTTCAGAGGTGGATGGAAAGGGAATAAAGGAAGATTTGGAGGTGGTAGAGGTTCTACTACATTTTCAGGAAAATGTTACACCTGTGGTGAGTTTGGTCATCCATCTTTCAAATGTCCAGAAAACAAAGGTTCATCATCCAGAAATGATAGAACTAATGACAAGAGAGTACAACTTGTGCAAGAAGAGAAAGTAGAAGAAAGTGTGCAGAGTTCAAACACTTATCAAAAGGATAAGGAGCCTGATAATTATGGATATCCAGAGAGTGGAGAATCATTGATGCTAAGGAGAATTAGTTTGCAGGCATCAAAGGATCTGATGCAAAGAAGAGCTCTTTTCAAGACCACATGTAAAAGCAAAGGTAAAGTATGTAAGGTTGTCATTGATACTGGTTCAACAGACAACATGGTATCCCAGGAAATGGTGGATAAATTGCATTTGGAAAGGATTCCACATCAACACCCTTACAAGGCATCTTGGGTGAGTGATAGTCAATCACTTTGGGTATATGAACAGGCATATGTGGATTTTCAGATTGGAGCATATCAGGATAGAATTTTGTGTGATATTTTGCCCATGGAATGTTGTCACCTACTATTGGGTAGACCATGGCAATTTGTTAGGAGGGTACTGTATGATGGGTATGCTAATACCTACACCATCAAGAAGGATGGGAAGACTATTAAGTTGATGCCATTGCAGGCAAATGCTGCAGTACAGAAGACAGCCCAAATCATTTTAATGGGAAAGAAGGAATTTGTGCAGAAGCCTATAGGAGCAGGCATAAAGGCAGTTAAGGACACTGCAAGGAAAGAAGTTGTTCAGGACAACAGGTTGAAGAAAGTTTTAGTTGTGACTGACAGAGGTCAGCAGCAAGTACAGAAACAGGATTGCACACAGCAATCAGTTCAGAAGAATGACAAGGATGTTGTCATAGTTGGGACTATTGCTTGTCCTATAAAGATTGACAGGAAGATAGAGTTGAACATTTCAGAAGTTCAAGAGGCAGTTCAGAAAGAGGTTCTGGTCAGACAACCTGACAAACACAGGGTATGTGAGAGAAAGGCCTACATTGACAGGCATGAGGATTTACTTGCCAGACAGCAAGTTACAGTTTAGAAGTCTTGGAGCAGCCTAGAGACAGCAGCAGACAAAGCTGGAATAGTTCAGCATATTGCTAAGGCAAAGTGTAAAGGTGGAGGACTTCCACATACTAAACTCATGGGACATGAGTTCTTTTCTGTTGGGGAGTATGGTGCAGGAGCACCTACCTGACAGCTGGCCTTCATGAGGCAGTTAATTAGTTTGAGTCTTGTTTATGTTTTCAAGAAGGTCTGATAAGACCAAATGCATGTAATAAGGTCACGCTGATCATGATAAGATCATGCTGACCAGGCTTTTACTATTTTTAGTTAGTTGTTAGAACAGCTGTCATGCTGTAGGGTCGGTTGGCTCTCCCAGCCGCCTGGAGAGTTCCCAGCCGCTTGGAGTCGGGTCAGTAGTACTCGTAGGAAAATCTATTTAAGCATGAGGATCGGTTGATATTGGACATACAGATACAGATATCATCGATCGATCATAGTATTGCATTTGAGCAGAGGAGCTAGAGTGTGCTGTGTGAGAAACAGTATATTGTATTGCATCTTTGAAATCAATAAAGATCCTGTTTTCATCTGTTGTCTGATCTCCTTTGTGTAATCGATTTGCTGGTTTGGGTGGTTTCATGGATTCACTGATCCATTCCACCGGTTGATTCATCGGATCAGTGGAATGGCGATGTACAGTAGGTTAGGTTGTAGTTTGTTTGTTTGCATGCAGGTGTGCAGGATCGCCGTCAAGAGATGTTGAAGACCCTAGCATGGGTATGTGCTAGGTCGAGCTGATAAGTTTGAGTTGGAAGATCACCTTGAGAGTGGATCGGGTCATCCCTGGAGGATCGGCGACAGTAAATATGATGATGCTGACAGTGTTAAGCAAAAATATGATGATGATGATGGGCTGCAGACATCCATGCTATGTGTCAATGTTTTAGTGTGGATGCCTCTGCATCACATTGAATTAGTCTTTCTTTCATAGGGGTGGAGGAAGGGCCCACTCCCACCAAAGGAGAGAAGGCTAGTATTTACTATTTAGATTTAATGTTTTATTGGATTCTTGAAATTGCTTAGTTTAGCTTCATTGCTTTGGTACTTCTACATCAGATTGTTTTTTCATTCCATTTACTATTTTTCCAATTTTTTGATTAATCAGTTCATTCTAGCAAATTGTACTTTTAAATTCTTATATTAGATCTTTTTTTTCAAGGAAGTGGTTAAATGCATGATTTTGAATGGATAAGTAGGTTTATTTTTTAGAAGATAGTTGTGGGACTATTGATTATTAGTTCCTACCATAGATAGCCATGGATACACTGCCCTAGATTTGACAAATTAATGTAATTAAATTAAAGGTACAATGATCTTTATCAGCAAGCTCTCAAATAGCCCCAACATTTTCTTATTTTCTTATAGGTCACAAGTTTTTCATGGAGGAGAATTCCAACTACATGACAGTTTCATAGATCTCTCCTTCATCTTGTTATTTAAATGTTTATTTTGGACAAATAGATTAAATCTCTTTACTTTGTTTTTTGTTATCATGTGGACATCTCCTTGCTATTCTATTATTGATTTCCATGTAGGTTGGGTGTGATTATTGAGCACAAACATTGAAGTTCTAGTTTTTCATGTTGTTCAGACTACAATATGATGCACAAACATTTGTTTGATGTGTTGGTATCCTAGGTAGTCAGTTCTAGATCCCTATAACAAGTTCCTCTCAACCCTATATTTGCAATTCTATTCATTTCTTATCAAATTTGAAGTTATATATTCTATAAAATTTATTTTCTTTCAATTTGCATAGTGTTTTGGATTGATTAGAAAACTTAGTTTTTCTCAAGGGTGAAAGATATGCTCTTCTATTAAGATAGCAACAGATCAAATTCATCCTAAGTGATCTAGTTGTTTCTAGTGTAGTCATTGAAATCATTTGGTGAAGAGAAGTGCACGTTTCTTTACCAAATAAAATTTCATATACTACACGTGTAGACCCAAGAAGTTGAATATGAAATGGTTTAATATGATCCTAGGTTGAAACTTCAAAGCAAAAATCACAAGGCAATGACTAGAGAAGCATGATACCAAGAAGCTAGTAGTGATGGGGAAACAAGTGGTGAGGGAATTGGGATAAGCACGGTGACGATAACATCAAATTTTTTGCATGATGAATTCTTTAACTTAATTGGTAATGGGCTATACCAAGTCTGTAAGTGATTAGAAATAAAGTGCATAGTCTTTTTGTAGACTTAGTAACTTGAATTAAGGTGCAAAGAAAAGTATGAAACTTTTCCTAAGGCAAGGATCTTGATTTTTAGGGCTTCAGAGATAAATCTACATACCACCATTAAAGGCCATTATAGTTTTAACTAGAGGGCATATATAAACCTGATACATATATAGACACATCAAACCCTAATATAAGATGTCTTTCATTGGTTATTGTCATAGGCTTACATGGCCATGAAAGTAGATCATTTTTTAGAATAAAATAGGGTGCCAACTGTTGGGATAGGTGTCATATACCTTGCAATATTCTTTAATTAATTATATCATTTTTGTCACCCACTTGGAGTGACACTTGGTGTCACTTGTAGTTTATATTTTGGTAAGTGTATGACTCATTTAATGTCATGGAAGTTACTAATTTCAACTATGATAACTTCTAAGGTGTGTAAGAGTTGCCAAAAAGGAAAGATCATGATGAAAGGGATTTAATTGTGGACTTCAAAAAAATCATGGTTCAACAACTATGGAAAATATAGGATAAGACTACTTGAGCACCTAAGTTTGGTGGTATTTTCTAATTTGTTGTTATTTAATTAATCTTGATATGGGTATTAGGATTTGTGGATGGATATGGACACCTAAGTTAGGTAGTGGTTTCCACAACATTATTCTAGGACCCAATCATGACATCATTTTTTTCATGCCTATATATTGATTTCTTAGGTTGGAGGTATTATGTGCAAGTTCTGTAGGTACCATTATGCTACCAAAATTTCTCCAATATATTTATTTGTATGTTCTCTTGTGAAGGCTAGAGCCTAGAGCTATATTGTAACCTTTATACTTGTTGATAATACAATTGGTTCTACTTTGAAGTCTAGGTTTTTTTCTTGAAAGGATTTTCATAGGTACATAATACTATGTCAACTATGTTTTTTGTGAGTTGCATGTCCTTGCATGTTAGTGCATGTGAATGCATGTTTTTTTTTTCTTATCTAGAATTGTTAGATATTTATCTCTCTATATTTTCTCTTCTCATAGATTATTGCAAGAAGCATTTCTGCCATCTCAATTGACTTTCATTTAGTATCAGAGCCTAATCAACTTGGGTCCTAAGTGTGTGGAAAAATAATTTTGAACTAATCATGGTTTGAGTGGAGCTATGCATAGAGAAAATATTTATTTTAGGGAATATGAAAAGCATGTCTAGATTGGAGATGGAAAGATTTTATGGCATAAATCTTGAGTTGTGGAAGCTCAAGATGGAGGATTTACTCAAAGATCAGGATCTATGGGTTGCTATATATAGAAAAATACCTTCTTTGATTAAAGATGAAGATTCGGATATGTTGGATATAAAGGCAAGAAGCCTTATCAGGCCTTGATTATCAAATCTAGTGTTTTGGAGTGAGTCTAGAAAAATTTAGGGAACTTGTGCTAGACAAAATGCTTAGTTAACAAGATTTTTCTATAGAAAAAGTTATATACTTTGAGGATGGGTGAGGGTGATTCTATATCTAATAACCTCAATGCATTTAACACTATTGTGAGCTAGTTATAATCTATTGTTGTGAAAATAGAAGAAGAATATCAATGCATGACTTTGTTGTGTTCTTTGCCAAACTAATAGAGAAAATTGGTGATGACTATTGGAAGCATTGATTCAAATCTTGTGCTTGATAAGGTAGTGGGTGCTTTACTCTAGAGGAGATTAGGTGTAGAGATTACAAATTTGCTAATAAATCTTTGACTATTCATGGACAGTCGAAGTCCAAAAGGGTAAGAAGAAGGATAAAAGCCACAACATAATAATATTTCAATGCCACTTCCATATGGCACTAACTCCCTATTTACTTAGCCAAATCATTTGTTATGACAACGATTGAGTAGGAAAAATATATTTCTTTATCTTATGTGGCACTTACCACATGAATCATAATATAAGACAAAGAAAAGTCTCCCCATCATATTTTGAACACTACCTTCATATGAAAAGCACCACATAAAACCAAATAAAGTCTCCCACTTCATAGGTTCTTAAAGGAACCACATGGTGCCTAAGTTATGGGTAGGCCCAACCACCCCACCTAATATACCATATCTTAAGATAATAAAACTAAACCTTTAAATTTATTTTCATCCCTTTATTTTTTATAGCATTAATTAAAGGTGGGCCCATCAAATGTATGTTATATCATTAGTAGACAACATTTAATTTTCCTAAATGGACCACCATGTGGAAAAAACATAACACTCCTAAGATCTACATAAGAGACCACATAAAGGAAAGATAAAGAGGACATTTAAAATTAGACTAAAAACTGACTTGTAGAAACACAAAGGCAAGATTACCCTTTGTTGCAAGTGAGCTTGCAACGATTTTTGTTGACATAAGAAAACATTACAAGTTGTTGCAAATGAACCTATAGTAGTTGATGCAAGTGGAAATAATACCTAAGTTTTTTTATTGTTGCATTGTTTTCTATCACTTAAACACAACCTAGATGTAAACACAAAAGTATAAGTGTATTTTAGGAAAAGGCCAACAATGTGCTTGAGGTAAATGCTTCATGATTGGTCAGTCCATAGCTATGTCATCATGTGGTGTGTCCCTTTGTTACTTGTACGTGCATGGTTTACATTAGTTGTGCTCCAATTAGATATGATGATTGTGTGGTAGGATCTCATGAGCTTTGCTATATGTGCAAGGATGATGCCATTAATAATATGGAATTGTGAGATTCCTATGTGTGTATCGACCCCATGTTCGTTGTTTGGTGGGATCGACCATTCAAGTGGAAGTAATACCATTTCTGCATCACCTTTATATTATCTGGGTCCTTCTTACTACACTGGTAGGAGCTTGGTAATGTTTAATTCTGAAAATATCCAAGAGTTGAGTCCTCATTGGATGGAGTGATCTTTAAGGGAGGAGGAGACAAATTAATGGCGCAGGTATGGGCAACGACAGGAGGAATCAAACAGTACGCCTGCTAATTGCAGTTGCTTGAAAGTTTCAAAAGTTGCTTCAACAGGTCCATTTTTTTGGGATGTGTATCATGTAATTAGCATATTCCAGGAGGGGAAGTCACCTTGAGGCATGGGGCCTAGTAGTTCACGCACCTTATTTTTTCTTCCACACTTTGCATAGATGTCTACCAGAGCATTTCCAACTAGAATATTTGACAGAAATCCCTCTTTCATTATGTTTGATGGATGCCCACACCCTGTTCCATCGCTCCCACTTTGGCACGAGTAGGGAGGATACTAGCTAAGGTTGCGGAGTCTGGATTTACATCCACTAGTTGCATTTTCTTAAAGTTTCAAAAGACTTTGTAACAAACCCATTTTGTGCGTATTCTGCAATCAGTGCATTCTTGGAGGTGACGTCGCTGTGAGGCATTCTGCCCATCAGTCAGGTGCTTTGTCTATGCTTCCACCTTTTTCATGTTCTTCTAGGGTAGTCGCAGCTACCAAATCTGGCAAAATTCCTCTATCCTCCATGTTTTGACGAATGTCCATACCCTGTTCCAAAGCCCCAGTTTGGCACGGGCAGTGAAGAGGGTAAACATGAAAGAACAAATAATGTTTCATAGTGTTTGAATATTCTTCCTTCATCTTTCTCAGTAAAGAAAAGGAAAGGAAGATGGGGATGATAGGGAATACGATCGAGTCCTTCAAATCACTTTAGATCAGGCAAGTCATTATGCAGGTGATTAGCCTTGGTATGTATGCCTTCCTCTTGGACCTGTTTCTTTTTCTCTTCTTCAAAATAAGTTTACCATACAGAAAATCAAAATTTGTTTATTGTTTTTCCCTAGAGCTTTGATAAACCCTAGCGTGACCATACTTGCAATAGACGCTCTAAATCTCTACCTTGAAATATACGTCTAGGTTGTTTTGTTCCTCATGTTCCTTCTACGAGTTTTCTTAGGCTTTACGCAGTGAAAATCATGGTAGTGAAATCATATAGGTGTATGTCAGCATTTCAAACTCTTCTGGTAAAAGCACCATGGACACTTTATAGCTGACGCTTAGGTTTACAATTGCAGACAGTAGCTAAAATAGTCAACCCTCACAGGATCATTTCGCTGTGTAGGGCCCTGGAGTTTGCTTAGCTGCACCTTCATAAAATTTAGGTATCTTGCCCTCCATGAGAACATTGTCTTAGGTGTAGAATCTAGGAATATGAAAAAAAGAAAATTACACCACACATTTGAGAATAACCATCAATATATCAATTTATTGGATAGATCTTCAATTCGTACAAAAGAACCTTTCTAAAGGCATATAAACTTTTACCATACTACAAAGATGGGATGCAATGACAGAGAATGAAGAGATCTAAGTCCCATGGAATACTTTTGTTATACGACATGACTTCTCTGAATATATTTTCATTACAAATCTTTTTAGGAAAATTGGGTTGTGGTCTTTTGTTTTGGTTATTATCATCATTTTTTGTTAAATTGCTAGCCTTGTGGAAACTATTGCCCTTGAGTTAAAGAATGAAATGGCAATAAAATACCTTAGAAACATTGATCTGTGTTTGTGCATTGAAAATTGGTCGCATATTTTTTAATTAAGAAAATCTGTCACACATACAAGGATCTAAGGGAACTACTGTAGGAGGAAAAATAGTTAAGATTTCCATTTTGTAAGTCTTTTCAACATTTTATTTTGTTATGTTAAATATGGTAGACAATATGCAAAATTTAGGTTGTGAGTAGACTTGCAATTTCATTTTCCATACTTTTCTTAGAATTTATGTGTGTCCTTTGTGAATTGTGATCGATTAGGGTCATTGGAGCTATTACACAACTGATCTAACTGATAACGGCTGTTTTCAATAGATTACAATGTCATCGAAAGTTTTGGTCTTGTAGATCACATTTTTCATATTTGCTATTTCAAATTTATACTTCAGTGTCTCCATTGATTTTGTATACCTCATTTGGTTAAACGAGATGAGCTTAGGTCCAGGATATTGAGTCCTTGTGCATGGCTTTGAGCACTTGTAAAGGCTAAGGATGCACATGATAAGGCCTATCCGTCTGCGGGGCGTTGAGTTATCCGTCTATGTGGCGTTGATTCGGGCCTGATTGAGTGTCCTCGTTTGTATGAGAGGTGCACTTGAGTCCACGTGGTGCCATCCCTTCGAGTACGCATGAAGACACTCCATCTGATTTAGACCCTAGTGTCTTGTACCTTTGGAGTCATGAGTAGCACCCGACATTTCATTTGATGAGCATCTCTATGTTATGACTATGGCGTTATACACTATATTTCATGTCTGCTCCATGATTGATGTGAGTGTTGACCATCCTGTATACCCTTACCTGGTTACTTCTATTTGGGTCTTGTGACTACCTCTAAGCATGGTGGGGTGGTCTCTTATGATTCCACATGGTTGGGAGGCATTGCCACTGCCATTGGGGACCGGTGAATAGGTTATTGGAGCACCAGTTGGAGATGTTCTTTCTCTCTGTTACTTTACCAGTTGTTGTACTTTTTTAGTCATTGTATCATATTCATGGCTATGCCATTGTTCTTGTATATTCTTTTATGTAGTTGTACTCTTTTGAGAGAATGGAGATAATCATGTAATTTAATGAGAAGATATGAGATGTTTCTTTGGTTTACAGATTCTGGTGTGGGTATCAGATCCGCTTGTTCTATGATGCTTTTGGATTCATGTTTATATTAGATATGGTATTAGGAACATTTGGGTTGGTGATTAAAATGGATATAGTTTGGTTAATGCTTCTCTGGAGAGTGATTTAGTCCTCTCCCATGGGTTGTGCATTCGGCCATACTTGGCCATGAATGTTGTTGACTTATAAAATCGACAACCGTATCATGTGTATGTTATCTATTTATGTCAAAAAAAATTTCTTTCCCTCTCTTGGCCCTTACCCTTCGGGGTTGTGGGGTAGGATGTTACATCTGGTATTAGAGCCCATGTTCACACACTAGGAGCTCTGGCGTACTTGATCCTTCTATGTTTCACTGTGTTTAGCGTGTGTGGCATGAGCTTGTTATATTGTTTTTTATAGTCTTGATTTCTTTCATGCCTTAGCATGGCATTAGTGGGTTAAATTACAACCACATGCTTAGAAATTGTGGAGGAAATAGCCTCCTTGGCCTTACCTTACTCGATGGGACTAGAGTGCTAACCTTGGTTGAGAGTCTCCCATGGTTAAGAGTGATCACTCTCCCATGTTATAAGACGAAGGTAGGAATGTTTTGCCTTATGTGTTTGCAGGTTGAAGGTAACTTGGAATTGCCTAGTTACCCTTTCTTCGATATGTTCTTCTTGTGTCTTCCTTTATGTTGCTAGTGAATGAAATGACCCTAATTGGTCATGAATTGCTCTTATAATTCCTTCTTGTATTATAGATGTAAAGGATGATAGGATGTAGCTGTTTGCGGATGTGGACAGATTAGTTTGATTGTTCCATGCTCTCTTGTAAGTGTTGGATGATTGCTGATTTTTCTTATAACCTCTTAATGTGCTTGAGTTGCTACCATTCATCATTCTTGATAACATATTGAAGTCATTCGAATACTAATAGTGCCTTAAACTTTCCCTTAGTAGAATTTGCATGTTTGTATGATGAATATTGGATGGCATGTGATGTCTTGACATGAGATGAAATCTATCTTTCTCTCCTTTTCTTAGTTGTCATTAGTTGACAAGATGTTAGAATAATGTCATATGGATTTAATTAGTATGTTAGAACTGCAATAAGTAAAGGATTTAGTGAGATAGGAGTGAAGAGGACCTTATGCTTGTTATGGTTATGTATTGAGAATGATTACATGTTTATTAGTGCCTCCTTACTTAATGAGTTTACGTGAGAATGGTAATTTCTTAGTGGATATATCTTGTTGATGAAATTTGATCTTCTCAATTGGATTGTGGATTTCAATGAGATTTTATGGCTGAATGTTTGTATTTTAATGCAACTGCAAATACTTAATGTAGGGTAATAGGAATTTTGCATATCTTGCTTGATGAGCAATTGCATGCCTTGACACAGCCATGGTTACTTAAGATTATATGTATGGTTGTGAACATGAGGAATGGATTAGAGTTCCTTAAACAAACCCATTTCATTATGATTATGAGCATCTGATTTTTTTTGTGAAAAATGTTACTTATGTTTATGCATTGATGTAAAAGTGATAGTGATCATGCTATACATGTTCATACACTATTGTGTTATGTTGATAGAATTGCAAAGTGAATTTATGATGTTATGGGTAATGAGTTGCCCTTGTGAAAAGAGGAAAATTGGTATGGCTATTTGGGAGTACCTATTGTTTGGTAAAGTTGTGTATCTTGCATTATGTTGCATAGTCTTAGGTGAACTATGGTATTGCCTGGGTAAGAGAAAATGTGGTTGTACTCTTTGTGATGAGGACATCCAGTAATGTATTCCTATTGAGTGTTGTGATTAACTAGTGCTTGAGATGTGTGCCCATTGGATGGTGATATTGTGTACCCATCCATGGAGGATATGTATGGATTATGTGTATGGGAGAAAACCATACGATCTATGTGTTTTCTTGTTTTCACCCTTTTGACTACCAACCTGAGGGTTGTTGATAGGTCAATATGTGGAGGGTAGTAGCAGAAACAAAGTTCCTTGGGAGGGAATTGCACGGCGTACTTATAATGGCAACACGAAATGACAGCTATTGTTTCAACCTCTCGGGAAAGTACTCACTACTTCCCCTTGTTAATGGACCAGATACTTGGTTCATATAGTGTTAGCCTAATCTACATAGTTCTTGAGGATGATATTAGTTTATGATATGAGCACCTTTGATAGCTATGATCTTACCCTGATGTGATTATTTTAGATATGATGCCACCCCCCCACTAGTGTTCTGACATAGTGCTGGTGAGGATGTCGTGTCACTGATGGTAGCGAGCTGAGCTTGAGGACACAATGCCACGTACATAGATACATGAAGGCGTAGTATATATGTTGTGTTCCTACTTGTGCTGAGAGGAGTGGTTGCTCACACAGAGTAGAGGGTACACTCAAGAGGTCCTCGATTCTGATCAGTTGGCATGCAAGGGAAACCTAGCCATGTGCACCTCTAGCTCAGTGTGTTGCCGCACGTGCTTTCTACATGGGTACACACTATGCGGGATGTTCTTATGAGTAGGAAATTACATGCGGTATATGGCCATTGCGTGTTTTCTCCACTTGGTGTATACCATGCATGGTCATGCCGCATGAGGTATGTGACTTGGGAGTTCCAGCACAATACTTTTCCATGTGGAGGCTATGTGAGTTGGCCACGCCCACATGAAGGACTGTTGAGATAGTCACGCTTGTTTTCCTCCTTCCTCATGTGGTGACTAGCTATAGTCACGTAGTGTTGTGATGTGTATATTTCAAAGATTGTGAATCTTCCTTTCAGTTATTGGTGATTTTTAGTTTGCTTGTGTGGACCAACACTTTAGTTTCTTGTTTGTATTGGTTTAGCCACAGATGGTTTTCTTGGCATGTCACTCTTGCAGTTACATTCGATTTATTGTTGAAACTATGCGCATTTTTCTTATCTTATTGTTGGAATTGAGATTTATTTCTCTTTATTTACATTCTTGGTGGCTAAACAAATTGATTTTTTTTTTCAAATGTTGGTCTTGTGTTGTGATGTGATTCCTCATCAGGTATGTTGAGATCCGCTCATTTGAGTGTATATGAGGAAGTAGATGCAGGGAAACCCTTGAGGATGGGGGTATGTGTGAACTGATCTAAGCTCTAATTCACTACCTTCCTATTGTTTGACTATCTCTTGGAGGCTAAAACCCTTACACAAATAGGAGATATGTCATTGTGGCTTGTATGGAAGGGCTCACTAGGTGGGTCAATGCAATCAAGACACATGGATTTGGATATTGGACATGGTTATTGGTTATGGACTCATGGATATGTTGGATATGGATGGTATGACGACATCCACGTGAACCCCTATGTAGCCTTGTGATGAGCATGAGTATGTATGTATATGTAGGTGGTACAATTGTCATGTATGTAGTTGCATATTAAAATTTAGAAGGGAACAAAAAATTGCATCATTATGCCTTGAAAAGTGACAAACTATTGCATTATATGTAAAGAGATGCCATGCATGCTATGAAATCAGAGGTTGAAACTATGTTTATGTGTGTACATGTGCTCCATTTTATAGATAGCTACATATAAAAGTTAGAGAACTAGAAATTTTGTATATTAAAAGTGCATTTTGCTACAATTTATGAGAAAATTGTGTGGTTTATGCTCGAATTACATGCTTATATGTTTATATACTGTTACCAGTGCTTTCAGATGATCATGGACAGGAAAGGGATGATGTCGTAACACTTGTATCCGAGAGGCTTACGATATCATGATGCTCTTCCTGATGACCATTGATGCTTCAGCTATTATATGATATATATGCACATGTGCTTTGACTTGTGCCTGGAGTGTTGCAGGTATTGAGTATCGACTCCGCCTAGATTCATAGGCCCAAGCATACTCGTATTCCCTGATGGTGGTTACTGGAGATAGTCACAGGCCCTGTTCCCTACCCTAGCCACTGTACCCTGCTAGTGCAGTGTTCCCATGTTGTTGTCTTATCATCCAGTTACCTAACGGTAATGTCCATATTGCCCCTTATGGTCATGTGTAGTTTGCTAGTGTGGTGGTTGAGGCTTTTCTACTTAGTTTCCGTTGATTGTTCGATGTGGCTTCCTTGGCATCATTCTTTATTTTGATTGGAGAAAATTATTTTATGCTAATGTATATTTTGTAGAAATGAGTGCCTTGCCTATTCCTCACCCATGTTCTGGGACTGATTGCATGTAATTGTGCATGTGAGAACCTAATTTTTATAATTGTATCAAGTTTCATGGATTAGTATGTGCTTGGGCTGCATCTTAGCATTTGCAGGCTTCCAGGAGTAAGCCTAGTCCTAGGGGGTAGGATGTAACGACCCCATGTTCATTGTTTGATGGGGTCAACCATTCAAGCGGAAGTAATACCATTTCTGCATCACCTTTATGTTATCTGGGTCCTTCTTGCTACGCTGGTAGGAGGTTGGTAATGTTTAATGCTAAAAATATCTGGGAATTAAGTCATCGTTGGATGGAGTGATCTTCAAGGCAGAAGGAGGAGACAAATTAATGGCACAAGTATGGGCAGCAATAGGAGTCTGGCAGTACGCCTACTAATTGCAGTTGCTTGAAAGTTTCAAAAGCTGCTTCAACAGATCCATTTTTTTGGGATGTGTATCATGTAGTCAGCGTATTCCAGGAGGGGAAGTTACCTTGAGACATGGGCCCTAATAGTTCACGCACCTTGTTTTTTCTTCCACACTTTGCATAGATGTCTACCAGAGCATTTCCAACTAGAATATCTGATGGAAATCCCCCTTCCATTATGTTTTGACGGATGCCCACACCCTGTTCCATCGCTCCCACTTTGGCATGAGTAGGGAGGATGCTAGCTAAGGTTGTGGAGTCTGGCTTTACATCCGCTAGTTGCATTTGCTTAAAGTTTCGAAGGCTTTTGTAACAAACCCATTTTGTGTGTATTCTACAATTAGTGCATTCCTGGAGGTGACGTCGCTATGAGGCATTCTACCCAGCAGTCACATGCTTTGTCTATGCTTCCACATTTTTCATGTTCTGCCAGGGTAGTCATAGCTACCAGATCTGGAAAAATTCCTCTATCCTCCATGTTTTGATGGATGTCCATATCTTGTTCCAAAGCCCCAGTTTGGCACAGGGAGTTAAGAGGGTAAACGTGAAAGAAGAAATAGAGTTTTAGAGTGTTTGAATATTCTTCCTTCATCTTGCTCTGTAAAGAAAAGAATAGGAAGATGGGAATGATAGGGGATACGATCGAGTCCTTCAAATCACTTCAGATTAGGCAAGTCATTATGCAGAGGATCAGCCTTGGTATGTATGCCTTCCTTTTAGACCTGTTTCTTTTTCTCTTCTTCAAAATAAGTTTACCATACAGACAATCAAAATTTGTTTAGTTTTTTTTTCCTAGAGCTTTGATAAACCCTAGCGTGACCATACTTGCAATAGATACTCTAAATCTATGCCTCAAAATATACGTCTAGGCCATTTTGTTTCTTCTGCGAGTTTTCTTAGGGTTTACGTAGTGAAAATCATGGTAGTGAAATCATATAGGTGTATGTCAGCGTTTCAAACTCTTCCGGTAAAAGCATCAATGGGATTTTATAGCCAAGGCTTAGGTTTACAATTGCAGCCGGTAGCTAAAATAGTCAACCCTCATGGGATCATTCACTACATAGGGCCCTGGAGTTTACTTAGCTGTACCCTTAGAAAATTTAGGTATCTTGCCCTCCATGAGAACATTGTCTTAGGTGTAGAATCTAGGAATACAAAAAAAGGAAAATTACACCACACGTTTGAGAATAACCATCAATATACCAATTTACTAGATAGATCTTCAATGCTTACAAAAGAGCCTTTTTAAAGGCATATAAACTTTTACCATACTACAAAGCTGGGATGCCATGACAGAGAATGAAGAGATCTAAGTCCCATGGAATACTTTTGTTATACAATGACTTCTCTGAATATATTTTCATTACAACTCTCTTAGGAAAATTGGGCTGTGGTCTTTTGTTTTGGTTATTATCATCATTTTCTATTAAATTGCCAGCCTTGTGGAAACCGTTGCCCTTGATTTAAAGAATGAAATGGCACTAAAATACCTTAGAAACATTGATATGTGTTTGTGCATTGAAAATTGGTCACGTAATTTTTAATTAAGAAAATATGTCACGCATACAAGGATCTAAAGGAACTACTGTAGGAGGAAAAACAATTAAGATTTCCATTTTGTAAGTCTTTTTAACATTTTATTTTGTTATGTTAAATATGGTAGACAATATGCAAAATTCAGGCTGTGAGTAGACTTGCAATTTCATTTGCCATACTTTTCTTAGAATTTTTGTGTCCTTTGTGAATCGTGACCGATTGGGGTCACTAGAGCTATTACACAATTGATCTAACTGATAACGGGCTATTTTCAATAGATTACATTGTCATCGAAAGTTTTGGTCTTGTAGATCACATTTTTCATATTTGCTAGTTCAAATTTATACTTCAGTGTCTCGGTCGATTTTGTATACCTTGTTTGGTTAAACGAGATAAGCTTAGGTACAAGATATTGAGTCCTTGTGCATGGCCTTGAGCACTTGTAAAGGTTAAGGATGCACACGACAAGGCCTATCTGTCTGCAGGGTGTCGAGTTATCCATATGTGGGGCATTGATTCGGGCCTGATTGAGTCTCCTCATCTTTATGAGAGGTACACTTGAGTCTATGTGGTACCATCCCTTTGAGCATGCATGATGACACTCCATCTAATTTACACCCTAGTGTCTTGTACCTTTGATGTCGTGAGTAGTACCCGACATTTCATTCGATGAGCATCTCTATGTTATGACTGTGGTGTTATACACTATTTTCCATGTCTACTCTGTGATTGATGTGAGTGTTGACCATCCTATATACCCTTACCTGGTTACTTCTGTTTGGGCCTTGTGACTACCTCTGAGCACGGTGGGGTGGTCTCTTATGAGTCCACATGGTTGGGAGACGTTGCCACTGCCATTGGAGACTGGTGAATAGGTTATTGGAGCACCAGTTGGAGATGTTCTTTCTACCCGTTACTTTACCAGTTGTTGTACATTTTTAGTCATTGTATCATATTCATGGCTACGCCATTGTTCTTGTATATTCTTTAATGTAGTTGTACTCTTTTGAGAGAATGGATGTAATCATGTAATTTAATGAGAAGATATGAGATGTTTCTTTTGGTTTACGGATTCTAGTGTGGGTATCGGATCCACTTGTTCTATGATACTTTTGGATTCATGTTTATATTAGATATGGTATTAGGAACATTTGGGTTGGTGCTTAAAATGAACGTAGTTTGGTTAATGTTTCTCTAGAGAGTGATTTAGTCCGCTCCCATGGGTTGTGCATTCGGCCATACTTGGCCATGAATGTTGTCGACTTATCAAATCAACAACCATATAATGTGTATGTTATTTATTGATGTCAAAAAAAAATTTCTTGCCCTCTCTTGGCCCTTACCCTTCGGGGTTGTGGGGCGGGATGTTACAAATTGTGTTGGATGATCAGAGGGTCCTAAGAGGTCCTATTGGAGAGTTTAAAATGTGTTAGGGTACATTCTAATGATAGTCCATCTCATTTGATATGAACAACCATCAAAGCTCTTGAGATCTTATCATTTTTTGCCAGCTTAGAGCTTTGCGGACCCTTGAATTTTATATCGATGTTGCTTAGTGATCAAAGGGTGATATCATGAGATCATGCTATTAGTTGACGTAGATGTTTGTTGGCATTTTGATCAAGCCACAAAGGTATGTGCTTGATATTTCATGGTATAGGTATAAAAGGAATATGTGATGGAGACAAGTAGCAAGCTTAAATTGATTCATATTGGTCCTTTGGGTCAATCATCAAAATGTAAGGGTGTGTAGTGCATTTGGGTGTTCGCCACATAGGTAAGAGATTGTACGTCTATGGTGGACCCATATGTGCCTATGTTGAAGAGAGAAATTATATTTTTGGTGCTACTTGGCAATATTTAAAGGTGATGTGCTAACATTTTAACTACCCACAAAATTTAAAACATAAATCACCATGAACAAAGAATAGAATGTGCAAGAACAATTTGCATACAAGTAGCTTGAGATTTAATGTATCGATGGATATAGAGCTTAAGGAAGGCTATGCCAGTTGAGTGTAGACCCATTGGTGGAGCGTCTAATATAGCTAATGTTGATTGAATTAATTTGGATGTGGTTGCCAAGAATTAAATGAAGAAATAATTGATCTCATGTTGAATGCACAATTTAAATCAAATCAAATCAAATCCTTAGGGCATGAGTAATAGTCCAACATTAATTGAAGACTAGAAATCAATGTAAGAGTTAGGTGATTGTAGGAGTTTGCATGCATGAATGAAGTGAATTTGTCCTATTTTTGTATAGAATTTTGATACAAGGAAGATTTCTCCACTTGTACCTAAGGATCAAATTTGATTGTACTTTGTTAATGATGAAGTTAATGTCTAATAGAGGTTGTTGTCCTACACTATCGGATTTACAACAAGTGTCATTGGCATAAGAGATCTAGGGTAGAGTGGAATTGTTATAAATATGTAGTTATCTTATGAGAAAAATCTTTTGGCTATTCTTGTACAAGCATGCATAAAAGTAGTTTATGGAATTAAGTGATGCATACCACTATTTTGCAAAGGTAAGGGGTTTGCTTTGTATGAATCTTAGGAAGATATTGTAATGCAAAGACATCTCTATAATTGGATGTTGAACCATATGTAACTAAAAAATTCTCATGGAATATTAATGCATTTTTTAAGTCACATTTGTTGTATTGGTGCCACTAGTGTTTAGTTAGTGTTGCAGTACTATTGAGCTTCCTTAAATTTATAGGAAGAACTTTACTTAATAACCTATGAGATTTTACTAAGCATGCCTGGATATTTCAAGTAGATTTGGCTATGTGGATATCTCTTATTTTGTTAATTTGTAAGTATATGTAAGTCTAGTTTCCATTTGCAAATTCATGTGAATGTCTCCTTCCCTTTCTAATTGTGACTTTTTCCCATTAAATAGGCACCAACCCTCTTTGGCTAAATGATCAATCATTTATTTAAAACATATCTCCTTGTCCTTCTTTGTAGTTTAGGAATAGTTTTAAGCCCTGCCATCCTACATATTTTAGCATAATAAACTTTGAATATTGTATGCTTTGGGATTAAATTGTGTGAGATTTTTTAATGTCAATAGTACATGATCCATCATTAAGATGAAGAGAGAAATAGAGTAGTAAATTGAATAACTTATTAAATATAAAAGTGAGAAGAGTGGAAATGAAAAACAGAATTCATGATTCTTCTTTTGTCCTCTTAAAATCTTGTTACATTAATCTCTATACACATCCAATTGAACATCCATATTATTCTTTCCACTCCTTTTTAACATTTTAGTATTTTTCTTTACACATTTTAATATTTCCATTTTTTTATTAAGAATAACATTGAGATAGAATCTGTTAATTAGAGAAGAGTGTTATAAAAATCCACTGACATGTTCAACTTTTAAAAGAAAATTATAAGAAACATCTTAGATTGCTATGGTCAACATGTTGATTTAAACAAAAAACAGAACAATGAAAGAAAGACTGAAATAACAGAACACACACTCAGAAATAAAACATAGTACACAAAGATTAACATGGTTCACCAGAATGTCTGGCTACATCCACAACCAACAGTAGGGGATTCTTCTATATTATTATTCACACTCTCTCTGAGCACCTTACATGCAAAAATACATATATAGAACAGCAACTCTTCTAGCGTCATACAAAGACAATATTCTGACGGATACAACACCAACCACCTGACCAAGAGAATGGTCGACTCAGAAATTAGAGAATACATGCCAAGTATTGGCAGTTACAAGATAGTGGTTAGAAAATGAAGAGAGCTGTCATGACAGACTTAGCCGTTACATTGGGCTTCACCTTTCCACATGCCCAACAATCTCCCACTTGAAGACCAATGGGATCGGCAACAGAGCTACTCAGAGAAATCCCCCACATTTCCACTTCTAATGTTACATTTTAATCAAGACTGAAGACCGCAGTGTCTCCAAATGCTGTTCACGAACACTTTGGATTAATTTTCTCCAAAGCACATCCGATTTAATAACCTCCAAAATAATCTGATATGGCCTATCACCAGGACCCCAGTCCAAAGCCCTTTCTGTACACCACCAGTATTGCAAGAGTGTCTCTCCCTTCCAGGCAAACGCAGCCACAATGTCTGGATCAAGGGCCTCTACCTCTATAGGACTTTGGCCACATAGATCCAGGGGACAATATTCTCTGTCATCTTTGTTTCTATCCCCACCATAACTGTCACTTTTCCTGTGTCCACCATAATCCCTGCTGTAGCCACTTTGTACATAACCTGCAGCAGTTGGTCGCCTATCATACATCCTCCTAGAAGATTGCAAATGCCTACTCGTATCTGAAAAATCATGAGAGCCACCATAATGCTCCCTTCCGTATGTAATGCTCCCTTCCAATGCAGCCGGACCAAGATTATTCAAAATCTTTGAAACTAGATGCAAGGGATCCAATATACCGGAAATTTTCTCGATCATGTCCGACTTCAACTGACCTGACATTAACGGACCTGAGTGGTGTCTGCGAGTAAATGTTGTCTCTGAAGCATTCAGCTGAGGCGGATCAATCAGTCGCGACTTCGTTTTGGTTTTTAACCTGTGTAGATTCGGCGACGCCCTGCTGGAACACCTCACCACTTCGCTGTCATCATCCCCGGATTTCTTGTCCTCGCTTTCTCTGTTACTTTTCCCGATCACACTCTCTGGGAAAAAGTCTTCTTTGGGGCTGTATCGGGGCCCGCCTTCATAAACAGAAGATCCTATCTGAACTGAAGATTCAAACTGTACTTTGGGAGAGGCTGAGGGCAAACGCGCATGCATACAGGAATTCGGTGAAGGAAATGAGATCTGAGCACACCCTTATTGGGAGAAGTTGTTCCAGACTGTAATGTGTGCATCTCTGGAACACTGGACAAATATTCTCTCCTTTTACCAGAAACATTGTTATCACCTTCCTGGGCGAAATGGAGTTCATCCATATCAAAATCTATATCCAAGGACTTTTGCCCAGAAATCCTCTCCCATTCCAAAAAATCGCCATTGAGTTTAGATGTTGGATCATATGGTGAATGTGGCGCCATTCTATACATCCTTAAAACAGAGCTTGGACTTAATGGATCTACATGCACCCTCTTTTGACATTCCAACAACTTGCACGCAAAACCCATGTTTGGATTTGAAATACCCCGTGCAGCTTTGATGTACTGAAAAACATCTTCAAAACTCTGACCTTCACACCACATGGGATATGCAATAGCCAGTGAAGTTGAACAAGATACACCCTGGTAACAATGGACAAATACCTTGCCACCTTGCTCTCTCACCTCCACCAAATAATCGAATACATCATACAGTATATTAGTGATATCTTCACAACGACTGTCTTGCAACCACAGCGTCTTGTACACTAAGTCCTTCTTGAAGTATTATGGGCATACAAATCCAATACAGTTAAATACATGTGTGATTCCATTCTCTTCAAGTATTTCTCTATTCCTGGCAACTTCATCACTGCCTAGATAAACATGTTCAGCAACCCTTGAACAATCCTTATCATTATTACTCACATTTTTAGGAAGCGACCGCATGGCGAGGCTCTCCGTCAAGCAATGAATGTCATCAAAAGTGTGCCGATAAGAAGCTACTTTATCCAGCAAACCTCTGCCTCGCCGCTTTCTTCCTTTGCGTGGCTGATCAACTTGCTCCGTCAAAGCCCGTGGAGGGTTACTGTCCTATTTCATTTTCTTTCTGCCCGTAGAATTTTTTTCAATAGTCTCATCACCACCATGCTTTCGCTTTCTTCCTCGAGCCATTACAATCCCTTTCACCTCCTCCAACTTCAGCATATCTTCACTTTCTTCTTCGGCCTCCACCGTGACAACATCTTCACTGACCTCCTCATCCGGGGTTCGAACCGGGATCTCTGCCTGCACATCTTTTTCGTCATAAATGTTGAGACCCAGCTTCAATAGCCTATAAATTCTGGAAGCAAAGGTATTTGGATCATCGAGGCAGAAAGCAGAAGTGAGAGAAACCATTTCATAGAGGAGCAATACCAGGTCCTTTACAGACTTACCACTCTTATCTGCCTTTGCCCTCTTCCGCAACTCCTCCATGATGGCTTTCCTATGTTGTGCATCACCTGTGCGTTCAAGAAGTGCTCTAAGCTCAATTTTAAGATCTAAAAACTCTTCCGATGCAGATGCAATTCCAAATCCATCATCCTTCTCCTCTTCAGCCGAATCCTCCTTACTTTTCCAGCCATCCCACCAATGTACACGGCGTTTCGTTTTAACTTTCACATCAACATCTATTGCTGCTGTATCCTTTGTTTCCTTTAGCCTTTGTATGCTCTCTGATTCTTCTAGCATGTCAAAATCCTCGCCTCTCAAATCTTGCGGAGGTGTTTCCCACACATACCTCGCCTGGGTAGTGCTCGGGGAATCAAGATTAACATTACCCATAAGAACTTCAGTGGCAGGATCAGCAGCCAAATAGACAGGGGATTCATCTACGTCCATTGGCACAATTTCATCTAGCTCCGTGTCACTGTCTGCAATACTCACCACAGCTCCCACTTCATCAAAACTCACTCCAGAGCCACACGACCAAGACATGAGAGCTCGAGCCCAATCATCCAAAGCTGCTTCATCCATTTTCCTGAAAATCTTCACGATTTCCAAAACAGCTTTTCCACCATAGCTCTGATACCAATTGTTGATTTAAACCAAAAACAAAACAATGAAAGAAAGACCGAAATAACAGAACACACACTCAGAAATAAAACAGAGTACACAAAGATTAACGTGGTTCACCAGAATGTCTGGCTACATCCACAACCAACAGTAGGGGATTCTGTAATATTATTATTCACACTCTCTCTGAGCACCTTACATGCAAAAATACATATATAGAACAGCAACTCTTCCAGCGTCATACAAAGACAATATTCTGACGGATACAACACCAACCACCTGACCAAGAGAATGGTCGACTCAAAAATTAGAGAATACATGCCAAGTATTGGCAGTTACAAGATAGTGGTTAGAAAATGAAGAGAGCTGTCATGACAGACTTAGCCGTTACCTTGGGCTTCACACATGTCGTGAAAAAATATATATTATTTTGGTGGATTTTTCTCCCTTCTCATAAAATGAAAGATAATTTAGGTTCTCCATCTAAATGTAGCGAAGTCAAATTGCTAAATTCCCCCATAAGCGGCAGAAAGCCTCCAGAAGTCTCTGCTCTTCTCCCATTACAAGCAATCCTTTCTCCACTTCAACTTCATAATCATAGTCAACTTCAACCTCATAATCAAATCCACCTTCAAAGTTTGCGCCATAACCTATCTCGTATGTCTTTGCTGTGTGCCATTGGGAACGTTGTGTGAAGACAACTATCCATACCCATTTCCCCTCCTCCACCGCCGTCTCACATATTACTGAATACGATTCTCTATCCACTATCATCAATGGCATATGTGGAGAAACACAATTAATAACAAAACATAAAATAGTGGCATTGCCACTGGTGGGCTCCTCCCGTACCAATTTAACAGAGAGGTTTTTATCAATCTTCAGGATAGAGCAGGAGTCAACGACAGAGAGAGTAGGAAAGGCGGAGTTTGCAAGTGAGGTGAAGGAGTCTAAAAGTGAGGCCGCATTTCGGACTACAGGCATGCATACTGTCATTTCGCCAGGCCATTGCTGCAAATAATTTGCACATTAACATTCAAGAGAACGCACAATTACACGAAAATAATTAGAAATCTAAATACCTATCAACTTTTTTTACCTGCAAGCTTCGAATGCAACCTTCAACAACTGATTTCTGAATTGCTCTGAGATGCAGCGTCCCCAATCTTTCCATGCACTCCAAACTACTTTGTATACCCGGCACCTCACACCATGTATATGCTTTCAACACCTCCAATTCTCTGCAATGTTGTAAACCTTGTATTTCCTTAACTTGGCGGCAACCTCTCAGTTCAAATTCTTGGAGAGAAGGTAATTGTGCAAAATTGGGAAGCGTATCCAACTTGTGGCAATGAATTATCCTCAGCTCTTGGAGGTTTACCAGACCAACAATACCTCTGAATTCTATCTCTGTTAGATGATCCATTCTTCTAAGTGTGAGATTCTTTAGGCGGGGACAACAGTCTGCTGAGATGGAAATCTTGGACAATTCAGTTCCTAGTAGAGATATCGACTCAAGATTGCACAACGAAGAACTAAATGGCCCGGCCCCAATATCCAGTTCGCTAATTGGGCAATCTTTTATCTTCAGCATTTTAAGATTAATCAGTTGAAAAACTGACACTGGTAAAGATCTCACTCCTGAAGATTTTATATGTAGTGTCCTTAAGAGATTAAGACGCTCCAGAGAGTCTGGTAAATATTTCAGATTTCTACACCGAATAATGAAAAGTTCATTCAAGGAACAGAGATCTCCAAGAGAGGCCGGCAAGCTTGTCAACCAATTATTCCCAATATCCAATATTTGCAACTTGCTCAGTTGACCGATCTTCATTGGGAACTCCCTAAACAGGGTATTACACGCAATGAGTTCTCTCAAGCACGGCTGATTTGTCATATGACAAGACAACCCTTCCAATTCTTTGCAATTTGAGAAATTTAGAATCTCTAGCTTTGTCATGTTTTCCAGAATGTCCGACTTAATGGTCAGCCTAAAACATTCACTTAAGTTAAGGTATTGCAGGAGCGTCAACTTCTTAAAAGAATCTGGCAACGTCTCCAATTTCAAGCACCGGTTCAAATTTAAATGCCGCAGATTTCTCAAATTGCCTATACTGTTTGGTAGTGATGAGAGCTCAGCACACTGCACTAAATCCAGGTACTCCAGCGATTCGAGACTGCAAAATTCTTCTGGAAGACACACCACCTTGCTTGTCGTGTATACCGAAATCAGGACTATCTTTTTCAAATGCTTCAGATGTTGTATCGACTTTGGAAATCCTTGGAATTCATAGCACTCGTCAATAACCAACTCTCGTAACTGCAAAGGAGGCTGCAACATATTTTCGAGGAGATGAAACTAAACATATACACTTATTTAAAGAAAAAGTTGAAATATAGATTTACAACAGCTGGAAGATACTTACATGCTCATCCATCCAAAGCTCTCGTAAGTGATGATTTCCCTCCTCCGTAGTTGCAAAGAGTTCTAAAATCCTCAAACTTCTGCATGAAATCAGTGACTGAAGATTTCTCTGCTCACTATCAAACCAGCGAAGCCAGACCAGATTTCTTGACGATTTAATTACTTGATTTAAATTAGGTCCTCGAGCCACAATAATTTTTAGTCCAAGTCTAGAAGGCGCCAGTGTCCAAATTCCTTTGCTTGTGTTAACCTTGAGTTCTGCGGGCGATGAACAATCAGGAAACTCCTCATCTGTATCGGCCGGTTGTCGTATTGTGTATTTTTCCTGTATCGATTCATAAAATTTCAGGAAAAGAAAGACAATTGAAATTCTTACAACGAATTAAACAAAGTAAACAAACCAACCGTAACGGTGCACGTTGCTCGAGCAAAGGTGGTCTTTATTCCTCGAATGCCTATGCCGCTCTGAAACTAAATAAAACATTAAATTAAATAACTGTGAAAATAATAATATTTTTTAAAAGCAACCACAAAAACAGAAACAAAGAAGATTCCTTTGATGAGTGAGAAAATAAAAAAAAATTAATCTCACCTGTTCTTCATTATCAACTTTAATGTTTTGCTGGAGAAAGCAAAGACGGTAGGGGGATTGCTGATTTGCAATCTCCCTTCCCAAGTCCCTTAAATGGTCATGCATTCTTATGGAATTCTGTACATCTTCCCAAACATCTTTTTCAACAACTTCCTCAACAAGACACTTATTCACCAGCTTTTCCCAAGTGTGTGAACCACTCCACCCTGATCCATTCCATACTTCAATTGCTAAATTGATTCTTTCTCCAATAAAGAAACATGCTGTATCTAAGAATGCCTCTTTCTCTTCATCATCTAAGGCATCATAACTTATTTTAAGCCTCTTCTTGATATCATGGGGCAATATCCTAGAGATCTTGTCTAGTTGAGTCTCCCAATAATCTTTGCTGAATTTTCCATAAAGCTGTCCGCCAAGGACTTTGAGAGAGAGTGGCAAGCCACTACAAACCTCTATGAATTGTTGCACAAGCTCCTCAAATCCATCCCGTGGAAAAGGTTGCAAAAAAGCATGCCAACAAAAAAGTTGCTTTGCATGAAATGGACTAAGTGGTTTCATTTCATATACAAAGGAGATGCCCCAAGCTCTAAGGACTTCTAAATCCCTAGTAGTGACAACAATCAAACTACCCGATCCAATCAAACTTTCAGATCCCAGGCTGTCCTTATTGGGCAATAGAGCATTCAGTTGGTCCACATGATCAACATCATCTAGAACGATGAATGCTCGAACAGATCTCAAGCGGCTTGCAAGAATTGCCTTCCCCTCTTCTATACAGTCAACTGCTGCTACACTCTTAAAACCAAGGTTCTCCAAGAGTTTTTTCTGCTTGGTGTGCAACAGCCTGTTGGTATCAGCATCTCTGACATCTAATATTAAGCTAGACTTCTCCATAGATGGATATATATTGTTATATAACTTTTTAGCAAGAGTAGTCTTGCCGGAACCACCCTTTCCCCATATTCCCATGATTTGCACTTTCTCATGGCTTATGAGAGATCGAAAGTATTCAAAGTCTTGTACGGCTTCCTCTAAACCCGCTGGATGTTCTGCGTCCACAAATGGTACCTTTTTAACTTCTTTCACTATACAATATTTAATTCTCTCCAGCATCATTTCCTCGTCTCTAGGCATACACAACAGCAAAGAAACAGAATAAACATCACGCTTTAAAAGTTAAGATTACTCCAGTTAATGAAATCTATGTCCCTGAAAGATAAGAGGAAGAAAATAATTCACATAATGCATTGACAATAAAAGGATAAGCGCGTGAGGTAGAGTAATTGGTACTTACTCCTTGCTATTAATGATGTAACCAATATTATGTGAAACATTGTAGAGCACATCCTTCCACCCCTGAAGCTTTTCTGGGCTGTGTCTTCCCTTCTTTTTGTGCCGGTCAAATGCAGCAGCATAGACTCCTTTTGCATATCGGACATCCTCAGGCGTAACATAGTAGAAAATGGGAACAATTCTAGTGCCTGTGTCGCGCATAAATGAAAGCTCATCTAAACACCACTTGGATTGTGCATAGTTCTGTGAAAATATAGCAATATGAAGTGAAGCACTCTTCATTGCCGCTTCTAATTCTGTAGGCAAGTAATCCCCCGATTCAAGCTCTTCTGAATCCAGAAAAACCTTCAGTCCCATGCCAGCAGTAAGCATTTTATAGAGAAAGGCAGCCAGCGTGTGTTTGACATCGGGACCGCGATGATTAATAAACACATCATACGATCGACCAGAAGTAGATGTAGATGGTGCAGATTCTTCAACCCGTGGGTGGCTTCTAATGTTGGAAGTAGATGCCATGAAATTGGATTGAACTCAACACAAGGCAACAGTAAAAGATATGCAAATGAAAGAAAGCTTCTTGTTGTTGAGGTGAAATGAAGCGCAGAGTATATAAAAGAGGAGACAGATCGGTGGACCGTGGAACTCATGGAAGGAGTGCAGAAGCACACCAGAATTTTCAATTTATCTTTTTGGGAGTGGGGTCCACCTCTTATATGCTCTTGCACTCATGCTGCCGGATTTTCTACAAATTGCTCCTTCCACAACGACTGCATCGCGCGGTACTCGTTTTTATCAATCTCAATTACTCCTCCAATCAAAGGGCGTCCGTCCTTTTCTAGTGTAGCTCCCCGAATCTGCACGTTTCTTTCCCGCGTTTTTCCTCTGGAATCTACATGTTTGGTGTTGATGTTTTAGCTTCTGTCGGATCCTTCTACAGGCCGACCAATGAACATTGCAATGAGGCCGACCACTTGTGAAAGGGTGCGTCCTCACATATACATATATACAAGGTCTTTGCTCTCTCAAAATATGACAATTCAATTACAAGCTTAATTCAGAAAGCAGAGCAGACTTCTAAAGCAGAGCAGACTTCTAAGGAGCAGATCAAGTTATTTCTCAAGTGTGGACTTATTCATTGTGCTTCAAGAAGTGAAGCCATACCTATAGGCCTTGGATTTGGCCATTGTAAAGCAGATTGCTGTTCTTATCATTCAATATATAAGAGATATATTGTTGCTGGGTTTTTCCCCTCAAGTTGGAGGGTTTTCCCAGGGTATCTTGTTGTGTTCATTGTTCATTGTGTTGCATTTTCTGATTGTTTTAAATCTGATTATAAAACTAACATGGTATCAGAGCGGGTTTGAAGAAGATCGTGATTAGATTTGTCACTACAGCAATACTCTCTATTTATCCCTATTTTAGTCAAGATGGTGAACGGTCTTAAAATTGAGGATAGACTCGAAGGAGCATCCAACTTCATAGCATGGAGATTTAGAATCATGCTTACCTTGGAAGAAAATGACTTGGCTGAATTTGTGGAAACCAAAGTTCCCGAACCTTCGGAGGAAGAAGAGAAGTTGCAATGGAAAAAGAAAGACATCAAGGCGAAGAAGATTTTGGTTGACTCCGTTAAAGATCATATTGTTCCGATTGTCTCCAAGTTGAAGACAGCAAGGGACATGTTCAAAACCTTGGAGGAGATGTACGAAATCAACAACACCAGCCGGGCTCTTGCACTAAAGCAACAACTACATCATGTGAAAATGTCGAAAGGAGAAACGGTTATTTCTTACTTCATGAGGATTTCAGAATTGAGAAATCAGCTCTCTTCAATTGGTCATGTGGTTGATGACAAAGACTTGACCATGCTTGCTCTCAATGGTCTTCCTTCATCATGGGAATCCTACATTCAAGGAATCAGTGCAAGATCGAAGCTTCCCAAGTTTGATCGATTGAGGATAGATTGCATTCAAGAGGAGTCTAGATTGGCCTCTAGAGGAATTGGTCAAAGCTCTACAAATGAAGACATTCATGTCCTTGCCTCTCAAGCATCTAAGAAGAAAGGCAACAATGGGAAGAAAGGATTCTTCAAGAGGAATAGAGATAATGGAACTGATGATGCTCCTGCATTCAAGAAGAAGAGGGACCTCTCCAAAATCCAATGCTTTAGGTGTGACAAGTATGGTCACATTGCCAGGTATTGTCCATCCAGGCCTAAGCATCAGGCCACCATTGTAGATGTTGATGATGCCTCTCTTCAGAAGGACTCAAGTGAATACTTGTTCTATTCGGCATTGTCAAGCAATGTACCTACCGACACTAACACTTGGCTAATTGATAGTGGTGCATCTCGGCACATCACTGGTTTTAAGGAGCATTTATCAAACTTGGTGGAGGGAAATTCTAGTGAACAAGTCATCATTGGAGATGATGCTAGCTATTCAGTGAAAGGGATTGGGATCTCTACTCTCCACTTGGATTCTGGCATTACCCTAAAGTTAAGTGACATTCTCTATGTTCCAGGCATCAAACGAAATCTGGTTTCTATTTCTGCCTTGGAAGACAAGGGATACCAAGTTGCCTTCTCTGAAGGCAAAGTTCTTGTGTGGGTAAAGAATTCCAACTTCAAGACTGCTCGAGTAATTGGAGTTAGACATGAGAGCCTCTATAGGCTTCTCACTTGTCCACTTCAAGCATTAGTACATGATTCTTCAAGCTTGTGTGACCTTTGGCATCGAAGATTGGCTCACCTACACTTTCGGGCTCTACCTTTCATGGAGAAGATGGTCACGGGTCTTCCAAAATTCAATCAGGAGCATGAAGGTACCTGCAAAGGTTGTGCCATGGGTAAGAATACTAAAAGTCCATTTCATAGTATAGAAAGTAGATCTAAATGTATTCTAGATCTCATTCATTCTGATTTATGTGGTCCAATGTCTGTTGCTTCCTTGAGTGGTTTCTTGTATTACATTATTTTTATTGATGACCACTCTAGAAAGACTTGGATTTATTTCTTGAAATCTAAAGAATCTAAAGAAGTACTTGAGAGGTTCAAAGAGTTTAAAGCTCAGGTAGAGAACTTATCCGGGAAGAGGATCAAAGTTTTGAGATCCGACAATGGAGGGGAGTACACCTCTGAAGAATTTCGTAACTTTTGCATTGAAGCAGGGATTAAGAGGGAGTTTTGTGTCTCTTACAACCCTCAACAGAATGGTGTTGCAGAAAAGAAGAACAGATCTATTGTGGAAGCCGCCAAAGCTATGATTCATGACCAAGATCTACAAACCTTGCTTTGGGCTGAAGCATCTAGGACAGCTGTTTATGTTCAGAATAGAAGCCCTCACCGCATTTTAGAGAACATGACTCCTGAAGAAGCTTTCACAGGGATGAAGCCAGAAGTAAGTCATTTGAGGATCTTTGGTTGTCCAGTGTATGTTCATATACCAAAAGATAAAAGGACAAAGTTGGATCCATCTGGCAAGAAGGGAATATTTGTAGGCTACAGTGAGACTTCAAAAGCCTATAGAATTTACATTCCAGGTCAGAAGTTGATTGAGACCAGCAGGGATGTTACATTTGAAGAGGATGTTGCATTCAAAAGATCTAAGAGCATTCATATGGAGATAGATAATGAAGACCAAGAGTCTCCTCAGGATATGAAGTTGCCCATACTCCTGAGATTCAGAGGGGGGTTTTTGATTCAAAAGAAGATGATGATCCAGTTGAGCCTTTGGAACCAACTGATGGACCTAGTGATATTGTTGTAGTACGAAAAAGGCCTCGGTGGACTCTAGAAATCATGCAAGAGGCGGGAAAATATGCAGCTCCCCGAAGATCTCTTAGAGAAAACAAGAGACCTCATAAGTTCTCAGATTATGTGTTATTAATGAGTCAAATTATTGAGTCTGAGCCTTCTAGTGTTGAGGAAGCTACTAGTCAGCAAGTATGGAGAGATGCTATGGCTGAAGAGTATCAATCCATCCTCAAGAATGATGTTTGGGATATCGTACCTAGACCTGAAGGAAAATCTGTTGTTTCTTCTAAGTGGCTTTTCAAGATCAAGCATGTGGCTGATGGAAGCATTAAGAAGTACAAGGCTAGATTTGTGGCTAGAGGATTCTCTCAGAAAGAGGGAGTAGATTATGAGGAAACCTTTGCTCCAGTTGCTCATTATACATCTGTCAGAACCATCATTGCTATTGCAGCATTTAAAGGATGGAAAATACACCAAATGGATGTGAAGACAGCATTTCTAAATGGTGTGATCGAGGAAGAAGTATATATTGAGCAACCTGATGGCTTTGAGGTTCATGGGAAGGAGTCTCATGTTTGCAAGCTGAAGAAAGCTTTGTACGGCCTTAAGCAGGCTCCTCGTGCTTGGTATGAAAGAATTGATCGATACATGATGAGCTTGGGTTTCTCCAAGAATGATGCTGATTCAAACCTATACTTCAAGGTAATTGATGGCAAAGCATTAATCTTGGTTCTCTATGTTGATGATCTACTTATTACTGGAGAAGATCACCTCATTTTCAAATGTAAGGAGGAGTTAGCTTCAGAATTTGAAATGAAGGATCTTGGTCTCTTACATTACTTCCTTGGTTTAGAAGTATGGCAGAAACCAGATGAGATCATTCTAAGTCAAGGGAAGTATACTATTGACATCTTGAAGAGATTTGGTATGATGGATTACAAACCGATGTCTACACCGATGGAGACAAATTTGTTGAAGTTAAAAGAGGCTGCAACTAGTTCAGATCTGGTGGATCCTAGCATGTATAGACAAATGATTAGATCATTGATGTATCTAGTTAATACTAGACCAGATATTTGCTATGCAGTGAGTGCACTTAGTCAGTTCATGTGTGAACCAAGGCAAATACATCTAGTCGCAGTGAAGCATATCCTAAGATACTTGCGTGGCACAGTTGGGTATGGCTTGAGATATTCTTTTGGTGTAGACTTGAAGCTGCATGGATATACTAATTCTGATTGGGCAGGATGTGTCACTGATCAGAAGAGCACCTCTAGATGTTGCTTTAGTTTGGGATCTGCTATGATTTCCTGGTGCAGCAGGAAGCAGTCATCTGTAGCATTGAGTACAACAGAGGCAGAGTATATTGCAGCTTGTATGGCAGCTCGAGAAGCAGTATGGCTTCGTAAGCTCCTTGTAGGATTGTTTGGACAATCAATGGAGCCTACTATCATTCATTGTGATAACCAGAGCTGTGTGAAGCTTTCTGTCAATCCAGTGTTTCATGATAGAACCAAGCATGTTGAGATCAAATACCATTATATCAGAGATATGGTAGTGAGGAAAGCTATAGAGTTGAGGTATATCAGTACTGATGAGCAGACGGCAGACATTCTCA
The DNA here is from genome assembly GCA_027924645.1 of Cunninghamia lanceolata. Taxonomy (NCBI): domain Eukaryota; kingdom Viridiplantae; phylum Streptophyta; class Pinopsida; order Cupressales; family Cupressaceae; genus Cunninghamia; species Cunninghamia lanceolata. The sequence goes on along the minus strand of BSBN01001318.1, from coordinate 222,438 downwards.
CCAAGCCTCTCTCCAAGTTAAAGTTTGTGTACTTTCGAGATAAGCTTGGTATAGTGGAGAATACAGCCTTAACTGAGAAAGAGTCTCAGTATCAGTGATCCCTTAATAATGAGTTCTTCTCTGTGAGAGAAGTTTGAGGTGAAATCCCTTGATAACGAGTTCTTCTCTGTGAGAGAAGTTCGAGGTGAAATCCCTTGATAACGAGTTCTTCTCTGTGAGAGAAGTTTGAGGTGAAATCCCTTGATAACGAGTTCTTCTCTGTGAGAGAAGTTCGAGGTGAAATCCCTTGATAACGAGTTCTTCTCTGTGAGAGAAGATCGAGGTGAAATCCCTTGATAATGAGTTCTTCTCTGTGAGAGAAGTTCAAGGTGAAATCCCTTGATAATGAGTTCTTCTCTATGAGAGAAGTTCGAGGTGAAATCCCTTGATAACGAGTTCTTCTCTGTGAGAGAAGTTCGAGGTGAAATCCCTTTATTCCACCCTCTGGGAAAGCCATAGTGAATGTCATCCATTGTGGTTGACATCACGATGAGGTGATATGTCTCATGCAGCTGGAAGTATCCTCCCTAGCTAAGAGGGAGTGTTGATGTTTTAGCTTCTGTCGGATCCTTCTACAGGCCGACCAATGAACATTGCAATGAGGCCGACCACTTGTGAAAGGGTGTGTCCTCACATATACATATATATATACAAGGTCTTTGCTCTCTCAAAATATGACAATTCAATTACAAGCTTAATTCAGAAAGCATAGCAGATTTCTAAGGCAGAGCAGACTTCTAAAGCAGAGCAGACTTCTAAAGCAGAGCAGATTTCTAAAGCAGAGAAGACTTCTAAAGCAGAGCAGATTTCTAAGGAGCAGATCAAGTTATTTCTCAAGTGTGGACTTATTCATTGTGCTTCAAGAAGTGAAGCCATACCTATAGGCCTTGGATTTGGCCATTGTAAAGCAGATTGCTGTTCTTATCATTCAATATATAAGAGATATATTGTTGCTGGGTTTTTCCCCTCAAGTTGGAGGGTTTTCCCAGGGTATCTTGTTGTGTTCATTGTTCATTGTGTTGCATTTTCTGATTGTTTTAAATCTGATTATAAAACTAACATTTGGCCCCTTGTTAATCTCTGTCACTACCAACCCCATCTCCTCTCTTGTATACTTCGCAGCTCTCTCCTCAACAATATTTATGCGCCATAAATTTTCTTTTAAAATGTGGGTGGTAAGAAAGTACACCCTCAAAATTTATGTTAGACAAAGTCCAAAACAATGGTGAAAGTTTATAGGGCCAAGCTCGAACATATATAAAATTAGCAATTGCACTTGATGTGCAATGGGTACGTTGATTGATATTTCTATTTAAGTGTTTTTGTTTAAATAAACTTAGGTTTTGTTAGAAGAAATACCTAAAGTTATTTCGGAGAAGGCACCGGTAAACTCTTGCTTTTCAGTGTTAATTGAAAATGTTTTACTATAAACTTAAAACATAACACAACAAGGGAAAAGTGAACAACAACTGCATCTAACTATGTCGTATATCATTCTTCCTATCTCATTCCAATAAGGAAATGAAGTAGGAAGAATAGTATAGGTCGCAGTTAAATCCCTAAAACAATTTCATGGGTTAACTTAAAATCTTACTTTCAAACTTGGAAGGCATTCAAACGGTAGGAAAGTCTTATGCATGTACAACAAAGAAATCTACCAACTTAATGTGAAAAGTTGGGGAGCGAACTTAAAGTGCAACCATGCACAAATTTGCAAAATGCTTCCATGCATCTGCACCTTGCCATCCCCCAAAGAAAAAAAGAAAGTGTAATTAGAAAGGTTCTTAATATATATAATACTATAGGTCATGGAGTTTATTTGCACTTCATGCAAAATGTTGACTTGACCATTGAATTGACCCCACCCTCAACAAGTCTACCAAGCATGCATATTATAATATAAAGAAACTATGCCAAAGAATGTGAGAATAATCAATTACCATTCATATTGGTTATCAAATGGTGTATGTCATCTCTAATGGTTGTGTAAAGGCAACAAACTCTACTTAAAATCACTCCTCAAATCTATGGGAGATATTCTTGCAAACTTCTTCAACTATTGTTGTTTGTGATTTTGATGTGTCCAACATACCCACCCACAACTTCCACTTCACTTAAATCAAATATATCCAATCAGTTGCTACTAATTCCAACCTTGATGTTCTTGGTGTTGTGCAGACTATCTCAACTGCATCAACCATGCATAAGCATGATGGCACAAAGATAGGTAAATGTGTAGCGCACCTTGTTGACACTTCAAGATTTAGCATAGATGTGACTTTTTAGGGCACACATGCCGAGATGGAGGGGAACCAACTATATGAGTTGTACTCCTAAGAGGAATCTCCTATTCTTATGGTTAGAGCTGGTCATATGGCATCATGGAATGGAAAGACGATAGACATTATATGATCTACATAGCTCTTTTTGAATCCTAGCCTTGAAGAGGCTACAACATTCAAGACCTTGTGTGTATTAGAATCTCCAAATGGAAACCATTTCTCCAAATGGAGTAATATGGACCCTGGAAGCCAACCACATTGCCTGCAAGTGCTAACATAAGTAGAGGAGATGTTGATTGCATGGGTTAATCATATCCTACAAGTGTATCATGCATGTGGTGGACAGTTAAAATATAGTGGCCATACACTTAGCTTTCCACAAGACATAACTAGTATTGATATGCACTTGCCAAGGTGTATTGACTAGTTAGACACCATAGTTGTGAGAAAGCATAGCTAGAGCCAAGAAAGCTATGCTTTCTATGTTAGTCGAGAATGCATCCTTGAAGCCTTGCAGTACAAAATTGCTCATGACTAGTACTACAAGGATGTCCAGCTTAATGAAAGTGTAATTTTTTCATCTTTACCAGCAACCCCTACTGATATATCAAGCATATTAGTCCACTCATCTATTAATCTTCCAAGGCTAGTGCTTGGTCTACTTTCACTGGTGATAAGGGGCTAAGTACTGTTTAAGGAGAGCCTCTAGGCAACACTCCTCTTTTGTCACTTTTCTCTCTTGGATGAAGGGAGATGGAGGAGGTTCATGCTTTTTTGCATTTGAGACCTATTCATACCATTGATGTTGTTGACTAGCAAGCCAATTTAATGACACTAGTTAACGAGTACAACATGGAGGGTTTGTTTGCAATGGCATTCCCAACTCTTTACCCTAGAAGTGTTGCAAGATTTCTATGACCTTTTCAACATTCATCTTGTGTACATCCTATAATCCATGCATTGCATGAAACCACATTTATTTAAGGCATGGCATCAAACAACTTGCATGCCTTGTCTATGATTATGCATCCTACATATGTATATACATTGGTTGTTGCAACAATAAAATTTGGCTAAGATCCACGTTCAAATATGTTTTAATGGATATTCTTACTCTATTTAGCACAGGTAGGAAGGATGTTTGCATTTGCATACAAGACATCAATAGCAGAAGCACACTAGCATTTTACAAGTTTGTGCTTATATGCAATATGAGTTTATTTCTTTTAGAGACAATATGCTATAGGGGTTTCTCCGTCTTGTTTCTTCTTGTTGTTTGCACTATATCTCTTTTTTAATTTGTATATACACCAATAAGAATGAAAATACCAAGAAATCTATATTTAGCTTAAACTATATCATGGTAGGTCTCTGACGGGAGTATTACGTCTGGGATTCCTGGCCCACTCATATGAGAACAAATTTGGTATTGATATAAATATGGTTTTTGTGTGTGTAGTAATTAAGAAGCTTACACACATGTAGGGCTATTTGCAATGGACAATATTTGTGTTGCTGTGCACTAAGATTTTCATAATTTATTTGTTACAAAATATATAGATGGATTCTCTCTAGTTTTTTAGAGAAAAAAAAACACCATTTGTGCATCATAATGTGATTTCATTCATCCAATTCAATAATAGATGATTCTCTTTTTGCCTCATTATTTGACCCAATATAAAACATAATGGTTTTGTTATGCAAAGATATTTTTTGTCTTAAAAGATAGGGAGTTATAAACAGTTCTTGAGGGGTTGACTTTGGGTGGGCTAACATTGTGGGACCCCATTCAAGCCTTAGGGTCTTTAAAATATGTTTTTTGGGGTGCAGGGGAGGACAGGAAGGGCAATGACATCTTGACGTCCCAAGAATTTTTAGGGGAGGCCTGACTTTCCAAGGACTTCCATGGGATGCTGAGGACCATAGGGTATCCCCTCTGTGTTTCCTATTTTATCCTTTAGGGGATGTCTCCCTTTTCAAACATTTTTTGGGGATGGTGAAAGAACATTTACTCCCCATCCCCAAGCACCTCTAGATGTACAAGACAACCCAAAAATCTTGGGGCTGTGTCCCTAAGGTGCGTTGGTCCATATAAATTTCTATTGCATGAAAATATTTTAGACAAATTTCAATCATGATATAGCCTATTCATAGAGTATAGTTTTTGGCCAGTAGGAAAAATTAAAACGTACAGAAGGGATGAAAGCTTGAATTGTATTTTTCAAATACCAACAATATTTCAAATTGGATGGCCTAGCCATTGAACAACTCAATATTATTTCTCCCGGGCTACTATAGAGTTTCTAGTCACCTTAACATGTTAGAAATGAAAGCACAACTACCCAAATGGAAATCCGATTCAAATATTATTTCTGCAATCTTAAACTGTGTATAATGGATATTGTAACATGCACATGAAAATATGCAAACCTAAAAACATGCAAATGGAAATATGCAAACCCACAATACAAAAATGAACCAGAAGCAGAATGAAGCACACAACATAGTGTTTAACATGGAGAAAACCCTTGCAGGTAAAAAACTCCACCAAGAAAAGAGGCCAAGTTGTATTATCTTCACAAAAGGAGATTACAAATACATTCACTTCCTCTATCCTCCAACCTTCACTCCGGCAGAACCTAGGTACATGTATACTATTATGCAACTCATCTACTATGCCATGGTTTAAATAGTATTTACACAACCTCAAGATGGGTGTCCGCCTTGGAATCTTCACCCATGCAACATTCAATGACTTCTTACAAGCTCATAACACTTGTCAAGAGTCAACAATACAACCTTGGGCGTCCATGGACAAAATAGGCTCTTATGAGGTCATAAAAGTTGTCATACATGCATCCTACACTTGGAAAAAGATGTCCATGCAAGATTGAATGCCTAGGGGCCAAAAATAGCCACTTACAACATCTTATGATGCGTCATATGTTGTCATAAATGTCATAGATTCTTATGACAACTTACAGTTGTCATAGAATCTCTTACACTTTCTTACAACATCTATGACACGCATCATAACACTAAAAATATGTGATTCCTCCACATGTGCACCCCACTTTGACCAATTACCATTTACGATAGTAAATGACATCCTGTAACTACCGCCAGTAACTGTGGAACTTATCGGTGCAGTAACTCCATAATTACCATTGACAGTAAATATTTTTTACCACTACCGATGAAACTAGTACATCCCTTATGGGTAATTACAAATAATAAATGGAATAAATACAATATTAGGATTTACAAGGTTAATGGCACCTTAGCCCAACATTCTCCCACTTGACATTATACATTGTAAATCAACCCATAGGAAAACAAATGAAATAATCAGGCACTACAAACAAGGCCCATGGCCTCTCTGCACCACACAAACTTTTCTATGCTCACAGGCATGGTCAATGAATCTGCAACATTCTCCTGAGTGTCTATCTTCTTCAGCTTAATCTGTCCATTTCAAACCAGCTCTCGAACAAAGTGATACTAAACATCAACATGCTTAGTCCGAGCATAATACATGGGATTCTTGGCCAAAACATATAGCACTCTAGCTATCACAACCAATCTGAATGTCCTTGCAATCAAAACCAATACCTGTACACAGTCTCTTCAACCAAACTGCCTCCTTAGAGACATGAGTAGCAGCCATATACTTTTCTTCTATGGTGGAAAAAACAACTGTGGGCTGCCTCTTACTCATCCAACTCACTACTCCTCCAAATAGAGTAAACACATAGCCATTAGTGGACCTTCGACTATTCAAGTCACCTTCCTAATCTACATCAACAAAACCCTGTATATCCAAAGATTTATCAACACTATCAGTACCAAAGTAAACCAAACAATAATCAGGAGTACCTGTAAGATATTTAAGCACCCTCTTCGCATAATTCTAATGTTGTCTATCAGGGTTAGACATAGATTTGCTCAAAACTCCTACTGCTTGGGTAATATCTAGCCTAGTATGAACCATTGCATACATCAAACTCCCTACAACACTAGCATATGGAACATTAGACATATCCTCAAGATCATCCCCAATCTTTGGACACATATTTTATGAAAGCTTAGTACCAATGGGTAAAGGAACTTTAACTAGGTTATAGTCTTGCATATTAAACCTCTGCAAAATAGTATTCACATACTTTGTGACAACCAATGCTTTTTGTTACCTCTGTCCCTCCTCAACTCCATTCCCAGAATATACCTAGAAACTCCAAGATCTTTCATTTCAAATGCACCTGAAAGTTGGACTTTAAGCTCACTTATCACACCCTTAGTATTGCAGAAAAATAACATATCATCTACATACAATGCAATGACTAGTATAGAATCATCAACCCAATAAATGTAAACACAGTGATCCTCCTCGCTTCTAACAAAATCCAATTTCAAAACAAATGAATCAAACTTTTGATACCACATTCTGGGGGTTGTTTTAAACCATAGAGAGACCTCTTTAACCTGTAAACCCATTTTTCTTTCCCTTTTACCTCAAAACTTGTAGGTTGTTGCATATAAATCTCTTCCTCAAGATCTCCATGCAAGAATACAGTCTTAACATCCATTTGCTCAATCTCCCAATCATAAGATGCAGCAATGGATAAAAGAAATTTAATAGAAGTCAACTTAGCAACAGGAGATAATATCTCACCAAAATCAACTCCCTCTCTCTAGGAGTAGCCTTTGGCTACCAGTCTAGCCTTGTACATCTCCAATGACCCATCTGCTCCAAACTTTTTCTTGAAGACCCACTTACAACCTATAGCTTTTCTTCCTTTGGGCAAATGAGCAAGATCCCAGGTGTTACAAGAGTCTAAATCCATCATCTCCTCCTGCATGGCTAACTGCTAAGACTCACTATCATCTAAAAGAATAGCTTCCCTGTAGGATCTAGGCTCATCTTTAGTACTCAATAAAGTAAATACACAATGGAAATCTGGTGGGCTATACTTATCAACTGGATTTTGTTGTCTTTTGGATCTCCTCAAGGGTGGTGTAAGAGTCTCAACTTGTTCTTCTGCATGATCATCTCTACCAACTTCTTCTATGACAACAAATTCATCTTCATCAAAACTACTTGAATCTTCTTCTTCACCCCCCAATCCATCATTCTATTCTTCTCGAGGTGCATCTTCCTACACTAACTCAAAGTGCACTCTCTTTATCTTTTCTTCTTTTTCTTTTGGCTACTCAGGTTCAGAAATAACTCGAAGTTCCTTGAAAATAACATCTCTAGAATAGATAACTTTACGGGTTAGTGGACTCCAAATCTTATAACATTTGACATTATCACCATATCTAATGAATGTACACTTTTCAACTTTTGGATCCAACTTAGATCACTTTTCCTTAGGCACATGAACAAAAACCTCATAGTAAAAAACCCTTAAATGTGAAACAGAAGGTTTCTTACTTATCCACACTTCATAAGGTGTCGAATCAAGAGCCTTACAAGGAAATTTATTAATCAAGTAGAAAGTAGTATAGATAGACTCTACCCAAAAGCATTTATCCAACCGTCCATCACTCAACATACTTCTAGCCCTTTCCATGATTGTTTGGTTCATCCTTTCTGCAACATCATTATGTTGTGGTGTATACATAGTGGTCTTTTGTCTGATAATACTCGCATGCTTACAAAGCTCATCAAATTCCTTAGAGCAATATTTTTTTATTTTTATTTTTTTTAAAGATAATGTGCCTGGTAAACTTCTTAACGTGACCGGCGACGCTAGTGCGACACGCCCTCCAACTCCACACGAATGCTTTTGCCTAGAGCAATGAACCAGTGAGGCCACAACTGGGGGACCTCATCCCCTAGGAAGAACACTTCAAACCCGCAAGCTCATTGGCCCAGCGAAGGCGTAAAGCCTTGCGAGCTCATTGGCCCAGCGGGGGTTTGAACTCTGGTGGCCGCCACTACAACCGAGTGACTTAACCACCGAACCATGCCATCATCGGCTCCTTAGAGCAATATCCACCTCCATTGTCAGATCTTAATATTTTTATCTTCGAACCTGATTGGTTCTCTACTAACACTTTGAAATCCTTAAACTTAGTGAAAACTTTAGATTTGTGTTTCATAAAATAAATCCATGTAAATCTGGATACATCATTAATGAAGGTAACAAAATAATGTTATTTTATGATAGAATCATTATCCACAAGTCCAAACACATCCATATGAATAATTTCTAACTTCTCTTTTGCTCTATTGCTTCCTAAAGGTAATGATTTTTTGTTCTGTTTACCAAACAAACAATGCTCACAGAAATCAAAGTCATCATTAGAATAAGAGAAATTGTCCAACAAATGTTTATTCTTAATAGTTTTCAAAACATTATTACTAGTGTGACCCAATCTATGGTGCCACAACATACATGTATTTTCAGTACTGGCCTTAGATACATAGGAGGCATTACAAACTGTAGTGGCTTCAATCTTGAATAGGTTTCCCAATCTCTTCCCCTTTGCTACCACCAAATTCCCTCTCACTAATTTGCATCCATGCTTTTCAAAAGTCACATGCATTCCCAAATCAATCATCTTTGAAATAGAAATCAAATTTCTAGCTAATCCAGGTGTAACATCCACATTCTAAAAACATAGTAAAATCCATAATTTCACCATATAGTAAATTTACAAGGTAAAAATGAGACAGAGAAAATTTTTCTTTTATTCCACATATAGTCGAGTAACTACAATTACAAGATATCTCAATACAAATTCAATAAACCATATTGTCTTTCTCAAGTACAATGTTTACAAAAATAAATCAATTATAAATACCTGAATCAGATAATGTTTTACTTAGTCTCAATAAACACAAGTCTCAAAAATGTACTGCATCCGAAAATCTGACATCTTTATTGCAAGCCTCGGCATGTCTTTTGCTAGAGAGAGAGAGTATCTTTCCAGTGATTAACCTCCAACCACAGACCGTCGGTCTCCCGCACTCCTTCCTAACTGGAAGTGGCCCTACCCTTCACGAGAAGTATAGACCAAGGTGACCAGTGGTAATTTGCCTTTCCGAGTACATAGTGTTGTATCTTACACAACTCTATCTATCATACAACCCTAGATACCCTCTAGCTAAGTATGATTCCCAATAGGATGTGCAATCCAGATACAGTGAACCGACAATGCATGCAGAGACATATGCATTACTATGGCCATAGTTTTCAATATAAATTGACGTTCACAATGAATGTTGTCGTAATGTTCACCCACTCCAACTCGACTTGGATACTATCATATTCCTACAGTTTGACTTGGTCAACTATGTTTAACTTATGAAATCATGATGATTTCATCAATCTAGTCTTCCCGACCCAAAACATGTTTTCTTTCATTGTCTATAATCCATAGACCTAATCAACTTTCTTTCATTATGAGGACTCTCATTGCATCATTGTAATACCTGAGGTCCATGACTTATTGTCTCATAATAGATATAGATAGATTAATTATGACTAAGATGATAACCTTACCCAAGTCAAGAAATATAGTCTAGGAATCTAATTCCCTTCTTGCAAATAAGAATAATTACTCATAGTCAGGGCACTTGACCCTTCAATCACGATCTAAATAATGATCTCCATGATTTAATATAATAGTTACCATATCTAGGTTTAAGATTTAACTGTTGAGTTTTGCCTAACTCAAACCTAGTCTTTCTAACTTAGGTAAATTCACAAGACACTGTCGTTGCTCTACGAAAGTTATGGAAAGACTATTCATTCTTAAGTATCTCTCATTGCATCTACACAACATAAGAGATTCACCCCTTGTCGACAAGTAATAGCTTAGAGAAGTTGTGATAAAAAGGTATAATGATTTTAATGTTTGACTAATCCTTTAATGGTATCTCTTGCATGCTTGCAAAATCTGAGGCTTACGACTTGTATTTTAAGTCGACTTGTAGCTCAACACATGGTTTTTCCCCTTCCTAGGGTTAAACATTATCGATTAGAAACTAATCTCTTTTCAATAAGATAGACATGAGCATTACCAGATTAGGGTTCTCGACCTTCTTTGTCGACCCATACATAATCCACTAAAACAAGTTGTAACCCTAAAAGGTATAATTTATAACCTTACCCTACTGGATCACTCTAGGGTTTTGTATTTCCTTTTCCATGATAATGGAAGATCAAGAATAGAGTTTAAGTAAACAACTTTCCAAACAAGCCTAACAATAATGCCAAATGGTTCAACTCCAAGTCTAAGCTTCTCCCAAGTTTAGTTGAACTGTAATTGGTTGGCAATCTAATCCCATTTGTTATTCATTTGAAATCATGTTTAAAGTTCTTCTCCTTTTTCATATTAAACTATATAGAGTCAATTATAAACGAGTGTTTTTATTCGAAGTTGATGTAGGGAAAAATCCATTCTCTTTGAACATCCCTAGAGCAAAGTATTCTCCTAATGACATTAAAAGTACAAGAGGATACTATCTTCGAGACATATAAAGACCTGCAAATTCTTCTCTATCAAATAAGAATAACCATTCGTAGAAAGAGTACTTGCCTCTTTGTTGTCAATCTATTTAGTGATCACTAAGGTTTAGAATATAAAATTTACCCTATTGGGTCAAGTTTAGGTTTTGGTCTATCCTATTCCATCATAAAAACAATATACATTTTCCTATGGTAATTAACTTAGTAATCTAAGGAATTATCCTCTTGATCTTATCATGACTACGAGGCCATTTTAATATCTCCAATTTTGTCTAAGTAAAAATTGCTTTCCAAGAATGGATTGCCAAATATCATTCATTCCTTAGTAATATGGTTATATCCCTTTGAAAAAATAAAACATAGTAACCACAAACTCTATGGTCACCTAAGAGTCTATCATGTTTGTCTACGATACGTTGACACCAAAATAAACAAAGACTAGATCAAAAATTGGTCGTCCTAAGTTAATATTCAAGTTGCTTTTCTCCTAACCAAAGATATTCACATATATCTAAAGAAACCCTGCCAAACTATTATAGTCGAAAGCCCTTTGTTCCCTTCAAACTATAACGTTATTAGTTCTACTACAGTAATCATTTAATGAATTATTCTGAGACACAGTATGATGAAAAATTTGGAAACGAGTATATAAACTCATGCTTATCAAGCTTCCCATGAACTCATTAAATTGACAAATTCCTATTCAAACATTAATATATATATAGACTCCACTGTCAAAAAGGAAGATCATCGACTTAATAATGAGGAATTAGACGTCTCTATAATAAAAGGATCGAGTCTATGTTCATCCAATAACTTGGATATATCCTCAGACTATGTCATTTGTCCCCTATATTTTCAAAGATAATTCTTTCTGAACAAAAATAGTTATGATTCATAGCACAGAGGAAAGCAATATTCAAAAGCGAACATAATAAACTATATGGCAATATAATAAACTATTAGACTTTAGTCTACTATCAACCTTGGACGTCGGCTTTTCCAAGCATCTACAAAGACTATCATTCGCAAGAACTCAGGAATGTTACGTTTAAAACTTATACAAAACTTGTAAGGAAAAGAACCTGGTTTTGATAAGTATTAGAGGATCCTCCAACCCACTATGTTCTTCTCCACAGCTTTGGTTTATGCAGTTCTTGTTCTCACCATAACTACCCCCTCAGTCCCATAGTCTCGCACCCATCATAGGTTTCAGGTATACACCGATAAGATAAACCGTTGTGATGGGAAAACTTTCTTCGTGTCCCCCCATCCTGAGTGATTTGATCTTTATGTATAATAGCCTATCAACTCTTTTCCCCTGCGCACCAAGATCCCTCTTCACAAATCTTATCCACCACCGAAAACACCACCTCTCCGATATCAATTTCTTCTTCACTGAATAACAACCTCCAAGACTCTCACGGTGAAGAAGCATCCTCCCATTTATCTCTCCGATTTTCAGTTTCTTAACAATAGACACTACTTGACTCCCCAAGCTACTCACAATGAAGGAGAATAATGGTCTTTTTCTGTCGTTTCTCATTTTTAAACAACAACCAAAACTAATCCCTTCTTGCACCCACGACGATGGAGTATATGGCATTAAGGTTTACTATTCCACTTTATTCTCAATGGCATATCCTCCTACCCGACCACCCACGGTGATGGAAGATAGGGCATTAAAACCACTGCCGTGACATGCTTATACACAAGGGGTTGATATAACTGCATGTTAGTCGTCTTCTTACTTACCACGACCACTAACAAGATGGAGGCTCCTTTGGCGACGTGGCTGTTAGTGGACATAACAACCCCACCCACACCTTCGAGCATTAAGGCTTCTAATCCTCAAAGTTGCAACTAAAAGTTAAATTGTGGAGTTAAGCTCAACAAGGTAGCGGATATTAAATAACTAAAGCATCTCTATGGTCGAATAAGAAAAAGAGATAAAGACCAACTTAAAAAAGAAACTCAAGGTTAGATCAATAATATCTCACGGTCAAAGCTAGAAGAAAAAGATTCTTTCCAAACAACGACCAAAACAAATTATTACATGCTATGGCTTCAAATTCGACATTCATCGATTTCCAAAAAGGAATAAATTCACAACACATGATCAACGCGTTTCTACGACAATCATGGCGGATTGAGCGTAACGCAAAACAAGTTTATAGATTTCATTTGGCTATCACATAGCTATGAAAAACCTCTACCTGAAGTTGTTAAAAACTCCTCTATTTATCCCATTTTGATCACTAAGGATTTCAGGTGATGTGAATGGGTCGAGTTTACCTCCCCATCACAATCCATCAACAATACTCGCATCATCTAACTTGATGAGAACGTCTTGACGTTAAGAAGCGATAGAAAAACCTCCAGTGACACAAGAAGAATAACACAACTGTTTTACGTCTATGACATTGTTTACTTTACAAACGACTATGTCGACTCACCATCGACTTGACTAGATGATAATCAAGATATTGACTACCTGTCGATTAGATTCGAAAGTAACTAGCAAGACAAGACTTACCTCATGTGACTCATTGGTTCACATTATCATTTAACACTAGACTCATTTGGCAAATAGACCACTCGTAATCCAAGGTCTATCTCTCTCTTCTCGAAAGATACTCTCTCTCTTCTCTGAGAGTCGATAACTTGTAATCCTATTTCACTTGTCATCAAACAATATGTAATCAGTGCATCATTATTCAATAAATTCAACTAGTAAATCAAATCTCATAATACAATTATTAGATCGACCATAACATAATCATTTCCATGATTTCATAATTGATATTCAATATAATTCTATGTCATATCCTGTCATAAGTCTATAACATCTCAACAAATTTACTTATGCCCAAGTAAAAAGTAAAAATATAGCAAGTCAGAAAATAGGGATGTAACACCAGGAACATGATAAACATCAGGGAGGGTTTTAATTCTCCCATCACTGAAACACAATAATACCTTGTCTTTCCCAACTATCAGATATGTAGAGTTGTCTCCAAGGTACACATTACCACCATCATATTTTGCATATGTGGAGAACCATTCCTTATGCGAGGTCATATGAAATGAGCATCCTAAGTCAACCAACCAATGATCATTAGAAACACCATTACATGTAGAAAGTAAAACATCTTCACCGGCATTCGAGGACTTATCAGAAACACTCTCCCACTATTTCTTAGGATTTCTACACTCCTCCTTCACATATCCCCTCTTACCATAGTTCCAACACTTAACTCTATTCTTCTTCCCAGGAGTCTTAGAATAGCCCTTAGACTTGTCCTTAGCCCCTTTTTTATCTCCTTTCAATCCCCTTTCCTTAGACCTTCCCCTGACACTGAGAGCATCACCTGAACTATCGAAACTCTTCTTCCTCAATTCATGTGCTAGTAAAACTGTAACAAGGGCATCCAACTTCAGATCTGTGAGGTTAGCAGTGATAGCAAGGATAACATTCTCCCAAGACCTAGGTAAATAACAAAGAAGCAAGATACATTTATCTTCCTCATCAACATCAACATCTACTGATGCAAGATGACTCGTCAACAAATTAAATGAATTTAAATGCTCTACAACCGAATCACCCTCTTTCATTTTCAAAGAAAACAATTTTCTTTTTAAAATGAGTTTATTTACCATATTCTTGGCTTGACAGATCTCATCCAACTGATTCCACAAACTATGTGCAATCTCTTCCTTCAAGACATTCAGCATGATATAATCTGTAAGACACAACCAAATGGTTCCCTATGCCTTTTTATGCAGACTAGCCAACTCATCTAGAAAGACATCATCAGGTTTCTTCTCTTTTTGAATAGCCAACCACTGGTTTGTTTCTTCCAACAAATCCTCCATTTTTATCTTCCACAACTCATACCCTATTTCGTTGAACTTCTCAATGTCCAAACGAGAGGTTGATACAACGGTGGATCCAACCATTATAACAACACAAGATCTACAAAACAAACACAATCAAATCTCTCACTACAACTACAGCTTCCACACTACCACCCAAGATTTGAAGCTGGCCAGGCTCTGATACCAAATGTTAGAAAAGAAAGCACAACTACCCAAATGGAAATCCAATTCAAATATTATTTCTACAATCTTAAACTATGTATAACTAATGGAGATTGTAACATGCACATGAAAATATACAAACCTAGAAAGATGCAAATAGAAATATGCAAACCCACAATACATAAATACACCAAAAGTAGAATGAAGCACACAACACAGTGTTTAATGTGGAGAAAACCCTTGCGGGTAAAAAACTCCACCAAGAAAAGAGGCCAAGTTGTACTATCTTCACAAAAAGAGATTACAAATACATTCACTTCCTCTATCCTCCAACCTTCACTCTAGTAGAACCTGGGTACCTATATACTGTTATGCAACTCATCTACTATGCCATGATTTATATAGAATTTACACAACCTCAAGATGGGTGTCCACCTTGGAATCTTCACCCATGCAACATTCAATGACTTCTTACAAGCTCATAACACGTGTCAAGAGTCAACAATACAACTTTGGGCATCCATGGACAAAAATAAGCTCTTACGGGGTCATAAAAGTTGTCATACATGCATCCTACACTTGGCAAAAGATGCCCATGCAAGCTTGAAAGCCTAGGGGCCAAAAATAGCCACTTACAACATCTTATGATGCGTCATATGTTATCATAAATGTCATAGATTCTTATGACAACTTACAGTTGTCATGGAATCTCTTACACCTTACAACATCTATGACGTGCATCATAACACTAAAAATAGGTGATTCCTCCACATGTGCACCCCACTTTGACCAATTACCAATTACCATATTAAATGACATCCCATAACTACCACCAATAACTGCAGAACTTACTGGAGTAGTAACTCCATAATTACCATGGACAATAAATCATTTTTACCACTACCGATGAAACTAGTACATCCCTTATGGGTAATTACAAATAATAAATGGAATAATACAATATTGGGATTTACAAGGTTAATGGTACCTTATCCCAACATAACATGTCTCTAAAGAAAGACCGTGTTGTTTTCCAGATCATTTGAATATTAGTAATTACATGTCCATCTAACATTTTTTTCTTTCAATTGTTGTTACGAACCCTTCTAGTAGCTGAAAGCCTAAACCAAAATATTGTTTGAGGTATTTATTAAAAATATATATATTAAATTAAATGGAAATAATCCAAGTGCTTTCCTCTCAACATCTTGCCATGACTAATATGTTATAATGAAGCCATCCACCAAAATGCTATACAAAATATGGGGGACAAATCTAGCATTAATGACTTTGCAAAAGCATCTTTTCAATGTGAATATTTATTATGTCGAAGGTGTTCCTTATGACAAATGAAGACCTGAGTTGGTGTATCCATAGTTGAGAGTGATGCAAGAGGATGCAAGACGATTCAAATGATCAGAACCATCCGTTAATTTCTCGTCATCATTTTTTTGTTTGCCAGTGTTTGACGTTCATCAGCACATATTTCCATTTGCTGATATAAAATAAAAGACCACCTAAAAAATGTGTGTATATAAATATATATATATATATGTTTAGGGTAAAATTTGGATAGTGGGTTTTTGATGGTTTGTATGTGTATCCTCCTTTCACCCTAAAACATTCAAGGACCTTGAGTCGAGTAAGGATCTACTGTTAGGCCCTTAGTCACTTAGAATGTAGGGAAAATTGGATTTGTGTGATTTGATTGCTTGATTATGCCCAATTATGCTCAAAACCCTAATTATGCAAATACAGAAGCAAACAGACAAATTACTGAAAAATGCTGCTATAGAAAGATGTAAAATAATAGACAAATGTGTAACAGTTTTTGAAGTTTAGGAAGCATAATAGTTAGGGACTAATGAGAGGGTGCCTTAGTCCAGTGCCCTAATTTTTTTCAGTATCTGGGAACTTTATCTGCAACATGTTCCTGTTGTCTCAGAAATTTCTCCGTTGCGGGATCCAGAGGACTAATGAGTGGGCCCCTGAGTCCGGGTCTTATTTTCAACTTTGATCTACACTTCTGACACTCTGCAACCCTTCTCTGGAACTCCACTTTTCTGGCTTCTTCAACTTGCAATCTATAATCACGGGAAAATGGGGAGGGGGTTGTGGTGTTTAGAGGCTTGCCTCAGTCAAGCCTCGGAGAGACATTCGAGTCTTCCAAACACTGTTGTCAAAGAGAGAGTGCATGTCTTTGTGGGATAGAGGCAAAAACCAAATGATAAATGCTTGCAAACACAAATGATATCACATTGTAGTGAAGATCTCATGGAAGGAAGAAGCTCTTCATGCCATGAGGAGATGGATGCTCAAATCTACAAATACAAACACAAAACAACACAAAGTCTACTCTAACACACAATGAATGCCTTGAATCACCTTTAGAATGCTAATGCTCATCTAGTAATCATCTAGTCCTCTAGTCTACAAATGAATGCCTAAACATGCTTATATATGCAACTACAAATATTCTCGCCAAGAATTTCATAATTCAAACTTACCATGTCGGCCTAGGAACCAAATAACGGTCATAAACTGACACTTAAAATTTGGGCCTGACCCAAAATAGGGAAGGACTAGGGCACGGGTGCCCAAGTCCTCCCCCCTATTTTGGGCAGGGTCTATCTCAAGGGATCCCCCTAGGTCTTATTCATCATGAAACTTAGGGGTTTTCTCATCGAGATGCCAAAATATGATGTAAGATGTCCTAAATGTAGATCAAAGACCCGAGAGCTAAACCTTACAAGGGAAAAGACCCCAAGGGGACATTTTTTGACTTTACATTTAGTCCCCACTTTAATGTATGTATAAACGCAAGGCCAATACATGCATTAAAGTACGGTCAACAAACATAGCAAACACGCCAAGCACAGAGAAGACACGCCAATCACAGAGAAGATAGTAAAATGCACGTAAAACACAGAGAAGACAGTTACAGTCACATAAAACACGGAGAATACAACATTGGATGCAGAGAAGACAATAAATGCATAGAAGACATGAATGATTTCTTTTCTTTTTCTTTTTCTCATATATATATATGAAATGTAGATGCAAGTACAAGGAAACTAAACACACCACCCATAATGCAGGAGGGACTCATTGCCACCAATCTTTAAGATTGCATATGGGGCAACAAACAAGATAAACAAATCAAGCATGCCAAACAAAACAAGCACGCCAAATACACACACCTTTGAAGACACGGAGAAAACATGGCAGAAAAACGATGGAGTGTTCCTATTTCTAGGTTCATCACCATCTCAGGCACATTACAGGCACACACCAATGATTGGGCTTCACCACAATAATCACTGAAGACACACTTAAGAGTTGAGTTAGTCACAGAACCACTCCCCGCCTCCGCAGAGGACTTTTTGAAAATGACAGGATGTGCATTCTCCACAAAAAATACACCATCCCCACCTCCGTAGAGGGCTTAAGATGATTGATTGCAAACAAACTTAGAGTGTAGGAAGTACTCATCGTACTGGTCTTTAAATTGCACCTGAGGACAAGCACATATCTAACATCTATAATAGACAGCTTACCTTATATATGCCCCCACCTTAAGGTGGTTGATATCAGGTATCGATATCAAGCATGTTAAGGTAGGAAGTAAAAACATAAGGGAACATAGACTCTTGCAAAGCCATGGCCCTCAGAGGTGACATGTAATTTACGATCGCCAAATGTTCCCACAAACACATCCCTGCAAGAAACATGTTAGTGTCCACATAATCATGATAAACAACAATGCATATGAAATCTGAGGAATGCAAGATTCAAGATAGATAAAGTGTACGGAGCAGTAGTATTATTATGTTTTGTAAGTGAGATAAGACACTATCAAAATCACTACGCAGAAAGCATGAAGTGCTTCTACTAGCCAAGCGTCGGATAATATATTACAACCCCATCGTCATATTAGGAACTAAGTCCAATTTTTTATTTCTTGCTAAAGGGACGCTAGGTCCGCATTAGTATAAATGTTTTTCGTCATCCACCTGCTAGATAGAAACACTAGAGGAAGGTAAACAATGAAATAAGAGAGGAGAAACAAGTGTCTTAGGGACAGTCACGTAGGAGGGTGCGCACAAGTCACCAACCGCAATGCTATGTCCGTAAGACACAACACACAACAATGAAAACAGAGAGAGGCAATATAGGAGAATGATGATACAAATAGAAGAAGGTCACAAAAAAGGCGGTCTCCTGGTATCCTGGACCTTACAAGAAAATCAGGGGTCATCCCAGAAGGCCTAAATAAGACATAACACATCATGAGGGAAACACATCACGAGAGATAAAGGGTTAGAAATACTTACCTGTAGGGATCATTGAACTAAGTGTTGTCATCAAGCAAATCATCATCACCTTCCCACTCCTGAATGTTAGAAGAAAGTGGGACATAAGGTACCATAGCCCAAATCTTGTTCTTATTTTCAGGTTGTCCATTCTTAGAATCATCTTTGTTTGGTTCAATGTTTGGTTAAATGTTTTCTTGTTGAGATGCAAGATGTTGGGCATAGGCTCGTCACGTTCTCTTCCTTTCTTTTGCTTGTCAATTTCTTTTTGTTCTACCACTTATCTCTTGTAAGATAGGGTTTTTCTCTTTCATAGGTTTTGGTGTTTTAGAAGAGGAAGCACCAGGATCAAATCTCATTTGTCTAGGTGGAATTCTTTGTTGTCGACAATTACCTCCCAATTCTTGTAAGGATGATGGGGGAGGAACCTCAGCATAGGGTCCTTTTGTCTTTGTTCTAAGATTCTCTTCAAATGCGGGTTGTTTGTCTCTTGTTGTTTCTTGTCTAGAAGGACATGCCACTTGATGTAATAGTTTCATTTAGTAGTTTCTATAGCTCAAAAAGTTAAAATTTGTTCATGGCTCCGATTCTTTTTCAGATCTCTCCCAAAAGTAATCTAGTGTACAATGTTGTCATATAACCAAAGGTTTATACTTATTGCAAGGGATAGTATTCACTTGTCCATTCAAAGGAAATTTTACATAGTTATGAACTGTTGAAGGGACAACTTTCATAGCCTTTAACCATGGGTGTCCCAATTTTATACAAAAGAGTTCAGAAACGAGACAACATCAAACCATTGTTCTATATGTTTCTCAAATATAGTGACCAACAATGATATCTTCCCAAAAGTGTTTATAAAGGTTCCCTTATGTGTCTTAATCATCATATCCGAAGGGTCATAAGATCCTTGCATTAATTCATGTGAAAAGAGAAACTCTTTGGTAGATACATTGGTCATGCAATTAGGGTCAATAAGGGTTCCATCCACAGGATTTCCCATTATTTTCACAGTGATATAAAGAGGTCCTTTAGTGTCTCCAATTATTCTATCATGAGGTGTAAACACAATTTCAAGTTCGGGGACCTTTCTTTTCAGGTAAGGCCTAGGAGGGAACCTATTGTTGTTGTTGCAATTAGCAGCCATATGTTTAAGTGTTCAAATCAATTCAAGATCAGATTTAAAAAGCTTTTCCAATTTTATGCAAAAGACAAGTGTGAAACTATATGCAAAAATGACCTAAAATGCTTAATTTTTTGTACTTTTTAAATGTGAATATATGAAAGAAAAGGTGTTGTAAGGATTTTGATTAGGGGAAGAAAATAATATGTCTATTTTCAGTCCAATGAAGCAATAAAATCTTTCACAACACACTTTTGATGCAAATCTAGGATGATGATAAACCAAAACCTAGTGAAAATGCCCTAAAATATGCATTTTTTCACAAATTTTCAATTCCAAGACCTAATGAAAGAAGTGTTGTAAGGAATTTTAGGAGGTGCAAAAAATAAAAGCAATAATATCAGTCACCTCAAGCCATAAAATTCATCACAACATGCTTGGAGTGCAAATCTAGGTCAAACCCTAGGGCAAATGTAGCAAAAATGTGCGATTTTTCACCAAATTTTCAATACAAGAGCCCAATAAAAAGGTGTTGTGAATATTTTGAGGAGGAGAAGAAGATTATAACCCTTATAACAGCCAATTAATGCAAAAATATTCTTCACAACATGCCTATGGTGCAAATCTAGAGAGTTGATAAGGCCAAATCTAGTGAAAATCAAGGTTTTTCAAGCCCTAGGCATGAGATGTTAATGAAAAATGCTATATGAATGTATTGAAATCTGATTTATGATGAAAATTAATTCTACTCAGATCTGAAAATAATTTTCAAACCCTACAATGCAAAATGCAAGTGCAAATCTAATGAAAGATCAATGAAAAATGCTAGTTTTTGTTGAAATTTTCTATGTAAAAATGCAAATTTTTGAGATCTAAATGCAAATTTACACTAAATTGCAACACTACAGCCAAATGAAAATTTTAATGAGTGTCTAAAATCAGTAGAAAAATCTAAAACAAGATTTTACCTACAAACCCTAGTTTTTGAAATTACTAGGTTATATGAAAAATTCAAAATTTCCAACAAAACCCTAGCAATCTTATAATGAAAATGAAATGCAAGTGATTGAATTTTTGTAATTTTCTGCAATTTATCTCAGATCTAATGCACAAATAAAAATTTTAATGAAATTCAAATTAATTGATGCAAAGTTTTATGAACATGCAAACCCTAGAATGCAATTTTTTTTCAAAATTTTCAATTTTATTGTAATTTTTCCAATGCAATAAGATGAATGATGATATGAATGAATGAAATCAATGTAAATCTAAAGAAAAACACTCAGAAAGGTGCCAAATTCATTAAAAACATGGGTTCACCAAAATGTTTAGGGTAAAATTTGGATAGTGGGTTTTTTATGGTTTGTATGTGTATCCTCCTTTCACCCTAATACATTCAAGGACCTTGAGTTGAGTAAGGATCTACTGTCAGGCCCTTGGTCACTTAGAATGTAGGAAAAATTGGATTTGTATGATTTGATTGCTTGATTATGTCCAATTATGATCAAAACCGTAATTATGCAAATATAGAAGCAAATGGACAAATTACTGAAAATGCAGCTATAAAAAGATGTAAAATAATAGACAAATGTGTACCTGTTGCAAGTATGAGGTTAACCAATGTTGTCATTGATATCAACATACTCATATTGCATTGGTAAGAAGGATTGGATGAGTTGTGTGTTGAGGTTATTGAAGAAATCAGTCTCAATCAGGAACAGTGAAGAATAGTGATAAGAAGAAGGCGAAAGTACTGAATAGGTTTAGGATCAGAGGTTTCGGATTAAAGGGTTTGTAGATATGAGTCTTGAGATGTTCTAGTTAAGATTTTAGAGGTGCACATGAAGATATGAAGAAGTTGTGATCGATCAAGTAGAACTAGTTCCGAGAGATGCTCCAGAGTGATAGAGTGTTACAAAAAGGTCTGGTGAGATCCGGAAGTGCATTGTCCTATTCTACAGATTGGAAGGAGTGTTTGGGATGTCCTTGTGATGTGTCATCTTGATTTGTACATAGTTTTGAGGTTTGGAAGTACCTTTTGCATTATGACAGTGGCGGTAGACTGTGTTCTTGAAGTTTCGGATGAAGAAGAGAAGAGACTCTAATAAGTAGAGGAAGTGCGGATGTACCTGGTCATTCAGGCAAGCCTGTGAAGGTTCTTGGATCATGTTGAGGTTGTGTTGTTGGTCTACATTAGTGTTAGAGCCCAGAATTGGAGATATTCTTCCAGATGAAGATGTTCTTGTTCAGACTGGCCGACCGAATGAGTTATTCATCTTGCGAATGTTCTTGTGGATGATTGCTAACTTGCAAATGTTGTTGTGGATGATTGCCGACTTAGATGATTGTTCCTAAGTCGATGCCTTGTATAAATAAAGGTTTGTGAATTCATTTCGAAGTGTGTTGTGAAGTAGATGAGTGTGGCATAGCGAGAGAGCGAAAGGCAGAGCAGGTGTGTCTCAGGCTTAAATGGAACTAATCCAGACATGGTGAAGATGTCAATCTCCAGTTCAAGTTTGTGATTCTTATCACTTTGTAGACAATGTTTCTCTTTGTAGGCAGTGTGCCTCTTGTGAGCAGTGTGCTCAGGCAGTGAGCCCTAATTGGCATGTGCCATCCATTTTTCTTATTCTTCTAATAGAGAATAATCCTTGGGTTAATCACCCCGTGGTTTTTCCCTTAACTGGGTTTTCCACGTCAAAATCTTGGTGTCTAATGTGTTGATGTTTATCTACTCCTGTGTTTATACATTTTGCTTTCATGAATGGTTAACTGATATGCTATTAACTAACAAAGAAGAATCAAGTGTTTGAAGTAGAATCAAGTTTTTGTACAACTAATTCACACCCCCTCTCAGTTGTGTGCCCTAGATCTAACAATTGGTATCAGAGCCAAGTTCCTCTAAAAGGAGCTTAACTGCTTGAGGAGATCCAGGATGTCGTCATATAAGAAGGATAGTCCGAAGTTTGATGGAACCAACTTCACTCTTTGGAAAGGCCGCATGAAATGTCACTTGGAGTGTATGGGAAAGGCGTACTTATCCATGGTCACAAAAGCATATAAACCTCCACAAGGTGGTCCGACAACTCTGAATGAAATCACAGATGCTAAAAACAATCTGTGGACCAAAGAAGCTCTTCTAAGCGCTTTGACTGACACAGAACTCTCAAATATTATTGACCTACCAACTGCTTATGAGATCTGGGTTAAACTAGAACTTCTACATGAAGGAGATGAGTTTGTTAAGAGTGCAAGGTTGCAAAGTCTCAAAGGGAAATTTGAAAGATTAAAGATGAGAGATGATGAAAATATCACTACCTTTATGCCAAGAGTAAATGAGCTGGTGTGTGGAATCAGGAATGCTGGTGGAGTTCTGGATGAAAATGAGATTGTTTGCAAAATTCTCAGATCCCTTCCTGCTACCTACAAAATCAAGGTTACTACCATTGATGAATTCAGAGCCCATACAACTGTCACAAGAGAGCAATTAGCTGGCAAACTGGCTGCATTTGAAATGACCGAGTTTGGAGATGATCACCCCAAGACTGAATCTGCATTCAAAGCCAGTGCCTATGTGAAAGGCAAACAGAGATTTGATCTAGGAGAGAACTCTTCAAGGAAGCTGTCATGGTATGATCAAGCAAGGAAAGACATGGAAGAGGAAGAAGCAGAAACAGCTCAACTTGAAGCCCTCATTGCAAAAAGACTGCCAAGAGGATCTGGTAAGAATGAAGGAAAGTTACCTTTTAAATGCTTCAACTGCAATAAGATTGGTCACTTTGCCTCAAGATGTCTGGAAAGATCTACAAGGTCAAACTCTAACAGACAAAGGTTCCAAAAGAATTGTTATTATGTTCATGAAAAAGCTAATAATGAAGGAGTAACAGATGATGAATCAGAGATAGGAGATAAATCCAGAAATGAATGGGTGTTTATTGCCATCAAAGAAGAAGATCCAATATCTATCAATCATAAGGTTGTAGAAAGAGCTTTGGCTGCCCAAGTTGAATAAAAGGATGATTGGGTTATTGACAGTGGATGCTCTCATCATATGACAGGTGACAAGAACAAGTTCTTAGATTTGGAAAGGTATGAAGGAGGAATGGTAAAGTTTGGTGATAATTCAGCTGGTAGAATCAAAGGAAGAGGAACTATCTCTTTTAATGGAAGAAACAAAATTGGTAATGTGTTGTATGTTGAAGTTTTGAAGCACAATCTTCTCAGTGTTGGACAATTGGTGGACAAAGGCTATGATCTCTTATTCAAGGATGGAAAATGCAGAATCTTTGAAAGATCTGGAACAGAGATTGCATCCGGTACTCAAACTAAAGGTAATATCTTCCACTTGGTTGGTGCTGATAAAAGTTGTCTGCTTGTTCAAATTGATCAGAGCTGGTTATGGCATAGAAGGATGTGTCATGTAAATTTTGATAACATCATCAGGATAAGCAATATTCAGGTTGTAAGAGATCTTCCAAAATTGGTAAAACCTACAAATGGTTTGTGTAAAGAATGTCAGCTAGGTAAACAAAGCAAAGTCTCATTCAAAAGTAAAGATCAGTCCTCTACCAGATTATTGGAATTAGTTCATACTGATCTATGTGGTCCGACAAGAGTCAAGAGTATGCAAGGTGATAGATACTTCATGTTACTAATTGATGATTATTCCCGGATGATGTGGGTTACCTTTCTGAAAGAGAAATCAGAAGCTTTTGAGAAGTTTAAAATCTTCAAGGTTATGGTAGAGAATCAAACCAGATTGAAACTGAAATGTCTAAGGTCTGATAGAGGTGGAGAATTCACTTCCGGTGAATTCATAGACTTTTGTGAGAAGCATGGTATAAAGAGACAGTTGTTTGCTCCTAGGACTCCACAGCAAAATGGAGTAGTTGAGAGAAAGAACCAGACCATCCAGGGAGCTTCCAGGACAATGATGATGGAAGCAAATGTTCCTCAGATGTTTTGGAGAGAAGCTGTCAGCACTGTAGTCTACACTCTCAACCGAGTTCAAATCAAAAACAATACCGGTAAGACTCCCTATGAACTGTGGTTTGGCATCACTCCTACTGTGAGATATTTCAGAGTATTTGGTAGCAAATGTTACATTAAAAGAGATGAAGATCTAGGAAAGTTTGATGCTAGAAGTGATGAAGGAATCTTCTTGGGTTACTCCACTCAAAGCAAAGCATACCGGTGTTACAATAAGAGACTTAGAAAGATGATAGAAAGTACTAATGTGAAAGTTGATGAAGGAATTGAGAAGCCCTCAAGATTTTATGAGTATGATGAAGATGATCAAGATGGTGTTCAGGTTCAAGGAGCTCAATCCTCTCTAAAAATTCAGACTCAGACTAATCCGGTAAATCAGGAAGAAGAGATAGGTCTGAATGAGCCTAATCAAGAAGCACAAGTACAAGAAACTCCCAAAGTTTCAAGGTATGTAAGACTGAACCACTCTGAAGATCAGATCATATGTGTCAAAAGCAAAGGTGTGCAAACTAGAAGGAATGTTGCTCAAAATCTGGATGAATGTTGTCTAATCTCAAAAATTGAACCTAAGACAATAAATGAGGCCTGCAATGATGAAAATTGGACCAAAGCAATGGAGGAAGAGTTGATGCAAATTGATAAAAATCACACTTGGGTTCTTGTTTTTAGACCTAGTAACAAGAATGTGATTGGAACCAAATGGGTCTTCTAGAACAAACTAAATGAAGATGGTGAAGTAATCAGAAATAAAGCCAGATTAGTCTACAAAGGCTACTCTCAAATAGAAGGGATTGATTTTGAGGAAACCTTTGCTCCGGTGGCAAGAATTGAAGCAGTCAGACTATTTCTTGCATTTACTGCCTTCAAAGATTTCAAAGTGTATCAGATGGATGTCAAATCTGCCTTCCTGAATGGTGACCTAGAAGAAGAGGTGTACATTAAACAATCAGATGGATTTCAGTTATCAGAGCATGGTGATATGGTCTGCAAATTAAAGAAGGTACTGTATGGTCTAAAGCAAGCTCCAAGAGCATGGTATGAAAGGCTGGACAAACATCTTTTGAAGATTAGTTTCAACAAAGGTACTGCTGATAGTAATCTATATTTCCAAATAGATAATGAAAACATCTTAATTGTTGAAGTATTTGTTAATGATATCATCTTTGGAGGAAGAGACAGTTTGTGTAAAACCTTTACAAATCAAATGAAAAGTGAGTTTGAAATGTCAATGCTTGGTGAAATAAACTTCTTCTTGGGTCTGCAAATTACTCAGACAGAGAAAGGAATCTTTATCTCTCAGACTAAATATGTGAAAGAACTTTTGAAGAAATTTGGAATGGAAGATTCAAAGCCTATGAACACTCCTATGGCTACCGGATGTAAGCTAAGCAAAGATGATGACTCTCCTAAGATAGATCAGACAAAGTACATATCAATGATTGGTGGATTACTGTATCTCACTTAGACTAGACCAGATATAATGCAGGCTGTTGGTCTTGTGGCAAGATTCCAGGCTGATCCCAGAGAATCTTATGTCATGGCAATCAAAAGAATTTTTAGGTACTTGAAAGGAATAGTTGAGTATGGCCTATGGTATCCCAGAGATCATGACTTTTCTCTTCATGCATATATAGATGCAGATTGGGCAGGAGATGTGGATGATAGCAAGAGTACAAGTGGAGGAGCATTCTTTTTGGGAAAAAGGTTGGTTTCTTGGCTAAGCAAGAAACAAGAGGCAATATCTCTGTCTACAATTGAAGCAGAATACATTGCAGCAGTAGGTAGTTGCACTCAAATCTTATGGATGAAGCAGATGTTAAAAGACATTAATGTAGAATATGAGAAGCCTATCACAATTTTCTGTGATAATTCAAGTGCAATAAATATTTCTAAGAATCTGGTGTTGCATTCTAAGACTAAGCACATATCTATCAAGTTTTACTTTCTGAGAGATCAAGTGAACAAGGATGAAGTCAGATTGGAGTATGTACCCTCCAAGGATCAGATTGCAGATATTTTTACTAAACCTCTTCCCAAGGACTCTTTTGAGTATCTCCGGGAGAAGTTAGGGGTCATGGCCCCTCCGGTGATGAACTAGGATGCACTAATGTGCATCAGTTCGGTGGATATCACAGTCATATCTTGTGATCCGGATTGATGATGGGGAGTTGCTACTAAGGGGGAGCAGCTGGTATGATTCTGATATGTTAGAAGTGCAAGTATGAGCCCTTTGCCATTGATGTCAAAGGGGGAGAGAAGACATGTGAAAAATAAGTGGTTGATGATCAAAGGGGAAGCAGTAAAGGAAGAGAAGACATATGAAGAGTTGTTGCTGATAGGGGGAACTGTGGCAGATAGGAGAAGTTCTTGTCTTGATGGTTTTTCACATCATATGTTGCCATCAATGACAAAGGGGGAGATTGTTGCAAGTATGAGGTTAACCACTATTGTCATTGATGTCAACATACTCATATTGCATTGGTAAGAATGATTGGATGAGTTGTGTGCTAAGGTTATTGAGGAAATCAGTCTCAATCAGGAATAGTGAAGAACAGTGATGAGAAGAAGGCAAAAGTACTCAATAGTTTGAGGATCAGAGGTTGCAGATTAAAGGGTTTGTAGATATGAGTCTTGAGATGTTCTAGTTAAGATTTTAGAGGTCTGCATGAAGATATGAAGAAGTTGTGATCGATCAAGTAGAACCAGTTCTGGGAGATGCTCCAGAGTGATAGAGTGTTACAAAAAGGTCCGGTGAGATCTGGAAGTACATTGTCCTATTCTACGGATTGGAAGGAGTGTTTGGGATGTCCTTGTGATGTGTCATCTTGATTTGTACATAGTTTGGAGGTCCAAAAGTAGCTTTTGCATTATGACAGTGGCGGTAGACTGTGTTCTTGAAGTTCTGGATGAAGAAGAGAAGAGACTCTAATAAGTAGAGGAAGTACAGATGTACCTAGTCATTCAGGCAAGCCTATGAAGGTTCTTGGATCATGTTGAGGTTGTGTTGTCAGTTCGCATTAGTGTTAGAGCCCAGAATTGGAGATATTCTTCCAGATGAAGATGTTCTTGTTCAGATTGGCTGACCGGATGAGTTATTCATCTTGCGAATGTTCTTGTGGATGATTGCTAACTTGCGAATGTTGTTGTGGATGATTGCCAACTTAGATGATTGTTCCTAAGTCGATGCCTTGTATAAATAAAGGTTTGTGAATTCATTTCGAAGTGTGTTGTGAAGCAGATGAGTGTGGCATAGCGAGAGAGCAAAAGGCAGAGCAGGTGTGTCTTGGGCTTAAATGGAACTAATCCAGACATGGTGAAGATATCAATCTCCAGTTCAAGTTTGTGATTCTTATCACTTTGTAGACAGTGTGTCTCTTTGTAGGTAGTGTGCCTCTTGTGAGCAGTGTGCTCGGGCAATGAGCCCTAATTGGCATGTGCCATCCATTTTTCTTATTCTTCTAACAGAGAATAATCCTTGGGTTAATCACCCCGTGGTTTTTCCCTTAACCGGGTCTTCCACATCAAAATCTTGGTGTCTAATGTGTTGATGTTTATCTGCTCCTGTGTTTATGCGTTTTACTTTCATGAATGGTTAACTAATATGCTATTAATTAACAAAGAAGAATCAAGTGTTTGAAGTAGAAGCAAGTTTTTGTACAACTGATTCACCCCCCCTCTCAGTTGTGTGCCCTAGATCTAACAGTACCAATTTTCAAAGTTTGGGAAGCGGAACAATCAGGGACAAATGAACGAGCACCCTAGTCCAGTGCCCTAATTTTTGTTAGGATCTGGGAACTTTATCTACAACCTATTCTTGCTGTCTCAGAGATTTCTCCATTGTGGGATCTAGAGGACTAATGAGCGGGCACTCGAGTCTGGGTCCCTATTTTCAACTCTGATATGCAATTCCAATACTCTGTAACCCTTCTTTGCAACTCCACTTTCCCTTCTTCAACCTGCAATCTGCAATCACAGGGAAATGGGGAGGGGGTTGTGGTGTTTAGAGGCTTGCCTTAATCAAGCCCCAGAGAGACATTCAAGTCTTCCAAACACTGTTGTCAAAGAGAGAGTGCATGCCCTTGTGGGACAGAGGTAAAAAAAACAAATAATAAATGCTTGCAAACACAAATGATATCGCCTTGTATAGTGAAGATCTCATGGAAAGAAGAAGCTCTTCATGCCATGAGGAGATGGATGCTCAAATCTTTAAATACAAACACAAAACAACTCAAAGTCTGCTCTAACACATAATGAATGCCTTGATTCACCTTTAGAATGCTAATTCTCATCTAGTAATCATCTAGTCCTCTAGTTTACAAATGAATGCCTAAACATGCTTATATATGCAACTACAAACATTCTCGCCAAGAATTTCATAATTCAAACTTATTGTGTCGACCTAGGAACCAAATAATGGTCATAAACTGACACTTAAAATTTGGGCCTAACCTAAAATAGGACAGGACTAGGGCGCGGGCACCCAAGTCCTCCTGCCTATTTTAGTTAGGGTCTGTCTCAAGCGATCCCCCTAGGTCCCATTCATCATGAAACTTAGGGGTTTTCTCATCGAGATGCCAACATATGATGTAAGATGTCCTAAATACAGATCAAAGACCTGGGAGCTAAACCTTAAGAGGGAAAAGCCCCCAAGGGGACATTTTCTGACATTACAATATATATATGCAGTTGTCCTATTGCTAAGGTACTTTAAGTAAGAGGCTTTCCCCTTCTGCGTGATATCTAAAACCACAAAGATCGAGCTACATAATTTCTTTCTCTAGCTAACACCATTGTATAGTCATTTTAGCGGTTTGAATTCTGAGTGGGAATCTTCCGGACGACAATTGAAAGCAGAAAAAGAGTATTTCTTTTTTAGGCACTATATAATTAGCCGATAGACTTTTATATGTGAGCATTATAGTGCTCAGAATTGTCTTACGCAGTAAAAAAATTCATGCCAAAAATTTAATATAGTTACAATATTAAATATAACCTCCTTTAAAAACTATTGTTCAATTATAAAACTATAAAATATTTCAATCCATGAATTGTATGAAACCATTTGGATATTAAAAATGTACAATTCCACGTGTTAATTTAGGTAAAAAATTAATATTATGCAACCAGATTACTCTTTACAAAATATTTCAAGATTACTCTACACAAGATATTTCCACACCTTCTCCATTTTAGAGTGAATGTAGATTTAATGAGAATTAAATATCTTTATGTTCTGCTTTCCACTCTTGCCATAAAATGTCCACACAAAGAAAATGAAAAAGTTCACGTGATATTTCTGCTGTTGAAATGAAGTTTCATTTTGACGCCTTGAAACTTTGATAAGTCTGCTATTGAAATGGAGTTTCTTTTTGATGCCTTGAAACTTTGAAACTAAAATGCTAAAAGACAGCTTTATGTAGGATATCATGATATTTGTAGTGTTTGAAGATTGAAGACTAGTTAGTGTTTGTAGCTCGAACTGTTTCGGCATGTTTGGGTGCAAAACAAGACCATGCCTAAGTCTAAACGTACCCATCCAAATGCGTTGGAATTGTCAGTTTGGTCACACGAGGAGAAGAACAAAAGTTACACCCCTTTGCAACTTTACATTGCCTCCTTTTGACAATTTTTGGGGCAACAGAAAACCTTTCACCACGAGAAAATGCCTTAGAGATATAAAAAACTGAGAGGGGTTATTGTAGAGGGACCCTACATGATCGCGTTTCCTCAGAAATAATGTATCTAAGTGACACAGTTTTTGAGTAACATCTCGTCAAAGATTGCTACCTTTTTGCACTTTAGACTCTTCAGGGATATCACCGGTACAATGTAGCTCGAACTGTTTCGGCATGTTTGGGTGTAAAATAAGATCATCCCTAGCCTAAAAGTACCCATCCAGATGCGTTGGAACTACCATTTTGGTTGCATCAAGGGCAAGATGAAAGTTACACCCCTTTGTAACTTTACACTGCCTCCTTCTGATGATTTTTGGGGCAGCAGAAAACCTTTCACCACAGGCAAACGCCTCAGAGATATAAAAAACCAAGAGAGGTTATTGTATAAGAACTTTACATGATCATGTTACCTCAAACAAAATATTTCTAAGTGACACAGTTTTCAAGTAACATCTTGTCAAAGATTGCTTCCTTTTTGTATTTTGGACTCTTCAAGGATATCGCCGGTACAATGTAGCTCAGACTGTTTCGACATGTTTGGGTGAAAAATAGGACCATGCTTAGCATAAATGTACCCATCCAGATGTGTTGGAACAGTCAATTTGGTCACATCAGGAGTAGGATGAAAGTTACACCCCTTTGCAACTTTACACTACCTCCTTCTTACGATTTTTAGGGCAGTAGAAAACCTTTCACCACGGGCAAATGCCTCAAGGATATAAAAAACTAAGAGAGGTTATTGTAGACGAACCCTACAGGATTGCGTTGCCTTAGATAGAATGTTTCTAAGTGACACAATTTTTGAGTAGCATCTCATCAAAGATTGCCGCCTTTTTGCACTTTGGACTCTTCAGGGATATCATCGGTACAATGTAGCTCGGACTGTTTCAGCATGTTTGGGTGAAAAATAGGACCATGCCTTGCGTAAATGTACCCATCTAGATGCATTGGAATAGTCAGTTTTGTCACATTAGGAGCAGGACGAAAGTTACATCCCTTTATAACTTTACACTACCTCCTTCTGACGATTTTTGGGGCAGCAGAAAACCTTTCACCACGGGCAAATGCCTCAGATATATAAAAAACTGAGAGAGGTTATTATAGAGGAACCCTACATGATCATGTTACCTTAGACAGAATGTTTCTAAGTGACATGGTTTTCAAGTAACATCTCGTCAAAGATTGTTGCCTTTTTACACTTTGGACTCTTTAGGGATATCGTCGGTACAATGTAGCTCGAACTGTTTCGACATATTTGGGTGAAAAATAGGACCATGCCCAGTGTAAATGTACCCATATAGACATGTTAGAATAGTCAGTTTGGTTGCTTCAAGAGTAGGATGAAAGTTACACCCCTTTACAACTTTACACTACCTCCTAACAATTTTTGGGGCAGCAGAAAACCTTTCACCACGGGAAAACACCTCAGAGATATAAAAAAATGTGAGAGGTTATTGTAGAGGAACCCTACATGATCACATTCCCTTAGACAGAATGTTTCTAAGTGACATGGTTTCTGAGTAATAGCTTGTCAAAAATTGCCTTTTTGCACTTTGGACTTTTCAGGGATATCGTCGGTACAATGTAGCTTGTATTGTTTTGGCATGTTTGGGTGAAAAATAGGACCATGCCTAGCATAAAAATACCCATCTAGATGCGTTGGAACTATCATTTTGGTCGCATCAGGAGTAGGACACCAAAACTGCAAAAGTTGCTTTGTGCAACTTGACAACATTGACACTTTTTTGTAAGAAGACTCAAAGACTCAAACTGACTCAAAAACATATCAAATGGTCTTAGAAGACCTTATTACATACAATTGACTCAATCAAAACAAAATTTCATTTTTTGACCCCTCTTGGAGGCATGACAACTTGGGTGGCCGTATACCATTAGTGCAACTGAAGTCAATAAAGTTTTCCTATTAAGAAAAAAAGCTTCCCTTAGCTTCAAGAAATATAAATATTCTATACTGACAAGGCCAACCATGTGAAGGTGGAAGCTCATGTGGCCTCACCTAAGACCTAAGACACATGTATTCTAGTAGACGTAGGACACCTAAGACACCTATTGTATAGTATGCATCTAGATTTTATAGACATAGTAGACCTAAGACACCTAGTCTTTATACCTTATCATAGTCTAGACCTAAGTCAACTAGACACCTAGATTATAGTTCTACCTAAGACACATATTATGGTGACCTAGTTGACATATAGTACTTACCTAAGACACCTAGATTAAATTATAGAAGACACCTAGATCATTCAAGATTATACCTTATTCTAGTCTCTAGATAGGTCATTGATATATAGTATCTACCTAAGACACCTAGATTAGATTAAATACCTTTTTTCTAGTCTCTATCTACCTAGTTGACATATTGTATATACCTAAGACACAATTAGAGACACCTATTATCTAGTTAGAAACCAAGACAGCTAGAGACACCTATAATTTATACACTACATAGATTTTATACATTATTTTCAGGATCAACTTCATCCATCACTTAGGTCTAACCCCATGAAGCATAACATGATGATGTAAAAATGTGTATATGTGTAAAAATACAGTAGCAAATAAAAAAAGACAAACCTTACAAATTAATGTGCATACTTACAACTCAATATAACATGACTTTACAAAATCAATGTGAATACTTACAAATTAATCCAATGGACCATCCGTGTCTACTCTACTCTTTATTGTGTCAAGTATTGCTTCATGGTCAAACTCACGCACCTTCCACAAGTTCTTGTTCAAAGGTCTACCCCGATATTGTATCAAATGAACATTGGATGCAATGAGAAGGTTCGAGTAATGAAGAATCTTCTGATGCGTGTCAAAATCCTAAAACAACCAAACATTAACACTCTTATGTGGGTACCTTCTAAGCCATGTTCCAATAATAACCACTGAGCCTGTAGGGTATTCGATGTTTTCTCCATCTGTAATTGGGGCCTCCAATTTCTTTTTGGCCTCAACACAATGACACAAGTAATAATATGTTCCCTCTTTGTTATCTTCATCTACAATAACTGCATATACATGCCCTACATTGATATGTCTAGTAAATTAGATGAAATTAGTCAACATTACAAAAACACTACAAAGTAAGATAACATTAGGAATTTCAAAAACTATGCAAATAGATATATTACCTGGTTGACCTAGATCTGATATATGGTCAAAGTCAATTGATGATTCCATCTGTGTTAGTTCTAGTGTCACCGGGGGTCGATACGTGTCAAGTGGGCTAAGATAACTTAACTGCTATTCGTCAACCAACTCCTTTGACTCGCACTCATCCCAGGCTTGAATTGTATAGGAAGAACAAAAGCATGACATCTTTCACGTATGGATACTCCATAAACCTGCAATTAAGCTTCTAAAAGAGTGCATCTCACTTGATACTGTCAGTGTAGAACAATCCTCATATGGTGCAATATTAGCATCATCTATCAACCAAAAAAATCTATGAACTGAAGACTTACCTTCATTACCTGGACCCATAGAAGCATTACACCACTTGACGATCAATTTTGCATCTGTCAACTTTGCATTGTCTTTATACTTTAACTCTTCTCGTGCTATGGCTATTTTGATACATGCTCCTACACCATCATGCTCCCCCTTTCCATGTCCGGCCTCACAAAAGTTCCACATATACTGAATACCTGTAAAATTATGCCTCTTGCTCAGCCAATAGAAATTCTACGAGTTCTTGAATTGTGATGCACAGTTATCTTACCATATGATATACTGACTGAATGATATGCCCCTTCTAGCCATGTTGCATTACTATATTTTGTGCGTGAGGTGTTACCCACACTCTCATATGCACTCATTAGATTCTTGACAATAGATTTTTCACTTGAAGCCTCTGATGTTCTCAACCCAAAAATCTTAATGATGGACCTATACTTTCAACGAATAGTTGACATCTTGCAGTCTCATTTAACTTTTCAAAGAACAATCTCCAAATCTTATGAGCATATCTTCTACAAGTGCATTTGAGAATCTTACCTTCCATTGGCTGCAAAATATTCTCATCAATATCAATCAAATACGTTGGCTTTATATGCAAAATTCTAGGTGGTGTTAAGTTAGGTAAATTCATCTCAACATTAGGAATTTTATCAACATTTAAATGAGATGGGCTAGATGGCATACCTTCGATCGAAGATGGAATAG
Organism: Cunninghamia lanceolata; assembly: GCA_027924645.1. Lineage (NCBI taxonomy): Eukaryota > Viridiplantae > Streptophyta > Pinopsida > Cupressales > Cupressaceae > Cunninghamia > Cunninghamia lanceolata. Next base: position 187,299 of record BSBN01001318.1, on the reverse strand, counting down.
ATGACATACCTTGAGGTTGAGGTGGGAACGATGGTGTACCTCCTTCATCACATGTGAGTGATGGTGTACTCTCAACTTGAGATGCGGTAGAGGACGTGTCTCCAACTATGGTATTCAAATCTCTCATAACACGAAGTTTTTGCATTCATTCTCTTTGTGCCGCTAATACCATATCTCTTTGTGATGGTTGCGGCTCCTCTTCAATTGGCATGTCTTCATTTATCATGTCTAATTTCCTCTTCTCACAAAGTTCCCTCATAGCCGCTGCTTTCTTTGCATTCTTAGCTTCTATCTCTTCCTATGTTGGTTTAATTCTTGATCATTTCCTCGGCATGACGGAGAATTTGTCTGTAGCATGATAAAGAGACCAATATTAGTTCCTAAGAAATGAATCCATACAAATAACTAAAATATATGTCATTCAACCCTTCATAGTAAATATACATACAATCATCATGTAAAAGAGTAAATGTCACTCAACCAAAATAGGTAGAAAGCATACAAAGCATTATTGCATAATGTTATTGCCGCCATACAAAGCATTATGGTACAAAGTTTACTTCAGTCCTAGATGAGGATAAGGTCAAAGGAGAGTCACCTATTGAGGCTACAAGTGAAGAGTACATGGGACTTCATACTTGAAAAGGTTCAGGCAGACCCAATTTGACATGTTTGTTGTTACTAGGGCTACTAGGATTTGGAATTAAGAAGGTGTTTTGTTGGTACTAGGGCTACTAGGATTTGGGTGGCTTGTGAAGGAATAGACAACAATTGAAGAGTGTAGACTTGAGTAAGGATTTAGAATGGTTGTGTCTAAGTTCCTGAGGGGTAATAAGACCTCTAGTAGCCTTGTTAGGTTTTGAAGTATTAAAGACCCTCTTTGTGTCTTTGTATAGGGAGATTGCTTGAGAGGAAAGCTTATGAATTTGAAGAAACTATTGGTATGAGCCCTTTGGATTGAGTTGAACCCTACCTCTGCATCACATACCTAGGATTGTCATAAAAATCATTAGACTAATCTCTATAATTTAGGGTATTGAATGGTATATAGTTGATCAAGGTAACCACCATCATGTGCTAACAAAGGACAATTAGGAAATTTTGAAATATTGTTGTGTCATGTGCATACAAATCATCATGAATAGGTGCATAAGGAATGTCCTAGCCCAAGATATGTGCATACAAATCATCATGTCATGTGCATAATTGTATGATCTTGGCACCTATTCATTTGTATTTTAACTTGTTAATATGACAAGATAATAGTGGGATTGTAATGGTATGTTAAGGTTTGTTTATTACACAATTATTAAAGAGCCCAAGTGTAGAAAATATACATGGCATCATGTGAGATTGTTATTTTCTTGATTGGGAATGTGTCTATTTTAATTAATGTTGACCTTTGAGATATCTTTTAGTATACATACCATGAACTAATTTAAAACATAGTCTATCATATAAACACAAGATATGTATACATAGTCTTTTATTATGCATACTAAATACAAGTGATATAAACATGTATAATAAAGCATGATAAAGTAATTTAAATAATATTAAGGAAAATGTAAAGAACATGCATGAAAAAACTTGACATATCTAAAAAATAATATTCGAATGGAGAGAGTACCTAATTATGTAGTGTTTTTTTCTTCTTGCATCAAACTCCTCAATAATTTGAGTTTTTCACCACTTGCTTCCTTTTCAATGTTAAATTGAATAACACACAAATATAATTAGTAACAACAATATTATTAACCAATCTATAATGTTAAATTCCTAAAATTGAATCACAATTAACATTGCAACACTACAAAAATTGAAACTTGAATATATATATATATATATATACATCAAATTTGATATGAAAACTATGTTATTTCCTCCTTCTCAAGTTGGGAAAGTAGAAAAGGTGGTGGAAAGATCATGCAAAGGTGGTAGAATGTGTAAAATGTGCATGTGAACTTCCCAACAGCATGAAAGCACTTCTTTTTGTCAGAACACGCGCATAATCAGCATGAAAATAGAGCATGTGGGCCTAGATCATGGGGGTCCAGGCTCTTTTACCATTTCTAAAGCAAGACAAAACACGAGCGCATTATAACACACCCACATTTTGTCCTACTATAGATTGATCTATAAATATTTGTTCCTATCTCACCTTCGATAGCACCTTTACAATATCTCACCTCTAGTTCCATTAGCTCATGTTCTATCTCTCACCTATCTATATCTCACTTATCTCTCCCCCTCACCTCTCTACCTCTCCCCTCTCTATGTCTCTCAATCGCTCCTTGTCTACCTCTGCATCAATCCTTAGCCATCTAGGTCTCACTTAATCCTAAACCCTAATCCCTCAACCCTCAACCCTAATCCCTCATCCCTAAACCCTAAACGCTATCCCTATTCCTAAACCCTCAATGGGCTCGACCCTCAACCCTATCCCTAAACCCTCAACCCTCAACGCTCAATGTCAAACCCTAATCCCTCAACCCTTAACTCTAATCCCTCGACCCTAAACCCTATCCCTAAACCCTCAACACTATACTTTAAACCCTAATCCCTCAACCCTAAACCCTAAACCTTATCCCTAAACCCTAATCCCTCATCCCTAAACCCTAAATGCTATTCCTATTCCTAAACCCTCAATAGGCTTGATATTATACCTTAAACCCTAATCCCTTATCCCTAAACCCTCCAACCCTATCCCTAATCCTTATACCCTCGACACTCTACTTAAACCCTCATCCCTAAAGCCTCAACCCTCAATCCTTAAACCTTCAACCCTAAACCCTATCCCTAATCCCTCTATCCTCAGCACTATAACCCTAACCCCTCGACCATCAACCCTATCCCTAAACCCTCAACCCTCAACCCTCAACTCTCAACATTAAACCCTAATCTGTCAACCCTAAACCCTAATCCCTCAAACCTAGAAACCCTATCCCTAAACCCTCAACCCTCAACATTATACCCTAAACCCTAATCCCTATCCCTCAACCCTTAACCCTTAAAACTTAAACCCTATCCCTACACCCTCAACACTTTACACTATATCTTAAGCCTTAAACCCTCATCCCTAAAGCCTCAACCCTCAATCCTTAAACCTTCAACCCTAAACCCTATCCCTAATCCCTCTACCCTTGACACTCTAACCCTAACCCCTTGACCATCAACCCTATCCCTAAACCCTCAACCCTCAACCCTCAGCTCTCAACATTAAACCCTAATCCGTCAACCCTAAACCCTAATCCCTCAAACCTAAACCCTATGCCTAAACCCTCAACCCTCAACACTATACCTTAAACCCTAATCCCTATCCCTCAACCCTTAACTCTTAAAACTTAAACCCTATCCCTACACCTTCAACACTTGACACTATATCTTAAGCCTTAAACCCTCATCCCTAAAGCCTCAACCCTCAATCCTTAAACCTTCAACCCTAAACCCTATCCCTAATCCCTCTACCCTTGACACTCTAACCCTAACTACTTGACCATCAACCCTATCCCTAAACCATCAACCCTCAACTCTCAAAATTAAACCCTAATCCGTCAACCCTAAACCCTAATCTCTCAAACCTAAACCCTATCCCTAAACCCTCAACCCTCCACACTATACCTTAAAGCCTAATCCCTATCCCTCAATCTTTAACCCTTAAAACTTAAACCCTATCCCTACACCCTTAACACTTGACACTATATCTTAAGCCTTAAACCCTCATCCCTAAAGCCTCAATCCTCAATCCTTAAACCTTCAACCCTAAACCCTATCCCTAATCCCTCTACCCTTGACACTCTAACCCTAACCCCTTGAGCATCAACCCTATCCCTAAACCCTCAACCCTTAACTCTCAACATTAAACCCTAATCCATCAACCCTAAACCCTAATCCCTCAAACCTAAACCCTATCCCTAAACCCTCAACCCTCAACACTATACCTTAAACCCTAATCCCTATCCCTCAACCCTTAACCCTTACAACTTAAACCCTATCCCTACACCCTCAACACTCGACACTATATCTTAAGCCTTAAACCCTCATCCCTAAAGCCTCAACCCTCAATCCTTAAACCATTAACCGTAAACCCTATCCCTAATCCCTCTACCCTTGACACTCTAACCGTAACCCCTTGAGCATCAACCCTATCCCTAAACCCTCAACCCTCAACTCTCAACATTAAACCCTAATCTATCAACCCTAAACCCTAATCCCTCAAACCTAAACCCTATCCCTAAACCCTCAACCCTCAACACTATACCTTAAACCCTAATCCCTATCCCTCAATCCTTAATCCTTAAAACTTAAACCCTATCCCTACACCCTTAACACTCAACACTATATCTTAAGCCTTCAACCCTCATGCCTAAAGCCTCAACCCTCAATGCTTAAACTTTCAACCCTAAACCCTATCCCTAATCCCTCTACCCTCAACACTCTAACCCTAACCCCTTGACCATCCACCCTATCCCTAAACCCTCAACCCTCAACCCTCAACTCTCAACATTAAACCCTAATCTGTTAACGCTAAACCCTAATCCCTCAAACTGAAACCCTATCCCTAAACCCTCAATCCTCAACACTATACTTTAAACCCTAATCCATCAACCCTAAAACCTAATCCCTCAACCCTCAACCCTAAACCCTATCACTAAACCCTCAACTCTCGACACTATACATTAAACCCTAATCCCTCAACCCTCAACTCTAATCCCTCATCCCTAAACCCTAAATGCTATCCCTATTCCTAAACCCTCAACCCTCGATACTATACCTTAAACCCTAATCCCTTATCCCTAAACTCTAAACCCTAAACCCTATCCCTCAACCCTTAACCCTTAAAACTTAAACCCTAAAACTTATCCCTAAACCCTCAATGCTCAACACTATATCTTAAACCCAAATCCCTTAATCCTCAACCCTAAAGCCTCAACCGTCAATCGTTAAACCTTCAATTGTAAACCCTATCCCTAATCCCTCTACCCTCAACACTCTACTTTAACCCTAATCCCTTGACCATCAACCCTATCCCCAAACCCTCAACCCTCAACCCTCAACCCTCAACTCTCAACATTAAACCCTAATCTGTCAACCCTAAACCCTAATCCCTAAACCCTAAACCCTATTCCTAAACCCTCAACACTATTCCTTAAACCCTAATCCATCAACCCTAAACCCTAATCCATCAACCCTAAACCCTCAACCCTTACCACTATTCCTTAAACCCTAATCCCTCAACTCTAAACTCTAATCCCTCAACCCTAAACCCTAAACCCTATCCCTAAGCACTCAACCCTCATCACTATACATTAAACCTTAATCCCTCAACCCTCAACCCTCAACCCTAATCCCTCATCCCTAAACCCTAAATGCTATCCCTATTACTAAACCCTCAACCCAAGACACTATACCTTGAACCCTAATCCCGTACCCCTAAACCTTAAACCCTATCCCTGAACCCTTAACCCTAAAACCTTAAACCCTAAAACCTATCCCTAAACCCTCAACCCTATACCCTCAACAATATATTTATGCCCTAATCCCTCAATCATCAACCCTATACCTTAAACCCTAAAGCCTACACCCTCAAACCCTCATCCCTAGACCATATAACCTCACCCTTATATCCTAAACCTCAAATATTGTGCCTCAACCCTATACTTAAATTAAACCTAAACCATATGTGCTCTCAACCCAAGTCACCCTATGCATTATATAACCTCAATCCATATCATAAACCCTAAACCCAATATCCTAAACCCTAATCCCCACGCCTTACACACTTAATCTTATACACTCAATAACTTGAATATTAACCCTCAATTGTAATTCTCAACCCTCTAATCTCTACTCTCTACCCTCTACCTATTACTTAAGCCCTAATCCCTCAACCCTCAACCCTCAAAACTATATAGGTTCAGGTCCTTATATACACTAAACCCAAAACACTTACATACATACATAAATACATATATACATACATACATACAAACATACATACATACATACAAACATGTATACATACAAGCATGCATACATACCTACAAGCATAGATATAAACATCCATGAAACATACTTATGAAACTTGAACATAACTCATTCAAAGGAAGACATAACGAGAGCGCATTATAACATGCTCACGTTATGTCAAACTAGGAAAACACCGACAAACATGCAAAAAAGGAAAAAAAGAAAAACATAACGCGAGTGCGTTATAATGCTCTCGCGTTATATTGTGCTTTGGGAATCCCAAGCCTTAGGCTTGGGATTTGTTTTGCATTTCCAACCCAAAGGCTTGGAGTGCCTTTTCAACATCCACATATGTGTTTTTACAAATTCTGTAAGATTTCACATAATTTTGTTCATGCTAACCCTCAGATTTGCACGTATTTTAAGATCAAACAAATCGAACACCTGGTTAATGTTAGGCTTTCTCTTAGCTATTTAATGATGTAATTTTTCTCACATTTTGACAATGTTAAGTCTTTCATCTTTAATTTCTTTTGTTTGTGTGTCCGGTTTTGGGCAAAAACTACTGTTTGGTCTTTTTTTCATTGTAAATTAACCATTCATTAAAATTTCAAAAAAATTTCATCTTTAGAAACTAGACTCCATTCTACACATATTAAAAAAAATGATTTTCAATTAGTTTTCAAAATTTATAGGGGTAGCACATTAAAATTCTATTTTTTAGGATGTATCCACTTTGAAAATTAGTAAAAAATCAAATATTCATCAAAAAATTATCAGAAAAATTAGGCATAAACTACATGTTGTTGGCTAATTTCTCACAGAAGCGATTTTAAAAAAACAAAAAAAAAAGTTAACCTTTTGAGGGAGCCACAAAACATGCTATGTTATGTTTTTTTGACAGAAACAACACCAATTTCTGTGGCTCCCTCTTTTGAACCCCTTAATCGATACCATTTTTAAAAAAAATTAGTAGTTTAAAAAGTAGACTCGGAGCACTACGAACATTGTTTTGGTTGCATCTCCAAATTTTGAGTGTAACTATGCTCAATTTCTCATCCAAGGCCAACATTTCCTGATTTTAGGGGGAAAAAAAAAAGTGGCCACTTAAGATGCCTTTTTAGCCCCCCATCTTTTGCACCTACCCAAAAGTGACATATATGTTTTGAATTTTGAAATGATGTAAACTAATAAAATATTTATTTTTTAGTATATTTTATGTTTGTATTTTTTGAAAAAAATTTAAAATTATTTGAATATAGTTTTTAATAAATTGACACTATAATTTAGTTGCTGATAAAAAGCTGAAGAATGAAGTTACATGAGACATCAATCTTTATATAGTAAATTTTATTTTTTTCCTTCAATTTTTTTTTTGTGTATTTATAACTTGAAGCATATATATATATATATAATGTCCCTGTATTAAAACGTAGTTGTTTCCATTCGACGCCAACTTTCATATTAGCTATTTATCTAAAATAGAAAAAAAATTATACCATTTTGATATAGATTCTTTTATCCAGTGCATCATATTTTTTTTTTATTTTTTTTAATAAGTTTTACTATTTTTCCTTGACATGGTAATCAACCTAATGTTTTGTGCTAATAACCTACTTTTAGTAAAAATAGAAAGGAAAATATAAATAATAATTAAACTATATATATATTTTGAAAACTAAACTTATAGGTCTACAAAAGGGTATTTTTATATTTTTTTTAAAATGTTATTTACATGAGTAGAAGTTATTGAAATATCAAGTTTTTTAAATATTTTTTTTTTTTGGTAAATTGGCCTCATAGTAGTGCTACATATACATTTAGCCAACAATTTTAGTTGGAAAAGCTGTGGACATATCTAACTTAGCTAGAATGAATCTTACAAGGTCATATGTTTGACCAAAATTGGTTTTTAGTTAGAAATTCTTAAATTCACTTGTGCTGATAAGTTGGCTGAAAGTGTGATACAACTTTGTGCTTTTACCTTATTTCTTTCTAGAGCCCTAAGAATCCATTTAGCACATAGAGTAGTACCTTGTCGATGGATTGAAAGCAATCCTAATGCACCAGCATCATGGGGAAGACAACATAATTCATAAGCAACATGATGAAATCCATGATCCCATCACTGGAATCCTAGAGAAAATCTCTAAGTACCTTCTAATATTTTAAATATGAATCCTTCGAAGGAATCCAACAAAAAGAATAGTAAACTTAAGTAGCAGCAAATACCTTAGAGCAAATTTGAAATTTAGGTCAGCCAAAGAAAGAGGCTTGGTGATCTAATAGCTTAATTTTTCTCAATCCTATCAATAACTGCTTGTCATAAGGCAAAAAGAGAAGCTTGAAAAGAAAAGGGAATGCCAAAGAAATGAAAGACTTTCCTATGACCAATCCATTTCCAATTAAAAGTATATAACCAACCAAGCTTAGGAAAAAATGACTGCATGTAACACTAGGTCTTTTCCAATGGATACTTGAACTAGAGGTCTGATAGAAAACATCAAGACAATGAAGAGCATGTTTAACATTAATTTCATCCTCAATGAGGGTGAGGAAGGAATCATCAACAAAATGACCATTAATCAATTAGTTCCAAGAAGAGTTGGGAAGAGAAATCCCTTTAATTAGGGTTGAGAGATCGCATTGGCCAATAAATAACTAAATTCTTTAGTTGCAAGCACATAAAGTGCTATGGGTGAAGGGCATCCTTGACAGATGGACCAAAAAGACCAAATGGCTTGGATTGATGGCCCTTAATAGTAATACAAGCCAAGGCCTCAATGAACAACATTTGCATAGACTGAATAAAAGAAGGCCTAAATCCAATCATCTTAACCATGCTAATAATAAAAGACCATTCATGTGGTCATAAGACTTGGCGAAATCAATTTTGATATAAATTGTAGGCTACTAAGAGCACTAGACCCATTTCATCCCTTCCCAAATAGAAATAATGTTGTCAAGAAATATTTTCATGCCTTCAAGTTAGGATTAAAGGTGGATCAATGTTTCCTTCTTCAACCCTCCAAAATTTAGAAAAAAAATTGTTGATTTAGAGTATTTGGTGTGAATTTGGTGGAAACCCTAATTTTACAGTAACTCCTTTAATTCTACTTCAATTGACAAGTTAAATCAGGCTTCAATATGCTCTTGATTAACCCTTTAGAAATTAGAAAAAAAAATTGCCAAAATGAGAGAGATATGTACTTCCCAATATGAGCCAAAATAAAAAATGACTTGTTTCTTACCTTCACAGTGCCAAGATTATGCTCTAGTACCACTTGTAATGAAATAACATTCACAAGAGAGAATATAATAGGAAATATTTTGTAAATACTTGAGAATATTAGAGAATAATAAGCCTCTTTGAGGGGGAAAACCTCCAAAAGTCTCCAAGAAGAACATAATTCACAATATGATGATTATAAACTAACGACTATCTCCTATATATACCCTACTTATGCCTTAAATGCCACCTAGGCCAACTTAGATACCTAAATTTAACACTTAGGATGACTTAATTATCTAAATAAGACTATAACAATTATCATATAACTTGATTAAGAGGTAAGGTAGCCACAAGCTGACTACTCATAAACCTATGTACACTCTAGGATTAAGGGTGTAGCAAATGTATTGATCAACATTCCATTAGTCATCTTCAATGAAATCCTTGAATGTGCATACTATTGATGTCTAATATGATTATAGAATAGTTATTTTATACATATGCTATATTAGCATTCAAAATCAATTTGAAACTAAACTTAGGTGATTTCCCATAATGATTACTAGTTACATATAATATACCATAATAATTATCTTGTAGGTTCTCCTCATCAGAAAACATAATCAATGAAGAATCAAGGAGAGAAGAAGATGTAACATTATTTTCAATATTTCCCACAAAAACATGTTCATGTGATTTATCCCCATTTTCAACATTATCCATAGCTGTATCATGTAGCTCAACATTGTTTGAATGATTTGGAAAAGGATTTGTGTATATCTCAATCAACTATTGGTAGACACAACTAGTGGATTTCCATTGTCACCAATGCCTTCAACTCTAATCATAAAGTTATCAATACAGTCATGTACACCTTGGGTATAAGGCCCTTTCATCATTGAGTGTAATGACCTTTGACCATATGGAAATTACCAAATTCTTGATCATTGTATGTCTTACCTAAAGTGGTTTGCTGTGATCCAATGGATGAACAAGAAGGAGAGTGATCAAATTAGCACCCAATAAGCTTTGAAGAACATCATTCATGGATTCTTGGAGCTTAGTAAACTTCCTAGTAGCATTTGGTTTGAATTAAGGAAAAGTAGAAGTATTAGCAACTTGTTCCTTTTGCTTTATGTCATTACTCTTTGAAAAGTTATCTAACTTTTCATATTTTGAAGGGTATGAAGCATTTTTCTTTGATGGTTCATATTTGAAAATATTTCTTGCTAACAAATTGGATTCTACAATTTTCACATGTGCACAAAGGACCATAAAAGATACAAAGCTATAATTTTAGATACACATTGTTCATAATTGGTTTAAGCAATCCCTTAATACATATGTTTTTATTTCAAAATAATGTAAGAGATTAATCATATTTAGAGCATAAGGATTGAGATTAGATAACATAGTCACTAATGTGTTCATTTGGCCCTTGGGCATACTTAGATTAAAAAACATAACTCTAAGGTCCATATTAAACTTGAATTTCTTTAAGAACACCTTTGTCAAATCATCAATGCATGAATGGATCATTGAGGAAGAGAAAATAACCACTCAATATCATAATATTTAAGAGTCTTTAGAGATAAATTAACCAATAGTCTATCCTCATAAAGAAAATCTATGCATGTTGAGGTGCATATGACCTCAAATGTGTGTTAGGGTCACCCTTGCCATAATACATTGAAAAAATAGGGTAACATAAAGCGCATAGGTAGTGGATGTAGAACAATCTCATAATCCAATGGTGTATATTTAGCATCTTTAAATTCCTCACTATCTTGCTTGTTAGGTCTTGCATCCACTCTTTTCTCTACATGACCTATCTTATAAATTAGTGCATCTAGGGTGGAAGATACTAGAGTAACAAGGAAGGGTTAAGAGACACTATGGTGTGTATAAGAGAGGGTGTGGGAAGTATGAGGGATAAAAGAGGGGATATGCTGGGGAAGAGGCATAAAAGTACAAAGACAATTGAGGGTATGCATGGACGTGGATGAAGATATAAAATGTTGGATAGACATGCATGGGATGGGCTAGTAGATGTAGGAATGACATTACTAAAATGGGTAATGATAGGTTGGGTAATGGTGGATGACATAGGCATGGAGATGTGATACATCATCTGAGATTCGAGTATCTCAAGATGGGTAAATTTAGAAGGCAGTGTTAAGGAGGGAAAGTGGAGAAGGGATAAGTAGTATGTGGTGGAACACTAGTAGTGGAAGTAGTATGAGGATGAGTGGTGGTAGAAGGGATAATAACTTAGAAGATGGATCATCAATGATAGAAGTTGGAAAGGAGATGGATGCAATAATCACATTGGGTGAAGCAATCTTGGCACTAACTGCTTGTAAGATGTCTAATCCATATGGCATGTTGATGAACACATTATGAATCATATCAACTAGTTGTGTAGAACATTAGCCAAACTAACAAGCTCATTAGCAAAATATTGGCTGGCCACATGAACATCATGGTCATAATCTTTGTTGTCCTCTAAATTTTCTCAACATGAGCATCAAAATAGATCTGTTTTATTGGATTGGGTGACCATGTTAGGGTTTAGATGAGCACTTTCACATGAGCATCAAAATAGATTTATCTTATTGGATTAGGTGATGATATTAGGGTTTAGATGAGCACTCCTTCTAAGTGGAAGATTAGGATCACACGTAGCTTGTGGCATAAAGAAAAGATAGAAAGCTAAAGCTCACTAATCCAAATTTTCAAATTTAAAAAAAAAAATGTCATTTATATTAGATCTAAAATTGAAATTGTAATGTAGTAACCAAGAGTGGGTAGGTTGGGTAATATAGATACCATAACAAAGCTCAAAACCCTAAAAGAAAATATGTAACTTGATAAATAAAAAAAATATGAGTTTCAAAACCTAGAGTTAAAATGTAAAAATTAGAAAATTACAAATTTGAAAATCTTAGGGGAAAACTAGGTCATACAAGAGCAAATGGGCTCACCAAATATGTAAAGGGAAATAACCTCTCCTCAAGATTAGTTTAGGCTAATTACATAAGATGCATAACATAAACACAAATTAGCCTAGATTAAAATAATTATAAACCATGGGAATTATAATTGACAATAAATGCTATTTTAGAAATATAAATGTAAAGAATGAAAGATGTGCTTAACTCTACGAGCATGAAGATAGATGACGCTAATGTAACTTCAAATTTTGGATTGTCCCGGGACTATAGAATCCTTCTATCTGTGTAACCCTTCGAATTATATGCATGATGTGTGTCTTTGTGAGGGTTGAGTCTATGCTTGTAGATGAAGGCAAGTGCATGTGGGTGGGGTCCATTGTGATGAAAACGTGTGTATACCTACAATCCTTGTGGACCTTTCAATTGTGCATTTGGCAATATATACAAAACTAATACAATGTTTTTTTCATAAAATATTGTTTTTAATATTTTTTATATTCGTGCGATTCAAACTTGAGGGGTTTTTTAATGGGAAAAAGCTATTTAATTGAATATAAATATTGAATGATGTAGGCGTTGAAATGTGGGTTCGTGAGGCTCAATAATTATCCTTGGATAGGAAAGAAGAAATATTATATTATCCAATTATTTAAATTAAATTAATACTTAGTCAATGCATGGTTTATGCCAAATCTAAAATTTGCAGATTTTGGGTCAAATAATATTATTTTAAAGGAGATTCATTTTCACGTGTTGTCGATTCTCAACAATATTTTCAAACTTGTAATAAAATAATTTAATTCCACGTAATGGTTTAAATTAGTGCTGTTTTTTAATGGCTTAGGGAAATTTAAGCCGGGGAAGGCCGCACTTGAAAGGAGCTTTCATTAAATTCATTAAATAAACTTTGAAAAATAATAGGGCCCACTTCACATCGCAGTGAGGCCGGCCAAGATGGTTACACGATTCTTACGAGTCAGACCACGTGCTTTCGTTTACAAAGTGGAGTCCACCTCTCACATATATAATCACATTTTCATATTAATTATTATTCTTAAAGTTTTTAAAATAAATTACAAGTCAAATATTTATTTTTATTGTACAACTAAAATCTTTAAATACAGCTTTTCATATTAATTATTATTTTTAAAATTTTTAAGATAAATTACAGGTCAAATATTTATTTTTATTATATTTTACAGCTAAAATCTTTAAATACAGCTATACAACTGTCAAATTTAAGCCGTTGTTGTAGATGTGAGAGGTGGACTCCACTTTGTAAATCTTTAAATACAGCTATACAACTGTCAAATTTAAGCCGTTGTTGTAGATGTGAGAGGTGGACTCCACTTTGTAAACGAAAGCACGTGGTCTGACTCGTAAGAATCGTGTAACCATCTTGGCCGGCCTCACTGCGATGTGAAGTGGGCCCTATTATTTTTCAAAGTTTATTTAATGAATTTAATGAAAGCTCCTTTCAAGTGCGGCCTTCCCCGGCTTAAATTTCCCTAAGCCATTAAAAAACATCACTAATTTAAACCATTACGTGGAATTAAATTATTTTATTACAAGTTTGAAAATATTGTTGAGAATCGACAACACGTGAAAATGAATCTCCTTTAAAATAATATTATTTGACCCAAAATCTGCAAATTTTAGATTTGGCATAAACCATGCATTGACTAAGTATTAATTTAATTTAAATAATTGCATAATATAATATTTCTTCTATCCAAGGATAATTATTGAGCCTCACGAACCCACATTTCAACGCCTACATCATTCAATATTTATATTCAATTAAATAGCTTTTTCCCATTTAAAAACCACTCAAGTTTGAATCGCACGAGTATAAAAAATATTTAAAACAATATTTTATGAAAAAAACATTGTATTAGTTTTGTATGTATTGTCAAATGCACAATTGAAAGGTCCACAAGGATTGTAGGTATACACACGTTTTCATCACAATGGACCCCACTCACATGCACTTGCCTTCATCTACAAGCATAGACATATATATATATATATATATATATATATATATATATATATTCTTTTTATTTTTAAATTTTTTAATAAGAAAAATTTCTCCAATTTTTAAATTTGTTTTCTAATAAAATATATTCATTCTAAATTATATAATATATTTATTTTCTTTTTATTTTTAAATTTTTAATAGGAAGAAAAAATTTCCAAATATTTAGATTATTTTTAAATGAATATAATTATATATTCATTCTAAATTATATAATATATAGCTTTTTTCTTTTTCTTTTTAAACTTTTTAATAGGAACTTCAGAAAAAATTTCCCAAATTTTTAGATTTTTTTTTTTTTTAGAAATATATTCATTCTAAATTTCTACTTTTTTCTTTTATTTTTAAATTTTTTAATAGGAACTTCTATTATTTAAGAAAAAAATTTCTCAAATTTTTAGATATATTCTTTTATTTTTTAATTTTTTTTATAGGAACTTCTATTATTTTTTAAAAAAATTCCTTACATTTATATTTTTTAATAAAATATTTTATTTATCCTAGGCTTTTTCAACATAGCTTTCTAACCTTTTGCCGCAAATAAAAAATAGTGAAATAGAAAGAATTGACAATAGTGAAATACAAAGAATTGGAATTTGACTTGCATTTAAAAAAATTGATTGTCATGTGAAAGGCAATAATTCCTACTAAACTGTAGGAAAAAAATTCCTTGACAGGGAAAGTGGACTGTCAAATTTAAGCCCTGTCTACAACTACTCATTTTATGCTTCTCCATATCTTTGACGCGGTTTCCTACGCAAATGCACGCTGTTAGCCACGCAATCTAGAGTGACCAGTTTTTGTCGCTTCCACTATTGTTATCCTCTCCTCTTTTATTTGGCCAATAGGTCATTATATATGCACTAATTTGGTAATCCTTCTCATTTGGTAGTTCTTCATACAAGAAAAATAAACTTTTTTTTGTCTTCTAAAAATAAAATTAAAACATTGGTAGTTTAAAAAAAAATATAAAAATAACTAAATTAAGGACGGATATTTTTGTAACCGCTGAATGTGGAGGCTGCAAGGATTAAATGATGATGTTATTTTAGGTGGATCATCAGTGTAAGTGAAATTGTCATCCAATACATAACACAATGCCAAAACTATTTTAAGAATTCTTCAGTTTCGAACACCCCAAATTTAACGACCAACCCATCATACTCTACCTCTTCTTATCCCTCCGTAATAAAATGAAAACACCACACCAAGAATGGATAAGAGTAAGAACACCTTCCACCACAATCAAGGAAATCACTAATGCTGTATGCCTTCCACTTGTTGCCAAAAATCTAAAATGCATCACCCATATAAATAATCCACTATCTATCATTATGTCTCTTGCAAGATGCTTTGGCATGATTATAGCTCCTTGGTATTTTGAATTGGGGATCCTCATGATTTGAGGTTTGACAAATACCAAAAAATGGAGATAAAACAGAGGAATCCAAAACAAGGATGGGTATAACTTGTTCATGGCCAAATACTGGTCATGGAAGGGGTCCAGGAAGGAGAAAATTACTAGAATGAGTAATGGGCAATCCAATAAAGTGTTGCACCATAGCCCTAAAACTAGAGATGTTTGTCCGCACAACAGTTGCAAGAATTCATTTTGATGCTCTAGACCTTCTCTTTGATATTGTCTTTGTGCTTCTTCCATTCAAATATAAATGGTTATTGCTCAAACCACCTATTGTTGTAGTCTCACAATTGTTTTGTTCGTTCAACATACCCAACAAGGAGGTGGAGAAATCAAATGGTCTTAATAGATCAGAGCTCACTATTGGGGCTTCCACAATAATATTCACATGTTGCTTTCTTCAACTCTAGATTATGTCAAATTTTCCTTGTACAAGTGCAACCATTGATTTTCTATGAGTTTGTCAAGGTTCATGATTTTATGTAAAAAAGGCTAACAACTACATAGTTTGATTTAGAGATTGAAGTTACCTGATGGGAATAGGAGCTGTTTATATGTAAGGATTTGTGAGTGCAATGTCACATCTTGTGCTAATAGGCATCGTTTTCATTGAGTGAATGGTTGGAAATATGCGTAGACAACATGAAGACTAAGGCCAACATCGAATTGACCTGTCACAAGTCTCTAATGGAAGCAATTCAAAATGTTGATTTAATGGTTTCTTTGTATATTTGTAAAGACTTGGATGCCATTGTAACTATAGACACCTAAACTTCACCTTGTCCTTATGGCATCACGTAGACACCATCTTGCGATACTTTCATCCTAGGCCCCTTTCATTATCCAATTAATTAAATAAATTATCTTTATTTATTTAATTAATCTTAGTCCATTTCCTAAATTAATTAAATTAATTTATGTATTTAATTAATTTATTCCATTCTTTAGCCACATTAATTAAATAAATTTTGTTTATTTAACTAATTTATTTCTCCCACTTTGTCCTATAATTAATTAAATAATTTTATTATTTAATTAATTATTTTTCACCTATCCTAATCCTTATACACTTTTACCCATGAGTCTTAGCCGACCTCATCCAAATAGGTCATATCCTTCCTGCATCCAAAATCATATAAATATCACAATTGATCAAGTCATTTTCTCCTAGAGGGCACCTATTAAGATCTACCTAGAATGTCTGGCTATCACATGAGCTTTCAAGTATTGTTATGTTGCTAGTGTGAGAAATCAACATTTATACATCAAATATCATTATCAAGCATCATTGGAGCACATCCACCATTTGTCATAGTGCATTAAGGGCTATTGTGGTAACATTGTTCCATTATATTTTCCTTGGATTTTGATAGTCCATTGCTCGTTTTGAGGTGATGTAGATTGTGAAATAGGAGCTTTCATTGTGATTAATATTTGTTTATTATTTCACATTTCTGCATCATACAGTAACACAACTTTTTCAATGTATAAGTTCTAAGCAATTGGAAATGCTAAGGCCCAATGGGCCATCATTGTGTCACTCTACTCTCAATCCAATGTTGATTAAGAAATTTTTACACATGAAATGGTGAAGCAAAATTTGATTTCTGATATTATAATCTTTCCCACATCTCAAGTTTGTAATCTAAATTTCACCAAGTCCAATCAAGCGTACCTCTTAGATTCTTTATACATAATGAAATTTATATTCAATATCACATATGTATGTAAATAATTTTCATGGTCATGGATTTCATTGAGTAGATGGATACCCTTCACCAAATAAATATGTGTAGTTTATAGATTAAAATGATAGAAAAGGAAATACCTGCCACTATCTCATTTGTAAATGTTGTGTAATCCACCAGAGTTTTGTGCATGATATAGAAGTCAATACTTGTTTCAATGAAGTTTGTGGTTTTAAAATATCAAAATCATTCTTATACATGTCCTATTGTAAGCCATAAAAGTGCATATTTTACACTTGTGGTTTATGTTATTTTATATAGATAATGTAAATATTGTGTCATAGAATTTTATTTGACTTATTTGGAATTCTAATCCATGGTTATTTTTCAACACATTAGTTAATTATTTATGGAGTTTTCTTTTCTTTGGACTAATTATTTTTATAGGTTTTTTCATTTGAGATTATCTTGTTGGATTAGGTTCGGACAACTAATAGGGCGGGGGGGGGACTCAGTTGTCACACATTTATAACTTTTTCTACTTTTAATCTTTCTTCACAACTTAAATAATCAAATTAATGAAATAAACATTTCAACATCACATAAGCAGAAACATAAATAACACACTTGACACCAAGATTTTTGATGTGGAAACCCGGTTAAGGGAAAAACTACGGTGGGGGTTAACCCACAAAATTAATACCCTGTTAAAAGTATTTTTACAAATGGGAATGCACATGCATTCGGGCTCACTGCCCAGAGCTCACTGCTCAAATGGAGGCTCACTGCCTATGGAAATATTACAAGAGAACAACAAAGATTTGAACTAATTAATAGCATCTCCCATGCATAAATTTTAGTTCCAGTTAAGTACAAAAACTGATCTTACACATTTCATCTTTGCTCTGCTCTTCTTACTGATCTTCCTTCATTCGTACTTTGGATTTCTACTCTTTTCACACATACGCCTTCTTCGCATAAACCACACACACTAAATCATCCAATTTTATTGGCTATATATATCCGCAACATGATCTACAATCATTTTGTCAGTCGACTTCAACAACACTTAGAACTTTAATGAATGCTCTACTCTGTTGGCCAGATCGATGCATAACTTAAGATGCAGACCAAAACTTTCTCTTGAAAGTCATCACTCATGTTGGCCACTATCACTGATCATCACCATTTGTTCAACAAACAACTTCCATACATCTAGAATCAAGATCTTCTGCAAGGTCTGCCTGTTCTTCTACTGTCTGCTCTGACAAACTAGAACCCAGTACTTCGATGCTAATATCCTTTGAATCCTTCATCACCAGAGGACAAAAATTTGGATTCAGAGTGTCTTGATAATACTTTCAACTACCTTAGATCCATAGCAAACCATGCCTTTCCATCGGAGAGATCCAGACCAAAATACCAAACCCTATTACTGCTCTGTTCCTAACTACCCGAACTTAGACAAATTTTGATTCTGACTTCCAGTATGAACAACTTATGTTATGTGGATGTTTGGGATGATCTTAGTTGTCATTAATGACAACATCTATCAAGCAAAGTAGTGTCTCTTGCCAACAATCTCCCCCTTTGGCATTGATGGCAACACTTGGTGAAGAATGACCAAGTGTCTTAGTGCAACTCCCCCTTTGTCTGTACACTCGTGCCCTTCACTTATTCCGATTCTCCCCCTTTGCTGAATTCCTCATTTTTCACTACCCTTCACTCCCTCTTTGACATCAATGGCAAAGGGTGGGGTCTACAAGCCAAAATTCTCAAAAATTCTATATATATTGCCGCATATGTACAATTAATCATCAAGTTCTATTTACATAAACTTGAGAATGTCTACAAAATTGGTTTTTGTCTGCACAAGTTCGAAGGCCCAAGTACTCTTCATTCCATCAAAAATTTAGATGTGCCCACTCAACAAAAATGAATATGCTTCTGCCTTTGATAAATCTAATGGATCACTGGTTTGAACTGCAGTTTGAGCTTCAGATAGGGCATTATGCATTGTCTCTAACTTAGGGGCAATTAATTCCTGGAGCTCACACATCCTCTTCATAATGTTGCCCTTTTCTTTGACAAGCTCTTTATCTCATCTATCAGGCTGATTACTTGGCATTCTTGACTTATAGGAGAAACTATTAGAGGATCAAAATTTTGAGAGATATTTGACACTTTCTGTTCTTACTTCTTTATCTTTTTCTCAATATCTTCATTAACTTTGGGCCATGATAGACATAATTTGAACAAATCACTTCCATCATTTAGAGCATTCTGTATACTCTTTATGCTAATACCAAGTGTTCTTCTATCATTTCCTATCAAGTTTTTTTATTTCACAAAATTTCTTATCCAAGAACTCTTTTTAAACTTTTTCCTCCGCTGATTTCTCAAAGGACTCAAAATGAGTATTTACAGAACTTACAAGATTTTTCAAATGTTTAGAGGGGGAATCAGATGGACTCTTCTGATAGGCAAGTATCAACTTTTCCAAAATCCCGGATGTAAGCCCCAGTAGCTCATTGTCCTCCATGTGGAACTTCAGCATCTTTTCTCTAGCCTTTACTTGGGTGAATGATGCTATTTTCATTAGTTGAATTGGAGAAAGAACATCTAGATTGGCTAGACCTTGAAGTAGTTCAGGTTTATCAAGCTTAATCATTTCTTTTTCAAGAAGACTTTTCACTGCATCTACAATGTCTCTTGTAACTTTCTCTGAACTATTCTTTTGTTCAGTAGTATCTACTTTATGTGCTTCAACATTTGCACCATCTTCTTCTGCTTTATCTTTCTTTTCTCTTTCTTCTTCTTTCTCTGCTTTATTATTCTTTATGTTCTCTGCAGAGGGACTTTTTTCTGTTTGTTCACCACTTGCTACCTGATCTGGAGGGCTCTGAGAAGTAGTAATATTATCTTCTTTTCCTGACTTATTTGATGGATTAAAAGGATCTCCTGCATCAACTATTCCATCCATCATTTTTGTATCCTCCTGATTTGCTTGTTCTTCTTCCGGAATAGAGGCTTCACCCAACTCAGATTGCTGCTCAATGATGTTCTCTTCTTCACCATCCATAACTTCTTCTATGACTATGGGAAAATTGTGCTTCTTCAATGCTTTCAAAAGAATTTCTTGAGTTTCTTCAACGATTTCACTTGTTTCTCCAAGTATGAGTTTGTTCATTCTCTTTTTGCTTCTAAAGTCATCTTTGACTTCCTTGAATATCATATTTATTTGATTAGGTGAAATCTGAGGACACAAAGTTATTAGCTCATGTTCCTTGATTTCCATGTCCTCGCACTTGGCATTTTCTTTTCTCAACTCCAAAATATCAGCTAGATTTTGTGGCAATTCAGAAGTTATTTCAAGCAGTGCCTTGTAGATGTTAAGATATCTGACAGTTGCTTCCTCCAACACTCTTTTATCCACATCACTGTATTCATCATAGAATTCAATCATGGGTCTTAGATTACCATCAACAGTGACTAATTTTATCACATCTTCTAGGGAGAGTGTGGGCTTCTCAACATATTCCTCATATGTTTATGTCTTTTGTCTTTTGTCAGCTCTTTTGCTTCTGGAGGACTTCTCTTGGGTTACTTTTGTAGTGTTTGTTCTGGTGGCTTTTAGTTCTTTGATTTCAATATCAGAATCTGTATCTTCTTCCTCTTCTCTTATGCTTTCATAGGTCCGGGATGCTTTTGTTTTCTTCCATTTCTCCCCTTTTCAGATGATTTCGCTTTTAGTTTTGCAGTCTTGGAAGGTACAGGGGCAGCAGTAGAGCTCCTAGTTGTTCTTGAAGTGGAAGAGAGTTCCATCGGAGCACCTGTTTGTTTCTTATCTAGTTTCTCTTTCTCAACCTTTTCAGTTCTTTCTCTAAATTTCTTCATAGCCTCCTTAGTTAGACCTAGATTTTTAGCTAACTGCTCAACCTCTTTTCTTACTTTCCTATTGGTTTTAGGTTCTCTGAGCTCAGTATGTAGTTTTAAATTCAGCTCCTCATACGTTCCAAATCTTTCAACCGTTTTATCTTTAGGCTTGCTTAGAAGATGTTGAGCATACATATTCAGGATATTTTCTTCTACTTCATATCCCATGGGCACGATCCAAGCAATTCTGGGTGCCACTGCTTCCATTAGACACTGATCAGTATCAACCATGAAACATACTTCATTTTTGTACCTCTCAACAATTGATTTAGGGATTCTTTCCCTTAAGTGCATCATACTCTGGAAGTTCTTGAAGAAACCCCATATTGCAATTTTTTGAGCTTTGAAATCACCAATACTGCAAAGATGATCTCTGATCTGAATGGCAACTGGCTCATCCTTATTTTAGTGCACACCTTTTACCCCAGGTACCTCATTCATAAAATAAAAGAATAAACATAGAACTAATGTACCATACTTGAAAGTGTTTTTATTATCTTTATTGATTTTGTTTAAATTTTCAATCAGTTGATTCTATAATAATTCACACAAATCATAGTCAATATTCTCCTTTAGCATCTTGTATGTAGCATATATGGCTATTCCAGAAATAGAATTTTCTCTGCTCGAGTGGTAGATCTTGTACCCGATCACCATGGAGGTGAATTGAACATCCAGTTCTATAATAGCATTTATAGTCATTGCTCTTCTGTCAAACTTGGCACCGGTAGCATCTATCACTATCTAGTTTTTCATGGCTTTCAGCATGGGCAATTCTCCGGTTGAGTTTAACCTGGTTACAATTCTGATAGTATCCTTGGTAATCTTGAATGGTTTTAACAACCAAATGAATTCATCATGCATCTGGCTCAAAACATATCTGACCCATTCATCCTCATCAAATGTTGGAAACCCCATAACCTGAGTAAAGTGTTTATCTTGCAGTGCCTTATATTCAGGTTTAAGTTCATGATTTTCATCACTGAGTTATTTCTCAAATAGATATACATATCTTGAATCTCCAAATTCATCTATGTTTGCATGAATATAAACCCTAATGTCTTCAACATGTAGTACACTATACGAAACACTCGAAAAAGCACCTAATGGGTCAACTTCTATTGATTTGTGAGGATGCTTCTTAAATTTGGGTCGAGGTCTTTCAGTAATGTCAACAACATGAGGAGTAGCCATCTTAGTAGATTTCAGATTCAAAGCTTTATAGATAGGTACCTTTTTGTTTCGTGAGGTTAGGGTTGATCAATTTCTGGTTGCATTCGTTCCTTGTACCTTAGTCTCTGGATTTGTAGCTCGAATCTTCTTCTTCTTGTTTCCTCTGAATGTAAAGTGATTCAAATGAGTGACCAAGTGACCTTTTATCTTTTGCAAAACCTACTTTGGCATTGTAATAAATGTGTTTCCCTAATTATATCTGGTTGCTCTATTTTTTATAGTTCTTCATGAATCACTTCGCAAGTTTTTATATCAACATTTTTCTTTCCAGAAATCCTCCCAAAAGTTCTGAGACAAATCAAAATATTTTCTCTTGTTGTGCCATCTCCAGGCACCCACTTTCTGGCTGGGGAATTTGATTTCCAATACTGCTCCCCTAAGCCATGGCTCCCAAATCAATTCCTGGAGGAATTTTCAGCACCAGATTCTGGTGCGGACCCATCACAATTTTTTATTGTATCTTTCTTAACCCAAGTCTTGTTCATTTCATTTCGTATCTCATTCACATCAAATTTTCTCTTGCCTTTGTCTTGTCTCTATTCATCAGGTTTTCTACTTACCGGACCTCTTCTTCCCTTGTTCCTACTTCTGCAGAATCTTGCAATATGACCAGATTTATTGCAATTAAAGCACACAACATTCCCCTTCTTATAAACTTGATTTCCTTTTCATCTACACTAATTTTCCACGTGTCCAAAACCATTGCAAGAAAGGTAGTAGCCATTGAAAGAATTACTATTTGAGTTATTCATTATCATACTTCTACATTCGTTGGATTTGTGACCATACCTCTTGCATTTGAAGCATTGACCAGAGAAGGATGGACCATTTTGATTTACTCTACTTCTACACTAAGTAGCTCTATGACCAAATTTATTGCAATTGAAATAATTTCCATTGAATGATGGATATCTTTGGGCATTAGGTTGTTTTGCCAGAGGCTTTCTAGTTCTGTCTCTTTCATTTCTTGGTTGAATATTTCTTTGTCCGAATCTGGAGCTTTCACCTTTCTCATATCTAAGATCATGCTTGTCATTATTCTTTTTCTATTCTTCAATTAGAGATTCAAGTTTGGCTGAGCTTATTTTGAACTTCTCCTTATACTCATTTGCAATTTCTAGGTCATGTCTGAGAGTGATAGTTTGTCTCTCAAGTTCTCTCTCATTATTTTTGCTTTCTTGTAGATTAGATTCTAGGAGACTAGCTATCCCATCCAGTCTACAGCATTCTTTAGTTCTCTCTTTCAAATTTTGTTTCATCTCTTCTTCAATTTTATTCCTATCTTCAAATTCCTTGGTTAGTCTCATCACTCCAGTTTCCATCTCATGTCTTAGGACAACAACTTCTTTAGCTAACTTTTCACATTCCTTTATCTTTTTCTTTCAGGGCCTTGTCTTCCAATTGAGGAGGTTGATCATTTCCTTTGGATTTGCTTAATTTTTCTTTTAAAATATCAATGAAGTCTTTAGCCTTTTTGATTTTATCTTACAGTTCTTGGACTTCTGCCTTAGACTGCTCAAGATCACCTAGGGCGAGATTAAGCTGCCCTTGAAGGTTATATTCATCCATTTCCTAGATCTTCCTTAAGCTATTAAACTTTTCAAAAGGAACCTCGCTCTGATACCAATTGTTGGATTAAGTCTAGACAACTGAGAGGGGGGTGAATCACTTGTCACACATTTATAACTTTTTCTACCTTTAATATTTCTTTACAACTTATAATCAAATTAACGAAATAAACATTTCAGCATCACATAAGCAAAAACATAAATAACACACTTGACACCAAGATTTTTGACGTGGAAACCCGGTTAAGGGAAAAACCACGGTGGGGGTTAACCCACAAAAATTAATACCCTGTTAAAATTATTTTTACAAATAGGAATGCACATGCATTCGGGCTCACTGCCTAGAGCTCACTGCTCAAATAGAGGCTCACTGCCTATGGAAATATTACAAGAGAACAATAGAGATTTGAACTGATTAATAGTATCTACCCATGCATGAATTTTAGTTCTAGTTAAGTACAAAAACTAATCTTACACATTTCATCTTTGCTCTTCTCTTCTTACTAATCTGCCTTCATTCGCACTTTGGATTTCTGCTCTTTTCACACATATTCCTTCTTCACATACACCACACACACTAAATCATCCAATTTCATTGGCTATATATATCCACAACATGATCTACAATCATTCTGTCAGTCGGCTTCAACAACACTTAAAACTTTAATGAATGCTCTGCTCTGTCGGCTAGATCCATGCATAACTTAAGATGCAGACCAAAACTTGCTCTTGAAAGTCATCACTCATGTTGGCCACTATCACTGATCATCACCATTTGTTCAACAAACAACTTCCATACATTCAGAATCAAGATCTTCTGCAAGGTCTGCCTGTTCTTCTTCTGTCTGCTCTGACAAATTGGAACCCGGTACTCAGATGCTAATATCCTTTGAATCCTTCATCACCGGAGGACAAAAATTTGGATTCAAAGTGTCTTGACAATACTTTCAACTACCTTAGATCTGCAGCAAACCATGGCTTTTGACCGGAAAGATCCGGACCAAAATACCGGACCCTGTTACTGCTCTGTTCCTAACTACCAGGACTTAGACAAATTGTGATTCTGACTTCTGGTATGAACAACTTGTATTATGCAGATGTTTGGGATGATCTTAGTTGCCATCAATGACAACATCTATCAAGAAAAGTAGTGTATCTTGCTAACATATCTTGCATGGTACAATTTGAACTTTAGAGAAAACTACGACATGACCTAGTTCTAATATGCTGTGGACTCTGATCAGTCTCCAAGTGGGAGATTGTTGTTATATGGAGCCTAATCAGACTTGAAGGTTAAATTTACCCCACTTTTATTTGTGCGGTTTCCCCCTAAATTTCTATGGGGTCAAGGGGCAGCACCCCTTGTGGGGGTTTGGGGCAACGCCCCCAAGACGGGGTCAAGGGGCAATAACCATTGCGGGGTGTTTTTATTATTTTATAAAGTTGTTAAGTGTTATTTTTTCTATTAACCAACATAAAAAAACCCTATTTTTGTAACCAACATAAGGCTTGATAAAAGTGGCTAAGGGTTAGGGTTTCTATTGATATTGTATTGTAGCATTTGCAACGGTATTGAGTTGCAGGGATTGCTGGTTGTAATCGGTTTGATTTACTGGATAATAATATTGGACTCTCTGTTTGGTGGATGTAGCTTGAATTTGGGTGAACCACATTAAAACTTGTCTCTCACTATTATTATTTCTATGTATTTCCATTCCTCTATTTAATCTTTATTTGCATTTAATTGATATCTCCTGCCGGCTAACTCTAACAAGTGGTATTAGAGTGGGTTGTATTCAATTATCATCTGCAGGAAGGTCTCACAGTTGAGTGGGAGTCTCACGGTTGAGTAGGAGCAATGGTGGATGAGAGTAAATTGAAGGTTGATAAATTTAATGGGCAGAACTATCAGTTATGGAAGATGCAAATAGAGGATTACCTCTATGAGAAGGATTTATGGAGACCGTTGGAAGGAATATCCAAGAAACTGACAGGAATGATGGAAGAGGATTGGGAACTTCTAGATAGAAAGGCACTGGGAACCATTCGGTTGTGCTAGACACCATCTGTGGCATTCAATATAACAAAAGCAAATAAAACAAGTGAACTGATGAAAGCTTTGGCTAAATTGTATGAAAAACCCTCAACCTCAAATAAGGTATTTCTCATGAAGCATTTATTTAATCTAAAAATGATTGAAGGTGGATCTGTGACAGATCATTTAAATAAGTTTAATATGATTACCAGTCAGTTAACTTCTGTAAAAGTGAAATTTGATGAAGAGGCGAGGGCTCTCTTAGTTTTATGTTCTTTGCCAGAAAGTTGGAATAGCTTGGTAATGGTTGTAAGTAACTCTATCTCTGTTAGTGTAGGTTTTTATTTCCTAGTGGGTTATTTATTTTTCCCTATATTCCTATGTTTTTCCTACACTTCTTTTAATCTCGCTTACATTAATAAAACATGTCTTATTAGGTGAGTGGTTGCGAGGTGTCATCTTCCTACATGTGAGCATCCATTAGCTATCTTGGGAAGATACTTTTCTATCTTTAGTCTGATAGATGGTTGCTCCTGATTGGTCGGTGTTGCCACCTCCTCCCTCTCCCTAGTCTATATAAGCATGCTACCTGGCTTGTATTTAATATTTTTTTATTTTTGCATCCTCTTAATGCTATTTGGCTTCTAGCATTTGCATTACTCTCTTGGAGACTAACTCTATGTTGCTATTTTGATTTCGTATCATTTGCATTCATAGTTTAGATATCTATTCTTTGCACTAGTTTTTTGGGTTAATAATCTTTTCAGATTCTAACATGGTATCAGAGCTGTTCTATGTACAAGAGTAGATTTTTAGTTTCCATATTTGAGAGATTCAGGTGTGGCTAATAAATCTTATTACAGTTTTTCAAAAAACCTAGTATGCTCTTCTCTTGCATCCTCGGATGATCTTGAGAATCAGAAAAGTTTAATGAAAACTTTCTTAATCTCGAGGGTTTGCACATGTGTTTTATGAAATTTGGGTGATTGCAGCATTTTTAGTTATGCTGGTAGCATTTTCAGCTGTTCCAACACATCCAGGAGGCTTGAGAAAGTCAGATTTGGCTTTCGTTTCACTGAAATCGGAGATTGTCATACATAGTTGCGGAACTAGGGTTTCAAGCTCAAATCTGACAATCAGCTTGCATATTTGGTGTTTTAAATCAATATTGTAGGTTCCAGCATGCCATTGCTTGTCTTAGGTAGCTGATTCAGACTTTGCATGTCATTTTTTGGTTGCTGGGGTCATTTTTTATAGCTAAAGGTGTTTTGTGTACACTGGATCAACATCTTCTGTACATCAGCAAGAAAAATGCCTTTTGGGTTTTGTTCACAGCACATAAAAACCATCTGGGTATCTTTATTTTTTTATATGTAGTTTATATATTTTGCAAAAACGTGCTTAGAAAGCTATAGCAGGACCCCTCTCCGTTGGCAGTTGCAGTTTTGAAGGCATTATTCAAATGCTTCGTTCTTGCTCATACAGACGACTTTTCCCACAAAATATTTTTTTATTTTGGATATTTTTTCGTGCTCTATGCACTAGTGCAGACATTTTTTGATTTTGATGCCGAGATTTTTTAGAAATTATAGATTCTCAGTCATGACATTGTACAATTCTCATTTTGCGAACTTCAGAGGATCATAACTTTCACATATGATCTTGTATCGAGATGATTCTTGTTTTGAAAGTGCATTATTTTTCAAGTAGATCATAGTGGAACTGTTTATTTCTTTGAGTATTGTGCCAAAGTTATATTTTTAGCATATGCTCTTCATGAGGGTTTTGTAATGCATTAAAATCAAGACCACTTAGTATTTCTTGTTAGTGGCAGTTGTAAATGCACTAATATAAAGTTCCAAATCATATTTTATTGGGGGTTCTTTGATTGAGTGAAAAAGGGGGTGTCTTATGTGCTCTCTTTGAGTTATATTTTTTATGGGGTTGTTGTAACCATTTTGGGAGTTCATCATGGATTTCGGTTATTTTCATCCTTCTGTTGTTAAGCTAACCTCAGTGAACTATTTGGCTTGGAAACAAGGGATAAAGAATCATTGCCTTGAGCATGATCTATTGCCCCATCTCCTTGGACTCGTTCATAAGCCAAGTGACTATGAACATAAGAATGCATGGTTTAACAATAATGACATGGTCTATGGACTAATATGTATTACTGTTTCTGAGGATACTCTACATCACATAGAGCACACTAAGTGCCCTTTCACTGCTTGGACCATCATCCAGTAGTTGTATAAAGACTTTGGATCTTCATTTGATAGTGATGTTTCCTTGGATGACCAGGCTCTTGTGGATGATACTGAGATTTTTGTTGCCCCTTCTTGTGTGGACACATCCTCATGGGATGATCAGTCTATTTGGTTGACATACATTGATGCCCCATCTATAGTTGAGGATATTCCTACTATACCTGTTGCTACTTCAGAGTTTAGAGTTGCTTCTTCGAGGGCTTCCAATGATTCTTTGCAGCAGGATCATATACATCTTCTAGATTCACTTCATTGGGACCAATTTCTACCAAACATCTCTTGTTTATTTGTAGAGTCTCACATTTTGGATCTGGATGACACTCTTGAGGACATTTAACTCCTCTTTGATGACAGTCATTTCATCACTGTTATACCATCTTCCTTGTCTTTGGCTCTTGTACCTCCTAGTTCTACACATGGGATTAGATTGCTTCTACCTTCGTGCATTGAGGCATCTTTTGAAATTCACATGGAGACACTTGAGCAGAGTTCTGAGACAAGATACAACATGATACTTCCTTCCTCACCTTGCTTCTTTGAGTGGGAGTTACTTCGGCATTCACCATTGGAGTTGTTTCTTCCTAAAGGGAGAAATGTCATTTGTCATAAATGGATCATCTTCAGCATTCATATATGGGCATCCTCCTTCGACATCAGAGTCACTTCATTGTGGGCGGTTTCATAGTCTCTTTCACACTCTCTACTTTGGGGGTTCTCTTCTCTCTCTATTTGGGGGGATTTTCTCTCTCTTTGGGGGGATTTTATGTACATGGGTACCTCATCAGGCTTGATTTGTCAGAACCCATTTCTACATCCACCTAAGCTTTGCTTATGGGGGGGTGTTAGTATAGGTTTTTATTTCCTAGTGGGTTATTTATTTTTTCCTATATTCCTAGGTTTTTCCTACACTTCTTTTAATCTTGCTTAGGTTAATAAAGCATGTCTTATTAGGTGAGTGGTTGCGAGGTGTCACCTTCCTACATGTGAGCATCCATTAGCTATCTTGGGAAGATACTTTGCTATCTTTAGTCCGATAGATGGTTGCTCCTAATTGGTTGGTGTTTCCAACTCCTCCCTCTCCCTAGTCTATATAAGCATGCTACTTGGCTTGTATTTAGTATCTTTTACTTTTGCATCCTCTTAATGCTATTTTGTTTCTAGCATTTGCATTACTCTCCTGGAGATTAACTTTGTGTTGCTATTTTAATTTTGTATCATTTGTATTCATAGTTTAGATATCTATTCTTTGCACTAGTTTTTTGGGTTAATAATCTTTTCAGATTCTAACTATCTCTAGTTCGAACACTTTGAAATTTGATGATGTTGTTGGTGTTATCCTTAGCGAGGAAATGCGATGAAAAAACTTATGAAGGTCCACATTAGGTAGTGTTTTGAATGTAGAAAGCAGGGGCAGATCCAAGGAGAGAGGAAAAGGTTCTGGAGGTCATGGGGAAGTCACGAGGAAAATCAAAGGATAAGAGATCCCAATTTAGAGGACAAAAGGACTGTTGGTACTGTGGGAAACCAGGTCATCTGAAGAAAGATTGCTGGTCTCAGAAGAATAAAGAAGGAGACAAACAAGAAGGCAATAAGGAGGAAAATGTGGTAAGTGATAAATCTGAAGATGATGCTTTGATTCTTTCCCTAGATAATGCTGATGATTCATGGGTTTTAGATTCAGGGGCCTCATTTCATGCTACGCCCCATAGAAGTTATTTTCTTGATTATGTCCAAGGGGATTTTGGGCTGGTTTATTTGGGAGATAACGAACCCTGTCAAATGGTTGGAAAGGAAAGAATTAAGATTAAGTTACATAATGGGAATCATTGACTACTACAAGAGGTAAGGCATGTTCCAAGGCTTAGTAGGAATTTAATTTCAGCAGGGCAGCTAGCTGAAGAAAGTTGTATTGTTACATTTACTGATAAAAATTGGAAGGTTTTAAAAGGTACCTTAATAGTAGCAAAAGGTGTGAAAGTAGGCACCTTATATCTTTGTATAGGTCATACTGTTCCTTCTACTTTAGCTGTTGTAGAGAAAAAAATATATAGGTTTGGGAACAGTTGCTACAAGTTTGTAGGAAGAGACTGAAACAGTTGTTGCAGGTTCTAAGACAATACTGTGGCATAATAGAATTGGGCATATGAGTAAAAAAGGTATGAAGGTACTTCATTCTAAGAAAGTTTTACCAAGTCTGAAATATATTAATATAGATTTCTGTGAAAGTTGTGCATGGCAAACAAAAGAGAGTCAGTTTTTTCAAGGATGGGAATGAAAAGAAAAATGAAAAATTGGAGCTTTTGCATACAGATGTATGGGGACCAACTCAGGTATCTTCTCTCAATGGCTCTCGATATTATGTTACATTCATAGATGATGCAACTAGGAAGGTATGGATTTATTTCCTTAGGCATAAATCTGATGTATTTGAAACATTTAAAAAATAGAGAAGCTTGGTTGAGAATGAGACGGGTAAAAGATTAAAATGTCTCAGATCTGATAATGGTGGTGAGTATTGTAGCAAAAAATTTGAGGATTATTGTTCCTTTAATGGAATTCATAGGCAGAAAATAGTTCCAAGGACTCCACAAGAAAATGGGGTGGTTGAGTGCATGAATAGGATAATAATGGAGTGTGCAAGGACCATGAGATTGCATGTTGGGCTGCCTTTAAATATGTGGCTATAGGTTGTGAACACCACTGTATATTTAATTAACAAAGGTCCTTCAGTTCCTTTGGGCTGTGGTATTCCAGAGGAAGCATGTACAAGTAAGAAGGTGAGTTATTCTTTTCTCAAAACCTTCGGATGTGAAGCATTTGCACACGTAGATTCTAAAAATAGAACCAAGCTGGATGCAAAATAAAAAAAGTGTACCTTTGTTGGATATGGCATTGATGAATTTGGTTATAGGCTTTGAGATTTTGAAAATCAAAAAATTGTGAGAAGCAGGGATGTTATATTCAATGAGAAGGTGTTGTACAAAGATCAGTTGCAGTAGCATGAGAAGAAAGAAAAAGATTATGTGGTGCTGGATGATACTCCAAATAGTGATGTTCCACTGGTTCCTCATGCTCCGCAACAGCAACTAGAAATACCACAAACTCCAGTGAATGTTAGACGGTCAACAAGGATAAGTAGACCTACTGAAAGGTTTTCTCCATCTTTGTATTCTATTTTGTTAACAGATGCTAGGGAACCAGAAGGGTATGATGAAGCTATGCGGGTGGATACATAGGTTCAGTGGGAGCTTGCATTGAAAGAAGAAGTGGACTCCTTGCTGAAAAATCAGACTTGGGAATTATGTAAGTTGCTTGTAGGTAAAAAGGCTTTACCAAACAAATGGGTTTATAGGTTGGAAGAGAAAGATGGAGGTAAGAAAATATTTAAATCCAGGTTAGTTGTAAAAGGATTTGTACAGAAAAAAAATATTGATTTTGATGAGATATTTTCTCTAGTTGTCAAGATGACTTCTATTCGTATTGTTTTGAGTATTGTGGCTACTAAAGATTTGTATTTGGAACAACTAGATATGAAAACTGCCTTTCTTCATTGTGATTTGGAGGAAGAGATATATATGGAACAACCCCAAGGATTTGAAGTCAAAGGTAAGGAGAAATAGGTGTGCAGATTGAAGAAGAGTTTGAATGGCCTGAAACAAGCACCTCGACAATGGTATTTGAAATTTAATAGTTTTATGGCTGAGCAAGGCTATAGCTGGTGTAATTCTGACCATTGTGTTTATTTTAAGAGGTTGGATAATGACAGCTGTATACACCTAAAATTGGCTCAGGTTGAATTAAGTAAATATTTTGATTTATCTTAATTCTTATTTCCTTCTATCAATTAAATAAATATTATAAATTTATTTGATTGATTCATTATCCTACAATTAAATAAAATTATTTTATTTAATTAAATTCCCTAAATTCTTCTAATGTCTCAAGTCCTAAAATCCACCTCACAAAATCCACCTCATCTCTTCCACCTCACCATGTTGCACATATAATTAAATATTCTTAAGATTTAATTAGCTAATATCCTCCATTTTTCAAAATATATCTTTAAATCAATTATCCTCCACTAAATTAAATTTTTAATTCAATGTCCCCCATTATCCTCCACCAAATTGAATTTTTAATTCAATGTTCCCCACTAGCCTTCACCAATTGAATATTTAATTCAAAATTCCCCACTAGCCTTCATCAATTGAATATTTAATTCAATGTTTCCCACTATCCTCCACCAATTGAATATTTAATTCAATGTTCCCCACTATCCTCCACCAATTGAATTCTTAATTCAATTGTTCCCCACTATCCTCCACCAATTGAGTTTTCAATTCAATTCAATTGTTCCCCACTATCCTCCACTTTTCTCAAAAAATAAATTTTTAACTCATCCACTCTTCTAAAAAATAAATTTTTAATTCATCCACTATGAATAAAAGATTCACTTTTATTCCTAGCCATTGATCTCATCTGTTGATCCTCACCCTCCATTCTTTTTTTTCAGAAAATCTATAAATAAGACTCCTCTCTAAGCAATTAGGAGGACTTCTTTCAGGTATCCTTACCATGTCTAATTTCTTCTAGAAGCTCCATTCTGGCATCCTTATCATGCCCACATTCTTCTTCTCAAATCTCCTCATTCTAGCCATTCCAATATCATCCATCATTAGTGT
Organism: Cunninghamia lanceolata; assembly: GCA_027924645.1. Lineage (NCBI taxonomy): Eukaryota > Viridiplantae > Streptophyta > Pinopsida > Cupressales > Cupressaceae > Cunninghamia > Cunninghamia lanceolata. The sequence continues at coordinate 154,276 of BSBN01001318.1, read as the reverse complement.
ATTGAAGCTCATCTTCAATCGCACAAAGTATCATAGCCTTTTCTCCTTGTCATCTTGAGGAATCGAAGTAAAGAAGCAAGCTCCCTGAGGGCCAATCCGCATCATTCAAGATCAAGAAAGAATAGGCGAGCAATGGAAGTCGAAAGGTAAAGGTTGTAAGTATCACTTGTCTGTTATTTAAATCTCTTTTTCCTTCATATTTCATTGTGGTTTGGGTTTATTGTTCTTTATTGATCAAATCTATTCCACTCTTTACATTTTGGCGCCCACCATGATCTAATCCACATTGTTTGTGAGGTTTTTGTCTTAGAAGTTTTGTTGTAGGATACAGGGGTTTCAAAGAACACTCAGACATCAACTCTCACAAACGACCTCCTACACACAAATCGAGCTCACCGTTGAGTCCAGGAGGCTTCAGAGGTAAGAAATCATATATCATTCTTTAGTTTTGTTACTTGAAAATTTTTGAATTTTTTTTTACTTTTCCACTTTTTTTTGAAAAAAAAAAAATATTAAGTAAAAAAAAAGAAAAATTCATTGCATTGGGTGTCATTTGTTTTTTTATTTCTAACATTTTCATTTTAAAGAAAATACAAAAACAAAAAAAAAAAAAAACTAAAAATAACAAAAAAAATTAAAAAAAAAAAAATTGTTGGGGCTCTGCCCACTCAGGCCCCCCCGACCCCCATCCCTCCCCATCCCCCCTGACCCCCATACCCCCCGCAGACCTTTCCTGCACTACCCCCTTCCCCCTCGATCCCCAGGCCTTTGGCCCTCCCCCATCCCCTGAACCCTTGCCTCCCCCAAACCCCCGCACCCTCTCCCCCCTACGTACCACCTATCCCCAGGCCTGCGGCCTCCCTCCCCCCCGCGCAGCAAAACTTGATCCCCTTCCCTCGCTGCCTAACCTCCCTCTGCCTCCCCCACTCCCTTCCCCGCAGCAACACCCCGACCCCGCCCGATCTCGCCGCCGCTACCCGCCAGTCCCTGCCTCCTTGCGACCCCCGCATGCCACCCCTGCAACTCCTCCATGCTGCCCTCCTACCACTCCCTTGCCGCCTCCCCCTGTGCCCTGCCTCCTCCACAGCCATGCCTCCTACGCCCCCTCCCAAATCCGTGGCCCTGCCTCCACCATTGCACGCATCCAACCACCACCGCCGCCCCCATTCGCCGCCGACACCCAGCCACCTCTGCCAGTCTGCTCCGCCTGTGCCCACCACCACCCAGCCAGTACTTCCTCTCCTCAACCCAGCATACATGGCCACACAACTAAAAACCTAATCTCAAACCAAAAACAAAAGAAAAACAAACAACAACAAAAAAAAAAATTAATTTTTTTTTTAAGGCGCTCAGCCCCTGGTCACATGGAGGACCAGGGGTCTATTTAAAACCCTCGACTTTAATAGCTAGCCGCCAGGGGCTTAACTATCACATGTGACCAAGACTTCCGAAACAGTTAGCCTCTAACATTAATTGCCAGGGCCTCTTATGCTTTCTACATGTCGAAATAGGCCGATTTTTTCAAATTTTCACAACTTTTGCATACGGTAACGAAATCGCACAAAATTGGTGGCGTCAAAAAGAGGATTCAGAGTACTTTGCAATTGTGAAGAAATTTTTAGGTGACTATACTATTTTGACTTTTTTTCGCAGTCAAAGTCAAACCTACTTCAAAACTTCACATGCTCATATCTTTTGCAAATTTAATCCTTTTTCAGCGAATTTTTTTTCAAATTGCATGGAATTTCATGTAGAATCTATTTAGGAACTTATTTTTTCAATATCAGTTTATTTTTCATCATATTTTATCAGATTATCAATTTTCACATAACAATATCCTATGCTAGTCTACTGGTTTCTTTTTGATTTTGGTGACTTGTAGGGATATCATTCAGGGCTGGAACAACATCAGGATCAGCAAATATAGATATTTGGATAGTGAAAAAAATCTAGGTACACTCATTCTAATCTTTCATCTTCAATCTTGTTTTCATTACACACTTCGATTTGGGCTCATTAAATAAATATTGATTGATCACACATCATTGAACTTGAGCTTAAAATAAACCAGTGCTTTCCATTCACACATTTGGACTTGGGCTCTAAAAAGAACTAGTGTCTTCATTGTTTGGTGAATTTGTATGTGATTAGGGGTGTGTATGCTCTTCTCGTGCGCTTCGTGCGATCTTGAGAATAAAAAACACCACTTATCCATTTAATTTTCACACACACATTTTAATTTCTTAAGGGTTAATTTACAAGTGCGAGTGTGAATCAAGTGTGCGTATGTATGCTCTCTCCTCGCACCGCAAGGTGATCTTGGAGATCAAAAACACCTCACTTGATTTGCTGTTGTCTACCCTTTCCTAGGAGGCCTGCTAGGGGATTTCATCACCCCTAGGGACGAACTCATTTGAGGCTGAATCGAAAGACACCCTCATTGAAATCGAAATCTTGTCACTCTTGGCTAAGCCCCAAAGAACTTTCTACCTTTGGGAAGTGAAGGTGAAGGGTGGGTTACCCCCTTCTCCTGGCTATGTGACAGGATTTCACTTTCAAATCATTAGTCAACCTCATCTATACATTGACCAAACCTAACTAGCCATACCCCATCAAACTAGGCATTAGGGCATGTTGATGTGTCTTCCACGTGTGCTTGTTTACTAATTAGCATATTCTTCAAATTCAACATTCAAAGTTGCTTATGTGTCTTGCGTGAGTGAATCATGTTTGTACATGTGTGATCATTGCCAAATCAAGTTAAACACCAAACACATAAGACAACTCATTCAACTCATTCTTCCAAGCACACTTGTCTCGACTTGTGACGCATTTGCACTCTATTCTAATGCATTTGTTTTTGCACATCCAAACTAGTAAGCTTTTCCAGTCTTGTGTCAATGGTAAACCAATTAGAATATATGGATCAAAAAGTCTAATATCTGCAATTGCAAATAAACTTAGGTCCCTCGCCCCAAGATTATTTATCAATTTCTCAACAACTCCAAGTCTTAAAACAAGAATTGACAAGCTTGCAAGCTGAACATGCCAGTACTAGCTATGCCTCGCCCCAAACTCCTATGTCTTTTTCCCATACTCATGACAAGGCAACCGCCACCTCAAGAGGGAAAGCGTATACCACTTTGGCTCATAATCCTCCTTCACCATATCCTAAAACACATATCCCAAAGCATACCAGTCCTACACCAACACCGCCATCTAGTTCCTCAGATTTTAAATGGCACACCAAAAAAGAATCAAATGAGTGGTGAAAATTTTTTTTCCAGATTTATACAACGCAAGAAAAGCTAGGGACAAAGCCAAATCCACTCATCCATCCCTTCATCCATCTACCCATACACCTACGAAGGATGTGATCCAAGGACTACTAGTAGAAAGTCAACCATGTCCCCAAAGTCTGGTCCTTGACCTTACCAAAGATTCTTCCAATACCATGTCAAATCCTACAACCCCTTCATGTCATCTGCAACCCCTTGAGATTCTCAAAGAGCCTTCTACCATGCACTAGAGTCAAGGTCCATCACACCCTCATGTTGTTGACCAAGAGCTTATCCAAGAGTCTTCTACCTCAACTTCAATTCAAACAACCCACGAGTTATGTCAAGAGCACACCTAAGAGCATGTGGAAACATCCACCCTTTGTCCAAATCAAGATCAAAGCACCCCCTTCCAATTTCTAACCATCCATAACCTTTACCTGTTCTATGATCAAGATATGCCCTATGAAGAGGATGTCCTTGAACAACTTGATCCCATACCCATCCATGAGCGAGAAACCTCCATTACTCCTATCCATATTCCACCTAGTCCCATTCATGATCCAACAACTTCCACTTCCTATCATGAGACACTTGCCTCCCAAGTGCACATGGATGATCAACCCCATAACCAGGACCATAAAGAGCATAATGATGATCAAGATCCAAATGATCCTTCACCATCCATTATTGACCAAGCTACAAATCCTCCACCATATATCCTTGGTCTTACTACCTTCATGCGTGAATGTTCTCTCTTAGAACACCAACCACCATTATCCGCTATCTTGCCTTCTCCATCCAATAAAGAACTTGTGTCTAGTGTTCCACCTACACATAATCCTACTGTCCACCGCATACTCCAGAATATGAACTATCAAGGTAAAGGCTTAGGCCTTCATGAACAAGGTATTTTGGAACCTATCTATGTCAATGTTCCTCCACCTTCATACGGCCTTGGATACATACCCCAAGGTAAGCAAACTCAAGATGTTGGTACTTCCTCCACTCCTCCTAAGTCTACCACTTTCCATCGCAAACCCTATCATATCCCCAAAACATATGTCACCATCCCACCTCCCTTATCATACACATCCCAAAAGCATGTGACCATACACCTTCCACCATCCAATCTCCCTCCGCTACTTCCAACTCCTAATATCCCACCATCTAACCTACCTCCACTACTTCCAACTCCTAATATCCCCCCATGCCGTTTACCACCACTGCTTCCAACACCTTATCCATCTATCTATAAATCCTCTAAATACCCCAATCATGGCCGACAAACGCACATATGGTCTAAACAAGGAGCTTTCACCAACCTCACTTCTACCATCCCACGGGCATTCAATGACAAATATGTGGATGCCTCTACCTATAAAGTCAAAAATCCTAAGAGTCCTCATGACCTAGGATATAAAAGCCAAGAATCAAAGCATTATCCATATCAAAAGCTACATACACCCATACACCTCAATGCTAAATTGAAAAAGGTTTGGGTCCCCAAGCAACAAATGATTATTCCAACAGCTGCACAAAAGCTGCATACACCCAAATCCCTACCTTCATAGGTACTATCTAAAAGCAAAATGGTTTGGGTACCCAAGCAAAAAGCCCTCAAGATACATGAGGCATCCACCTCTCAAGAATCTCAACCATCTACTTTCTCCCATTCCATCCATAAGTCTGAAATTCTTCCATCCCACATGGCAAACAAAAATTAGAAAAATACTAAGTCTATGTGGGTCCATAAATTCCTAAATCATTCATCCACAAGCAAAAGTCTCCGTTGCCTCATACACTACTTTCCCATCACCAGATTCAATGTTTACCATGGTATGTGCAATCGTTGGTCATGATTCCCTTCCATTCCACAACATTTTCATATACCTCCATCTCCCCTCCCTTCTACTATTATCTTACACATCTTCCTCATCCTATTCCTATGGTCCATGCTTTTGCATAAGCCTTCCCTCCATCTTCTGAATTGCAATCCACTATCTACCTATGCTATATCACTTTCATACGTTCCCCTACCAACATCTGTGAGAACACTTGGCACTGTCCATGCAACAGTATCTATCTAGCAGGACTATCACCTTTCAAGGAACTCTATACTTGAGTCCTTCCATACCCGCATTCTCCTACCCAAATGTTTCAAAAAAAAAAGAAAAAAGTAAAGAAAAATCCCTTCATCCAATGGTGAAAACCAGGCAAACAAGCGCCTTGGATAAGTACCATGATGAAAACCTGGTAAATAGGCGTCATGTGTAAGTTGATCTTCCATGTCACCTACACTTGGGGGCACCTTGTCTCATCGGCATATCACTCTTCTCCTACAAATTTCCTTTCATACCATTTCCTATCCTATCCTCTATCCATTACATACCTATCATCTCTCATCCATCCATCCAAACTTCATTTCCTCTATTCTTTGGTCTTGATAAAGATTGGGGGCACAATGTTGACAAATATTTTGAATGTCTCTTGACATACCTTATCCCTCTAAAACATACAGATCCTTCATTATCCTCTCATCCTCCTATCATCATAAACATTGTCATGAACAATCCTACGTACTCTACCTACAATGGGGCATGTTATACTTATGCGACATAGCCTTTGGAGATCACATCCTTGGTTCCTTCTACCTACCCATTCCATTCACCCATACATCTACCTACCTATGGGGTTTCCTTGTCATTAGTATCATCTGATCCATATCGGTTCCATATCGTGTCTTATCTGATCCATATCTGTTCCATACCATGTCTCTATATGATCCATTTCTTGGGACCATTCGGGTTCTTGTCGAACTACGTCGCCTCTGAGTTATCACGTAGGCAAGGCCATTATCAATGCGCCCCCGAGGCTCCACTTCCCTGTCCATCTCATATCTTGTCATCTATCCTCTAGTCCATCCATGGTCCAAGCCCTGAACTATGCTGCCTCTGCGTTGTCATGTAGGCAAGGCCATTATAAATGCGCCCCCAAGGCCTCACGTTCCCTATTCGTCCCATGTCTAGTCCTTCTATCTATCTGAGTCCGCTCCACTTTCCTATCCATCCCATGTCTTGTCGTCTGTCCCGCTACCCATCAGTGTCTGTACCTTTCTCTAGACAAGTGCATGCAGCAAAGCACGCTTCCCAACATAGCAAAAATCATGATGCAAAACATCAACCTATCCAAGGCAAAACAGAGCACCATACCGAAACACTCAAGCTAAATCTCATATCAATTATGGCAAAAAGACACATCTAAATGCAAGAATGTTTTGTGTTGGTTAGATTAAGAGTCTTGATTTATGCTATCATGCCTTTCTATGCTACTCGAGGATGCCAAAAGCTAGAGATGCTATGATGGGGGCATGATTATTTTCTTTGTCTGCTGCTTGTGGATTAAACTTTAGTAATGTGATGACTTTTGTCTAACGACATGATCGGTAAAAGATCATCGAGGACTCCGAGGTCTAAACATGGAAAGGGGCAATCCTTGTCTGTTGAAAAATGCGAGAAATACTCAAGTCATCTAGATTTATTTTGACTAGATGCTTGTATTAAATTGCTATATCAAAATCCATGTAAGTAATACTCAAGTCATCTCGGTCTAATTATACCTAGATGCTTGTATTTTCTTACAACATAATAAAGCCCAATGATGAAAGTGCTTCAAAATACTTGCTATATCAAGGTGACAAATATCCATATCCATACCGTATCCAATTGCAAGTCTATCCTTAATCCATGCCAATCAAGTCAAGTCAATCTTGTCAAATGATCCGATCACAATCAGTGGTCTTGATCCTTGTCCGGTCGTAAACCATATCAATCAGTCATAACTATCATTCGTGTTGCTCTAGGGATACATCACTCCCCACCTTGACAACACTGTTGTATATCGTTATCATATCAAATGTCTTAGATAGGATGTTGTATTGTCGAAACCAGACTCGGAGTCTTATACGACATATTTCATTCTTGAAACCAGACATCATTGACCTATATCATTGGTTTACCGCTCGACAAGGGCACTACTTTGTTTGTTCCTATATCATTTGTGCATACTTGCTTACTTGCTTGTGTGTGTCATCTTTTTATCTTGCATTCCATATCATTCATCCCTTTCTTCTGCATCCAACCATTTCATCTCTTGTCAACCTATCTCATCGTGAGATTATCCGTCTCACGCCTTCTACCTTCTCCCCATCTAATCTCCCAAGGGGGCATCCTATCATCATAACTTGTACCAGGGGCAAATTGGGGCATGTATCATTATCAGACTATTTATTCTTTGAAACAACGTGATAAAACACATTGCTTCAAAGAGGGGCAAAATGTATACACCTAAAATTGGCTCAGGTTGAATTAAGTAAATATTTTGATATTTATCTTAATTCTTATTTCCTTCTATCAATTAAACAAATATTATAAGTTTATTTGATTGATTCATTATCCTACAATTAAATAAATTTTTTTTATTTAATTAAATTCCCTAAATTCTTCTAATGTCTCAAGTCCTAAAATCCATCTCACAAAATCCACCTCATCAATCCACCTCATCTCTTCCACCTCACCATGTTGCACATATAATTAAATATTCTTAATATTTAATTAGCTAATATCCTCCATTTTCCAAAATAAATCTTTAAATCAATTATCCTCCACCAAATTGAATTTTTAATTCAATGTCCCCCATTATCGTCCACCAAATTGAATTTTTAATTCAATGTTCCCCACTAGCCTTCACCAATTGAATATTTAATTCAATGTTCCCCACTAGCCTTCACCAATTGAATATTTAATTCAATGTTCCCCACTAGCCTCCACCAATTGAATTCTTAATTCAATTGTTCCCCACTATCCTCCACCAATTGAATTTTCAATTCAAGTGTTCCCCACTATCCTCCACTCTTCCCAAAAAATGAATTTTTAACTCATCCACTATCCTCCACTCTTCCAAAAAATAAATTTTTAATTCATCCACTATGAATAAAAGATTCACTTTTATTCCTAGCCATTGATCTCATCTGTTGATCCTCACCCTCCATTCCTTTTTCAGAAAATCTATAAATAAGACTCCTCTCTAAGCAATTAGGAGGACTTCTTTCAGCCATCCTTACCATGTCCAATTTCTTCTAGAAACTCCATTCTGGCATCCTTATCATGCCCACATTCTTCTTCTCAAATCTCCTCATTCTAGCCATTCCAATATCATCCATCATTAGTGTGTTGAAGCTCATCTTCAATCACACAAAGTATCATAGCCATTTCTCCTTATCATCTTGAGGAATCAAAGCAAAGAAGCAAGCTCCCTGAGGGCCAATCTGCAGCATTCAATATCAAGAAAGAATAGGTGAGCAATGGAAGTCGAAAGGTAAAGGTTGTAAGTATCACTTGTCTATTATTTAAATCTCATTTTCCTTAATATTTTATTGTTGTTTGGGTTTATTGTTCTTTATTGATCAAATCTATTTCACTCTTTACAATAGTTACATTATTTTATGTTTATATGTTGATGACATGCTTGTAGTGGAGTCTAACATGGATCACATAAGAGAGTTAAAACAATAGTTAGCATAGTCATTTTCTATGAAGGATTTGGGGGTAGGAAAACAAATCCTTGGTATGAAAATTTGTAGAGATAGGAAGAACAGAAAATTGACTCTATCTCAAGCTGATTATGTTGAAAATGTGTTGCAAAGATTCTATATGGAGAATGCAAAAGTTGTCAGTACACCTTTGCCTAGTCATTTGAAATTGACTAAGGAGATGTGTCCTAAGACACCAGAGGAGGAAGAAAAAGTGTCCAAGGTACCATATGCTTCAGCTGTAGGAAGTTTAATGTACGCCATGGTATGCACGAGACCAGATATTGAACATGTTGTAGGAGTCATAAGCAGGTATATGAGTCATCTCGGATTGGAGCATTGGAATGCAGTGAAATGAATTCTTATATATTTGAGAGATACATCCAATAAACACTTATATTTTGGTGGCTTTAATATTGATTTAGCAGGTTATGTAGACTCAGATTTGGTAGGGGATATTGATACCAGGTGGAGTACTACAAGTTATGTCTTTACTGTAGGTGGGACAGTGGTGAGTTATATTTCTAGGTTGCAAAAGGTGGTTGCTTTATCCACCATAGAGGCAAAATATGTAGCTGCAACAGAGGCAAGCAAGGAGATGATATGGCTACAATCGTTCATGGAAGAATTGGGCAAACAACAGGTGAACAGTTATTTGTTATGGATAGTCAGAGTGCCATACATCTTGCAAAGAATTATGTCTTGCATTCAAAGACCAAACACATACAGTTGAGGTATCACTTCATTCGATCGGTGTTGGATGATGGATAGTTAAGGCTAGAAAAGATATATACAGATGAAAATCCAACAGATATGTTTACAAAGGCAGTGACAAGGGAGAAGCTGAGACCTTTTTAGCTTTGGTTGGTCTTCAAGATTGAAAAAAACAAAAATAGAACAACAGAGTCCAGGGTGGTTATTTCCAGTGGGAGCTACAGGGTCAACGGTGTTATGATCAGTCTCTAAGTGGGAGATGATATGATGTGGAGTCTGATCAGTCTCCAAGTGGGAGATTGTTGTTATATGGAGCCTAATCAAACTCGGAGGTTAAATTTACCCCACTTTTATTAGCGCAGTTTCCCCCCAAATTCCTACAGGGTCAAGGGACAGCGTCCCTGCGGCGGTTTTGGGGTAGCACCCCCAAGATGGGGTCAAGGGGTAGCGACCCTTGCAGGGTCTAGGGGCAGTGCCCCTAGCGCGTTCCCTGTCATGATACAGGGCAGGGTCGAGGGGCAGCGTCCCCATGGGGGCTCGGGGGCAATGCCCCCGTAACCTCACATGGTTTTTATTATTTTATAAAGGCGTCGGGTGTTATTTTTTCTATTGACCGACATAAAAGAACCCTATTTTTTGTAACCGACATAAGGCTTGATAAAAGCGGCTAAGGGTTAGGGTTTCTGTTGATATTGTATTGTAGCATTTGCAACAGTATTGAGTTGCAAGGATTGCTGGTTGTAATCAGTTTGATTTACTGGATAATAATATTGGACTCTTTGTTTGGTGGATGTAGCCCAATTTTGGGTGAACCATGTTAAAACTTGTCTCTCGCTGTTATTATTTCTGTGTATTTCCATTCCTCTATTTAATCTTTATTTGCATTTAATTGATATCTTCTACTGGCTAACCCTAACAAGTTCACCTATTTCAAACTCTACATTTCTTGCTCCTAAGATACCTTTTCAAGAAAGTGATAATTACCCCATGAGCCCACACACCAAATACCTTGAGTGAAGAAACTAAGGACTTGTATTTGGAGGCATCTCCTAGGTCATTTCTAGAATCAACCATTAACATGACATTGAAATATCATTTGATTCCAAGAGCATACAAAGACAAAATATGCATAAAAGAATTGTGAGATTGACCAAGATCATTGAGTGAATGTGAGTACTGAATTGAGCCACCTGAGACAAATAGGATCATACTCAATCTACAAGAAAAACAAGTATTGCAAAGTAATGGACCCATAGAATACAAATAATGGGATTGATTAACTAGCTTACAAGATGTAGTACATATAGGGCATAATCAACTAAGAATAGTCCAGCCAATAATAAGAAAAGCTCACTAAGAATAGTGGGTGCTCCAAGAATAGGGAAACAAACCACTAAACTTAGACAAAGCTAATCTAGGCATGCCAAGTATATCTCAAGGCTAAACATAGACTCCTAAATATGCACACCTGAGCAAGTTTAATATACACTAACACCCCCCTTAAGCATAACTTAAGTGGGATGAAAGAAGATGGGTCCCGACAACTAGGCTTGATCAAGTACCCAAGTACAATGCAATCTCTCATAAAAATGAAGCAACAGAGAAAATCACGTTGGAAAAACTCCCCTCCAAAAAGAGAGAAAAAGATAAAAGATGACTAGACATCCTCCTCAAAGATGATAACTCTACCCCAAGCTTGAAACCATGTCGCTCTTATTGTGATAATGCAGATATGACCCCCCCATAGGAGAGTAAAAGAGACTATGTAGCCCCCCCACAATGAAGTAGCCCCTATGCCAAAAGAGATTTCGCATGTATGAATGTTGAATATGATCCATTGTGGCAAATGATATTTCTCCCCTTAGGAATAAACAACTCCACTGGTAAATGATCAAAGAAGCAAGGTGAGGTGGCATGTCTCCTGATGTATCTTATCTTAGAATACTACTCAAATGTCTTCATGTTGATGTAGAAATGAGTCACAATCAAATCAGGGGGCTCAGGCCTAATTGAAACAAGTGACTTCTCAAAATCATTACAAAAATTGAAGAAGAGTAAGATCCAAAGAATTGATGTATGGATGTAGAATGTCAATGTATGTCATGTGGCTATAATACTATAAATTCCATGAGATGTCTTGCGAAGAATCATTGGAAGCCCTTGATGAAGCCTTTCTAAACTTTGTAGTAATAGTAGGTGTATGTGTACTGTTATCAAATAGAAAAAAAGATCCTCCAAAGTTCCATCAAGATCTAAAATGTGAGACTCTCCGAAAAACCAAGAGTTGTCTGGTAGAAGTATGTTCCAATCATATATAAGACCTTGTTGTAAAGAATTACTACAAGCTCTCAGAGAAGCAATGTTATTGAACTTTGAAGTAGCAATAGGTACTATAGGAGTGTCCTTAACTATAGATGGGGTATCAATGTCTATCAACCAAATAGACCGATCATCCCATGAGGATGTGTCCATACAATATGGGGAAATAAAAGTCTCAGTATCATCCACAAGAGCCTGGTTATCCATTAAAACATCACTTTTAGATGAGGAATCAAGTGTTGGAAAGAGACACTGCTCAGAGTTAATATGTGTTGTCATTGATAGCAACTAACATCATTCCAAACTTCCGCATAACACAAGTTATTCATACCGGAAGTCAGAATCTCATTTATCTAAGTCCGGGTAGTTAGGAATAGAGCAGTAATAGGGTTCCATATTTTGGTCTGGATCTCTCTGGTGGAAAGGCATGCTATGCTGTGGAACTAAGGTAGTTGACAACACTACAAATACACTCTAAATCTAGAATTTTGTCATCTAGTGATGAAGAAATCAAATGATACTAGCATCTAAGTAAATGGTTCTAGTATGACAGAGCAGGTAGTGGAAGAATAGATAGACCTTGCAGAAGATCTTGATTCTAGATGTATGGAAGATGCTTTTTGGACAAATGGTGGCATTCAATGATTATGGCTGACATGAGTAATGATTTCCAAGAGTAAGTTTTGGTCCGCACCATAAGTTATACATAGATCTAGCTAACAAAGAAGAGCATTTTTAAATGTTCTAAGTATTGTGGAAGCCAACTGACAAAATGATTGTAGATCATGTTGCGGATATATATAGGTGATGTAATTGGATGATTAAGTGTGTGAATAAGGTGTATATATGAAAGGAGCAGAAATCCAAAGTGCAAATGAAGGCAGATCAGTAAGAAGAGTAGAGTAAAGATGAAATGTATTAAATCAGTTTATGTACTCAACCAAAACTGAAATTCAAGCATAGGTAGATGCTATTAATCAATTCAAATCTCTGTTGTTCTCTTGTAATACTTTCCATAGGCAGTGAGCCTTCTTTTGAGCAGTGAGCTCTGGGTAGTGAGCCCGAATGCTTGTGCATTCCCATTTGTAAAATACTTTTAATAAGGTATTAATTATTGTGGGTTAACCCCTACCGTGGTTTTTCCCTTAACCGGGTTTCCACATCAAAAATCTTGGTGTCAAGTGTGTTATTTTATTTCTGCTTATGTGATGTTTATTTCATTAATCTGATTATAAGTTTGGAAGAAGTTTTAAAGGTAGAAAAAGTTTAGAATGTGTGACAATTGATTCACCCTCCCTCTTAGTTGTCCGGACCTAATCCAACAATTAGTATCAGAGCAAGGTTCCTTTTGAAAAGTTTAATAGCTTAAGGAAGATCTGGGAGATGGATGAATACAAGCTTCAAGGGCAACTTAATCTCACCCTAGATGATCTTGAACAGTCTAAGACAGAAGTACAAGAGCTGCAAGATAAACTCAAACAGGCTGAAGACTTCATTGAGATTTTAAAAGAAGATTAAGCAAATCCTAAGGAAATGATCAACCTCCTCAATTAGAAGACAAGGCCCTAAAAGAGAAGACAAAGGAATGCAAAAAGTTAGCTGAAGAAGTTGTTGTCCTAAGAAATGAGATGGAAACTAGAGTAATGAGACTAACCAAGGAAATTGAAGATGGGAAGAAAATTGAAGAAGAAATGAAACAAAATTTGAAAGAGAGAACTAAAGAATGCTGCAGACTGGATGGTATAGCTGGTCTCCTAGAGTCAAATCTACAAGAAAGCAAAAATAATGAAGAGAACTTGAAAGATAGATTATCACTCTCAGACATGACCTAGAAATTGCAAATGAGTATAAGGAAAAGTTCAAAGTAAGCTCAGATAAACTTGAACCTTTGATTGAAGAATAGAAAAGGAATGATTACAAGCATGATCTTAGAAATGAGAAAGATGAAAGCTCTGGATCCAGCTAAAGAAATATTCAACCAAGAAAGAAAAGAGACAGAACTAGAAAGCCTCCAGTAAGACAACCTAATGCCCAAAGATATCCATCATTCAATGGAAATTGTTTTAATTGCAATAAATCTGGTTATATTGCAAGATTCTACAAAAGTAAAAGTAAGGGAAGAAGAGGTCCGGTAAGCAGAAAATTGGATAAACAGAGACAAGACAAAGGCAAAAGAAAAATTGATGTGAATGAGATACGAAATGAAATGAGCAAGACTTGAGTAAAGGAAGATACAATAAACAATTGTGAAGGGTCCACACCAAAATCCAGTGCTAAAAATTCCTCCGGGAATTAATTTGGGAGTAATGGCTTAGGGGGAGCAATATTGGAAATCAAATTCCCCTAGCCTGAAAGCGGGTGCCTGGAGATGGCACAACAGGAGAAAATATTTTGATTTGTCTCAAAACTTCTTGGACAATTTCTGGAAAGAAAAAGGGTTGATATAAAAACATGTGAAGTGATTTATGAAGAATTATCAAAAATAGAGCAACTAGATATAATTAGGGCAACACATTTATTACAATGCCAAATTAGGTGTTGGAAAAGATAAAAGGTCACTTGGTCACTTATTCAAATCACTTTACATTTAGAGGAAACAAGAAGAAGGACATTCGAACTGCAAATCCAGAGACTGAGGCGCGAAGAGCAAATTCAACCAGAAATTGTTCAAGCCTAATCTCGCAGAAGAAAAAGGTACCCATCTGTAAAACTTTGAATATGAAATTTATCAAGATGGCTACTCATGTTATTGACATTACTGAAAGGCCTCGACCCAAGTTTAAGAAGCATCCTCACAAATCAATTCAAGTCGACCCATTAGGTGCTTTTTCAAGTGTTCCGTATGGTGTGTTACACATAGAAGACATTAGGGTTTACATTCATGCAAATATAGATGTGTTTGGAGATTCAAGGTATGTAGACTTGTTTGAGAAACAACTCATGGATGAAAATCATGAACTTAAACCTGAGTATCAGGCACTACAGGATAAACACTTTGTTCAGATTATGGGGTTTCCAACATTTGATGAGGATGAATAGGTCTAGTACATCTTGAGTTGGATACATGATGAATTCATTTGGTTGTTAAAACTGTTCAAAATTACCAGGGATGCTATCATAAATGTAACTAGTTTAAACTCAACCAGAGGATTGCCCATGCTGAAAGCTGTGAAAAACCAAACTATAACTGGTGCTACCGGAGCTAAGTTCAACAAAAGAGTAATGACCATTAATGATATTTTAGAACCGGATGTCAAATTTGCTTCCATGGTGATTGGGTACAAGATTTACCACTCGAGCAAAGAAAATTCTATTTCTAGAACAACCATATATGCTGCATACAAGATGGTAAAAGAAAATGTTGATTATGACTTGTGTGAACTGCTACAGAATCAATTGATTGATAATTTGAACAAGATCAAAATGGATAAGAAGAACACTTTCAAGTATGTTACACTGATTATATGTTTATTCTTTTACTTTATGAATGAAGTACCTGGGGTAAAAGGTGTGCACTGGACTAAGGATGAGCCAGTTGCCATTCAAATTAGAAATCATCTTCACAACATTGGTGATTTCAATGCTCAGAAAACTGTAATATGGGGTTACTCCAAGAATTTTCAAAGTATGATGCACTCCTGGGAAAGAATCCCTAATTCAATTGTTGACAAATACAAAAATGAAATATGCTTCATGGTTAATACCGATCAATGTTTAATGGAAGCAGTGGAACCCAAAATTGTTTGGATCATGCCCATGGGGTATGAAGTAGATAAAAGGATCTTGGATATGTATGCTCAACATCTGCTAAGCAAGCCCAAAGACACAACAGTTGAAAGATTTGGAACCTATGAAGAGCTGAGTTTAAAGTTGCATACTAAGCTCAGAGAACCTGAAACCAATAGGAGAGTAAAAAAAGAAGTTGAGTAGCTAGCTAAAAATTTGGGCCTAACTAAGGAAGTTGTGAAGAAGTTTAGAGAAAGAATAGAGAAGGATGAGAAAGGAAAACAAGATAAGAAATAAATAGGTGATCCGGTGGAACTCTCTTCCACCTCAAGAACTACTAGAAGCTCTACTGCTGCCCCTACTATAATATCAAAAACAAAATCATCTAAAAAAGAGGAGAAAAGGAAGAAAACAAAAGCATCTTGAACCTATGAAAGCATAAGAGAAGAGGAAGAAGATACAAATTCTAACATTGAAATCAAAGAAATAAAAGCCACCGAAACAAAGACTGCAAAAGTAACCCAAGAGGAGTCCTCCTAAAGCAAAAGAGCTAGCAAAAAGAAAAAGACAGAAACATATGAGGAATATGTTTAGAAGCCCACACTTTCCTTGGAGGATGTGATAAAATCAGTCACTGTGGATGGTAATCTAAAACCTATGATTGAGTTTTATGATGATTACAGTGATGTAGACAAAAGGGTCTTAGAGGAAGCAACTGTCAGATATCTCAACATATACAACAAGGCACTAATTGAGATAACCTCTGAGCTGACACAAAGTCTGGCAAATATTTTAGAGCTGAGAAAAGAAAATGCCAAGAGCAAGGACATATAGATTAGAGAACATGAACTAATAAATCTGTGTCCTTAGATTTCACCTAATCAAATAGATATGATTTTCAAGGAAGTGAAAGATGACTTTAGAAACAAAAAGAGAATGAACAGACTTATGCTTGGAGAAACAAGTGAAATTGTTAAAGAAACACAAGAAATCCTTTTGAAAGCACTGAAATGGCACAATTTTCCCATTATCATAGAAAAAGTTCCAGAGTATGAAGAAGAGAACATCATTGAACAAAAATCTAAGATGAGTGAAGCATCGGTTCCAAAAGTAGAACAAGCAAATCAAGAGGATACAAAATTGGTGAACAAAGTAGTTGATATAGGAGATACTCCCAACCCACCAAATATGTTAGAAAAGGGAAATAATGTTACTTCACAGAGCCCTCTGGATCAAGTAGCTAGTGGTGAACAAACATTAGAGAGTCCTTCTATAGAGAGCACACATAAAAATAATGCAGAAAAGGAGGAAGAAAGAAAAAAGAAAGATAAAGCAGAAGAAGATGGTGCAAATGTTGAAGCACCTAAAGCAGACATTGAAAAGTCTGAAGAACAAACGAAAAGTTTAGAAAATGTTGCACGAGACACTATAGAGGTAGTGAAAAGTCTTCTTGGAAAAGAAGTGTATGAGCTTGATGAGCCTGAAATACTCCAAGGTCTAGCCAATCCAGATGCTCTCTCTCCAATTCAACTGATGAAAATAGCATCATTTACCCAAATAAAGGCTAGAGAAAATATGTTAAAATTCCATATGCAGGACAATGAGCTATTGGGACTTGCATCTGAGATTCAGGAAAAGCTAATGCCTACTTATCAAAAGAATCAAAATGATTCCCCCTCTGATCATCTGAAAAACATTGTAAGTTCAGTAAATACCCACTTTGAGTCCCTTGAGAAGTCTATAGAGGCAAAAGTTCAAAAAGAATTCTTGGACAAGAAATTATGTGAAATAAAGAATCTGATAGGAAATGATAGAAGAATACTTGGTATCAATGTAAAGAGTATTTAGAATGCCCTAAATGATGGAAGAGACATGTATAAATTATGTCTATCATGGCCCAAAGTAAATGAGGATATTGAGAAAAAGATAAAAGAACAAGAACAAAAAATATTATTTCTTTCTCAAATTTTTGATCCTCTAACTGCCTCTCCTATAAGCTAGGAGTGTCAAGTAATTAGCCTGACAAATGAGATTAAAAGGTTTAATAAAGAAAAGGGTAACATTATGAAGAGAACGTGTGAGCTCCGGGGATTGATTATGCCTAAGTTAGAGACAATGTATAAAGCCCTATCTAAAGCTCAAACTGTAGCTCAAGCCAATGATTCATCCGATCTATCAAAGGCAGAAGCATACTCATTTTTGTTGAATGGCAATATCTCAATTCTGGATGGAATGAAGAGTACTTGGGCCTCCAAATTTGTGCAGATAAAAACTAGTTTTGCAGACATTCTAAAATTCATGTATGTAGAACTTGATGACTAATTGTACATATGCGGTAGTATAGACAAAATTTTTGAGGAATTTTGTCTTGCAGATCCCACCCTTTGCCATTGATGTCAAAGAGGGAGTGAAGGGAAGTGAAAAATGAGGAGTTTAGCAAAGGGGGAGCACCAGATTAAGTGAAGGGCATGAGTATATAGACAAAGGCGGAGCTACATTTTTCACTTAGTCATTTTTGACTAAGTGTTGCCATCAATGCCAAAGGGGGAGATTGTTGGCAAGAGACACTGCTTAGATTTAATATGTGTTGTCATTGATGGTAACTAACATCATTCCAAACTTCCGCATAACACAAGTTATTCATACTGGAAGTCAAAATCTCATTTATCTAAGTCCGGGCAGTTAGGAACAGAGCAGTAACAGGGTCTAGTATTTTGGTCCGGATCTCTCCGGTGGAAAGGCATGGTATGCTATGGAACTAAGGTAGTTGACAGCATTGCAAATACACTCTAAATCTATAATTTTGTCATCCTGTGATGAAGAAATCAAATGATATCAGTATCTAAGTAAAGGGTTCCAGTCTAACAGAGCAGACATAGGAAGAATAGATAGACCTTGCAGAAGATCTTGATTCCAGATGTATGGAAGATGTTTTTTGGACAAATGGTGGCATTCAGTGATTATCGCCAACATGAGTAATGATTTCCAAGAGTAAGTTTTGGTTTGCACCTTAAGTTATGCATAGATCTAGCTGACAAAGCAGAACATTTTTAAATGTTCTAAGTATTGTGGAAGCTGATTGACAAAATGATTGTAGATCATGTTGCAGATATATAGGTGATGTAATTAGATGATTAAGTGTGTGTGGTGTGTGTGAATAAGGTGTATATGTGAAAGGAGTAGAAATCCAAAGTGCGAATGAAGGAAGATCAGTAAGAAGAGTAGAGTAAAGATGAAATGTGTTAAATCAGTTTATGTACTCAACTGGAACTGAAATTCAAGCATAGGCAGATGCTATTAATTAGTTCAAATCTCTGTTGTTCTCTTGTCATACTTTCCATAGGTGGTGAACCTTCTTTTGAGCAATGAGCTCTGGGCAGTGAACCCAAATGCTTATGCATTGCCATTTGTAAAATACTTTTAACAGTGTATTAAGTCTTGTGGGTTAACCCCCACCATGGTTTTTCCCTTAACCAGGTTTCCATGTCAAAAATCTTGGTGTCAAGTGTGTTATTTTATTTCTGCTTATGTGATTTTTATTTCATTAATCTGATTATAAGTTTGGAAGAAAGTTTAAAGGTAGAAAAAGTTCAGAATGTGTGACAACTGATTCACCCCCCCTCTCAGTTGTCTGGACCTAATCCAACATCAAGATCTCCATATAGCTGATGGATGAGGGTCCAAGCAATGAAAGGGCACTAAGGGTGGCCTATATGATGTAAAATATCTACGAAAATAGTAAGACCTATCAGTTCGTAGACCACATCTTTTTTGTTAAACCATTTATTCTTTTGTTTATAGCCACTTGGTTCAGGAATGAATCCAAGGAGATAGGGCAATAGATCATGTTCAAGACAATGATTCTTTATCCCTTGTTTCTAGGAAAAATAGTTCTCTGAGGTTAGTTTGACAACATAAGGATGGAAATAAATACCGAAATCCATGATGTACCCCTAAATTTGGAACTTTATCTCAGTTCATTGATTACAAAATACTATGTATAATTCCCCCAAAAAATACATAAAAAAGCACTTTATAAGTTGAGTGTATGTAAAACCCCCAGATTGCTTAAATTATCCCCCTAGATTTGGCAATTTTCTATTTTTAGTGCTAAGAAAAAAAAGAAATTTTAAAAAACTACCTTTTAAAATCAATTTGGGAAATAAAAAAAGAAAAAGAATAGTGCACCTAGGTTTATTTTGATGCCTTGCAAACCCTTCACACCCTACAAACAACCATTCATGTCCTGTAAACAACCTGTCACGCCTTACCAATGACCTTGCAAACAATTGTTAATGGCCTTGCAAATAGGGGTGGTTGAGATGCCAAACATGGGTGCTAGAGATGCCTTCCCACAGGGGCAGTAACTTGCAAAATGGGATGCCTGTGATGAATGCCTCAGCACACCAAATAGGGTCGATTTGATCTGTGAACATGGTCGATAGAGGCATCTTTGGAGTAGAGCTTTTGGTGTTTTTCCCATGAGAAAATTTCAAGTAGAGGTTTTGGTGCTTTCCCATAGGCAAATTCCTATGCCTTTGCTACAAGGGTTTAGGTGCTTTCTAGTAGGCAAAGATGAATGCCTTTAGGGTAAATTTCCAGTATAGCTCAAGGATAGACATAGACTCCTAAGAAATCTTTTAATATACACCAACAAGAATTACATTACTACATACATTATGTATTCGGATCATCATCATTTGTATGGCATGTCTTTGAATGCATCCATTTTCTTAGGGTTTTGACTTATTTTGGAGACAAGACAAGGTCATCAACCTTTCACTTCCAAGCAATCCCCACCATGCTTCTTGGCATGACAAGAGTTTAGAAAACATGTTTATGAACATAGATGAATAGATCTCCTACACCAACTACAACAAAAGATAACAAAATACAAACTAGATAGGGCTACATAGCTTGTGTATGACCAAGACTAGGTCACATGGCATAATACAAACCATAAGGTCATATGAAATTTTGTTTAATTTCTTCCCTTCTTCCAAATTGACTACCATTCCATCACTAGATCAATATTTTTTTTCACCTATCACGACATATCAACAAATCAAAGATAAAAAAATCAATAGTCACATTGAAATAACTAAGACACTCTCATATCTTATCAAGTTTACTTTCTTAGCACTAATTAATTTCA
This sequence comes from Cunninghamia lanceolata, assembly GCA_027924645.1. Taxonomy (NCBI): domain Eukaryota; kingdom Viridiplantae; phylum Streptophyta; class Pinopsida; order Cupressales; family Cupressaceae; genus Cunninghamia; species Cunninghamia lanceolata. The sequence continues at coordinate 133,494 of BSBN01001318.1, read as the reverse complement.
TAACTAATTAACTTACTAATATGTTTATCAATTGATTCGATCTAATTCATGGAGAAGATATCATTAATGTTTTAGGGCACATGATTTATTTCTCAACACCTAAGCATAATAAGATTGTCTAGAAATCAACCTTACCATAAATTAAAATGTTTGGCTTAAGATGATGGTATCTTAGATGAATGAGTTTTAAAATATATATTGTGAAGCATAGAACCATTCATTTATTTATTATGCTGAATTTGAGTGTGTGAGAGTTACTTTGTAAAAAATATAATGGATTTGTAGTTTCCTACACAAAGATATCTATATATTTAATTAAAAGGTAAAACAATACAAGAAATAGTAACTATACCAAAGGAGCCAACTCTAGTAAAATTGAGAATTGATTGAATATGATTAGATTTTTCAAAATCATATGTTCACATTAAATTTTTGATGTCAATTTGTTTATATGCTAGATGATCAAAATCTACAATTGACTAATAGATGAGATATTTAGTACATGTAATGAAACTTTGTGACTTATTGTTCTAATGTAAAATGGGTCATGACAAAGGGCTCAATCTTGGACTGTATTGTGTTACATGGTTCTATATTGATGTTGTTGCTTGGTCCATTTTTAGTGTGATCTCTTATGATGTGATTGTGTATTCTAAACCTATCAATTAAATTTCCTTTTTGTTGAGAAGCTTAGTGGGATCTACTATAGGATCAAAATGAGATAGTTTGACTTTATTGATAATAATCAAATCCCTTAGAATCTATTGCAGAAAATTTATAGACACATCAAGTAATAATGCAATGCCTAATGATGAAGTGATGCTATCAAAGTGCTATATGATCAAATCATCTTTAAAGTGCTCTTGTGATTTCTAAATGATCATTTGATGTTATTCTAGGACTATTCGATACTTTTCTAATGACCAAAGTTTGTGTATAAAGACATGACTCTTATTACTCAACTTGAAGTATTTATTGTAGGGGTCAACATATGACATGGCAATGCAAACAAGATGGGGCCACATGGCATGTCTATGACCAAGAGCAAGCCACATGGAAGAATACAATCCATAAGACCATAAATTTTTATATAACATATTTTCTTTCGATTGACTATCATTCCATCATTAGATCAAGATTTTACTTCATTTGTCACAACATTTCAACAATTAAAAGAGGAAAAATTGACAACCACATAGAAATAACTAAGCACCTCTTATATCTCTTTGAATTTATTTTCTTAGTTCTTATTGATTTTATATCTAGTTAATTGGTTCATGTTTATTATTTAATTGGATATAAATCATAAAAAACATATATTACACATCCTTAATGTTTTAGGGTAAATTATCTACTTCTCAACATAGTAAGATTGCCTAGAAACCAACCTTACCATAAATTCCAATGCTTACCTTAAGATGACAACATCTTAGGTGAATGAGTTTTTTAAAAAATATTGTAAAGGATAGGACCATTCCTTTATTTATTATACTTAATGACTGTGAGTATGTTACTCTAAAAGAAAATATATAACTTTGTATTTTGCTACACTAAGATGATCTAAATATAGAATTAAAAGGTAAATAAACGTACAAGAAATGAAAACTGTATCAAAGGAGTTTACTCTAGTAAATTTGAGAAATGATTGAATTTTATGAGCTTTATCAATATGATGTGCCCAAATTGATCTTTTGATGTTGATTTGTTGTTTAATACTTAGAATGAAACTATGTGAGTGACTATTCTAATATAATGTCAACTTTAGGCCCTTAGAGTTCTTTTATTGATATAATGTCAACGTTTAAAGCATGATGTTTATTTTGTTTCCTTTGTTGTTGTACATGTCTATAGATGAGGAAATGCTGCTAAAGAATATATTTGATTATGTAGTGAAAGAAGGTAATAGGTTACCATTCTTGGTTGAAGAATTTGCATCAACTATCACTAGCTCAAGCATGCTTGATTCTATGATGTATTTATTAATCATCGTGGTCCTAATGTAAAATGTAAGTTGGCCATAGCTACCTATAAAATTCTTAAGGACATGGGATGGATATTCTTAAATATTATCCACTTCAATGGTCAAAGGTCAGTTTTGGTCAATAAAAATAGGACAAATGTTTACCATATTTTACTATTTCAATGAGGTGTAAAATTACTATTGACTGTTTGACAATTAAAATAGATGATATTTAAGTAGAATGTGAATTGAAAGTTTTCCTGAATTTAGAAGAACTTAGATGGAGAATCACTTGACTAGCATATTAGAAGAAGTAATGAAGAGTACATACCTTCAGAGAACTACGTAGAATCCAAATGGTGTTTACGAGAGCTGTCATTTATGCCCAAAATTGGCGCTATAATTGTTCCCATTTTCTACCATCTTACGCCTTCATATATCCGCTAGATACAAGGAGCTTATGCTAGTGCATTTCACCAGCACGAAGAGAAGGGTAGACACACCCTGGCAAACCTTGGAATATGGAAGGATGCACTCCATAACGTTACAAATATTTTCAGTTGCATCCTTAAAAGCACGGAGTAAGTACCAATTACTCCACCTCAAGCACTTATCCTTTTAATATATAACGACAACTGTTAAAGTGTGATGTTTATTCTATTTCCTTTATCGTTGTATATGTCTAGAGATGAGAACATGATATTTAATAAAATTGTTACAATGCCACACATCAAACAATTAAGGATAGGTGTCTTAGATGAAGGCTAAGGTGTTGGAATATACACTCCAATATAAATAAATGCAACAGTGAGTTGTTAGTTTGTGTAGGCAGTTCACATATATGTGTTATTAGGTGTAGGTTTATGATCAATTATAAGGTCGTTTGTTAGTGTAGAGGTTGGAGACTTCCAATATAACTCTACGTTTGTGTATCTACATAAATAAACATATCTGTTAATAAAGAGTGCAGTGTGAGATTTGTGAATTTGTGTGTGTATATTTCTTATCTCTATAGTGTTGCAATTTCCATTTTCTATTAGAGGTGAAGGTGAAGTGGAGAAAGGATTGTTTGTGATGGGAGAAGAACAGAGACTTGTGGAGGATTTCTAGTTATAGCAATGTGCCTTTGTTACATTTAGGTGGATAAGCCTGAAATAATAAATTTATTTTTTTATTACTACATATGGCGACCATAGCGATTTAAGATATAATTTTTTATTGGAATGAACTTTTCATATTATAATGTAGATCTCTTATAATTTTTGGGGAAGTTAAAAGATGTGGATTCTTTTAGCACTCTTCTATTAGTAGAATCTATGTCAATGCCATCTAGGCTAATCTACTATATATAAATATAAATATATAAAAGAGTATTAGTTAATTTAAATTCAATAACTAATAATTGATTTGAATATATTGATTACTTATAAATAATTGAAAGAATATATAAATGTAAATAAAAATAAATAGTATTTAGATTGATAATTGATGAGTGTATAAAGATTAATATAGATGTTGAATTTAATGCACTTTAGAATTTGGAATAACATATCTCTATTAAGTATTACTTCGTAATCAAAACATTCTATATTGATCAACTGATATCGCTTCACACAAAATCCCACTACCATATGAACTTTGTGACATGAATGATGAACATCCTTCCTAAGTGCTCATCCCCTCTAACCATTTTGTACCTAGATTCTTTAGTATAAGCACAATTATGGTTTTTCAACTACATTAACCCATTAAGTTGCACATAGAAGCCTCCTAGTGACTATTTAGTGTTGTGTATGGTACATCTACTTTCATGTCCAAAAATGTTGACCTCACTGTGCTCAGCACTATAGGTGATAGCAACCCTTGTCAACTCATACAATCATTGATGACTAGATCAAAGGCCACTGCAATCTCTTCTCTCCTATTAGTTGAGAAGTGAGAAGTCTTTGTAGTGCAAAACTAATCCAAATAACTCTATCTACTCCTAAAAAAAGAAAACCAAAACTAAACATACTAATTGCAATATCAGAACACCAAACTAGAAATGAAAATAATAGACTACGCTTACACCAATAATATTCAAGCATTTTACCCCAAACTTTAAGAGAATAGCTAACTAGAGAAGGGAAGCATCCTCTAGCATCTTGGTGGGTTCTCCAACCTCCATTTTGACCTTGGTTACACTCTATTCATTACATGCAACATATAAGGCTCCAAAAGCCTCATCATCAAAAACAAAATTTTCAAGCATGTTTGTAAAATTCATAGAAATGTAGGATGTCAGGTTCAAGTGAAAATACATCCTTGTTACAATATGTGTTACTTTCAAATAAAAGAAAAATGAAGATATAATAACTATTCCTTGATTTTGATCCTAAAACCTATAGTTTAATCACCACACACACACACACACATATAATTTAACCCATAAACTCTTCATACCTAGTAATTTATATACCACAAATTGCTAATCAATCTAAATCCCTCATAAATTAAGGCTATACAATTTTGATATAACTTCACTTTTGCTTGAAGTGAAGTATGCCAAACTGGAAAAACTTTTGAGGGATTTCCCTTGGACCTCTTCTAAAACTCGCCATGGTTTTCACCATGTTGCATGGGAGTTTTACTGCTTACCCAAAGATTTTGGTGGCCATGGTCTTCTTTCTACCCAGTGCCAAGGCACTGCTTTGTGTGTTAAATGGATCATTGGTGCTCTCTCTAGCAATGAGGCGTGGAAAATTTTACTCAGACACAATATAGAAATGGGACATCCTGTTCACAAACCTGCATCCTACTGCCACAATAATGGGTTACACTTTCTGGGACATCCTATTTTTTGTTGAAATCACATATTTTTAGAAAATATAATGATTTAAGCCTTGAAAGGTTCCATTTAAAGGATTTTAATTGAAGAGGGTTTGATCAAACCCCCTTAGATAGAACCCCGCTAGTTTTAAACCATACCTATAATGGAGTCTCCCCTACACCTATCAAAATGCTGATAAAAAACCAAATTTGATTTATCTTTTGAGGGATCAAATGAATTCATTTAAAATTTATGCTTTGTAAGTATGTAGTCCTTATTATAAGATTCCCAAAAAATATAATTTTAAAAATATTTAATTTGAATATTATATTTATTTTTTATTTCTTGTGAATGTATGTTTTTCACCAAACATCAAGTTCTCTATTCTACACACATTGAAAATTAGTAAACTACTGAAAAAAAATTCTAAAAAATATCTATGCACTATGTATTGATGTCCTTGTTTCAACAAAAGAAAAAAAATTGAATTTCGATACATACAGAAAAAGTTATGTTTTACAGAATACGCCTATGTCTAAATTATAATTGGTTTGACTTCAAAAATTAATTAAAAATATATATATTCAACAAAACATTATGAAACCAAATGCATGCACTATATATCAGTGTTACCAATCTAAATTAAACAGAATTAGAATTTTATCCTATGTAGAAAAAAAAGTTATGTGCTACGGAGTACACATCACTTTAAAAAATGATGTTTACAATTAAAAACTAGTTATCAAAGGAGATGCAAAAAAATTACAATTTAACTCCAATTTTTTTTTTAAATATATTTAGAATCTACAAACAAAATCTCGCAAATCACTAGTTTGCATCATCTTCAAATTCCTAATGCTTTAGTAGCTATAGGTGTCAGAACGTGAAGATTTAGTTCAAAATATTGATTTTAATGTCAAGTTTGGCCAAAAAGTGTAACCCATTATTGTGGGATTGGTTTTAAATCAACCATCCTTATTATGAGATCGCCAGTTAAAATTTTAGGAACCTTTGTGGCTAAGATCATTTAGAAAGCCTTGGAGAAAGTTAAGCCTTGGCTCTGCTAGACTGGAGATGGGTTTCGAGATGGTCTCGCATTCAATCAACAAAACATTTGTTGGTCACCACTCTTGAGCAATGTAAGCCAGCCATTAGCCAAATTGCCATGGATAAAAGCTCTTAGATTTCTTAAAAAAGGTATCCAGACTCTTCAGGATATTTTTCATAGACCCACCATAAGCCTTATGGCATGGGAGCCTCTTCGAGTTAAATTTGGCCTTTAAAGGCATAACCGAGCTACATATGATGGAATTGTTAGTATCATTCTAGCAAAAATGCTTCACAAAGTGGGAATCCATTCCATCAAACCTTGCTGGAAAGACTAGAAATGTTATCCAAAAACACCAATGCATCATTATAAGCCTAGGCTTGGTTACAGTTGGCTCTTGCCTCATTTGCCAATGATATATACTCTCAATAAGTGATGGCTGCTTCACTCTTCAGTGCCTACTTGGCATAGCAGATTTTCCACTGTTTGGTCAGCCACCCTTGAGCCAAAGCTAGCACATTTTTCCTAGTGCCTTCTATTTCAAGGTTTACCAGTCGAAGCAAGGCTTTTTCATCTCGGGGTTCAGGATCCCCGTTGTCCTTTTTGTGGACAAGATGATACTTTTCACCATCTTTTCTGGTATTGTACCAGGGCTCAACAATTTTGGTTATGGATATATGATTTCTTTAGGCCCTTCAGGCCAGAGCTTCTTTCATGGCAGATAATCCTTCTGGGTGATTCTCCCAGGTTCCCTGCAAGATTTACTTAGATTTGACATATTTTCAGGGTGGAGATTCTTTTCACAATTTGGAAGGATCATAATTCTTGTATATTTTCAAACAATCACATCAAGGAACAACTATATCTCTTTATATTAAAGCTATTATATGTTCTAATGTTCATCTGCAGATACAAGTTTAGGCAAACGAAGTGGCTCTTGAGGTTGGGGAAATGTTCCTTGCATAATGCATTAGGTACCTCCATCTCCTTCCTCTATCAGAGCTCATTCACCTTCTCATGGCCACCGGCAGAGGAATGGATCTGCTAGGGATTCCCAGCCATGTTCTTAGCCTCCTCCTCACCGTGCACCTCATCATTGCGAGTGCTCATCCTCTCCACGTACTTGTGGTTGGACTTCTGGTCATCCTACAGGTACTACAGCTGACAATGCAGGTTAGCCCTCTGGTGATAATGCAGGTTGGCCTACTGGTGATAATACAGGTTGGCTTGCTCCTAGTAATTCTAATCCAACCAACACTATTTGGGATAGTAGCAAATTTTTTCCACACTTAAATTTGGCCATTTCACTAGAGCACCATGAAGCTAATGCAGAGAATGAAAATCAAAATGACGATGGGTGGACTCCACCAAATGTCATCCTAGACCCCGCATCAATTTGGGGTAACCCAGATGACAGGGGTCCCCGTCTTCAGGTGTTTCTTTGGCTGCATAATTCTGATTAGTATTATGTTTTTATAATTTCTGTTATCTTATTTCAGGTGTGAACCCATAGACATTCTAGAACTCTCTGGGCTATGCCCATATGACTGACCGTCTTTTTGGGATGTGCCTTTTTAGCACCCAAACCATTTTTTTAGAAGTGTTTTTCTTATCTTATGATTAATAGATAATATGGCATTTTCATTAAAATATATATATATTTTATAAACTTGCAAATGTTTTATGCCCTCTGAATAGTTTAAACTAAATGTTGAATTAACTTTAATACATGCCAAAATAAAATAAAATTTTAGTGCATGCCGAAGTTAAAAACTTTAGCAAATCTATGAAATATTCACAAAAATTATTGTGAATGCTTGGGCAATCTTTAATGCAGTAGATTGAATTTTTTCAAAGCCTTCCTCCAAATTGATTTGGAACTCTTGGCAAACAATTTCAGCGCCCAGGAAGGAAGAAAATATGCCAAAGTTTAAGCAACAAACACTTCCAATCTCCTTTTGGTTGTGCCTACTCCATTTTTTATTTCATCCATGCAGGCAAGTAATATTCAACATGATTTTACTTTATAACAACAATTGATTTTGGTATTATTTCAACGCCTTTTTGCATGCTCAGCTAATAATACTATATAGAAATGCATTCCACAGGTTAATAATCGTCATTGCTCTGATACTACTCAGAAATAAAGAAGATGAAAAATTACATTTCAAATGATTAAATAAACTTAAAAAATTGTCTATATGGAAATTATTTGATTACATTGTACACATAATTTATAAAAGGCTTTCTCCATGTAACTTCTAAAACCACATTTCTTATGAAAAACTAATGATTAACTATCCAATACATTATTAATATTAATTAATAAATAAACTAATATTTAAAAGGGTGTCCCATAAATAAGAAGCATGCCCCTTTAAATTATTTTATTTAAAACTCATACAAAAACTAAATTTTAGATCACAAACCTAACAACCCCATGATATCATCTATTTTCTTGTAGGTATATTGGGTTACATATTTGGAGTTCATGCTTTCTAAGTTCTTTACCATTATAGCCATTTGTTTTTGCATAAGTCTATAACTAGGACCATATATTCATTTAATAGTTAACTTGTAATATCTCACCACAATGTTTAAAGTTAAAGCTTGATTAATAATTGACTTATATGGGAGCTCTACATCATCAAATGAAATAAAATTGTGATCCTTATTTCCATTGTATTCAATCAATGAAGTTTTATGTTGTGGAGGAGTGTCATAACTCAATTATATCTTGTCTAAAGATTTTTGCATAACCTCCTTATATAATGATGAACACACCAGGTCCTGAAGAGATATCTTAGATTGTGTATTTTTGAGGTAATCAGTCATATCATAATATTAATTTTGAATTTTATTCGTTAGGCTAGAATTATAAGGAATATTACAAATATTAGGGGGTAGATCAAGTTGTTGCAACGCAATGTTTTGACCTCTAGCTAATCTTTGATGTGCATTCCCAATCATGTCATCATTTTGTGAATTAGATGCAACATGAAAAGTAGGCTTATATTTCCAAATGTTTTTGTATCCCATATGAATATTAGGCAAGGAAGCATCAAAAGGTAAATCATGAGAAGATATTAATAAGTCCCTACTATCCTCATGAGCACTAGGTTTAGAAAAAAGGAAATAAAAGCATGTGCCAAGCCATAAAAAAAGTGGAAAGAAAATATAATGAATCAATCCATTGTAATAATTTATAGTAAGATATCATCATCTAAATACTCATAATTAGCAAGAAAGAAATATTTAACATGCAATGAACCACTTGTATAACCATCTTAATCATCTCATTGTGAACCAACCTAGAATTGTATGCTAACAATTACACTTGCTAATAATACAATTGGTTCTACTTTGGAGGTTACGTTTTTTCCTAAAAGGTTTTTCCCAAGGTAATACTATGTCAACTATGTTTTTGTGAGTTGCATGTCCTTGCATGTCACTTGCATTTTAATGTATGTTAATGAATGTCATGTTTTCTTATTTGCAATTGTTGGATCATTATATCTCTACATTAGCTCTCCTCACAGAGTAGGAAGCATTTCCACCATCTTAGTTTCATTTCTCCTATAGTATCTAGATTAGGATGAAAAACTATTTTTTATTGTCATCTTCTCTACCATCTTTGTGGATATTAAGTTATTATTGGTTCCTCCATCTATAATCATCTGACAACACTTTCCCACTAATATACATAGTGTTGAAGATACTATTTCTCAACCATGGTTGTTTTTCTTCCTTAGTAGGTTTAAGAAAAACTTACACAACATCAAGTTTTCTCCACATTAAAGAATCACACTCCCTATATCACTATCTGACTTATCACTTCCTTGTACAATATGCACTCTTTTATTAGTACATCTGATGCAGTCATGGCAGGAGGGTTCAAAGAATGAACTATCCAAACTATATAGCTAGAGTAAACACAACAGAAACAACACAATTATAGAATGCAATGGAATATTTATATATTCAAAATATCAAATGATTACAATTCTCATATGCTGGCAACATGTGGGCTACAATCAAAGGGCTCACAGGCCTACTTTCCAGGCTACAACAGATATGCAAGATATGGCATTGAAGTGCCTTCCAGAAAGAAAAAATTGTATCTAAACTATCATAATCACTATTTTACATCCTAATGCATCTAAGAGATCTATATATCATCTCCAAGCTCATAGAATCCTCCATGTTGGCCACAAGAGGTTACAAACTCCAATGAAAGATGTAACGTGTAGAAATAAGTAGGTCGGCCTACAACACATGGTATTGCTCTGCAAATGGATGAAGTTTGGTGCGAACCTCAAGGAAGGTCTATCTGGTCCTTATGTGCTGTGTATGATGTTTCATTAGGCTTCACAAGTCATGGAAGTGCTCCACAAACCTTCTCCTTCTAGCTGACTGTCTGAATGCTCTATTCTGTGAAAATTGATGATCTTCTGATAGCAATAACTTTCAGGAAACAGATCCAAATCATTTGAAATTTAAATATGATGTAACTAACATTATGTAGATGCTAAGTCCTACTTTGTGAGCTCTAATATGAAGATGTGGTAAAATGCGGTACAAAATGTTGAAACTATAAATGACTGAACTAAACTAAAAATGAAAGAAAACAAAGAATGCAAATATTTTTTGTTGATGCAAGATTGCTTTGCAACCTAGGATGCTCCTGCATCAAACACCTAAGGTTGTTGAAAAAGTGAGTCCCTCACTTTGTTGGGGCAAGAGGAAACCCAAGGTTGTCTACCTTAACTTGAGATATCCATGATGAGTTTTCTTCTGATCTTCCTAAGTTCCACTTAACCAAATATTCCTTGTACTACGTGCCTCTAGTACTGCATCCAACTCTACTATCCAAGATGTTCTCTATCTATTTCGGTGATTGTTGTAGTAACTAATTCTTCAAACCATCTTCAATGGTGTCACTTGATTCTCCCTCATGATACTAATATAAGTCTGCAATATTGAAAATAGGTGATATACCCAATGTCTCTGGTAGCTCCACTTCATATGCATTCCCTAAATCATTTGAACTTCTTAATAATCTTACATGGTCTAAACTTCTTCATCTTTAGCTTGTTGTATGTCCCTACTAGAAATCTCTCCTTTCTTAGATATACCATAACTTCATCTCCAACTGAAAATTGTTTGCATCTCCTCTTCTCATTTGCATGCTCCTTATACTTACTATTCATCTCCTCTAAATGTTTCTTGACCTGATTATGTAATGTCTCCATGTAGCCTGTAAATTCTTTTGCCTCCACAGTTCTCTTATTCTCCATACCAATATCCCTCAACTCTGCAACTCCTCTAGGTTTTACTCCTATCTCAACTTCAAATGGTGTCTTCCTTGTACTCCTATTCATTGAATAATTATATGCAAACTCTTCTTGAGATAGATATAGATCCCAATTCCCTACTTTGTCTCCTACTAAACATCTCAACAAGTTACCCAAACTCCTATTTACCACTTCTATTTGTCCATCTATCTGTGGGTGAAACGTTGAACTAAAATTTAGGTCTGTCTTCATCTTCTTCCACAATGTCCTCCAAAAAATCCAATGAATCTTGTATCCACATCTGAAACTATACTCTTAGGTAATCCATGCAATCTCACAATCTCCTTGAAAAATAGGTCAATAACATGCACTGCATCATTTGTCTTCTTACAAGGAATGAAATGTTACAACTTTGAAAATTTGTCAACTACTACAAATATAGAATCATATGCCCTCTATGTTCTTGGCAAACCTAATATGAAATCCATACTTATATCCTCCCAAGGTCTCTCTGGTAATATCAAAGATTTGTACAACCCAGTATTCTAACTACTCTCTTTTGCAACTTGACATATTCTACAACTCTGAACAAACTTCCTTACATCCTTATATATCTAGGGCCAAAAATAATGTTCAATTACCAAAGCTATTGTCTTGTCAATCCCAAAATGTCATGCTAATCCACCACTATGTTTCTCCTTGATCAAATTATCTCTCATTGAACTCCTAGGTATACACAATTGATTTCCCTTGAACAACATATCCTCCTAAATGAAATAGTCTAACCACTTACTTCTATCTGTCACAACAGGTTATTTACAGGCTTTCCATGGTTTGCAAAATCAAGATCCTCTTCATACATATTCTTCAATTCTTCAAATCCTAATACTTCTACCCTCATCTCTGTCAACAAATTCCTTCTACTCAATGCATCTGCAACTTTGTTTAAATTCCCACTCCTATGCTTTTATACAAATGTGTAACTCTGCATGAACTCTATCCATCTCATATGTATCTAATTCAACTTTCCTTGATTGTTCAAATACTTCAAGGCTTGATGATCAATGTATAACACAAATTCCTTAGGCAACAAGTAATGTCTCCACTTCTTCAAAGATTGAACTATGGCATAAAACTCCTGATCATAAACTGAATATCTTCTTCTTGCATCATTCAACTTCTCACTGAAATATGCTATCGGTCTCCCTTTTTGACTTAACACTACTCCTATTACATTTCCACTGGCATCACAATCTACTTGAAATACTCTGCTAAATTCTGGTAATGCTAACATTGGTTGCTCTAACACTTTCTACTTCAATAATTCAAAACTCTTATTAGCTCATGATGTCCACTGAAAATCCTTTCTATCACCTCTCATTGTCTCTGTCATTGGTTTGCATACTAAACTGAAATTTTTGATGAACTGCCAATAGAAGCTTGCTAATCCATGAAACGATATGACTTATCCAATGTTCTTAGGTGTTGGCCACTCAACAATTGCTCTAACTTTCTCAGGATCCATTTTCAATCCCTCCACAAAAATCACAAATCCCAAGTATACCAATTCTGCCTTCATGAAAGTACATTTCTTGATGTTTATCAACAATTTCTCTTCTCTCAACCTTTGTAATACTTGTCTAATATGCCACAAATGTTTCTTCCTTTGTTTTACTAAAAATTAGAATATCATCCAAGTATACAATAACAAACTTACCCAAGAATTTCTTCAAAACCTCATTCATCAACCTCATGAAAGTACTCAGTACATTAGTCAGTCCAAAAGACATCACTAACCATTCATACAATCCTTCATTTGTCTTAAATGCAGTCTTCCACTTATCTCCTTCTCTGATCTTGATTTAATGGTATCCACTCTTCAAGTTTATCTTTGTGAAATACTTTGCTCCACTCAAATAGTCCATGATGTCATCCATCCTTGACAATGGAAATCTATACTTAACTGTGATCTTGTTGATTGTTCTAGATTCTATACACATCCTCCATTCTCCATCTTTCTTTAGTGCTAGTACCGTAGGTACTGCACATGGTCTTAAACTTTCTCTGATCAATCCTTTCCTCCACAGCTCCTATATTTGTCTATTCAACTCCGCATTTTCTGTTGGTGTAATCCTATGTGTTGCTTTGTTAAGCAAAATAGCTCTAGTTACAAGGTCCATATGATGACTGATACTTTAGATTGGTGGCAATCCTTCAGGTACATTATCTCATATGATGTCTTGATACTCTACCAACAATTCAATTATCTCCTCTAGCAGTGGTTCTTCTTCTTTTTCGATAATAGGCTTTGCACTTAGGGTTCCATGCTTCTTAGGAATCAAGGTAAAACACATATTCTCATGTCTCAGTCCATCTAGGAATTTCCTTCCATCAGCCAAACAAATTCTAGCATTTCCACATGCTTCACTCTTAGGCTCATCTTCCAAAGGTATCAAGATGTGCTTCTTCCCATTTGATGTTATAGTATAAGTATTCTTTCTCCCATCATGTAGCTTTCCTATCATACTACCATGGTCTACCCAACAATATATGACATACATCCATCGGCATAATATCACATGTATAATACCTCATAAGTATAAGATCCTATATGAAATTTCACCAAAAATTGTTCACTCACCAGTACCTTGTGTTCATCTTGATTCCATGCTATCTTGTAGGGCTTAGGGTGTTTCAATCTCTCCAAGCTTAGCTTAGTCACCATCTCCTCTGAAACCAAATTATCAGTAGTACCACTATCAATGATCACTTTACAACATTTACCTCCTTATTTGCATCTTGTCTAGAGAAAACTTTTCCTTTGTGGTGGTTCCTCAGTTGTCTCTGCTTGAAATAATACTCTCCTCATGACTAATGATTCTTCTTTCTTTGGATTTCGAATGGAACTAGGTGATCCAACACATTCTTCCTCCGCATAAGCTACTCTTGCACTATTTTTTGTCCTCTTGCTTGTACTTCCCTTATGAAATTAAAATGCTTTGTGTTCCTCACCTCCACACTTAAAACAGGTCCCTTTGAATTATCTCTTATCAAACCCTCTTTCATCTCTCCTATACCCTTCATTGCGGTAAGAATTTTGATTCCCTTTGCTGTTGCGGTAGAAACTTTTGTCATCTCTCTAGTATGAATTGTTATTGCTATCTTCCTTCTTGTATGGACTACTTTCTTTACTTTTCTCTACATAAGGTCTTTCTCCTCTGAAATATGTTCTACCTCTTTGAAATTTGCCTCCTCTACCTCTTTGCATTTGCCCATGCTTCTTATTCAACTTGTCTTCAACTTTCAATGCAAACTGATATGTTTCTTCTATTGTTGTCATTCTCACCAAATTGAGTTCTTCTTGAATACTCATTCTCAATCCATTTATGTATCTTTATACTTTCTTCTTTCTTGGTTCACTATGTCTAGTCCTTATGATCATCTTATGAAATTCTTCAATGTACTCCTTCACCGATTTCTCCTTTTGCCTTAGGTTTTGCAATCTCTTCAACAATTCCAACTCATAGTCAGTAGGTATGGATTGATTTTTCAACTTTGTCACCATCCTATCCCATTTTATGATCTTTTCTTTTCCTCTCCTATTTCTATCCAATTGACCTTCTTTCCACCAAATAGAAACATGTCCTTTCAACTTAGTTTTTGCAAATCTTACTCTCTTCGGATCTTCAATTTCCTTATATTCAAAGTATTTCTCCAAGTCATTTATCCAATCAATCAATTCCTCTAGATTAAAACTTCTAGTGTAGTTTGATACTTCCACGCTAGGTCTCTTACCAATCTTAGAAATAGCTTTCAACATCTTCACCTGATCTGATTGTTCTTCTTCTAGGGCTTCTTCATTTTGTTTAGCTGACTAAAATTCTTCATCATCACTTTCAGCATCATGTCTAGGGTTTAGTCCTCTTCTTCTATCTTCTTCTACAACATCCAATCTAACCTTCATTGTCATCATCTTCTCAATCATTTCTTCCATTCTTCTAGCAACATTGGCCATAGCAGGTATCGTCCTTGGTGGCATCTCTTCCTAGGATCTGATGTAACTACCTTAATTTGGTGATCTGACTACAAGGTAGCAACTACCTCACAATTGACACTCTGTTGATAAACGTAAGTAGACTGCCTCAGGTTGGTGTTCTATTCACCACAAGGTCTTTTAGAATGCCTTCACTTCCCAAAGGATTTAAAACTTCACTCTGATACCACTTGGTGCAGACATTGTAGGAGGGTTCAAAGAATGAACTATCCAAACCATGCAGCTAGAGTAAACACAATGGAAACAACACAATCATAGAATGCCATGGAAGATTCATATATTTATAATATCAAAGGATTACAATGCTCATATACCAGCAACATGCGAGCTACAATCAAAGGCATCACAGGCCCACTTTCTAGGTTACAATAGATATGCAAGATATGGCATTGAAGTACCTTCCAGAATGAAAATTCTATATCTAAACTATCATAGTCACTAACTTACTTCCTAATGCATCTAAGAGATCTATATATATCATCTCCAAGCTCATAGAATCCTCCATGTTGACCACAAGAGGTTACAAACTCCAATGAAATATGTAATGTGTAGAAACAAGTAGGTCAGCCTACAACACATGGTATTACTCTGCAAATGGATGAAGTTTGGTGTGGACCTCAAGGAAGGTCTATCTAGTCCTTATGTGCCATGTATAATGTTTCATTGGGCTCCACAAGTCACATAAGTGCTCTACAAACCTTCTCCTTCCAACTAACTGTCTGGATGCTCTATTATGTGAAAACTAATGATCTTATCATAGTGATAACTTTTAGGAAACAACTCCAAATCACTTGAAATATGACTATGATGTAACTAAAATTATGCAGATGCTAAGTCCTACTCCACGAGCTCTGATATGAAGATGCGGTAAAATGTGACACAAAATGTTGAAACTGCAAATGACTGAACTGAAATGAAAATGAAATAAAACAAAGAATACAAATATTTTTGGTTGATGCAAGATTGCTCTACAACCTAGGATGCTCCTGCATCAACATCCTTGTTTTTGTATAGCCTTAGAACATTTATATTCCTAGTGACCTACCTTTGCACATCTAAAATGGGTACTCCTAAATCTCTTTCTTTGGCCTCCAAAATAATTTTATGTTCCTTCTTCTTGAAGGTTTGATCCTTTGTGAAATCATGTGTGTTACAAATATATGTCACACCATCTCTTTGGTTTCTATTTTGTTGACCACTTCTACCTTTCTCCTTACCCCTTACCTTCTAAATTACTATTTGGAGAACTTTTCTTTTACCTTTAGTAGAAGTTGTTGGGTACTCTCCATAGATAGAATTGGCAACAAATATATCTCATCTTTGATTGTAGTGTAATATCCATTCAAATATTGAGACACCTTCTCTATGTCATCCTCCATATGACACACAAATTCTAGGTCTATAGAACTATTCATTGTACTCTTTCATAGTCATCTCTTTTGCCACAAGTTCTAGAATTTCTTAAGCAACTCCACATTGTAGTTGTCCTATAAAAATTTACCCTTCAACTATAAAACCATTTTATTTTATTTGTTGATCTTGATCAATTCTTCCCTACTTTATCTTTCTACACATAATCCCACTACAAGGTTGCATGTGCCTTCAACTTGGTGGTTACATACATGACTCTCTTAATGTCTTCAAAAGATTCACACTCAAAATACTTCTTCATATCATCAATCCAATCCACTAGCATTGTAGGGTCCAAACAACCTAAATAACAATGAAGATAAAACCTTGGCTTGCTTTAGGCTCTCAAAAATTCCCTATCAAAATAATCTTTTGGACTAAGTTCATGATTTAAACTAGATTCTTACTCATGTTGTAGTTCTAGAACTAGTTTCTCATCATCATTGGCATCTTCAACTATGACCAATTCTCACCCATATGTGGTCTCAAGGTGTTCCAAACTTACTTTAATAGCTCTTATAATGCTAACCAATTTAGCATTATGCTACCCCCTTTGATGTGGATCCTCCTCATTATTCTATCCTCTCTGATTTTTTCACCTCTTCCTATGTTAACCATCTTCCTTGATGACTAATATGTAGTACAATATTCCAAAAAAATCTACTATGGGGTTACCTCGAACCCTTCTATCACCTAGAAACAAACTAGGCTCTAATACCAATTGATGAAATTATGGATAGGATGAAAGAGAACCTATTTGTGTAGCCCAAAAATAGAGACATAAAATACTAACAAGAATACACAACAAAAGTATAAATAGAAGAGATAAGAGATGGTACAAGAAGTTAGAATTTCATATAATTCTAAAATATGATGTAAGTCTACAATAACTCATGAATGGGTGCTTATGCCACCACATACATGCATGTAGGATATATGACAATATTATAGCAAGTGAGAGCCTAAAGTACTCTATTTAGACCTATCTACTCTAACTCTACAATTTTCTCCAAGGACATTTTCCTTTCATTTATAGTGGATTCTTCAATAGATATAATTCCATTAACCAATGGTCATGACGCTTCATGTATATCGTTACCCAATATTGACATGAAATATTACAATAGGAGCATTATTCAAAATTTGTTGTGAAAGATAAACAAAACGACTACTTAACATCAACTTTACAAAATCCAGTTAATTCTTGCATTTACACAAATTCCCAGGAATTATAACTTTTTTTGTCTACTAAAAGAAAAAAAAAAAGATTCATTTAATAACAGAGACATAGGCAAGAAAACATGTTTGCAACATATACATGGGAAGAAAATTTGTATTAAATGATAGTAAACCTTGAAACCCTCATCATGTTTAACAAATATATAAATGTATACACAACATTTTTTACATTTGTCATGCACTATAATTAATCTAATGTCTTTGCATTATTTTATAACATGTCATTTAATACAGGCCCTCTTATTTAAGAAAGAGAATATATGTTGCATTTATTAAGAAAATTTAGTATTCTAGAGTATAGAAAGTTGCTCAATGTAACAATGACAAGTTACAAATTGACAAATGTGCTTGCATAATTAATGTCCTAGTATATGTCAAAGTAGGGGAAAATTTATTCAATTATCCAATTTCCAATAACATGTACCATTTACGACTTAAGGAAATTTACAATATTTAGAGAATAATATTTTTACATCACCATATAGGCCATGCAATGTAATCATATCGAGTGCATTAGCCTATAACCAAAGGCATTTCAAGTTATTATATACAAGCACTTAAAGCAATTTTAGAAATCTTTTTGAAATGGAAACTTAGAACAAATGAAGCATTATTATAAAATACATTTGAATAAATTATATTGTCAAAGAAAATGCAATTGACAAAGAAATCAAAGTTAACCAATATGGAGCAAAAATCTAAATTCTCAAAGTTTTTGACAATACGTATAAATATTTAGCTATCTTGTAGAAGGCATGCTACAAGACATGCCAGGAGAAAAGGACATAGAGAAAAGGGTTGTTCTCTAAGGCTTATCAAATATGCTACATAGAACAAAACAACACAAAGATGAATGAGAAAAAGGTGTTTTAGATAGAGTTAAACATGTAGTCATACAAAAATTAAATATAGATATGTTTCCCTATTTGATTTATGCCTATTTCCAAAACTATGAAATGTGAAGTAAATGCAATTTATAGTTACAATTTTAGCTTCTTGTAATTCCATTTAGACATCCTACATGCTTGCACATTTTGTATTTATTTACGCCAGTATAGTGTAAACTATGGTACATATAATATGAAGGTAAACTTAAACTAAAAAAATTAATTTGATGACTTGGCCACATGCAAGTTGTTCCATATGGGTACTAGATTCAATTTTACAAAGCTCTTGATACAAACATCATTTACTCTATTATTTGATAGAAAGAAACATAGAATACAAGTTGCCTTGGAAGTTGAACATGCTTCAAATGAAAGAATTAAATCTCGATCCAACCATATTTTGATCAAGGATAAAACCAAAAAAATAAAATGGATATTATTTTAGAAAACAATACATCTTTCAAACATTAAAATACTCTAATATGAAGATTGAACCTTTCTTCATCTTTAGCCTTTTGTAAAATATGGACTTGTCTAGTAGAAAATATATGACTAGCTAGGCAATTTGGAGCATTTATAGTGGAGGAGTTGCAAGTCTATCACAACTACAAACTATCTAATTATTGTAACCCTAATTTTTAGAGTTGTAATATAACTTGTGCTCTATAAACTTTATAGAGGATCAAACTATCTAATTATTGTAATCCTAATTTTTAGAGTTGTAATATAACTTGTGCTCTATAAACATTATAGAGGATCAAGGATGTAATTTTATTTCCTCCAAGCATTGTGAAACTCCTCTAAGTTGGTTCCATTTAAAATATTTTTTATGTTGCCATGGATAGTGACCATGGCACTTAATGCTACAATCAAAGCATTAACATGAAATGGGAAGACTGTGTGTGTAAAATGACATTTAAGCTTCAAACATTAAATAAAAATAGTTGTTGACACAATCACAAAGGTAATGTAAAATGTGGAGGCACATAGGAAGTTGAAATTGTGAGCAGAAGATGTATTTTCTTGAAGCTATGTGATTGTACTGATGGACTTTTGTGTTTAGTTTTTGTTTGATTCAATGATGTTCAGCTCTTTATGAGAGAGTTTTTCCTCTGCTTATTTATGGTTTTGTTTATTTTTGTGTGTGGTCAAGCTTTAGAGTGCAATTATTGCTTGTGGTGTAGGAGTGGTGGATGGTCTAGAGGGAAAGTTTGGGGCTTTGTGCAATGAGTGTTTCAAGGTTTACTATCATTTTATACAATTGTTCTTTACATTTCAGTGTTGGAACTTTAGACAGTGAGGGTTTGATGTTTTAGTGTCAGCTTATATATAGTTTGTATTTCACTATTGAGGCTTTTCACGGTGAGGGTTTGAGGGTTTGTTATCACATTATAGCATTATTCTAAGTTCCATTTTAGTGTCACAAATAATTTTTGAGAGAGCTATTTAAAAATAAATAGAAATTTAGGGAAAAGTATTTGTAAAAATGAAATGTAAAGAATAATTCTATAAAATGATGATAAAATTTCAAAGTCTTACCATGTAAAGTGTGAATCATAGTTTGTAAATGAGCCACGACTCTTTCATTATTAAGAGAAGCAAAATATGCACTTTAGATGAACAACATATTTTGCACAAAACAAAAGAAAAAACTATAAATATACATGGCAAAAGTTATTTTAGATGCAACTCAATAGCATGGAGCCAAACCAAAACTAGAGAGAATGCTACTTCCTCATTTAGTGCATATTTATCACCATAATTACACAGCTCGATAAAAATACATTTTCTAGTCAACATTTTACATTGTTTTGTGCCATTAAAACCTTCTACATGCCTTTACATTTTGAATTTATGGGAGGAAACATAGCGCAAACTATGGCATATTCAATATGAAGGAAAACTTAAACAAAAACATTAATTTGATGAGGTATATAATAAATCATCAATTTTGAATCATCTTTATAATAGTCAATTAATCTTTTACTCCTACAAATACATAAATAATTTAGGCAATAGTTCTGGACAACAAAAAATGAATGGTTTACAGATGTTGGTAAATAGTGAGGAATTTAGATTTATAGCTACTAGTTGCATTTTCTTAAAAGATTGTAAGGATTTATTAGCAACATCATATGTGTTTACAAAACATATATAAACAAAGCAAGATTTTTATTTGTTACAAACAAAGCAATTATCAATAATCTATAAGCATAAAATATTAGTAGTATTGATAAATTAACTT
This sequence comes from Cunninghamia lanceolata, assembly GCA_027924645.1. Lineage (NCBI taxonomy): Eukaryota > Viridiplantae > Streptophyta > Pinopsida > Cupressales > Cupressaceae > Cunninghamia > Cunninghamia lanceolata. The sequence continues at coordinate 112,548 of BSBN01001318.1, read as the reverse complement.
ACAATTGTAGAAAAATTAATGAAAATTTTAGAACATTTTAGTAGAAAAATGACTAAAATATTCAAAGCATTTAAAATATTTCAATAACACACTAGACTCATAAAATCCTAGTCAATATTACTATTCAACTAGAAATGTCAAGTCACAAGCTCTAACACATTAAGGAAAAGTATCAACTTAACAAAATAGACATGACTATAACATTAAAAATGTATGTATGAGTCATAGAGATTAAACAAAATGAATCATCTGGATGCAATCTCTGTAGGTTAATCTCATACATATCTACATGCAAATCCATAAAGTAGTAACTCTTCCAAAGAATAGTTTTCATGAACTTTTTACTGGCAATTTACTTCTAGAACTAATAAAAAACTAAATTAAAAGATGCACAATCTTCTTGAACTACTAGTCTTGCAAGTCTGTGTCAAGGTCATGTGCAACAATCATGTCATTGCATCAAATGACATTTCTTTGTCATATTTTGCCAATGCAACAAACACATAGGTAGTGGAAATTAGTTGCAAGAGCTAGATTTCATATCTAGTTAGAGATATTAAAATCATATTCTATACATTGTAGTCACAAATTAACTTAAATGTTTAATGTTTATAACTACATAGATTGAAATTGGCAAATTGCAATTCTTTCCAGTGTCACAATTGAAGCTTTACAACATGTTGTGGACATGTATGAAAGCATAAAAAATGGATGTATTTATCTAGGTGTTGTACTTCACACTAGAGTCATAGACATCAAAGAAAAGAAGTGCAAGCATGGACAAGGTTTTAAAAGTGTTGAATGCTAGTGTATTAAAAAAATCTACACAATTGCATTTTGATATCTCTCTCCATGTTGCAAGTGCATGTTTTGTTTGATCTTGCCATGGACACTGACCATGCCTGCTAATTTTATATTTAGTAAACCTTCAAATATTAAACATCAATACTTGATGGTACAATGACACACCTTGAAGAAAATGGATCTCTTTTTTGAAATTTCATCTATTTAACCTTGTACATATGTATATATGTACTATATATACATACATCACAAATATACATGTGTGGATGTATATGCACCTAAAAATGGCTCGAGTTGAATTAAATAAATATTTTAATATTTATTTTATTCTTATTTTCTTTTGTGAACAAATAAATATCCTAATTTATTTATCTGATTCACATTCATCTTAATCTTCCTAAAATTAAATAAAAAATCAATTTATTTAATTAAGTCATCCAAATTCCTCTAAATCATCCTTAACTGAATAATTCCAAATTATTTAATTAATCATCTATCCTAAAATCTTAATTCTATAAATCCACATCATTTTGACTTCACTTCACACCTCATCATGTTGCACACATAATTGAATATTTTAAATATTTAATTATATAATTATCTTCACCCACATGTCCTATTTATCTTCTAACCATCCCTATTCTTAAGAACCCAGTCTTACCATGTCATCATAGTCAAAGGACACTTAGAGACACATGTCTCATAGCTCCTAGATTCCTTCCAACAACCCTACAAAGAAGTACTCCTTCTTTGACCCTTGTCTTTTGGTCTTTGAGAGCATTGTGACAAATGGCCTCTTGCTTACACCTTTCTCTCCACCTTGTCATCATAAGAGGAACATTTCCCCCTTTTATCTCTCTCATCCCAACTAATCAAATCTCTACCATACACATCACAAGACTCATTCCTCCACCATGGATCTTTGGACACTTGGATTTGAGCCTTCTTTGCCTATAAAAGCAGGTTCCTCACCTCCATTTTTCATATCACAAGAGCTTTAGTAAGTATATGATGCAGAAATTTCCATCAAGCAATCAAGCATGCCTTTGGCTCCCCATTTGCATTAGAATCATAATTTCCATAGGTGCATAATATCCTCTAGTTTCATATCTATATCCATAGTATTATCAATGGCTTCATATCAATCATATCATCATTATCTTAGCTTTGCATTGTAGGCTTGTCACATTGCATATTTTCATCCACAAAATCCATTCCTCTCTTTGTCATCTTGGAAAGCAAGGAAGTACATTTTTGACAACAACATCATCATTTTCAAGATCATTGAGAAGATAGGAAACAATGAAATGCACGGGTTAAATCAGTTTAGCAAGGTATATCTCATGTTTTCAACATTTTTCTTAGTTTCATTGATGTATTGAATTTGAGTATGAATTCTAGAGTATTTGTGGTATCCTACTAGGTTCTTGGATTAGTTTCAAATTGTCAATCACATGATGTACGTTAGATAAAAATAAAAAAAGAAAGCTAATTTTTGACCTGAGAATTTTTTTTTAAGGACATTAACAATGACTTAAATTTTGTTTCTTTTGGTCATCTTGACACTAAATGAAAAATTGTACAAGTTCACTAGATTTTATGCTCCCAATAAAGCTTAGGGATTAGTTTTGTGTGTTGTCAAAATAGATGAGGTGAGACATCTTTATCATGAGTGCTTGTGAAACCTAACCTTTCAAAGCATACAAATAATGGATTACTTGAATATGGTCCATGGCCTCCCATCCATGACACCTCTAGAATGTGGTCAATGGTATTACTCATGCAAGATCCAAAGAAGTGTCATTAGTAAGTAGAAAAGCAAATATTCAATACTTCAAGAATGCTTGTTAATTGGTCCACCAAAACTCTTATGGTAGTGATATTAAACTAGGTTGGGTTTTTCTTCTTAACTCTACTTGGACTAACAATATTGATACCTAAAAATCACATTCAATTTTTTTTCTCATCTTGGTTCATCAGTTATTTCCACCACGAAGGCCTAGTATAGAGGAGTAGTGAATGCAGCACAAGAAGTGAAGTGGTTATGTAATCTATTGGATGATATTAAAATTCCACTCAAGGAGCTTTCTACACTATTATGTGATGATAAAGTGCTACCCTGTATTGTTTAGAACCCAACAATTCAAGTGCCAAGACTAAACACATTGAGTTTCATCAACACTACATAAGATGGTTGATTCATTTTGCCAACATCTTCACCAAGCCATTGACAAAGGCAAAGTTTTTGTTTCACATCTCAACTCAAGAACCAAAAATTTGTCATTAGGAGTGGATGAGGAATGTAATGTTGGAATTAGTCTGGACAACTGTGAGGGGGGGTGAATTAGTTGTCACACAATTTAAACTTTCTTGCCTTTAATCTTCTTTTAAAACTTACTATCAAATAAATATTAAAGCATGAATCAATAACACATGAGAAAAAACATAAATAACACACTTGACACCAAGATTTTTGTAGTGGAAATCCAGTTAAGGGAAAAACCACGGTGGGGGTTAACACACAAAGATTATACTCTGTTAAAAGTATTACAATGGGGAATGCACATGTATTCAGGCTCACTGCCCAGAGCTCACTACTCAAAAGAAGGCCCACTGCCTATAGAAGGATCATTGCCTATAGGAAGAAGATTACAATGAATTTGAACTGATAATTAGCATCTACCAATGCAGAAGTTTAGTTCTGATTAAGCACAGAAAATTGACTTGACACACTTCATCCTTAGTCTGCCCTTTTTACTGCTCTGCTAGCATATGAACTTTTGATCTCTGCTCTTTTCACAATTATTCCATTGTTGCAACACACACACACACACCAATCACTTGAATCCATCAGCTATATATATCCACATCATGATATTCAATCATTTTCTAGTTGGCTTCAAGAACAGTTAGAACTTTGTTGAAGACTTTGCTCTTTCGGCTAAATCCATGCATAACTTGCAACGCGGACCAAAACTTACATTCAAAAATCATCAATCATGTCAGCTACTATCACTGATCATCACAAATCATTCAACTGACAACTTCCATTTATCCGGAACTAAGATCAATCACAAGGTCAACCTGTTCTTCTACTGTCTGCACTAACGAACTGTAACCCTATACTCAAAGGAAAATAACTTTTGAATCCTTCATCATTGAAGGTTAATATTCTAGATTTAGATTGCCTTGACTATCCTTATGACTCATTCAGATCCGCAACATAATCTGATTTGCCACTGGAGAGATCCAGACCAAGATACCAGACCCTGTCACATGCTCTGTTTCTGACTACCCAGACTTAGATAAATTATGATTCTGACTTCTGGTAAGAACAAATTATGTTATGTGGATGTGTGGAATAGTCTTAGTTGCCATCAATGACAATACCTGCCATGCGAAGCGATGTCTCTTGCCAACAATCTCCCCCTTTGGCATTGATGGCAACACTTAGTGAAAAATGACTAAGTGTTACTCCTTACTCTATACTCTTAAGCTCTCCACTAATTCTAGAGCTCCCCCTTTATTGGATTCCTCATTTTTCACTTCTCCTCACTCCCCCTTTGACATCAATGACAAAGGGTGGGGTCCGCAAGCCAAAATTCTCAAAAATTCTATATATAGTGTCGCGTATGTACAACCAATCCTTAAGCTATATTTACATGAACTTGAGAATATCTGCAAAACTAATTTTCAATTGCTCAAGCTTAGAGGCCCAAGTACTTTTCATGCCATCCAAAATTGAGATGTGTCCATTCAGTAGAAATGTGTATGCTTCTGCCTTTGTCATATCTGAAGGATCACTTCTCTGAACAACAGTTTGGGCTTCTAATAATGTATTAAACATTATTTCTAGCTTGGGGGCAATCAATCCCCAGAGCTCACACATTCTCTTCATAATATTACCTTTTTCTTTAACAAGCTTCTTTATTTCATCGGTCAAGCTGATTACTTGGCATTCATGACTTATAAGAGAAGTTGTTAGAGGATCAAATTTTTGAGATAGATTTGATAGTTTTTGTTCTTTCTCCTTTATCTTCTTCTCAATATCCTCACTGACTTTGGGCTAGGATAGACAAAATTTTTATTTATCACCTCCATCACTTAGAGAATTTTGAATACTTTTTATACTGATTCCAAGTATCCTCCTATCACAGCCTATTAGGCTCTTTATTTCACTAAATTTCTTATTCAAAAATTCATTCCTAACTTTAGTCTCTGTAGACTTCTCAAAGGACTCAAAATGTGTACTTACTGAATTTACAAGATTCTTCAGATGTCAGAGGAAGAGTTGGATGGATTCTTCTGCAAGGTTGGTATTATCTTCTCTAATACTTCGGTTGCAAGGCCTATCATCTCACTATCCTCAATGTGAGATTTCAACATCTTTTCTCTTGCCTTGGCTTGTGTGAAAGATGCTATCTTCATTACTTGAACCAGAGAGAGAATCTAGATTGATTAGTCCTTGAAACAGCTCTGGTTCATAAAACTCAAGCATTTCTTTACTGAGGAGACCTTTTACTGCATCTACAGTGTCTCTTGCTACAATTTCTGAACCACCTTCCTTCCCTTGAGATTTCTCAGCATCAGAATTTATTTGTGTGGGTGCAATAACATTTGCACCATCTTCTTCTGCCTTGTCTTCTTTACCCTCTTCTTTCTTTTCCTCTACTTCACCTTTTTTTGTATCATCTGTAGGGAGAATCTTTTCTTTGTCTTCACCTCTTGCTACCTGTTTCGGAGGGATTTGAGTAGCAATATAATCTTCTTTTACGGATTGACTAGGTGGAGTTAGAGTATCTCCTGCATCCTCAGTTTTGTCCGCCATCTCTGTGTCTTTTTTGTTCATTTGCTCCTCTTCCGAAATAGAGGAGTCATCAACTTTATTTTGTTGCTCACTGATGTTTACTTTTTCAACATCTGGAACCGATGAATCAATCTCATCATTTGTCTCCTCATATGTTTGCTTCGGAAGATCTAGAGTATCACCTTGGTCATCATTTCCTTTGTCAGTCTCTTCTTCTGGAGCTTCTTGTTCTGGAACTGAAGGATTACCTTCCTTAACTTGTTTTTCAGAGACAATATAATATTTATCCTTTTCTAGGGCCTTCCTCAAAATTTCTTCTATTTCTTTTGCAATTTCCTTAGTTTCACCAATCATTAGCTTGTTCATCCAGGTCTTGCTTCTGAATTTCTCCTTAACTTCTTTGAGGATTTTACCTGCTTCCCTTCTGGTCATTACAAGACACAAAGTGGAGAGGACATATTCTCTGAGTTCTAGATCTTTAGCCTTGGTAGCTTCCTTCCTCATTTCTAATATTTTCCTTAAACTTTTAGGAATTTCTTGTAAACTTTCCAATAGAGCTCTATTGAATTTATTCAAATACAGATGGTGGCATCTTCCAAGATTTTCTTATTTTCTTGATCAAAATTATCATAGTAAACTCTGATAGGCGTTAAATTTCCATGAATAGTGATTTTTTTTACAATTTCATCAATAGACATAGCAACCTTACTAGTTTATAGCTTTTTACTGGCCTTGTTTCTTCCGAAAGGCTTGTCTTCAGAAGCCTTTGAAGTCTTGGCTTTCTTGGATTTCATCTCTCTGACTTCTTCATCTGTCTCTGTCTCCTCATCATCTTTTGTGCTCTTGTGGGTTCTTGTGGCCTTGGTTTTCTTTCTCTTTCCTCCTTCACTAGATGGTGTGGCTTCTAGTGCCTTAGTGGGAATAGACTTGGATTGCTCAGAGATGGTCAAAGAGATTCTTATTTTTCTTGAAGAGCTAGGTGGGACTTTCGGAGCAGCTGTTGGTTCTCTTTCTATCCTCTCTTTTGAAGCTTACTCAGTTCTTCTCTTCATTTCTTCAATTCTTTCGTTGTTCTTTCTTACAGCTTCTTTTGTGATGCCAATACTCTTAGCATACATCTCAACTTGCTTTTGCACTTTCCTTTTGGTCTCTAGCTGTCTGAGCTCCACATGCAATTTCTGACTTAGTTCCTTATATGTTCCAAACCTTTCTACAGATGTGTCTTTTGATGTGTTCAGGAGATGTTGAGCATACATTTCTAAAACTTTCTCATCAACCTCATAGCCCATTGGCATAATCCATATGGTTCTGGGTTCCACGGCCTCCATTAGGCATTGATCAATGTCAACCATAAAGCATATTTCGTTCTCATATTTCTCCACAACTAACTTAGGGATTCTTTCTCTCGCATGCATCATACTCTAAAAGTTTTTGAAGTAACCCCAAATGGCTGACTTCTAAGCTTGAGGATCACCAAGGCTGAGTAGATGATCTCTTATTTTCCATGCAACTGGCCTATCATTTGTCCAGTGCACACTTTGAACTCCAGGGACTTCATTCATAAAATAGAAGAACAAACATATAATCAAGGAACCATACTTGAAGGTATTTTTCTTATCTTTCTTTATTTTTCTCAGGTTCTTGATCAACTGATTTTGAAGCAACTCACAAAGGTCATAATCAACATTCTTTTTCAACATTTGATAGGCTGCATATATTGTAGTTCCAGAGACAATTTTTCCTACTGGAGTGGTAAATCTTGTACCCAATCACCATGGAGGTAAATTTAACATCTAGATCTATGATATCATTGATGGTCATTGTTCTTTTGTCAAACTTGGCACCAGTAGCATCGGTCACTGTCTATTTTTTCATAGATTTCATCATGGATAATCCACCAATTGAATTTAAACTAGTTACAATCTTGATAACATCCTTTGTAATTTTGAATGGTTTCAATAACCATATGAACTCATCATGTATTTGGCTCAAAATATATCAGACCCATTCATTCTCATCAAATGTCAAAAAATTAATGACTTGCAAAAAGTATTTTCTTTCTAGGGTTTTGTATCCCGGTATCAATTTATAGCTATCATCCCTTAGGTAGTTGTCAAACAAATCCAAGAGTTTCAAGTTTCTAAATTCATCAATGCTATAGTGGATGTAAGCCCTAATATCCTCAACATGTAGAACGCCATATGGAACTCCAAAAAATGCACTAACGGTTCAACTTCAACTGACTTGTATGGGTGCTTCTTAAATATTAGTCAAGGTCTTTCAATAATGTCAACAATATGAGGAGTAGCCATCTTGACAGATTTCAGATTCAAAACTTTACAGAGTACCTTTTTCTTCTGCGGGGTTAGGGTTGATCAATTTGCTAGTTGAATTTGCTCTTCCTGCTTCAATCTCAGGATTTGCAGCTCAGATGCTCTTCTTCTTGTTTCCTTCAAATGCAAAGTGACTCAAATGCATGACCAAGTGACCTTTTATCCTCCACAAAACCTAATTTGGCATTGTAATAAATGTGTTGCCCTAACTTTATCCGGTTACTCTATTTCTTGAGTAGTTCTTCATGAATCACTTTGCAAATTTCCATATCAACATCTTTTCTTCCAGAGATCCTTCCAAAGTTTCTAAAACAATTCAAAATATCTTCTCTCATTGTGCCATATCCATGCACCCACTTACTGGTTGGGGGAATTTGATTTTTGATGCAGCTCCCCCTGAGCCAGAGCTCTTGATTCAATTCCCAGAGGAATTATCAGCACTGAATTCCGGTACGAACCCATTACTATTGTTCACAATTGTTTTCTTGACCCATGTCTTGCTCATTTCATTCTAGATCTCATTTACATCAATTTTTCCTTTGCCTTTGTCTTGTCTCTACTCATCTAGTTTTCTGTTTACCGGACCCCTTCTTTCATTAATCCTACTTCTACAGAATCTTGTAATATGACTAGATTTATTGCAATTAAAGCACACAACATTTGTTTTCTTATATACTTGATTTCCTCTTAATCTACACTAATTATCCATGTGTCTAAATCCATTGCAAGAAAAATAGTAGCCATTGAAAGAATTGCCATTAGAGTTATTCATTATCATACGTCTACATTCATTGGATCTATGACCATACCTCTTGCACTTGAAGCATTGACCGGAGAAGGGTGGATCACTTTGATTTACTCTACTTCTGTACTGAGTAGCCTTGTGACCAAATTTATTGCACTTGAAACAATTTCCATTGAATGATGGATATCTTGGAGCATTAGGCTATCTTACCGGAGGTCTTCTAGGTCTATTTTTCCCATTCTTTGGTTGAAAATTTCTTTGTCTGGATCTATAGCTTTCACCTTTTTCATATCCAAGACTATGCTTATCATCAACCTTTTTCTGTCCTTCAAGCAATTCTTCAAGTTTAGCTGAGCTTATCTTGAACTTTTCCTTGTATTCATTTGCAACTTCTAGGTCATGTCTGAGAATGACAATTTTCCTTTCAAGTTCTCTCTCACTATCTCTGCTTTCTTGTAGATTAGACTCTAAATGGCCAGCTATTCTGTCCAAGTTGCAGCATTCTTCAGTTCTTTCTTTTAGTTTTTGATTTAGGTTTTCTTCAATTTTCTTCCTATCTTCAATTTCTTTGGTTTGCCTCATCACCCCAAATTCCATCTCAATTTTCAGAACAACTTCTTTTGACAGCTTCTCACATTCCTTTGTCTTTTCTTCCAAAGCTTCATTCATGACATTTTCTTCAGTTAAACTGGATAACTATAGAAGTAGCTCTTTTTTCCTTTCCATAGATTTCTTTAATTTATCTTTTAACATTTCAATGGTATCATTGGCATCCTTAAGTTCACCTCTCAGATTACTAATTTTTGCTTTAGACTGAACAAGATCTTCTAGGGCCAACTGAAGTTGATCTTTGAGTGATCCCATTAAAACTCCTTCCAAGATCTTTCCTTAAACTGTTAGGCTTCTCAAAGGAACCTTGATCTGATACCAATTGTTGGAATTAGTCCAAACAACTGGGAGAGGGGGTGAATTAGTTGTCACACAATTTAAACTTTCCTACCTTTAATCTTCTTTTACAACTTACTATCAAATAAATATTAAAGCATGAATCAATAACACATGAGCAGAAACATAAATAACACATTTGACACCAAGATTTTTGATGTGGAAACCTGGTTAAGGGAAAAACCATGGTGGGGGTTAACCGACAAAGATTATACTTTGTTAAAAGTATTACAATGGGGAATGCACATGCATTCAGGCTCACTGCTCTATAGAAGGCTCACTGCCTATAGGAAGAATATTACAATGAATTTTAATTGATAATTAGCATCTACCAATGCAGGAGTTCAATTTTGGTTAAGCACAAAAAACTGACTTGACACACTTCATCTTTACTCTACTATTTTTACTGCTCTGCTAGCATCTGAAGTTTTGATCTCTGCTCTTTTCGCAATTATTCCATAGTCACAACACACACACACACACACCAATCACTTGAATCCATCAGCTATATATTTCTGCATCATGATATTCAATCATTTCCCAGTTGGCTTCAAGAACACTTAGAACTTTGTTGTTCAAGACTCTGCTCTGTTGGCTAAATCCATGTATAAATTGCAATGCAGACCAAAAATTACATTCACAAATGATCAATAATGTTGGCTACTATCACTAATCATCACAAATCCTTCAACTGACAACTTCCATTTATCTGAAACTAAGATCAATCACAAGGTCGGCCTGTTCTTCTACTGTCTGCACTAACGAACTATAGCCCTATACTTGGATGCAAATAACTTTTGAATCCTTCATCACCGAAGGTTAAGATTCTGGATTTAGATTGCCCTAACTATCCTTATGACTCATTCAGATCTGCAACATACTCTAATTTTCCACCAGAGAGATCCGAGCCAAGATATCGTACCCTATCACATGCTCTATTTCTAACTACCTAAATTTACATAAATTCTAATTCTAACTTCCGGTAAGAACAAATTATGTTATACAGATGTGTGGAATAGTCTTAGTTGCCATTAATGACAATACCTGTCATGCGAAGCAGTGTCTCTTACCAACATGTAATATCACATTTCTTGTGTCCTATAAGTTGTTTTTATAGTGAATATTGGTGTATACTATAAATTTGACTTATTAGGCCCAATGAGTTACATATTTGTTATGCACAACAAAATTTTATTAGGATCTAAAAAATTACCAACATAAGACATCTTTGTTATCCATGTTTAGCTCTAGCATACCTATTATAGGGTTAATAAAATATACCTAGAATATTTTATGCTAGTGTATAGTATAAATAAATAGTGTTTTCACCTCATTCTATCATCTATTCTAACCATTCTTAATCCCATTTTATGACAAGCTATTTTTAGTAACTATTGGTTGTATACATATCTTGTCTAACATCTCTCTTTTATGTTTGTGTAGAGTTCATTGTAGATGATGCAACTTGTTTCTAAATTTTGACATGAATTTATATCTCGTTTGTTAATTCAATTTAGTTTTCTAAAATATTTAAACAACATGCTTTTTCCATGCACCATTTCATAAGCTTATTTTCCATAGAAAAAATTACTTTGACCTTCATTTAAGTAGTTTAGAGAAATAAATACTTCCTCCATAACAGATCATTGTAGCTCCAACTAAATATCCATACAAGCCCCCAACATGTGCTACATGCTAATCATTCCTTTGAATTTGTGTCATCTTAGGCCTTAAGTCATTTACAACGTCCCATTCATGTAACACCAACTCATTGAGAAATTATATTTTCTATGTTCTTTTCTTTAAAGAAATGAAATGAAATGCTATTTACACACTTGATAATACCATCAATATTGAAGGACAAACATTCTCTTATCTCCAAAAATTATAAGTGTGTTTATGCTACTTATTTGGAAACTATCTATATCAAACGTACTTATTTTGATACTATGCATCATATGCATCATAACAATATGTGTCTTTTCAAAAGGATACAAAAAAAAGCCTAATAACTCACAATGTCAGAGCTTAGTGATGGATGGTGATTCCATGTTGTCTATGGAGGTGGAGGCAATACTGGTGTAGCACACGTAGTGCCTTGCTACCAAAGTGGCTATGTTAGTGGAGGTGGAGTATTAAGGAAAAGTAAGATTGTTTGGGAAAAAGAAAGTTTTTCTAGACTCTTTCACAAAGCTATCCAAAAAGAACATTCCATATTTTTAGAATAAAATAATAGGATTGTAGAATCCTCTAAAACAACAAGTTTGGAGATTTTTAGAGATCTTGTAAATAAATATACAATTGTACATTGCAAACTATACTACTGACGTACATGACATTGGATTGAATGTAATGAAAGATAGATTAATATAATATTTTTCTTTAGCCATTTAATTTTGTCTTATGCTATGATATCATGTAAAAATAGGCCTAAAACATCAATTAAAAAAAACATAACAGTAGTTGTAAATAGCAAATATTCATTGAATCTTTTAGAAAATTTTAACATGCTTGAGTGTAAGCCAATATCTACTCCATTTCAATCCAAACTCAAGCTTACTAAAGAATATACTTTCAAGAGGGTAGATGCCACTTTATACAGACAACTTGTTGGCCGAGTTTGGTTTACTTAACTCATTCTATATTAGGCATTTGTTTTGTAATCAATCTAGTAAATAGATTTATGTAGGCACCTAAATAAAGTAATTAGTTGGCTACAAAGAGAATTTTGTGATAAATTCATGGAACAATATACTATGGAATTCACTATGGCTATAAGTCCTCAATTTGTTTGGTTGGATTTATAGATTCAGATTGGGGTGGCTATATAGATGACAAGAAATCTACTGGTGGTTATGTTTCTATCTTTGATTAGGCCCTATTAGATGGAGTAGAAAAAAAACATCATTGTCTTAATGTGAAGAAGAATATAGAGCAACAAAAGAAGTAGGAAAGTAAGTAGTTTGGGTTTGAAATCTTTTATTTGAAGTTGGTCTTCCACAATGTTTTGCTACTACTTTGTATTGTGACAATCAAAGTACCAAACATGATGCAAATAATCTAGTTTTCCATGCTAAAACAAAGAACATTGAGATTTATGTTCACTACATTCAAGATCTTGTTCAAGCAACTATTGTCAATCTACAATTTTGTCCAAGTGAAGAAAAAACAATTGATAACTTACTAAGAGTATGATTGAAGCCAAATTTTTTAAATCACTATGAATGCTTTGCATGTTAGAGGTGAAAATTAAGGGGGGATAATGGTATAATGTTCTCTTCTTCTTTGTATCTTCTTTGTATTCTTCTAGCCAATCTTAAGGGGGGTGTTAAGGAAAAAAAAGATTGTTTATGGAAAAACAAGTTTTCCTAGAGTCTTCTAGAAATTTTTCCATAAAAGAACATTCTAGATTTTTAAAATAAAATAATAGGATTATAGAATTCTCTAGAAAACAAAAAAAACATATTTTATAGATCTTGTAAATATATGTATGTGTGTATGTATGTATGTAGGTATATAATGAGACTGTTCATTGCAAATTGTACTACTGTTGTATATTGCATTGAATTGAATGTAATGAAAGCTACATTAATATAATCTTTTTCTTCACCCATTTAAATCTATTTTTCCTTGTTTGAAACTATTGTTATATTTTTATTTTATTTTTTGGATGGAGAATTTTATATCATCCACAAGATCATTTGCTACTTGATATGAGAGCATGAGTCTGTGTTGATACTTCTTCAACTGAGAGCCAATGATTGGGGGGTATTCATTCTGTGAAGTCACCTAGGGTACAATCCCAACTTCATCCCTTATATTTCATTAATATAGAGGTTTAGAATGTTGGTGGATGGTATAATCAAGGAACACACCATCATCCTCACCAATTGTGCTCAACCAATTGGACTATAACCCTTTGGTGTTATATATTTTTACTGTTGTTTTGGGCCTTCTTTTACATGGAGGAGGTGGAGGTGGATGCAATCCAGGTTCATTTGTATTTTTGGTTGGATGACGCAAAGGAAACTACCATCTCTTCCTGAATCAACCATTCACAATCACAAAACCAAAACTCACAAGACAATACTTTGCATGATCTAAATTCACCACAATACAAGATTACAATAGAACAAAATAACCCAGGATTGCATTAAACTTATCTATTCAAAAACAAGAATACATTCAACTAGATCAATTTATATTGTTGGCCTTTAATGGTCTCCCTCACAGTTATCAAAACATTTAGTTTTCTTCCTCTCTGGCAGTTAACTCTTCTTTTCTATTTTTGTTAAATTCAAGCCTTCACCATTAGCTCTCTCTAACCTGCACAAAAATTCCCCTTTATGATGTGTCACCATTATTTATTACACTCCTAAGAGATCAACTTACTTGCTAGTCACCACTTTCCCTAATTTTCTCTTTCCCTAGGTCACCATGCTTTGATTTATTTATGTTGTCTTCAAACTCATTTCCTCTACAAAGGATGGCACCTCATTTCTAGTAGTGATTTCTACTAGTTCCTTCATCCTCCTCATGAATCCCCTCTACTCCATAACTCATAATAATAAAATATTTTAAACACCTCAAGGAGGCATTTCACCTTCCCACGCATTGCATTCTTCCCTCCTCCTCTCGTTTTGGCATTGCAAAGCTATACAAGGAAGCCTCAAAAGAGGCATTATCATTCCCTTTTGAGCACCTGAATTCCTCCTAAATCTGCATTAAAGTGTTCCATTCCTTCCGTTGCAAATTCTAACATAGCTAAAAAATATAGGAAGTATGTGGATAAAGTTTTTAATCCACTTTTATAATTTTCAACACCTCTCCACATAGGCGAACGTTAAATCTACCAATCTCATTTTAGGATTTCACTAAGTTTTCTATCCACTAACTCTATGCTTTTAATCTCCCATAAACATAATTCTAACAACTCAATAATTTTTGGAGGCATCGTTGGGTTTGCACAAAGATTGGTACACTTACATCTTAGTTACCCTTGGCATATATGAAATATAAATAAGACCATATGGCTAATTTTATGACCTTAGACTTATGTCATTCCCTCCTTTCTTTTCCACTTTGTCAAAGAATATTAGGCTAGCAAAATAATATTGATATTCAAGACCATACCTTCTTCCACAAATGACATATTGTTCGCAGGTTCTTAGACTTGGACTTTAGTGAACAAGAGTAAAGAAGAAATTTCATCCAGATTAAGATTCCTTATAGAAACTTTGTCAAAATCAAATAAAGAAGGACCAACCTCTTCATTTAGATCATCAATGATGACATCAAAGTTTATCCACAACTTTCATCAAACAATGTCACTCATTAATCAAGTTGAACATTGACTTTCATGATATCTCCTTACCAGTTGCTCGAAATCTCACAAAAACTTGTAGGGATGAAAATGTCGACCAACCTTAACTATCTGCCAAGTTGTTTGGCCCCAAGTGCTACAAACGTCAAAATTTTAAACATTCACTGATTTGCCTGTGCAAGTTAGAAAATCATTAAATCTCAAAAACTAGAAAGTGCTTGACTTTGAAACCTTCGTCAATAAGTTAGGAATGCTTCTAAAAATATTCCTATGTAAGGATTCACCATGAAACTACACCAATCTTCCTAAATAATTTTTTTCATGAAGACTGCCTGTTATGCACCAAAACTGACAATTGGAAAAAACTAGTTTCCTACCAATTTGACTATGCCACATGTTGCCAATGTTGTGAGAGGCCAAAACAAAACCTAATAAAACCAAAACTAAAATAATGAAACTACAAATCTTTTTGGGTGATGCTAATTGCAGTGTGCCTGGGTGCTCCTACATTAGGCACATCAGGTAAAACATTTGTGAGCATAGGCTCACAAAAGTGGAGTTGAGTAGTTGAACTACCATTTCAGGTTGCAATCAACCTGCAGTGAACTCCATGTTATATGGAGCCTAATCAAACTCAAACGTTAAAGTGTCCCCACTTTTATCAATGTGGTTTCCCCCCAAATCATTTAATGGGGGAATTGGAAGGCATTGGGAGTTATTTTTCTATTGTTTGACATAAAAAACCCTATTTTGTAACCAACATAAATCTTGATAAAAATGGCTAAGGGTTAGGGTTTCCGTTGATATTGTATTGTAGCATTTGCAACGGTATTGAGTTGCAAGGATTGCTAGTTGTAATCGGTTCGATTTGCTAGATAATAAGATTGAACTATCTATTGGTGGATGTAGCTTGAATTTGGATGAACCATGTTAAAAATTGTCTCTCGTTGTTGTTATTTCCATGTATTTGTCATTCCCTTGTTTAATCTTTATTTGCATTTAATTGATATCTTCTGCATGCAATTCCTAACAAGTGGTATCAAAGCAAGTTGTGTTTGATTATCGTCTGTAGGAAGGTCTCACGATTGAGTGGGAGTCTCATGGTTAAGTGGGAGCAATAGCGGATGAGGGTAAATTGAAGGTAGGTAAATTCAATGGGCAGAACTATCAGTTATGGAAGATGCAGATGGAGGCCATTGGAAGGAATAGCCAAGAAACTGGTAGAAATGACTGATGAGGATTGGGTACTTCTAGATAGAAAGGCACTGGGAACCATTCGGTTGTACCTAGCACCATCTATGGCATTCAATATAATAGAAGTGAAGACAACATATGAACTGATGAAAGATTTGGCTAAATTGTATGAAAAACCTTAGCCTCAAATAAGGTATTTCTCATGAAGCATTTGTTTAATCTAAAAATGATTGAAGGTGGATCTGTGACAGGTCATTTAAATGAGTTTAATATGATTACTAGTTAGTTAACTTCTATAAAAGTGAAATTTGATGAAGAGGTGAGGGCTCTCTTGGTTTTATGTTCTTTGCTAGAAAGTTGGAATAGCATGGTAATGGTTGCAAGTAACTCTGTCTCTAGTTCAAATACTTTAAAATTTGATGATGTTGTTGGTGTTATCCTTAGTGAGGGAATGCGATAGAAAAGCTCAGGTGAATCCACATTAGGCAGTGTTTTGAATACAGAAAGCAATGGTAGATCAAAGGAGAGAGGAAAAGGTTCTGGAGGTCATGGGAAGTCATGAGGAAAATCAAAGGACAAGAGGTCCCAATCTAGAGGATAGAAGAATTACTAGTACTGTGGGAAACTGGATCATTTGAAGAAAGATTGTTGGCCTCAGAAGAATAAAAAAGGAGACAAACAAAAAGGAAATAAGGAGGTAAATGTAATAAGTAATAAATCTAAAGATGATACTTTGATTCTTTCCCTAGATAATGCTGATGATTCATGGGTTTTAGATTCAGGGGCCTCATTTCATGCTATGCCCCATAGAAGTTATTTTCTTGAATATGTCCAAGGGGATTTTGGGCTGGTTTATTTGGGAGATAACGAACCCTATCAGATTGTTGGAAAGGGAAGAATCAAGATTAAGTTGCAAAATGAGAATCATTGGCTACTACAAGAGGTAAGGCACATTCCAAGGATGAGTACGAATATAATTTTAGCAGGGTAGCTAGGTGATGAAGGTTGCATTGTTACATTTACTGATAAAAATTGAAAGGTTTCAAGAAGTGCCTTAGTAGTAGGAAAAGCTGTGAAAGTAGGCACCTTATATCTTTGTACAGGTCATAATGTTCCTTCTACTTTAGTTGTTGTAGAGAAAAATCAAATAGGTTTAGGAACTGTTGTTGTGGGTTTGCAGGAAGAGACTAAAACAGTTGCCGCAGGTTCTGAGACAACACTGTGACATAACAAACTTGGGCATATGAGTGAAAAAGGTATGAAGGTACTTCATTCTAAGTAAGTTTTACTAGGTTTGAAATGTATTAATATGGATTTCTATGAAAGTTGTGTGTATGATAAACAAAAGAGAGTTAGTTTTCTTAAGGATGAGAAGTGAAAGAAAGATGAAAAGTTAGAGCTTGTGCATATAGATGTATGGGGACTAGCTCAGGTATCTTCTCTCGGTGGTTCTCGGTATTATGTTATAGTCATAGATGATGCAACTAGGAAGGTTTGTATTTATTTCCTTAGGAAGAAATCTGATGTATTTAAAACATTTAAAAAATGGAGAAGCTTGGTTGAGAATGAGGCAGGTAAAAGATTAAAATGTGTTAGATCTGATAATGGTGGTGAGTATTGTAGCAAAGAATTTGAGGATTATTGTTCATTTAAAGAAATTCGAAGGTAGAAAATAGTTCTAGGGACTCCACAGGAGAATGGAGTGGTTGAGCACATGAATACGACAATAATGGAGTGTGCAAGGAGCATGAAATTACATGCTAGGCTACTTTTAAACATGTGGGCAAAGGTTGTCAACACCACTGTATATTTAATTAACAAAGGTCCTTCAGTTCCTTTGGGCTGTGGTATTCCAGAGGAAGCATGGACATGTAAGAAGGTGAGTTATTCTCTTCTCAAAACCTTTAGATGTGATGCATTTACACATGTAGATTCTTAAAATAGTACCAAGATGGATGCAAAATGAAAAAAGTATATCTTCGTTGGATATGACATTGATGAATTTTGTTATAGGCTTTGGGATGTTGAAAATCTAAAAAATTGTGAGAAGTAGATATGTTGTATTCAATGAGAAGGTGTTGTACAAAGATCAGTTGGAACAACATGAGAAGAAAGAAAAGGATTATGTGGTGCTGGATGATACTCCAGATAGTGATGTTCTAGTGGTTCCTCATGCACTGCAACAACAACAAGAAATACCACAAACTCCAGTGAATGTTAGACAGTCAACAAGGCTAAGTAGACCTCTTGAAAGGTTTTCTCCCTTTTTGAATTCTATTTTGTTAACAGATGCTGGTGAACCGGAAGGGTATGATGAAGCTATACAGGTGGATACAAAGGTTCAGTGGGAGCTTGCAATGAAAGAAGAAATGGACTCCTTGCTAAAAAATCAGACTTGGGAATTATTTAAGTTGCCTGCACGTAAAAAGGCTTTACCAAACAAATGGGTTTATAGGATGAAAGAGGAAGATTGAGGTAAGAAAATATTTAAGTCTAGGTTAGTAGTAAAAGGATTTGTACAGAAAAAGGGCATTGATTTTGATGAGATTTTTTCTTCGGTTGTTAAGATGACTTCTATTCCTATTGTCTTAAGTATTGTGGCTGCTGAAGATTTGCATTTGGAACAGCTAGATGTGAAAACTACCTTTCTCTATGGTGATTTAGAGGAGGAGATATATATGGAACTGTCCCAAGGATTTGAGGTCAAAGGTAAGGAGAAACTGGTGTGCAAATTGAAGAAGAGCGTATATGGCTTAAAACAAGCACCTCAACAATGGTACTTGAAATTTGATAGTTTTATAGTTGAGCAAGGCTACAGTCGGTGTAATTCTGACCATTGTGTTTATTTTAAGAGGTTTGATAATGACAGCTACATTATTTTATGTTTATATGTTGATGACATGCTTGTAGCAGGGTCTGACATGGATCACATAAGCGAGTTAAAACAACGGTTAGCACAATCATTTGCTAAGAAGGATTTGGTGGCAGCATAACAAATCCTTGGTATGAAAATTTGCAGAGATAGGTAGAACAAAAAATTGACTCTATCTCAAGCTGATTATGTTGAAAAGGTGCTGCAGAGATTCTATATGGAGAATGCAAAAGGTCTTAGTACACCTTTGCCTAGTCATTTGAAATTTACTAAGGAGATGTGTCCAAAGACACAAGAAGAGGAAGACAAAATGTCCAAGGTACTACATGCTTCAACTTTAGGAAGCTTAATGTATACCATGGTATGTATGAGACCGTATATTGCCCATGTTGTAGGAGTTGTCAGTGTCAGTGTAGGTTTTTTATTCCTTTTATAAGGTTTTTCCTACACATTTATTTAACCTTGCTTATGTTAATAAAGCATGTTTTATTAAGTAAGAGGATGATAAGGTGTCACCTTTCTACATGTGAGCATCCATTAGTGATCTTACGAAGATACTTTGCTATCTTTAGTCCAATAGATGGTTGCTCCTCATTTGCTAGTGTTGCCACCTCCTCCCTCTCCCTGGTCTATATAAGCATGCTACCTAGCTTGTATTTTCATTTGATATTGGAGATAGTTATTTGATGTTATTTTTCCATTTGAACATTTCACATCAATCTCTTGGTATCATTGTTATGCTATTTCAATTGCTTTTGCATTCATAGTTTATGTTTCTAACTCTTTCAATTGATTCTGGGTTATAATCTATTTTACGGATTCTAATATGGTATCAGAGAAAGTTTTGTAAGGTTAGATTCTTTGTAGAGATCTTGCAAAATCCCATATGCTCTTCTTTTGCGGTTTTAGAATGATCTAGAGAATCAGAAAGGATTTATGAAGATCCAATTTTTTGAAGCTTAAATCTGTCAACCAGCTTACATATTTTGTGTTTTAATCAGTATTGTAGGTTGCAGCATGCCTTTTCTTGTCTTAGGTAGCTAATTCATCCTTTGCATGCCATTTTTTGGTTGCTGGGGTCATTTTTTGTTGCTAAAGGCATTTTGTTTACATTAGAAATACATCTTGTATACATCATGAAGAAAAATGCCTCTCTGTGTTTTGTTCGCAGCATCAAAAAACCATCTGGGTAGATTTTAGTTTTTGCATGTAGTCTGTACATTTGCATGAGGTGATTCCTTTTTTAAAAGTGGATTTTTTTTCGTGTAGTTTGCAGTGGTGTTGTTTATTTCACTAGGTATTGTGCCAAAGTTGTATTTTTAGCATATGCTCTTCTTGAAGATTTGTAATAGCATTGAGATCAAGTCCACTTAGTATTTCTTGCTGGTGGCAATTGTAAATGCACTAAATATAAAGTGCCAAATCAAATTTTCTTGGGGGGGGGTCTTTGATTGAGTGGAAAAGGGGGGGTGTCTTGTGTGTTCTTTCTTGCATGTTTTCTTTCCTCACAACAACAACAACAACAACAATCTATTTCTACATTTAAAATGGATCAATTAATAGTGTCTGTTCTAACACCCTGCAACTACTATGAGTGGAAGTCCAAGATGACTATCGAACTTAAGAAGTTAGGACTATATAGAGTAACTATGGGTTTAGAAACTGAACTAACCTTAATTGCAGAAAGGCCTAAATTTCATAAGATGCTAGATGAAGCTTTTGGAACTCTATGCATGTATGTATCTCCTGATCTTCTTTTTCATGTTGAATATGCTACAACACCAAATGATGTATGGACTATTTTGGAAAATCTCTTTGGTAAACAAGATGAATTAAGGGGACATAAATTAGAGAATGAGCTAATGGGGTTAAATCCATGTAATTTTGATACAATACAAGACTTCTTCACAAAGCTAAAGGCCATTAGAGTAAAGCTGAAACAATGTGGGATTGAAAAGAAAGACACATAATTAATCTTAAGTATTCTTTCTAAGCTTGGTCCTAACTACTCAATGTTTGTTTCTACATTTTATGCCACTAAAAGTGCTCTTGGGGCTACCTACAAAATGCCTTATTTAGATGAATTTGCTTCTGAACTCACTAAAGAATAGGATAAATTGGTTCACATGGGCACTATTAAGCCTTCTAAGTCTCATGCCTTGGCTACAAATTAGGGCACTAATGATAAAAAAGGCAATGGAAAGAAAAATAAGAAACAAAAAGATCGAGGAGAGAAGAAACAAGGTCCAAAACAAGCTGCAACCAATGGAGCTCTTGAGCCTTCCTCTAAAGACAACAAGTCTAAAAAGGAGAAAACAAAGTGTGCCTTTTGTAAGAAATCTGGTCACGATGAGCATAAGTGTTTGAAAAAGTAAATAGCTCATCTTACTCATCTTCTTGAGAAGAATAATATCAAAGTGTCGAATTCAGCTAAGGAAGATTCTTCAAAATCTTCAAAGGACATGAAAAATAGTAAGGTGAAGGGCAAGGCCCTTTTTATAGTTTCTACACTACCAGATAGTTGGGTAATTGACTCAAGTGCGTCTCACCACATGGCTAATACAAAGGAAAGTTTCTCATCCTTGGAGTCATGTTCTATGCCTGATATTCTTATGGGTAATGATACACCAGAAGACGTTCTTAGGAGAGGGTCTATTGATGTTGGTGAAGAGACATTCCATGATGTTCTTTGTGTGCCTTCTTTGTCAACTAATCTCCTATCTGTCTACTAGATCACCCATACAGGTTCCGGCAAAAGAGTTGAATTCACACCTAACTCAATGGTTATCAGTGATCTGCATAGTGGGTCTACAGTTGTTGTAGGAAAAGTTGATAACCGTTCACAGCTCTATCACTTTTCTCATTTTGTTCTTGATTCTCCTTCACTGGCATTGCTCACTCACTCAGATGAGGTGAGCCATTTGTGGAATCAGTGGTTTGGCCACTTGAACTATTGCTACTTACAGTAGCTCAGTCAGCATGACATGGTTATAAGGTTGCCTTCTATTTGATTCTATGATGGAGTTTGTCAAGGTTGCATTCTTAGCAAGTATCTTGAAGAAAAAATTGATAAAGGCAAAGCATGGAGAGCCACACAGCTCTTGGAGTTAGTATACAGTGATTTGGCTGGACCATTTCAGCATCCTTCATTCAGTAGAGCTAGATATGTATTAACCTTCATTGATGATCTTTCCCGATACACCTTTGTATATTTTCTCAAATAAAAGTCAGAAGTCTTTGAGTCTTTTCATGACTTTAAAGCTTTTGTAAAGAAACAATCTGGGAAGGTTGTCAAGATTCTGTGCACCGATAATGGTAGGGAATATGTCAACCAGAGGTTTGAGCAGTTTTGTGCCTCAGAGGGCATTGATCTTCAGCACACAGTTCCCTATAGTCCACAGCAAAATAGAGTTGTAGAATGAAAGAACTGGTCATTGAAGGAAATGGCCAATTGCATGATTCACTCCAAATCATTGGCACCTCAGTATTGGGAAGAGGCTATCAACTATGTGTGTTATATCTAGAACTAGGTTCCTCACCGAGCTGTGAAGGGGGTAACTCCTTTTCAAGCTTAGACCAGTCAAAAACCCACAATCAAGCACTCCAAGTGTTTGGGTCTCTTGCATGGGCCCACATTCCAACAGAGAAATGCAAGGCTATGTATCCATAGAGCAGGCCTTGCATATTTGTTGGCTATCCAAATGGTCTCAAAGGCTACAGGCTACCGCACCCTACCACACATGAGCTCTTCAGTGAGAGGAGTGTTCGTTTTGAGGAGGATACTTCTTCTACCACTTCTCCATCATTCATTCCCATGGAGACACTATGACTTCATGATGATAGTTCTTCTAAGGATCTTAATCCTCCTGAGGAGTCTTCTTCCTCCAGTTCAGATGGTGGTGATGAGGGTTCATCTTCCTCCTCTCTTAGTCATCATTCAGAGGATGTTGATTCTCCTCCAACTTCTCCTACCACTGGGCCTTTTTGGGCTCACCAAACTTTGGAGTCAGCAGGTGATTGGGTTGGTGAACCTTCAGATGTGAGAAGAACAAGGTCACAGTTTAAGAAAGGTCCTCATCTCTTCTTTGCTTCAGCTTCTGATTCACAGTCCTTCACAGAAGCTTCTAGTGTCCCCGAGTGGGATGTTGCTATGCAGGAATAGTTCAATTCCTTGGAAAGGAACCATACTTGGGATTTAGTCCCACTTCCTAAGGGAAGAAAACTTGTTCAATGCAAGTGGGTCTATTGAACAAAATTTGCTGCAAATGGGTCAGTCGATAAACATAAGGCTCACTTGGTCACAAAAGGATTCTCCCAGGTTCTTGGGATTGACTACTTTGAGACTTTTGCACTGGTTGCCAAGATAAATTCAATCTGACTTGTCCTAGCCATTGCTGTAGCCCATCGCTAGGAAGTTCATCAGATGGATGTGAAGAGTGCTTTTCTTCATGGTGACCTTTAAGAGGAAATATATATGGAGCAGCCACAAAGGTTCATCTAGGATCCTTTAGTTATCTTCCAACTTTGGAAGTCTCTCTATGGCCGTAAATAAGCCCCTCAAACCTAGTATGCCAAGATGGACTCCTTTCTTCTATCAGTTGGGTTCACTCAGTGCCATTCTGATCCGAACGTCTACATTTTGCAGCAGGATGATACTCTCGCTTTCCTTGTTCTCTATGTTGATGACTTGATGATTACAGGGAGTTCATCCACCATCAAGGCAGTGAAAACTACCCTTCATGATCAATTTCTGATGTCTGACTTGGGTCTTCTTCACTACTTCTTGGGCATTGAGATTATACAATCTTTGGTTGGTATCTTTCTTTCTCAGCCCAAGTATGCTCTTGATATGCTCTCCACATTTCGCATGGATGATTGTAAGCTTGCACCGGCTCCATTTCTATTAGGGGTCAAACTTGAGGCTTCTTGTTCTTCACCTTTGGTAGATGCTACCTTGTATCACCAATTGGTTGGGAGTCTCATATACTTGACTCACACGAGGCCTGATATTTCATATGCCATGGGCCTGGTCTCTAGGTTCATGTAGGAGCCACATGAACTGCATTGGAAAGTAGCTAACCATATTCTTCACTATGTACATGGCACTCACAGTTATGGGATTCATTATGCAGTGGCCATGGATATTGACTTGGTGGGTACACAGATTCAGATTGGGTGGGTGATTCTTAGGATCACAAGTCTACTTCAGGGTATTGCTTCTCTCTTGGTTTTGGTTTGATTTATTGGTCGAGAAAGAAACAGTTTGCTATTGCTCTTTCATCTACAGAGGCTTAAGTATCAAGGAGCAGTTAATGCTGCTACTGAGTCCATTTGGCTTCAACACATTCTCACTGAGTTTGGCATTTCCTTCAGGAAGCCTACAGTCATCTTTTGTGACAATGAGAGTGTTATTTAGATCTCTCGCAATCCGGTCCATCATCAGTGGACCAAACACATTGAGATTCACATGCACTACATTCAAGAGTTGATTCATGAGTAGGTTATTGATCTTCAGTACTGTTTGAAATCAGATCAGACAGCTAACATCATCACCAAATCCTTCACTGAGATCAAGTTCACTTATTTGCGATCTTTTCATGGGGTGCGGCAAGTGCCCTCCATTGAGGGGGCTTCTTAGCTCCTTTCATTCTTTCTCTTTTATGGGGGGAGCTACTTCTCTTTTGAGGGGAATTCATTGTACATGGGTACCTCATCAGTCTTGATTTGCTAAGACCTATCTTTTTCACCCACCTAAGTTGCGCTTAGGGAGGGTGTTAGTGTAGGTTTTTATTCCTTTTTATAATGTGTTTCCTACACATTTATTGAAGCTTTCTTAGGTTAACAAAGCACATTTTATTAGGTGAGAGGATTATGAGGTGTCACCTTCCTACATGTGAGCATCATTAGCTATCTTGGGAAGATACTTTGCTATCTTTAGTTCGACAGATGGTTGCTCCTCATTGGTCGGTGTTGGCACCTCCTCCCTCTCCCTGGTCTATATAAGCATGCTACCTAGCTTGTATTTTCATTCGATATTGGAGATAGTTATCTAATGTTATTTTTCCATTCGAGCATTTCACATCAATCTCTTGGTGTCATTGTTATGCTATTTTAATTACTTTTGCATTTATAGTTTATGTTTCTAACACTTTCAATTGATTCTAGATTATAATCTATTTTACAGATTCTAACAGTAAGTAGGGATATGAGTAATCTCAGATTGGAACATTGGAATGCAGTAAAATGGATTATCATATATTTGAGAGGTACATCCAATAAACATTTATGTTTTGGGGCTCTAATACTAATTTAGCAGGCTATGTGGACTCAGATTTGGTGGGGAATATTGATACCAGGTGAAGTAAGTACAAGTTATGTCTTTATTGTAGGTGGGATAGCAGTGATTTGGATCTCTAGGTTGCAAAAGGTGGTTGCTTTATCCACCATGGAGGTCGAGTATGTATCTGCAATAGAGGCAAGTAAGGAGATGATATGGCTACAATCTTTCATAGAAAAATTGGGCAAACAATAGGCTAACAATTATTTGTTTATGAACAATCAAAGTGCCATACATCTTGCAAAGAATTATGCCTTACATTCAAAGACCAAACACATACAACTAAGGTATCACTTCATCCATCCAGTGTTGGATGATGGAGAGTTAAGACTAGAAAAGATATATACAGATGAAAATCTAGTGGATATGTTTACGAAGGCAGCGACAAGGGAGAAGCTGAGCCCCTCTTCAACTTCGGTTGCTCTTCAAGACTGAAAATAATAAAATCAGAATAGTAGGGTCTTGGGTGCTTATTTCTAGTGGGAGCTATAGGGTTAGCATTGTTATGATTAGTCTCCAAGTGGGAGATGATATGGTGTGGAGTCTGATTAGTCTCCAAGTGGGAGATTGTTGTTAGATGGAGCCTAATCAGACTCAAAGGTTAAATTTTCCCTACTTTTATTGGTACGGTTTCCCCCCAAATCATTTAATGGGGGAATCCAAGTTATTTTTCTATTGGTCGACATAAAAAACCCTATTTTGTAACCAATATAAGTCTTGATAAAAATGGCTAAGGGTTAGGGTTTCTATTGATATTGTATTGTAACATTTACAACGCTATTGAGTTGTAAGGATTGTTGGTTGTAATCAGTTAAATTTGCTGGATAATAAGATTGGACTCTCTGTTGGTAGATGTAGCCTGAGTTTGGGTTAACTATGTTAAAAATTATCTCTCACTGTTATTATTTATGTGTATTTTTCATTCCTCTGTTTAATCTTTATTTGCATTTAATTGATATCTTCTGCATGTAATTCCTAACACTCCATCACTATGAAATGTGCACACAATCAAATCTTCTTCCTCTTTTTCCAACATCTCATTGGAACAATCGCTATTCTCCTCCCACAACTCCATTCACCACTCCTCTCTCCTCTCGTGGATTCACATCCACAATGTGTCATCCTCCTCTTCCAAATGCTCTCTACTCTCCTCTTCTCCTTCGTGGGATTAAACTCACCACAAACCAACAACCTCCACCAAAATTTTCCTGCCCACTTATCTACACACAAGTTGATATGAACAACTCTATGGAAATTAAAGATTTCCATATCCTCCCCTATCTCCCCCTCATCATACTCTTCAATTTCTCCTCTCAATAATGAAGATAAAAAAAATCATGACTGAATTCACAAATTTTAGAAAATACCTCATCCTTCTTCGCTGCTCCAACTTCTTTTTCATCATCCTTCATTATTACAACATATTTCTCTTCTTCATTCACTATGATCTTCTCAAACCATCTGTCCTCTATCACTAAAAGTTGTGCCAACAAATCTTATTCACCTTGTCCATTCGTTGCAACCTTTTCGCATTCCATCACTATAACTTCAATTTCCACAGTTGCATCATCAACCTCTTCATTCTCACTGCCTATCTCTTCTTCTTCAACCGCTGCTAGACACAACTCCTCATAATGCTTATTTACACACTACTATGCTCCCAATCTGCTCAATCTCTTATCTAATCTCACATATACCTGCCATCATCTCAAGAGTCTTTCTCTCTTGATACTACCTCCAATCTTCCCATATCATGGGCTTCCTCCTTATGACTATACCCATCTTGTTCGTTTATGCAATCTCACCTCAATCTGCATCACACTCTTCACAATCTATAATTCTTCACAGCTCTCTAGCTCTCAATTGTTTAGGGCTTCTCTACCTGCAACAATCCTCACATAAGCTCTCCACAACTGCTTCACTCTCCTACAGGTCTTGGTGAATCCTCTCCACACTCAGCATTACCAACTTTGATACCATATGATGTAAAGGAAACTACCATCTCTTCCTCAATCAACCATTCACAATCACAAAACCAAAACTCACAAGACAACATTTTGCATAATCTAAATTCACCATAATACAAGATTGCAACAGAACAAATTAACTCAAGATTGCATTAAACTTCTTTATTCAAAAACAAGAATACATTGAGCTAACACAATTTATATTGTTGGCCATCAATGGACTCCCTCACAATTATCAAAACATTTAGTTTTCTTCCTCTCTAGCAGTTAACTCTTCTTCTTTGTTTTTGTTAAACTCAAGCTTTCACCATTAGCTCTCTCTAACCTGTATAAAAATTCCCCTTTATGTTGTTTCTCCACTATTTTTTACTCTTCTAAGAGATTGAATTCCTTGCTAATCACCACTTTCCATGATATTCTCTTTCCTGAGGCCGCCTTGCTTTGATTTATTTTTTCTCTCTTCACACACATTCCCTCTATAGAGGATGGCACCTCATTTCTAGTAGCAATTTTTACTAGTTCCTTCCTCCTTCTCACGCAACCCCTCTACTCCATAAACATAATAAAAAAATGTTTTAAATGCCACAAGGAGGCATTTCACCTTCCCACGTGCTGCATTATTCCCTCCTCCTCTCGATTTGGCATTGCAAAGATGTACAAGAAAGCCTCAAAAGATGTGTTATCATTCCCTTTTTGAGCACTTAAATTCCTCTTAAATCTGCATTAAATCACTCCATTCCTTTTGTTGCAAATTCTAACATAGCTAAAAACATAGGAAGTATGTGGACAAAGTTTTTAATCTACTTTTAGACTTTTCAATGCCTCTTCACATAGGCATTTAAATATGCCAATCTCATTTTAGGATTTCACTAAGTTTTCTATCAACTAACTCTATACTTTTAATCTCCCATAAACAGAATTCTAACCACTCATTAGTTTTTGGAGGCATTGTTGGGTTTGCACAAAGATTGGTACGGTTACATCTTAGTCACCCTTGGCAAATATGAAATATAAAGGAGACCATTTGGCTAATATCATGACCTTGGACTTATGTCATTCCCTCCTTCCTTTTCCACACTATCAAAGAATATTATGCTAGCAGAGTAATATTGATATTCAAGATCATAACTTCCTCCATAGATGACATATTGTTCATAGGTGCTTAGACTTGAACTTCGGTGAACAAGAGTAAAGAAGAAAATTCATCCGGATTAAGATTCCTTGTAGAATCCTTTTCAAAATCAAATAAATAAGGACCAACCTCTTCATTTAGATCATCAATGATGACATCAAACTTTATCCACAACTTTCATCAAATAGTGTCACTCATCAATCAAGCTGAAAATTGACTTTCATGATATCTGCTCACTAGGAGCTCAAAACCTCACAAAAAGTTGTACAGATGAAGATGTTGACCAACCTTAACTATCTTCCAAGCCCTTTGGCCTCAAGTGCTAGAGAAGTCAAAATTTTAAATGTTCACCAATTTTCCAACACAAGTCAGAAAATCATTAAATCTCAAAAACTAGAAAGCACTTGACTTCAAAACCTTCATGAATAATTCAGGAATGCTTCTAAAAATTTTCCTGTGTGAGGATTCACCATGAAACTACACTAGTCCTCCTAAATTATATTGTGAAGGCTACCTATTATGCGTCCAAACTAACAATTGGCAAAAACTAGTTTCCTGCCAATCTGACCATGCCACATGTTGCCAATGTCGTGAGAGGCTGAAACAAAGTCTAAGCAAACCAAAACTAAAATAAACAACTATAAATCTTTTTGGGTGATGTCGATTGCATGTGTGCCCGGGTGCTCCTACATCATTAGATCCTCATTTCAACCCTCAACTTCTTGCTCCTCTAGATCTTCCTCTTGCACACTTATGGCCTGTTATACATAGATCTTTCTAGATCCCAGGCTACAGGGTTACGACCTTTCCTTTTTACATAGGATCTAATCAATTGATCCAAGCTTTCTTTGAATTTGCTTTCCAAGATTGTTGAAACATGGTTGTTCTTAAATATCATCCACTTTAACAGTCAAAGGTCAATTTTGGCTAGTAAAAATAGGACAAATATTTACCACTTTTTGTTGTGAATGAGGTGTAAAATTGCTATTAAGTATTCGACCATTGAAGTGGATGATATTTTAGTAGAGTGGTTGAAGCACTCCACCTGCCCCAAGCCGAAACAAAGTCATTACATTTTAGCTTCCAAATTTCTACAACATATCCTTAGCCCAAACCATTTTATCAATCACCATTCGCTCATTTCAGATTCACTAATTAAAAATCACAAAATCATTGACTACAAAGGTTCTTGAAAATAGACCTACCAATAAGTTCACGGATTTTCATGTTGTATGCAGTTGTGTCCTTTGAAGACTCAAAATCATTGACTTCTCTTCTGGTTGCAATACCTTACCAAGCCCTTTCTACTCTGTATGAAGGATGATCCTGCCAGTCCCTCACCACTTCCTTTGTAGCATCTTCACGCCAATCACTCTCAACATATTGTGAAGTATTGCCTTGCCAGTTCCTATTTACATCTTGAATAACACCTCCTGGCCATTCTCTATCTACATCTTGACTAGCATCTCCTTTCTAGTCCCTATCTGCATTATGTGAATCATTCTACTAGCCTCTATGTAACTCCCATTTGGTACCTTCCTGCCTTTCCTACATCCTTTCCACTTTAGCATTTTCTTACCAAGTTCATATCAACTTCTTGTATAATATCTTTCTATAAGTCTCCATCTATACCTTCCATATCAATTTTTTGTGCCATCCTTCTCACTTTGTCAACACCTCCTTCCACCTCCCCCGTCTCTTATAAGATCTTGTCCATTTCCAGCTTGATTACTTTCATTCATCATACTCTAATTTTGTAAAGTGTTCTATAGTTCTTCCAATCTAGACTAAAAATTTCTTAAAGTATTAAGGTTGTTGCTAGAAATATTGATCTTGTTGCTTCTAGCCCCATTGGAATGGTTAAGAACTTGACCATGAATGATAGTTTCCAATCTCAATCAAAAGCCTTCCTTGGTTATCATTTAATTCATTTTAATGCAAAAAGCATACACTCACAAATCACATTGGATTTCTATTAAAATTACTTAACCATACTACAGCAACTAATACCAATCTTCTATAATCAGAAGATAGTACATTTTGAAAGGGTTCTATTTTATAGTTTTCAATATCATCTTCTATAAGCATGATAAGGTTTGAAGTGCTCACATTCAGCAATTAAGAAGAGAAAATTAGACCACAATTACATCATAGACATTAATAGCCATTAGCCATAAATAG
Source organism: Cunninghamia lanceolata (assembly GCA_027924645.1). Classification (NCBI taxonomy): domain Eukaryota; kingdom Viridiplantae; phylum Streptophyta; class Pinopsida; order Cupressales; family Cupressaceae; genus Cunninghamia; species Cunninghamia lanceolata. The sequence continues at coordinate 81,908 of BSBN01001318.1, read as the reverse complement.
CCGATGTGTTATAAACAACCAACTGTACAGATGGTTTGACAAATCCTACAGTCGATTATACCTAACGACCAAACTATCTCAGTTTCTTTCGACCTATCCGGTCGTACAGCCCGTCGATGGGATTTTGACTATTTTTTACTTGTTGTACATGTTTTCGACCAGTCGGTCACTTATAATGCACTGACTGGTTAAGACATTTCCTAAATACAAGATATCAACCACCTTATTTGCATGTTAGAATCAAAGGAAGAAGACACATAAATAACTATCCATACTATAGATCAGATACGGTCCTATGTTGTCTTAACTAGCCCAACTCCCTTGCAACTATCGAAGGTGGCCTCTCTTCCTCAGTTGTCGGTCTTGTATGTAAAAATTGGCCCTGAAGTGGAATGTAATGATACGTAAAAAGAGATGGCGGTCTCATGGAATGTAATGATACATACTAAAAGTTTCTACATAACCCAATGCACATTCTACAAGACAAACACCCTCGGCCTCCTAGAACCATCAAAAAACAAGAGTGAAGAATAATAATAGCAAACAGATTTGAACTGAAAAGATAAAATCTCATGTTTGAAGAATCAATAAATCAAATACAACAAAATTTGCTAAGGGGTGAACAATATGGCTTACAGAATGGCTCTTCTTTCAGATCATTTTCTCAAACGACAATTTCCAGGGGTGAATACTTTAGAAGAATTTAGAGGCAATGTCCATTACAATTCAATGAGGAAAGTCATTTTTTCAGAAGAGGTTAGAGGTAGACAGAGGATTATCCCAAAAATGAAGGGTCTTAGTTTCAAATGAAAGGAGAACAATGATGGTTCTAATGCTCCTGGGTGCTGCCACGATGATGGGTTACACTTTCTAGGACATCCTGATTTTTGCTAACATCACATATTTTTAGAAAATATAATGATTTTAAGCCTTGAAAGGTTCCATTTAAAGGATTTTAATTGAAGAGGGTTTGATCAAACCCCCTTACATTCAAACCCCCTTGGACAGAACCCTGCTAGTTTCAAAACATACCTATAATGGAGTCTCCTCTACACCTATCAAAATGCTAATAAAAAACCACTTTTGATTTACCTTTTGGAGGATCAAATGAAATCATTTAAAACTTATGTTTTGTAATTATGTAGTCCTTATTTTAAGATTCCCAAAAAGTATAATTTTAAATATATTTAATTTGATTATTATATTTATTTATTATTTCTTGTGAATGTGGGTTTTTCACCGAAGATCAAGTTCTCTATTCTATACACATGGAAAATTTGTAAATTAGTGAAAAAAGTTCTAAAAAAATATCTATGCCCTAGGTATTGATGTCTTTGTTTCAACAAAAAAAGAAAAAATGAATTTTGATACATATAGAAAAAGTTATGTTTTACAGAATACGCCTATATCTAAATTATAATTGATTTGACTTCAAAACTTAATTAATAAAAAAATATTTAAAAAAATGTTATGAAACCAAATGCATTCCCTATATATCAGTGTTACCAATCTAAGTTCAAATGACTAATAATTTTATCCTTTGTAGAAAAAAAGTTATGTGCTACGGAATACACATCACTTTAAAAAAATATTGTTTACTATTAAAAACTAATTATCAAAGGAGACATAAAAAAATTTACAATTTAACTCCAATTTTTTTTTTAAATATATATTTAGAATCTATAAACAAAATCTCACAAATCACTAGTTCACATTATCTTCAAATTCCTAACGGTTTAGCGGCTATAGGTGTCAGAAAGAGAAGATTTAGTTCAAAATGTTGATTTCAATGTCAAGTTTGGCCAAAAAGTGTAACCCAGCAAAAGCTCTCTCCCTCCCAGGGAGTCATTGAAACCTTAGCAAGAAGCTTTTGAAGATTTCCAAACAAGAGGGCTTGCCATTTCAAGAGTCCAGAATTCTTAACCTTCAAAGTGGAGATCTTTTCATAAGCAGAAGCACAAGAAAAGCCTCAGAACTTGGGCACAAAGGAAGAATTTGTTAAGAACCCAAACAAGGTAAATAGGTTTAGAGAAAGACCTCCACAGAAGGAAATATGGGTGCCTAAACCCACATATAAAAAAGTAATAAGGAAGAAGAATACAAGGGTCTTCCTTAATGGTGAAAGTTTGGAAAAAAGAGTTTCAACACTGTAGGAAAGAGCCTTGATTGGAAAGGTCATCTCTCCTCACTTCTCTCATGAAGAATTTATAGCCTGGTATAAAGTGGAATAGCCAAAGGTTGAGGAAGTTGGAGCTTTGGGAAATGGTTTTTTCTCTTTCATCTTCTCAAATCGAAGGGATAGAGATACAGTGCTTCTTAAAAAAATATGGAAATTTGAGAAGACAGTTGTTTTTTGCCAAGAGTGAAAACCAAACTTTAACATTGGTAAGGAATAGATTCCTTTTCTTCCTTTCTAGATACAACTTCCTTTTTTGCCCATAGAATATAGGGACCCTGAATCTCTAGTCAGCATTGGGAACGCATTGGGGATCTTTCAGGAGTTTGAAATTTGCTCTGATCCTAGCCATTCATCCGGGGTTATAATTTGTATCATGTTAAAGACAAAGGAGCTTTTGCCTAAAAGTATACTACTCGAGACCACCTTGGGCCAGTGGCTACATGATATTTTTTTTAATAAGGTTTAAAAGATGAGGACCTGGTTCGAATGAATTGGCTTTTGGGCATGGAAATGGAGAATGTGTATAATGGGTCAGTCACCTTGGAGGGAAACCCTTGGACCCAAGTGGTTGGAGAACGTCTTTAGGTTCAGGAGGAAGGCCTGGAAGATGATGAGGACCAAGTAGTGAAAATTTAGGTGGTTTTCCCACCTCCAAGAAAAGGGAGAGACACAGTGATAGAGGACATGCTGGGAGAATCGAGAGATCACCCAAATTCAAAGACTTTCAACACTCCTGAGGATTTTAGTTTTGGAAGTATCTTGGATGAGCCTATCACTCTCAAAAGTCTAGAGAGGATGATAAAGGAGAGGAATGTTTCCCCATCCTCACACACATTTTTCGATGGAGAAATAAAGGATAACTCAGAAATGACAAAGGAAAAGGTAGAGACGATGGATCACCTTTCAGGAGATGAGACTCTCCAATCTCTTTTGCAGAAAGCATTAACCAAGGTAGTGATAGATATTTATGAGGAGTTGGCTGATGAGGTCCTCGCTGAAGATGATGTTGATCAAGAAAGGGGCAAACTTGGTATCTCCCAAACAACCTTCCAATCAAAAGACCTTCTTATCACTCCAGTGTTGACCAGAAAAAGCACGGAGAATAAGAAAAACAGATTGCAAGATGAAATCACCTCAGGAAAGCATACAACAATTGATAAAGTTATGAGAAAGAGGGGAGTGGAATGCTCCCCTCGAGCAACTTGAGGTTCCTCACATGGAATGTTAGGGCCTCAACGTCCCTAACAAAAGAAGACTTATCAATCTCCAGATTGATGAGTCTAAGATAGATATCCTTTTGCTTCAAGAAACTAAACTTTCATAGGAGCACAGTGGTCAGATATTTAGTAAGTGGAAAGGATGGAGGTTTGTTGTATCTCCTACAGAGGGAGCTTCCATGGGGCTGGTGGTATTGTGGAGGAGTTTTGTGCTTGACTTGGAAGTGGTGAGCATTGGAAAGAACTAGATTCTAGGCAAATTTCCTAATATTATGAAAGGTAAGGATGTTTGGATCTTTTGCATCTATGGCCCAATGAGAATGGTGCAGCAAGCTAATCTTTGGAATCACATTAGTAATCTGATTTGCTTTCTAAGAAAGGAGATCTTCATTTTAGGTGGGGATTTTAATGTTGTTGTGGAAGGGGATGAAAAACTGGGAGGAATTCTTCATCCCTCTAGATCAAGTGAAGATTTCAAAAGTTTCATTCAAAGTAATAAACTAATAGATATGAAACCAAGGAGGGGTAAATACACCTGGTCTAATAGGAGGAAAGATTTCCTAAGGATTGCTGAGTGATTAGATAGATTTTTTATTTTAGGATTGTGCCTACAAAATAATTGGTGTTGTCATGTCGATATCCTCCCTCTAACAGGGTCGGATCATTTTTTTGATAGATTAGTCTTTGGGAAGCATACTAGATTAGGTAAAAGTCTATTTAGATTCTAGAATATGTGGCTGAGAGATCCTAATTTTCTTACTCTCATCAAAAATTGGTGGCTCTAAGCTCTATTTATCAAAGGCTCTAGAATGTTTCAATTAGAGAATAAATTAAACTTCCTGAGAAAGAAAATCACAGAGTGGAACTACTCCCATTTCAAAAATATTTTTAAGGAGAAGTCGAGGCTGCTACAAGAAATCAAAGTGAATGCCGACCTAATTATTTCTTTGGGTGTGAATGGGGAGAGATATGAAAAGGAGAGATCATTGAGACTTGAATTAGAAATCCTTGCTAGAGAGGAGGTTTATTGCTGTCAAAAAATAAGAGAATCCTGGTTGAAGGAGGGAGATAGAAATACAACCTTCTTCCATTTATCCTCCAAGATAAGGTGGGAGTCCAACCACATCCACTATATTAAAAAAGAGGATGGGACATCTTTGAAAGATCCCTCAGACATTAAGAGGTATGCGAAACTATTCTTTGGCAGCTTGCTCACTCATCCTTCTATAAATCGGTCCCCCGAAGAGGGCAATTTTGATATGTTAGAAATAGTTCGGACAACTGAGAGGGGGGGGGGTGAATTAGTTGTCCATATATTTTAACTTTTTGAAACTTCTCTATAACCAGATTAATGATGATAACATTAAAGCATTAATCAACACAAGAGCATAAACAACATGAACACATAACACCAAAATTTTGACGTGGAAAACCCGGTTAAGGGAAAAACCACGGTGGGGGTTAACCCACAAAAATGTGTACCCTATTAAAAGTACTTAATAAAATAGAAGGCACATGCCTTCAGGCGCACTGTCCAGAGTTCACTACTCAAGTAGAGGCTCACTGCCTACAAGAAATTATGATTTACATAGAGATAATGAACTGAGAAATAACATCTATGTTCATGCCTGAATCAGTCCATTTGAAGGCTCAAGAACTTTTGCTCCTATCTTTAGATTCTTCTTTACTGACTCTTTACTTTAATCTTCCTTTGCTCCTCTACTGCTCTATTATGATTTTGATCCTTTCTTTTGATTTATCTCATTTGTACAAGGATACATTTCGACAACTCCTCAACAAGTATTTATACACTTCATCAACCTTGAAATAATCAACAACGTCAGCTAGCCTCAATGCAGATCTTCACACTATCGGCCAAAACATAACTGAAACTTGAATCTTCCTCTATTAACTCACCATGCTTCATGCTCCTTAGATCATCTGCAACATGCTAGGACCATCCGGTTAGCCAAGAACATGGAAGAATAGCAACCTCAAGGAGAAATCTTCAACAACAGGTTTAACCTTCAATGCAGACCTTCAACACAGCAGCCACATGATCTAGAGACGTCCGCAAGCACAATGAATTCAACATAAACAACTGTACTCCTTCACATCACCAGAATCTCTTACACCTTCATCCAGAACCTTAAGAACACTATCTTCCATGACTGTCAAACTAGAAAGATTGCTTGCGGACCTCCAAACCATGAACCACTCAAGTTGAGGGAACACACCACCATTCTAGACATGCCTCTAGATCCATAGATCATAGAGTGCTAATACCAGACCAATCCAGACTAGTTTCTTGCTACTCTGTCAACACTAAACAACTACAAGAGCTTGTTCTACTCAGAAGTCCATAACTTCACCAAAACTTTATGCGGACATCCCAATTCTCAATTGGAGCAACATCTTACAATCCTCTACACAGTTGTATGATCCGCATGTATTAATTGTATATAATTTTTTCAATATCCTCAACAATCTGGTCCTCTATACAAACTACAGTATAGGATACAATTGACACTAATTGCGACAAGGATATGTTGACATCAATGACAACACCACTTTAGGCACATATTTGCAACAATCTCCCCCTTTGTCATTGATGGCAACATGTGATGTGAAAAACTAAATTCAACCATCAAGACAAAAAATTCTCCCGCTTTCCTTTCTGACTTCTGTAATTTCTTCCTTTATAGCTCCCCCTTACACCAACAACTAGTTTTTCACATGACTTCTCTCCCCCGTTGACATCAATGGAAAAGGGCACATATTTGCTATATTTTCTCCCTTTTTCTTCAGACTGATCCCAAAATTTACATACTGACTACTCCCCCTTTGAGTACTACCTCCTTAACATCAATCTAAATCACAGGATATGAATGTGGATTCCACTAGACTGATGCACTTTAGTGCATCTTAGTTCTGATCAGGATGGGTAATAACCCCTAACTTCTCTCTGAGATACTCAAAAGTATCCTTGGGAAGAGGCTTAGTGAAAATATCCACAATCTGATCTTTTGAAGACACAAACTCCAACTTGACTTCATTCTCATTTACCTTCTCTCTCAAGAAATGAAACTTGATGGATATATGCTTTGTCTTTGAATGCAACACTAGATTCTTTGAGATACTTATAGCACTTGAATTGTCACAGAAAATTGTGACTGGCTCCTCAAACACAACTCTAATATCCTTTAGCATTTGCTTCATCCATAGAACTTAAGAACAATTATTTTTCGCTGCTATGTACTATGCCTCTATAGTGGACAAAGGAATTGCCTCTTGCTTTTTACTCATCCAAGATACCAATCTTCTTCCTAAGAAGAATGCACCACCACTAGTACTTTTCATGTCATCAACATCTCCTGCCTAATCAGCATCTATATATGCATGAAGAGTGAAGTCATTATCCTTTGGATACCACAATCCATAATCAATTGTCCCTTTGAGATACCTAAAAATTCTTTTGACATCCATAACATGGGATTCTTTTGAATCAGCTTGAAATCTGGCAACAAGTCCAACTGCATTCATGATATCTGGTCTAGTTTGAGTTAGATTAAGTAATCCTCCAATCATTGACCTGTACCTTTTCTGATTTGCCTTGGGAGAGTCATCATCTTTGCTCAACTTACATCTAGTTGCCATAGGAGTATTTACTAGTTTTGATTCTTCCATTCCAAACTTTTTCAACAATTCTTTCACATACTTGGATTGAGATATGAAGATACCTTTATCTGTTTGAACAATTTGCAGACCTAAGAATAAGTTCATCTCACCAAACATTGACATCTCAAAATCACTTTTCATCTGATAAGCAAATGTTTTGCACATGCAATCATTTCCACCAAAAATGATATCATCAACAAAGACCTCAACAATTAGAATATCCTCATGATGAATCTTGAAGTATAGATTACTATCAGCAGTTCCTTTGCTAAATCCTAGCTTAAGCAAATGGTTATCCAATCTGGCATACCAGGCTCTTGGAGCTTGCTTGAGACCATACAAGGCTTTTCTCAATCTATAAACCATATTTCCCTAATCTGATAACTAAAACCCTTCCAGTTGTTCAATGTAGACTTCTTCCTCCAAATCTCCATTTAGAAATGCTGATTTGACATCCATCTAATAAACTTTAAAATCTTTGAAAGCAACAAAAGTAAGAAATAATTTGACTGCCTCTATCCTTGCCACCAGAGAAAAAGTTTCTTCAAAATCAATTCCTTCCACTTGAGAGTAGCCTTTAAATACCATCCTTGCCTTGTTTCTTACAGCCTCACTCTCTTCATTCAACTTATTCTGGAAGACCCATTTAGTTCCAATCACATTTTTGTCCTTGGGTCTAGGAACAAGATCCCAAGTGTGATTCTTTTCAATTTGCATCAATTCTTCTTCCATTGCCTTCACCCACTTTTCATCATTGCAAGCTTCATTTACTGATTTAGGTTCAATCTTTGAAATCAAACAAATCTCTTCTTGATCTTTAGTAACTCTTCTTCTAGTTCGAACACCTCTATTTTTATCTCCTATGATTTGATCTTTAGGATGATTTATTCTTACATACCTAGGAGTTTTGTGAATTGTTTGAACTTCTACTTCTTGAATGTGTTCCTCATCTTCTGTACTAATCTCTTGAGTTAGTGGGGTTACTAGATCCATCTGAATCTAGGTCTGGATATGAACTTGTCTTCCTTGATTTTGACTTTCATCTTGATCATCTGAATCATATCCACAATACCTGGAGTGTCCTTCTTTGCTTTCATCAACTTTAACATTGGCACTTTCAACAATCTTTTTCAATCTTTTGTTGAAGCACTAGTAAGCCTTACTTTGAGTTGAGTACCCCAAAAGTATTCCTTCATCACTTCTTGCCTCAAGCTTGCTTAAATCCTCATCTCTTTTGATATAACATTTGATACCAAAAACTCTGAAGTATCTCACAGTAGGAGGATGACCAAACCATAGTTCATAAGGAGTCTTACCAGAATTTCCTTTGATCTGCACCTGGTTAAGAGTGTAGACAACAGTACACACAACTTCCCTCCAATAAACTTGAGGAACATTTGTTTCCATCATCATGGTCCTGTAAGATTCTTGAATGGTCCAGTTCTTTCTTTCCACAACTCCATTTTGCTGAGGAGTCCTAGGAGCTGATAACAGTCTTTTTATTCCATGTTTTTCATAGAAAGCATCAAACTCACCGGAAATGAATTCTCCACCTCTGTTAGATCTCAAATACTTCAATTTCCAACCAAGCTCATTCTCAACCATCATCTTGAACACCTTAAACTTATCAAGAGCTTTTGATTTTTCTTTTAGGAAGGTTACCCACATCATCCGGGAGTAATCATCAATCAGTAACATGAAATATCTGTCTCCTTGCACTCTCCTAATTTTGGCAGGACCACAGAGATCGGTATGTACCAATTCCAATCTCTCACTTGAGTCTTGTTCCTTACTTTTGAAAGAAATTTTGCTTTGTTTACCCAATTGACATTCTCTACATATGCTATCCAGTTTCACAAGTCTTGGAAGATCTCTTACAGCTTGAGTGGAACTTATTTTGACAATATTTTCAAAATTCACATGACGCATCCTCCTATGCCATAACCAACTTTGATCTGTTTAAGCAATCAAACAACTTTTTCGTAAACTTATTAAATGAAATATGTTACCTTTGGTTTGAGTACCGAATGCAATTTCAGTTCTGGAGCTTTCTAAGATTCTTCACTTTCCATCCTTGAACTGGAGATTAGAACCCTTGTCAACCAACTATCCAACACTAAGAAGATTGTGTTTCATTCCTTCCACATACAAAACATCATTGGTGTTGTTCTTACCATCAAAAGAGATGGATCCTCTGCCATGAATTCTACCAGCTGAGTTGTCTCCAAATTTCACAAATCCTCCTTCATAATTTTCAAAACTCACAAACTTACTCTTGTCACCAGTCATATGATGAGAGCATCCACTATTAATCACCCATTCATCCTTTTCAACAACCTGAGCAGCCAAGGTACTTTCCACATCTGCACAGCTAGTAGATTTAGTAAATATTGGATCTTCTTCTTTAATAGCAATGAACACCCAATCATTTTCACCATGATCAGATTCATCATCTGTGACTCCTTCTCCAGCTTCTTGGACATAGTAGCATTTTTTTTATTTCTGTATCTGTTAGGGTTTGGTTTTGAAAACCTCTCTGGACACCTTGAAGCAAAATGACCAATTTTATTACAAGCAAAATATTTGAGTGGCAACTTTCCTTCATATTTACCATATCCTCTTGGCATTCGTTTGGCAATGAGAGCTTCAAGATTTGCAGTCTCATTTTCATCATCTTCAAGATCCTTCCTTGTTTTGATAAATCTTCTTAAATTTCTTGAAGAAACTTCACCCAGATCATATCTTTGCTTTCCATGCACACTGGCCTTGAATGTCGATTCAGACTTGGGAAGAGAGTCACCAAATTCACTTAATTCAAAAGCTGAAATTTTGCCAATCAAGTGTTCTCTTGTAACATCTATAACAGTTCTAATCTCTTCTATAGAAGCAACCTTATGTTTGTATGAATTAGGCAAATATCTAAGCACTTTTACCATAATCTCTGATTCTTTCAGAATTTTGCCAGCACACCTGATCCCACATACAAGTTCGTTTATATTTTGAATATAGATTGTGATGTTTTTATCGTCGCTCATCCTTAGATTTTCAAACTTTCCTCTCATACTTTGTAGTTTGGTACATTTGACATATTTATCTCCTTCATATAGATTCTCCAACTTCTTCTAGATTTCATGAGTAGTTTTTAGTCCAAAAACATTTGTCATTTCTGAATCAGTCAGGGCACTCAATAAGGCTTCTTTAGCTCAAAGATTTTTTTCAGCATCCTTGAGTTCATCTAGAGTTGAAGGGCCTTTCTTCGGAGGTTCATACTTATCTTTGGTTATTAACCAATAGACATCACCCATGCACTGCAAATGGCATTCCATGCGACTCTTCCAAACAGTGTAATTTGTTCCATAGAATCTTGGACTATCCTTCTTGTAGGTTGACATCCTGGATCTCCTCGAGCGGTTAAGCTCTCTTTTAGAGGAACTTGGCTCTAATACCAATTGTTAGAAATAGTCCAGACAACTGAGAGGGGGGGTGAATCGGTTGTCCCTATATTTTAACTTTTTGAAACTTCTCTATAACCAGATTAATGATGATAACATTAAAGCATTAATCAACACAAGAGAAGAAACAATATGGACACATAACACTAGAATTTTGACATGGAAAACCTGGTTAAGCGAAAAACCATGGTGGGGGTTAGCCAACAAAAATGTGTACCTTGTTAAAAGTACTTAAGAAAGTAGAAGGCACATGCCTTTGGGCTCACTGCTCAAGTAGAGGTTCACTACCTACAAGAAATTATGATTTACATAGAGATAATGAATTGAGAAATAGCATCTATGTTTATGCCTGAATCAATCTCTTTCAAGGCTGAAGAACTTCTGCTCCTATCTTTAGATTCTTATTTACTGACTCTTTACTTTTCTCTTCCTTCGCTCCTCTTCTTCTCTACTCTACTTTTGATCCTTTCTTTTGATTTAGCTCATTTGTGCAAGGATGCATTTTGACAACTCCTCAACAAGTATTTATACACTACATCAACCTTGGATAATCAACAAGGTTAGCTAACCTCAACACGGGTCTTCACATTGTCTACCAAAACATAACTGAGACTTGAATCTTCCTCTATTAACTCACCATGCTTCACAACATGCTCCTTAGATCATCTGTAGCATGCTAAGACCATCTGGTCAGCCAAGAACATTGAAGAGAAGCAACCTTAAGGAGAAATCTTCAACAATAGGTTTAACCTTCAATGTGGACCTTCAACACAGTAGTCACACAATCCAGAGACCTCCACAAGCACAATGAATTCAACAGAAATAACCACACTCCTTCACATCACCAGAATCTCTTACACCTTCATCCGGAACCTTAAGAACACTATCTGCCATGACTATCAAACTAAAAAGATTTCTTGCGGACCTCCAAACCACAAAACACTTGAGTTGAGGGAACACACCACCATTCCAGACATGTCTCTAGATCCACAGATCATAGAGTGCTAATACCGGACCAATCCGGACTAGTTTCTTGCCACTATCAACACTGAACAACTGCAAGAGCTTGTTCTACTTAGAAGTCCATAACTTCACCAAAACTTTATGTGAACCTCCCAATTCTTAAATAGAGCAACCTCTTACAATCCTCTACACAACTGTATGATCCGCATGTATTAATTGTTTATAATTTTCTCAATATCCTCAACAATCTGGTCCTCTATACAAACATCAGTATAGGATATAGTTGACACCAATGGCAACAAGGATATGTTGACATGAATGACAACACCACTTTAGGCACATATTTACAACATGATATTGCTAAGCTGATAAATGATCAACACAATGTGGAGTTGATGAAAGAGTTTTTACTTGAGGTACATGTTGTAGTCTAGGCTATGTCGGGTGACAAAGCACCGGAACCATATGGATGGTCAGGTTGTTTTTTTCAGCAGGCTTAGAATATTGTGGGTAAGGATATTCTGCTTGCAGTTGAAGAGTCGAGAAAATATAGGAATGTCCTCAAGGTATTGAAAAGAACTAACATTATTCTTATTCCAAAAACCAAATCTCCTTCCTCTTTTGATCAGTTTAGACCCATTTCTTTATACAATTTTGTGTATAAAATCATCTCCAAAGCCATTACTATATGTCTCACATCCCTCCTACCATATATCATTTCAAATGAGCAAGGGGGCTTTGTCCTAGGAAAGGAAACCATCGAAGGTGACATCATCACCCATGAAATTTTGCATTCAATCAAGAAAGAAGCAATTCCCAACATGGTGATTAAGTTAGATATGGCTAAAGCCTACGATAAAGTGGATTAGTCTTTTCTTTTGTTCATCTTGGCAAAACTAGGTTTTGCGGCTCACTGGTGTAAGTGGATTATTCATGTCTTTCAGGATTTAGTATGGGGTAAGTGCACAAAAATGATGGACCAAAATGGGGTCTTAAGTTGCCACTTTTTTTCTAAAATCAGGAAACATTGATGTTGGATGAGAAATTGAAGATAGCTACACTCAAAATTTGAAGATGCAATGAAAACAAGAGTTGTAGTGCTCTGAATCTAGTTTCTAAACTACTATTTTTTTCTTAAAATGGTTGATATTAAGGGGTTCAAAAAGGGAGAGCACACAAATTGGTCCTGTTTTTCTCAAAAAAACATAACATAGCATCTGGTGTGCTCCCCCTTAAATGTTAACTTTTTTTAGTATTTCATTAATTGCTCTAGTTAAGAATTAGGTAACACCATGTAGTTTATCCTTGATTTTTCTGATAATTTTTTAATGAATAATTGATTTTTTAGTAATTTTTAAAGTGCACACATCCTAAAAAATAGAAATTTGAGCGTGCTCCCCCCTAAAATGTTTGAAAACTAATTGAAAATCAAATTTTTTTTGAATTCGTGTAGAATGGAGAGTCTAGTTTCTAAAAATATAACTTATTTCAATTTTTGATGAACGGTTAAAAAAAAGGTCAAAAATACTAGACACTAGTTTTTGACAAAAACTGGACACACTTACAAAAAAAATTCAAGATGAAACACTAAACGTACTCAAAATGTGAAAAAATTTATATGGTTAGATAGCTAACAGAGAGCTTAAGATTATGGTGGTATTTTTTTTGAGTTTTCATTGAAAAAAGTGCCATCTTGATGGCGAGCACGCTCCAAATTATCTCTAGATTTTGCTAAAAATTGATAAAAACACACCAAAAAAAGATGACAATAATGCAAGCGCATTATAACGTGCTCACGTTATATGAAATCCATAATGTGATCACGTTATAACGTGCTCGTGTTATGATGAGCATAACTAGAAATACACATGCCAATTGCATTTGCTTGCAAGTTTCTAAAGCCTTTTCAACAAATCCATTTTTCGCATATCTTGCAATCATTGCATTCCATTACAGAACATTTCTTTGAGGTGTTACGTCATACAATTGACATGCCTTGTATATGCTTCCACACTTTACATACATGTCTACAAGGGCATCTGCAATTCCTATCATCTCTCTCACTCTATTTCTCTCCCCTCTCTACGTCCTACCCTTTCTTTGAGTCTCTGCTTCCCTCCCCTCTCTACCTCCCACCTTCTCTCTCACTCTCTTCTTCCCTCCCCTATCTACCTTCTACCATCTCTCTCACTCTCTACTTCCCTCCCCTATCTACCTCCTACCCTCTTTCTGATTCTTTGCTTCCCTCACCTCTCTACCACCTACCTTCTCTCTCACTCTCTTCTCCCCCCTCCCTCTCTACCTCTTACCCTCTCTCTCACTTTCTACTTCCCTTCCCTGTCTACCTCCTACCCTCTCTCTCAGTCTTTGATTCCCTCCCATGTCTATGTCCTACCCTCTCTCTCTTCTTCCTTCCCTTATCTACCTCCTACGGTCCTCTCCCACTCTCTACTTCCCTCATGTCTCTACCTCCTATCCTCTTTCTCACTCTCTATTTCCCTCCCCTCTCTACCTCTCCTCCTCATTCTTCCCATCCAATGAAATTTCATAAATTATCTTGTTTCCATTTCATCATTCCAATTTATATCCTCATCCATCTTTACATGTCCTATTTTTCTTGTTTCCATGTTCTTTGTCGACAAGGGAGAGCGAGAGGGAGGAAAAGGGAGAGAGGATGGATGGAGGGGAGAGAAAAGGGAGAGATACCTGGTGATAGGGAGAGAGAGAGATATAGAGAGTCCTAGTTTTCTTGTTTTGGAGAGAAAGAGAGGGTGGGTCAGGTTTATGAGTTTAGGGTTGCTTAAGTTTAGGGTTTAGGGGAATTATGTAGGGTTTAGGGGTTTATGGCTGCTCAAGTTTATGGTTTATGGTTTAAGGGTTAGCATTTAGGGGCATTATTTAGGGTTTTGGGGTTTTGGGAGAGAGAGAGATAGGTTTAGAGTTGCTTAGGTTTAGGGTCATTATTTAGGGTTTATGAGCTTAGGGTTGCTTAGACCTTTAAGGGCATTATTTATGGTTTATGAGTTTAGGGTTGCTCAAGTTTAGGGTTTAGGGTTTAGGGGTTTACGATTGCTCAAGTTTATGGTTTAGGGTTTAGGGGTTAGGGATTTAAGGTTGCTTGGATTTAGGGTTTAGGTGTTAGGGTTTAGAGAGAGAGAGAGAGTGAGGGGATCGATAGATATTGGGAGAGATAGGGAGATAAAGGTTTAGAGTTGCTTCCAAGGTTTATGGTTTAGAGGTTTGGGGTTTAGGGAACTTCTCAGTTTTAGGGTTAAGGGGTTAGGGGTTAGGGTTTAGGGGCATTATTTAGGGTGACTTAAGGTTTATGTTTTAGGGGTTAGGGGTTACAGTTTAGAGGTTTAGGTTAGGATTTAGAGAGAGAGAACCGATAGGGAGATATAGAGGAGACCGAGGGGAGTCATAGGGAGATAGAGAATCAGGGACATGGCTAGAGACATAGGCAAAGAGATTGAGAGGTAGAGGGATTATAGAGACAAGGAGATGGGGTTTAGGGTTGATCAGGTTTAGGGTTTAGCCTGGTTAGGAGTTTAGAGAGGGAGAGATATGGAGATAGAGGATGAGGGACATGGCCAGAGACATAGCGAGAGAGATTGAGAGGTAGAGAGATGATAGAGACACAGAGATAGGGGTTTAGGGTTGATCAGGTTTAGAGTTTAGAGGTTAGGAGTTTAGAGAGGGAGATAGAGGGAGATAGAGGGTGATGGACATGGCCAAAGACATAGGAAAAGAGATTTAGAGGTAGAGAGATGATAGAGACAAGGAGATAAGGGTTTAGGGTTGATCAGGTTTAGGGTTTAGGGTTGGTATATATGATGTATAGAATGGTTTAAACGACTAACATATTGGTGCTTATGATGTTCTGATGGCTCCTGTGGCTGGCAGAGGGTAGAATGACACCTGTGATTGGCTAGGCATATAATGATGTCTGTGATTGATAGGTAGGTGCTACTAAGGAGCATATTGGCACATACAATATACAAAATGGTGCAAATGACTAACAGATTGGCACTATGATCTTCTAATGGCTCTTGGTGAGGTATTTGTTTGATTTTGATTATTTTGGGGATCATTTGAGATGGAGCTTAGATTGATTTGGGATGGAGTTGGGATGAAATGGATTTGTTTAGGCATGATGAGAGGTGAAAAAGACTAGATTAGGAATGATTTGGGAATGACTAGAATAGTTTTAGGGGTGGTTTTAAGTGGTTTAGTGCTGATTAGGGAATGATTAGAATGATTTAGGAATAGTTTAGGGATGGTATTTGAGATGAAATCTAGGTTGAATTGAAAATGATTAGGGATGAAGTTAAATTGATTTGGATGTGATTTGGGATGGTGTGAAGTGGTTTAGGGCTAATTAGAAGTGGTTTAGGGATGATTAGAGATGAAATTTAATGGATTAGCGATGATTTGGGATTAATTAGGAATGAACTTGGTTGGAATGAAAGCTTAATGTTTTCATGAACTTTCACATTATAGAGATTGGGAGAGATAGGGAGATAGAGGTTTAGGGTTGCTTCTAGGTTTTATTGTTTAGGGGTTAGGGGTTTAGGGGTTTAGCTCGTTTCTCATTTTTAGGGTTTAGGGGTTAAGGTTTAGAGGTTTAGGTTTATGGTTTAGGTAGAGAGGTGAATAGGGAGATACAGAGGAGACTAAGCCTGGGAGAGATATCTCTATCTCCTCTATCGCTCTATTTAACTATACCTACTTCTCTATCTCTCTCTCTCTCCCTTTCTATCTTGCTAGATCACTTTCGATCCCCTCTCTCTAACTCTACCTTTGTATCTCTCACTCCCTCATTATTTCAGGTTTACATGAGTTTAGGGTTGCTCAATTAAATAGGGTCTAGGGTTTTGGCTAAGCATTTAGGGGAATTATTTAGGCTTTAGGGGTTCAGGGATGCTCAAGTTTAGGGTTTATGAGTTAGGGGTTTTGGGTTGCTTGAGTTTAGGGTTTAGGGGTTAGGGGTTAGGGTTTAGGGGCATTATTTAGGGTTTAAGCTTTATGGTTTGAGGTTTAGGTTTATGGTTTAGGTAGAGGGGAGAATGGGGATCCCTATCTCTTAATCTATCCCTCGCTACCTCTCTCTCCTCCTCTTTATCTCTCTCCCTATGTCTCTAGACATCTCTTGATCTCTTTCCCTATCGAGCTATCTATCCTCATAACCTCATCTCTTAATATACCCCTCTACCTCTCTCTCTCCCTGTATTTCCCTATCTATCTCTTCCTTGCTAGATCTATCTCCCTATATCTCCCCTCTCTATATATGTATCTCTATATTTCTCCCTCTATAGACTCCTTTCTCTATCTCAATCCCCATCTCTCCCTCTCCTTGTCTCTATCTTACCTATCCTCTCTATCTCTAGGTCCCTCTCTCTCTCCATGTCTCCCAATCCCTCTCTATATATAGGATAGAGAAATGAAGAGAGAGAAAGAGAGAGTCTCCCATGTAGATACAAGGTTACCTATCATGCTTCTCAGAGCGCGCTCGCATTATAACCCGAGCGCGTTATAATGTGATCGCATTATAACATGATCACATTTTGGGAAGCATGAAAAATAGTAAAAAAGCATGTAGGATCCATGTTTCAGACCCCTCATGACTGTTATTCCTACTTTTCACCAGTATATTGGATAAAAGAATGATTTTCATGTTGTTTGACTAATTGAGAATCATTTTTATATGAATCCACCACCTTTTTTTGTTTTTTCAACGTAGAAGAAGTGATTTTTCATGTTTTTGGAGAAAATTTGATTATTTAAACTGAAAGTTTCATGTTTCATGTGTGATTTTGTTTCAAAGCTAATTATCATTGATATATAGATTGAATTTGATAATATATGTTTGTGTTTTTATAAATTTTACTAATCCTATTCTAGAATTATATAGAATTCATAATCAAACTTGTGAAAAATAAGAATTTGTGGATTTTGAAGCCATCTTTTGGAGAATTGGTCAACCGTAATATCAAATTCTAAGGTATGTTCAATTTAAATGTCCATTTTAATTCACATATATATGTTCTTATGTTCTTTATGTCTTTAAATGTCTTTATGCCTTTATGTTTTTTATGTTCTTTATGTTCTAAGATATATATGTTGTTACAACTCACTTTGATACCAGTCAATCCATAAAAAATATTATGGAGATTATGTATTTACTTCATCAACATAACAAAATTTTAGAGAAGAGAGTTATATACAAATATGTATGGACATACAATCATCATGACACAAGATGATACAAAGGGAGTTACAAGGAGATAAAACACTAAAAAGGAGGTTTTCATGACTATAGGATAGTCACAAGTCTATACAACAGTCCACTATCATAGTCATGACCATCATGAAGTTGTTTTTAATTTATGCATTACTTAAGATGTCTTTGATCTTTTGTCATGAGTATCTAGAAGGTTATCTTCAATGGTTAATGTTCTTTTGACTATCACAAAGTTTTTGGACTGGTTTAAGACTATTAGGATAGTCAATTTATGTTGATTATAGTCCCCTTCGATGGCATTCATTTTGTCATCCTTCAAAATCACTTGGGTATACAACTCATATATGTAAAAAATTAAACATACAATTCATGATTTCCAAACCTAAAATAGTGATTTAATACTCGTATAAGAGTCCAAACAATGGCCTTCAAGGGGAAAGACTATCAAGAGTAGTCAAGGTGATGTTCTTAAGATTTGATAGGGTTAAAGGGAGGCTTAGTATTAGAGATATACCTTTACATAGCACAATCTCTCAACACCTTATGGTCTCCACAAACTCTCGCAACAAAAAAGTTTCACAAACAACTTGATTTGTACAAAGTTTCACAAACTTGTGTTCTAGATTGGCTTCAAAAACTCTCACAATGACCCTTCAATGAATTAGGTCTCCAAGGTCTACAACTTGCACTTAAGGATTCAGACCTTCACATGGGCTTGATGAGGCATCTAACAATATTAAGTTCACCAACCAAACACAAACAAACCTAATTTCCTTATATGGTTTCAAACCCAAAATTTAATCAATGTTTTGAACACCCATTATCAAGTTACATCACATATCTCAAACTCAACCTTGACTTCTTTGGACTGTGTGCCTCAAAAATGACCTTTTTTGTTTTCCTAAAAGGGCTAATTAGGCCTATATTACAAAGGAACTAGCCTTTAAACTTTCCACAAACCCCTAAACTTGTTGGGGCATCATTCATCATTTGTCCAAACCCTCAAAAACATAATTTTTTTAGGAGAAACATTCACCTACATACCAAACCACAAAACCCTTAGTTTGGGCAAAATTAAGGAGGGTTTATTGAAAATAATGGTTCCTGATACTTTCTCCTCATACCACTACTTCAAACACCTTAGAATACACCTACACATGCTCACAAAACTATTAGACAAATATTTTCTTTTGATATTTTGTCAAATACCCTCTTTGGTTCCTCTTTCCCACATGAAAACACTCTTTAAAACCCTAGGGCATCACACTAAAACCACATCAACTGATCTTCTCTGCCTACCAAATCATGAGAACACTTAGATTAATCTTTGAAGAGTCATTCCACTGAGATACAAGTCATGACAGTAGGTGGAATGACTAAAACATTGTTTAAACCCCAACCAGAGCCCTCACTAGCCTTATATAGGCAGTTTAAAAAATTTGGTTAAATCTCCCTCTAAACCTAATGAAAACCTCTCAGACTTGATTCAAATGAAAGTTAACACAGACCCCTAACACATCAAATGAATTTTAAGTCTAGACAGTACCATATAGGGTCGTAGTATGGTTTGAAACATAGAAAATGCAGAGAATAACGTGGTTACAACAGAAAAATAGAGTAAATGTTGTTCTTTCTTCATCAAAATTCATGTCTTCTTCCTTGTGTATTAATTTGGATACTTATTACGTCATTTGTCAACCATTTTCTAACTAATCCAACCACATTTTTGGAGGATATGACCGTTGGATTTGTTTTAAAATGGACAAAACATGTAATTTGCATAAGCAATATTATGACACTTGACAAAACTTAACTACTTGACCCCCCTAAAGGACTCCAAGACATACAAATGGTCTTTTATAGACCTTATTACATCAAAATAGGATTCTACACATGGAAATAAACATTTGAACTCATTTACATTGCATTTTCCATAATTGGCCTTAAGGGACTAGGTGCTCCTGCACCATTTATGACTTTGTATGTTCAAGTGTATACTACATGACTTATATGTGTTTTCAAATGCATACTCCATGACTTCTGCATGTTCAAGTTATCTTTATATGAGGTGTCTTATTCAGAAGTTTGTAAAACCTTGTTATTTATTCTAACTGTGCTATTCATTGTCATTATAAAATTTCTAATTATCATTGTCTTATTCTTCATGCTTGTAGAAATCATCATCATGCCGAGGAAATGAGAAAATAATCTAACACTAGAAGAGCATGAAGTTGAGAATGAGAGGAAAAGAGAAAGAATGAGGTGAATTCAGGAAAGTAGGAAATTGTCAACCATACAAGAAGACATTCCACCATTGCCAATTGAAGAGGAACGTGACGTGTCTAACAAAGCTAAGAGAGAGATGGAATTGGCGGCACAAAGGGAACAAATGCAAAAACTTTGTGCAATGAGGAAAGTGAATCTCCAAGTTGGAGGCACTCCATCGTCCATAGGTCAAGTTGAAGGAACACCATCATTAGCTTCTTGAATTGGAGACACTCCATCTTTCACAGGTGAAGTAGAAGGCATATCTACATTTTCTTCTCAAGTTGGTGACATGCCATCATTCACACCTCAAGTTGAAGGTATGTCATTTTCAATATTTTCACCTCCAATTGAAGGTACGTCATCTATCCCATCTCAAGTAAATATTGAAGAAATTCCTAATGTTCAGTCTACTTTACCAAGTAAAATGCCTCCTAGAATTTTGCATAGGAGGCCTAAGTTTCTAATTGATATTGATGAGAATGTATTGGAGCCCATGCAGGATAAGATTCCCATGCACACTTGCCAAAGATATGCAAATAAGATGGAAATTATTCTTTGAGAATTTAAATGAAACTGGAAGATGTCAACTCTTTGTTGAACTGATGAGAAATCTAAAATTTAGGCCCACTATGAAGATTCTTGGCCTAAGAACATCAAATGTGTCAAGTGAAAAATCAATTGTCAAGAATTTAATGAGTGCGTATGAGAGTGTGGGTTCCACTCACGCACCAATGATAGTAATATCGCACGATGTGTCATTACATCGACAATTGTAAGCCAACAAACAAAAAAAGCTCACCTCATTAGCATTGAAAATAAATAGCAAAACTCTAATGAGAGTTTTTAGATGTCAAAGAGTTGAGGATCCAAACACTAATGAATTGTGGGCATTCTCTGGGAGACTCCCACAGAAAGACAAAGTTGTTGTCAAAGCTTTGAGATCACTAATTGAAGACTTTTTGAAGAATTACACAAGGGTATCTCCGAATCAAAGGGATGTGGTAAGAAGGAGAATCGATAGTCAAAACCATGAGCCACATCCAAAGAATTTTTTGGATATGACTCAAACACAGTTTTTTGGTAAATTTCTAGAGAAGTATCCTCAAATTAAAATTTCTCAAAGATATTTTGAAATGCTAAAACCTTTCTTTGTCAAAATGAATCACACATGCACTACTTGTTGCTGTAGATTACATATT
This sequence comes from Cunninghamia lanceolata, assembly GCA_027924645.1. Lineage (NCBI taxonomy): Eukaryota > Viridiplantae > Streptophyta > Pinopsida > Cupressales > Cupressaceae > Cunninghamia > Cunninghamia lanceolata. The sequence continues at coordinate 60,711 of BSBN01001318.1, read as the reverse complement.
GAATTTTCTAACCATTTTGATGTTTATTAGTCTATATGTTTAGATTTGCATACTAACAATGTTTTGTAGGATTGTGGGATACGTGCCCCACCAACTACCTCAAGAGACTTCATATCAATAATTTTATGTGATAGATGTTGCAATTATGGGCCTATCCAATGTTGTCATTGATGTCAACATACTCATGTTGCATTAATGAGAAGGATTAGATGAGCTGTGTGCTGAGGATATTGAGAAAATAAGTCTCAATCAGGAACAATGAAGAACAGTGACAACAAGAAGGCAAAAGTCCCCAATACGTTGAGGATCAGAGGATGCAGTTTAAAGGGTTTGTAGATATAAGTCTTGAGATTCTCCATTCAAGTTTTCAGAGGTCCGCATGAAGATCTGTAGAAGTTATGGTCGTTCAAGTAGAACCAGCTCCGGCAGGTGTTCAAAGGTGACAGAGTGACACAGATAGATCCGGTGAGGTTCGATAATGCATTATCACATTTTACGGATTTGAGGAAGTGTTGAGGATGTCTTTATGAAGTATCAAATAGATTGGTTTGTGGTTTGAGGGTCTGGAAGAACCTATTCCTTTGTGACAGTAATGACAGACTGTGTTCTTGAGATTCCGGATGAAGGAGAGAAGGATTTCAGTAAGTAGAGGAAGTGTGGATGTTCCTGGTGATTCAGGAAAGCTTGTGGAGGTCCTTGGATTATGTTCAGTTCGTGTTGATGGTCCGCATTAGAGTTGGAGCCCGAAATTGAAGAAATACTTCCAGATGAAGGTGTTCTTTCTGTGACTGGCTGACCGGATGAATTATACACCTTGTGAATGTTCTTGTGGTTGTTTTCTGACTTAGATGTTTATTCCTAAGTTGATGTCGTGTATAAATAAGGGATTGCGAAGTCATTTCAAAAGTGTGCTTGATGAGGCATCTAACAATATTAAGTTCACCAACCAAACACAACCAAACCTAATTTCCTTATATGGTTTCAAACCCAAAAAGTAATCAATGTTTTGAACACACATTATCAAGTTACATCACATATCTCAAACTCAACCTTGACTTCTTTGGACTGTGTGCCTCAAACATGACCTTTTTTTGTTGTCCTAAAAGGGCTAATTAGGCCTATATTACCAAGGAACTAGCCTTTAAACTTTCCACAAACCCCTAAACTTGTTGGGGCATCATTCATCATTTGTCCAAACCCTCAAAAAAATAATTTTTTTTAGTAGAAACATTCACCTACATACCAAACCGCAAAACCCTTAGTTTGGGCAAAATTAAGGAGGGTTTATTGAAAATAATGGTTCCTGACACTTTCTCCTCATACCACTACTTCAAACACCTTAGAATACACCTACACATGCTCACAAAATAATTAGACAAATATTTTCTTTTGATATTTTGTCAAATACCCTCTTTGGTTCCTCTTTCCCACATGAAAACACTCTTTAAAACCCTAGGGCATCACACTAAAACCACACCAACTGATCTTCTCTGCCTACCAAATCATGAGAACACTTAGATTAAACTTTGAAGAGTCATTCCACTGAGATACAAGTCATGATAGTAGGTGGAATGACTAAAACATTGATTTAAACCCCAACCAGAGCCCTCACTAGCCTTATATAGGCAGTTTAAAAAATTTGGTTAAATCTCCCTCTAAACCTAATGAAAACCTCTCAAACTTGATTCAAATGAAGTTAACACAGAACCCTAACACATCAAATGAATTTTAATTCTAGACAGTACCATATAGGGCCGTAGTACGGTCTGAAACATAGAAAATGTAGAGAAAAACGTGGTTACAACAGAAAAATAGACTAAATGTTGTTCTTTCTTCATCAAAATTCATGTCTTCTTCCTTGTGTATTCATTTGGATACTTATTACATCATTTGTCAACCATTTTCTAACTGATCCAACCACATTTTTGGAGGATATGACCGTTGGATTTGTTTTAAAATGGACAAAACATGTAATTTACATAAGCAATATTATGACACTTGACAAAACTTAACTACTTGACCCCCCTAAAGGACTCCAAGACATACAAATGGTCTTTTATAGACCTTATTACATCAAAATAGGATTCTACACATGTAAATAAACATTTGAACTCATTTACATTGCATTTTCCATAATTGGCCTTAAGGGACTAGGTGCTCCTGCACCATTTATGACTTTGTATGTTCAAGTGTATACTACATGACTTATATGTGTTTTCAAATGCATACTCCATGACTTATGCATGTTCAAGTTATCTTTATATGAGGTGTCTTATTCAGAAGTTTGTAAAACCTTGTTATTTATTCTAACTGTGCTATTCATTGTCATTATAAAATTTCTAATTATCATTGTCTTATTCTTCATGCTTGTAGAAATCATCATCATGCCGAGGAAATGAGAAAAGACTCTAACACTAGAAGAGCATGAAGTTGAGAATGAGAGGAAAAGAGAAAGAATGAGGTGAATTCAAGAAAGTAGGAAATTGTCAACCATACAAGAAGACATTCCACCATTGCCAATTGAAGAGGAACGTGACATGTCTAACAAAGCTAAGAGAGAGATGGAATTGGCGGCACAAAGGGAACAAATGCAAAACTCTGTGCAATGAGGAAAGTGAATCTCCAAGTTGGAGGCACTCCATCGTCCACAGGTCAAGTTGAAGGAACACCATCATTAGCTTCTTGAATTGGAGACACTCCATCTTTCACAGGTGAAGTAGAAGGCATATCTGCATTTTCTTCTCAAGTTGGTGACACACCATCATTCACACCTCAAGTTGAAGGTACGTCATTTTCATTCTTTTCATCTCCAATTGAAGGTACGTCATCTATCCCATCTCAAGTAAATATTGAAGAAATTCCTAATGTTCAGTCTACTTTACCAAGTAAAATGCCTCCTAGAATTTTGCATAGGAGGCCTAAGTTTCTAATTGATATTGATGAGAATGTATTGGAGCCCATGCAAGATAAGATTCCCATGCACACTTGCCAAAGATATGCAAATAAGATGGAAATTATTCTTTGAGAATTTGAATGAAACTGGAAGATGTCAACTCTTTGTTAAACTGATGAGAAATCTAAAATTTAGGCCCACTATGAAGATTCTTGGCCTAAGAACATCGAATGTGTCAAGTGAAAAATCAATTGTCAAGAATTTAATGAGTGCGTATGAGAGTGTAGGTTCCACCTCACGCACCAATGATAGTAATATCACACGACGTGTCATTACATCGACAATTGTAAGCCAACAAACAAAAAAAAGCTCACCTCATTAGAAAGACAAGTCAAGCATTGAAAATAAATAGAAAAACTCTAATGAGAGTTTTTAGAAGATGTCAAAGAGTTGAGGATCCAAACACTAATGAATTGTGGGCATTCTCTGGGAGACTCCCACAGAAAGACAAAGTTGTTGAAACTTTGAGATCACTAATTGAAGACTTTTTGAAGAATTACACAAGGGTATCTCTGAATCAAAGGGATGTGGTAAGAAGGAGAATCGATAGTCAAAACCATGAGCCACATCTAAAGCATTTTTTGGATATGACTCAAACACAATTTTTTGGTAAATTTCTAGAGAAGTATTCTCAAATTAAAATTTCTCAAAGATATTTTGAAATGCTAAAACCTTTCTTTGTCAAAATGAATCACACATGCACTAATTGTTATTGTAGATTACATATTGAATTTTCTAACCATTTTGATGTTTATTAGTCTATATGTCTAGAGTTGCATACTAACAATGTTTTGTAGGATTGTGGCATACATGCCCCACCAACTACCTCAAGAGACTTCATATCAATGATTTTATGTGATAGATGTTGCAATTATGGGCCTATCCAGTGTTGTCATTGATGTCAACATACTCATGTTGCATTAATGAGAAGGATTAGATGAGCTGTGTGCTAAGGATATTGAGAAAATAAGTCTCAATCAGGAACAGTGAAGAACAGTGACGACAAGAAGGTAAAAGTCCCCAATACGTTGAGGATCAGAGGATGCGGTTTAAAGGGTTTGTAGATATAAGTCTTGAGATTCTCTATTCAAGTTTTTAGAGGTCTGTATGAAGATCTATAGAAGTTATGGTCATTCAAGTAGAACCGGCTCCAGCAGGTGTTCATAGGTGATAGAGTGACACAGATAGGTCTGGTGAGGTCCGGTAATGCATTATCACATTCTGCGGATTTGAGGAAGTGTTGAGGATGTCTTTGTGAAGTATCAAGTAGATTGGTTTGTGGTTTGAGGGTCTGGAAGAACCTATTCCTTTGTGACAGTAATGACATACTGTGTTCTTGAGATTCTGGATGAAGGAGAGAAGGATTTCAGTGAGTAGAGGAAGTGCAAATGTTCCTGGTGATTCAGGAAAGCTTGTGGAGGTCCTTGGATTATGTTTAGTTCGTGTTGATGGTCCACATTAGAGTTGGAGCCCAAAATTGAAGAAATACTTCCGGATGAAGGTGTTCTTTCTATGACTGGCTGACCAGATAAATTATACACCTTGTGAATGTTCTTGTGGTTGTTTTCTGACTGAGATGTTTATTCCTAAGTTGATGTCGTGTATAAATAAGGGATTGCGAAGTCATTTCAAAAGTGTGCGTGTGGATAGGAGTGTGTGGTAGTGAAGAAAAGAGCGAAAGGCAGAGTAGAAGGTCTGGGCTTAAATGGAACTAACTCAAGCATGGTGAAGATGCTATTTACCAGTTCAAGTATGTGATACTTACTCTTTTGTAGACAGTGTGTCTCTTGTAGGCAGTGAGCCTCTTGTGAGCAGTGTGCTCAGGCAGTGAGCCCTAATTGGCATGTGCCATCTTTGTTCTTTCTATTCTTCTAATAGAGAATATTATCTTGGGTTAATCACCCCATGGTTTTTCCCTTAACAAGGTTTTCCACGTCAAAATCTTGGTGTCTCATGTGTTGATGTGTTCCTGCTCTTGATTTGTTACATTGTGCTTTCATGGTTAATCTTCTATTATGCTACTAAATTAACAATATGGAATTAAGTATATGAAAGAGAGAAAGTTTTATACAACTGATTCACCCCCCCTCTCAGTTGTGTGCCCTAAATCTAACAATTGGTATCAGAGCCAAGTTCCTCTGAAAGGAGCTTAATTGCTTGAGAAGATCTAGGATGTCGTCATACAAGAAGGATAGTCTGAAGTTTGATGGGACCAACTTTACTCTTTGGAAAGGTCACATGAAATGTCACTTACAGTGTATGGGATTTGCATATTGGTCCATGGTTACAAAAGCTTATGTACCTCCATAGGGTGGTCTGACAACCCTAAATGATATCACAGATGATGAAAATAATCTGCGGACCAAAGAGGCTCTTCTAAGTGCATTAACTGACTCAGATCTATTAATTATTATTGACCTACCAACTGCTTATGAGATCTGGATTAAACTGGAACTTCTGCATGAAGGAGATGAGTATGTTAAATGTGCAAGGTTACAGAGTCTAAAAGGGAAATTTGAAAAATTGAAGATGAGAGATGATGAAAACATTACCTCTTTTATGCCAAGAGTGAATGAGTTGGTTTGTGGAATTAGAAATTCTGGTGGAGTCTTGGATGAAAATGAGATTGTTGGTAAGATTCTCAGATCCCTTCCTACCTCTTACAAAATGAAGGTTGCTACCATTGATGAATTCAGATCCCATGCAACTGTCACAAGAGACCAATTGGCTGGCAAGCTGGCTGCTTTTGAAATGATTGAATTTGGAGATGATCCCCCCAAAACTAAATCTGCATTCAAATCTAGTGCCTCTGTAAAAGGTAAACAAGGATTTGATCTGGGAGAGAACTCATCAAAGAATTTGTCATGGTATGGAAAAGCAAGAAAAGACCTGGAAGAAGAAGTAGAAACTGCTCAACTTGAAGCCCTCATTGCAAAGATACTACCAAGAGGATCCGGTAAGTATGAAAGAAAATTGCATTTTAAGTGTTTTAACTGCAATAAGATTGGTCATTTTGCCTCAAAGTGTTCGGAAAGATCTTCAAAGCCAAATCCTAACAGATCAAGGTTCCAAAAGAATTGTTACTATGTTCATGAAGAAGATGATAATGAAGGAGTAACAGATGATGAATCAGAGACAGGAAACAAATCTGAAAATGAATGGGTGTTTATTGCCATCAAGGAAGAAGAACCAATATCCTCTATATGTATCAATCATAAGGTTGTAGAAAGAGCTCTAGCTGCCCAAGTTGAAGAAAAGAATGATTGGGTCATTGACAATGGTTGCTCTCACCACATGACAGGTGACAAGAATAAGTTCATAGATTTGGAAAGGTATGAAGGAGGAGTAGTGAAGTTTGGTAATAATTCTGCTGGTAGAATCAGAGGAAGAGGAACTATTTCTTTTAATGGAAGAAAGAAAACTGGTAATGTACTATATGTTGAAGGGTTGAAGCACAATCTTCTCAGTGTTGGATAGTTGGTGGACAAAGGCTATGATCTCCGATTCAAGGATGGAAAATGCAAAATCTTTGAAAGATCTAGAATAGAGATTGCATCCGATACTCAAACTAAAGGTAATATCTTCCACTTGGTTGGTACTAGTAAAAGCTACTTATTTGTTCAAGTTGATCACAGCTGGTTATGGCATAGAAGGATGTGTCATGTGAATTTTGATAATATCATCAAGATAAGCAATACTCAGGCTGTAAGAGATCTTCCAAAATTGGTGAAACCTACTAACAGCTTGTGCAGGGAATGTCAGTTGGGTAAGATGAGCAGAGTCACATTCAAAAGCAAGGAACTGTCTTCTACCGGACTAATTGACTTAGTTCACACTGATCTTTGTGGTCCGACAAGAACTAGAAGTATTCAAGGTGATAGATACTTCATGCTGCTAATAGATGACTATTCCCAGATGATGTGGGTAACCTTTCTAAAGGAGAAATCAGAAGCTCTTGAGAAATTCAAAACATTCAAGGCTATGGTAGAGAATGAAATAGGAATAAAGTTGAAATGTTTAAGGTCTGATAGAGATGGAGAATTCACATCCGGTGAGTTCATAGAATTCTATGAGAAACATGGAATTAAGAGACAGTTGTCTGCTCCAAGGACTCCACAATAGAATGGAGTAGTAGAGAGAAAGAACTGGACCATCTAGGAAGCATCTAGGACTATGATGATGGAAGCAAATGTTCCTCAGATCTATTGGAGAGAAGTTGTCAGCACTACAGTCTATACTCTTAATCGAGTTCAAATCAGAAGCAATACCGGTAAGACCCCTTATGAACTTTGGTTTGGCATTACTCCTACTGTAAGATATTTTAGAGTCTTTGGTAGCAATTTTTACATCAAAAGAGATGAAGATTTAGGCAAGTTTGTTGCTAGAAGTGATGAAGGAATATTCTTGGGTTACTCCACTCAAAGCAAGGCATACCAGTGTTATAACAAGAGATTAAGAAAGATGATAGAAAGCACAAATGTGAAGGTTGATGAGGGAATAGAGAAACCCTCAAGGTTTTATGAGTATGATGAAGATGATCAGAATGGTGTTTTGGTCCAAGGAGCTCAATCCTCTCCTTAAAGTCAGATTCAGACTGATCCGGTAAATCAGGAAGGAGAGATAGGTCTAAATGAGCCTGATCCAGAAGCGGAAGTACAAGAAACTCCCAAAGTTCCAAGGTATGTAAGACTGAACCACTCTGAAGATCAGATCATAGGTGACAAAAGCAAAGGTGTGCAAACTAGAAGGAAAATTGCTCAAAATTTAGATGAATATTGTCTGATCTCAAAGATTGAACCTAAGACAATAAATGAAGCCTGCAACGATGAAAACTGGACCAAAGCAATGGAGGAAGAGTTGATACAAATTGAGAAAAATCACACTTGGGATCTTGTTCCAGACCTAGAAACAAGAATGTGATTGGAACCAAATGGGTCTTCCGGAACAAACTAAATGAAGTTCGTGAAGTAATTAGAAATAAAGCCAGATTAGTCTACAAAGGCTACTCTCAAATAGAAGGGATTGATTTTGAAGAAACCTTTGCTCTGGTGGCAAGAATTGAAGCAATCAGACTATTTCTTGCATTTGCTGCCTTCAAGGATTTCAAGGTGTATCAGATGGATGTCAAGTCTGCCTTCTTGAATGGTGACTTAGAAGAAGAAGTGTACATTGAACAACCAGATGGTTTTCAATTATCTGAGCATGGTGATATAGTCTACAAATTGAAGAAGGCACTGTATGGACTAAAGCAAGCCCCTAGACCCTGGTATGAAAGACTGGACAAACATCTTTTGAAGATTGGTTTCAACAAAGGTACTGCTGACAGTAACCTATATTTCAAAATTGATCATGAAAACATCTTGATTGTTGAAGTATTTGTTAATGATACCATATTTGGAGGAAGAGACAGTATGTGTAAAACTTTTGCAAATCAAATGAAAAATGAGTTTGAGATGTCAATGCTCGATGAAATGAATTTCTTCTTGGGTCTGCAAATTACTCGGACAAAGAAAGGAATCTTTATTTCTCAGACCAAATATGTGAAAGAATTGTTGAGGAAATTTGGAATGAAAGATTCAAAGCCAATGAACACTCCCATGGCAACTAGATGTAAGTTGAGCAAAGATGATGACTCTCCTAAAATAGATCAGACAAAGTACAGATCAATGATTGGAGGATTATTGTATCTCACTCAAACTAAACCAGATATAATGCAGGCTGTTGGTCTTGTGGCAAGATTCCAGGCTGATCCCAGAGAATCTCATGTCATGGCAATCAAAATAATGTTTATGTACTTAAAAGGAATAGTTGAGTATGGTCTATGGTATCCTAGAGATCATAATTTTTCCCTTCATGCATATACAGATGCAGATTGGGCAGGAGATGTGGATGATAGGAAGAGTACAAGTGGAGGAGCATTCTTTTTGGGAAAAAGGTTGATTTCTTGGCTAAGCAAGAAACAAGAGGCAATATCCCTGTCCACAACTGAAGCAGATTACATTGCAGCAGCAGGAAGTTGCACTCAAGTTTTGTGGATGAAGCAAATGCTAAGAAATATTCAAGTAGAATATGAGGAGCCTATCACAATTTTCTGTGATAATTCAAGTGCAATAAATATTTCTAAGAATCCAGTGTTTCATTCTAAGACTAAGCATATATCTATCAAGTTTCACTTTCTGAGAGAGCAAGTGAACAAGGGTGAAGTTAGATTGGAGTATGTGCTCTCCAAGGATCAGCTTGCAGATATTTTTACTAAACCTCTTCCCAAGGACTCTTTTGAGTATCTCAAGGAGAAGTTAGGGGTTATTGCCCCTCCGGTGATGAACTAGGATGCACTGATGTGCATCAATCCGGTGGATATCACAGTCATATCTTGTGATCCGGATTGATGATAAGGGAGCTGCTACTCAGGGGGAGCAGCTGGTATGGTATGAAGTAGTGAAGTTACAAGTATGAGCCCTTTGCCATTGATGTCAAAGGGGGAGAGAAGACATGTGAAAAATAAGTGGTTGTTGATCAAAGGGAGAGTAGTAAAGGAAGAGAAGACATATGAATGGTTGCTGTTGACAGGGGGAGTTGTGACAGTAAGGAGAAGTTCCTGTCTTGATGGTTTTTCACATCATATGTTGCCATCAATGACAAAGGGGGAGATTGTTGCAAGTATGGGGCCTATCCAGTGTTGTCATTGATGTCAACATACTCATGTTGCATTAATGAGAAGGATTAGATGAGCTGTGTGCTGAGGATATTAAGAAAATAAGTCTCAATCAGGAACAGTGAAGAACAGTGACGACAAGAAGGCAAAAGTCTCCAATACGTTGAGGATCAGAGGATGCGGTTTAAAAGGTTTGTAGATAGTCTTTAGATTCTCCATTCAAGTTTTCAGAGGTCCGCATGAAGATCTGTAGAAGTTATGGTCGTTCAAGTAGAACCGGCTCTGGTAGGTGTTCAGAGGTGATAGAGTGACACAGATAGGTCCAGTGAGGTCCGGTAATGAATTATCACATTTTGCGGATTTGAGGAAGTGTTGAGGATGTCTTTATGAAGTATCAAGTAGATTGGTTTGTGGTTTGAGGGTCTGGAAGAACCTATTCCTTTGTGACAGTAATGACAGACTGTGTTCTTGAGATTCTGGATGAAGGAGAGAAGGATTTCAGTCAGTAGAGGAAGTGTAGATATTCCTGGTGATTCAGGAAAGCTTGTGGAGGTCCTTGGATTATGTCCAGTTCATGTTGATGGTTTGCATTAGAGTTGGAGCCCGAAATTGAAGAAATACTTCTGGATGAAGGTGTTCTTTCTGTGACTGGCTGACCAGATGAATTATACACCTTGTGAATGTTCTTGTGGTTGTTTGCTGACTTAGATGTTTATTCCTAAGTTGATGTCATGTATAAATAAAGGATTGCGAAGTCAATTCAAAAGTGTGCTTGTGGATAGGAGTGTTTGGTAGCAAAGAAAAGAGCGAAAGGCAGAGCAGAAGGTCTGGGCTTAAATGGAACTGACTCAAGCATGGTGAAGATGCTATTTACTAGTTCAAGTATGTGATACTTACTCTTTTATAGATAGTGTGTCTCTTGTAGGCAGTGAGCCTCTTGTGAGCAGTGTGCTCAGGTAGTGAGCCGTAATTGGTATGTACCATCTTTGTTATTTCTATTCTTCTAACAGAGAATATTATCTTGGGTTAATCACCCCATGGTTTTTCCCTTAACCGGGTTTTCCACATCAAAATCTTGGTGTCTCATGTGTTGATGTGTTCCTGCTCTTGATTTGTTATGTTGTGCTTTCATGGTTAATCTTCTATTATGCTGCTAAATTAACAATATGGAATTAAGTATATGAAAGAGAGAAAGTTTTATACAACTGATTCACCCCCCCTCTCAGTTGTGTGCCCTAAATCTAACAATAGAGAGGAAGGTCAAATATTCTATAGGAAATTATGCTTAGATGGCACATGTTAGCATTGTGGTGGCTTACAACATATGCCAATATGTGAACATATAGAAAGAACACATGCAGTTGGAAATGAACTAGTAGAGTTCGGCAAGTATAAAATAGTGGCATACAATACAAGAGATGGTAAAGAAGCAAAGAGGTGTGAATATGTTATTCAAAAGATTCTAGTGTATCAATTTATGCCTATATTTCGTGACAACATAGTGTATGAGTATGTAAGACATGCCCATAGAGATTGATGGTTGGACTTGCAATTCAAGTTATGCAAGGACACATTTCTAGTTGGTAGCATTGTTCCAGTCATTGACTTTGCAGAGAACTACAGGCTACAACCACAATGTGAGGTGCAATCCCAATATTATAACTCAACACAGGTTTCTATATTTGTGCACATCGTATTCATTCATGCGAATGATAGTATAGAGGATGACAGAAAGATCATAATGGAGTATCATTTTTATATAAGTGATGATCGTAGACATTCCGCGGAGTTCATGCAAGGTTGTTTTCAAGTATTCTACAATGATCTAGATAGAAGGGGCATATCATTCAGTCAACATATCATATGGTCAGATAACTGTGCATCACAATTCAAGAACTTGTAGAATTTCTATTAGCTGAGCAGGAGGCATAATATTACAGGTGTTCAACATATGTGGAACTTTTGTGAGGCCGGGCATGGAAAGGGGGAGCATGATGGTGCAGGAGCATGTATCAAAAGAGCCATAGCACAAGAATAGTTAAAGTATAAAGACAATACAAAGTTGATAGATGCAAAATTAATTGTTGAGTGGTGTAATGCTTCGATGGGTCCAGATAATGAAGGTAAGTCTTTAGTTCGTAGATTTTTTTTGGTTGATAGATGATACTAACATTGGATCATATGAGGACTATTGTACACTGACAGGATCAAGTGAGCTACACTCTATCAGAAGCTCAATTGTAGGTTCATGGAGTATACATACGTGGAAGATGGCGTGCTTTTGTTCTCCATGTACAATTCAAGCCTAAAATGAGTGCGAGTCACATGAGTGGGTTGACGAATGGCAGTTCAGTTATCTTAGCCCACTTGACACGTATCGACCCCCAACGACACTAGAATTGACAAAGATGGAATCATCAGTTAACTTTGACCATATGTCAGATCTAGTTCAACCAGGTAATATATTTAGTTGCATAGTTAAATTTGAAATTCCTAATGTTATCTTAAACTTTGTAGTATTTTCATAATGTTGACTAATTTCATCTAATTTGTTGCACATATCATTGTAGGGCATGTTTATACAGTTATTGCAAATGAAGATAACGAAGAGGGAATAGATTATTACTTATGTCATTGTGTTGAGGCTAAAAAGAAATTGGAGGCCTCAGTTATAGATGGAGAAAACATTGAATACCCTACAGGCTTAGTGGTTGTTACTATTGATAACTGAGAGGGGGGGTGAATCAGTTATCTAAATTAACTTAACTTTCTGTTCTTCTTTAACAGTTAGTGCAACATCAAAACAAATAAGCATCCATAACCATGAAAGCATACACATAACACAATGATTTTGACATGGAAAATCCTATTAAGGGAAAAACCACGGGGTGATTAACCCAAGATTGTATTCTTTGTTAAAAGAATAGAAGTACAAAATGGCACTTGCCAATTAGGGCTCACTGCCCGAGCACATTGCTCATAAGAGGCTCACTGCCTACAAGAGACTCACTGTCTACAAGGTACAAGAAAGTAACAAGATACTTGAACTGATGAGAAGCATCCACATATGCTAAAGTTCAGTTCCGGTTAGGCTCAATATACTGATCTGCTGCACTTCATTCTTCCTCTTCTTGGTGTTGTTGTCCTGTCACATACCAGACCTGTAATACTACTTCCTCACTGTTCTCTGCTTTTCTTTGCACTTCACAATACACCTCACACACCTTCACATCCAAATCCATCTGGTATATATATCCGCACTAATGATTTCACCACCTTTCTAGTCAGCATCCGGAATAGTCAGTATTTTCCCAAACTTTGATCTGTCGGCTGAATCCTTGCTTATCAAGTGATGCGTATCAAGGAGATACTTGTAGAAGTCATCAATCATGTCGACCAATCATGAATGATACCTCAAGAAACTTGATCACCATCAGTATCTCATCCGGATTAAGGCCTGATGCTCTACCGGTCAGTTCTTCCTCAGTCTACTCTACCAAACAGGAACCCAACACTTTGGTGTTCATATCTTTTCACTCTTACATCACCAAAGGCTCAATCTCTAGAATATATTAGTCAAGGTACTCCACTTGACTTCCCCAAGTCCACGCTTTACTGAGATACTTCCTCTAAGAGATCCGGACCTGACTATCAGACCTTGCTACATACTCTGTTCTTGCTTACTGGACTAAGATACCCTTCAGTCTATCTTTTGGTATGGTCATATCATGTCCTTCAGATGTGTGGGATGGACTTTGTTGCCATGAATGACAACACTCAAGAAGCCACATAGTGTCTCTTGCCAACAATATCCCCCTTTGGCATTGATGGCAACACTTAATAAAAAATGACTAAGTGTCACATTGTACTCCCCCTTGGCTAATGCTCTGTTCTAATGTACACTTTTCTGGAGCTCCTCCTTAGCTGGATCCCACATTTTTTTCAATGCTCCTCACTCCCCCTTGACATCAATGACAAAGGGTAGAATCTGCACACCAAAATTTTCAAGAAAAACAATCTATACATATCCGCATAAGTATATATATACAAGTTGTACTTACATATACTTGAGTATATCTACAAAAGTATTCTTCAATTGTACAACTTCTGCCGCCCAACTCTGCTTCATCCTGTCCAAAATTGAGATGTGACCACTCAACAGGAATGCAAAAGCTTCTGCCTTCTTGAGATCGATCGGATCACTGGTCTGGGCTGTGGCTTGAGCATCAGTTAGGGCTTCATTCATAGCCTCTAACTTAGGGATAATGATCCCTCTAAGTTCACTTAACCTGTTTATTCTATTTTTCTTCTCCTTCTCAAGCTTCTTTATTTCATTTGTGACTGCAATAGTCTAACACTCTTGATTGATAATGGAAGAGGAGAGAGGATCAAAACTTTGAGATAAACTTAACAGTTTATCCTCTTGCTCTTTTACTTTCTTCTCAATGTCCCTGGTCACTTTGGGCTAGGATAAACAAAATTTATATATATCTGCCATCTTTAAGATCATTTTCTAAGCTCTTTATTCCAATATCCATAACTCTCCTATCATTGGTTATTAGTCCTTGTACTTCAGAGAATCTCTTTCCCAAAAACTCCTTCCGGACCTTTTCTTCTAATGACTTCTCTAAGGAATCAAAATGTGTATGAATAGAATTTACAAGAGAGTTTAGATTACCGGATGTGGAGGCCGAAGGATACTTTTGGAAGGATGGCATGATCTTCTCCAATACACCGGATTCAATTTCTATGAGCTCACAGTCTTCCATGTGAGACTTCAGAAAATTTTTTATTTTGACTTTGCTTGAGTAAAGGATGCTAGCTTCATGGTTTGAACCAGGGAGAGGGAATCAAAATTGAATGGACCTTGAAGTAGTTCTGGTTCATCAAATTCCATCATCTCTTTGGTCAAGAAATCTTTGACAGTTTCTGCAGTGTCTCTTGCCGGAGACAGAGTCTTCTTTCCTTCTGCAGTCTCAGAACTGTCTCTTGGGGTCTTCTCTATTTGGTCTTTTTCCTTTTCCTTTACTTCTTCTTCTTGACTGGTTTTCTCCTCTAATCTTTCTTCTCCTTTAGATTTGGAGTCTGCAAGGGAAACCGAAGGAGATATGTTTGCTTCTTTAAAGACTTCCTCTTCCGAAGCAGAGGAATATAGGTCCTTAGTTTTCTCCACTTATTTCTTTTGCATTTTTCTCTGTAGGATCTTCTTTTGATGTACTGAGTCCTTCATCATCTATGATAGAGGGTTCATCACCTAAGTCATCTATAACAGGAATATTGAATCTTTTATAGGCACTCTGGAGGATCTCTTTTGTTTCTTTTGCCACTTTGTCAGTCTCTCCAAGCATAAGCTAATTCATTCTAGCTTTGCTCCGGAACTCATCCTTGCAATCTTTGAAGATCATATTCATTTGTTCCTGAGTGATTGAAGGATAGAGCTAAATAGCTATTTGTTCCCAGATCTCAAGGTCCTTTGCCTTAGCATTGTTCTTCCTTATTTCTAGTTCCTTCTCTAGGCTCTTAGGAATTAGAGATATGATTTCAATAAATGCCTTATTATAGATATTCAGATACCTGACTGTAGCTTCTTGCAAGATCTTCTGGTCAGCTTCATTATAATCATCATAGAATTCAGTCATTGGTTTTAGGTCCCCATCCACAATGACTGATTTGACTACATCATCAATGGATAGAGTGGGCCTTTCAATAAACTCTTATGCCTCTACTTCACTGGATTTCTTCTTCTTCTTCTTCTTCATTTTCTTGATCTCCTCATCAGATTCTGTCTCTTCATCATCCTTTTGACTAATATAAGACCTTGTGGCCTTTGTCTTAGTTCTCTTTTCTCCCTTTCCGGATGTCCTGACTTCCAGTTTTGATGCTTTCTAGCTCTTAGAGGTGGTAGGTGCAGAGCTCTTGGAGGATCTGGTCTGGGAGGGGGCTTGCACCGGAGCACTTTCTTTTTTAGTTTCTTGCCTTTCATTTTTTGCCCTTTCCATCTTTTCTTTGTTTGCATCAAGTGCCTCCTTTGAAATTCCATGCCTCTTGGCAAATTCTTCAACTTCCCTCCTCACTTTTCTTTTCATTTCTGGTTGTCTTAGCTCCACATGAATCTTCACACTCAACTCTTCAAAGGTTCTGTTGACACTCATTTTGACTAGGGGTTGATTTGTCATGATCAGGAGGTTTCTTCATTTGAAGCCTTTATCTTCTTGCCCATTTTTCTAAGTGTTGGACCTCCTCAGCATTTTTCAACTGCAGCATCATGTTTTCCTGAGGAGGAGGTCATCATCATCATCTTGTCTTCGATGATGATCTGCATCATCATGTTCCTCGTCGACTTGTTTTTCAACGTCATCATCATATTTCAACTGTCGGGTGATGTTTGGTTTTTATCATGATGATGCTGCCGAGCTACAGTGCGCCCTGATCTGCTTGCGAGGGTGATGTTTCAAAGTCTCCGGTGATCTTCCATTTATCACCTTGCGCGAGCATGATGATGATGTTGCTTATTCTTTGAATTGCTCGACCTAACTTGTTTTTTCCTAAGGGTCGTGTTCATCATCATCATATTTCCAGTTATCATCCTGCTGCTTGTGGAGGTCATCATATTTTCTGCCTTCATGATATTTCACCGGGGTGATATTTTTATCATCGGGTGATCTTGGTTAACATCATCCTGATGATGTTGTTGAAGAGTTGTAATTGCGACCCGATATTCACTAGGGTCATCATATTTTGGAATGTCAGGATGATCTTAGTCAATATCATCCTGATGATGTTGTATCACTTCCTATTCTTTGTTTCTCATCCTGATGATGCTGACGTCATCCGTATATCAGGGTGATATTTTTCTTTCTGCCTATCTACATCATGATATTCGCGAAGGAGGGGGTGATATTTTCATATCACCCGGATATATGTTTGTTTGTTCGAACATCATGATGATGTTGATATCAAGGAGATATCCGCCTGCTGGTTTCGCGTGTTATCTATTGAGGGTGATCTTTTCAAGCAGCATCATCATATTCAGTTATCGCCCCGATCTTATAGAGGAGCTACAGTGCAACCTGATATTTGAACATCAGGAGGATATTTCCAAATATCCGGTTGTCTTCCGAATATCATGATGATGTGAATATGATGATGACGTCATCAAGGTCCGCGGGGGTCATATTTCTAACACTGATCATCTTGAAGAGACCTCCTGATATTTACAAACATGATGATGACGTCATCCGGATATGAGGAGGTGCACAGTAGGCAGATATGATGATGACGTCAGCAGGATATGATGATGACGTCATCAGGATGTTCATCGGCCAGACTTTTGTTATAAGCTCAGCAGGAGGATGTTCCTCCGAAGGATCAGGTTGTGCCGATTATCATGAAGGTTATATTTCAAATATCATGATGACGTCAGGGTGATATTTCGAACAACAGGATATCATGCTGCTGAGGGATGATGATGATAAGGTTATATACTAATGTCGTCAGGAGCAAAAGCACCGACATGATATATGCTCATGACCTAGTATATAAAGTGTTATTGAGGTCATCGCGGGGTGCATGTGGGATATTGTTATCCTGCATTTTCAAATATCATGATGATGAATCTCGGCGGGAAATGCTTGCGATGGTCTGTTTGATGATTTTCCCAAGGCCGCGGGTTGGTGCGCCATTAATGGCGATTGTTGCAGAGGTATGGGCGATGGCGTGGGTCGATCTTGTACCCGACTGGAGGTGTCAATCAGCGGGCAGGAGCGCAGGGCTTGAGAAATCTTCCTGTCTCCTCCCCTACCTGCTGCATTCAAGTTTGGGCGCCAATCTGGTTGTGTTTGAGCGCCATTTTCATGATACTGTGTATCTGGCGAAATTTTGGTCAACTTTGTAATTAATTGCTGAGCACCTACCTGGCTGATATAAGCAGGTTGTGTTGTTCTTTGAGGTTGTTGAAAGTTGATGATTTTGGCTCTGTAATGCATAACAAGCTGATCTGGTTGCTCTGTACAGCTTACCTGTGAGTTTATGTATCTCTTGTTGTTTGTTTTTGGCATGAACCCACTGATTTCATGATTAAACTTATATGAGAAATGCTGTTTGGCATGTGTTGTGTTAATTCTGTCTCCAGTATTGCATGTATCCTTCTTCTGAATCTGGATGTTTGGTAATGTTTAGATTCTAGAGCATAGAATTCCTGTGTTGAATGTCTGATCTTTTAACTTCTATTCAAGGGGTAGATTAAACTGTTTTCAGGTTGAACATTGGGAGGGATATACTGCAGTAGGGATACCATAAGTAGAGATAACCTAACACTTTGTATTGGGAGATGCCTGTAAGGCAGGTATCACATAGATCCCCTTGAAATCCAGTTTTAGTTGTTTATGCTGATCATTCACAGGTGTATGTCTATTGACTCCAGGCCCTGGATAGGCACCAATCAGGCTTTGTTTTGTGTTATAACCATATCCAGCTTTGCATCCACACTTAAACTCCAAAGCAAAATCTAAAACCAACATTAGGACATTAGAGTTAGTTTAGGATCCTCAGTCCTCTGTCTACAACTGCAAATAGGCCCAAAGCTAGCCCCTTTGCCCTTATCTTTCAGTTTTGGTCTACATACAGGAGGACTCATCTGCTTTCTGTCAACATCCCAGCCTTGCATGCATATCCTTATGGATGTTGAATAGGGAATACCCCCCTAGGTCTTGCAGAGCCTGAAGAAGAAGAGGAGATAAAATATAGAGTCTATCTCCTACACTGTTGACCCCCTGGCCCAGAGATCCTGTTGATCACTGATGGCTACCTTGTAGGGACTCCGGGAATAAGCGTCCAGTCTGGGAAAAAGTCAACAGAAATTGGCGACTCTACTGGGGAATGAGAAGTAAAAGACTATCTAATCATCTCCAGTGATATATATGTGACCCATCTGAGTCAGCAATAGTAATCTACTCCACTGGGGAATCTTGTGAAAGAACCCTGGTTTTCAGAAGAAAACAGTTCCTAGCAATAGGTGGCGACTCCGAAGTAATCTCCCAACCGGTCAAAGTAAATTTATATGCAGGGGAGAAGATCCCAACAAAATCCTCTATTTGAAGAGTTACCATTAACAAAAAGAATGATGTATAGAAGAAAGGGAACTGTCTCAGCTAGTCATGAGAGCTCCCCCAGAAAAAGTGATGAGGTACAAGATAACCCTAGGCCATCAGGACAGCATGCTCCTTATTTTTCAAGTGCAGAAGCTGATATCCAAGGTGCATATGAGAGGCAACAGGGTGGTAGTATGAGAATGAGGTCAGAGGTGTTCCAAGAACGCCCTTTTCTAGACCCAAGTGAGAGGTTTGAAGAGGCAGAGTCCCTAAGGGATGATGAAGATGATGACCAAAATGGTATGAGACCATCTACCTCCAGACCTAAGGATGAGCAATTGGCTGAAGAAATCAAAAGCCTAAGAGCAGAACTAGAATACTTACAAGCCATGAAAATCAGAGATGATATACAGCAGAAAGTGCAAGCCTTGAGAACTGCCCAAAATAATTCAGTTCCTACCTTAGAAAATGCAAATGTGCAAAGACATCAGCAAAGATATGAAGTGCATCATCAGCATCATGATGACAGACAAAATATGAATGATGCTAGGATACCACTGAACAATGCAGGAAACCAAAATGCAAATAGAAATGTTAATGTTAATCAGCCAAACAGACAGCCCATGTAGTTGGACAGATTCAGACAGCTGGTGTTTGATGGTATTCCTGGGTATCCTAACCCTATTGATAAGCATCTGAGGCTGCAAGTGCCTAAGTTTTCAGGAAACAACACAGTGTTAGGAGAAGATCATCTAAAGGCCTTTCAAAATGTCATGGATAATTTTGAGGTTGAGCATGAGGATGTTTTCATGAAGTCATTCATGCAATCCTTAATAGATGAGGCAAGAGAATGGTACAGGAATCTCCCTGACCGGAGTATTTCATCATGGGATGATTTTAAGAGGATATTCAAGGAGCAATATGGTGATAAAACTGACCCTAGCTTCTTTGTAAATGAGTTCACCAGCATCACCAAAGGGTCAAATGAGCAGGTTGCAGACTTTAATGCAAGATTTACTAAAGTGTTGAACAAATTGCCACATCATATGAGGCCAAATAAACCAATGTGCATAATTTTGTACATCAATGCCTTTGATGCAAAGACTGCATATGGACTAAGAGATAAAGGTCCTGCCACTCTCAGGGATGCTTTCAGAATTGCAGTCAATATTGAAAACAATAGGAAAGCATCAGGCAAGACAAATAGAAGGGATGATGTAAAAATTCTGCAAAATCCAAACAAGCCTCAGAACACTCAAGGTAGTACATCTGCTCCTGAAGATAAGATAGACAAACTGGCAAATGTTGTTAAGGACCTAAGCTATAGATTAGCTAGAAGTGAAAAAGGGATGGGTCCTGATAGGCAAGTCTATCAAAGGCAGGAAAAGAGGCCATCATTACATGATATGCCTTATAACACCAATTGGCATGATGGTAAGCCTGTATTTTCACGTAACAACACAAATCAGAGGGCTCAACATGCCAAGGAAACTCCTGATCCCCTAAAGAAAACTATAAATATTGCTGATGATGCTCCGTGGTGTATAATCTGTCAGATGCCACATTCACAGTCACAGTGCATGATTGCCCAATCTTTGTATGATAATGCTACATCTTGTAATGAGTGCAATGAGCCACATCATGTGCAGGATGATGATGTTAACATGATGTCCATAGGTAATGGATATACTCTTTATGGTGCTGATGAGAAGACAGATGATCAGGTTCAGGCCTGCCAACAGTCCCCATATGATGAAGATCATGAGGATAATTATGTGTACGCTCAGAACTCACACAATTTTCTGAATAGCTTACACCGACCTTCTGATGAGGAAATCAGAGCCTTCACAGCTGCAGCAGTTGCTCAGGTCAAGAGCAACTACAATCTCAGAGGTAAAAATCAGGTTGACAGCCCACATCAGCCAGAAGATATTTCTGCAGGTCAGCAGATGCATGGTCATAAAGGAACTGAACCACAAAAAAGGCAGTGGGTAAATAACAAGCAGAACTTTAGATACAGAACAGGTCATGATTTCCAAGGACCAGAAAACAAAACCCCTCAGGCTGAAGATCAAAGTAGAAGTTCCCAAGACAGGAATGATGATCAGGGAACTATGAGAATGAAAGCTAAGTCAGCTCAGGATAAAAGCAAGATTGTGGAGCAAGCTACAACTGCTGTACAAAACTGTGCTCCATTTGATATAGCCCAGATCCTCACTCAGGTAAAGGTCTCTGTTCCACTTATGGAACTCATGAAAGTGGAAGAGATCAAGAATAGGACAATATCCCTAATCTCAGGGGTACCTTTTCAAGCTAAGCAAAATGATCAGACCCAGGGTGAGAAACAGGTCATGTGCAATGAAGAAGATGAGACTCCTGAAGTCTATTTAGGAATGACCATGACAAAGTGTCCTTCACAGGTGGAACCATTTTATGTTTCCCTGGTCATAAATGGTAAAATAATTAGAAATTGTATGCTTGACTCTGGAGCATCTACAAATGTCATGCCTTTGGCTATCATGCAACAAACTGGATTAAAGATTGACAAGGCATGTGGGAAATGTTATGCTATGGATGCCAGAGAGGTACCAGTTATTGGAATCATGAAGGATGTAGATTTCAAGCTGGCAGCATTTCCTGAAAAAAGATACAAAATGAATATAACAGTGGTTGACATCAAGCCACAGTATGGTATGCTGCTGTCAAGGAGATGGGCAGCACTAATTGGTGGAAGTATGCAGCTGGACCTATCATATGCCATGATTCCAATGAATGGCAGGGATGTCAAGCTAATTAGAGAGCAAAGATCATCAGAGACAGTGGAAGACCAAGAAGCAAATGAACAGGTGTGCTTTGTAGACACTGACTGTGATAACTTCAAGGTTGTCTCAGATGATGCAGAAGACAAAAAGAAAAATGCCTGTGTTGGAGAGCTGGATCAGCAAGGGTTATGGACCATGTTTTTTGATGGAGCTTGTGCAAAAGAAGGCTCTGGAGCTGGAGTTGTTTTCCTATCTCCAACTGGTAAGCTCCTCAAATCCTCTTTCTTGCTGAGGTTTGATTGCACAAACAATATTGCAGAATATGAGGCTTTACTTTTAGGCCTGAATATTGCTCTCAAACATGGAATTAAGATGTTAAGAGTATTTGGAGACTCTGAGCTGATTGTATCCCAAATCAGAAATAAGTATGCTGCAAAGAATAAAAGACTGAAACAATACAAGCATGCTGTTTGGGATACTATTGAGTTATTTGATGCATTTTCAATTGGCTGGGTAGAAAGGTCGAAAAATGTCATGGCTGATTTCTTAGCTAATGTTGCAATAAGGCTAGATGACATCACTCTGTCAGGTGTCACAGATGTAGAAGTTAAAATTAGGCCTGCCATACCAGAAAACGTATGCAGTTGGCAAGTTTTTAATGATGATAGGGATTTGCTGAAATTTTTGCACTGCATAGATGAGTATGAGAATCAACAGATTGATTTCCAAGCTTTTGTAGAGACTGTAAATGGAAAAGAGACCCTTGTGGGAAAAGAGATCATCCAGTTGAAGACTAACAAGATCCCTAGAGGGTTAGTGGCTTTGGAAAGAGCCTTTGACAGTAGAGACAAAATGATCACAAGGAACATTTCCAAGATGATGAAGAAGGATGCAACTGTCAACTGGGAAAGGGAAGCAACAGAATCATTTCAGAATATCAAAGAGGCAATAAAGATGGCCCCTGTTCTTAAATCTCCTGATTTTTCTAGGCCATTCCAGGTGTTCTCATTTGCTTCCTTTCATACTGTAGCTGCATGTTTGTTACAGAAAAATGAAGATGGTTTTGAACAGCCCATCGCCTTCTTCAGTATGTCCCTGCAGGCCTCTGAATTGAAGTATGATATTATGGAAAAGCAGGCATATGCACTTGTTAGAGCCATTAAAAGTTTCAGACCATACTTGGTAGGGTCACATATAATTGCATATGTACCTCATGCTGCAGTCAAAGACATATTCACTCAGCAGGAGGTGACTGGAAGAAGGTGCAGATGGATAAACAAACTGCAGGAATTCAACATAGACATACAAGTTACTAAGTTGATAAGGGGACAAGGATTAGCCAAGATGATGGCACAGTCAAACTTGGAAGCATGCCAAGTTAATGCAGTCCAAGATGAGAATGTAAGTGCATCAGGATCTGAATGGTACAAGGATATTGTCTATTATTTGCAAAATCTGAATTGTCCCTCCCATTTCAGTGACAAACAAAAGAGGACTCTAAAGCTACATGCAATCAGGTATGTTGTTGTTCAAGGTGAGCTGTACTGGAAAAATCCTGATGGTGTGCTGCTGAGATGTGTGGATAAGAATATGGCTAACAATATTTTGATTGACATGCATAAAGGATTGTGTGGTGGCCATTATACTGCCCAAACAACAGCTCATAAAATTCTCAGGGCAGGATATTGGTGGCCCACCCTCTTTTCAGATGCACAGAGGTTAGTAAGAAAATGTGACCCTTGCTAGAGATTCTCAGGAAAGCTGAAATATCATGGTGCTTTACCCCTCAGAACTGCACCTGTGGATGCTCCATTCCAGCAATGGGGAATTGATTTTATAGGGGAAATTGCAGACAAATCAAGTGGGGGGCACAGTTGGATTTTGGTGGCAACTGACTACTTTACCAAATGGATTGAGGCCATTCCAACTAAAAGAGCTACAAGTAAGGTGGTGACAGATTTCATACTAGAGAACATCATCATCAGGTTTGGAGTACCATCTAAAATAATCACTGATAATGCTATGTGCTTCAGATCAGGTGAGTTTGTTGATTTTTGCAACAGGTATGGGATAAGCCTGTCATATACATCACCATATCACCCACAAGGAAATGGTCAAGCAGAATCAAGCAATAGGAGCATCATGAAAATTGTCAAGAGGATACTGGACAAGAATAAGAGAGCTTGGGACTCAAAGTTGAATTTAGCAGTATGGGCTGACAGAGTGACTGTGAAAAGGGCTATTGGGAAGTCACCTTTTGAGCTAGTATATGGTGCATCAGCTAGATTGCCCATAAACAATCTCCTACCAGTTTACAGACTCATTCAAGAGTATGATGATGAGATTGAAGATCCCATGACAGAAAGAGTGAATCAGCTGGTTGCATTGGATGAAGACAGAAGGAGAGCCCGCCAGATCAATCTCAAAAGACAACAAGGGGTGAAATATCAGTTTGACAGGAGAGCTACAAAAAGGAAGTTTCAAGTAAATGATCTGGTGCTCATTTGGAATGCTAAAGATCAGGAAAAGGGTAAACATGGCAAATTTCAGCCCTTATGGATGGGCCCATATCAGGTTTGCAATACTCATGGGGAGGATTCTTATTTCCTCCAGGCCCTAGATGGTGAAATTCTGGAATTGCCTGTGCATGGCCAATTCCTTAAGTTCTATTTTACATGAATATCTGGTTGCTGTGCACATTTGTAAAATATGTACGTAGTGTAAATGCCTTGTACAGCTCGCATTTTTTGGCTTTTGGTCAGGTCTGCCCGGAGATCTGGTTCTCGCTGCAGGTTTTCACCTGCACGTCCCCATTCGGAGCCACTGTTGACACTCATTTTGACCAGGGGTTGATTTGTCATGATCAGGAGGTTTCTTCATTTGAAGCCTTTATCTTCTTGCCCATTTTTCTAAGTGTTGGACCTCCTCAGCATTTTTCAACTGCAGCATCATGTTTTCCTGAGGAGGAGGTCATCATCATCATCTTGTCTTCGATGATGATCTGCATCATCATGTTCCTCGTCGACTTGTTTTTCAACGTCATCATCATATTTCAACTGTCGGGTGATGTTTGGTTTTTATCATGATGATGCTGCCGAGCTACAGTGCGCCCTGATCTGCTTGCGAGGGTGATGTTTCAAAGTCTCCGGTGATCTTCCATTTATCACCTTGCGCGAGCATGATGATGATGTTGCTTATTCTTTGAATTGCTCGACCTAACTTGTTTTTTCCTAAGGGTCGTGTTCATCATCATCATATTTCCAGTTATCATCCTGCTGCTTGTGGAGGTCATCATATTTTCTGCCTTCATGATATTTCGCCGGGGTGATATTTTTATCATCGGGTGATCTTGGTTAACATCATCCTGATGATGTTGTTGAAGAGTTGTAATTGCGACCCGATATTCACTAGGGTCATCATATTTTGGAACGTCAGGATGATCTTAGTCAATATCATCCTGATGATGTTGTATCACTTCCTATTCTTTGTTTCTCATCCTGATGATGCTGACGTCATCCGTATATCAGGGTGATATTTTTCTTTCTGCCTATCTGCATCATGATATTCGCGAAGGAGGGGGTGATATTTTCATATCACCCGGATATATGTTTGTTTGTTCGAACATCATGATGATGTTGATATCAAGGAGATATCCGCCTGCTGGTTTCGCGTGTTATCTATTGAGGGTGATCTTTTCAAGCAGCATCATCATATTCAGTTATCGCCCCGATCTTATAGAGGAGCTACAGTGCAACCTGATATTTGAACATCAGGAGGATATTTCCAAATATCCGGTTGTCTTCCGAATATCATGATGATGTGAATATGATGATGACGTCATCAAGGTCCGCGGGGGTCATATTTCTAACACTGATCATCTTGAAGAGACCTCCTGATATTTACAAACATGATGATGACGTCATCCGGATATGAGGAGGTGCGCAGTAGGCAGATATGATGATGACGTCAGCAGGATATGATGATGACGTCATCAGGATGTTCATCGGCCAGACTTTTGTTATAAGCTCAGCAGGAGGATGTTCCTCTGAAGGATCAGGTTGTGCCGATTATCATGAAGGTTATATTTCAAATATCATGATGACGTCAGGGTGATATTTCGAACAACAGGATATCATGCTGCTGAGGGATGATGATGATAAGGTTATATACTAATGTCGTCAGGAGCAAAAGCACCGACATGATATATGCTCATGACCTAGTATATAAAGTGTTATTGAGGTCATCGCGGGGTGCATGTGGGATATTGTTATCCTGCATTTTCAAATATCATGATGATGAATCTCGGCGGGAAATGCTTGTGATGGTCTGTTTGATGATTTTCCCAAGGCCGCGGGTTGGTGCGCCATTAATGGCGATTGTTGCAGAGGTATGGGCGATGGCGTGGGTCGATCTTGTACCCGACTGGAGGTGTCAATCAGCGGGCAGGAGCGTAGGGCTCGAGAAATCTTCCTGTCTCCTCCCCTACCTGCTGCATTCAAGTTTGGGCGCCAATCTGGTTGTGTTTGAGCGCCATTTTCATGATACTGTGTATCTGGCGAAATTTTGGTCAACTTTGTAATTAATTGCTGAGCACCTACCTGGCTGATATAAGCAGGTTGTGTTGTTCATTTGAGGTTGTTGAAAGTTGATGATTTTGGCTCTGTAATGCATAACAAGCTGATCTGGTTGCTCTGTACAGCTTACCTGTGAGTTTATGTATCTCTTGTTGTTTGTTTTTGGCATGAACCCACTGATTTCATGATTAAACTTATATGAGAAATGCTGTTTGGCATGTGTTGTGTTAATTCTGTCTCCAGTATTGCATGTATCCTTCTTCTGAATCTGGATGTTTGGTAATGTTTAGATTCTAGAGCATAGAATTCCTATGTTGAATGTATGATCTTTTAACTTCTATTCAAGGGGTAGATTAAACTGTTTTCAGGTTGAACATTGGGAGGGATATACTGCAGTAGGGATACCATAAGTAGAGATAACCTAACACTTTGTATTGGGAGATGCCTGTAAGGCAGGTATCACATAGATCCCCTTGAAATCCAGTTTTAGTTGTTTATGCTGATCATTCACAGGTGTATGTCTATTGACTCCAGGCCCTGGATAGGCACCAATCAGGCTTTGTTTTGTGTTATAACCATATCCAGCTTTGCATCCACACTTAAACTCCAAAGCAAAATCTAAAACCAACATTAGGACATTAGAGTTAGTTTAGGATCCTCAGTCCTCTGTCTACAACTGCAAATAGGCCCAAAGCTAGCCCCTTTGCCCTTATCTTTCAGTTTTGGTCTACATACAGGAGGACTCATCTGCTTTCTGTCAACATCCTAGCCTTGCATGCATATCCTTATGGATGTTGAATAGGGAATACCCCCCTAGGTCTTGCAGAGCCTGAAGAAGAAGAGGAGATAAAATATAGAGTCTATCTCCTACACTATTGACCCCCTGGCCCAGAGATCCTGTTGATCACTGATGGCTACCTTGTAGGGACTCCGGGAATAAGCGTCCAGTCTGGGAAAAAGTCAACAGGTTCCAAACCTTTCTGCCTTAGGATCCTTGGGTTGACTTAGCATGTGTTGAACATGTAGCTCTACAATTTTCTCATCTATTTCATACCCCATTGGCATGATCCAGACTATCCTTGGCTCCACTACCTCCATTAGGCACTGATCAGTTTCTACCATAAAGCATACTGTATCCTTATACTTTTCAACCAATGATTGGGGGATTCTTTCTCTGGCCTACATCAAGCTTTGGAAGTTTTTGAGGTAACCCCACAGTGCTATATTTTGTGCCTTGGCATCACCAAGCCCATGCAAATAATCCCTGATTTGTATGGCAATAGGTCTGTTATTTTGCCATATCCAGCCACTAGATCCAGGTAGCTCATTCATGTAATAGAAGAACAGACAGAGTATCAAGCCACCATATTTGAAAGAGTTCTTCTTGTCCTTCTTTATCTTCTGTAGATTCTCCAAAAGTTGGTTTAGAAGGAGCTCATAGAGATCATAGTCAGCATTCTTCCTTAACATTTCATAAGTAGTGTAAATTGCTGTTCCAGAAATAGAATTCTCTCTGCTGGAGTGATATATCTTGTAGCCAATTATCATGGTGGCAAACTTGATATCTGGATCTGTGATATCCTCAATTGTCATTGCTCTTTTATCAAATTTTGATTCAGTAGCCTCACTCACAATTTGTTTTTTGACTGATTTGAGTGTAGGTAACCTACCAGATGAGTGCAATCCAGTCACCACCCTAATGGCATCCCTTGTGATCTTAAATGGCCTCATTAACCATATAAAGTTGTCATGCACTCGGCTCAAAATATACCGGACCCATTCATCTTCTGCAAAATAGGGGAAATGAATGTACTGTGAAAAATGCTTGTCCCGGATGGCTTTGTACTGAGGTTTGAGTTCAAATGATTCATCTAATAGCTACTTATGATATATATCCATCAACTTGGATTCCTTGAATTCCTTAATATTCGCATGAATGTATGCCCTAACATCTTCAACATGCAAAACCCCATGTGGAATGCTTGAAAAGGCACCTAGGGGATCAACTTCTAGGGATTTGTATGGATATTTCTTGAATTTAGGACGTGGCTATCAGTGATTTTCACAACATTTAGAGTAGTCATCTTTCAAAAGATTCAGAGAGAGATTTCAAGAATGGAAAATACCTTTTACACTTTTAGGGTTCACGAAATGAGTTGAAAAGATTGCCAATTGACTTGAATTCTGTGATTGATCCTTGAGAGAGATGAAGCAAACTTGTTTGCAAAGCTCTTCTTATCTTTTTCACTAATGAAAATGTGCAAATGACAAGAAAATGAACCCTTTTTTTATCTTTGAGCAAACCCTAATTCCATATTGCAATAAATGCACAACTTAAGTCATTCTAGTTGCCTTGTTCTCCTTATTCTGAGAAAGATCTTTTTTGGATCATTGAGATACACTTAGAGTTATTCTCGGTGATTAATGACAATCTATCTTCCTTTCCCCAATCATTTGATCTATCTGTAGATCAAGATTTCTCAAGTTTGAATTATGCCGGATCTAACTGTGAAAATCCTGCTTCTTACCGGATGACTGTTAAACTGGATCAATCTTGGGAGATTAACCTCTTCTAAGCTTCTTACAGATCTTCCATATCTTTACCAAGGATTATTTACATGTTTCTCTGAGAGCCCTTTTAATCCACAACTTTCCATGTGCCAATTTTAGGCACCAATTGACTGGCTAGGGGAAATTGTTTTCTTTTGTGACTCCCCCTGAGCCAGAGCTCATCTATTTAGTTTCTGAAAGGAACATCAGCACCAGATTTTGGTGCGGATCCATCCTCAACATTTTTTGTACTCCTCTTCACCCAAATCTTGTTCATTTCCCTTTGGATTTCATCCGTATTCACTTTTCCTTTTCCTTTGTCTTGGTTTTGATTATGATGTACCAGACCCTTTTTATCCTGATTCTTGCTTCTGCAAAATTTGGCAATATGACCGGATCTATTGTAATTGTAGCAAACAACATTTCTTTGCATATTTGACTGATATCCTCTTGATTTACATTGATTATCCATATGTCCCATTCTATTGCATGCAAAGCATCTACCATTGAAAGAATTGTTCATTTGCATGTATCTACACTCATGAGATTTGTGACCATACCTTTTGCAATTGAAACACTATCCAGAGAAGGATGAATTAGTCTGATTCATTCTTCTTCTCCACTGATTTGCTTTATGACCAAAGTTATTGCAGTTGTGGCAGTATCCATTGAAAGATGGATATCTTTGAGCATTTGGTTGCCTTATCGGAGGTCTTCTAGGTCTGTTCCTAGGATTTCCTGATCTAGAGTTCTTCTG
Organism: Cunninghamia lanceolata; assembly: GCA_027924645.1. Lineage (NCBI taxonomy): Eukaryota > Viridiplantae > Streptophyta > Pinopsida > Cupressales > Cupressaceae > Cunninghamia > Cunninghamia lanceolata. The sequence continues at coordinate 31,371 of BSBN01001318.1, read as the reverse complement.
ATTGGATCCAGAGCTTTCACCTTTCTCATACCCCAAGCCTTGTTTGTCATCAACCCTCTTCTGGCTTTGAAGAACTTCAAGTTGAGAAGAGCTTATCTTGAATTTCTCTTTGTATTCATTTGTTGTTTGAAGATACCTTTTAAGAGTGTCAATCTGATTCTCAAGTTGTTCTTCATTATCTCTAGCTTCTTCAAGATCAAATTCTAGATGCCTGATTAATCTATCCATTTTGTGATAGTCTTCTGACTTCTCCTTGAGAGATTGTCTTAGATCATCTTCAGTTTTTCTTTTCTCTTCAATTTCTTGGGTGAATTTCATAACTCCTGATTCCATTTCATGTCTTACCATAATGACCTCTTTTTATAACCTTTCACATAACTTGGTTTTCTCCTTTAGATCTTCATTTGCATCATTGGCTTCACCTTGACTTGCCAATTGCTGAAGTAGTTCCTTTCTCTTTTTCATAGAGAAATTCAGCTTCTCTTTTAGTTCATTTATGAAATCATCAGCCTGTTTGAGTCTTTCCTTCAAGTTGTTGACTTCAGAGTGAGATTGCTCAAGATCATCTAGGGTAGACTGAAGTTGTTCCCTCATACCATACATATCCATTGAGATTCCCAGATCTTCCTCAAGCTGTTAGGCTCTGTTTGGAGGAACTTGACTCTGCTACCAATTGTTGATAACTGAGAGGGGGGTGAATCAGTTATCTAAATTAACTTAGCTTTCTATTCTTCTTTAACAATTAGTGCAGCATCAAAACAAATAAGCGTCTATAACCATGAAAGCATAAACAAAATCAATACACATAACACAATGATTTTGACATGGAAAACCCTGTTAAGGGAAAAACCACGGGGTGATTAACCCAAGATTGTATTCTCTATTAAAAGAATAGAAGTACAAAATGGCACTTGCCAATTAGGGCTCACTGCCTGAGCACACTGCTCACAAGAGGCTCGCTGCCTAAAAGAGACTCATTGTCTACAAGGTACAAGAAAGTAACTAGATACTTGAACTGATGAGAAGCATCTACATATGCTGAAGTTTAGTTTCGGTTAGGCTCAATATATTGATCTGCTGCACTTCATTCTTCCTCTTCTTAGTGCTACTGTCTTGTCACATACCAGACCTGTAATACTACTTCCTCACTGTTCTCTTCTTTTCTTCACACTTCACAATACACCTCACACACCTTCGCATCCAAATCCATCTGGTATATATATCCATACTAATGATTTCAATACCTTTCTAGTCGGCATCCGGAATAGTCAATATTTTCCCAAACTCTAATCGGTCGGCTGAATCCTTGCTTATCAAGTGATGCGTATCAAGGAGATGCTTGTAGAAGTCATCAATCATGTTAGCCAATCATGAATGATACTTCAAGAAACTTGATCACCATCAGTATCTCATCTGGATTAAGGTCTGATGCTCAGCTGGTCAGTTCTTTCTCAGTCTACTCTGCCAAACAGGAACCCAACACTTAGGTATTCATATCTTTTCACTCTTACATCACCGAAGGCTCAATCTCTATAATATATTAGTTAAGGTACTCCACTTGACTTCCCCAAGTCTAGTCTTTACTGAGATACTTCCTCTAAGAGATCCGGACTTGATTGTCAGACCTTGCTACATACTCTATTCTTGCTTACCGGACCAAGATACACTTCAGTCTGTCTTCTGGTATGGTCATATCATGTCTTGCAGATGTGTGGGATGGACTTTGTTTCCATCAATGACAATACTCAAGAAGCCACATAGTGTCTCTTGCCAACAGTTACTGGAACATGGCTTAGAAGGTACCCACATAAGAGTGTTAATGTTTGGCTATTTGAGGACTTTGACACGCATCGGAAGATTCTTCATTACTCCAACCTTGTCGTGGCAACCAATGTTCATTTGATACAATATCAAGGTAGACCTTTGAACAAGACCTTGTGGAAGTTGCGTGACTCTAACCATGAGGCAATACTTAACACAATAAAGAGTAGAGAAGACCTAGATGGTTCATTGGATTAATTTGTAAGTATGCATAAAACTTTCCTAGATGGTTACTTGTACTTTGTTTTGTATATAAATAGTAGTATGACTTGCTTCCCTCTAGTATATTTATGTTTAGTCAATTTTACTTTTTGATGCTTCTCACAGGAGGTCACAACTCCATTTCGTCCAACCACGGATAAAGAAGCTCAAGAAAAGATGATGGAGAGTGATCATCAGATGGTGGTAAGTGATCAATTACATGTGATGTTATATATTTCATGTACATTTTGTTATAGTAATGTGCATGTTGTTTGATTGTATTAACAGGTGGAGCTGCATGAGCTCAAACTATCGAAGAGGTCTACTCGATGGCAAAGAGAGGATGAGTCATGGATATTTTTGTATATATGCTTGTATGGCTTTGTTTAGACATGCCTATATGGATTTGTATGTAAACTAGATGTTATGTTCATGACATTATGTATATGATAGTTTATATTAAATATTTGATATGATGATAAATTATCCTTGAGCAGTGGTATGAACTGTGGGCAGTGAAGGCCTCATGTTTTGTTTGATTTGTTTTTTATGGTATACATTTGATGTTTGCATCATCATCATGTTATGCTTCATGGGGTTAGATCTAAGTAATGGATGAAGTTGATCCTAATTGGTCTTAATCCCATTCACTCGTGTTTCACTCATGTCATATCAACATTCATGTCACAAGGTTTGGATGTTAGTTCATATAATTCATTTTTATCATGTTACAATAGTAGGACATAGTTGCTTATGTCATTGGTTCATGCCATTAGATCATTGGATTTGGCTGTGGTTCTTCATCATAACATGTCATGCTTTCAGGAGTTAGATTGGGTTGTGGTTCTTCCTCATGACAGGAGATTGTTCATGTCTTCATGCTTCTTTGTCCTCCATGTCTTCAGTGTTCTCAATGTCTTCATGTGTCAAGGATTTCTCCAAATGTATTCTTGCAACATGCTTCAGTTTCATGCAGTGGAAAGGTGCTAGGAGTGACATTCTGCATTCCATACCTTGTGGGGCCAAACAGACTTTACCAAAATTTTGGGGTGGGTAGGTAAATGATAGACGAGGTCTTGTTTCATGTGCCAAGCATCACAGTTGTTCAAGGTAGCAGGCTACTGATAAAGTCCCTTAAGCTCCCTAAGATGAAAAATCTGCCAAACTTTGATAGGACGGTTCTCAGAATTCATATAAGTTGGGAACATTTCATTTGGACCTAGAGGTGCATGTGGAGTCCATCTACAATAACCTCTCTCAGTTTCATTCAACTCATGTCTGTTTGACCATGCTAGAATCAAACACATTCTTACAAAATACTTCAGTTTCATGCAGTGGAAAGGTGCTAGGATTGATATTTTGCATTCCATAGCTCATGGGGCCAAATGGAATTTGCCAACATGTTAGGGTGGGTGGGTAAATGGTAGGGGAGGTCTCATTTTGTGTGCCAAGCGCCGCAGTCGTTCGAGGCAGCAGGCTACCAGAAAAGTCCCTTAAGATCCCTAAGATGAAAAAATTACCAAACTTTGATAGAGCATTTCTTGGAATTCGTGGCATTTGAGAACATTTTGTTTGGACATACAGGTGTACATGGGGTTCGTCCACAATAACCTCTCTCAGTTTTGGTCAACTTCAGTCCATTTGATCGTGCCGACATCAAACACATTCTTGCAAAATTATTCAGTTTCATGCAGTGGAAATGTGCTAGGAGTGACATTTTGTATTCCATAGCTCACGGGGCTGAACAGACTTCGCCAACACGTCAGGGTGGGTAGGTAAATGCTAGGGGAGGTCTCATTTCATGTGCCAAGCATCACAATCATTCGGGGTAGCAGGCTACCGACAAAGTCCCTTAAGCTTCCTATTGGTACCTGAATCTGCAGGCACCTTCATAAAAATTCAAGCTTCTAAATCTGCAAGAACCCTCCCAAAAAATCCAAAAAAGTTTTAGGTCTGTGTGCTTCCTCATCATATTTCAAATATAACCTGATTTTCCAGAGGAGGGGGTCATCATCATGTTTCAAATATCGGGTGATCTTAGTTAGGATCACCCCGACGTTCTTTTATCACTCGATGCTGTTGACGTCAAATTTTACATGAGGGTGATGTCTACTTGTCTAATGGCTTCATCATATTCTGAAAGAGGGGGTGATATCCCAAATATCAGTCATATTCAAAGATCACCTCGATATTATAACGAAGCTATAGTGCAACCGGATATTTTGCAAGGGGGTGATTTTTCAAATATTGGGTGATCTTCCGAATATCACCCTATTTTGTCAGTATGATGGTGACGTCATCAGGAGCCAACAAAATATCAGGTGATGTGGTCAGGATGATATTTCCCACGGGGTGATATTTCACATCAGGGTGATGTGAAATATCGGGGTGATATTGAACAATGAATATCATGCAGGAGGATCATTGGTGTGACAAGCAGTGTTGGTGGAGATGAAGAGTGTTGCTCCGACAGCAAGGGTTCCCCCGATGGGATCTAGGTTGATGTCGTCGGGAGCAAAATCGCTACTATCATCTTCCGATGTGGTCATGCATATAAGGTGTTGAGAAGGTCGCCGCAGGGTGCATGTGGGATAATTGGTTCCCACATGATTTAAAATATCAGGGTCATATATCTTGGTGGGAAAGTTTTAGAAGGTGCGATCTAATGGATTTCCCAAGGCCACAGGTTGGTGCGCCATTAATGGTGGATGTTGTATGGTATGGGTGAAGATATGGATGGATCAGGTACCTAATTGAAGATGTGAATCCCCATGCGACAACATAGGGCTTGAGCTCAACTACCCTGTCTCCTCCTCTACCTGCTACATTCAATGTTTTGAGTGCCAATCTGAGTATGCATTGTATCTAGTGAATTCTTGGTTGACTGTTGTAATTTTGCTAAGTACACAGTCTTGGTATAAAGGCCAAACTGTGTTACTCATTGTGGTTGTTGAAGACCTGGGCATTTTTTGTGTGAATAACAAAAAAATAGAGCATTTCATGTTTGTTTTATCTCTGTGGAGTTTATGTGTTGCATCTATAATGTATCTTGCACATATGTTTAGTTTTTTGTAGTTGTATATGAAAAATGCATTATTGCATGTATTTATCTATCTATCTCCAATTATTGCATGCATTTTCTTCTTTTGAATCTGGTTGCTAAGGGTTTCTCAGATTCTAGGGTATAGTTTTGCTGTATCACAGATTCTAGGGTATAGTTTTGTTGTATCACATACTTGATCTCTAACTTCCATTCAAGGAGTGGATTAAATTATTTTAGGTTAAAGTGTGGAGAAGATTGTAGGTCAACTGGGATATTTGTAAGTAGAGATAGTTGAATACTTATCCTTGGGTGGTATTTGTAAGGAAAACACCAGTCCTAACCCCTTGAAACTCGAATGACAGTTGCAAGCCATTCTTATGTATAGGTCTAGTTGACTCCTTGCCCTGAGATAGGCAGCAGTCTATTCTTGTGAAGTAGTTATGATCCAAAACCCCTGTCTTGCATCCAAACCATAATTTCAAACCATTCCATAATTTCAACCTGTTAGTTGCAGGAGTAGGATTAGGAACCCCCTGCATACTCTCATCCGTAACCAGACACATATGTCCAAGAATGTTGCTAACCTTGTGATTTGTCACACAAATCTTGGTCCTAAAATGAGAGTATTCTTCCTGTTATCACAAAGCTAAATCTTTATGTCATTGGGTGAGACAAAGTGTCAAATCTTTAGCTATAGGGACACCCCCTTGGTGCGGCAGAACCAGAAGTGAAGGGGAGGCAGCTCACACAACCTCCTGTATTCGTTGGCCGAATCTACCTGTGCATTGGAACTGGCAAACCCACTACTAATTCAGAAATAAACACTAATATATGGTGACTCTGCTAGGGAAGAGAGAGTCAAGTGATTTGAAGGCTGGAAAATCTAGTTTCCAGTGAAGTTGTTGCAGCAAGATCAAAAAAGTAACCATGTGGTGCTCTACTGGTGTGATGAATCTAGAAAACAAAAGTGCCTTGTTGATTTTATGTCCTCTCTATGAGAGGTGGCGACTTTGTTGATTGAACCTATCAATGCTGCAACATTTTTCTAGGTATTCCATTTTTCATTCAAAATGATGAGTTTAGAACAGCAATCCTGGTTGTGTTCTCAAAGGAGACCATTCTTTATTGAAAGATATAAAGCCCTAAATTTCACAAGAATAAGTGGTTACCCAAATATTATTCCCAATAAAATTAGAAAATGTTTGCCAAAATATAGTGGATTAGATTCTGAATTGGCAAACAAACATCTGCAAAAATTTTGTAATTTAATAGAAGATTATGAGGTAGAGGATGAAGATGTTGTAATGAGACTCTTTGTTCAGTCATTAGAAGATGATGCTAGGATATGGTTTTCAGACCTACCTGTTTGTTCAGTTTCTTCATGGGTAGATTTAGAAGTTGCATTCTTAGGGCAGTTTGGTGAAAGGTTTGATTTAGCCTCATTGATCATACACTTCATTAATATTCAAAAGGAAGATGAGGAACTGGTTCCAGCCTTTAATCTTAGGTTTATTAAGTTGCTCAACCAAATTCTTGAATATGTGAGACCCAATAATGCATTGTGCTTAGTAATTTATTTGGCTGCATTTGATGAAGAAATGAGTTATTTATTGAGAGATAAAGAACTAACCACACTTCACCAGGCCTACCAATTTGCTATGGATATAGAGAATAATGAGAAATATGGAATGCCAGTGGGTTTCATGGCTGCAAGTTGTCAAAACAGTTATCAAAGTGAATGTATTTCTATTGTTCCAGTGTGTTCATTAATAAATGATGTTGTAAGGGGAAATATATTTCAGAATAGTATGTGCAGTCATGATGTGATGCATGAAGAAAATGTTATAGAAAATGTATGCATTTCCTATAATGATGAAAACAAAGACTGTTATCACCCTCTAGAAGAGAAGCCTGCAGATGTAAAATGCCCTTCAAATGATGAAATGAAAGATATACATGAGGTTGTGTCTTGCAGCAATAGGCATATCCCAGTTATTCCTGATTATTTATGTGAAATGGATATGCAAAGCTTCACTCTGAATAGAGAGGATGTTGCTTCAAGGGATTATAGTAAATGTGTTAGTGATTCTCAGCATTCAGATGCATATATGAGCCTTTCAGATGATGAAATATATATGGATGCTGAATATGAATGTTTCCTTGAAGATTCTAACCACATTCACAGTGCAGAAGTTGAAAATTTTGATTTTGATTATCAGGGCATTGGTGAAGAGGAACAACAGGGTCACTATTTAGAGGTGGATAGACAAGTTGCAGATGTGTGTGCTCATACAGTTGGGGATAGTGCTGGTTGCAGGGGTGACTATGAAGTTTTTGACATAGGGTTACTTTCTGAGTTATTTTTGCCTTCTTTGGAGACATTTCAGGTGGACATCAATGACAAAATTATTGAGCACAATGATGATGAATATCTGCATGCCTATAAAAATAAATTTGATTATGAGATGTTGCTCGTGCCTGAATATTGCATGTTTGATACAGAAGAGCTTTTATTTTTTGAAGAGAGGCAAAATTCTGATGTGGATTCATTTGTTTCATGTGAGTCTGTTATTTTTCCAAGCGACATCAGTGACTCATATGATGATGATAGTCTACTGTTGAACATGATAAATGCTTATGAATTTTGCTGTAGATTTGTCAGAGAAAGAAAAATGGGCAGCAACGCAGATAATTGCAATGCTGGATGCTGCAAACAGTTAAATGCTTTCAGGCTTCATTTGAAGAAATCAAAAGAAAACAAGGTTTTTGACAAAGGAAAACTCTGGTTTTTCCTTTTTGGTGGCCCTAGGCCACCAAGTAAATTTAATAAGTGTGATTTGTGATGCAGGTTGGTGCAATGCTTCAACTCTATTGCTCAATGGATAAGGCCCAATCTACGAAACCAAAGATTTTGAGGATCTCGCCATGCCTGCAAGAGGCATGCATCCCCAGATAGAGCATGTGTTGGTACCTGAATCTATAAGCACCTTCATAAATATTCAAGCTTCTAAATCTGCAGGTACCCTCCCAAAAAATCCAAAAAAGTTTTAGGTTTGTGTGCCTCCTCATCATATTTCAAATATAACCTTATTTTCTGGAGGGGGTCATCATCATGTTTCAAATATAGGGTGATCTTAGTTAGGATCACCCCGACGTTCTTTTATCACCCAATGCTGCTGACGTCAAATTTTACATGAGGGTGATGTCTACTTGTCTAATGGCTTCATCATATTCTGAAGGAGGGGGTGATATACCAAATATCAGTCATATTCAAAGATCACCCCCATATTATAACGAAGCTATAGTGCAACTGGATATTTTGCAGAGGGGGTGATTTTTCAAATATCAGGTGATCTTCCAAATATCACTCTATTTTGTCATTATGATGGTGACATCAACAGGAGCCAACAGAATATCAGGTGATGCAGTCAGGATGATATTTTCTGCGGGGTGATATTTCACATCAGGGTGATGTGAAATATCGGGGTGATATTGAACAATGGGGTATCATGCAGGAGGATCATCGGTGTGACAAGCGGTGTCAATGGAGATGAAGAGTGTTGCTCCGACAGTAGAGGTTACCCTGATAGGAATTAGGTTGATGTCGTCGGGAGCAAAATCACCAACTATCATCTTCCGGTGTGGTCATGCATATAAGGTGTTAAGAAGGTCGCCACAGGGTGCATGTGGGATAATTGGTTCCCACATGATTTGAAATATCAGGGTCATATATCTTGGTGAGAAAGTTTTAGAAGGCGCAATCTAATGCATTTCCCAAGGCCACGAGTTGGTACACCATTAATGGTGGATGTTACAGGGTATGGACGAAGATATGGATGGATCAGGTACCCAATTGAAGATGTGAATCCCCAGGCGACAGCACAGGGCTTGAGCTCAACTACCATGTCTCCTCCTCTACCTGCTGCATTCAATGTTTTGAGCACCAATAAGAGGATGCATTGTATCTGGTGAATTCTTGGTTGACCGTTCTAATTTTGCTGAGTACACAGTCATGGTATCAAGGCCAAACTATGTTACTCATTGTGGTTGTTGAAGACCTGGGCATTTTTTGTGCAAATAACAAAAAAATAGAGCATTTCCTGTTTGTTTTATCTCTATGGAGTTTATGTGTTGCATCTGTAATGTATCTTGCACATATGTTCAGTTTCTTGCAGTTGTATATGAAAAATGCATTATTGCATGTATTTATCTATCTGTCTCCACTTGTTGCATGCATTTTCTTCTTTTGAATCTGGTTGCTAAGGGTTTCTCAGATTCTAGGGTATAGTTTTGTTGTATCACATACTTGATCTCTAACTTCCATTCAAGGAGTGGATTAAATTGTTTTAGGTTAAAGTGTGGAGAAGATTGTAGGTCAACTGGGATATTTGTAAGTAGAGACAGTTGAATACTTATCTTTGGGTGGTATTTGTAAGGAAAACACTAGTCCTAACCCCTTGAAACTTGAATGACAGTTGTAAGTCATTCTTATGTATAGGTCTAGTTGACTCCTTGCCCTGAGATAGGTACCAGTCTATTCTTGTGAAGTAGTTATGATCTAAAACCCTTGTCTTGCATCCAAACCATAATTTCAAACCATTCCATTATTTCAACCTGTTAGTTGTATGAGTAGGATTAGGAACCCCCTACATACTCTCATTCGTAACCAGACACATATGTCCAAAAATGTTTCTAACCTTGTGATTTGTCACATAAATCTTGGTCCTAAAATGAGAGTATTATGCCTGTTATCACAAAGCTAAATCTTTATGTCATTGGGTGAGTCAAAGTGTCAAATCTTTAGCTATAGGGACACCCCCTTGGTGCGGCAGAACCAGAAGTGAAGGGGAGGCAGCTCACGCAACCTCATGTATTCATTGGCTGAATCTGCCTATGCATTGGAACTAGCAAACCCACTGCTAATTTAGAAATAAACACCAACACTCCCTAAGATTAAAAAACTACCAAACTTTGATAGGATAGTTCTTGGAATTTGTGGCAGTTGGAAACATTTTTGTTTGGACCTACAGGTGCATGTGGAGTCCATCTACAATAACCTCTCTCAGTTTTTTTCAACTCCTATTCGTTTGACCGTGCTAGAATCAAACGCATTCTTGCAAAATGCTTCAGTTTCATGCAATGGAAAGGTTGCCAGGTGCCATATTTTTTGTCTTGCTCATCGTGGGGCCGAATGGATTGTGCCAAAATGTTAGGGTGGGTGAGTAAATAGTAAGGAAGGTCTCATTTTGTGTGCCAAGCATCCCAGTCGTTTTGGCCTTCAAGCTATTAAGACCTAGTATTTTTCGAGTTTGTCGATAGCTTGCACCCGGAATGACTGAGACACTTGACACATAAAATGAGATCTCCCATAGCATTTACCCACCCATCCCAACACATTGGCGTAGTTCATTCAGTCGTGCGATGAGCAGAACAAAAAATATGGCACCTGGCAACCTTTCCATTGTATGAACCTAAAGCATTTTACAAGAATGCGTTTGATTCTGGCATGGTCAAATGGATAGGAGTTGAACGAAACTAAGAGAGTTTATTGTAGAAGGTCTCCACATGCACCTTGGGTCCAAATGGAATGTTCCCAGTTGCCATGAATTCTAAGAACTGTCCCGTCAAAGTTTTGCAGTTTTTTCATCTTAGGGAGCTTAAGGGACTTTGCTGGTAGCCTGCTACCCTGAATGACTACAAAGCTTGGCACATGAAATGAGACCTCCCTTGGCATTTACCTACCCACCTCGACCTGTTAGCAAAGTTTGTTTAGCCCCATGAGCTATGTAATGCAAAATGTCACTCCTAGCTCCTTTCCACTACATGAAACTGAAGCATTTTGCAAGAATGCATTTGATTCTGGCATGGTCAAATGGACAAGATTTGAATGAAACTAAGAGAGTTTATTGTAGACGGACTCCACATGCACCTGTAGGTCCAAACAGAATGTTCCCAGCTGCCATGAATTTTGAGAACTGTCTCGTCAAAGTTTGGTAATTTTTTTTGTCTTAGGGAGCTTAAGGGACCTTGCCAGTACCCTGCTACCCTAAACGACTGTGACACTTGGCACACAAAACAAGACCTTCCCTAGCATTTACCTGCCCATGCTAACGTGTTGGCAAAGTCCATTCAGACCCATGAGCTATGGAATGCAAAATGTCACTCCTTGCACCTTTCCACTGCATGAAACTGAAGCATTTTGCAAGAATGTGTTTGATTCTAGCACGGTCAAACAGACAAGAGTTGAATGAAACTGAGAGAGGTTATTGTAGATGAACTTCACATGCACTTGTAGGTCTAAATGAAACATTCCTAGCTGCCACGAATTCTGAGAATTGTCCCATCAAAGTTTGGCAATATTTTCGTCTTAGGGAGCTTAAGGGACTTTGTCGGTAGCTTGCTTCCCTAAACGATTGTGACACTTAGCGCACAAAATAAGACCTCCCCTAGAATTTACTTGCCCACCCCAACACATTGGCAAAGTCCTTTCAGACCCATGAGCTATGGAATACAAAATGTCACTCCTAGCACCTTTCCACTGCATGAAACTGAAGCATTTTGCAAGAATGTGTTTGATTTTGGCACGGTCAAACAGACTGGAGTTGACCAAAACTAAGAGAGGTTATTGTGGATGGACCCCACATGCACCTATACGTCTAAAAAAAATATTCCCAAATGCCATGAATTCTAAGAACTACTCCGTCAAAGTTTGGTAGTTTTTTATCTTAGGGATCTTAAGGGACTTTGCCAGTAGCCTGCTACCCTGAATGACTACGGTGCTTGGCACATGAAGCGAGACCTCCCCTAGCATTTACCCACCCACCTTGATGTGTTGGTGAAGTCCGGTCGGCCCCACGAGCTATGGAATGCAAAATGTCACTCCTAGCACCTTTCCACTGTATACATGTTAACAACTTTTGTAAAATGAACTCAAAATGACTCTATTGACCTTGCACATGGTCTATTATGACCTTATTAGACCAAAACAAACTCAATTACATGTGAATCAAACAACCTTCAAAGTGCCTAGTCTCAACCTTCATACTTTTCATGTTTTAATCAGGCCTAATCTAGTAGGATAGCAGACCCTATTTTTGGGATTTTTCTCTCAAACTTTCCAAAAGACCTCTCAAACTAAATACAGATTTAGATACTCATTTCCAAGTTACATAACTTATTTCAAAAACAATAGTGACTCCTTTGGACCATGTATCTTAAAAATGGCATTTTTCGTTGTCTAAAATAGGCTAATTAGGCCTAGTTTGTGAAGAAACATACCTCTAAACATCTAACAACCCCCTAGACTTGATGGAGCAGCATCTCCCATGTGTCCAAACTCTCAAAACCACAATTATTTTTAGGAGAAACCCTCACTAACATACCAAACCCCAAAAATCCTCAATCTAGGCCAATTTGAGGAGGGTTTATTGAAACTCTACCTTCCACACACTCTCAAACTTTGCCAACACTTGGAACACTTCAAAAATGGTTTGCATATGCTTTAGGAACCATCTCCCAGTACTTTCCAACCTTCTTTTAACAAACCCTAGCCTAAAACTACCCTTTCTTGCTTGGAAACAAGGCAAAACTTGCATAGGACAGCACCATAGTTTGGTCAAACTCCATCTCCTACTTCCCTGACTTCATGGGCATATAAAAAAAATCCAAACCAAACCATTCCACTAAGTTATAGGGTCATACAACAAGTGGAATGGTCTAAAACATCCCTTTACACACTCAAACCTTTGTTTTGAGGGTTACACATATCGTTCCAGAAAAATAAAAATATCTCACTCAAAACTTAATGGTTTCTCCTCAAACCAAGTGAATTTGAAAGTTAAGACATACCACTACCACTTCAAATAGATTTTAGCACATGGCTAGGCTGTATAGGGTCGTGGTACAGCCTGGAAAAATGTTTTTACAGAAAAAATTAAAAAAAAATTGAATTTTTATTCAAATTTTGTAATACAAAACTCATCTCCCTTGTCTCCTTGGGGTATGTGAGGGCTTTAATACATGTTTTAAGTAGTTTCAAATGACCTACAACTGCCACAACCAACCACATGATCGCTTTCCAACTCTCCAATACATGTATACATTGCATTTTCAAAACAACCCTTAGAAACCTTTGTATTATATGACTTTTATTTGACTAAACATGACTCAACATGACTCCAAAACATAGAAAATTTGTCATATTGACCTTATTACATGTATCATGGTCTACAATGACCTTATTTGATGCAAAAAGACTCAAATTACTATAAAATATCCTAGACTCAACCCGTCAAGACCTTCAAATGACCCAATTTTGTAAAAGATGGTGTTGGTGCTCCTGCACCAAAAGCCAAATTCCAAAAGCTTCAAAATAGTATCTTTGGAACACAATATAGACATCCATCAAAGCATAAAGCATATAGGAATTTGTCAAATGTTGTAGTTATAAGTACCCTTTCAGACATGTATGCAAAGTGTGGAAGCATATACTTGACGAACATGAACTATTTGACATGATGCCTCAAAGAAATGTTGTCTCATGGAATGCAATGATTGCAAGATATGCATGAAATGGATTGTTTTGGATAGGAGGCTCCAAATTCATGACAGTTTAGTTTGAGACTAGGCTTAATTAGGCCTCCTTTACAAGGAAACTACTATGCCAATGCAAACCCACCACACCAAACCACTTGGGAACCCTAGCATGCATGGAAAAGGAACCAATTTCACTAGTTTTGGCCTTTGAAACACTTGTTAAGGCACTATTGTATGGACTGCACCCTCTTTTTGCCTAATACATTGTCATATTAGGCCATTACATCCTCATACTCTGCTATATTCTTATTTCCTAACCTAGGTCTTATTGGGAACAATGATCCTACCTTATTCCATCCCATTCCACCAATCTAGAGTGATTAACTTGGTGGAATGGCAAAGAAATACATAGTTTTTTAGCCTCAAAACCCTAGTTCAAGGTTTTATGACAGTTTCTAGAAAAACGTGATTTTCTCCCTTCAAATTCAATGAAAATGCCTCAAACAAGATGCAAATGAAAGCTAATTCACTCCCCTTCACAATGCAGGTGGTTTCAGACCATGACAGTACTATACGGATGAGCACTACATCTTGGAACAATGAAATTTTAGGAAAAGTAGCAGAAAACTTAATTTTATTCAACTTTGCCCTTCAAAACCTTCTTGACCAACCCCTCCTTGGTGTGTGTGAAGGTTTCTATAGATGTTTATAATAGTTCCAATCAATCATAACTGACTTTCAACTTATTTGATTATTGGGTAACCTCCTTATTACATGATTTGTTAAGTTGACAAAGCAACTTATTACCACTACTTGCATTATTAGACTTTTTGTTTGACAACATAAAACATGACTCCAAACACAAATGACATTGGTCATTTGACCTTATTACATGCAAAATGATGACACAAGACCATCAACTTCTCCTATGATGTCCTAGGACCTTGTTATGACATGCTCCTAGCCAAGATTGGCTATGGTTAAGGTGCTCCTGCACCATGAAATATGTTTCCATGGTGTTGAGTCATCCTCCTTACCTCCTGCATCACCCTTGTAGACATGTATGCAAAGTGTGGAAGCATAGACAATGCACGTGAACTATTTGGCATGATGCCCCAAAGAAATGTCACCTCATTGAATGTAATGATTGCAAGATATGAACAAAATGGATTTTTTGATAAGGCATTAGAAACTTTCAAGCAAATGCAATTGGCAGGTGTAAAGAAAAATTCCACAACCTTAGCCAGTATCCTCCTTGCCTATGCCAAAATGGACATCCATCAAAAGGATAAAACATATGGCAATTTTGTTATATCTTGTAGTTGCAACTGCCCTTAGAGACATGTATGCAAAGTGTGGAAGCATAGACAAGGCACGTGAACTGTTTGGCATGACGCCTCAAAGAAATGTCACCTCATGGAATATAATGATTGCAAGATATGAACAAAATGGATTTACTGATAACCCTTTAGAAAGTTCCAAGAAAATGCAATTGGCAAGTGTAAATCCAAATTCCAAAACCTTAGAAATGGTATGTTTGGAGCACGGTATAGACATCCATCAAAGAATAAAGGATATAATAATTTTGTCAAATGTCATAGTTGTAAGTACCCTACAAGACATGTATGCAACTTGTATGGATGCATATATAATGAACATGAACTGTTTGACACAATGCCTCAAAGAAATGTTGTCTCATGGAATGCAATGATTGCAAGATATGCACAGAATGGATTTTTCATAAGGCTTTAAAAACTCTCAAGAAAATGCACAAAAATAAATTTCAACCATTTACGCAAATTTTGGGAAATCTAAAACCAAATTGCACAACCTTAACCAACTTCCTCCTTGCCTATTCTATAATGGGATCTAGAGAACATGGTGTGGACAACCATCAAAGCATAAATGATATAGGAATTTTGTCACATGTATTGTATTTGCAAAGTTGCCCTTGTAGAAATGTATGGAAAGTATGGAAGCATAGACAAGGCATGTGAACTATTTGAAATGATGCCTCAAAGAAATGCACAGTCCCACATAATTCAATGATTGCAAGATATGCACAAAATGTATTATTTGAAAATGATTCATAAACTTTCAAGCAAATGCAATTGGCACTTGTAAAACCAAATTCCTATAACAATAATTGATTATCCTATTAAATATTTAATATAAACTATCATATACATAATGTCATGAACATAACATCTAGTTTATATAAAAAGCCATATAGGCATGTCCAAACAAAGCCATCTAGGCATACAAAAAAGTTTCCAAAAACTAGTTTCCTATGGACTTTTAGGAAATAATCGGTGGCCCTTCTTTGACTGTGAAGATGGAGAGCCAGTCAGTGACACATCCTCTCTCTGCTGTTGAGTATACCTCTTCGAATAAAGTTCATCCAGCTGCACCTATTAATACAAACAAACAATATGTGCATTAGTATAGAAAATGTATGAAATATATAACATCACATATGTAATTGATCACTTACCGCCAATAGATGATCACTCTCCATCATCTTGTCTCTCTCTCTTCGTCTGTAGTCAGACGGACTGGAGTTGTGACCTCTTGTGAGGAGCATCAAGAAGCAAAATTGACTAAACATAAATATCATTTATGTACATCAAATGACATGAGATAAAAAATAAATACAAAATTATGATATTTTCATGTTATTAGCTCATACCTCAGTCAAAGGATTTGCAGACATCATGGCTGCATCAATGCCTATCTGCGTTGACTCATGAAGATGAGGAGGAGTCACCACTGTATTCAACATCTGAAAATCAAGTTTAAGATTATTCAAACAAAATAAATACATAACATTATTTTAAAAATACATAATGATTATAAATGGTTAAATTTACCTCCGTAAAAGTGGTGGTTTGGCATCCAGGGGACCAAGGAAACCATGGAGGTGCTGGTGACTATTGAAATCATCAAATTGTCACAAAATAATATTACCATTGACATATCTACAATAATTATGAATATGTGATAAATTACATACCTGTTGACTTGACCTCCTCTAATAACCCACTGACGGATGACTAACGGAGGCAGGATGAAGACTCTGACCCTAGAATTTCATTGCACAAATAATTACATACATTATTTTTGACTTATAATGTAGACAATCATATAAAATTAATTACAAATTTCAAATAACAATATACTAAATCAAGATGAAACTTGTAACAAATTACCTAAGAGTCAATACTAAATGTATGATGTAAGAGATCATCACTAAGAACAAGATCATCCAATATGTTCTGCCCCTATGTCACATCATACTGCCCCTGTATCACATCATGCTGCCCCTGTGTCGCATCATGTTGCCCTTGTGTCGCAGAGTCCTATCGTGCCACCTACATCCCATAATCACATAGGTTCCCACATGTACTGCACAAATGTGGGGACACGACGCCTACTACTCTCACTCTCATCGCCTTGGGTAAAATCATCCACATGCTATGATAGAGTTTGGGTGATAGAGTTTGGGTGAGAGTTTGGGTGAGAGTAGTAGTGAGAGTAGTAGTGAGAGTAGTGAATGTAAAGTCTACAACTCAACACTCTCCTTCAGAGCCAAAGGGAGTGACCTACGTTCTGGCCTCGCTCAGGGTGTTGGTTTTTTCCCAGACTGAATGCTTACTCCCAGATTTCCCTACAAGGTAGCCATCAATGATCAACAGGATCTCTGGGCCAGGGGCCAACAGTGTAGGAGATAGACTCTATATTTTATCTCCTCTTCTACTTCAGGCTTTGCAAAACCTAGGGGGGTATTCCCTACTCAACATCCATGAGGATATGCATATAAAGGCTGGGATGCTAACAAAAAGCAGATAAGTCCTCTTGTAAGTAGACCAAAACTGTAAGATAAGAGCAAAGGGGCTAGCTTTGGGCCTATTTACAGTTGTAGACATAGGACTTGGATCCTAAAACTAATTCTACTGTCCTAATGGTTGTTTTGGAAATAGATTTTGATTTTATGTTTGGATGCAGAGTTGAACATGGTATGTAACACAAACACAAAGCTAGATCGGTGCCTATCTAGGGCCTGGAGTCAGTAGACATACACCTGTGAATGATATGCATGAACAACTAAAACTGGATTTCAGGGGGATACATATGATACCTGCCTTACAGATATCTCCCAATACAGAGTGTTAAGCTATCTATACTTATGGCATCCCTGCTGCAGTATACCCTTCCCAATGTTCAATCTGAGAACAATTTAATCTACCCTTTGAGCAGAAGTTAAGAGATCAGACATTCAACACAGGAATTCTATGTTCTAGAGTCTCAGACATTCCTTAAATATCCAGACTCAGAAGAAAGATACATGTAATATTGGAGATAGAATTAGCACAACACATGCAAACATAGCATTATTCATATAAGATTAACCATGAAATCAGTGGATTCATGCAAAAACATACAACAGGAGATACATAAACTCACAAGTTTTGCTACACAGAGCAACCAAATCAGCTGTATTGCATTACAGAGCCAAAATGTTCAACTTTTCAACAACCACAAAAATGGTAACACAGTTTGCCTATATCGGCCAAAAAGTGTACCTCTAGCAATTAATTACATGTTTTTGACAAAAATCTGCCAGATACAGTCCTTAGAAGGAATGGCGCTTAGAAGTTATTGCTGCAACAGACAAGAGAGTAGACAAGGGTAGCCTCGAGCCCTGTGCCACCATCTAGAAGTCTTCATGCCAAAAATTAGGTACATGACTGTTCAACAACTCGCCCACGCCTCAGCACAGTCACCATTTATGGCTCAACCACCCGCAGCCATCGAGAAAACAGTCGTAGCATTCAAAATGGAGCCTCCCACCAAAACGTGCTTCACCGTAGGTTCAAATATGTAGGGAAATTAATCCCACATGCATGGTGAGGAGACCCCTCTATTACTTTATAAGCATGGTCGCAAAGACAAAAGGTGTCAAGCACTTTTGCCATGCTCGACACACACCTCTCAGCCCAAAGCCCATCACCGAGACTAACACCATCGGCCAAGCCCACGAATCTCCTGCCGACCTCAATTGTCTCACCGACCGCTACATTACATTCCCCTCCATCGGTCAGAGATGAACCATCGGGCCAGCTCTCCAGACCTTCACCGATCTACCAAGTCTCTTCGATGGCCAAGCAAAATACACCCTCTTCGGCAAGATGACCACCATCGGCCCAGCCGAAAATCCTCCTGTCGACACACATTGTCATACCGATTACCACCTCCATCGGTGTGACCTACATCGTCAGAGAAACCAAAATCTCCCCAGCTGATGAAGAGTGTTACACCGATGCCTTCCTTTGCAATCCCTGTTAGCAATTACCAGTCCGTCTTCCTCCTCCGTCAGTATGACCAAAGCCATCGGCGAACAACAAAATGCCTATGCCGATAGAGCTTGTCACCCTGACGGTCCTCCAAAACACATTACCCTCTTCGGCCAGAGATAGACCAAGTCATGCTGACCCACATATACAAATCCTCATCAGCCTGACCACTACCATTGGGATAACCCAAAATCCCCTCGCCGATGACAACCACTATGCCGATGAACACTTCATCGGCGAGACCAAACATATAGTCCAACCGATGCACAAAGTCACTATCCTCCCGTCGGCTAGACCAAAATCACAAAGCCTTGAACCATTGAACCTTGAAGAAAAGGGTTCAATGCGGTGGTTCAATGCGGTGGTTCGCCGGCGAGGTTCAACACTGAGGTTCAAAGACACAAACGGAGCACTTTAAAAAGAACTTTCGCTGAAATGCCAAGTACTCTGATGAACAAAAAGACTTAGGGCTCAAAAAGAAAAAACCCTCCAACATCTGCGTTCAATTCCAGACCAAAATGAGTGCCAACACTGGCTCTGAATGGGGACGTGCAGGTGAAAAACCTGCAGCGAGAACCAGATCTCCGGGCAGACCAGGCAAAAACCAAAAAAAGCACAAGCTATACAAGACATTTACAATATATACATACTTTTTCACATGTGGACAGAGATGGGCCATCTATGCAAAATAAAACTTAAGGAATTGGCCATGCACAGGAAATTCCAAAGCTTCACCATCTAGGGCCTAGAGGAAATAAGAGTCCTCCCCATGAGTGCTGCAAATCTGATATGGGCCCATCCATAAGGGTTCAAACTTACCATGTTTACCCTTGTCCTGATTTTTTGCATTCCATATGAGCACCAGATCATTGACCTGAAACTTCCTTTTTGTAGCTCTCCTGTCAAACAAATATTTCACATCTTGTTGTCTCTTGAGGTTGATCTGGTGTGCTTTCCTTCTGTTCTCATCCAGTGCAACTAGCTGGTTCACTCTTTCTATCATGGAGTCTTCAATCTCCTCATCAGTATCTTAGATAACTTTGTAAACTGGCAGGAGATTGTTTATGGGCAACCTGGCTGATGCACCATATACTATTTCAAAGGGTGACATCCCAATAGCCTTTTTTACTGTCACCCTGTCAGCCTATATTGCTAACTTTAATTTTGAGTCCCAAGCTCTCTTGTTCTTGTCCAGTATCCTCTTGATAATTTTAATGATACTTTTATTGCTTGATTCTGCTTGACCATTTCCTTGTGGGTGGTATGGTGATGCATATGATAGATTTATCCCATACCTGTTGCAAAAATCAACAAATTCACCTAATCTAAAACACATAGCATTATCAGTGACTATCCTGAATGGTATTCCAAACCTGATGATAACATTTTCCAGTATGAAATCCATCACCACCTTACTTGTAGCTCTCTTAGTTGGAATGGCCTCAATCCATTTGGTAAAGTAATCAGTTGCCACCAAAATCCAACTGTGTCCCCCACTTGACTTCTCTGCAATTTCCCCTATGAAGTCAATTCCCCATTGCTGAAATGGAGCATCCACAGTTACAGTTCTGAGGGGTAAAGCACCATCATATCTCAACTTTCCTAAGAATCTTTGGCAAGGGTCACACTTCCTCACTAGCCTTTGTGCATCTGAAAAGAGAGTGGGCCACCAATATCCTGCTCTGAGAATCTTATGGGCTGTTGTTTGGGTAGTATAATGTCCACCACACAATCCTTTATGCATGTCATTCAAAACATTGTTAGCTACATCTTCATCCACACATCTCAGCAGCACACCATTAGGGTTTTTCCAGTATAGCTCACCTTGAACAATAACATACCTGATTGCATGTAACTTTAAAGTCCTCTTTTGACTGTCACTGAAATGGGAAGGACAATTCAGATTTTGCAAGTAATATATAATGTCCTTGTACCATCCAGATCTTGATACATTTACATTCTCATTTTGGACTGCATTGACTTCGCATGCTTCCAAGTTTGACTGTGCCATCATCTTGGCCAATCCTTGTCCTCTTACCAACTTGGTAACTTGTATTTCTATGTTGAACTCTTGTAGTTTGTTTATCCATCTACACCTTCTTCTAGTCACCTCCTGTTGAGTGAATATGTCTTTGACTGCTGCATGGGGTACATATGCAATTATATGCGATCCTACCAGGTATGGTCTGAAACTTTTGATGGCTCTGACTAGTGCATATGCTTGTTTTTCCATGATATCATACTTCAACTTAGAAGCCTGCAAGGACATACTAAAGAAAGCTATGGGTTGTTCAAAACCATCCTCATTTTTCTGTAGCAAACATGCAGCAACAGTGTGAAAGGAAGCAAATGAAAACAATTGGAATGGCCTAGAAAAATTAGGAGATTTAAGAACAGGGGCCCTCTTGATTGCCTCTTTGATACTCTAAAATGATTCAATTGCTTCACTTTCCCAGTGGACAGTTGCATCCTTCTTCATCATCTTGGAAATGTCCCTTGTGGTTTCTGCAAAGTTGGGAACAAATCTCCTAACAAAATTTATCTGTCCAAAAAAGGACTGAACTCCTTTCACAGTCTTTGGAATTTGAATTCTGTCAATAGCAGCTACTCTCTCTGGATCTATCCTAACTCCATCCTTGGAAACAATGTGCCCTAGGAGTTTGCCTTCAACTACCCCAAAAGCACACTTCTTTGGATTTAAAGAAATGCCATACTCCAGTGCTCTTATGAAAATCTGCTCTAGATGCAAACAATGCTGCTCTTCCTTCTTTGAATAGGTAGTCAAGTCATCTTGATATATAGCCAAGATTGAATCAATCAACCCTGCAAAAGCAACATCCATTGCTCTTTGAAATGTAGCACCTGCATTTGTTAGTCTGAATGGCATTCTAACATATACATAAGTTCCCCATGGAGTGGTGAAGGCAGCCTTGTACTGTTTTGATTCCTTTACCTTCACCTGATTATAACCTGAAAATCCATCCATCATGGATAAGAGTTCACAACCAGTTACTTTTTGCAACATAGCTTCCATATTAGGCAGTGGATAATTATCCTTTAAAGAGGATACATTCAAGTTTCTAAAGTCAACACAAAGCCTAATATCACCATTCTTTTTTCTGACTGGGACAAGGTTAGACACCCAAGTTGAATGTCTGATTGGCACAATTATTCTAGCTTCCCTAAGCTTTTTCAGTTCTTCTTGCATCTTTGGAGCTAAGGTAGGATTAATAGGTCTTTGCCTTTGTCTAAATGGCTTAGCTCCAGGTTTCAATGGGATCTCATGCTGGAATAGATCTTCCCTATAGGCTTCTAGGTCCTCATATGACCAAGCAAAAACATGTTTATACCTTTTCAGTAATGCAATCAACATACTCCTAATGTGTGGTTTGAGCTGCTTACCAATGTATACCTTCTTAGGGGCCTGAGATGTCCCCAAATTTATCTCCTCTAAATCTTCCTTGTTTGTGGGAGATGTCTTTGTGACAAATTGGTCTCTATTATCAAAAGCTCTTTCCAAAGCTACTAACCCTCTAGGGATTTTATTAGTCTTCAATTGAATTATCTCTTTCCCCACAAGAGTTTCTTTTCCATTTATAGTCTCTACAAAAGCTTGGAAATCAATTTCTTGATTCTCATATTCATCTATGCAGTGCAAAAATTTTAACAAGTCCCTATCATCATTAAGCACTTGCCAACTACATATGTTCTCTGGTACTGCAGGCCTGATTTTAACTTCTACATTTGTAACATCTGACAAAGTGATGTCATATGGCCTTATTGCAACATTAGCTAAGAAATCAGCCATAACATTCTTTGATCTCTCTACCCAGCCTATTGAAAATGCATCAAATAGTTCAATGGTATCCCAAACAACATGCTTATATTGTTTCAATCTTTTGTTTTTTGAAGCATACCTATCTCTAATTTGGGATACAATCAACTCAAAGTCCCCAAATACCCTTAGCATTTTGATTCCATGTTTGAGAGCTATATTTAGGCCTAAGAGTAAAGCCTCATATTCTGCAATGTTGTTTGTGCAAACAAACCTCAGCAAGAAAGAGAATTTGAGGAGCTTACCATTTGGAGATAGGAAAACAACTCCAGCTCCAGAGCCTTCTTTTGCACAAGCTCCATCAAAAAACATGGTCCATAAACCTTGCTGGTCCAGCTCTTTAATGCAGACATTTTTCTCTTTATCTTCTCTATCATCTGAGACAACCTTGAAGTTATCACAGTCAGTGTTTACAAAGCATATTTGTTCCTCTGCTTCTTGGTCTTCCACTGTCTCTGATGATCTTTGTTCTCTGATTAGCTTAACATCCCTGCCATTCATTGGAATCATGGCATATGACAGGTCCAGCTACATACTTCCACCAATTAGTGCTGCCCATCTTCTTGACAACAACATACCGTACTGTGGCTTGATGTCAACCCCTGTTATATTCATTTTATATCTTTTTTCAGGACATGCTGCCAGTTTGAAATCTACATCCTTCATGATTCCAATAACTGGTACCTCTCTGGCATCCATAGCATAACATTTTCCACATGCCTTGTCAATTTTCAATCCAGCTTGTTGCATGATGGCTAAAGGCATGATATTTGTAGATGCTCCAAAGTCAAGCATACAATTTCTGATTATTTTTCCATTTATAACTAGGGATACATAAAATGGTTCTACTTGTGAAGGACACTTTGTCATAGTCACTCCTAAATAAACCTTAGGAGCCTCATCTTCTTCATTACATATGACATGTTTCTCACCCTGGATCTGAACATTTTGTTTAGCTTGAAAAGGCACCCCTGAAATTAGGGATACTGTCCTATTCTTGATCTCTTCCACTTTCATCAGTTCCATAAGTGGAATAGAGACTTTTACCTGGGAGAGGACTTGAGCTATATCAAATGGAGCATAATTTTGTATAACAATTGTAGCTTGCTCCACAATCTTATTTTTATTCTGAACTGATTTAGCTTTTACTTTCATAGTTCCTTGATCATCATTCTTGTCTTGGGAACCTTTACTTTGATCTTCAGCCTGGGGGATTCTATTTTCTAGTCCTTGAGATTCATGACCTATTCTATGTCTAAAATTTTGTTTATTATTGCCCCACTGCCTCTTTTGTAATTCCATCCCCTTATGACCATGCACTAGCTGACCTACAGAAATACCTTCTGGCTGACGTGGGCTGCTTATTTGAGCTTTACCTCTAAGATTGTAGTTACTCTTGACTTAGGCCACTGCTGCAGCTGTGAGGGCCCTAATTTCCTCATCAGAAGGTCGTTGTAAGTTACTCAGAAAATTGTGTGAGCTTTGAGCATACACATAGCTTTCTCCATTATCTTCATCATAAGAATCCTGTTGACAAGCCCGAATTCCATTATCTGTACTCTCATTAGCATCATTAAGAGGGTATCCATTGCTTATGGACATCATATTAACATCATCATCTTGCACATAATGTGGCTCATTACATTCATTACAAGATGTAGCATTATCATACAAGGACTGAGCAATCATACACTGTGACTGTGAATGTGGCATCTGACAAATTATACACCATGGAGTATCATCAACAATATTTATAGCTTTCTTTAGAGGATCAGGAGTTTCTTTGACATGTTGAGTCCTATGATTTGTGTTGTTATGTGGGAATATAGGCTTACCATTATGCCAATTGGTATTATAAGGCATATCATGCAATGATGGTCTCTTTTCCTACCTTTGGTAGACTTGCCTATCAGGACCTATCCCTTTTTCACTTCTAGCTAGTCTATAGCTTAGGTCCTTAACAACATTTGTCAATTTGTCTATCTTATCTTTAGGGGCAGATGTATTACCTTGAGTGTTCTGAGCCTTATTTAGATTCTGCAGAATTTTCACATCATCCCTTCTATTTGTCTTGCCTGATGCTTTCCTGTTGTTCTCAATATTTACTACAATTCTGAAAGCATCCCTGATAGTAGCAGGACCTTTATCTCTTAATCCATATGCAGTTTTTGCATCAAAAGCATTGATATACAATATTATGCACATTGGTTCATTTGGCCTCATGTGATGTGGCAATTTGTTTAACACTTTAGTAAATCTTGCATTAAAATCTACAGCCTGCTCATTTGACCGTTTAGTGATACTGGTAAACTCATTTACAAAAAAGCTAGGGTCAGTTTTGTCACCATACTGCTCCTTGAACATCCTTTTAAAATCATCCCATGATGAAATACTCTGGTCAGGCAGATTCTTGTACCATTCTCTTGCCTCATCTACTAAAGATTGCATGAATGACTTCATGAAAACATACTCATGTTCAACCTCAAAGTTATCCATGACATTTTGAAAAGCCTTTAGATGATCTTCTCCTAGCAGTGTGTTGTTTCCTAAAAATTTAGGCACTTGCAGCCTTAGATGCTTGTCAATGGGGTTAGGATACCCAGGAATACCATCAAACACTAGCTGTCTAAATCTATCTAGCTGCATGGGCTGTCTGTCAAACTGATTAACATTGATGTTTTTGTTTGCATTCTGGTTTCTTACATTGTTCAGTGGTATCCTAGCATCATTCACATTTTGTCTTTGATCATTATGCTGATGTTGCACTTCACTTCTTTGCTGATGTCTCTGCACATTTGCATTCTCAAGGGTAGGAATTGAATAATTTTGGGCAGTCCTTAAAGCTTGCACTTTCTGCCTCATGTCATCTTTGATTTTCAAGGCTTGTAGATATTCTAGTTCTGCTCTCAAATTTCTAATTTCTTCAGCTAACTGTTCTTCTTTAGGCATAGAGGTAGATGGTCTCATACCATTCTGGTCATCATCTTCATCATCCCTCAGAGACTCTGCCTCTTCAAACCTTTTACTAGGGTCTAGAAATGGGCGTTCTTGGAACACCTCTGACCTCATTCTCACACTACCACCCTGTTGCCTCTCATATGCACCCTGAATATCAGCTTCTGCATATGAAAAGTAAGGCACATATTGCCCTGATGGCCTAGGGTTATCTTGCATATCATCATTTTTTCTGGGGGAACCCTCATGACTGACTGAGACAGCTCCCTTTCTTCTATACATCATTCTTCTTGTTACTGGTAACTCTTCAAATAGAGGATTCTGTTGGGATCTTCTCCCCTGCATATAAATTTTACTTTGACCGGTTCAGAGATTACTTCGAAGTTGCCACCTATTATTAGGAACTGTTTTCTTTTGTAAATCAGGGTTCTTTCACAAATTCCCTAGTAGAGTGCCAATTTCTGTTGGTGACTCGAATGGGCCACAAATTTATTCTTTTTTATCAATCCATCCCCAGTAGAGTCACCAATTTCTGTTGGTTTTTTCCCAGACTGGATGCTTACTCCCAGATTTCCCTACAAGGTAGCCATCAATGATCAACAGGATCTCTGGGCCAGGGGCCAATAGTGTAGGAGATAGACTCTATATTTTATCTCCTCTTCTTCTTCAAGCTCTGCAAAACCTAGGGGGTATTCCCTACTCAACATCCATGAGGATATGCATATAAAGGCTGGGATGCTGATAGAAAGCAGATAAGTCCTCATGTAAGTAGACCAAAATTGTAAGATAAGAGCAAAGGGGCTAGCTTTGGGCCTATTTGCAGTTGTAGACAGAGGACTTGGATCCTAAAACTAATTCTACTGTCCTAATGGTTGTTTTGGAGTTTGATTTTGATTTTATGTTTGGATGCAGAGCTGAACATGGTATGTAACACAAACACAAAGCTAGATCAGTGCCTATCCAGGGCCTGGAGTCAGTAGACATACACCTGTGAATGATATGCATAAACAACTAAAACTAGATTTCAGGGGGATACATATGATACCTGCCTTACAGATATCTCCCAATACAAAGTGTTAAGCTATCTATACTTACGGCATCCCTGCTGCAGTATACCCTTCCCAATGTTCAATCTGAGAACAATTTAATCTACCCTTTGAGCAGAAGTTAAGAGATCAGACATTCAACATAGGAATTCTATGTTCTAGAGTCTCAGACATTCCTTAAATATCCAGACTCAGAAGAAAGATACATGCAATACTGGAGACAGAATTAGCACAACACATGCAAACATAGCATTATTCATATAAGATTAACCATGAAATCAGTGGATTCATGCAAAAACATACTACAGGAGATACATAAACTCACAAGTTTTGCTACACAGAGCAACCAAATCAGCTGTATTGCATTACAAAGCCAAAATGTTCAACTTTTCAACAACCACAAAAATGGTAACATAGTCTGCCTATATCGGCCAGAAAGTGTACCTCTAGTAATTAATTACATGTTTTTGACAAAAATCCGCCAGATACAGTCCTTAGAAGGAATGGCGCTTAGAAGTTATTGCTGCAACAGACAAGAGAGTAGACAAGGGTAGCCTCGAGCCCTGTACCACCATCTGGAAGTCTTCATGCCAAAAATTAGGTACATGACTATTCAACAACTCGCCCACGCCTCAGCACAGTCACCATTTATGGCTCAACCACCCGCAGCCATCGAGAAAACAGTCACATCATTCAAAATGGAGCCTCCCACCAAAACGTGCTTCACCATAGGTTCAAATATGCAGGGAAATTAATCCCACATGCATGGTGAGGAGACCCCTCTATTACTTTATAAGCATGGTCGCAAAGACAAAAGGTGTCAAGCACTTTTGCCACGCTCGACACACGCCTCTCAGCCCAAAGCCCATTGCCGAGACTAACACCATCGACCAAGCCCATGAATCTCCTGCCGACCTCAATTGTCTCGCTGACCGCTACATTACATTCCCCTCCATCGGTCAGAGATGAACCATCGGGCCAGCTCTCCAAACCTTCGCCAATCTACCAAGTCTCTTCGATGGCCAAGCAAAATACACCCTCTTCGGTAAGACGACCACCATCGGCCCAGCCGAAAATCCTCCTGCCGACACACATTGTCATATCAATTACCACCTCTGTCAGTGTGACCTACACCGTCGGAGCAACCAAAATCTCCCCAGCTGATGAAGAGTGTTACACCGATCCCTTCCTTCGCAATCCCCATTAGCAGTTACCAGTTCGTCTTCCTCCTTCGTCAGTATGACCAAAGCCATCGGCGAACAACAAAATGCCTATGCCGATAGAGCTTGTCACCCCCGACGGTCCTCCAAAACACATTACCCTCGTCGGCCAGAGATAGACCAAGTCATGCTGACCCACATATACAAATCCTCATCGGCCTGACCACTACCATCGGGATAACCCAAAATCCCCTCGCCGATGACAACCACTACACCAATGAACACTTCATCGACAAGACCAAACATATAGTCCAACCAATGCACAAAGTCACTATCCTCCCGTCGGCTAGACCAAAATCACAAAGCCTTGAACCATTGAACCTTGAACCGTTGAACCTTGAAGAAAAGGGTTCAATGCGGCAGTTCGCTGGTGAGGTTCAACACTGAGGTTCAAAGACATAAACAGAGCACTTTAAAAAGAACTTTCGCCGAAATGCCAAGTACTCCGATGAACAAAAAGACTTAGGGCTCAAAAAGAAAAAACCCTCCAACATCTGTGTTCAATTCCAGACCAAAATGAGTGCCAACACGGGGTATAGAAACATGTTGTTCATCTCACTGAGCCCCGGGTCTATCTTGGACAGAGCCACCACCTCTACCTTGGAACTCACGAATGTCAAAATAATTTAGAATCTTGTTGAGGACGAACTCGCAATAGAGTTTCCTCAAAAAATATTGTGGTACCGCATCATTGTTGCATGGCCGCTCATTGAAGACCATGTACCATCTATCCCAAAAGTTTTAGGATATGTCTTCATTTCTACACCAATGTATAGGAAACTGTTTGCAAATTTCCTCTAATGTTTGGCCAGTTTTGGGATTAATAAATTGTGCACATAATTGAGATTTTATAATTTTTTCCTTCTTGACTTGTTCATATGACAACTTGTCGGCATAATATTGCCGACTCCTCTCCCTATAGTCTTGGAATTCGGTGTGTTGTTTTGTCACCAAATCTGTGTGGGAAACAATCTCCTGTAGTGATTTTGCAAGTGCCCTCCTATGCTCAGTAGTTCCACTTGGATTATTTAGGGTTTGAATAATAGTTTCAAGATGTTTCTTCTTTTCTTCTATTATCCCTAAGTAGTGTTCTTGATTATCCCTTGCATGAAAAGGAGGTGAAGGTGGGTTTTGAGGGTTTGGAGGGTTTAGAGGGTTTTGGGGGTTGTTTTCACCCTCTTCAACTAGATTTAGGTTTTCTACTTCTCCAATAACTATAAATGCAATATAAAAA
The DNA here is from genome assembly GCA_027924645.1 of Cunninghamia lanceolata. Lineage (NCBI taxonomy): Eukaryota > Viridiplantae > Streptophyta > Pinopsida > Cupressales > Cupressaceae > Cunninghamia > Cunninghamia lanceolata. Next base: position 2,127 of record BSBN01001318.1, on the reverse strand, counting down.
CAAATCAAACATTGCAAAACTAAATTTTTTTTCTAAACTAACAAAATCAGACAAACCCTACCTTCTTCGTATGCTAGAGCCTCCAAATTTTCACGATGATGTCTTTGGTGGTGAGGTGGCATTGTGAATTTCTTGTTTTCTCAGGTGCACTTGATTCAATGTCCTCTTTTTCAACGTGATCATGTTTTTGCTTGGTTTCTTTGCTGCTATGAGGAGAAAAGCCGCGCGGTGAATGAGCAGAAAATGTTTTTTTTTTCTTTTATTGAAAGCAAAATGTGAGCGTGTTATAACATGCTCACATTTTGTTTTAATTTTGGAGATGGTGGTAACTTTTTGGTCCCCCATCTCCTTGCATTTACCCTATGGTAGTTCTTTTAAATGGGTGAGAATTAGAGCCCTTTGTTTCTTCTAGAGGGTTAAGACAAGGTGATCCTCTATTTCCTTAGCTATTATCATTATGACATAAGCCCTTACTGGTGCAATAAGAGAGGCAAATCATAGAAGGGAATGGACGGGTATAAGAATTAACAATATGAGCCATGTTTTTACACATGCCTTCTTTGCTAATGATACAATTCTATTTGACTAGGCTTTGATTCAAGAAGCGCAAGTAATTAGGAGCACCTTACACAAATATTGTATGTTTTCTGGACAAACAATGAATCCCTCAAAATCTAAAATCTTCCTCTTTAACTTGGACACAAAGATGCGTTCAGAGTTGATAGACTTGTTTAACTTTAAGATTGAGGAGATTCCAAATAAATATCTAGGCATCTTACTATTCAATGGGAGAAACAAAAAGGATCTTTGGCATGAGGTGGTGCAGAAGATTAGTAGAAAAATTAGGAAGTGGACAGGCAGATGGTTAATACTGGTAGGAAGACTGACGATGCTCAAAGTTGTTCTGTCTGTAGTACCAATTTATTTATTGTCTACATTGTAACCCCCTAAATCTATTCTAACATATTTAGATAAGATCAACAAACAATTCCTTTGGCAAGGGGCAGAAGAGAAGAGAAAATTTCATCTGATGGCTTGGGTTAAGGTATGTAAACAAAAATATCATGGAGGTGCGGGCATCCCTAATCTAGAGGCACATAATCAAGCACTTGGTGCAAAGTTGGCTTGGAAAATGTATAAGAAACCAGACTCCTTATGGGCTAGGATTATGCAGAGCAAATACTTGGATTGCCAAGACAAGGAGAGAATTTTCACATTTCTGAATCCTCCTAAGGATCCTGAATTTGGAACTTCATCCCTAAAAGTAGAGGAACGATCCTTCCCTTTCTCTCGTGGCAGGTCAACAACAGAGAGAAACCCAATTTTTGGATTGATTCTTGGAATGTGTGGCTGAGGTTAACGGAAAGATTAGACTTAAAGGAAGCCAGAGAATTTTTGGAATCTCATTGGGGCCACAAGGTAAGGGATTATTGCTGGTTAAATTTGGGTTCCCCATCTCTCAAAGTGACATGGAAGGATATGAAATATTGTGACTTCCCCGAAGCTCAAAAATTTTTGCTATCAAAGATCCTAAAGAGGAGAGTAATTCTTTTATTAGCTCAGGAGGAAGAGTTGATTTGGACGGCCCACAGTTCAGGTCAATATTCAGTGAAACAAGGTTATAGGAGTCTCACAGCTGGCCCCCTTCAGGAATGGCCTTCCCACCTCTGCTGGAATGATGTGGTTCTCCCAAAAGTGGGAACTTTCACATGGCTGGCCATGCATGGACTTATCTTAATAGGTGATAGATTGCATAAGTTTGCACTTGGGATGAATTTTCAATGTGTCTTGTGTGGAGAGAGGGAGGAAAGTGTGGACCACCTATTACTTGACTCCTCCTTTGCTTGGGAATGCTGGCTAAGTGTGATGAGGAAACTCAATTGGGTTTCCCCTCAACCACAAACTTTAACTTCAACTCTTCTAAGTTGGCCAAAATTCAATAGTGATTCTAGGGTATATGCATAAATATGAAGGACCAGAAAGTCACCACATGACCTTTTGGTCCCATAAAAATCATAATGCGAGCACGTTATAATGTGAGCGCATTTTGCAAAAGTAAAACTCTCACTCTCTCTCACTCTCACTCTCTCTCTCTCTCTCTCTCTCTCTCTCTCTCTCTCTCTCTCT